>CM029395.1:11693333-13042500 GCA_017139565.1 Luffa aegyptiaca
GTTGGGTTGAATTTAAGAAGAAAGGATTTAATGAGGGCTCTTTTTTGCCAATCGCCAAGGCCTCTAACATTCCATGATATAATAATCATCTAAATGATGTGTCACCCAGAGCCGGTTTGGAGGAGGATTTATCGTAGTTGATATTAGTAATAAGACCCGCAATTTCCCTCACCATTTTATTCCGTTTTTGCCCAGTTTTATTCTTTTTGCCAGTGGTTGGTATAGGCATGATACACGTGATATTTTTGGAGCCAGGGGGCAAGGATCCGTATAGCTGCCGATGGTGAGGGAGGGTTGGTAGCCTCTGAGTCTTCCATATCAACTTCCTCTGTGTTGTCGCCGAGAAGGAGAGAACCCACTATCGTATTAGATAATTCGATCTCAGTAGGGGATGTTGGGATAGGTGGGGTGAAAGCAGAGGGAGATAGAGGGGCAGATGAAAGAGGAAGGGGACTGGAGGGATCATCGTCGAGATCGATATGTGAAGTAGAGGTTGAAAATTTTGTACCTGGGACTAGATAAGTATTTTTGTTTTTAATGGTGACGGCAAGCTTGCCAGGTGTGGATGCTACGACTGGTGGGTCAGGTACATTGGGCTGGTTGGTGATTAGAAGAGGTTTATTGTGGTTGGGTGGTTTGGGCTCTGATTGTATTATGTTGATGGGCTTTTTAGTGGTGGGCTTAATGGGATTAGATGGTTGGATTATGGGCTGATCAGAGCTAGGGTACGCAGAAACAGTGTGGTCAGATTTAGGCTGGTAGGTAGAGGGGTGTTTGTACCTGACATCTGAAAGGTGCAAGTCTCCAGGGTACGGTCCCAAAATCCCCATTGATACGTCAACATCGTTTGAACTGTTGTCTTCTCGGCGATGAGGCTCCGGCGAAGATCGTCGACTGTAAACGCTTCCCATATACCCAACGAAAATCTCAGCATTGAAGAAGGGGTCTATCTGGACGGTAACAACTGTTTTCGATGAAGATGGGAGCGTAATTTCACTTGGTATAGAACCAACATCGTTCTCGCTAACCTTAATGGAAGCTTCCATTAAATCAACTCTAGAGAGGGTCTTTTTGGCAGCTTCAATGAATCCTCCGCAGGCGTCTCCAATATACTTCAAGGTTTCGTAGTCCCATCGATTAAGAGGCAAGTTTTTAATTTTTATCCATCTTCTGTACGATGGAATCACAGGGTTTTTCATGTGCTCTTCCTCGTTCCATCGCTCAAATTTCAGTGTGAAAGAATCAATCTGTTGCAATCGGATGAGGAACAAATGGCCGTAACTGGGTCGCTGCTCGAACAATGGAGAAGGGCTTTATTGGATCTGTAGGGATTAATCTGACAGAAATCGCTAATAAGTGTCTGGATACTTCTCGTGATCTTGTACTAGTCTTCGTGGAAGAACTTCCTTGTGACGACAACTGTGTTTGGCCATAATGGTTCGTGAATTTGTTCGCCGACTGGATTTTCGATGGCTCTCTTCCCAGATTGAATGAGGATGGATTTATAAGAGGGACCTGTGACTGACGTGTCTTTATGAGGTTGGTTGGGTTTTTTAATGGTGGCTGTGAGGGGAGGACAGGTCTGTAGAAGGCTTTAGTCTCCGCTTTCAAGGTGGTTGGTGGATTTGGTTTCTGCCGAGCTTTTAATGGTAGAGATGGTGGGTAGTTGTCGATAAGCTTATAAAATGACTCCCAACCTTTCCTATCATGACCGACGGGAATGAAGAGCTTATTGAGACCTCTGTTGCCGTGGAAAAGAGCAATCTCCGCCAGTACACCTCTCTTGTTTGTGATCTTTTCAACCCAGACGGTCTGTTTCGTGAATCTTTCTTCCTTGAAAAATTTTTGAGTCATGGAGGTGGAGAGAAGGGATCTCATGATCGAGACAAGCCATCGGAGTGATTCCCATTTCAAAGAAAGAAAATAGGCTCTGTTTTCGGTAATCTCTGCTAGCTTAACTTTCGTCCCTCTGCTTCTGTTGTCGACTTCGATCGAGAAGGTTTTTCGTTCAATGGTTGCTGATCGCTTCTTCAGTGTTGTGGATATGGCCATGGGTTTGGTTGGGGGCTTCATCGGAGGTTGTACGATGGGGGTTAATGGTCGGAGGGGAGTGGGTTTTGTTCATGGTTGGTGCTGTCGGTGCCGGTGGGGGTGGGAGCGGGGGGGCTGGAGAGAGAACATGGGTTTTTTATAATATCCAGGGAGTATCAGAAGTTGATGACCAAACTATTGGGCTATGATTTTCAGGTAGCGTACAAACTGAGAATACGGTGGCTGATGCTTAATCTCATTTGCCCAGCGCCTTAGAATTTGCGGCAATCAGCTTGGTAGGCGGCCTTAACACGGGTATTGTGGTTGAACAACGCCATGACCCAACTTTGGCTGCCATCCGTAGCAAGATCGTTGAAGGGGAGGAAGTTCCAATTGGCTACTCCTTGCGAGGGAATGTGTTGTATTACCGAGGCAAGCTGGTATTACCCGAGGACTCGCCTACAATTTCCTTATTGTTGGAAGCTTTCCATTCCTCTCCAGTGGGGGGTCATAGTGGCACGTTAAAAACCTTCCAACGGTTGGCTAAGGAAGTGTATTGGAAGGGAATGAAATCTTGGGTGAAGGCTTTTGTGAGTGAATGCACCGTGTGCCAGCAAGCTAAGTATTTAGCCCTCGCCCCCGCGGGACTACTTCAACCATTACCAATCCCGGAGCGTATTTGGGAAGACATCTCCATGGATTTCGTAATTGGTTTACCTCGCGCGGAGACTTTTGATTCGGTATTCGTTGTGGTTGATCGACTGTCGAAGTATGCTCATTTTATACCAATCAGACATCCATTTACAGCAACGGGTATGGCTCAAACTTTTATCAAGGAAATAGTAAGATTGCACGGTATCCCTCGCAGCATTGTTTCCGATCGTGACCCTGTCTTTACCAGTCTATTTTGGGAGGAATTGTTCCGTTGTCAAGGCACTTAGCTTAAACGAAGCACGGCGTACCATCCTCAAACGGATGGCCAAACGGAAGTGGTAAATCGAGGTATGGAGACTTACCTACGCTGTTTCGCTATGCACTGCCCGTTTAAATGGGTTTGCTGGTTGTGTTGGGCTGAATATAGCTATAATACATCGTTTCATTCGGGCCTGAAAGCTTTCCCTTTTGAAGTGGTTTATGGGAGACCCCCCCCCCCTCTATTCTACCCTATCATCCGAATGAATCCCCTGTCTCAGAGGTGGATCATCAGCTCAAAGAACGTGATCGTATGTTGGTGATGATTAGGGAACGTTTACTGGATGCACAACGGTATATGGCTCGAATGGTTAATGAGAAGCGAAGGGATGTGGAGTTTGCCGTCGGGGACTGGGCTTATTTGAAATTAAAGCCTTACCGACAGGGAACTTTATCTAAGCCGTTAAATGCCAAATTAGCTCCACGCTACGTCGGTCCTTTCCAAGTGGAAGCGAAGATAGGAGCTGTTGCGTATCGCCTGGTATTGCGAGAGCATGTTCGTGTGCACCCTGTCTTTCACGTCTCCCAGCTCCGAAAGGCTTTGGGAAGTTCATTCCCTGTAGTTCCTTTTCCTCAGAACGTATCTCCGGACATGTTAATCAAAGTTGTTCCCGTGGAATTATTAGGATTGCGCCAATCAACGGAGGATCCCACTAAGCTGGAAGTATTAATTCGTTGGGCAGAATCTGAAGTTTCGGAGGCGACATGGGAAGATGCAGTTCAACTCGCTACTCAATTTTCCGATTTTCACCTTGAGGACAAGGTGGCGCTTTGGGGGTCGGGTAGTGATAGACCCCCAATTAAGTATGTGTACAAGAGAAAGAAAGTTAGGAAGGGGAAAGATAGTTAGAAAGGGGTTAGACGGTTATTAGTGGGGACCATATTAATACTGTATATACAGCTACTATATAAGCTGGGATGTAAAGAGGTTTGGGGCTTTTGACTGATCGTAGACTTGGGTCTAGTTTTGGGAGGGATAGAGGAGCTCTCGAATTCTCCTCTTGGCTTGTAACTGTGCCCTAATCAATAAAGAACTATTCTGATCCTATCACTTATCATCTCATGTATCAGGAGTAGAACAGATGTATGCAACCTGTCCACACTCCTATAACCTTTTACTAAAGGCCTTTAGAATGCTTATATCTAATGGACAATACATGAGGGTTGCTAGAAACAAAGCCAAGTTAAAAGGTTGTTTTGGACTTTGATAACTGGTAATTACTAAGTACCAAGTAGTAGGACGAGTGGTCCTACTTAACAAGCAACACTAGAAGTTAGATGTTGCTACTGGAATCTCAGGCTTCCAAAACTACGTACAGATACAAATAATATCTTCAAGAAGCTCAGTCATTGAAGTCCAAGAGAAGCAAAAGGAACACTGGTAATATACCAATCACATCATTCAACTTAGGGGTGCAAACTGCAAGCAGTTTGGCTCAGTTTTCCAGCTGAACCAAAACCAAAACTGACAAAAAGAAAACCAAATTTAAAAAACTGAGCTGACAGTAATAATTCTTACGATGTTACACAATTTGTACCTCATGGAAAGTTCCATCTCCTCCAACAGCAATCACAGCATCAGCACCTTCCCTGATTGCCTGGAAGTCATTAGGTCAATGAAAAGGTAGGCAATAACTATTTGAAGTCCTACAAAGCAAGAATTCATACTGACCTCCCTCGTTATATCAATAGCATGGCAAGGACCCGACGTCAAAGATTCACATATCTGTCCACCAAGTGGAAAAAAAAAATAATATATTGATTTATGTATGACCCAAGTGACCTAATTGGAAACCAATAATAATACGACAACAACAAAAGCATATTATTTTTATGGTTAAATTACGAGTTCAATCCCTGAACTTTCATTTTTGTGTCTAATAGATCCCTGAACTTTTAGTTTTGTGTCTAATACGTGTCTGATCTTTAAAAATGTCAAATAAGTATATAAACTATCAATTTTGTGTCTAATAAATCCCCAATGTATTCAACATTTGTTAAAATTAACGAATCTATTATACATAAAATTGAATTTTATGTCTAATATGGCATTAAACTTTCAATTTTATGTTCAATAAGTTTGTGAATTTTAAAAAAGGTTGAATAAGTCAATGATCTATTAGATACAAAATTGAAAACTCAAGGATTTATTCTACACAAAATTGAAAGTTTAGAGACTAATTAAATACTTTTTAAAGTCTAAGGATCTATTAGACACAAAAGTGAGATGTCACGCACCTATTAGACACTTATTAAAGTTCAGGACCTATTTGACACAAACCTGAAATTTCAAGTACTAAACTTGTAATCTAGTCTAATTTTATTAACTCAATGAAAGTTAACTTTTATCTTACAAACATTTTTATAGAAAACAAACCTTTCATTGAGAAAAAAATAAAAGAACACAAAGGGCATAAAAAAAATGGAGCCAACCTTGCTTTATATTGGAGTAGTCACTCCCCCCTGTAACTATAGCTTATCCTCACTATTATCTCATTGGAGATGTTTTTTTGTAATTATTCATGATAGGTCTTCCTTTTGTATCTATTTCATACGACATACATCAATGAAATGATTTATGTTTCTATAAAAAAAAATAAAAAAATGGAGCCAACCTAAAACAAAAGGGGGCTCTATTCTAACAAAAAAAAAAAAAAAAGACCTAAAAAGGTAATTACAAAAATCTTTGTATATTGAAGCCTAAAGAGACATGAAACCTAACAATGGATCAGACCTCCTCTCAAGAACTCTCAACCCCTACAAAAATTCTATTGTTCCTCTCAAGTTAAAAGCCCCATAAAACTACATGGAAGCTAGCATGCTAAAGAAGTCAACCCTAAAAGGGAAAATGAAGAAGAAATTCTTCCACCATAGAGCTACACCCTATGGAATGAACCAAACTAAAGATGACACGCTATGGTTGAGATTAACAAAAGACTCTTCCTTACCCAAGCAAAAGATGATCGTGATATTAGCAAATTGAAGATGGGACACTATCCCTCCACACCTAAAACCTCTCAAGAATGTTACTTTCCACACCTTTCGATACTATTCTACTCAAAACATCAACAATCAGCAAGAAAGGAGAGAGGAGATTGCTTTGTCTCAAGCCTCTTTGTTTACCATTAACAAGGATATAATATTTAACCTTCTTGATGCAACTCCAAATCCATGGTGTCTATTTAAAACCAAAACCTTTCTTCCAAAGAACCTTGTCCAAAAAGTCCCAACCCACAAGGTCATAAGCCTTTTCAAAATCAATCTTAAAGATTGCATCTTCTTGCAATTGATTTCTACCATCCTCAATGGCCTCATTAGCTACAAGAACCTGATCTAAGATATACCTCCCACCAATAAAGGCACCTTAAAAAAAATTAATAGGAAAGACACCTTAAAAATTGGAAATCATCAAAGGGAGGACCTTCCTTTATCCATCAGCCAAAGAGCACTCTCCTCTAGCCCATTCAAAAATGTTATCCTATCCATTATCCAGATCTCTTGCTTCTTGATCCTTGTATATCCAAAGACATCACAATTCTAGCTTTTAAGACTCCCTCTTGAGGGAACGAAGCTTACCCATCAACCTAAAACCTTCCCATTTACCACATCAATAGACCACAAAGAAGTCAAGGAAGACTTAGAGGAATGATGTGATGGCCACATATTTTCAAATCTAAAAGGACGTTAGTGCACATGGAACCATTCGTTTATACTCCATAATAACATGATAAAGGGCTATTGTGATTATCTAGGCTCCTCAATAAAATTTGGAAAAATAAATAAAGATTATCCATGAAGACAAGGATCATTAACCAGTTTGAAATATCAATAAAAGTAAATAATAGGTCATTTAAAAAAAAACAGGGGATCCCTCTCCCCCTAGCCCTTAGGCTGTTTCCCCCTTTTGTTTCTTTATATACAAAAGTTTCTTATTAAAAAAAAAAAAAAAAAAAAAGATCAGAGGAAAAGGTTTAAGTAAGATACAAAATTACCAAGGATAACATAAGGCATTTTTTTCTTTTTTCCTCCTAATGAAATACATTCCGGCATTTCATTGATGAGATAAAATATACAGAAAGTGAGGGAAGCAAACCCAAGCCTTAAGGAGGCTAGAAAAAGGACCTTCCATTCGCCAAAAGAGAGGATAGGTTATAGCTATGATAATAAGAACAATTTTTTCACCCAGAGAGAGCCTAAGAGGATACATTATCCACACATCTATCATAAGATTTTCCTTTGATCCATGTAGACTATCATAAAATTTTCCTTTACATAAAGAAAAAGCACTAGCAAAATTGATCGGTTTTAATTAGAATGACGTGGTTATTCAATCAAAATGGTGGTTGTTGGACAATCTTTGTGGGAGTTGTAAATAAAGAACGAAATACTTGATCAGTACTAAAACTAGATTTCTTAGTGTAAGTCCAAGCAAGCACGTATTTGTGATGCTAGGGCTAGGTCTTCAGGAAGTTTGAAGGGAGAACAAATTCAATTCAATAAATCTAAGAAACAAGCCAAAAACAACTCTTGAACAACAGAAATCCAATTTCCAAACATATTCCACTAATCTTTCGTTCTCAAAAACAGACTAGTTTTGAAAATAGCTCTCAAATATCCCCCAAGTCTATGAATCTAGTATTTCTTTTGCAAATTATTTATTCCAGAAAGCTCCTTACAAATTCAATAAGCTAGATTGACTTCAATAAAGATAGTGAAGCTCCCTACAGAGACCAAAAGAAAAAACCTCACATTATAATGCTCACCAAGGCGAGTGCGTAGATATGGAACGAGCTTCTTCCATTCCTTCACCGTCTTGCCATTTGCACCTGCACAACTACTACAATTTAAGCAAATCCATAACTAGAATCACCCAACAGCAAGATAACTTCAAAAGCACAAAAAGTTTACAATCTCCAAAAAACTTCCAATAAACTCAAGGCGTTACAGTCTTCAGTTTTCACAAAATACAAAACAAACCCACATCCTAAATTTTCCATTTCTCAACTGAATTTCTCTTCCCAACCACAAAACTGAAAAATTAAGGGACGAGAAACGAACCGCGAGGATTAACAACGAAAACCAGATCGCGACGCCCAGAGGAGGAAGAGAAAGAAGATGACCCACGACGAAAAATTGATCGATCGGGGTAGAGATCGGGCGCGATGGGCTGCTCAGCCCTGGTGACAAAGGGTTTTGTCGCCATTGAAGGTCCCAATGCTAAGTGATAGCAAAAGCAAACAACCATCTTCTTAATCGCTGAATTTTTCTCGCCCGATAGATTAGGAAAGTATATAATCTGATTTGGAGAGAATAATAATAATACGAATTCGAGATGGGAAGTGACATTAAGGGGATGATCAGTAAGCTTCACATTGACATTAACGCATTTGCTTAGTGAAAAGATTCTCACGGGCTTCTTCAAGATTTGGGGAAAGGTCAAAGAACCATTTTGCAGTGAATCATGTCCGTTTGATCTTTAAATCAGAATTTCGTTTTTTTTTTTTCCTCAATTCTTTTTTGAGAAGAAATCAGAATTTCGTTGTTGGGTGCCGTTTGATTCAAATAATTTGGAAGGAAAACTGTAGATTTGGATAATGTTTGGGTTGGTTTGATCATAAACATTGTACAGAATTTGTAAAGCATTAACGTCCATTGAGGCCAATAAAAAAATGAAAAGGAAAAATTACAAAAACCACCGTGATATGATTTGTTACAATCATATCCATGAACTTACAAAATTGTCGCATTTTTTAGGTCAACAACATGGAGGGATGAGACAACCATTTATATTGCTGAAGGGGCAGAAATTCTAATCGTGTTGGACATAAATTGATGGTCTTTTGTTGTTATTGAAACTTAATGAAGTGGAGGAAAAAATTGTCAATGCTAAGGATGACAAAATAGACCAAGCTCATATAAAAAAAAAAAAACAAAAACAAAATATGTTGTCTTGTTACTTGTAAGTTGTTATCTATCAAAGCAGTGAATGTTGAAGTCTTCAAAACCAAACAACGCAGATTTAGAACCTTCAAAACAATATGAAGGTGAAAAATGTGGGACACAACCTATATATTTGCAAATTTAAAAATGAAAGGGAGAAGAAAAGGGTACTAGAAAATGGACCATGGTTGTTCAATAAAGCTCTCCTATTATTCAAAGAATGGAGGGTCAAAATTGCCTCACTTCTCAAGATTTCAAGTATGTTAGTGTTTGAGCTCATTTCCATAATCTTTCCTTACCTGTTTTTTCTTGGAAAATGGAAGGGATTCTCGTAATGTGATGGGAATGTATGAGAAGGTAGACATTGATAAAGAAGGTAATTTGATTAGATGTGCATGAACCTCTAGCAAGTGGAGTAAAAGTGAAGGCTAGATTTGGCTCCTTCTCCAGCATACTTCAGTGTCATTCTTCAACTTCCTCCTTTTGAAGGAGTGTCGGACACTCGTGCGGAAGCAATTAGGATCTTAGATTCTTAATTTAGATGAATTTCATGATTAAAAGCATGTTAAATGAGCTGAAAAAACAAAGTGTTCGAGTATCAACCTTTTGGAGTTCAAATTCCTTCAACTCGTTGGGTGAAATGAGTCACGAACGTGTCGTGGACAACCGCTAGAGTCTTCCCCACTATTCTTCAGTCTTAGAATGGTTTGTGGGAACCGAATTTGTGATGAATTATAGGGAAGAAGCTTGATAGTTCAAGCAAAGCAAGAGAGAAAAGTCTTGGATTTTGAGAGAGAAATTCAAGCTTTCATTTCATGTAAACTTCAGGAAAATCCATCCTTTTTCTACATGATGAAGATGCAAGCTAAATATATGAGGAGATAAATCCAAATGGGATTGAATTTAGGTGGCAAAATCACCATTCATGCATGCAAAAACTCATGAACTTACGTGTCTTGCTCTTGGATTTTACCTCTCGGATTAATTAATCCATAAACTTAATTTTAAATAAAATTAATTCAAATAATTAATTTTAAATCAAATTAATTTAAATAATTAATTAAACATTTTAATTAGGATATTTGTAATGGGTGGCAATATCACCCTAAATAATAGCAAATATAGCATTTTTCTAAAATATTTGCAAATATGGCAAAATTTTTGAATTAGTTTTTTATATTTCCGTTTTGCCCTTCAATTGCGCGCGCAGCTTCTTCTTCGTTTTTATTCTGGTTTTCTTCGTGATCAGCTTCTTCTTCTTTCTTTACTCGTGATCAGCTTCTTCTTCTTTCTTCTTTCTTCGACTCGTGATTTAGTTTCTTCGACTCGTGATCGATTGTTTTTGGTTTCACGGTTTTCACTCTTGATATCGACGGATTTCACTTCTCCCCCGTCGACGCCTTCCGTTCGAAAATCTCACAACAAATCCGCTCTCTCGACTTCACAGATATCCCCGGTCGCCTCTTCCGGTCGTCGACCCCTCTTCCGGTCGCCGGTTTTCAGGAAAGAAAAGTAATTGTCGGTTTGGATTTTATCGAAAGGATCTTAACGCTTTGGATCTCAGATTTCACCGATTATTTGCAGGTAAATAGAAAAGTAAAATTGCAGGTCTGGATTTCATCTTTGAACATCTCGAAAATCCGTTTCTATCAGTGATAGAAGATTTCTATCACTAATAGAACTTCTATCAGTGATAGAAAAGATTTCTATCACTGATAGAATCCATATGTGATAGAAAAACTAAAAGTGATAGATAGATTCTATCAGTGATAGAAATCTTCTATCACTGATAGAATCCATCTGAAATAGAAAGTTTTTCTATCATAGATGGATTCTATCAGTGATAGAAGATTTCTATCACTGATAGAAAGCTTCTATCAGTGATAGAAGATTTCTATCACTGATAGAAAGCTTCTATCAGTGTTAGAAACATTTCTATCACTGATAGAAATGTTTTCTATCAGTGATAGAAATCTTCTATCACTGAAAGTGATAGAAAATTTTTCTATTACTGATAGATTCTATCAGTAATGGAACCTTCATGTCCTCGACGCCCGCCTGAACTGCCTCACCTCTCTTCCCGACGACCTCGAGAACCTCATCAAGCTCGAAGTGTTGAACGTCAGCCAAAACTTCCACCACTTTCAGACCTTGCCTTATTCCATCGGCCTCTTGCTCTCTCTCGACATCAGCTACAACAGAATCACCACTCTCCTCGACTCCATTGGCTGTTTTGCCCCTGAATTATTAGGTGTTCTGGATTTTTTTTTTAAACTTTTATTAAGAAAGATTTCTTACTATGATAGAAAATTTTCTATTTCTATCGGTGTTAGATTCTATCAGTGAGAAAGATTTTCTATCACTGATAGAAATGTTGATTTTCTATCGGTGATAGAAAGTTTTTCTATCACGAATAGATTCTATCACCTATAGAAAGATTTTCTATTACTGGTAGATTCTATCACCTATAGAAAGATTTTCTATCACCGATAGAAAATTTTTCTATCGGTGATAGAAAGTTTTTCTATCACTGATAGAATCTATCAGTGATAGAAAGCATTCTATCGGTGATAGAAAGTTTTTTCTATCGGTGATAGAAATCGATAGAAACTTTTTCTATCACTGATAGATTCTATCAGTGATAGAAAGTTTCTATCACTGATAGAATAAAGTTTCTATCACTGATAGAAAGTTTTTCTATCACTGATAGATTCTATCAGTAGTAGAAAAATTTTCTATCAGTGATAGAAAGTTTCTATCACTGATAGAAATTTTTTCTACAACTGATAGAATCTATCAGTGATAGAAAAACTTTCTATCATAGAAGATTTTTATTAATATATACATATATATAAAAAAATTGACAAGGAAGAAGAAGATGCGCGTCAATCAGTTTTTCTATCACTGATAGATTCTATCTGTGATAGAAAAAGTTTCTATCAGTGATAGAAATCTTCTATCACTGATAGAAAGCTTTTCTATCAGTGATAGAAAAGTGATAGAAACTTTCTATCACTGATAGAAATTTTTTCTACCACTGATAGAATCTATCAGTGATAGAAATTTTTCTACCATTGATAAAATTTTTCTACCACGGAAACGAGAAATCAATTCAAAATCAAACGAGAGGCGCGCGCAAAACGGATACCAATTCAGTGATAGAAGATTTCTATCACTGATAGAAGCTTTCTATCGGTGATAGAAATAGGATATAACGACCAAACACTGATAGAAATAGGATAGAAGGATAGAATCTATCTCTATTAGTGATAGAAAGCTTCTATTTCTATCAGATAGAAAGTCTTTCTATCAGATAGAATCTCTTTCTATCACTGATAGATTCTATCAATGATAGAAAATATGAGAAACGAAACAACACCAACCAAACACCTACCAAACACTTTATAAAAAAGAACACACTTATAGAAAGTCTTTCTATCTGATAGAATCTATCTCTATTAGTGATAAAAAGACTTTCTATAATCTATCAGTAATAGAAAGACTTTCTATCACTGATAGATTCTATCAGTGATAGAAAAATTTTCTATCAGATAGAAAGGGCATTTTAGTAAATACACATTCCAGAACTTAAAATTTTGCCATTTTTGCAAATTTTTCTACCGGCTGCTAAATCTGTATATATTTTGGGCCGGTTTGCTATATTTGCAACCGGCCCTTTTAATTAATTATAATTATTTAATTTAATATCAAATATCAAATTAAATAATTGCGTCTATCCCGATCTCTCTAAAAAATCGATCGTTTGAATATTAATTCCTATTCATATGTAAAATTCAAACCGAAATATGTATCATATACATATTTGCAATATTTAAATCATATTTAAATATTAATGAAAAAGGAAAAAGTTTTAGTTTTAACATATCTTCAAGAACTCCAGTAACTTTAGAAGAACTACAAATTCATAAAAAAAAAAAAAATTGATGTGTTTGTGAGGATCTTCACTAGGAAGTCTCGTAAACTGACCCATTGTATTGAACATTTGAAACGTCACAGGCTTCAACTCGAACTGTGGTGCTTCGATAGGTGGCTCAAGTATTCCTGGATTAAGAGTTAGAAAGATTGGTACTACATAATCCCTTATTGCTCTATTTCGATCTTCAGCAATGTAGATCAGATTTTGTACTTGTGGTCCTTGTGGTGCAAGAGGTACTGGAGGTATTCTCCCACCATTTTATTTCACTCCTTGATTTTGTTGGTCAACAGGAGGATCACCTCTGGGTGGATCCATTGGAAGTTCTTGAATTTATGCAGATTCTTCAAGATGTTCTCGTGCACTCAACCCTATTGCTCTCTCTTCTTTCACCTTTGTTCTCTCCGACATCAATGAAATGTTCTTTCTATCTCAGAATCTAGCTCGTAGAGACAGTGCTCTTTGCTCATGCACCAACTTCAATCTGCAATAGAAAATGCAAACTGAAGTTAGTTTTTATGAGACATAAATTATATGGTCGCAACTCAATCACAATTTCAAATAAAACTGAATTTTAAAAGATAGTCCCCGTCAACGGCGCCAAAAACTTTATGCGATGAAAATCTGCAATGTTGTTAAAGGAGTGTAGATCACTCGAGCGGAAGTGATTACAGATATTAGGTGTTTGATCTACATGAATTTCAATCAAGAACAAGCATGCTTGTAAACCAAAAAACAGAGGACCGAATAAATACCTCTTGGAGCTCAAATTCTTGCAACTCCATGAATGATTCTTCACATGAACAAATTGTGGACGACCACCAAGATCTTTCCCGCTATTCTCCGACCTTAGAACGACTTGTGGGAGCCGTTATGGTGATGAATTGAGGGAGAAATAAATGGGTTTTTGGAAGGAAACTTTGAGAGTTTTTTAGTTGGGTCATTCACGGTTTTGAGAGAGAAAAACCAGCCTAATCTTGCATGTAATGTTCAGCAAAAGTCCATCATTAAACACCAAGAAGAAGCCAACATTTATACTCAAGAGGGAGATTTCAATTGTGAATGTTTAGTCTGTCCTCATTATGCATGAAAATTTGATTTTCAATTTAAAATCAAATTTTCATAATTGATCCATTATTAATTTTAAATAAATTAATTCAAAGAATTTAATTTAAATAAAATTAACTTTAAGTAATTAATTAAACCTTTTAATTAATTATAATTCTTTAATTCAATATCAAATATTAAATTAAATACATTCCCGACTTCTCTCAAAAAATCGATGAATATGAATCACTATTCAAATTCAATCCAAAATACGTATCATATACATATTATTGATATTTAAATCTTATTTAAATATTTCCAACTCTCTTTATAATTTAATTCATAATTAAATTATAACACGTTAAGTACTATTGGGTTTTATGCCCTAAAACTCGTAGATAGTGAATGTAAACAAATTTTATACTTGTGTTCAATAAAGCGTTATTTAGTTTCTGCAATAAAATGTTATTGTTTAATATTGCACTATTTGACCCAAATCCAATAAACTAAGATCCAAGGTTGTTTGTATGTAACTTGAACTAGTATGTAGGGACATACGGGGATCGATGTTCAAGTAACAACCTAAAAGGTCTATAGTATAGGGATAAGGCTGGGTACCTTATCCTGGTGACACTATGGATACAGCCCACTTTGTATTATGATACAAACGCTATGATCCAACGCGTTCATGTAGTTGACATGCGAGTGGGGGTATCCTATGCAATGAGTTTGCATAAGACCAGATCGCGAAATAGTTAACCACTAACTGTAACACCGTTAGTTGGCTTGGTTTCTATTTCACTAGGATGACCTAGACAACTCAGCCTCAATCCTGAGTAGATTATGGACTCCTGTTCACGAGGAGTTGTCCTTTGATTTGTATGGGTGAGAGTGGCCAGCATGCCGACTCAATAAGCCTACCATTTTGGGGACAATATCGAGTGGGGAGCTGGGAACATAATCACACAAGATGGAATTCACTCCTTCCCGACTTTAGGGTAAGTAGAGGTGTGTTCCCTTAAGTGGTGTCTCCAGGACTTGAACAATGGGCCCAACCCTCTCTATGGCACGAGAGGGACTTCTGTTTGTTGGTTGGACCTCAAACAGGTTGTTCATTAGAGGAGCACTGGAAACTTAAGGACAAAGATGTAAACCAGGGGTAAAACGGTAATTTGACCCAGCTGGGATACGATCACATGTGAATGACTGACTTGTAGTATTGGTCGATATCCGTGGACACAGAAATATTCTGCAGTGAAAAGAGTGCAGCTGTGGGTCTTTAGTGGAGTGACCCACAGTTAACGAATGGAGACTAACTTGGTTAATGAGTTTAAGCCGATTAGACTCGTATCGTTGGAGCTTCTGATCTGTAGGTCCATTAGGTCTCACTGGTAGCTCGTAAAAAGACTTGAAGCAAATAAATATAAATTGTAAATTGAAAGTGTTCAATTTTTTTGGAGAATCATATAATGTATTTTGATGCATTATAATATAAAGTTTATGAAACTTTATAATATAATTTTTGAATTAATTTCAAAAATTAATGAGAGAAAATATTTGAAAAGTTCAAATAAATTTAATGTGAATTGGATTCATATTAATTTTAATTTTAATAAAATTCCTAAGATTAAATATGTGATATTTAATTGGGTAATTAATTAATTATGGAATTAATTAATTATTAAAATTAGATATTGTTTAGATTTGAACTTATTCCTAAACCTTTTTCTATTAGGAAAAGGTCTTGGCCTTTACCTATATATAGGACCCCTGGGGTGGGGTGAAAGGCATCCCATTGTCTCTCCTTCTCTTAGAGATCTCTCCCAAAGACTCCCACAAGTCTCATGCTTCAAGAAGTCTTAGAGATATACCCATGTAGCCGATTGGTGGTGTTCGCACAAGAGGGTTGCTGCATTTTCAATCTTATTGGCAAGAAAAGGGGAATTGATCAAGGCTTTCTACAAAAGTAAGTTTTCTATGAAATCCTTGATCACTAGGATCAATCTAGTTGATCTTTTAGCATGTTTATAGCCTATGTACAGCCCATTAAATATAGATTTATTGTTGTAATATTTTGCAAATTGTATTGGTATTTCAATTAGAATCTAAGACTCTGAGTAGGTTCGGTAATACTTTCCGCTGCGTGGGGCTTTTATCCCTTCAATTGGTATCAGAGCCAACTCAGTTGTTCTTGATTTTTAAATTGAAATTTGCAATTTGTTTTTATTGGGATTTATGCATTATGAATGTTATGGTTTGCGTATAAATGGTTTCGATTAATTTGGCCATAGATTTACAATTTTTGATGCGATCAAATGTAAAGGCCCCTGCGTTTTTGGGCAATTTAAATTGTAAATAGAGTCTCTGTAAGTCCGGGTCTAGTTTAGATTGAAGAACGATGAAGATCGGGACCAAATTTGGCCAAAAACGACGGAAAACGGCGAAGAACAGCGGCTGGAACAGTGCAGAAATTCAAATTATTGAATAAAAAAAATAAGGTAAATAAAATTTTGCGTAAACTAAGACTTGAAATGAGGACGCGGCTTGGTGGTATGGTCAACTGCTTTTTTTCCTCTAGGGCACGAGTTTGAGTCTTGACTTGTTCAGATATGCACGAATTTTTTTTTTCCACATGCGGTTCATTGGTCTTTGACCGGTTCAGCGCGGTTCAAGCGAAAATTCACCGATTCGTTGACTTTCTAGCTTGGTTCGTTGACTGGGCGGTTTTTTGAAGCTGGTTCAGTTGTTTTCCGGTCTGGTTCGAGCAGTTTTGGCAATTTTAAAGCGTTTTTGGTCCAGTTCGGGGCTGCAGAAGGCTGTTTAAGAACCGCTGGCAGAAGCGGTGTTACAAGGGATCTAGCAACATTTTTAAAAACTGTTGGAATGACATCTAACGACCGCTGCGATAGTTACACCTATCGCAACATTTACTTCTCTCATAATGCAACAATTTTTAGTATTGATAACCGCTGCAATTGTTGATACAATAACGTACAATTTTGAAATATATAGCAACACTTTTTGAAGTTATATAGTAACGATTGACATCTTCTAAGGCAACACTTTTACAAGTGCTGCAATTGTTGACTGTTGCAATAGTGACTAAATAGCAACAATCACATTCCATATATTGCAACAATTTTGTTCATTATATCGTAACAATTTTTATCCCATTTTGTGCAAATTTTATATTTAGCTTTAATTTATATCAAATTTATTGATTGTTATGCTTCTTGTTTAGCCCATTTTAAAAATTATAACTAAAATTAATTGTGTCGTGGTTACTAAAATTGAAATTTAACCATAACAATTGAAATAAAATGATAACGAACACTTGAAAAATTAAAGCATCCTTAAAATTTGCTTTATACAAAATGGTAACTCAAAAATTCAACTAAAACATAGCTCTACAACATTAGGAGAGAAAGAAGAAATAAATTGAAATAACACCCAACATAAGCCTCTATGAATTGTTGGAAGACTCGCTAAAATCAGCAAATGGAGATCAAAGAAGCAACTGAAATCCAACCGGAGAGCCTATAAATATCATTGATAATCAATATTAGAAATAGAACAAAATGCAACTACCATCACCTAATCAACCTTGCCAAGAAGTAAAAAATCTTACATAATAAGATTTCAATACAAAAAGTTAATATTCGAATAAGACATACCTGGTATCGTGCTAGAAAAGTATACTATAAACAAAATATCAACCAATGTAAAGGAACACAAATTATGAATTAAACAAAGCAAACATATAATAAAAATCAGAACATGAAATAAAAAATAACTAAGTAATGAAAAAGAAAACTCAAACCACTTACCCTATGTGCAATTCATTTACAAATCCATCTTTGATCGGCTACGTTCAAACATTTTCCTACTCAAACATTTCGGTCAAAGAAAAGCAGAAGAATAGATTGGTTAATCTCAATCATAGATCGGTAAACAAAAGAAACACAAATTTTACCTACACAAAAGACGGTTTGATTGTCCTGTATCACCACAAAATAGATCACAATAACATGTTAGCAATGATCATACTATAATTTTGAATCATAATCCAAAAACTTATCAAAGTCTAATAATTCACATATTATAAGATAACAAAATGCTTTAAAGCTTGCAAAGTTATCCAATAAAGTTATAGTCATACAAGTACTTAACATATTCCTCCATGAACATAAACGAACTATCTCAATAAAGTTTGCTCTTATTGATTACTTATTTCTTTATGTAAGGAGATAAAGTAAAACACCAAGGTTAATATTCGAATAAGACATACCTGGTATCGTGCTAGAAAAGTATACTATAAACAAAATATCAACCAATGTAAAGGAATACAAAAATTAGAAATTAAACAAAGCAAACATATAATAAAAATCAGAACATGAAATAAAAAATAACTATGTAATGAAAAGAAAACTCAAATCACTTACTCTATGTGCAATTCATTTACACGTCAATTTTGATCTAGCTACCTTGAAACATTTTCCATACTTAATCATATCAGTCAAAGAAAAGCAGAAGATTAATTAATCTCAATCATACATAAAAAAGATATTTGAATCAACTAACGGAGAAGATTGAAATGACAACCACCATTACTAGAAGATGAATAAATCCATACGCTCTACAATTACAAATATTCAATCCTAAAAAAAATATTATGAAGACTTAAAACTAACACAAAAATAGTTCAATATCTAGCAGTTTCAGTACCAAACCCTATAATACAAGTATAATGTAGCAACTCTACACAAAATCTAGTTTCTAGAAAATCAACAAGAAAACTACAGAAAACAAGAAAGTATTACTGCACAAAATCTAGAAAGTATTATTGTTCTTCCATCTAGCTCTCAGAAAAACTACAGCCTTTTCTTTTCCTTGACTAACTAAAAACCAGTAGAATAACACTTAGAAAACTAGAACGAAATATAACACTGTAGGAAAACAATTGATTATAAGAAAGGAATGCCTACCCGATTCTGGTCGATAACATCAACGATGACAACGAGCTTGTCGTAGTCTTCACCGTAGTTGATGAGGACAACCCTTCCGATCTCGACGTACCTCTTGGACGGCTAAAGAAGCATAAAGAAATATCAAAATGAACCGATTGAAGTGATGAAAAGGAAAGTAGAGTTGAGAGAATAGAAGAAAAGATGCAATTTACAGAGAGAATCTCACCATTCTCGCGTTTACCGTGTTTTTACCCATTTTGGACGGCTCTGTGTTTACCGTGTTTTTACCCATTTTGGACGGCTTCCTCGTGACCGATGCCTCAGAAATTGTCTTACCGTGTTTACTGTGTAGCTGAAATGAGATTTGAGAAGGAGGGATTTACAAGATTTGGAAGGAGGTTTTGAGGGAAAATGAAAAGTAAGATATTTTTAAAAACTTATCTAATCAATTTTAAAAAGTAAGTTGATTTTTAATATTTTTTTATTAAAAAAAATATTAAACTTTAAGAGAGTAATAAAAAAAATATTAAGCTTTATTGTTAAGTTTGTTCAACTCCAAATCTAAGATTAATTATTAATTTAGTCCATATAATTTGAACTCGTTTTTAATTTTGTTACAGTAATTTTAAAAAATTCAAAATTGGTTCATATATGTTTTGACTTTAGTTATAATTTAATCTATACTAGTAACTAATACCTGTTATGCACGTGAAATTTCTTGTTTAGTTTAAAATATAAATAAACATAAACATAATTTTTTTTTAAAAAAAACTATATTATTTAATTTAATAAATACAAATAATTGGTTTCAACATCTTATTTTTGTTTATTTGGATAAATTAGAAATTGGTTTTATGTTATACATAATTTTTAGTTGACATTTCAATTAACAAATAACATTGAATTAATCATAACTCTTTACCATTCAATTTACTAAAATTTAAAGTGAACCAAAATAAATCATAACATATACTTAAATTAAAAAATGCAAATAAGAAAATATTTAAATTATGAAAGAAAAAAAAAAAGAAATCAAAAGTTTCTTCCCTTAAGTCATAGTATAGAATAAATATATTTAAATATAGATAGATTAGTAGAGAATTTAAAACCATTCAAATATTGTTTAGTATCATATTTATTCAAATATTTTATAGATCTTATCAATTGGAAGATTAGAGATATACCTAGAGATTTTAGAACATCATTCAAATATTATTTAAAATATATATAGATGATTTGAAAGTTTAAAAATTTTATAAAAACCACCCTAGAGATTATTAAAAATTGTACCCTTGAATATCTGATTTGATCAGTCTACTTCTAAATTTATGAAATGTTGCAATTAACCGTTGCAATTGTATTAAACTATTGCTACAGTATCACAAGTGTTGCAACTTAATTGTTGTAACACGCTCTTTTGTGGCAGTTACGAAAAGTGTTGCAAGTTAATCGCTGCAAGAGACATATTTGCAACATTTTGTAAATATGTTGCTAAAAAATTGTTGCAATTATACATAGACTTGCAACAATTTTTAAATTGTTGCAAAAAAACCGTTGCAATACATACATTTGCAACAATTTGTTTATATGTTGTAAGAAATCGTTGCGATTTTACAAATCCTTGCCGCACTTTCTAAACCGCTACAAAAAAACCGCTGCAATAGACTGATTTTTCTGTAGTGTGTTATATTAATTTCATGCAATGCAAGGCAATATATATAGTTTTATTATATTAACTTGAATATGATTGTTAATTATTTTAAAACTACAGTATGCATGATTATAGGGCTAATCATTAAAATTTTGAATAGTTTAAAATTGATGATTAGAAACCGTCAACCTATAATAAAGATTGCATGCAAACATAGGATCATAGGCTATGTCGGGAGTCAATCACGCTAATTTGTGTTAATTTGGGCCAATTACGGAGTTTTGGAGCCATCTCGATGTCTTGGACGGCGAGGAGGTGAAGAGACCCGATTGTGCTGAAGCGGGCCTGAATTATGACACCAAAAAGCCAAAGATTGAAGCCCCGAACCATGAAGAAGCGAGACAAAGATGAGACATAAAGCAGGAAGTCGAGATATGAGGCTTGCGTCGAGACGCCGACGCGATTCGCTGCGCCTTGGCATCTCGACGTTGCCTTATTTTCTATATATATGTAGCCTCGATTTAGTCCGCCGTTAGGTTAGAACTTTGGTCCTTTTTACGATTTCTTTGCCTCTTTTACATTCCAGCACTGTTGTAGACCATTCTTGGTCATATTTTATGGATTCTTTCATGTTTATTGTCGATTTTACTTTATCTATGCGTGGCTAATCTCGTTTAGATCGTTGGATTGGGTTTATGTCTTGATTCTAAATATGATTGGCTGAGTTTTTTGATTTCTACTCTCTGTTCTTGCTGTATTTTCATTGAGTTTTACATGTTATCCCGTTTAAACCAATACATGAGGCTAGTCTATTAGGATTGACGCCCTATGCGATTACCGCTTGTGTATTCTATTAGTTATTTTTAGATAGCCACTAGGTTGAGGCAAGCCACTCTCTACGCGAAACGACCCTTGATAGGCCTAGGATGCATGTCAAAGGTTGTAGGAATTAGATTTAAATTGTATTTGAATTTAGTTCTTGTGATTCCGGACCCACGATCCCAAAGCGGCTAGTTTAAATAGGTGATTGTGAAATTGCTTAATCTAAAACTAGTTAGATATAATTAGTAATTGTTGCAGAGGTCTCGGAAGGTTGCTAAATTATGCATAAGGGGTGGCAAACGATAGAGTCTATGTTAATTAATCTTGTTAATTGCCGAATTCACGATTAGCGAGTTAATTAGCACAGGTTATTGTAGGGGGGTCCTCCGAGTAACCCAGAAGCCAACCGGACTAATGAAATCAGTTTAGAATAATTATTAGAGAAAACTAGGAAGCCAACGAATTAGAATCAAGCATAATAAATTCCAATTCAACGATCCCTTTTCATGTTATTGATGTCGTCTTATTTTCACCCTTTATGCTTAGTTTTCTGTCTTTTAAAATTCGGCATTTAATCATTGCGGCCCCATTTGATAACCATTTGGTTTTTGGTTTTTGGTTTTTGATTTTTAAGCTTATAAACACTATTTCCAATTCTAATGATGATTCCTCAGCGTGTTTAACAATTCAATACAAATGTGTCGTGGATTTTAATCAATCCAAGTATAAATTGACAAAATCAAGTAATACCTGGTGAGTCCAGGGTCGAATCCACCGGGAAGGTTATTTGCAAAGTTTTAATAATATTTACTGATCTAAACTCAAAACGTGTGATATTATATAAAAGAATAAATAATAGAATTGGTCAGGTTGAAAAATAAAACTTGCAGAAAGCAAAACATGCGACAAGAGTGAAAGGAAAAATATTAAGGAGAGTAGAATCAAGGCTGTTGCAGTTGCAACCTCATGCGTTTATAAGAACTTTGTAGCGCATACTTTGATTAATTGATCCATTAATGCCTAAGTGAGAAAAAAAATCATAAGTTTCCCTTCCGGTACTCTGTCTGCGTTTGGCATAAAACTATCAATTGGTTATTTGGCTAGTTCATGCGTGGGGCTTAGTTCTCTAATACTTAAACGGGATTGCATTAGTCTTAACGCAAACAAAGCTCATGCATGCACTATCTTTTAGCGGTAGTATTTTAAGACTATCAAGACTACATGTCATGCGCTAACTTGTTCTACTTAGAGATGTCCGCATGCATTACCTGTCAGGGATTTAGCATAGTGCTACCGCATCCGGCTGGCCAAGCGGGAATTAGTAATGAAAATAGTATCGCAACTAAGTAGAAGACAATTAATGTTTTATTTAAATCAAAATATGCGCTTACAAAATATACTTATCACTACATGAGGTGCTTGCGCTAAGCCTCGAAGAAGAAATTAGCTCATGCGAGCAAAACAATACATCAAGCAACAATACATTGCAAACGCAAGTCTACTCTTAATCACAACTCTCTGTGATTTCTCTTTCTCCTTGATCTTCGTCCTCTACTCTCGTCTCTCAATTCTTCTGAATATGAGTTCTCAATCCTTGAGCAGGTGGCTTCTATTTAAAGGCGAGGGAAGCTAACTTTTCCAAGTAATTAGCAACTTGTTTTAGTCATCATCAACCAACTTGTCACTTTTCAGCCCTTTTTCAGCCCACTTGCGTTAGTTGTATCAGTTGTGTCAGTGTTTTTCCTTTCATCCATCTTGTCTGTCTCTTGATCGTCTTGGGATGTGTGCCTGCGCTGAGAAGAAACTTTGGAAAACAACTGAATTAGCTGTATTAATGCCCTATATTTTATAATTTCTCACCGCATACATGAATATAGCTCGTCGCATAAAATTATCACATTTTCCTTTCTTATTGCGCTGTAGCAACGCATCTTAGTTTCTTTTGGCCTTGTTTTAGCTTAAGTTTAAAGGATAAATAACTTGCCTTTTGCAAGTTATCAAACCCCCAAACTTAAACTATTGCTTGTCCTCAAGAAATGCCTATTATCAACTCTGCGATAGTTACTCAGCTCTTCATTGCCTACGATCCTAGCATCCTCTTTTCTCTTTTTCTTGCGCGCATTACTAAACAAGGTTAACTTTTGCCAAATTTCCTTCATTGCTTAAAGAAAATCCTTTTGTGCTAAGATTCTTCCTTGCGTTAACTCAGCCAATCTTCTCCTGAATGTCCTGGACGCATAGAAATGTTATATTTATATTTGTATTTTTTTTTATTTTTAAGTAGAAGGCAATTAATGAAAACAATAGACATCAAAACGCATGCTTTCGTTTTGGCTTACCCACATTTGTGATGAAAGGTATCCAACTACGGTCATTACATTTTTTTTACTGTCTTTTACTCTCATAGGATGTGTTTGTCTTCTCGCAGTGGCAAACTATGGGTGTCATAAACGCCCCTGGCTACAAACATGTCGCATACCTAGAGGAACGCATGCATTATTTATTTATGCACTGACTCCCCCAAACTTAAAATGGACAATGTCCCCATTGTCCCCCAAACTTACACTGGAGCGCATGGACCTACGGAGATGAAGGCTGAGTTGCGGCAAGTTGAAAATGCGAAGGGATTTTCCTTAAGGTCTGAGGGAATGAAGACGAAGGTTAAACTAATTTAAGTAATGTGTGTAAGAAAATTAAGAAGGTCAGTTGCATGGATTTAAAACAAAGGAGCTAACACAGAGAATTTGCTAGATAAAGACATTATATTAAGGCAGAGAGAAAATTACGATGAGATAAAACAGCGAGATATATTAATGTAATGCGATGCAAAATTATAAAACAAGGGCGCATACATTAAAATGAAGCAAAAGAAGAAAACAAAGAAAACTAAGTGCATTCTACTCCTGCGGTGGTGGTGGTGGAGGTGGTCTTGTCTCCCTCGGCGCAGGCGGAGGCATGGATCCGCGTACTTGTGATGGGCCTGCGCTAGGGGGTCTTTGTTGCCCAGCAGGTCGTGCAAACAAGTTTGGCGTGACTGGCAAGCGGCCAAAACCTTCAGTCCATGGCATTAGAAAAAGGACTAAAGCATTTACCCACTGCGACAGTTCGTCTTGTTGCTTGCGCAACAACTCTTGTTGCTGGCACATCCTTTCTTGCTGCCGGCGTAGGGGCTCTACACTTTCTAGAATTATCCACCGCAGCTCTGAAAAGATAAGGGCTGAATCCACATCAATCAGTAGATCAGTCCCAACCTGAGTTGTGCTCGCAGAAGCTGTGGCTTGCGGTGAGAGGTTCGGCGCAGGAACTTCATCATTGCGAGTGGGGCTCGACAATGAGTCTTCAAAAATCTCCTCTGTTCGCAAGTCATTGTTGTGCTGCGGAGGAGGTGTGCTTTGGACAATTGGAGGTGGCGGTGGCGGAGGTGGCGGTGGCAAGCTTTCTTGCTGTGGTGGCAAGGATCCCTGAGGTTGGGTGCAGACAGTGCTTTCCTGCCCACAGTTTGCTTGCGCCTTTTTTTCTTTGGCTTCTCAGGCGCAAGAGCTGTAGGTTCGGTGGGTTGGGATGCGGGAGCTGGTTGCTGCGTGCTTCCTTGCAAACGCCTATCGCGGGTGCTGGTTACGCGCACCCACCATTGGTCGTCAAAATCCTTCCGCATGGGTCGGATTTCTTCATCTGTTGCGGGCACGAGGCCAGATGCGCGACATAACCGAGTGACAAGGCCTAGGCAAAACATTGCGCCCTTAGGTTTTGCGGTAGTCTGACTCAATGTTTTGACGAGGATTTGGCCCAAGTCGATTGGGGTTCCCTTCATGATGCAATAAACCAGAATTACCCGTTGGAGGCTCAATGTGGCATCATGCGTTGTGAGCATGATGCGATTCTTCACCCAATGCATCCACCAATTGGCCTCGAAGTCGAGCAGCTGCAACTTCAGGGTCCTCGCAGTGCCGTGGCCGTCCCATTTGCCTCCAGGTCGGGCCACCGCAAGAAGTACTGCGCTCAGTAAGTCATCGTCGAGATAGTCGAGGAGCGCATTCCCTTCTGCATTTGGGATGTCTCGCAGCTCGAATACATTGTTGATGTGTGCGAAGGAGAATGCGACTGCGTGACGTCTCACTAAAACTTCGTCGACTTCTTCTTACCACTGCGTCGGGTAGAAGTCGTGGACTAACGCAGGGGCATAGTTGCGAGGGTTTTGGCAAACGATTTCCCATTTGCGCTGGGAGATCTACTCGGTCATCGTTGGCCGGAGGGTGCAGCTGAAACCTCGTTTTTCATGGAACTTCCCCCATTCCTCGCCCACTTTTTCTTTTCCTGCGCCCACTTTTTCTTTTCCTTTGCTTTTGGATGCGGTGGGCGCTTTCCGTTTCTTGTTTGGGACTGCCGCAGGTCTTTCAGAGGGTTCTCGGATGATTACCCCCGTGGACTGGATGTTGCGGCAAGGAGTTAGGGGGAGCTCATCCTCGGAATTAGAAGCTTCCACGTCTAGAGCTGCCGCAATGATTGCTAAGTTGGATGCGGCAACTTCTGCGGCGACCGGATCTTTCGCCTACTTGCTGGAGCCCTCTTTTTCTTTGGCTGCTTTTTCATCTGCGGCTGCCTTGCATGCGGTTTCCTCTGCGGCAGCCTTTTCTTGTTCTTCTCGCAGATGAATTGCTTCGCCTTCCTCGCCTAATTCTCCCATCAAGGAGTTCCATGCGGCCACTTCCCACTCATAAAACTGCGACGAAGTGGGTTGCGCTGAGGTGGATGGTGGGTGGGAAGTGTTTGCGGGCGAAGAGGAAGAAGATGAAGGGTTGGTGGTTGATGCGAGAGAAGCTGAAGAATCTGGGGGTGGAAGAAGGAGGGGTACCAAAGGGAATGGGGATGGAAATGGGGTTAGGTTTCGAGGGATGGAGATGTTTTGGGCAGGTTGGAGGGTGACGGGTTGGACGGTGAAGGTAGAAGTGTTCAGAGGTGCAATATTGAGCACCTCTGAAGGGTTGGCTGTGGAGATGGAAGGTTCGGCCATGGGAGTTTGCTCGACGTTGATGACCTCATTCTCCTCTGTTTCCATGGAGTCTTGGCTTGGCTTTCCCTCGGTTTGGTTCTCATTTTCCTCACTAAGGGAGGAAATGGCGTCTCGGAGAGGTCCTTCCACCTCCGACGATGAAGGGGAGGCATCATCCGCATAGCCAGACACTGAGAGGTTTTGGGAATCGGACATGGTGATGCTTCGCGAGAGAGAGAGAAAGAAACAAGGGTTTTTAGTGCTGAGTTTTTACAAAGACGATGAAGGAGATGAAATTTTTAGACCGAGGGCGCATCCTGTTATATAGCTAACGCAAGGTTAAACTAGCCTTGGTAATGATGCCCTTTCGCATCCCACGTAGGTAGGTGATCATGATTATCATGGGGGAATGTGAGCGGTTGCCTCGGGTAGTGTGCAAAGACAGGGATTAGTGCGGCTCATTAAATGCAAAAATGATTATGGATGCGCCTCCAATGCGAGAGAAATATAGATGGATTGGGACATGCGATGGGATTTTCCTCCTAAGGCTCTGTCGCAACAAAAGTTTTAACGCAACAAATCTACCAATATTCTAACGCAACTACTGCGAGTAGAGCATGCGATGTGATCTAGATAATATTAACGCAATAATAAAGTAAACACGCGGAAGGAAACAAATAATTACAACTTCTAACCTGTTGTGCTCTTACCTTGTGCTAGGTCCTGACGCAAATGAGAGCACTTTTTGTCCTGGACCTATTTTGTCTCGCTACTTTAAGGTGGATCTTTTAGAAGAATAATTTCAACTACCTCGTCCAAGGTCCCTTCAATGTATGGCTTTATTCTTTGCCCATTGACCTTGAAAATTCTCTTTCCGTCAGTGGAATGTAGGTCCATTGCCCCATATGGATATACCTTATGGATAGTAGATGGGCCCGACCACCTTGATTTTAGCTTACCTGGAAAGAGACGTAAGCGAGAATTGAATAATAATACCTTCATACCTTCTCTAAGATCCTTCTTGCATATCCTTCGGTCATGCCATTGTTTTTGTTTTTCTTTATTGATCTTGGCATTTTCATATGCGCATCTTCTAAATTCTTCTAATTTTGACAGCTGGCGCAATCGTTCCTTCCCTGCTGCATCTAGATCAAAATTGAGACGTTTTAGTGCCTGATAACTCTCCAAAAGGGAGTTATTTAGACCTTATTTCTATATTGATTTGCGTATCTTTTGTGCTAAATAGGGTTGCTTTTAGATAGATATTATATGTTTTAACCCATTTGGAAGAATGGATGCTTTGGAAGTTATTTTGTGCAGAATATATTGCTGAGCGACTTGAGGGAGCAAAAACTGTGCTAGAGCAAAGTTGGGAGCAAAACTGCCACGTCACAGTTCGTTAGCCAATTTAATGAACTGAATTTTGTGAAGCTATTCTCAGGATAAAGGAGTAAGGAGAACCATCCACGTGTCAAGGTCAACCTAATTCAAGCTTTCCTCAACTCTATAAAAGGAGATAGCCGCCCAAGTCAAATGCACTCCTTTTTGGGAAGGAAATTCCATCCTTGGGAGGTACATTCCACTTTTGGAAGGGGATCATTTCTCATTTCCATTTTGGGAGCCGAATAGAGGAGAGAGATTGGAGACCAACAAGAAGACCATCAATTGCAAGCTGATCAAGGGAATTAATATTTTCTTGTATTACTTTGTAGTTATGGATGCATTTACTTATCTTGTAACGTGTGTCTCTATGCACTTTATGAACTAAGTAATTTTGGGTGTTGGTTAGGGAACATGTAGTTGCTGTGCTTAATATCTATGCAATAAATGTTGATTGATGCATCTTGATTATTTGTTGTGCTCATTTATATTTTGTGCCCGCCTGGCCAGCCAGTATGAATACCACTCTCTAGTTTCAGGGATGATTTAGGGGGTGTGTGACATTTAATCACACTAGATCATTGTGTATTGGTGAACGCCAGTGATTGAGCTAGAGATAGCCAGTTGCCTAGTGCTTGATAGGTAGTGCTTCATTGGAGTTGAAACATATTCTAAAAAATCCGGAGTCACTACAAGAATTTTTAACTGTCCCGACACTATTTCCGCCTACGCATCATTTTCTGTCGGTAGAAACCCATTTATACCAACGCAACTAACTATGCGTGGGAATAAATCCACCATATTTTCCACGAACAAGAGGAAAATTTTCGCCGACCCAGAGGGAGGTTTCTACCGGCGCCAACTGCGTGGGGAAAAATAGTAAAGAAACGGTGCATTTTAATGAGGCTATTCCGACGCTATTTTGGGTCTATTCTGACGTATAGAAGCGTGGGGAAAAAGCTCGATTAAAAAAGCCCTAGCCCCTTCGTTTTTTTCTCCATCTTCTCTTCTCCCCATTTGTTGCGCCGACTACTGTTGTAAAAAGGTTCCGTGGACTGCTGCGTGGTTTCTCGAGTGCTGCGTGGGTAAGTTTTCTTCTCCATCTTCTCTTCTTCATATTTTCTCAATTTTTTTTTTGCTTTTTGTGGTTGGTAATATCCCATTTCGTGGTGACCCAAAAATCTTCATAAAGTATCAGAAAAAATGTTTCATCGATGCGTGGGTGGTAGGTGTTCTTCTCCATCCTGAATCAAAATTTTTATGGTTTCTACGCCAATCAACGACCATTTGCACGTTTGCCTTCTCTTTGAGTGATTGATATACCCATATCAATTTGTCTTGGATATATAGCTTTTAGTCGTGCGTTGTAAGTTGTGTAGCCCTCATCTTGGAAATAAAACCCATGTACATTCTGGAATGTCAAAATATATACCTTTTTTACTTTTTATTTTTTGATTGTGCTTCTAGGTCACTAAACCTAGAAAATAGTGGAGGAACTGTGAATCTGCAACTTTTGTTGTGGCTGGTTTTTGATACATTAGATTGCAAGTTTCTGTTTTTACATCTATTAAAACCGAACACCTTTTCAGATATTTTGTTCCTGATACCAAATTTAATGCTTAAGAACATTGTCGTGCTGTTAGCTAATAATAATGCCTCTTTTTCATCCTTTCTGTAAGATGTAAATGGTGCATGTGGACAAAATTAAGCCAACTTCAATGGACAGGTCTAAGTTTCAGAGTGAAATTATTGATAGTGTTCTTGATATTTCTTGGATATTATATGTGACTTTATTGTTCTATGGAGATGGTGAAAAAGAAATCTCTTTAAAACCCATAAAAATACTAAAGTTTGAAAGTCTTTTTCTTATCTTAGAATGCTACATTTTGAATCTCAACATATAAGAGAGGTAGACATAAATTTGTTGTTTTTTCGTAGGAAAGAAAAATTTGTTTCTCCTCTAATGTTAATATGGTCATAATTCAGAAAAAAAAGATGGTGTATACTATACAGTGTTACTCCTTTGGTCCCCTTGCTATGGTGGTGAAAGTTATTTGTCATTTTGGGGGGCTTGATGTTTAGCTCTTCTCCACACTTTTTTGACTTTTATATGTTATTTGTCATAGGCTAGCAAAGTTTTGGGGGGCTTGATTGTTTAGGTCTTCTCCACACTTTTTTTTGACTTTTTTTGACTAAATTTGTTGTTTTTCTATAGGAAAGAAAAATTTGTTTCTCCTCTAATGTTAATATGGTCATAATTCAGAAAAAAAGATGGTGTATATTGTATAGTGTTACTCCTTTGGTCCTCTTGCTATGGTGGTGAAAGTTATTTGTCATAGGCTAGCAAAGTTTTGGGGGGCTTGATTGTTTAGCTCTTCTCCACACATTTTTGAGTTTTAGGGGGCTAGCAAAGTTATTTGTCATAGGCTAGCAAAGTTTTGGAGGGCTAGCAAAGTTATTTATCATAGGCTAGCAAAGTTTAAGTTTTGCAGCAACAACTTTAAGTTTTGTAAATATGATAAAATATTTCAAATATGATTTTCGATTTTCTAGTTATTTTGGTTTTATCCTTCTAAATTGATATATATTATTGAAAGTTTCAAAAATGTAGGAACCAAATTTCTAATTTAATCTTTCACTTCTATTCTTATAATCATCCTTCTCTATCCATATAAAGGACTTATTTTCTGACACTGTCGTTTACGTTCTCTCTTAACTTTTCTCCATACCTATGCTTAACAATGACAACCATGAATTATGTTTAATGAATTTATTTTATTTTCTTCCTTATCTACATACATTATATTATATATCCTAAGAGAGACAACCTTTTTAGAAAAAAAAACAAAACTGGAACTAAGAAAGTCATTTTTCATGCGAAACTTTGAATTCTAAACTCTTAAGTGATAGGATTCTTTCCTTATCTACAAGTTATTAATGATATAGGGGTATTTATTTTCCACTCAACCAATTGCTTTCTTTCACCTAATCCACTAAATTTTCTTATTTGGTTACCGTTGGGTTCAATAGAAGTTCACTAAACTTGTCCGTACATATAGTCCCTTTAGAGATAAACGTGTCCATTCTTTGGAAGTTGTTGGAAATTTATAACTTCTTTGGAGGTTGTTATTAAGACATCTGTTAAATCTTCGGTAGATTAGATCATACTTGTACCACTTGTTTAGAAGTGTGTTATTGGATCTATAGAGGTTCTTGAAAGTTATTCAACTATTCATGTAATAATTAGGTTCTATCATAGTTCAACTATGTTGGATTCGTAGAACTTGTTCAAAGGAGATCTTGAGCAATTTACAAATTTTTGGTAGGGTAGATCATATGTGGAAGCAATGTCACAATGTTTAGGAGTTCTTGAAAGTTGTTGGATCTTTAGAACTTTTTTCATGACTTCTAAGCTACTTTCTAGCTCTTTAAAAACATCCTTAGGTTTTTTTAAGAAGTTAATCTCATTTTTGTCCTGATTCCTACAGGATTGAACTTTGTCTATCTGTAGTAATTCATAAAGTTCTTTGCAAAGTACATTCGAGGATGAATAAGGATTGGATTAAGCTTAGAGATAGATTTTCAAGACATTATATTGAAGGAGTTGCACAATTTCTACAAGTGGCAAAGTCTCATGTAAATGATGTGGGAAAAACGAGATGTCCATGTAAGAATTGTCAAAATTCAATGTCACAATCATTGGATGGAGTAGAACGACATTTATTTATGTATGGAATATCTCCTTCATATAGTCAATGGGTTTATCATGGAGAACCACCGAATTTAGCTCGGTTTCAAAGAGATGGGACTTCTTCGATAAATGAGGGGTTAAATACAGAGGAAGTCCATGCTCACAATGATGACGAAGAGATGCTCGATCTTCTAAATGATTTGCAAAGGCCAATGGTAGAAGGGGAGGAGGATGTAAATGATGAAGAAGACTTTGGAGATGAAAGGTCTAGTAATATAGAAGAGAATGAGACTTCAAACAACTTTGAAGAGTTGATGACTGAAGCATGTAATCCATTATACCCCGGTTGTTTAAAATTTTCGGTGTTGAATTTCTTGGTGAAGTTGATGCATATCAAGGTGCTCAATAATTGGAGTAACAAATCATTTGATATGTTACTAGAATTGTTGAGAGATGCATTTCCTGCTGGTGCATCTATATCGGGTTCATACTACGAAGCTAAGAGAAAACTACGTGACTTAGGACTAGGATATGAGTCCATTCATGCTTGTAAGTACGACTGTGTATTATTTTGGAAAGAATTTGCTGATTGTCAAAGTTGTCCAATATGTGGTGAGTCTCGCTTTAAAATAAACGATGGAAAAGGTAAGAAGATTCCACACAAGATATTGCGCCATTTTCCACTAATACCGAGGTTGAAGCGATTGTTTTCATCAAAACACATAGCTTCTGAGATGAGATGGCATAAGGATAGACAGGTTGAAACCGATGGTGTGTTACGACATCCAGCTGATGCTACAGGGTGGAAACATTTTGATAGAGAGTTCCCTCAATTTGCCTCCGACCCGAGGAATGTTAGGTTAGCATTGGCTTCAGATGGATTCAATCCATTTGGGAATATGAGTACTTCTTATAGCATGTGGCCCGTGGTGCTTGTTCCATACAATTTGCCACATTGGAAATGCATGAAAGAGTCTAACTTTTTAATGTCGTTACTTATTCCTGGACCAAAGTCTCCTGGAAAGGAAATTGATGTATATTTACAACCATTAATTGAGGAGTTGAAAGAGTTGTGGAGTAATGGTGTGCGTACCTATGATTGTATAAGTGAGGGGTACTTTCAACTACATGCATGTTTGTTATGGACCATAAATGACTTTCCTGCCTATGGAGACTTGTCAGGATGGAGTACCAAAGGTTATCAGGCATGTCCGATTTGTAAAGAAGATACTTCATCATTCAGGATTAGAGGAAAATTATCTTTCATGGGACACTGACGTTATCTTCCACCCAATCATAGTTGGCGTAGGAGTAAACAACATGATGGAAAATTGGAGCATAGACCTCCACCAGTTGTAATGGATGGAGATGAGATTCTTGAACAAGTAAATTCACTAAACTTTTCAGTGTGAAGTAAACATCCATCCAAGCAAGATAAGAAGAGAAAGCGTGTTATTAACTGGACCAAAAAGAGCATATTCTTCGAACTTCCCTATTGGTCTAAACTTCTGTTAAGACATAAGTTGGATGTCATGCATATTGAAAAGAACATATGTGATAACTTGCTCGGGACTTTGTTGGATATCGAGGGTAAAACAAAAGACACGACAAAGGCTCGTTTGGATCTTGAAGATTTAAATATACGAAAAGACTTACACTTACAAAAACAAGGAACTAAATTTGTAAAACCACATGCCGCATATACCTTAACTGCGAATGAGAGGGTAGATTTCTGTAAGTTCTTGAAATCAGTCAAATTTCCTGATGGGTTTGTCTCAAATATATCAAGATGCGTGAGTGTGAATGATGGAAAGGTATGGGGGCTGAAGACTCACGACTCTCATATTTTGCTCCAACGACTTATTCCTATTGGTGTTCGAGCATACTTACGAAAGGATGTGTGTACAACTATTGTTGAGTTATGTAATTTCTTCCGTGATCTATGTGCAAAGATAATCCGTAATAGTGATTTGGATCAGTTGCAAGCAGACATTGTATTGATACTTTGTAAGTTTGAAAAAATTTTCCCATCGGCTTTTTTTGATGTAATGGTACATCTTGCAGTTCATTTGCCATATGAGATGAAAGTTGTTGGTCCAGTTAGCTATAGTTGGATGTACCCTATAGACAGAAGCTTACGGACCTTGAAACAATACGTACGAAACAAAGCTCGTCACGAGGGTTCCATAGCAGAAGCATATGTCATGAATGAATCTTTGACGTTCTGCTCTTTGAACCTAACAGGGGTAGAAACGAGGTTCAATAGGAATGCACGTCATGACGACTCAAATCCTGATGGCATGAATTGTGGGGATTTCGAAGTGTTTAGGCAAAGTGCACGAGGGTTGGGGGGTTACATTGTGAAGACACTATCGGAAAACGAGAAACAAATGTCACATTGGTATATATTGAATAATTGTTCTGAGATCGAATCGTATCGTATACAACATTTGAGATTAATTCGATCTCAAGCAGAGAACGCTTCAGATTTATATAGAAGGCACCAACTACAATTTCCCGATTGGTTCAAAGCTCATGTAAGTGCATATCTTTAAATTTCGAAAATTTGATGTCAATAGTGAGTCAAAACTTGTGTTATATTAACATATAAGAAATGAACAGGTTAACTCGTTACGCGAAAAGGGAGAAGCATCTGATGGTCTTTGCTCGTTAGCATTGGGACCTTCTAAACATGTTCGCTCTTACAATGGATGTATTGTCAATGGAGTGCGTTTTCATTGTATAGAGCGCGATAATCGTCGAGCTACTCAAAACAATGGAGTCATGGTGTCCGGGGAAACTGAAGGAGATGAAATGAATTTCTATGGTGTATTGCATGAGGTTCTAGACTTAGAATATGCCAGGAGAAGACGTGTGATCATTTTTAGATGTAAGTGGTTTGACACGGATAATAAGAAGAATAAAGTACAAGTGGATCTAGGATTTAAGTCAATCAACACATCCCATTATTGGTATAGGACGACCCATTCATTCTTGCTAATCAAGCCAAACAAGTTTTTTACCTGAATGATCACAAACTTGGTAATAATTGGAAAGTTGTGCAAACTGTACAAAATAAACATATATGGGACGTTCCAGAAGCTGAAGATCTAGATAATGACGAAACGGAGTTGTTAGAGGTATCTCGTGCGATTGAGGTTGATGACTCCATTCAAGATGTTACATTATGTAGAGATGATGTCGACCCTATTGTCATTCAACCTGAAGTTACTGAAAACCAGTTGAATAACAGTGTAGCATCAGCAAATGATGACGATTTCATAAATGATGAATTTGATGATGTTGAAACATCTTCTGAGCATAGTTCAAGTTCACTTCAATATCACAATTTCGATGATCAGTGAATAAGTATACAATTATTATGCATTTAAATTTCATAATTTAAAATCTTGTTGTTCATATACATTGATTTTGACTATTTCTATCTTCTGTGAGATATTTTAACATCATGGTTCGTCCCGGTCAGACACGTGCTGCATCTAATGTATACGTGGAGGGTGATGCTGCAGTACGTGGTTCCTCGAGGGGGCGGAACACTAGATGACGAGGTTCAGGTAATTATTGTTTCTACTAAACCTATTCTTACAAAAAAAAGTATTTTACTTATGAAATCAGTTAAAATTGTGTTCGTTTTAGGCTCGAGATCGCAAGGAAGGCGAGTAAGGGGACATACTCGGAACATTGACTTAGATCGTTATGTCGCGGCACATAGTAGGATACGCATCGAGATTAGAGAGGATATCGACAAACCAGTATGTGCGTGGGCCACAAGGTTCAGTGGGGCCATAGGTACTATCACGCGGGATTCAATTCCCCTAAGCTGCTCGAATTGGAGGGGGGGTCTCAAAGGAGGTGTGAGACGGCATAAAGGATCGACTATGTGTAAGTTTACGAGTTTATACATTCATGATTTCACTATTATTTGAACTATATGAACATGCTTACAAATTGAGTATTGACCATGCAAACGTATTTTATTGTGGACTTATCAAAAAGGGTTGTCCAGAGGTTCATTGAACGACAAATATCGTTGACCTGCAGGGAATATAGAGCGGAGCTACATAGACATTATTGTTCGTTTGAGGACCCTGTGGAGGCCCGTTTAAATCCACATGAGCGAGTTGCAAATCCTGCAGATTGGCTTCTCTTATGTGACAAATGGGAAACCCCTGAATGGAAGGTACGTTTTTTGTTATTGCAATCCAACCTTGTATATAAATGACTAACGTACATTTCTTGTTCTTATCTTAAACTTTTTTAGGTATTAGCGGAGAAAAATAGGAACGCTCGAGCGAATCTACCTTACAACCACCGAACTGGGGTTAAGTCATTTGTTCAAGTCCAAGAAGAATTGGTAAGGAAAAAACTCATTGTTATTTTATTTCTCATCTCATTAGTATGAAAAATACTATTTTATTTTCATTTATAGGGACTAAAAGAGGGTCATGACATTGGCCAAGTGGATTTGTTCCACCACAGTCATTTCTCTGTCAAGGATGGGTGGGTGAATGATGTTGCAAAGGATGCATATGTAAGTTTTATTTTACTACACTTGTGAAATGGCTTTTATGGTTTTGTATACTTTTGACCATATTTCATTATGAATGTAGTTGGACATGCAATAGTTGATAAATCCATCAGAAGATGGAAGGTCTGAACCCGTCTCCCAGCCCGATGCTTGTAAACAGGTTTTGGGTACTCGACCAGGCCATATTAAAGGTCTTGGTTGGGACCCAAAACTTAGTTCGTTGTCAAGTGTCACGTCTTCTTCGCAACATGAAAAAGAGCTTGAAAAGAAGGTGGAGCAGATGCAAGGTGAGATGGATAACTTGAAGCAAACAAATGAGACGTTAACAAATGCTTTATCAACATGGGAAGAGAGATGGACTCAGATCAATAAGTACATTGATGAACGACAGGGAGAACCTTCAAACACTTAGGTAAGTATTGAATTTTTCTTAGATATCTATTATCTAATGATTGGATTATGTGAATATAGTGAGGATTCATGAGTTTGTGTGGCTATCCTGCAGTTATGGTAGCCACTTCATGCATTAAATAGACTTAAGGGTAGCGTAGATGCATTACGGTTGCAACTTTAAGGGTGGGATGAATTATGTGCATTAGTCACTTACGTTTAGTGGTGGGTGGCTATCCTGCAGTTATGGTAGCCACTTAGGTTCACTTAGGCATGTTCAAGTCACTTATGTTTAGTTTAAGACTCAAAAGTCATTTAGACACGTTTAATACACGTTTCTAGGTTTGAGGGGTGGTTTTAGTTCCTTTCTAACTAACTTAAGGCCTCAAAAGCCATTTATGCATGTTTGAGGCACATTTTTAAGTTTGAGGGGTGGTTTTAGGTCCTTTCTAGCTAACTTAAGGCCTCAAAAGTCATCTAGACACGTTTGAGACACGTTTCTAGGTTCGAGGGTGGTCTTAGTTCCTTTCTAGTTAAGTTTAGGTCTTAAAAGGCATTTAGGCACGTTTGATGCACGTTTCTAGGTTTGAAGGGTGCTTTTACGTCCTTTGTAAATAAGTTTAAGCCTCAAAAGTCAACTAGACACATTTGAGGCACGTTTCTAGGTTTGAGGGGTGGTTTTAGTTCCTTTCTATCTAAGTTAAGACCTCAAAAGCCATTTATGCATGTTTGAGGCACGTTTTTGAGTTCGAGGGGTGGTTTTAGGTCATTTCTAGCTAACTTTAGGCCTTAAAAGTCATCTAGACACGTTTGAGACACTTTTCTAGGTTCGAGGGGTGGTCTTAGTTCTTTTCTAACTAAGTTAAAACTTCAAAAACCATTTAGGCATGTTTGTGGCACGTTTCTAGGTTCGAGGGGTGGTTTTAGGTCATTTGTAGCTAAGTTTAAGCCTCAAAAGTCATTTAGACAAGTTTGAGACACGTTTCTAGGTTCGTGGGTGGTCTTAGTTCCTTTCTAGTCTCAAAAGTCATTTTGGCACGTTTGATGCACGTTTCTAGGTTTGAGGGGTGCTTTTACGTCCTTTGTAGATAAGTTTAAGCCTCAAAAGTCAACTAGACATGTTTGAGGCACGTTTCTAGGTTTGAGGGGTGGTTTTAGTTCCTTTCTATCTAAGTTAAGACTTCAAAAGCCATTTATGCATGTTTGAGGCACGTTTTTGAGTTCGAGGGGTTGTTTTAGGTCATTTCTAGCTAACTGTAGGCCTCAAAAGTCATCTAGACACGTTTGAGACACTTTCTAAGTTTGGGGTGGTCTTAGTTTCTTATTAACTAAGTTAAGACCTCAAAAGCCATTTAGACTTGTTTGAGGCACGTTTCAAGGTTCAAGAGGATGGTTTTAGGTATTTTCTAGCTTATTTAGGCATGTTTGAGGTTTTTTGGTCGGTTTGAGGAGAGATTTTAGTTCAGTTCGAGCTTAGTTTAGACCTCAGAAGCCATTTAGGTTTGTGACACTTTTATAGGTTCGGGTGTGGTGCTAGGTCATCTTAGCTAAGTTTAGGCCTTAAGAGTTACTTAGTCACGTTTGAGCTAACTTTATGTTCTAACTTTCTTCATATTATTTCTTTTTCAGGTTTGTAGCTTTTTCAAGACAATTTTTTGGGATATGATATGTGAATGCATCTTCAAATCACTTTTTTGGGACAAGATGAGGATGTCGTTTTTCTTTATTGTTTTTTTTAATGTATTTTTGTTGCACAGTTCAATAGGAAGCATTGTATGGTTTTAGGTTGTTTTTGTTGCACAGTTTAGTAGGAATTATCGAACATGAATTATATCTCGACTTTTGTGATATTTTTATGTATTTTTGTTGTATGGTTTTAGGTTGTTCTCGAATTATCGAACATGAATTATATGACTTTTGTGATATTTTTAATATATATTAACTTTTATTATATTCATGGAATGACCAATTATAGATTATTTTTATGTTATATAATCAATCGACAATTAGGTGTGCTATGAAACATGAAGGAATAATCCAAATAATGGGGTTGTGGGGGGGTACTTGTACCGACGCACAACTGCGTCGGTAATATAGACATTTGAAAAATTTTGTTTTCGAACTTGGCCTATTCCGACGTATAATTTTATCTATACCGACGCTTTTTACGTGGGTAGAAACACCTGTTCAAACCCCAAACATGATCTATTCCGACGCAAAATGGAGGTTTTCCTGACGCATTTTGCGTTGGTAGAAATGCACGTGTTTGTGTGGGTGTAGACAAAGCTCTACCGACGCATTGCTTGCGTCGGCGGAAATGAATTTCTAGCCACGCTTAACGGTTTTGCGTTGGCGTAACCTACACCGACAGTTCTGTTCCGACGCTTTTACCAACGCAAAGTTTGCGTCGGTAGAAGTAGTTACCGATGCAAAATGGAGGCTATACTGATGCATTTTTGCGTCGGTAAAAGTCGAAAATCTTTTAGTGAGTTCCGGGAGGAATCCACTAATAAGACTGCGAGAGTTTTGCATGATCAATAATATTGCTAGAGCATCTTTTAGAACAATTACTAAATCCTGACCAGCGCTTGTTTCTAATCTTTCTGCTTATTTGTTTACTTTCTGTTATGTCATTTCTTTTGCTTCAGCATTATATCAAAACCAATCATTTTAACCGTTTTTGAAACCATTAAAGAGTTGCATAAAATAGATAGAGTGAAAGCTAATTCAGACCCTGGATTCGATAAATACTTATTACTTGCTGCGGATTGTGTATACTTGCACAAGAGTTCTAGAGTCTACTTCTTACTACATTTTTACTCACTCTGGAAAGCCAACAGTGCCCATTGCGCTCTGTGCTCCAATTCTAAAGGTAAATGACAAGCCTTGCCAAACACCAACGCATAGGGAGACATCCCTATGGGTGTTTTGAAGGCTATGCGGTATGCCCAAAATGCATCATCCAGATGTTGCGCCCAGTCTTTCCTGCTTGTGCTAACAACTTTCTAGATAATTTTCTTTATTTCCCTGTTCGATACTTCGGCCTGTCCATTGCTTTGCGGGTGATAAGCTGTTGCGATATGATGTTTAACATTGTATTTTCGCAACAGCTTATTCATGACCTTATTTATGAAATGGGTCCCTTCATCACTGATAAGTCTGCGTGGTACATCAAATCTTGTAAAAATATTCTTTTTAAGGAACCTTGCCACAGTCGCTGCATCGTTCTTAGCGCAAGCGATTGCCTCCACCCACTTTGTGACGTAGTCAACTGCGAGGAGGATATATTGGTATCCTTGCGATGATGGGAAATGTCCCATAAAATCAATGCCCCAGACATTAAACGGCTCAATTTCTACTATATAGTTTTGCGGCATCTCGTTCCTTGCTGATATTACCAGTGCGTTGGCACTTGTCGCATCTATCCACATATTTCTTTGCGTCATGGAACAAGGTTGGCCACCAGTAACCACTCTGCAACACTTTAGCCGCAGTGCGTTGGCCTCCAAAGTGTCCTCCATATGGGGCTTCATGGCAGCTCCCAAAATCCTCATCGCATCCATATGTCCAACGCATCTCCTGATAATCTGGTCTGGTCCTCTGCGATAGAGATAAGGGTCATCCCATAAATAAAATTTTAGTTCATGAAAAAATTTCTTACGATGTTGCGCTGAGTATTCGTCGGGTAAGACCCCTGCGGTAAGGTAGTTTGCGATGTCCGCAAACCATGGTTCTTTTTCTTCAATCATTAGTAGCTTTTCATCAGGAAATTCCTCTGCGATTGGGATATCTGACACATCTACCTTCTCAGGATTCTCCAAGCATGACAAATGATCTGCGACCAAATTCTCACTCCCCTTTTGTCCTTGATCTCTAGATCAAATTCCTGTAGCAATAAGATCCACCTAATCAACCTTGGCTTCGCATCTTTTTTTGTGATTAGGTATTTTATCGCCGCATGATCTGTGTAGACAATGACCTTGGAGTCAATTAAATAAGCACGAAATTTATCAAAAGCATAAACAACCGCTAATAACTCCTTCTCAGTTGTTGTGTAATTGGTTTGTGCTTCATTCAATGTCCTGCTGGCATAATAAATAGGGTGCAGAATCTTTTCCTTTTTCTGTGCCAGGGCTGCTCCAACTGCCACGTCACTTGCATCGCACATTAGGACAAAAGGTTCCTTCCAATCGGGAGTTGCGAGAATGGGTGCACTGACTAACGCAAGCTTCAGATCCTTGAATGCCTTGACGCATTCCTCTGAAAATTCAAATTTTCTATTTGTTTCTAACAATGCACATAGTGGCTTTGTAATATGCGAGAAGTTCCTGATGAATCTGCGATAGAATCCTGCGTGACCCAAGAAACTTCGAATTCCCTTTATAGAGGTAGGTGGTGGTAATTTCTCAATAACATCAATTTTCGCCTTATCGACTTTAATACATGCGCGTGATATGCGATGACCTAGGACGATGCCTTCTTCCACCATAAAATGACATTTCTCCCAATTCAGCACTAGGTTAGTCTCCTCGCATTGTTCTAATACTCGTTCCAACTGCGTTAGATAGTCTGCGAAAGACTTTCCATATACTGAGAAGTCGTCCATAAAAACTTCCACTGACTTTTCTAGCAATTTTGAAAAGATGGCCATCATACATCTCTAGAATGTTCCTGGCGCATTACACAACCCAAAAGGCATCCTTCTGAACGCAAAGGTTCCATATGGGCAAGTGAAGGTAGTCTTTTCTTGGTCTTCCGGCGCAATGGTTATTTGGTTGTACCCTGAATACCCGTCAAGAAAACAATAATATGCCTGTCCCGCAAGTCGATCCAGCATTTGATAAATGAATGGAAGTGAGAAATGATCTTTTTTTGTGATGGCGTTAAGCTTGCGGTAGTCCATGCATATGCGCCACCCAGTAGTGGTGCGTGATGGGATCAATTCGTTGTTTGCGTTGGCTACCATTGTCATTCCTCCTTTTTTGGGCACACATTGCACCGGACTCACCCATATGCTGTCCGCAATAGGGTAAATCACACCTGCGTCGAGCCACTTAATAATTTCTTTTCGCACGACTTCCATCATCGCAAGATTTAGCTTCTTTGTCGCTCAATAAATTCATTGGATTCGTCTAGCAAGCGAATTTTATGCATGCAGTATGAGGGGCTAATTCCTTTAATATCTGCTAGACTCCATCCAATGACCTTCTTGTGCTTTGCGAGGACTTGCATTAAAAGGTGCTCTTGCGGTTGTTCAAGCTTTGATGAAATAATAACGGGCAAGGATTCTTCTTCTCCTAAAAATCTGTACTTCAAATGCGTTGGTAGTGGCTTGAGTTCTAGCTCAGGGGGTTGCGCTATGGAAGGTAAGGTGAGAATTCTTTCTTCAAGATCTAGCGCATGGATAGTTTCTGTAGGTTGTGCTAGTATGTAATTTTCTTCCACTTGTTCTTCCTTATCCCCTTCTCTAGTGGAGCTGAACACATTTGCTTGTAGTATTTCCCTTGGGGAACATACATCTATGCGAGGTACCATGTCGCATTCTTTTTTGTCATCGGGGTATTTTAATGAAGTGAGAACATTAAAAACCACTTTTTGATCATTCATACACATTGTCAGTTCTCCTTTTTGCACGTCAATCAATGTTTGGCCGGTGGCAAGGAATGGTCTTCCCAAGATAATGGGAACTTCTCTGCAGCTTCATAATCAAGTATGATAAAATCTGTAGGGAAAATGAACTTATCAACTTTTACCAAAACGTCTTCAATTTTTCCTTCGGGGTGGACCACAGATCTGTCTGCCAATTGAAGTGTGACAGTAGTCGGTCTTGCTTCTTCGATCCCTAGGCGCTTGTAAACTGATAATGGCTTAAATTTATGCTTGTGCCTAGGTCGCATAATGCTCTGCCCACATCGATTCCTCCTATTGAATAAGGAATCGTGAAGCTTCCAGGATCTTTCAATTTTGGTTGAAGCTTATTGGCAAGTATTGCGCTACATTCACTTGTCAACGCAACAGTCTCAAACTTTTTCCACGGTCGTTTATTCATCAAAATGTCTTTAAGAACTTTGCGTAGCTAGGCATCTTCTTTAATGCCTCCACAAGTGGAATGTTGATGTGCAGCTCTCGCAAGACACTTAAAAATTTCTTAAACTGGGCTTCGTCATTTTTCTTTCTCAATCTTTGAGGGAAAGGGATTGCGGGTTTATTTGCGTCAGGCTCCTTTTCTGCGTGAGCCTCCTTCTTTTTGGGTTCTTCTTCTTCAGCTACTTTTTCTCCTTGCGTCTGGTTGCTGTCTCCTGCGGTTGCAGTTTTGGTTAAGTTTTCCTGCGTTGATGTAGGGTCATTTTCCTGCAACTGTCTTCCACTGCGAAGAGTCACAGCATGGTAGTGCTCCTTCCTCTTTGGATCTTCTGTATTGTTGGGCAATGCTCCCGCAGGTCTATTCTTTAACTCTGACGCAAGCTGTCCTACCTGCATCTCCAGACTGCACAAAGATGCGGCCTGACTCTGAACCATTGCATCATTCTTTGCCATATATTCCTTCTGACTCGCCATAAACTCTTTCATCATTGTTTCCAACGCATTCGAGGATGATGCTCTTTGGTTTCCATCGTTTGTGTTGATGTTGCGCTGAAATTGTCCCTGCGAGGATTGTTCATTGTTAGAATTAAATAATCTGGGCGTAGGGTTTACATTACCTTGTTGTGGGTGTTTATTTGCACCACCATTCCATGAAAAGTTCGGGTGATTTCTCCATCCTGGGTTGTAAGTGTTTGAAAATGGGTTGTTGCGCACAGCTCCTTGTGGTCCAACGTAGAAAACTGATTCTGGGTTTGAGGGACACTGGTCATGCGTGTGTCCTTCCCCGCAAATCCCGCACCCAACTGTGTTGAGTTGCGCGATCAAAGGTGTTGTGCTAGCCGTGAGTGCATCCATCTTCGTGGTCAACGCATCAATCTTTGTGTTTACTGAGGTCATTGGATCAACTTCAAAACTTCAAAACTTCAAAACTTCCTTCTTCTATCTTCCGCAGTGCCCCACTCGTAATTGTTGCGTGCAATCTGATCGAGGATTGCGTGAGCTTCGTCATATGTTTTTTCTGAGTAGTGCACCATTTGTAGATGAGTCCACCAAGACTTGCAAGTTCTTGTTAAGTCCCACGTAGAAGGTTTCTAACTGAATGCAGAGGGGTAGTCCATGATGCGGGCACCTCTGTAGTAAGCTCTTGAAACGTTCCCACGCCTCACTCAATGTTTCATCTTCCATTTGCGTGGAAGTCATTATTTCCTTCCTCAATCTAGAGTTTGCGGTGGGTGGAAAGTATTTTTCTAGAAACTTCTCAGCCAAATCATTCCATGTTGCGATGAAATTTGCTGGCTGCTGATTTAGCCATACTTTCGCCGCATCTCTTAATGAATAAGGAAATAGGATGACTTGCAATTTCTCATGCGTTACTCCTGGAATAATAAATTTATTACAAATGTCCAAGAATGATTTTAGGTGAGAGTGTGGGTCTTCTGCTGGACTTCCTCCGAACTGTCCTACAGATGTCAGCATTTGAAACATAACAGGTTTTAATTCAAACCTTTCTGTTTCTAGAGTGGGTTGTACTATCCCTGGATTAAAATTACAGTTCGCAGGGGCTGCATAATCTTTGATCCCTCTGGCCCTATCATCGACCATTTGAATGGGATTTAATGGTCTGTTTGGTTGGTTGGGTGCTGCCATTTCTCCTGATTGTCTTTGGGCTCTTCGATTTCTTCTTCTTCTATGATATGTTCTATCAATTTCAGGATCGACTTCGAAATCGATTTGTCGCGTAGCACGCATACAACCTCTGGTTACCTAGAGAAAAAGTACTGGACAGGGAACACAGTAAATAATATCAACGGAGTGTCAGATCAGAAAAATTATTAAAAATTTTGTTGCCCTTCCTCGGCAACGGCGCCAAAAACTTGATGATTCGTCAGGGTGTTTAACAATTCAATACAAATATGTCGTGGATTTTAATCAATCCAAGTATAAATTGACAAAATCAAGTAATACCTGGTGAGTCCAGGATCGAATCCACCGGGAAGGTTACTTGCAAAGTTTTAATAATATTTACTGATCTAAACTCAAAACGTGTGATATTATATAAAAGAATAAATAATAGAATTGGTCAGGTTGAAAAATAAAACTTGCAGAAAGCAAAACATGCGACAAGAGTGAAAGGAAAAGTATTAAGGAGAGTAGAATCAAGGCTGTTGCGGTTGCAACCTCATGCGTTTGTAAGAACCTTGTAGCGCATACTTTGATTAATTGATCCATTAATGCCTAAGTGAGAAAAAAAATCATAAGTTTCCCTTCCGGTACTCCTTCTGCGTTTGGCATAAAACTATCAATTGGTTATTTGGCTAGTTCATGCGTGGGGCTTAGTTCTCTAATACTTACAAAGGATTGCGTTAGTCTTAACGCAAACAAAGCTCATGCATGCACTATCTTTTAGCGGTAGTGTTTTAAGACTATCAAGATTACATGTCATGCGCTAACTTGTTCTACTTAGAGATGTCCGCGTGCATTACCTGTCAGGGATTTAGCATACTACTACCGCATCCAGCTGGCTAAGTGGGAATTAGTAATGAAAATAGTATCACAACTAAGTAGAAGGCAATTAATGTTTCATTTAAATCAAAATATGTGCTTACAAAATATACTTATCACCGCATGAGGTGCTTGCGCTAAGCCTCGAAGAAGAAATTAGCTCATGCGAGCAAAACAATACATCAAGCAACAATACATTGCAAACACAAGTCTACTTTTAATCACAGCTCTCTGTGATTTCTCTTTCTCCTTGATCTTCGTCCTCTACTCTCGTCTCTCAATTCTTCTGAATACGAGTTCTCAATCCTTGAGCAGGTGGCTTCTATTTATAGGCGAGGGAAGCTAACTTTTCCAAGTAATTAGCAACTTGCTTTAGTCATCATCAACCAACTTGCAACTTTTCAGCCCTTTTTCAGCCCACTTGCGTTAGTTGTATCAGTTGTGTCAGCGTTTGTCCTTTCATCCATCTTGTCTGTCTCTTGATCGTCTTGGGATGTGTGTCTGCGCTGAGAAGAAACTTTGGAAAACAACTGAATTAGCTGCGTTAGTGCCCTATATTTTATAATTTCTCACCGCATACATGAATATAGATTACCACATAAAATTATCACATTTTCCTTTCTTATTGCGCTGTAGCAACGCATCTTAGTTTCTTTTGGCCTTGTTTTAGCTTAAGTTTAAAGGATAAATAACTTGCTTTTTGCAAGTTATCATCTAAGTTTCGTTGTTTTTTCATCTACATTCCTTCAATGTTTTCAAAAACCAAGCCAATTTTTGAAAACTAAAAAAAATAGTTTTCAAAATCTTGTTTTTGTTTTTAGAATTTGGTTAGGAATTCAAGTGTGTCTTTAACAACAATGAAAACCATGGTAAGGAAATTTAAAGAAAACAAGCCTAATTTTCAAAAACCAAAAACCAAAACTCAAATGGTTACCAAACGGGGCCTCATTATTTTATTTTTGCTTGACCTTCATTCCAAAAATCCCCATGTTTTCATAAACACAAAATTCTACACTTGCTAGATCCCCCTTCCCTGTGTTCAACCCTGACCGCTATTGCTACAAAATAGTAGTAGTGCCGTGGATTATAAATTTTATTTGACGACTTAGGGAGAATTCGACACCCTCCTACGGTCCCGTCAGCCAACCACTGTAACTTTGCAACTTGCTGATAGATTAATCACTTACCCTAAAGGAAAAATTGTGGACATCTTAGTTCAAGTGGACAAGTTTATATTTCCATTGGATTTCATTATTTTGGATTATGAAGCTGACAAAGATGTTCCAATTATCCTAGGAAGACCATTTTTGACTACAAGGAGAGCTTTAATTGATGTTCAAAAGGGATGAGTTGACTATGAGAGTGCATGATCAAGAAGTTAAGTTCAGTGTGTTTGATGCCATGAAATGCCTAGCCGAGTTGGAGGAATGTTTTGTGATTCATGTGTTGGATGAGCTTGTAACGCATAAATGGGAGAAAAAATTACCTGAACACCACATACAACAGTTTGGTGAAATAAGAGTGGACGACTTGGAAATTTTGTGTGTACAGTAGAAGATGGAGGTAGTAAATGAAGCCTCTAGCTTTAAGAGAGCGTTTGAATCATTGGAGTTGTCTGATAGGAAAATCCTTTGCCCACCCATTTGAAATATGCTTATTTAGGAGAGCAAGAAACATTGCCCATCATTATTTCAACAAGTTTGCTCCCAGGTGATGAACAAGCATTGTTGGAGTTATTGAAAAAGTTCAAGAAGGCCATTGGATGGACTTTAGGCGATATCTAAGGTATAAGCCCATCTTTTTGTATGCACAAAATTAATTTGGAGGAAGGAAACTTCAAATCAATTGAGCATCAAAGGAGGTTAAATCCAGCCATGAAAGAAGTGGTTAAAAATGAGATAATTAAGTGGCTAGATGCTGGAATTATATACCCTATAGCTGATAGCAATTGGGTTAGTCCAGTTCAATGTGTGCCTAAAAAAGGAGGAATGACAGTGGTGGTTAATGAAGTAAATGAGCTAGTTCCTACAATAACAGTGACAAGATGGAGGGTATGTATGGATTATAGACGTTTGAATAAAGCCACAAAGAAATACCATTTCCCCTACCTTTCATTGACCAAATGTTGGACAAACTAGCCGGACAAGATTACTATTGCTTTTTGGATGGTTATTCAGGATATAATCAAATCACCATAGCCCCCCAAGATCAAGAGAAAACCACTTTCACTTGCCCCTATGGTACTTTTGCATTTAGAAGAATGCCATTTGGTCTTTGTAATGCCCTGCTACTTTTCAAAGGTGCATGATGGCCATTTTTTCTGATTTATTGGAGACCATTATGGAAGTATTCATGGATGACTTCTCGGTTTTTGGGGAGTCATTTCAAGCTTGTCTCACTAATTTGGGGAGAGTATTGCAAAGATGTGAAGAAACTAATTTGGTTCTCAATTGGGAAAAATGCCATTTTATGGTTAAGGAAGGCATAGTTCTTGGACATAAAATCTCTAGGAAAGGCATTGAAGTGGATAAAGCTAAGGTGGAGATTATTGAGAAGCTTGAGCCTCCAACCACAGTGAAAGGAGTTAGAAGTTTTCTTGGGCATGCTAGTTTTTACAGAAAGTTTATCAAGGATTTTTCAAAAATTTCCAAGCCCCTTCGCCTTTTGTTGGAAGTAAATCGGCCATTTGAGTTTGATGTTGAATGTTTAGAGGCTTTCAACACCCTAAAAATGGCATTAGTCACTGCTCCTATCATTTCTTCACCCAATTGGACTTTGCCATTTGAATAGATGTGTGATGCAAGCGATTTTGCCGTTGGAGCAATGTTAGGACAAAAAATAGGGAAGTTGATTCACCCTATTTATTATGCTAGCAAAACTTTGAATGAAGCCCAAAGAAATTATACAACCACTGAAAAAGAGCTTTTGGCCGTAGTATTTGTATTTGTAAAGTTTAGGCTTTATTTAGTGGGAACCAAAGTGACAGTGTTCACTGACCATGATGTCACTAAATACCTTTTAGCCAAGAAAGAAGCTAAGCCAAGGCTTATTAGGTGGGTGCTTTTGCTCCAAGAGTTTGACGTGGAAATTAAGGATAAAAAAGGGTCTGAGAACTTGGTGGCAGATCATCTATCAAGGTTGGAAGGTGGTGATAAACTGCTGCAGCAAGGTGAAATCAGGGACTCATTTCCTGATGAGCAACTTCTTACAGTAGCTTAAGTGAGGGAAGTTGATACTCCTTGGTTTGCTGACCCTGCAAATTACCTAGCTTGTGGAATTTTACCATCTGACATGACAAAACAGTAGTTGAAAAAGTTCCATTTCGAGGTTAAATTTTATTTTTGGGACGAGCCCTTTTTGTATAGGCAGTGTGCTGATGGGATTCTTAGGAGATGTGTTTCTGAGGATGAAATTCAGTCTATTCTAGCCCATTACCACTCATCTCCATATGGTGGTCGTTTTGGTGGACAAAGGACAACAACAAAAGTGTTTCAATCAGGTTTCTATTGGCCTACAGTGTTCAAGGATGCCCATTTATTTAGCAAGGTTTGTGATAAATGCCAAAGGAAAGGAAACATAAGCCAAAGGGATGAGATGCCCTTAACTTACATCTTAGAATGGAATTCTTTGATGTTTGGGGTTTGGACTTCATGGGACCTTTCCCACCTTCCTTTGGAAATTTATACATACTTTTGGCCGTAGATTATGTGTCAAAATGGGTTGAGGCCATAACTTGTCCACTTAATGATTCAAGGACAGATTTGAAATTCCTCCACAAGCATATATTCACTAGATTTGGCACCCCAAGGGCCTTGATTAGTGATGAAGGTACTCACTTCGTGAATAGGTTGTTGGGCAATCTTTTGGCTAAATATAATGTGAAGCATAGAATATCAACACCATATCATCCTCAAGCTAACAGCCAAGCTGAAATTTCCAACCGTGAAATTAAGGGAATTCTTGAAAAAATGGTAAGTCCAAACCGAAAGGATTGGTCCCTTAGACTTGATGATGCACTTTGGGCGTACAGAACAGCCTTTAAAACTCCTGTTGGGGATGTCTCCAAACAGATTGGTTTTTGGAAAAGCCTGCCATTTGCCTCTAGAGTTAGAGCACAAAGCTTTTTGGGCTATCAAAAAGCTCAATTTTGATCATGAGGCAGCAGGTGAGTTGAGGAAGTTCCAACTTTTGGAGATGGAAGAATTCAGGCACTTATCCTATGAAAATGCAAAGTTGTATAAAGAGAAGACCAAAAAGTGGCATGATAGGAAATTGGCGCCTAAACAATTTGAAAGAGGGCAGAAGGTGTTATTGTTTAACTCTAGACTTAAGCTTTTTCCTAGTAAGCTTAAGTCTAGATGGTCTGGACCCCTCACTGTATTGAAGACCTATAGTCATGGGGCTGTGTTGTTAAGAGATGAGAGTGATGGAAGGGAATTCAAGGTCAATGGGCAAAGGCTAAAACATTATTGGGGGGAAGAGTTCAAAAGAGGCTATGCCTCTTGCAAGTCATTGAATGTTTGAAATGAAAGAAAAAAAATGAGGGGCAGTGGTCGTAAGAGTTAAATTTCATTTTGAGCCCTTATAAAAAATGAGTTGGAAATCATGAAGTTGAAATATAAAAGTTAGTTAGCTTCTAATTAGTCTTTTGTTGTTTTGTTTTAACCGTTTATTGTGTTTTGTAGTTTTTATTCTTTTGCATGTAGCAGGAAATTCAATTCAACTTAGTGGAGTAGCTGACGGGTAGAATTGGAGTTGACAAGATAGTCTACCTGAATTGATGGGGAGAATAAATCAGATTTGCGTGGCTCAAGGGGGGAAAGCTGTAGCTTTAAAGAGTAGATTTGATGGAAAAATCAGAAAATTCAATGTGGTGGCAGCTGGCTGATTTCCAAATCTGTAACGCATGCTCCAACCACCAAATCTAATTTTTAATGAACTTTCATGTGCAAGGATCTTTAAATTGAAGAGGTTGCATTAGTCCTAGCATGCAAAAGGCAAGCTGAAAATTTAGGAGCTCTCGGGTTGGTCCTCAAAGCAGTTTAAGCACCCTCTCGGTTCTGAATTTTGGTTGCTCTTCAGCTCAACAAATGGGGGCTCGTTCAATTTCAAGGAAGATATTTAGGCCTAAGGTGGATGAATCTTCACCTCCCAAGGTACCAATTCAAGGGGAGACCGTCGATGCTCCAAAATCTAATCTAAAAAAGGAAAGGGGAAGCAAGTGGTTCAAGATGAATTTAGCATGATTCAACCATCTTCTCCTCCACCAAGGAAGTTCTCGAAAAGCAAAGGGAAGGAGCCTATATCATCAGTGAGAGAGGAGCCCAAGAGATTTATCAATGCCTCTGCTGCAGCTCGGTTTGAAGATTTACAAAAAAGGGAGCTGTTACCCGAGAGAGGGTTTGATTAAGACTTAGAGAAGCTGCCCCATTTCCTTGTTGTCATCATCAGGAATCAATGTTGGGAAAACCTTTGCAAGAAGCCAGAACCAACAGTTATTAACTTAGTCAATGAGTTTTATGCAAACTTTCAGGACAATGGTTTGTGGTTAACAAAGGTCAGAGGCCAAATAGTGCAATGGAGCCCCCATGTGATCAATGAATTCTATGACATCCCGGATTTTCCTCTGGCTATTTTCAACTCCATGGAAATAGCCCCATCCAATGACCAACTTCAAGCTGCCTTGATGACTTGTGGAGTAGATGAAGCTTGTTGGAAGATGTCTAAGCATGGGAATAGGTCATTGTTGGCTGCTTACATAACTCCTGAGGCCAACGTTTGGCTTTGGTTTATAAGGAATAGAATTCTCCCCACAACCCATGACACCACGATTTCAAAATAAAGGGTTCTCCTTATATTCTTGACGGGCCGGGAGTTGTCGAGGCTCCGCAGGTCAAAACGAATTTATATTCCACGAACACTAAACTACTTGTAGTAGTAGTGGCCGGGGTCGATCACAGGGAGTGGCGGTTGGTTATCTATTTTCTATTTATTTCGAGTTGTGAAAGTGGTAAATGGGGGGATTGGAAAATTGGATGAATGAACATGCAAGGAATTTAAAATACAAGAATTTAAACAAGCAAGAAATTTAATTGCAGGAAATCCTAAAAAGACGAGGTAATTAATTAAATTAGGCGACACCGATTGGAGTGATTATTGGGGTTGAATGATTTACTTTGATCATCGAATCTCTACCTATTAAAGGCTAGTTGGGATTGCTCAATTGCCCAATCGATCTAATCTGAACCCAGAAAAGACCCAAAGCCCACCTAAGCCATCTAACCCGATCATACAACGTCCATCCAATTAGACACTAATTGGTTAATTAATTAATTCAATTGGACTATCAAATTAAACAATCAACCAATTGCCTTAAGTCTAGTGGATTGATTAGGACATTAGAAATAATTAGGCCTAGATTACTTCTAACGCTATTTTGGATTCTAAACCTATCGTGTCAAGCAACAAAGTCAGAGTCTGCTCTTGGGACCCATGTCCACGAATCAGTCTATGTGCTAACTATAAAACCAATGTTCCATTTTAGCTACTTGGAAATCAATTTTTTAGCAAGTTATTAACATATGAGTTGCGAGTTAGAGCGTCAATCTAACCTACTGTGCATGCTAATAATACAAACTGAATCCAAAATACAATAGCAATATGAATTTAAATAGACATTCAGAACATGACACTCACAAAGAAATACATTCTATATCCCAATAATCATCCAATCGACGTTAACGAGTTTAGACGGCGGTTAAGCCGACTAAAACCCGCGACCCAACGTTACAATAATAAGAAAATACAAAGGAAATCAAAAGGAAAACTTACACCTCTTAATTCTGGTCTTGAAGAACAGAGAGAATTGAGAGGAAGACCAAAAATAAAACCCTAAAACGTCCTCTCTTCGGCGGAAAATAAAAGAGGGAATTTATAGAAAAATTCGTTGTGGCGTCTTGACACTGGGCATGGCGTCTCGACGTCGTGCCATATGGGCCTAGGGCTGGAAATGGGCCAGCGTCTCGACGCTGGCCACGGCGTCTCGACGCCTAGCCTATTTCCAGCGTGCTTCGACTTCAATCTTCGTCGTTTCTTGCTCGATTCGGGCCTCGAACCTTTGACTCCTTGGAACTATTCTTCGGGCTCGTCACGATCCTCAAGGTCTTCTCACCTCCTCGAGATCCATGGCCCTCAAGTAAGCTCGAAAACTCTCTAAATTGCTCGAATTAACTCCAATTTGTGTAGTTCGTCCCTGATGCCCTGAATGCACAAATTATCTACAAAACAGGTAAATAAAGCGTAAAGTGCACCCTAATAAGTCTAGATTAATAACAAATAAATAAGACTATTTTGGTTCTATCAAATACCCCCAACCTAAACCTTGCTAGTCCTCGAGCAAGCATATAAACCAAAAGTATAGGATTCAAAAGTTACAATTCTTATAAACTCAAATCTCAATGCTAAAGATGTTGAAATCATTGCAATTAAGAATCATGCACACATCGCCCGATAAAGAGACAAATCAAAATTTTTCATGAAGTTTCTCGCTAAAGCTGACACTTAGCCTACTTAGAATCAATTTTACTGACTCGGGATTGGATTATATAACCCTCAACTCATCTTCCCTCTACACTAGCACTAGGAACTTACCAAGGAGCAAACAAAACAAATTAGATTGTTTTTCTTTTTACCCAGGTGCCTGAAAAAATAAAAGACATTTTCTTTCTACGCTCTTCTTTTTCTCTTTCTCTTCTCTCTCTTTTTTTTTGTGGGGCACTAGCTATCACACTACAGTGCAGGGACCCATAACCCGAGTTTTACTCTTGGTTGGCCTAACTGATCACACTACAGGTAGCTCTTTTTACCCCCTTTTATAACGTGCTTTTTCTTGAAAATAAAAGTAATGTAAACGAGCATATGATTTTCTTTTTAAGCTCGCACTCATTTTTTTTCTTTTTTTTCTTTCTTTTCTTTTCTCTCTTTTTCTTTTTCTTTGGCATATTTTCTTTCTTTTCTCCTAAGCAGATATTACATGCTAATTTGCAGCTATTTGACTCACTAGCTCATCCCTACACTTATCGAGGTGACAACAAGCATATGAATTCTATAATTCGCTCCTAGGCTTTCAAACTAATCCTAGGCATGCTAAGGTTTGCTCTTGCAAGAAAAGTACTAGAAAAATTTTAAAAAGGCTCAATTTTTGGGCAACATGTTTATCATTCAATAAAAGCAATGAGATAAACATAAATGGCATCTCATGGATTTTCATAGTCTTAAGAAAAGTAACAGTGTCATCCACACAGAAGCATTCAAAATTTTAAAATTTGCTTACAAATTAGGTCCAATTCTCAGATGCATGGCCTCAATCTAATCAGAGCAAAGCAAATAAAACTATGCATGCATGATAAAGAAGTGATGTTCAGATGCATCATAACTCATACGAAACATATGCAGACAAAGCAAAGCAAAGCACAGACCCCACTCCCAACCTAAATTCTACATTGTCCTCAATGTATATGTCAAGTAGAAAGAGTAAGGGACAACAAGAATAGGGAACAGAAAACCTCCCTGAGTATATGGTCAGGAGCTGGCTGGATCAAGAATTGAATGCCCTCATATTAATTTTGTCGAAATCTACAAAAAAGAAAACAAATAAAACAGGAAAAATAAAAGTGGTGCGTGTGTGAACTGAATGGATGGATGTGAGATAAGATGATAAGTGAAATAATAAAGAAATATTCAGCCAACACTTAAGTGCAAGTATACACTGTCGCACGTAGTAATAAAAAAACCTCAAAAGTATTCCAAGGGTATCGATCCCACTGGGACTAAACTGGAAATTCAGATTTGATGAAGAAACTGCTCAAATGATTGCTTTTGAAAAAGGTAACCAAAGAAAATAAGTTGATTGATTGGGTTTTTGAAAAGATAAACAAGCAAGTAGATAATAGAAAATAACAAATAATAAAAAAACGAGGTGTTCAACATGGATTCATCCCTAAGGTAACAACCATACTCATGTAATATCTAACTTAAGAGTATTTAATGCATTGGGTCAGATTTAACTTCCATTTGGCCCTTGTTTCCAAAAACCGTTAGAAGGCTAAGCGAGTACCATTATGCCCATTTCTGGGACTCGACTCCGACACAGATAATTCACGAATGCAACCTATAACCCTATAGTCGATATAGGGTGCCTTAGGCAGCTTGCCCTATACCGCCGAACAATCTCTTTCGAGCTTTTTCTCCTATATCACCTTTATGAGAACCGATATCGTTTGTCCCTTTCGAGATCAAACTCACATAGCATGCAAAGTCTAAGTGATCAAATTAAACTCAGCAATATTAGAGTGATAATCAATAAAGAATGACATGCATTAAACCCTACTTAAGCAAATAAAACACTTTCAAGCCATTAAACCCTAAGGGAATTCACCACATTGAACCCCTCAACAGGATTTAGCTACTCATGATGGGATAAAAAGCAAATGAACACATTTTCATTGAAATAATAATGAAAAGAATACAAAGTAATGAAAAGATTCAAGAGCTAGAAATAAAGGAAATAGCTAAATATTATGGGTTTTTTGTTTACACAATCCTTCTAGAGTTCGCTAAGACACTCCACTCTCTCACTTTTACAAGATGGGAATGGGTGAAACTCTCTACAAACCACAAGGTTTGATGTCTAACTCTCTCTCGGGTTAGAATTTGGTCATCTAAGAAGGACCTCGGGCATCCCTACTCATTGGCGTCGAGCCAGGGTTTTGTCACCACCCTTTTCTTCCAAGTGAGTTCTGCTTGGATTTGACTTCGAATTTCGAGCTTATATAGTGTAGAAATTGGTTGAGGAGCTGCGAAATAGGTGCTAGAAGGTTGCCCAGTCAGTTTCGGGGTCAAAACAACCGGTTAGGTGCGAAGAAGACTCGTCAACAACGACCCGCGTGCGACTCGGAACGACCTCTGTTTTTCCAGAAATGCGGTCGCATTTCATTTTTGCCTTCGCATTTCTGGGGAATTTTAGCTTTTCCTCTGTTTTTCTGCACCACAGCAAACTAAGTCAAATTCTCTTAAAATCAAGTCTTTTTAAGCACAAATGAGTTAAATTCAACAAAAGTAATTCTCAACACCCTATCTTATCAAATGAAGCACAATTTGAGCTCGGGAATAGTAAATTGACCTAAACACTCAATATTTGACCAAGAAATGAGTTAAATATAAGGGTAAAATAGGTATAGTTTTGACCCTTATCATACCCCCAAACTTAACCCATTGCTTGTCCTCAAGCAATTGCCAATCAAAATGTTAGTGATCAACTCTTTAATTGCCAATCAAAATGTAAGAGCTCAATATTAATTGCAAATCAAAACGTTAGAGTTCATGCATAGTAATGAATCATGGTACTAGTATCAACTTTCAATTTCAAATCAAGTGACATGGAATCAAGTAAACATGTATTTCAAAATCGTTTTCTCAAAAGTTTGCCTTTCAGGAGAGGGTTCTACTCTAGTGCCAGTCACAATGTCTGAGTTTCCTAGGCATGAAGATTTCTATTGTTCTTTTTCAAAGCAAAACTCTCTCTCATCCATCCTAACCAACATGCTTAAACTACCTAACTTCTACTCATCGAGTCTAGTGTAGTTCTTTTAGTCTAAGAAAACAATCTTCAGGACAACAAAAGCATATCTGAATTACTAGACCTTTTCCATCTCCCCCAAACTTATTTGACTGTTGGTGTTCCTTTTATTCAACTTTGTTTTCCCAAGAGCATCCTTGCTGTCATCTTTACCTTCGTTCTAGCTTATCGACACTTTGTGGTGAAGATATCTAGCTACGAGCAAAGTTCACGAGCTCGGAGTGATACTCACTTCCCTAGGTAAACCTTTCATGCAGTGGCAAACCATGGGTGTCATGAATGCCCCTGGTTACTTAGTAAACCCTAGGAAGGAGGAGTAACTCTCGGTTTTTCTCTTTTTCATTTTTTTTTCACATACTGAGCACATATTCTTTCCCAGCAGTACAAATTTACAAAAATATTTACATAGTAAAGCATAAAGCACCCCCCCCCCCAAACTTAAATGTTGACAATGTCCTCATTGGCTTGTTTTTTAGGCATGGGCTTAACATGAAGCTTTTTGTTTTCAAAACATCAAGGCTAAACTCTCCTAGAGTGTTAGAAAGGTTAAACACGAGGAAGTTTAGACTCTAAGACAATTTTGTAAAGGAAAAGACTAATGGAAAGCCTATGACTAGAAAACAACTCAGTTGAGACAGTGGCACTTTTGAGATAGAACAAAGCTCTAGTTTTCATCATCAATGACTTAAAAGAAAACTCCTTTGAAAACATGCTTTTTCTTCCAAAACATTTTTAAAGCAAATATTCTCTCAAGTTGATTTTTTTCTTCCAAAAAGTTCATGGGTAAAGCTCAAAACAGCAAGCAGAATTTTCAAGAAAAAATCTAAAAACCCAAGTTTGTTTATCCTAAAATATCCACAAGCTAACTAAACTATCCTATGATCAAAGCTATTAACAACTAAACATTCTAAAACAATCAAATCAGCAACTAAACTACTAAAAACAGAATTTAAACATGCTACAACTTAAAAAAATAGCAAGCACAAAAAAACAGTAACAGTATTATTCACAAAATAAATTTCAGTCAAAGGGGATCAGAAAACTCCCCTATTCTTCGTCCGAGGAACTCTCTTTCTCTTCATTCTCTTCATCTTCCTCTTCATCAGAATCCTCTTCTTCTTGGGGTAGCAGCGACTGAGGGAAATTTGTAAAGATCGGAGCAATGCTAGGGGCAATAGAGAGATAGAACTCTCTAATAGCTTCATCCCTCCCCTTGGCATATGTCCAATAAGTCTTCAGGTTCTTCCTGATTTGATCAAGCTGGTGGTGGACCATGCCTAGGGCTTTCGATGCTGGTGAAGGCCCTGTAAAAGGAGTGTGCTGGGATGGAGAAGCTACATTCGGCCCTGATTGAGGAGTGACCTGTGATGTGGAGGCTTTATCCTTCCTCTAGATGCTATTCTGCTGAAGCTTCCCTATCAAAGACAAATCAATGGTTGGTTTAAAGAAATGACGCTCCTCGTCCTTGCCTGGCACAATCTTCACCCTCTGATAGAGCTAGGTGATGAGTGAGCCAAAGAAAAGCTTGCCTGCCCTTTTCCGTCCACAGGCTAAGATCTCATCCCTAATTATGCTCCCCACGTTGATCTCCAACCCCTTCATAATGCAATAGAGTAGCATCACTCTATCCACTGAGATCGTGTTGTCATGGGTGGTTGGCATCAAGCGGTTTTTGATGAAGTGAAGCCAAACTGTCAATTCTGGCTTTAGGTCTCTTGGCACTAGAGACTTCATTTTCGTCTGCGATTCTTTCCATTGGACCCCCTTATTGGCCACAAGATTAAGAGCTTCCTTCATTTGCTTGGCCGAAGGGTTCCTGATAACGTCGTTCCCTCTCGGATTCAAAGGTGCTTTGATCCTATACACCCTGTTAATGTCGACTGAGGAGAAACTAACCATCTTCCCCCTCACCACCGCCATGCTAATACTTTCCTCCCTCAGGCCAGCGTAAAACTCTCGAACTAGAGGCACAACAGCCTCCTGAGGGTGAGCACACAAGTCCTGCCACTTGTGCTAGACGATAACTCTTGTTCCGAACTCAGGCAGTGCTCATGCTCTATCAGAGAATCCCTTCTCATTGAGGAAATCTCTTTTCTTCATGATCTCCATCCTTTCCTGAAAATTAACATCTTTAAATACCTCAGGGAAAGAATTTTTAGGAGATGCGACCTTCGGTGATTTGCCCTTAGGCTTGGCGGGTGAGACAGTGAGAGGAACTGCAAGAGAGGCATCCATGGACCTTGCCTTGACCTCTTGGCAAATATTGGGTCATTCTTGTTCTTTGTCCTCCTCTCAGCCTTAATCTCTCTCTTTCTTTTTTTTCTCAACGCTGCAGAGATAGGGACTTGGTTTTCATCTAGCTCCCTAATCTCTGAATCAGATTCTGTGTCAGAGTTAGAATCACTGGAGGTCTCGGCTTCCCCGTCTTCTTTTTCCTCTTCAACCCTCTTCTCTCCCGAAGAGGTGCTATCAGCAGCTGGTGGGTCATGTGTGAATAGAGGTTCAGAAACCTCTTCAGCTGGCTGATCAATGGTGGCCTCGGCTAGGCCTCCCTCAGAATGCGGCCCAAATGCGGTTGCATTCTGGCCTTCATTCTCCACTTCTCTTTCTTTTTCTTTTTCAAAATTTTCTCTTGTTGGTCCCTGTTGGGCCTCTTCTTCAACCCTTCCTTGCAGTGCTTCGGTTTCACTTTGAGCCTTATGGAGTGGCTCAAAGGCTGCAAGGAAGTCTTCTGCTTCCTTTCTTCTCTTTTCATTTTCTTCTATTTCTTCTTGTCTTTTTTTCTCTTCCTCAAGGAGTTGCAAATCCATAACTGCCCTCCTGAGGTTTTCCTCATATTTTCTCTCTTCCTCAGCTTCTAAGGCCCTCTCGGCCTCTTGCTCTTCTTCTTTTTTTCTCTTCTCTTCTTCCTCATCTCATTCCTTTGCAAACTTATCCTCCTCAACCATTTTCTGATTTTCCATCTCCCTCTCGGCTTCAACCTCTTTCAAAGCGTCCTGTTCAGCCTTATACCCCTCTGCAATCTCAAGGGCCTTTGCCACTGCTTGGCGGATTATCCCTTCGAATACGTTGGGTGGCATCTTTGCGATTTTTAGGGGTTGAATTTCAAGCGGCTTTTCAGACTCGACCTTCTTCGGACTCTTCTTTCTTGCACTGTAAGTTACCAACAGTTTGGTCCTGCAAGATAGAAAAGGGTTAGTTGAAGGTTCGGAAACCTTACCCAGTGAAGCTTCTCCTTGCCGAGAGCTTCCAGCTGCCTTGGCGGCTTTTTCTTCGTCCTGCCGATTCCCTTCTTCTTCAAGGGAAGCTCGTCTCTTGGCACCCATCTCACGGATCATCTCAAACCACTCCCTCGAACGCTTTCTGAATTGTTGAGTGGGAGGTTTTTGGGTTTGACGGACAGCAGTGGCGCGCGTGAACTGTCTCGGTGCAGATGAACTCGGCATCTCCCTCGACGTGGCCGGCATTGTCGAAGAGGATGTAGTAGGAGCATTGGGCGCTTGGTTCACGACCGCCGGCGAGAATCCCGTGGGTCTCGTCCTTCGCGTGCCGTGCATGGGCGTAACGGGGGTCTCTTCTTACCGTCGGTTGCTTGCTTGAGCTTCGTGGATCGCTCGAACACTCTGAGATTGAGTGTTTTTGCGTGATGATGATGATCCTTGAGTGTTCTTCATCTTCTTGTTTGTGGGTCTTTCGATTTCACGATGGAGAGAATATGGAGAGTTGAGGGTTTGACTTGAATGCAAAGGTTTGGTGTTTGGTGAAGAGGAAAAGAGCTTAAGTCAAGCTATCTATACTTTTCTAATTAGGTCACGTGCAGGTCAACAACAAAAAATCGTGACTCCCTTTTTATTCGGGCAAATGCGATTGCATTCCTAAATACACTGGGGAGAAATGCGATCGCATTTCACCTAGTTTTTCTGCCTTTATTTTTTTTCTGCCTTTTCTCCTTTCCTTTGCTTTCTCCTTTTCTCTGAAACACTTACAAACAAGTTAGAAAGCTCATACACTTAATCATGATTTATTTCAAAATTTTCATTTTTTTTTCTTAATTTAAAAAGAATTAAGGAAATGTTTTGATCAATTCAACTTCCAAGTAAGTCCCTAGGTAGAGGTGTTCTCCCAATGGTCAGCTTAAATACCTCAGCCTAGGCAGGACTTGCCTTAGACAAAGTTCCTTCTTGATCATTTATTCACGCAAACTTACACCTTTTTTTCATTTTCCTAATTTTATTTGAAAGACAAGATAGAGCTCAACATAATAATATGGACTTTTCAAAACTCCCAGGTAAATCCCCAGGAAAAGGTGTTCCCAATGGTCATCTTAAATACTCTTTCCTAGACAGAGTTTTTTCTCTTGTCCGGATATTTTTGGAACTCTAGTCTAGATTATTATTTATAAACCCAGATAATATACAAAAATTACTTCAAGGTAGTAGAAGTCATACCAAATCAATCACGGAGACATGGGCTTCCTCATCCTCGAAGCCACTTCCCCAATATGGTTTTATCCTTTGCCGCTTCATGATTTGACTGCTGTCTTCCACTTCAAACTTTTTCTCACCTTTTTCATCCAATTCTTCTTCTCCAAGTACATCCTCCAAAGTTTCTTTCTTCATTATTTCCTGCAAAGTAAATTGAGAGAGTTCATCAATTTCATCGATCATTGAACATTCCTCGAAATCTCCAGGGTACTTCATTGCACTCATCACGTTAAACGTGATTTTCTGATCATTGACCCTCATGGTCAATTCTCCCTTCTGGACATCTATTAGGGTTCGTCCTGTGGCTAGGAACGGTCGTCCTAAGATGATCGGTACATCCTTGTCGGCTTCGCAATCTAAGATGATGAAATCTGCAGGGAAAACAAACTTATCAACTTTAACCAGTATATCTTCAATCTTTCCAACGGGATGTGTAAGTGATCGGTCCTCCAACTGCAAGGTCACAGTTGTTGGCCGTGCATCACCTATTCCTAACTGTTTAAAAACCGAATATGGCATTAAGTTGATGCTTGCTCCTAAGTCGCACAGTGCTTTGCCTACATCCCTGCCTCCTATAGAGCATGGAATTGTAAAGCTTCCTGGATCTTTAAGTTTGGGAGGAATCTCATTCTTTACTAGTGCACTGGAACATTCCGTGAGTGCAACCGTTTCGTACTCCCCCAACCTTCTCTTTCTTGACAGGATATCTTTTAGGAACTTTACGTATGTAGGCATTTGTTCAAGTGCCTCCACTAATGTATGTTAATGTGCAACTGCTTCAATATATCTAAGAACTTCTTGAACTGTACATCTTGTGAGGCATGTTTGAATCTTTGTGGATACGAAGGTGGTCTGTAATCTGGATCTATCACAAACTTTTGAGGTTTTGCTGTCGCATTCCCTTGTCTTTTCTCCAACTTTGATTTTTCTTCTTTTTCTACCAAGGCTTCAGCCTCCTTGGTCCTTTCTACTTCTTCTTCTTTATTTTTTGAAATATCTGTGGTATTGTCTGACTTCTTTTCACAAATCTTTTCTCGAGCTTCAACTGGGATCTCTACTTCCGAACTTCCTGGATACTTTGGTCCATCGTATTCTAATCCGCTTCTTAGGGTCACTGTTGGGATTGGTGTCCTAAAACTCGTAGATAGTGAATGTTAAACGAATTATTTACTTATTCGATAAAGGTGTTATCGAGATTGATTCAGTAAAAGTCATTACTGAATAAATTAAATTGCAGATATAATAACCCAAATCCAATAAACGAAGATCCATGGCTATAGGATGAACACTTGAGCTTTATGTAGAGACATAAAAGTGATCAAGCTTGAGTGATAGCCAAAACGGTCTATAGTATAGGAATAGGGTTGGGTACCTTATTCTGCAGACACTATGCGACGCGGCCCACTTTATAGATGGTATAGACGATGTGATCCTAAATCGTCCATGTAGAGACATGCGAGTGGGGGCGTCCTATGCAATGAGTTTGCATAAGACCAGGACCAAGAAATAAGTCGCTCTCGCTTTATAACACCGTTTACTGACGAGACTGACTATTTCATGTGATGACCTAGGTAACTCGATCTTAATCCTGAGCTAACTATGAACTCCTGTTTATTCGGGCTTATCCTTAGATCTGCATAGGTGAGAGTGGCTCAGTATCGCCGACTCAATAAGCCTCCCATTTCAGGGATAGGAACGGGTAGATAGCTGGGGACATAGTCGTGCAAGAAGGAATTCACTCCTACCCGAATAAGGGATAGTAGAGAGGTTGTTCCCTTAAGTGCTGACTCCGGGGCTTGAACAAAGGGATCCCGCCCTCTCATTGGCCCGAGAGGGACTCGGTTTATTGGTTGGACCATAAACCAATTGTTCATTAGAGGATCAGTGGGACTTAAGGAACTAGAAGTACTATAGGGGTAAAACGGCTTATTGACCTAGCTATAGCTACGAACAACCTGTGAAGGATCGACTTACTAATCATGGTTAAATCAAGTGGACGGAAATATATCTATAGTGAGGGGAGTGCAACTATCAGGCTATAGTGGAGTGTCCCGATAGTTAACGAATGTTGGCTAGCTTGGACAATGAGATTAGTCGGTTAGTCTCGAATCGTTGGAGCCCGTGATCTATAGGTCCATTAGGTCCCCCTACTAGCTCATATCGGAATTAAGCCTAGAACAAAATATAGGAAGCTTTGAATCGTTCAAAATCGGGAAAAAGGGTATTATCGTAAATTGTGTTTGACACAATAATTTAATTATGAATTAAATTAGAAAATGAGAGATGAAGTATTTAAAAGTGTTTTGAATACTATATATATGTATTAGGAATCATATATATGGAATTGCACAAGATAACAAAGATTAATTAGATTAATCATATCAAAATTAATTTGAAAATTTTCAAATTAATTACCAAGCAATCAATTTCAATTTAGAATTGAAATTGGGGGTAATTTGCAAGCTTGAAATTTGATTTCAATTTGAATTTAGTGGATTTAGTTGGAAATCCACATAATGCATGATCATTCAAAGTGGAAAGACAACTCACTCATGCATTGTTGCATGTCTTGTGTAATGTACACCTAGAATCCACTTGAGCTTGCAAATACACCATGTGTCTTGTGTCTTGAGGCTTGGCTTTGCATGGAGAATGTCTTTAAAAGGAGTTAGAATCATATTCAAACATAAGAGAGCCATTTCCTTAAGGTTATGCTGCTGGAATTTGGACTCAAAGTTCTCTCATCTCTCATTCTTCTCCATTGCTTGATGCTTCAAGCATTCCCTTCCCATTCCCTATCTTATATAGACTCCCACAAGTCGTTCTTGGCCCGGAGTATAGTAGGGAAGACTCTAGAGGTTGTCCAAGGAGCATAGGAGAGGCAAACACCACAAGGAGTTCAACATAAGTGAGCTACAAAGGTTGGTGTTTTCTAAACTCTCTATTCTGTCTTTTCTAGAACATGCATGCTTTAGGAGTAAAATTGAACGTCTTAAGTGCTTTCGATCTTCAATTGCTTCCGCATGTGTAATATGTACACCTTCAGTCACTGCCTTGCATTGTTCCTTGCCTTCTCTGTGTGGGGTCTCGGTTTTGCTAGGCAACGTCCCTTGAGGTCTATTCTTAATCTCTTGAGCAATTTGCCCAAGCTGAACTTCCAAATTCCTGACTGCAGCATCGTTCCTTGCCATGTATTCCTTCATAAGAGTCTCTAGGTTGGACTCTGGACTCTGCACTGGAACTTGTTGGAAGTTTTTCTGCGGCTGTTGTTGTGTAGGTTGCTTTCCAAACTGATGATTATTGGAATTGCTCGATTCGGATTGTCCTCCCCAAGAAAAGTTCGGATGTTGTCTCCCTCCCGGGTTGAATGTGGCCGAATAAGGATTCCATCTATTTTGGTTCTGATTTCCTTGTGGACCGACGTAAAAAACAGAAGCAGGGTTTAGTGGACAACTATCAGCGATGTGTTCCTCACCACATATCTCACAATAGAGAGAAGAAACAACATTAGCAGGGGCTATGTTGGCTTGATTGTTCATGGACATGCCCATCATCATGCTATGGAAGGCTTTGATCTGGACTTGCATCGTCGAGTTAGCCTCGTTTCTACTACTTTCACTGGATTTTTCAAAATGGTTGTTGGTTCATTTTCTCCCCAATGTCGATTATTGGTGGCTATGGTACCTAGAATAGCGTGTGCCTCGTTAGCAGACTTCTTCAGAAAAGATCCGTTTGCAGATGCGTTTACTAGTGCCTTTGAAGCTTGATCTAACCCACTGTAGAAATGCTCCAAAATAATACAAGCAGGCAGTCCATGGTGTGGACACTTTCGAACCAGCCTTTGGAATCTTTCCCAAGCTGCATCCAAAGGTTCATTGTAGGACTGTCTGAAAGCAATGATTTCTGCTCTGTACTTAGCATTCTTATTGGAGGGAAAAAACTTCTCCAAGAACTTCTCCGCCAAATCATTCCAAGAGGTGATAGAGTTCGGAGGAAATGAATCCAACCAGGCTTTAGCATCTCCCTGTAAAGAAAACGGAAAAAGTTTTAGCTTTAGCGTATCTTCTAACACTCCTGTTACTTTAAAAGAATTGCAAACTCTCAAGAATAATTTAATATGCTTGTGTGGATCCTCATTCGGAAGTCCTGAGAATTGGCCCATCGTGTTTAACATCTGGAACATCACTGGTTTAAGCTCAAATTGTGGAGCATCAATCGGTGGCTCCAAGATTCCTGGATTCAATGTCTGGAAAACTGGTAAAGCATAGTCCCTTATTGCTCGGTTTCGATCTTCAACAATGTAGATCGGGTTTTCTTGTTGTGGCACCGGTGGAACTGGAGGAACATGAGGAATTCTCCCGCCATTCTGCTCCCTTCCACGAACTTGTGGATCAACTTGAGGATCGACTCCAGGAGGATCCATTGGAAACTCTTGAATGTAAGATGCTTCCTCTAGAAATTCCCGTGCGCTCAACTCTTGTTGCTCCTTTTTCTTTCGTCTCTGTTCCTTCCTTCGACGACGAAAGGTTCTTTCTATCTCTGGATCAATGTCAAGGAGTGGATACCCCTTGCTCATGCACTAACTCCAACCTGCAAAAGAAAAACAAATGCAAACCAAAGTCAAATTCCCTTTGAGACAGAAATGCGGTTGCAATCTCATCTCAATTTCAAAAAAATAATCTGGTTTCACTTTTGGTCCCCGACAACGGTGCCAAAATCTTGGTGCGTGTGTGAACTGAATGGATGGATGTGAGATAAGATGATAAGTGAAATAATAAAGAAATATTCAACCAACACTTAAGTGCAAGTATACACTGTCGCACGTAGTAATAAAAAAACCTCGAAAGTATTCCAAGGGTATCGATCCCACGAGGACTAAACTGGAAATTCAGTTTTGATGAAGAAACTGCTCAAATGATTTCTTTTGAAAAAGGTAACCAAAGAAAATAAGTTGATTGATTGAGTTTTTGAAAAGATAAACAAGCAAGTAGATAATAGAAAATAACAAATAATAAACAAACGAGGTGTTCAACATGGATTCATCCCTAAGGTAACAACCATACTCATGTGATATCTAACTTAAGAGTATTTAATGCACTGGGTCAGATTTAACTTCCATTTGGCCCTTGTTTCCAAAAACCGTTAGAAGGCTAAGCGAGTACCGTTATGCCCATTTCTGGAACTCGACTTCAACATAGATAATTCACGAATGCAATGTATAACCCTATAGTCGATATAGGGTGCCTTAGGCAGCTTGCCCTATACCGCCGAACAATCTCTTTCGAGCTTTTTCTCCTATATCACCTTTATGAGAACTGATATCGTTTGTCCCTTTCGAGATCAAACTCACATAACATGCAAAGTCTAAGTGATCAAATTAAACTCAACAAGATTAGAGTGATAATCAATAAAGAATGACATGCATTAAACCCTACTTAAGCAAATAAAACACTTTCAAGCCATTAAACCCTAAGGGAATTCACCACATTGAACCCCTCAACGGGATTTAGCTACTCATGATGGGATAAAAAGCAAACGAACACATTTTCATTGAAATAATAATGAAAAGAATACAAAGTAATGAAAAGATTCAAGAGCTGGAAATAAAGGAGATAGCTAAATATTATGGGTTTTTTGTTTACACAATCCTTCTAGATTTCGCTAAGACACTCCACTCTCTCACTTTTACAAGATGGGAATGGGTGAAACTCTCTACAAACCACAAAGTTTGATGTCTAACTCTCTCTCGGGTTAGAATTTGGTCATCTAAGAAGGACCTCGAGCATCCCTACTCATTGGCGTCGAGCCAGGGTTCTGTCACCACCCTTTTCTTCCAAGTGAGTTCTGCTTGAATTTGACTTTGAATCTCGAGCTTATATAGTGTAGAAATTGGTTGAGGAGCTGCGAAATCGGTGCTGGAAGGTTGCCCAGTCAGTTTCGGGGTCAAAACAACCGGTTAGGTGCGAAGAAGACTCGTCAACAACGACCCGCGTGCGACTCGAAACGATCTCTGTTTTTCCAGAAATGCGGTCGCATTTCATTTTTGCCTTCCCAGAAATGCGATCGCATTTATGGAGGATTCCAGCTTTTCCTCTGTTTTTCTGCACCACAGCAAAGTAAGTCAAATTCTCTTAAAATCAAGTCTTTTTAAGCACAAATGAGTTAAATTCAACAAAAGTAATTCTCAACACCCTATCTTATCAAATGAAGCATAATTTGAGCTCGGGAATAGTAAATTGACCTAAGCACTCAATATTTGACCAAGAAATGAGCTAAATATAAGGGTAAAATAGGTATATTTTTTACCCTTATCAAAAAGCAGAACAAGCTAAGAAATAAAAATAAAGAAAAATAAGAGAAAGGATAGAAAAGACCACGAATGAGCCCGTATGAAAGTGCATCACTCCTCATCCTCAGGAGACTCATAAGGTGGCAGCGGCGGTGGGATGGGCTGTCCAGACGTCGAGGCAATAATATACTCTTGGATATAAGCGAACTGGTCCTCAGTCCGTCTGAAGTGTCTACCCTCCCTATGCTGCTGACTCTCATTGTAGCGCAGCTGCTCAAGTCTCATCTGATTCATCCTCTCATCTAACGCCTCAAGCGTGAGAGGAGGATGATCGAAGGGGGGCTGCTCTCCCTAAGCTTGGGGTTCCTCTTTTGGTTCTTCTTGTTGGGGTGGAGGTGGGGGACGAGCTATCCTAGGTCCAGGCTCCCTAAGTCTAATCGTGATGAAGTTCCCATCAATTGCAGCTGCAGGATGACTAATCTCCTCACAAGGGTCCTAGACGACCCCAACGACTCTGCAGAGTGCTGTGATGAGGGAAGGGTGCCCTAGACCTACTGTGGTCGCTCCTCTGCGAATCCGGTGCTTGGAAGAATATATAACTTTTCCTACGTCTACACTGCGCCCTGTCGCTATAGCGAATAACAGGGTTGCTCTTTCCTTTGTTACATCACTAAGATGCATCACAAGCAAGAGTTTGGCACACAGAAAACTATGCCATGCTCTGTTATCCACTGTCAGATCATAGGATTTAAAGTTTATTGCTTCACCCATTCTTATTAACCAAACTGCCCCCGGCCTACATAAATGTTCTATAATTTGTTGGGCATCAAAGTGATTACTTGCGTAATCATTGTACCCATCACGGTCAATATTGGGAAGGCCATAGAATTGGTTAATAGAGGTCGAGTCGAAAGGGATCATTTTACCCCTAACAAAGAAAGTAGTGGATCCTTGGGTCATGTTAGTGTTAAATTCCCTAATGATAGGGACTACAGCGGCCTCGGGGTGCCTAGTGAACTTAACCCAACCCCTCTCAGCTATACTATGGGTGAGCTCAGGTTGGTTTTGGACACTTAGAACTAGCCCTCTCTCAGGAACTACTCCCCTACTCACCACGTAAGAGTTATATACATCTTCAGCATCTTTGCTAATAAATCTTCTCCTATTAAAGGGAGCAGAGGATGAAGAAGCTGTTGATCTGCTAGATCTCTTGGCGCTCATGGTGGAATGGGTAGGAAGAGTATGAAAAATCTAAAGGGGATAGGGAAAGGGGGTTCCTGAAAAAAGGTCTAAAACAGGTTGGAGGCTAGGAAAACTAAGGATTCAAGATCAATGGGTCCAAAAACTTCAACACTTAAAAGCCCTTCCTCCTTATGAACAAAATATAACCTGCCAAACAGAAAAATCCCAACAAAAATAGCAGAAAATTTACACAAGGAATAGGAAAAATCAGCCACAACAAGCTTTTCTCAACGATTTCCAGCTAGAAAATGAAAAAATCATTCTCAAATCAAGCTTATTCAACTTCTAATCTTAATCAAATGCATCTAAACATGGAAAAAGAAAGTAAAGAAAAGAAGAAGAAGAGAAAATCGCTTTACCCATGCTTGAACAATGAAAAATCGCCCAAATCTTCAAGAAATCGCTTAAAAGCAACAAAACCCACGAAATCAAGGATGGAAATCTGAATTTTTTGGTGAATGAAGCTTGAAATCGTGTAGGATTCGTAAAACGATGAAGAAATTTGGTGGGAATAGGTGGGTGTTTGAGGGAGAAGTGGAAAAAATTTGAGAAAAAAAATTTGGGGCTCAATGGGGGAATTTTACCGAGCTGTCGAAATCTAGGGTTTTTACCCCAGATTTTGTCTCGGCGTCTCGACGCCAGCTCTCGGGTTTGACTCCCAATTTCGTTTTTTTTTATTTAGCTATTCTTTCTTTATTTTAATAAATTTACAACTCTAAAGAATGAAGAAAGAAGGAGTACACTAAATTGGGGTTTAGAATTAAAATAAACAAAACTAAGAAAACTATAAAAAAGGATAAGGAAAAGAAAACTAAAAAATTTTGGGTTGCCTCCCAAAAAGTGCCCTGTTTAACATCTTGAACTCGACGGAGTCCTTCATGAACTCATCCGGGATCTAAATTTTCCCGTTCCAGAACATTGATTCTCCTGGATCTAGAGGCTTTGTACCTGTTTACCTGTATCTTATGGGAAATATTTGAACAGGTAAGAGAAGGATTTAGGTGACCTAAAATGTCAGATATAAAGAAACTTCTTTTTCCGTTAAATTCAACATAAATGATTCCCTTGCCTAAATTCATTTTAACCTTGGTCGTTTTCATGAATGGACGACCCAAAATAGCTGACGTGGCATTAAGTGAACCTCTTTTGTTCAATATCATACAGCTTGAAGCCCTTGACCCCAGGTGGATATCCAACTTGAATCTCTTTTGTTCAATATCATACGTCTCGAGCGATGGTGGGTTCTGGCTCCATCAACAACAGTTGAGTACGAATCTGATTAAAAGAATCATTCAGAGCCATCAAGAATGCCATCACATGTTCAGTTTGGAAATACTGAACTAAATCTTTAACACCTCCACAAGAACATTTTCTGCATGTACAAGAAGGGCGATAAGAGACCAACTCATTCCACAAAGTCTTCAATTTCGCAAAATATGCCATTACAAAAAGCTGATCTTGAAGAAGATTAAAAATTTCTCGCCGGAGTTGAAATATACGAGGACGATTTTTCCGTTGATAACACTGCTGAAGATCCAACCACATTCCTCTAGTAGTATCGGAAAAATTAAGTCTGGCAGAAATTTCTTTAGATAGGGCATTAAGAATCCAAGCCTTGACGACACCATTACAGATTTTCCAAGAATGAAGCAACTCACCAGTAGGTTGTTCCATCTTTGTTTTTCACCATAAGACCAATAAGCATAGCCTAACTCCAAGATGTATAGTTTGACTTTGTGAGCAAATCTGATACAAGAATGAGATTAGTTCCATCATTCCGATGGAAGAAATACGGATTGACATACTTATCAATCACAGATTGGCTTGTGGGTTGATTCGTAGAAGAAGAAGCAGAAATAAGAGGATTATCTTCGACCAATAACAAGGAGAAAGAAAAACCGAGCAAGAAGACTCTCTAAGGAAAGATAACAGAGGAATTATTCAACTGATACCATATTGACACTCAGAGAGTAAATAATACTTGCAGACTTTTTCATTAATGCAAGACTTGTATAAATATCCTTTGATGTACAGATGTCAATGAACTAACTGATATTAAACAAATATAACTAATAATATAACTTCTCTAAATGTAATACAAAGGTATAAATCAGAACTTTTTTGTTCTTTTTACCCTTTTCTATCCAATGCTTTAATTTCTACTACCAAGCTGCCCAAGCTTTTACTTTTTCGGGTTTTTAATTATAGTTTTCATTTTGACTCTGACATGTGCAATTCGAGTCCATTTTGCCAGAATATCTGCAGTGATTGTTTAGATTATGTATTTTGATTGTGGGGTTTGTGGATTTGTTTTACTGTCGTATTTTAAATGTGTTGGCTCTGGTTTTGAGTTGTCGGTGTCTCCTTTTCCCTTGTATTTGACTATAACTATATGTTGATCTTCTTTCGTTTCCTTATACTTTGTTGGGCATTATTGAATATGCTTGTTAGGTTTAGGATTATTTTTGCAAATGTGGTTGATCTTGTTTGCTTTCGCTTTTGCTAACTAGGTTCCACGCCACTTCAATGTCCTTTATCAAGTGAGTCTTTCAATTTCGTTTAGGTCTTTGACATGTAATCTTTATAGTCTAATTCATCCTTTTGAGACTCCTGTAAGAATTCTTAATACCAGGTATTTGTGGTAATTGAACTCACAATTTACATATTCCAAACCTTTCCTCCATTATTTTGCAATTACATAGATAAGTATGGATATGAACATTTTTCTCCAGTGTTAGACACTTTTTTAAAATATTCTGTATTTTCAATTTTTTTTTGAAAAATAACAACCCTTTATTTTAGGGATTTGGTAAACATATTTGTTTTATTTGATTTGAAACACATATTTGATTTAATTACCCCATAATTGTAGATTTTTCAGTTATAAGGGTATCTCCGTAACTTGATAAACAACAACCTTTTTTAAGGGAATTACAAACAAATTTAGTTTATTTAATTTAAATAGCAGATTCTATATAACTACCTTGTAATCTCAAATATTCGGATATATTTTTGCATAAAGCGTATGATAATTTAGATTTTTAAATTCACAAAATTGATTCAATTTGGTCATTTATTTAAAGAATTTAGTGATGCTACGAGGGATCCAAAGTCATTGCAAAGTTTATTTAATTAGGATTATCTTTGACTTCTAGGAGTTGATATTATCTTTGACTTCTACGAGCGATCCACATGTACTGGAAGAATTTAGTGATGCTAATTATCATAGAGACTAAATCTACCTATGGGTATATTTTTACCTTAGGTGGAGCAGCTGTATCATGGAAATTTTCAAAACAGACGTATAGCGCGTTCTACTATAAAATCAGAGTTTATAGCTCTTGACAAAGCTGGAGAAGAAGCTGAATGGCTTCGAAATTTTCTTCAAGATATTCCATTGTGGCCAAAGCTTGTGAGTGCGATATGTATCTATTGTGATAGGCTGTATCTATTGTGATAGTTTAGCAGCCTCAATGAAAGCTAAGAATAACATAGAATAACGTATATAATGGAAAGTCACGACATATAAGACGCAAATATAATTTAATAAGGCAATTGCTCTCTAATGGTATAATTTCCATTGATTATGTGAAATCGAAAGAGAATATTGTTGATCCTTTGACGAAAGGATTGTCAAGAGAGCAAGTGGCATATACATTGAGGGAAATGGGGCTAAAGCCTGTGAAATGAATTATTTGGTGGTAACCTAACCTAATTGACTGTAGATCACAAGATCTAGGTTCAATAGGCAAACTGGTTGAATGATTCATAGTTGACACATTAAGAAACTTATAGTTTCTTCCCATTTCTATGATGTTTATAAAGTGTGTGATCTGTCGAAGTTAAGGTCATATTGATATTTTGCTTACAAGAGGAGTAATGGCAGAATACTCTTAATCAATATCACCTATGTGAGAGTAAAAGTGTGTCACTTCTGTGAGAACTTTTCAAAAGGCTTATGTTCTCTAAAGCTCTCATAAAATCGAGATTTTTTCTAGGACCAAAATGGACACAAACGTATAGAATTCGAATATACAAGATAAGTTATGTGTGATGTCTGTTGTCTCAATTTACCGAGAGAATGATATTTCTAGAGCTCGTCTCACTTATTCTTTGGTAAATTCGATAAATATTCACTAAGGAAGGTTCAAGTCTATAAGACACCTCTCCTGATGCATAGCTTGTCTATTTACTCTCAACATTTTTGTTTTGATTTTCTCACTTTCTTTCATGTGGGGGATTGTTGGATATTTTTACAAATAAAATGTGAAAGAAAGTGATGTTTAAATTCAATTCATCAAAAGTTTTGAAAATGGATTGAAACATCAAATTCAATTTGATGTTTGATCTACAAATTTAACCTATGGAAGTTAAATTTGGTGTTATAACTCAATTGAGTTATATTTTACATATGTTTCAATTTTATTTAATTTTGTTCTTTGGAGTTACTAAGTTGCTAGCCTATAAATAGCAACTTGTTTCTTCATTTGAATCATTCTCATTCTATTCGGAGCATTCTTCTTTCTTTATTGGTTTCTTTTGATCTTGAGTCGAGTTGAGAGCAAGTATCTAAGAGTTCTGCCAGATTCGAGTAGTTCGAGGTTGTTGCTCTACCAGAATTAGTTGTTGTATTCTGCTGAGACAATCGATGTAGTCTGCTAGCAACCCATGTAGAGCGAATAATTGTCTTCAGGACATGGCTTTATTAGCGTGTCTCGACTACATATTATTTCGTTCATCAAATTCTTGAGGTTTTCAATTTGTTGTGGTTATAGATGTTGTCATTCAAGCTATTTACATTTTGTAACTTCGGTTTGTTATTCATCTGGTTTATTTTGAGTTATTAATTGTGGTTATATACAGTGTCTGTGTTGTTATTTACACTGTAATTGTTTATTACCATCTTTGGAGTAATAAGTTTGTTAATATTACTCAATTCTTATATCAAGCATATTTCCAACAATTAAAGGTAGGCATTTTGTATATTCATATATTTACCAAGTATATGTCTAATTTAGACTTCTACTAGTTGAATATGAAAGAATTTGAGATGTTTTTTTTTTATTAAAAAAAGTGATGTTACTTTTTCTCTAATTAAGTTTTTTTAAGAACAAATTAAATGATTTCTTTTTAAAAAATATTTTGAAGTGTTTTTTAATTGTTTAAAAATATTCTTAACTAATAACGAAATGTGATGTTACTTTTTTTTTAAAGATGAGTGGGTGAAAATTCGAATTCTTTACCCAAGAATATGCTCAAGAATATGAGGTTAAACTTCTTAAATGTCAAAACTATATAATAGGATTCAACATTATGATTTTAATTTCCTAAAAGTATTTGTCACCATTATGATGAGAAATAAAATCATCATAGCCAAGAAATAGGTGTTATATTCATAGCTGAGGGGAATTAAGGCTCACATTTTTAAAGGTATTAGTTTCTTTTGGAAAGAGGAGACATAGTGAAAAGAGATAGATTTAAGACTCAAATCTAATGGTATTATTTTCACTTTAGAGAGAGTGTGACATTCATTTGATAAGTTATATATATTTATGAGGCTCAAATTTAAAGACAACCTTTGTGGGTGAGAATTTTAGTTCAATAAATGTGTGTCATAATTTCTAAAGTATAACCAAGCCGTCTTAGCTCAGTGGTAGAGCGCGTGGCTTTTAACCACGTGGTCGTGGGTTCGATCCCCACAGACGGCGTTAAAATTTAATGCATGCTCTTGTTGATCTTAAATTGAACAACTTACCATTTTATTGAAATAATTAACATGTATAGTTTAAAATAAATTTAGCATCGAGATGTATCTCACAATACTTTTAAAATGGAATTATGTTTTTAATAAATTGTTTAATTTCAATGAAGAATGTAAAAGCTATGTGGTCAATGAAAACATTAAAGTTAGTGCAATTTAATAAGGGGTGGTTGCAGCAATAGCAAAAGGGAAATTTTTATTGGGGTAATTGCATAGATGGCAAATTGGACCAAATTAATAGCAAATAAAGCACCGTTGCAAACTAATTGCAAATATAGCAAAATTAATTGTACAAGACCAAAAAGCTATTGTTGGATTCTATCCGTGTCTATCACTGATAGGCTCTGATTATTCAAAGTATATCAGTGTCTATCGCTGATAGACTTGGATTAATCAAAATCTATCCGTGACTATCACTGATAGACTTTGATTGATTAGAGCCTATCAGTGATAGTCACTGATAGATTTTGATTAATCAAAGTTTATCGGCGATAGACACTGATAGACTCTGAATAATCGGAGTCTATCAGTAGACTGATAGATTCTGATTAATCAGAGTCTATCGTTGATAAACTCTGATAATCGAAGTCTATCAGATAGACTCGGATAGATTTTGCTATATTTGAAATTTTTTTTACATGGTGCTATATTTGCTATTAAGTTGGTTCAATTTGCCACCCACTGCAATTTTCCATTTTTATTTGCAAGCATGCCTTCACTTTTTGAGGTTTGCAATTATGACAAAAAAATTCAGCCCATCCCAAAACGTGAATAGAAAAAGTCAAAAATACCCTTTCCAAAATTTTCCCGTGTTTTACTGTTATGAAGTATATCAGTGGTATATATAATATACTGTTGATATACTTCATATTAGGAATATCATTCCACTAATATACCATAGTAAAGTATATCGGTTGTATATTATATATATTTCATTTTAAGTATATCAGTAGTATATCAACAATATATCTATAAAAGAAAACTAAAGGTAAACTATGAATTTTTTATAAAGATACAATCATATAAAAAAATATAAGAAAGATTAATTTTAAATATAAACAAATAAACATCGAGATGAATCTCACAATACTTTTAAAATGGAATTATGTTTTTAATAAATTGTTTAATTTCAATGAAGAATGTAAAAGTTACGTGGTCAATGAAAACATTAAAGTTAATGCTATTTAATAAGGGGTGGTTGCAGCAATACCAAAAGGGAAATTTTTATTTGCAAGCGTGCCTTCACTTTTTGAGGTTTGCAATTATGACAAAAAAATTCAGCCTAGCCCAAAACGTGAATAGAAAAAGTAAAAAATACTCTTTCCAAAATTTTCCCGTGTTTTACTGTTATGAAGTATATCAGTGGTATATCAAATATACTGTTGATATACTCTGATATACCTAAAATGAAATACATCAGATATATTGTTGATATACTACTGATATACTTAAAATGAAATATATATGATATACAACCGATATACTTTACTATGGTATATTAGTGGAATGATATTCCTAATATGAAGTATATTAACAGTATATCATTATTTTATATTCAGTATATCAGATATACCTAAATTGAAGTACATATAATTCTAATATACTCTGATATATCAGTGAAATGGTATTCCTAATATGAATTATATATCAACAGTATATCATCAGTTCATATTCAATATAAAAAATATACTTAAAATAAAGTATGTCACTAATAATTAAAAATATATATTAATGATTTTTTTTAAAAAAATAAAAGTCTATCATTGATATATTTAGTCACTCATAATCAAGTATATCAATGTTATTAATTATTTAAGTAGTATAACAAAAGAGGTATATCAATGGTATATCAATGTTCATAACAAGTATATAAGACAAACATTTTATGTTATGAAAAACAAACATTTCGTTTTAAATTCATAAAAAACACAACACAATTCAATAAGGAGAAAACGAAACATAACAAATATATAGGTAAAGAAAAGTAACACATTTCATATATCAGGTATATCATTCTTATATCAATACTCAAGTATATCATAGGTTACATTTATCAAATCAAGTATATATTAGATATATAATTGTATTCATTCGAGTATATCAAATTTGGTATATTAGTTCACTGATATACTTTATATCTCGTATATCAATAAATATAAAGTATATCGTCTGATATACTACTAATGTATCAGTTGATATACCAACAAGGATAAAACTGGAATAATAAAAAAGCGGAAATCAAATTTTAAAATTTTTGCTATATTTGCAAATCTCAAAAAGCATAGCTAAATTTGCAATTGTCCTAATATTTTTTGCTACCCATTACAATTTCCCAAAGAAAATTGAAAATACATTTTTTTTTTAAAGATGAGGAGTGAAAATTCAAATTCTTTGCCCAAGAATATGCTCAAGAATGTGAGATGGTTGCCAACAAGAGCATAGTTCAACTGACATGAAGTTGTCTTAATGATTAAGAGATTTGTGGTTGGAATCTTCTTTTTTTTTTTTTTTTTTTTTTTTGAGGTTAGAATATGAATTATGATTTTAATTTTCTAAAAGCATTTATCACCATTATGATGAGAAATAAAATTATCATAGCCAAGAAATAGGTGTTATATTCATACCTTAGGAAAACTAAGGCTCACATTTTCAAAGGTATTAGTTTGTTTTGGAAAGAGGAGTTAGAGTGAAAAGAGATAGATTTACGGCTCGAGTGTGACATTCATTTGATAAATTATATATATTTATGAGGCTCTTTTTTTTTTTTTTTTTTTTGAGAAATCATGAGGCTCAAATTTAAAGGTAGCCTTTGTGGGTGAGAATTTTAGTTCAATAATTGTGTCATATTTTATGAATCATAAATAAGCCGTCTTAGCTCAGTGATAGAGCGCGTGACTTTTAACCACGTGATCGTGGGTTAATTAAAATTAGTCCTATGCTGTTGTTGTACATTACTTTTAAAATGGAATTATGTTTACTAGTATGGTCAACTATTTAATAATGACAGAAGAAGAGCATACCTTAATTGCAATTGGCATAAAACTTTTACTCTCGACATAAGAGGTTCAAATTTCACACCCCACATGTATTTAAAAGAAAAAAAAATCATAATGCATAATTTATCATTCACACAATATTATGTTTTAATCTAAATTTCAACTAATTTTTTTTATAACATAAAATCAATTTCTAATTTATCTATATAAACAATAATAAGATGTTGAAACCAACTATTTATATTTATTACATTAAACAATACAGTTTTTTTTTTCTTTTTACTATTTTATCAATGTTTACCTTTATTTATATTTTATAGTAAACAACAAATTTCACGTGTAGATTAATATTATTAAATAAACTCTCCATATTCACACGTGCCTTTTCTAAATGGAGGATTACCATTATAACTTTTACTAAGTTAAATGGAAATTAATTTCACACTAATTGTAGAGAATATTTTAAAGCTTTATGATAAATCTAAATTTTTAAACATTTAGAATCTGTCAATTTTCTTATGTTTATTGAATTCCTTGCGAGAAATCCTTTAAAATGAGTATAATATGTGTGTAGGTCCACAATGGAGGTTCGAAGCCAAATCGAGACCAAAACGAGCAAAACCGGAGCAAATCACATTCCCAAGCCAAATTCTCGAGAGCTCAACGTCTCAACGCTCTGCACCAAACGCAAGCCAAAAATCCGAGAGGATAGCGTCTCGACGCTAGAAGATAGCGTCTTGACGCTGTTTGTTGGGGTTTATGTCCTAAAACTCGTGGATAGTAAATGTAACAAAGTTAAATATAAAACGTTATTGAAAGTGGATCGAGTTTGAGTGATAGCCTTGGCTATGATATGAAACACTCGAACTTTATGTAGTGACATAAAAGTGGATCGAGTTCGAGTGATAGCCTAAATGGTCTATAGTATAGGAATAAGTCTGGGTACCTTATCTTACGAAAAACTATGTGATGCGGTCCACTTTGTTTGATACAAATGATGTGATCCTAAATCGTTCATGTAGAGATATGCGAGTGGGGGCGTCCTATGTAAAAGAAGTTTGCATAAGACCGGACCGTGAACTAAGTCACTTTTACTTTATAACGTCGTTTACTGTGAAACTGACTATTTCAAGCGATGACCTAGGTAACTCGATATTAATCTTGAGTTAACTATTAACTCCTGTTTATTCGGAATTATCCTTTGATTTGCATGGGTGAGAGTGGCCCAACAGTGTCGCTCAATAAGCCTACCATTTTGGGGATAAGATCGAGTAGATAGTTAGGGACATAGTCCTGCAAGATGGAATTCACTCCTACCCGTCCTTAGGGATAGTAGAGAGGTTGTTCCCTTAAGTGCTGACTCTGAGACGTGAACAAAGGCGCGCCGCCCTCTCATTGGCCCGAGAGGTTTTAGGTTTAGTGGTCGGACCAAAAACCAATTGTTCATTAGGGGCTCAGTGGGGGCTTAAGGAACAAGAAGTGCTATAGGGGTAAAATGGACTTTTGACCTAGCTATAGTTACGAACAACCTGTGAAGGTGATAGCATGAAATTATGCTATCTTTTTCCTAATTATTTTGGCTAGTATTGTGTGTTATTTGTGAGCTGTAATGTCTTTTTATGATGAATGTTCAAGAAACAACCTAAAGGGTCTATAGTATAGGGATAAGGCTGGGTACCTTATCCTGGTGACAATATGGATACGGTGCACTTTGTATTTCATACAGGCGCAATGATCCAATGCGTTCGTGTAGAGGACATTTGAGTTGGGGTATCCTGTGCAATGAGTTTGCGTAAGACCGGACCACAAAATAGTAACCACTAAATATAACTCCGTTGACTAGTTAGGTTTCTATTTCAATAGGATGACCTAGGCAACTTAATCTTAATCATGAGTGTATTATGAACTCATGTTCACGAGGGATTGTCCTTTAATTTGTATGGGTGAGAGTGGGCAGATCGCCAACTCAATAAGCCTACCATTTTGGGGATAAAACCGAGTGAGGAAGCTGGAAATATAATAATACTAGATGGAATTCACTCCTTTCCGACTTTAGGGTAAGTAGATGAGTGTTCCCTTAAGTGGTGTCTTCGGGACTTGAACAAAGGGCCCTACCCTCTCATTGGCTCGAGAAGGGTTTCTATTTAATGGTTGGACCTTAAACAAGTTGTTCATAACAGGAACACTGGTACTTAAGGACATAGAGGTAACCAAGGAGTAAAATGGTAATTTGACCCAACTGGTGTTGCAAACACTCGTGAAGGACTAACTTTCTATTATTGGTCTATATCCGTGGACACAGAAATATATCTACAGTGAGAATAGTGCTGCTGTGGGTCTATAGTGAAGTGTACCCACAGTTAACCAATGTTTATTAATGAGTTTAACCAATTAATCTCGTATCATTGGAGCTTTTGATCTGTAGGTCCATTAGGTCCCTTTCCTAGCTCGTAAAGGGTATTGAGGTAATTTAATCTTGAATGGAATTTGAAATGTTCAAATTCGCTTAGGAAATTAAAATAATGTATAGTGATACTTTATAACATAAAGTTTATATTTTAATTAAACTTTATAATATAAATTTAATTTTGGATATGATTCAAAATTAATTTATGAGAGAATTAAATGTTTAAAGGAGTTTAAATATTAATTTAATATGAATTGGATTCATATTAAAACTATAGGTTAAATTTAATGCGCATTGGATGCACATTAAAACTATAGGTTATGAGAGAAATATATGATTGAATATGATTCAAATGTAAGCTTAAATTAACTATGAGATATTTAATTTGGTAATTAATTAATTGGTGAATTGATTAATTATTTAATTTAATTTAATTTAATTTAATTAAAACTATAGGTTATGTGAGAGATGTTTATTTAAATAAGATTTAAATGAATAGATTAATTATTAATTATTTATTAATTATATTTAATTTAATTTTAATTAAATTAAAATAAAAATCAATTAACTCCCAATCGTTGCTGGGAGTTAGGCGATCGTGGAAGATATCCCATGATTAATCTCTCTCTTACAACCCTCTGATACACACGCCTGGAAGGGGGAAAATAGGAGTTCTGGCATTTGCTTCCTCACAGAATACTCTCCAAGGCAAAATTCTCTCTAACTCTTCCAAGAATTTTCACAACCATTCTTGTGAAGTTCTATTCCCAAGATCAAGAAAAGGTTCCCACAAATCTTTTATCTCAATCACTTAGAGATTTAGGAAGGTAACTTTGGTGGTGTTGTCCTGTTTTTTGTCCCAATTGGTTTGCTGCCAGTACGTGATTCTTGACCAAGGGAGTTCCAATTTTGCGGTGTGCCTGAGTCTACATCAAGAGTAACTGCCTTGTCTCACTTACAGTAAACATATACAATGAATTAAAATGACATGCTTAATCTGTATAAATGCATAGAATTGTTCTCTGTATGTTTGCCAATGTATTGGTATTTTAGAACGAAATTAAAACTACGAGACGATTCAATTGGATTCTGCAGGTATTTCAATCCTACCAAAAATACTTAGTAGTAAAGCTACTACTAGGGTCAGCATATATTCACTGAGGAAATATAAGGCTACCATCAACATGAGGACCTACTAATAATTTTATTTAAAGACTTTCTATTTGGGCCAACGTTGACAATTAATCTATCTGTAATCATGCCAACTCACCAGTGGAACCAAGTGAGAATTCTAGGAAGCTCTACCCCAATTGTTGGTAATGACATCTGGTTAGTGGAGCCAAGTCTCACCCAATCAAAATACCTCGATCTAAGTGTGCACAACAATCTAGCTACCGGACATACAATTCATCCCTTTCATACTTTGGCCCCACATCAAACATAATCTATCTTAATGCAATTCAACCAATAATAAGGTGTCTAATCTACATACAACATGTGTTCCTGATTAATTGGAGAATCCCTAGCCAACACTTAGTTTAGCATATACAAGCTACCCAAGCCTACATTCCATTCGAACCATAATGAACCTTTGGACAACCACCATCTTCAAATTATTCAAAACATTCAGAGGATTCGATTATATCCGAACAGAACATTCTATAATTTCTAAATACCGATGTTCGAGACATTCAAGCATTTGAGATCTATCTAAAACTAAATATTCTATATTCCTAAATTCAAGTGTTTGTGGTATTCACAACATTCGAGATTTATCCAAAACAGAACATTCCAAAAGTACTGAGCATTCAATACTTTTAGGCCATTCCTAATCAAAGTGTCACACATTGATAAACACACATTTGCAGAACGTTTAGTATCATCGGAACATACATAATCAACGTTTCATATTCCCAACCCATGCATAGTAGTGCCTCCTGTATTATCGAGATGAGACATTCAGAGCATACTATGATTCACAAAGCAATCCAATCTAGTCAAGACTATCAAAGCAGTAAGGTTACTTATGTACTTAGACTATCAAAGCAGTAAGGTTACTTATGTACTTCGAGTTCCAACCATTACCACAGACTTGACCCACAAATTCTTTTAGCACCAACTAAGCAGTCCCTATAATTTAAATGAAAGTTAGGGCCTAAAAAAGTATTGTAAATTTTCATAAAAGGACTTAGGTGTCCATGGGAGGTGCTGAAAAATTATTGGAATGCTTTAGAGAAAACTAAAAAAAATCCTCAATTAAGGCCACTCCTAAAATGTCTTAACCCAGTTCGAAATAAAACTAAGAGAAATTTTGATAGATAGGCCGTTTGAGATTCATATTTTCACATATGTCTAAAAATTTGCATATTTTCAAGATTAGATTTCCAGCTATATTTTCTTACCTTTTTACCCTTGTATATATCATATCTCTTCAAATAATATTATAAATGATAATATTATATGCCATATTAGCTAACTGAATATGCTCCATTTTAGGAAGGTTATTCTCAACCGATTTTCACCAAATTCCTTAAATTTAGGAATGTTCCCAAATCGTGGTTTAATTTCCTTCCTTTTTCCGCTGCTATTCGTTTTGGTTCTATTTCCAGCTGCTTCCCATTTGTTTTTCTTCATTTTCCGGCAGCATTTTTTTTCATTTTTTCTCTTCCAAGATTGTCAATGTTTTTCAAGTTCTTTTACGTGCTCTGTTTCAGTGATTTTCGATTGTTTACAGTTCATCGAAAGTTTTTTTTGTTTCCGGTAGTTTTTCCAGTGGTTTCCCTGCTGAATTTAGGTTGTTTATGGAGGTTTCTGGCAAACTTTGTTCAACTTTTCTGTTTCGGTTTCCAGTGTTTTCAAGATGGGTACGTTTTCAGTTTTTATATTTTATATATTCAAAGGGATATATCGTTTTAGTTAATGTCAGTTTCATATATACACATTATAAACATGTTTTTAGATGGGTACGTTTTCAGTTTTAATATTTAATATATTTAGAGGGATATCTCATTCCAGTCAATGTCAGTATATATTCATCTGTATATATCATATTTTATATACCATATTCCAAAGTATACATAAATATATATCATGTCAGTATACTTATGTTTCATATATACCATGTGGTATATATTTCTGTATACTATGGAAGATGGTATATAAAAAATGAAATATATAAAATATGATATATATAGAGGAATATATAAACCATGTGTGTCTGATACATATTTTGTGGTTCATATATACCAGCAGTGAAGAAGTAAAGGGATTATGAAAAAATAGAGTGTTGACGCCTTAGGGACGGTGGGCGAGAAAAAACCCTAAAAACCCGTGGGAATACAGCGCATGAACTAGGTATTTCGAAGCAATATACCAGATTATGTGAAATATACCTTGGAAGTTCGAAATATACCAGACGTTTTCTGCTACCAGCGGTTCGTCTTCTTCTCGCGCTTTCTGTGTCTTCTTCTTCGCAAAATCGCCAGAAAAAAATGAAGCCTATTCCGGTACAAATCGTGTGTTCAAAAGCAAGCTTCAAATCGTGAGTTTTTTTCCTTTTTCGATTTCTAGATCTAAAGAATATACCTCCGAAGTTCGAAATATACCAGATGATTTCTACAAACAACGGTCCGTCTTCTTCCCGAACTTCCTGTGTCTTCTTCTTCGCAAAATCGCCGAAAAAACGAAGCAAAAATCTTGGGTTGAACGGAAGCAAAAATCGTGGGTTTTTCCCCCCCAATTCCACGCCCTTTCCTTTTTCGTTCCCTCTCTCTCACCCACGGTCTAAAAAAATGAAGGAAATGATTCTTTCCTTTTTTGGTTTTTTTTTTTAAATGGTCAGTAGAGTATATGAGGGCTGAATCGTAAAAGGGCCATGATTTTTATGAAAAAAATTTGGGTCATTAAGCCTTTTCTGTAAAAAATTGGAAACTTGGACATTTATGAAATATAGGGCCCATATTTGGGCTATCTATGTACTTTTCCCTAAAACTAACAGTAAATAAGAGAAGACCCGAATCTTTAATATTACAGAAATTATAGGAATTAGACCGTTTTGGAACCAATATTTCACAAATGTCCAATTATGAAAAAAATTTCAGCTTTGTCTTGGCTCAAGATTTTCCAATTAAATCTTCCCTATTTTGTCCTCCAAAATTATGCACATCAAACATTGGTTTGTATTAATTCTTTCCATAATAAAAACTACTATTAAGATTTACCAATACCCAACCCTAACCTTAAATACGTTTCACCAAAATCTTTCTCCAATTGCTGTCACCAAATTCTTCCTCCAATTGCCGTCAATTTGAAGCTTTTTTTTTTGCGGCTCCATTAGCAATGGGACAATCTCAAATTTCTCTGCAGCTCCCACCTCCAATTACCGTCAATTTGAAGTAACATGAGTATTCATTTATTCATCTTTTTTTTTTTTGGATGATTGTCCATCTTCTTCTTCTTTACTGAGTATTCATTTATTCAGTAAAACAATCCAATCATCCAATCGGTAAAACATCTAAATTAGAAACTTCTTCAAATGGGCCCTTCAACCAATTTTTTGTTTTCTAGATGTTTCTAATTTACACTAACCCTTATTTACATCTAATCACCCATTTGATTGTAGAATGTTACCATGCATTATAATATATAATAAATATACTGAACCCATTATATATTATATATTCATCATTGTGTATTCAGTTCATAAATCAAACGTCAGAATAATAAATATATACTAGGTTGTATATTGTATCATAAATATATACTTGAAATTATATTATATAAACCTCACTGTGTATAGTATATATACGTCATGATTTGTAAAGTTCATAAGTGAATTTTCAGAATTATAAATAAATGTCATGCAACATAATCCATATTAAATATTCGTCATACATTTTTTTATAGGTAATAATCCCATTCCCATACGGATGGTGTTTGGCGGTCGTTGGAATGAGATTAATAACTATATTGATTACCAAGTTTCTCAAATTTATATTCACGAAGGAATGTCATTCACTAATTTGATTGAAGTTGTAACCCAAAAGTTAGGCAGTCCAAGTAGTTTTGATTCTCTTGACAACATCAGTTTGTTTTATATAAACGTTTTGACAACATCAGTTTGTTTTATATAAACCACCAGATATAAACCTCGAACTAAATGATATATTATCCAGATTATATAATTTTTTATAAACTCACATAACAAACCCAAATATACCAAACTAACAGAATATTTTTTATAAACCACAAAAACCCAATAATCATGACCTCAATGATTTTCATAAACCCAGAACTAAGTAAATTTGGCTGAGTGGTTTTTATATATTAAACTAACAATATATTTTATATACTACGCGAAATGATTTGTATAAACCCACAACTAAGTAAACAAACTAACAGTATATTTTATATAAACTACATAACAAACCCAAATATACCTTCGAATAAACTCCAAAAGCCAAGACAATGCCGCCGAAAAATTTATAAAGAAGAAAAACATAAGAACTACACTAAAAAAAAAAAAACCGAAAAAAGAAGCTGCAGAAGCGTCGCTGTCGGCCAACACCGGCGACAACATAGACGCCAACGCCGCCGGCCACTTACAACTTTTGATTGAAGGATGAGACGACAACAAAACACACGGCGCTCGTAGGAGGAACACAGACGACGGGAACCCAGGCGGCGGTTGGAGGATGAGACAACAGGAACAGAGCGGCGCGCGGTCGGATGATGGACAGAAAAACATAGAGGGAGTGTGCGTGAATGGCTGGCTGAGCGTGAAGCAGAAAGTCGCGAGAGGGAAGGAGACCGACATGAAAAAATGACAATGAGATTATATTTGGGAGATATATTTTTGGGGGTTTGAAAATAAAATAGTGAGGGAATCGAGGAGTTATTTGGAGAGAGGATATGAAAAGATTTTTGCAGCAACTAATTATTATGATAAGATATTTTAGGAAAATATATTGATAAAAACCATGTTTATTTCATAATGGACATTGATGTAAATTAACATCTATTTTGGCTTGGCTTAGGACAAAGCTGAAATTTTTTTCAAGATTAGACATTTATGAAATTTTTAATCCAATTTAGTCTATCTATGTAGTTAACCCTTAATATTATTATGTAACTTAAATCGATCAGTGAGGGATTCAAATTGATCATTACCTAAATAAAAATTACTAAGAGAGCCCAAGGTCGAACCACCAACTCACTATACAAACAATATGTAGTGGTAGGCCGATGACGGGAATTTGGGCGACAATGAGGTTGGGTCACGCAGATCTGGTTAGGCGGCTTGGGTGTTTGGTGCGACATTTCAGTGGTGACGTGAGGAGGAGAGAGATCGGTGGAAAGGGGGGTTGTGCATGTGACAATATGTGTAGCTATCCCTTCATCTTAAAAAAGTCTGATGGGTCATTTCAACGAGCTAGCACGTGAGATGGCCATAGGTCTATTCTTTAGAGATTGGGTTCGTTTGTCTTAAGTCCGAAAAAATACTTTAGGCCCAATAAACTTATACTAAGCCCAAGTTTAAGTTGTGCTTAAAAATCTAAGGAACTCCTTCAAAATGGCTAAATTAATAGACAAATTTTGAAAAAATAGACCAAAGAAAAAACGCTGGAAATATAGTCAAACCTGAGATACACATGCATGATTTTTCTTTCCAATTTTCCAGTTTTACCCTCCTAGTACAATGAGGTGCAAATATTTTAAGGAAGTTAGTATCTAAATAACCATTGGATTTATGAATAAAATTATTTTAATAAATTGAAGAATCACAACTTTTTGTGAAAGGACATGTCTTCTGTAAAGGACACAACCCTATGTGGAAGGGTGTGTCTTTTGTAAAGGCTACAACCCAATGTGAAATGGTGTGTCTTTTGTAAAGACATATAACCCTATGTGAATGGATGTGTCCATTTATCAAAAGACACAACCCTTACACGAAAAGATGTGACTATTTGAATGGCCACAAATAGTCTATAAATATGTGATTCATTTTGAGTTTTGAACATAAGAAACAGAAAACACTTCCCTCAAAAGCTCTTCTCCTATATCTCTGTACAATTACTTAAATACCAGTGTTCGAGAGTCCTGTGATTGGAGTGCTACATTCATAGGTGGGTAATTCGTTCTATCCTGGGAGACAATTGTTCGTGATACCTTGAGCACCATAGAGGGAACAAAATTATCTTAAGGAAACAATGCTATCGTTGGGTTTAGATTGATTTTTATTTTTTTTTTTTTTTGTTTCTGTAAGTGTTTGTGCAAAGGGTACCTACAATAACCACCCCTCCAAAGATCTCAACAATCGTAATCAAATATATTTTAAAAAAAGATTATAATTTAATCAAATTTATTAAAAAAAACCAATCGTAATCAAATCCTCGGGTGTTGCTTTCTAAATTGTTGGAGGCAGGGGGATCATCGTCTTCGCATGGAGAAATTTTTAGGTCCTCCCGGTGCAATGAGGCTGGTAGTTTTGCACTGTTGGATGTAAGAGAGAAATGGTAAATTACATCGATTTTTATGATGAAAAACAAAACTACACATAATCAAACAAGATAAAATCAGTAAGGAGAGAAGAGAAAGCAACAATGATTTATAGTGGTTCAACCATCTTAGATGGTCTACATCCACTCTTCAAGGGACAGCAGAATGATCTTATTCACATCAGAGAATCGATACAAAGTTCGGATACAAAATGGAGAATAATCTCCTAGCTCTCAACCTCACTTCCCGGAGAAATTTCCCAGCTCACCAAACTCTCTGCACTCCCCTGTATTCTCTCTTTCTCACAGAATAAAAGATGGACGAAAGGTGGCTATTATAGTCCTTTATTATGTTACAACTAAATGAGATATGAGGCCCAACAGATATTACACGAAAATAGTAGTATACAAGGAGCTGGAAGAAAAATAACTTGGCTGAGATGGATTCCACGAGTATCTGATGTGTACTAGAAGTTGAGTGACATGGCAACTATCATCACATATCTCCCTCTTTGACATGTCTCTCTACTTTATGAACAGATTGTTTTGCTGCTGCTACCCCTTGGAAACACACTTTAATCTTCTAATCAGCCAATACCTACTTTGAGTAGGTTCATCAGGTATTGAATCCTCATTGCTGACAGTGGCTTGGTTAACATATCTGATGGATTATGAATTGAGGCAAGCTTTTCCAACTTCATTTCTTCATTTAATGCTTTCTCTCTAAGGTAGTGGTACCTTATATGGATATGTTTAGACCTGTCATGAAATTGAGGGTTCTTTGAAAGTGCAACAACACTTTGGCTGTCACTGAAAACAGAAAATGAGTCAGTATTACCAAGCATATCAGATATTAGCCCTTTCAACCAAATAACTTCCTTTACAGCCTCTGCTAGTGCAATGTACTCGGATTCGGTAGTAGATAAAGCTGTCACTGACTGGAGGTGAGACTTCCAACTAACAGTATTTTGGAATAAGGTAAACACATATCCTGAGGTTGATTTCCTTTTGTCTAAGTCAGCTGCAAAGTCAGCATCAGTATACCCTATCAAGCAGTTCTCATTTGATCTCCCTCTAGAATAAATCAGCCCTACTTTTGAACTTCCCTTTAAATATCTTATTATCCACTTAACAGCCTCCCAATGAGGCTTTCCAGGGTCACTCATAAAATGGCTTACCATACTCATTGCAAAAGCAAGGTCTGGTCTAGTACATGTCATTCCGTACATCAAACTTCCTACGACATTGGAGTAAGGAACACTCTGCATTTCTTTTCTATCTTCCTCACTTTTAGGTGATTGTCCTTTAGTAGGTCTGAAGTGTTGGGCTAGGGGGACTGATACTGTTTTGGCACTCTCTAAATTGAATCTTTTCACAATTTTCTCTAGATATTCAGTCTGTTTTACAGTCAATGTGCCATTATCACGATTTCTCAGGTGTTTGCCAACCAATACCGCAAGTGCACGGGCCGCAAGTAATATAAAATGGAAATATTCCGAGTATCGAATCCACAGGGAGGCGAAGCGAAAATAAAGCAAAAATTCCTTCAACACTAAATTTACTTGGGAGAAATAATATTTAGGGACCAAAACATGCAATTAAAATGGAATTAAAAATTAAGGCGATTAAGAAAATCAAATTGATCAATCAAGAAATAAAAATATGGAGAAAGAGCTTTTTAAATGGGAAGTGGGGTCTTGAAACTCAATTAATAGCTAAATAATTATTACAATTATCCTATCTCGTTGCCCAACTAATTATACTCCTAGAATCTCCGTTAATCACATAGGTTCTCCTGTCGGTCTCCCTTAATTGTAATTAATCCATTTTAACAACCTAAGTGTCCTTAGCGCCATTAAAATTCGTTAATAATTACGCCCTGATTCATTTTAGGAATCTAAGTTTAATCAAGTAATCCCGTTGTCACTACGGGCAATTAAACTAGTTGCATGGATTATGATCTATCCTAACTTCTCTCCGTCGAGTCTCCATTAAGAATCAGATCAATATACAATTGGCCAGATTGCATACAGCATTATGAGCATCCATACAAATAAATAGTAAACAGGGCAAGAGATAGGCAATTATAACAATATTTCACTATAATTTCATTTTAAGACCCCAAATTGGGGTTTAGCTATACATAGCTAAAATATTCACAAAATTTACAATAGAAAGCATAAATATGAGCACAATAAAAGGGAAGGAATTGACCGTCGAAGACCCCATCGCTGGCGCTTGGAGTCCCTCCGAGCAGACCTTGAGCCTCCTAGAGTGCTCCCCAAAATTCCCCAAAATTTCCCACTAAAGAACTCTAAAAAAGGCTAAAAAGCCTTGAGAGAAGGCTCCAAAGGAGCCAAAGAGAGAAAGGAATGAAGGAATGGAATGGTGATTGATGGTAAAAAATGGCACCAAGGGGCGCCTTTTATAGGCCTGAAAAATGGACAGCGTCGCGACGCTGTGACGTCATCGACTTGCTGACCAAGAAATGGGACAGCAACGCTGTCCCTACAGCGTCTCGACGCTAGGCGAATTCCAGAACTTTCAGGCTCGTTTTTGGGCTTGAATTTGGGCCTCTCTTCATTTCTTTTGGGCCTCTTTCTCATGATTGACTTCTTTGGACTCCCCCTTGACCCATGTATGGACTTTGGGCTTGAATGACTCTTTTTTGGGCATTTTTTCACCAAAATCCATGTTTTGCTCCTAAAGACCAAATAACAAAATATATTAAATATCTTCAATAAAAACACAATTAAAGCACTAAAAAGCTTACTATTTTAGGGCTAAAATAGCGACATGTCTGTCCGCTATCATCAGGATATTCATACCAAGTATTTTAGTTGCTGGGCCTAAATCTTTCATCTCGAATTCACTTTTGAGCTGTGTTTTCAATTGTTCAATTATTTTAATATCTTGTGAAGCTATTAACATGTCATCAACGTAAAGGAGCAAGTATACTACAGCAACTTCATGCTCTCTTTTTATATAAACACAGCTATCATACATGCTTCTAGTGAATCCACAATTCTGAATAAAATTGTCAAAGCGCTTGTACCACTGACGAGGTGATTGCTTGAGTTCATATAATGACTTTAGCAATCTACAAACTAGATTTTCCTTTCCTCTAACTTCAAAACCAAGTGGTTGTGTCATATATATTTCCTCCTCTAACTCTCCATGTAAAAATGCGGTTGTAACGTCCATTTGCTCTAGTTCTAGGTTAAATTGAGCTACAATAGACAATAATACTCTTATGGAGGAATATCTAACCACTGGAGAAAAGATCTCGGTATAATCTATTCCATACTGCTGTGTGTAGCCCTTGGCTACCAATCTGGCCTTGAACCTAGGTTTGTTCTCTCCTTTAATGCTAGGTTTGAATTTATACAGCCATTTACAATCAACAAGTTTATGACCCTCAGGTTTCTCAACTAATACCCATGTTCTGTTCTTTTCTAATGAATTAATCTCTTTTTTCATTGCTTCTTGCCATTGTGTTTTTAGTTCTGAGTTCATGGCCTGAGAATATGTCAAAGGTTCTGAGTTTTCATTTTCTTCATTACACATTAAAGCATATGCAGCAGACTCTGGAATTTCAGCAACATAATCAACTTGTTCATATCTAGCAGGGGATCTAATTGTTCTTCTTTGTCTATCTCGTGTAAGTTGATAATTTGTTAAGTTCTCTTCTGTATCTTCAGCTTGGATAGGTTGTTCAATAGGTTCCACGGATTGAGGTTCATTCTGAGTTTCTGTAAAGTTTTCAGGCTGTGTATCAGGACTGTTTAAGTTTTGGTTTGAACTGGAAGCTTGTTGTTCAACATTTGGCTCTTCACTTTCTAGCTGTATGTCAAATGAATCCTCTTCTTCCTCAATCCTCTTACCATAATTGAAACTATCTTCCTTTTCCCAGGGTAATTCTGCTTCATTAAACCTCACATCTCTACTAATTATGCATCTAGACTCACCCTTAGTCAAAGACCATAGTTTATAGTCTTTCACTCCATCCGGATACCCTAGGAAAACACATTTCTAGGATCTAGGGGCTAATTTGTCTTGCTTCACATGGGCATATGCAGAACATCCAAATACCCTTAAGTGACTTAATGTAGGTGGTTTACCCATCCATAATTCTTGAGGAGTTTTCATGTTCAAGGCTAAAGAGGGACTTCTATTTATTAAATATGTGGTTGTATTTACTGCTTCACCCAGAATACCTTGGGAAGTTTAGCGTTTGACATCATGCACCTTACACGCTCTAGTATTGTTATGTTATATCTCTCAGCTAACCCGTTCTGTTGAGGAGTGTTTGGAACTGTTAAATGTCTCTGAATACCGGCCTTAACACACATATTTTTGAAATTTTCATTGAGGTATTCTAACCCATTGTCTGTACGAATTTTCTTTATCTTCCGGTTTGTTTGATTCTCAACAAGAGTTTTCCAGTTCATGAAAGTTTCAAAGACTTCTGTTTTACTTTTTAGCATATAGACCCATAATTTTCTTGAATAATCATCTATGATGCTTAAAAAGTATTTAGCTCCTCCCAAGGTAGGTACTCTAGTTGGTCCCCATAGGTCAGAATGAATATATTCTAAGGTTCCTTTTGTTTTCTGCACTGATCGACTGAATTGTACCCTGGTTGATTTCCCTAATGTGCAGTGTTCACAGAATGGTAAGCACATTGTTTTGGTCTTCCCTAACAACCCTTGTTTTTTCAACTCCACCAACACTCTCTCACTCACATGAGCTAGTCTTTTATGCCATAACAAAGCTTTATTATCAGTTTCAGTTGGAACAACATTTGCTGACTCAGTACATGATGATCCATTCAGAGTGTACAGACCATTTTTAAGGCTTCCTGTCATTACTAGCAAAGAACCTTTGAGAATTTTCATGACACCTCCCTCTGATTTGTATTTGTACCCAGCTTTATCTAGAGTTCCTAATGATATTAGATTATGTTTCAAATCAGGAACATATCTTACTGAGGGTAATATTTTCTGAATTCCACTGGGCAGAGTAAGTTTAACTGATCCAACACCTTTAATTAGGCATTGCTGATTATTACCCATTAGTAGTTTTCCCCCATCTAACTCCTTAAAGTCTATAAAATAGTGTTTATGGGGTGTCATGTGATAGGAACAACCTGAGTCTAATATCCATTCTTCATTGGGGTTAATTCATAAATAGTGAGTACCTCTACAGATTCATAGGTCTTGTGTACATTGGCTGAGTTTTGGCCTTCTTTCTTAGGTTGGTGCTTATTCTTATACTGATGTTTTCAACAGTCCTTAATTAAATGACCAGGTTTTCGACAATAAAAACATTCCCTGGTTTCTTTTCCCTTGACTTGGATCTATGTTTATTTTGGTCCCTTTTATTAGTCTTTGGAGTATTAGGTCTTGTCTCAGGTCTTCCCCTTACTGTTAAGGCCTCATTTTCTTTCTTGTGAGTTCTAGTTTCCATATCTTTTGACCTAAGAGCATCTAGCACCAACCTTAATGTCAATGAGTCCCTCCCATATTTAATTGCAGCTTTTATTTCTTTGTAACTATCAGGTAGCAAATTTAGGAGTATTATAGCCTGATTTTCATCATCAATTTTCTCACCTATATTTGTTACATCTAAACATATCTTGACAAATTCGTCTAGGTTGTCCTCCAAAGGTTTTGTCGAATCCATTCTATAGCCGAATAGTCTTTCTTTAAGAAGAATTTTATTTGAAGGACTTGTTTAGATACATTGACTCAAGTTTCTTCCACAATTCTACTGTTGTATTTATCTCATCTACCTGACGAAGTATTGAATCTGATAAATACAGTATCATTGTGCTAAAGGCTATTTCATCATTTTCTTTTCTTTTTACTTCGGATAGGGGTTCTGGTAGATCTTTGGGTTTGTCTAAAATCTTAGCTACTTTCAGTTGGACAAGCATAGCACGAAGTTTCTTATGCCAAAGACTGAAATCCCCCTTCCCATCGAATTTTCAAGTTCGAATTTAGCAGACATGATTCAAATCTACCCAAACAGACAGAGATAACAGGATTCTTCTAAGCAATAAAACCTAGTTGAGCGATTTAGTAACTAACCTCTGATTTATCGCTCACGAAATATTGCGATCGAGTGTAGTTATCGATTCCTCTGAGTTTTAACGCTTGAACCCTTGAATTCCATCACCGAATTTCTGCTCTGATACCATTTGTGATGAAAAACAGAACTACACATAATCAAACAAGATAAAATCAGTAAGGAGAGAAGAGAAAGCAACACTGATTTATAGTGGTTCAACCATCTTAGATGGCCTACATCCACTCTTCAAGGGGCAGCCGAATGATCTTATTCAAATCAGAGAATCGATACAAAGTTTGGATACAAAATGGAGAATAATCTCCTAGCTCTCAACCTCACTTCCCGGAGAAATTTCCCATCTCACCGAACTCTCTGCACTCCCCTGTATTCTCTCTTTCTCACAGAATAAAAGATGGACGAAAGGTGGCTATTATAGTCCTTCATTCTGTTACAACTAAATGAGATATGGGGCCCAACAGATATTACACGAAAATAGTAGTATACAAGGAGCTGAAAGAAAAATAACTTGGCTGAGATGGATTCCACGAGTATCTGATGTGTACTAGAAGTTGAGTGACATGGCAACTATCATAACAATTTTGTATCCAACGGTTATTACGGACAGACAAATATGAAGATTTACATCCGACGATTTTAAAGAGAGAGCCTCATTGCACCCAGAACACCCTTCACGTGGGTCTCTTCTCGTTCTCCTGTTGTTTCTTGAACCACCTTCTCCTTCAATTTTCACTTCTCTTTTTTTGCAAACTTTTTTATTTTTCTCTCGTTTAATTCTTCTTCAAGTCTCATCTCGCACTCTCTACTGTTGGGTACTTTTCACTTATGTGGAGAAAGCCCAAGGCCCACTAGGGCTACTATTTTAATTTTAAAGAAAAGTTCCAGCCGCTGTGAAAATGCACAGTGAGAGAGAGAATTGGCAGTGAAAAAATAGAAAAGAAAAGGAGAAAAGAAAAACATCCATACAATACCGTCTTTCAGCCTTTTGGAGGTCGATCCGTGGTCCAATTGAGCTGAAATTTTGACAGCGTGTCCTTGACACGCGGGTCTTCAAACTGAACGGTGGAGATTTCTTTTCTTGCTGCCTACAGTCAGATTGTAGTGGGTAGTTGGTTTCCAGGGTGAGTGATGAGGATATTTCCTACCACTAGCGCACGAGTCAAGCTTTAATATAGTGTTTTCATGTTAACCAATGTCGTCCTCTGGATTGGGCTTCTAATCAAATTAATTACCGCAATTACTTATGTCCAATTTTATCTACGGAACACAACTTAATGAGAGTGAATAAAACAAGACACAAAAACTGAAAATTATGGAATTCAAATGATGAAAAACTCTCAGGGAATTGATTTCACCTATTGGGGTTGTGAATTAATTAATGGATGTATGACATGCAATGACTCATAAATCTAGGATCCTCTATTCTCATATTTATCTCTCCCGAGCATAAATAATTCTCACACATATGATTAACCCGATATCCCTATCTAGATTCATTCACATGCATGGTTGTAATTAAATCTTATTAGCAATTTCTACAACTATCCTAGATCTCCTGATTTTAGGATTATTATAGTTATATAATTCAATAATCTAAACTAAGTCCCCTCTCTAGAGCAAGAATTAGAGATAACATCGATTAACTCATGGCCAGTGAATTACAAGCTTTAATGACATAAATTGCATAAATGAGTAAAAAACAATAAACATCCATAAAATAATTCAACAATGCCCAAAGGGTTACATCAATCCCTAAGATAAAGAACTTAGCTACTCATACACGGCGTTACGATGTAAACTAAGTGTAAAACAACCATTAAAACAACTAAAGGAAGGAGAGAAAAGAGATGAAACACTATTGTCACCGAAACCGCACGTCCCTGTCAAGATCTCCACGAGTCAAGCCTTGAATCCCACTCCTCCACCTTGCTTCAGCTCCCATAGAAGGTCTTTAGTTGAGTTTAGGGCTAAAATTGCATCAAATGAACTCCCGTTGGCCGTAGCAAATCGCTTTCTATTTATAGGAAGTCTATCGACAGCGTCGAGATGCTATGGGCAGCGTCGCGACGCTGTCCCTTTACCACCTATTCTGTTTAAGGAAAAACCGAGAGCGTCGAGACGCTATAGTCACAGTGTCTCGACGCTATAGTCATAGTGTCTCGACGCTGTGACCTTTGTCGCCTAAATCAGATATGGAAACTACTAGCGTCGAGATGCCCAGAGAGCAGCGTCAAGACGCTAGCTCTCGGATGTGCCTCATTTTAGAAGCCTCCAACTTTGATTCTTTTCATTTCCTTGGCCTCTTTTCGTGTCCCGAACACCCGATCAACTCCATTTTCTTGTTTTAGTTTCAATAATTGATTCCTACAAATAGAACATTAAAATACATAATTTTGGCCAATTTAATCTCAAAGACTAACTAAACTAGATAGGAAAAAATAGCTTGGTATACTCGCTATCAAACACCCCCAAACTTAAGATTTTGCTTGTCCTCGAGAAAACTAAGAATTAAGCATAGGTTGTAAAATATATGCAACAAACATGACTCATTCCTCAAGGCTCAAAAGGCAACAATTAAGCAATTAAGAGACATGAACACAAGGCCCAATGAAGGAGACAAATCAAAATTTTTCCAAAATTAACTTGCATAAGCGAGATCTTACTTAATTAGATTAGACTCTAATAGCTCTGATGTGCAAATTGCTTACCGCAAGTGTACGGGTCAAGTAATAATATAGTGTTTTCGTGTAAAACGAGTGTCGTCCTCTGGATTTGTTTTCTAGCAAATTAAGTACCGTGAATACTTTTGTCCAATTTTATTTAGGGAGCAAAACTTCATGAAAAAGATAAATCTAAAGACAAAAAGCATAAAATAAAGGGTGGAGACTCAAATGGAAAGACTCTTAGGGAATTGATTTCATTATTTAAGATTGAGGATTGATTAATAGGAATGAATTGATCGTGCAATTACTCTACAAGCCAAGGAAACTTTTATCACGATTACCTCTCCCGAGTATAATTGATTCTCATGCATATAACTAACTTGATATACCTATCTAAGTTCATTAACATGCAAGGCATTATTTGGTTTAGTCCTTGTTATACTTCTAGAGATATTCCAAATCCCGTCACAAACTTAGAATTTCTACTCTAGTCATGCAATTAAACAAGGTAAGTCTTAGGCCAAATCCTCTCTCCCGAGTTAGATTCAACACTTAAATCATTCAATTAGTGATCAAGTAATTGAAAGCATTACACAAAATTGCATGCATAAAATAACAACACATTCATACCAAAAATCAATCCAACAACTAAAACAACTACATCAAACCCTAAGACAAACAACTAGAAATTCATAGTCTTTAAACCACAAACACTAATTGCAAGAAAAGCCATAAAAACTACAAGAGTTAAGGGAAAGAGAAAGGAAAACTCGAATCTGTCGAAACCGGCACGTCCCCGTCACGATCTCCACGTCTTCTCGCTTGATTCCCACTCCTTGGCCTTGCTTCAGCTCCCACCAAAGGTCTCTAGTCGAAATTAGGGCTAAAATCTAACCAATTGGACTCCCCCAATTCGTATCACAAAATGATGAATTTATAGAAAATCTGCCGACAGTGTCGAGACGCTATAGACAGCGTCGCGACGCTGTTGCGATACTGAGGATTTGGAAAATTTGCCGAGAGCGTCGCGACGCTATTTTTTATTTTTTATTTTTTTTAAGAATGAAAACTCCAAATATAGAATGTCAGCGTCGAAACGCCCAAAGAGCAGCGTCGAAACGCTGGTCTGCGGATGGGCCTATCTTCAATCTTCCAACTTTGATTCTTTTTTCATTCTTCAGCTTCTTTTCGCATCCCGAACATCCAATTGGCTCAAAACTATATTTCCTACAAATACAACACATAAATGCATAATTTTGGCCAATAAATTATAAAAGACTAGCTAAATTAATTAGGGAAAACTAGCTAGCTATGCTCGCTATCAAGCTCATAATTGGATTATTGAACTCTCAACTCATATTCCCTCTACACTGGCACTAAGGATTCACTAATGAGCCAATGGAACAAATTAGTTTGTTTTTATCCACACCTAAGTGCTTTATAGATTTCAATTTAACTTAGCAATTAAAAGTGGCACTAGCTTTCACACACCTATTGTAGGGACCCATAACCCGAGTTTAACCCTTGGTTGGCCTAACTGATCACAACAGGGGTAGCTATTTTTTCCTAAAACATTATTATTCATTGCATATTGTGCACAAGCCATGACATAATTTTCTTTCAAAAGTAAAAACAAGAATGATTTTTCTTTTATGATCATGTTAAGCATATATTCATTTATTTCCTCCTAGGCAAGCTTAAACATGCTAATTTGCAAAAAAATAACTCTTTAGCTCTTCCCTACACCTATTGAGGTGACAACAAGCATATGAACCTAATAATTCGCTCCTAAGCATTCAAGTCCAATTCTAAACCAAGGAAAATACTCTACTAATGCAAGACATCTCCTAGAAAGTTTTTAAAAGTCTCCCTTTTTGGGCACTCATGCTTACAACTCATCAAAAGCTTAAAAATTGACAAGAAAGCCTATTCTAGGAAATCATAATCATGCAAAAATAGCATCCAAGAAACAACCTTATGCCATAATCATAGAAAGCTAAAAATATAGCCCGAACTCAATTGCTCAAGGGCTCAACAAGCAAAGCATTCCACCCCCAAACTTAAAACATGCATTATCCTCAATGTATATAAAAGTAAAGTCTAATCAAGCATGAGAACAAGAAAGGAATGCAAGGGGTGAACAATACTGCCCTGGAATGATGAGGACCTTCTCGTTGAGACAAGCAAAGATAAGAGCCATGGGATCAAAAGACCTACAAAACAAAAACAAAAAGCAAATCAAAAGCATAGAACAAAAAATAAACTTACTTGGGTTGCCTCCCATAAGCGGTTGTTTAACATCTTTAGCTTGACGTGTTAACCGAATATGCATCAAGGAGGTCTGATGTTAGGAGATCTGTCAATGGTGCTCTTCCTTGCACCTTTCTTGTAGCTCACCACCATTGCTTCATAAGGGTTCTTAGGGTCCTTAAATGCTTTTAAAATTTCTTTCTCCTATTGAATCCTAATGACGAGCTCCATGCGCTCAATATCAATGACAACTCGCCCAGTAGCGAGGTTTGGTCTCCCTAATATGACATGCATTAGAGGATTTTCCTTAATATCCATAATAAAGGAATCAATAGGGAGAAGAAAATTTCCTACTTTAATTAAAACATTTTCCACTACCCCATATGGGCTAGCCACATATTGATCAGCTAGTCGGAGTCTAACAGGTGTAGGTTTAATATCTCCTATATTTAATTTCTTACATAGAGATAAAGGCATGATATTAATACTAGCATCTAAATCACACAATGCTCTACAGGGATAAGTACCAAAACCACAAGGAACAGAAAAACTCCCTGGATCAGCTAATTTTTCTGGCACTCTCTGTTGAAGGCGAGCACTGCATGTAACTGCAAGGTACTCTGTCTCCAATCTTTTCTCCTTTTACTTCTTGGATAGCCATTCCTTCATGAACTTCACGTAATTGGGCATTTGTTCTAAGGCCTCTACAAATGGTAAATTAATATTAAGACTCATAAAAGCATCTAAGAACTTATTAAATTGAGTTGCAAAATTTTTTCTCTCTTTTTCTTAGTTTTTGGAACTAAGACAGTAGAAGAAGGGATAAAAGGCTTAGAATTAAGCTTGTCAGCTTCATTTGAGGATATGCCCTCTTCAGCTTCTCCAGTGAGGTCTTCTGATTCAGTAGTCTACTGCTCGTCAGCTTCTTGAATTTCCTCATCGTGATGCACAGTGATGGCTTTGCAGTATTCCATCTGAGATCTCGAGATCTCTCCTGCTCAGTTAGGGCCTTACCTTTTTGCATAGTATTGACAACACTTACTAATTGTCCCAACTGAGTCTCAATATTTTTAATTGATGCACTGTGGTGTTTATAGCGATGACTGCCTCCTCTAGCTTATTGGTTCTGTTGCTTGACTCTGCAATAAAAGCTCCAACAAGATCCTCTAAAGATTGTTTATTTTCTTGCTTTTGAGGGGCAAAACCAGGAGGATTTAAAACATTTTTATTATTAGCATACGAGAAGTTTTCATGATTTCTATTGTTAGGGTGATAATGTGTAGGTGTAGAATTATTACTATATCCCCTAAAATTTGAATTTGAAACATACTGAACATGTTCTATGGTCTCCTCTTGAGATTGAGATGCAATGGCAGCTGCTGACTCAATAGATTTAGCACTCCCTGTACCTGAAAACTTTAAGAAAGCATTAGCAAGGGTAGACATCTGGGCTTGGAGGGCACTTACATTGTCGATCTCGAATACTCCAGCAACAACCTTCTTTGGTGTAGATCGCTCAGATGGTCACTGATAGCTGTTGGTGGCCATATCCTCTAGTAATGTACGTGTATTTTCCACGGTCTTGGACAATAGAGTCCGACCTACAGCTTGATAAGGGTTAAAAATATACCTATTTTACCCTTATATTTAGCTCATTATCTTGTCAAAGTTGTGTGTTTTAGATCAAATTTACTATTCCTGAGCTCAAAAGGTGTTAAAGTTGATGAATTAGGGAGTTGAGAGTCATGTCAAATTATGCATATTTGTGCTTAAAAGAACTCATTTTGATAAGAATTTGACTTAGTTTGCTGTTTTGCAGAAAAAAACAGAGGAATCTGGAAAAACCCAGAAATGCGACCACATTTCTGGGCAGATGAAGACAGTTCCAAGTCCGTCGCGGGTCGTTTTGAACGAGTGTTTTGCACACCTAACTGGCTGTTTTGACTCCGAAACTGACTGGGCTACCTACCAGCACCATTTTCGTGACTCCTCAACCACTTCTCACACTATAAAAGGCCTCGATTTGAAGGAAAATTCAAGTAGAACTCACTGGGAAGAAGAGGGTGGTGACATAACCCTAGTAGGCACCCATGAGTAGGGATGCCCGAGGTCCTTCATGGAAGACTAAATTCTAACCTTTAGTTAGACATCAAACCCGAGTGTTTGTAGAGATTTCACCCTATTCCCACATGTAAAAGGAGAGTAGAGTGTCGTGAGAACTCTAGAAGGATTGGATAAAAGTGAAAAAACCCTAATTTTAGCTACTGCACTATATTTTTCCAGCACTTGTTTCTTTTCATTATCTTGTATTCTTTATTCATTATTTCAATGAAAAGTTGTTCATTTGCATTATATTCCATCATGCGTAGCTAAATTTCATTGAGGGGTTCAATATAGTGAATGCCCTTATGGTTTAAATGGCTTGAAAGTGTTTATTTGCCTAAGTTTTATTCATTGCATGTCACTCTTTATTGAATATCATTCTGAATCTTGCTGAGTTTAACTTGGTCACTTAGACTTTGCATGCTATGTGAGTTTGATCCTGAAAGGGACAAGCAATATCGATTTTCATAAAGGTGATATAGGAGAAAGGGCTTGAAAGAGTGTATTCGGTGTTATAGGGGAAGGTCGCCTTATAATAAATATAGGGCTATAGGTTGCATGCATGAACTATCTATGTCGGAGTCGAGTCACAGAAATGTGCATAACAGTACTCGCTTAGCCTTCTAACGATTCTTGGGAGCAAGGCCAAATAGAAGTTAAATCTGACCCAATGCATGAATAGACTTAGTTTAAATAAGCCATGATTAGAGTTATTTGCCTTAGGGTTGAAGCTATATTGAATACCTCGCTTATTTATCATTGTTATTTCTTTACTTGTTTATTTCTTTGTTTTGAAAAACCCAACATCAACTATTTCTTTTGGTTACCTTTCTAAAAGCAATCTTTGAGCAGTTTCTTCTTCCAATCTGTGTTTCCAATTTAGTCCCTATGGGATCGATACCTTTGGAATACTTCCAGAGATTTTATTACTGCTTGCGATAGTGTATACTTGCAGTTGGTTGGCTGAATTATTCTTATTCTTAATTTATCATCTTTTCTAACATCCACATTCAGTCAATGTAACCCGCATCACAGCTGCATCAACAATGGTTTTAGTACTAGGATTTAAACCATTGTAAAAGAGTTGGATTTGCAACCAGTTGGGATATTGATAACTCTCCAAAAGGGAGTTATTTAGGCCTTAGTTCTATAGTGGTTTGTGTGTCATTTGTGCTAAATAGGGTTGCTTTTAGATGAATATTATATGTTTTAACCCATTTGGAAGAATGGAGGCTTTGGAAGTTATTTTGTGCAGAATATATTGTTGAGCGACTTGAGGGAGCAAAATCTGTGATCAAACAGAGCAGGGAGCAAAAGTGCCATGAAAAAGCTCGTTATCCATTTTAATGAACTGAAGTTAGTTGAGCTATTTTCGGATTTGAGAAGCTAGGAGAACCATCCATGTGTACGGATTGACCTAATTAGGGCTTGCTTTCATTCTATAAAAGGGAAGAGCCGATTCAAGTCAAGATATTCCACTTTTGGGAAAGTCCATTTCTCATTTCCATTATTGGGAGTTGAATAGAGGAGGAAAGATTCGAGACTTCAAGAAGACCATCAATTACGGATTTGACCAAGGGAATTAATCTTTTCTTCTAATTTCTTGTAATTATGGATGCACATACTCAGATTGTAGCGTGTGTTATCATGAGGTTTATGAACTAAATTTGCTTAGGTATTGGTTAGGAGTCATGTAATTGCCGTGCTTATTTCTCTATGCAATATATGTTAATTTGAGCATCTTGATTAATTGTCGTGCATATTTATATTTTGTGCCCGCCTGGCCAGCCGGTATGAATACCACTTCTTAGTTTCAAGGATGATTTGAGATGTGTGTGGCATTAATCACACTAGATCATTGTGTATTGGTGAACGCTAGTGACTGAGCTAGGGATAGCCAATTGCCTAGTGCTTGATCGGTAGTGCGTCATTGGAGTTGAAATACATTCCAAAAAATCCAGAGTTCTGGGAGGATCCTGCTAATAAGACTACAAGAGTATTGTCTGATCAATAATATTGCTAGAGCATCTTTTAAAACAATTACTAAATCCTGACCAACGCCTGTTTCTAATATGTCTGCTTTATTTGTTTACTTTTTGTTCTGTCATTTCTTTTGCTTCAGCATTTTATCAAAATCAATCATTTTAACCACTTTGAAACCATTAAAGAATTATACAAAATAGATAAAGTGAGAGCTATTCAGCCCCGTGGATTCGATAAATACTTATTACTTGCTGCGGATTGTGTATGCTTGCACAGTGTTCTAGAGTCTATTTTTACTTCATTTTTACCCACTTTGGAAACCCAATAGATATCCATGCTGAGGGCACTTCCTCAGCAACTCTTTGTAACGCTCCCATGCTTCGAACAGCTGCTGGAATGTCCCAATTTTGGTCCTCTACTTGACCGTCTTAGCAGGAGGGAAGACTTTCTTTAAGAATGCCTAGACCAAAGCATCACAGGTGGTAATGCTCCCAGGTGGGATAGACTGCAACTAATCCCTTGCTTTATCCTGCAAAGAAAAGGGAAATATACGTAAGTGAATGGCATGCTCATAACACCATTGATTTTTACCGTCCCACAGATGTCTAGAAAAAATTTCAAGTGAGAGTTTGGATCCTCTATGGGCGATCCTCTGTACGCGTAAATAAGGCAAGAAATAAGGAATGCAAAAACAAATAAGGCAAAAACTATTGATTTGTTTTCGTGTCTTTTCCCTCGACTGAACAAATAAGGCAAGAAACTAGAAAATGAAATAACTAAAACTAAATAAGGAAAAGATATTCTAGAAAAGGAAAAGACAAACAAATAAGGAATGCAGAAACAAATAAGGCAAAAACAATTAAGGAAACTACAAATAAAGAAAAATTAATCAAAAAAGGAAAGAACTAAAAAGGAAAATTACAACTATGGAACCAAAAACAAATAAGGAAAAACTAAATATGGAAAGAAAGCAAATAAGGAAAAAAATGCAATCTACCTCAAAAAAATTAAAATAAAAATACACCATAAATTAAGACTGAACAATTTTTTCGCAATATCAATTTGACTAAATATGCCAATCCCCAGCAACGGCGCAAAAAACTTGATGAGGATATTTCCTACCACAAGGGCACGGGTCAAGTTTTAATATAGTGTTTTCGTGTTAACGACTGTCGTCCTCTAGATTGGGTTTCGAATCAAATTAATTTCTGCAATTACTTATTGAAGGAGTGTACAATACACGAGCAGAAGCAATTCAGATCAAAACACTCAAATTCCATTTAATTTTAGTTATGAAAACATGCAAAACTTTGAACCGAAAACAGAGTTTCAAAGTTACCAACCTTTGATTGCTGAATTCTTCAATTCCGTGGATGATTTCTTTGCACGAATCGGTTGTAGACGATCACGAGAGTCTTCCCCGCTATCCTCCGACCTTAGAACGAGTTGTGGGACTCAAGAATGTGATGGATTTTAGAGGGAGAAAGTGAAAATGTTGAGAGAGAACCTTTTAGAGCTTTTCGTTTCAAAAACAGCAACCCAACCTCATCAACTTGAATTTCTCCTCTTTTAAAGCAAAACTATGCATGCTAATTCAAGGTGAAGAAGACAGCAAGCTCCATTCATGGGATTAGTCATTCATTGTGTGTCATATTCTAAGTTTTGACACCAAGCTTCATCAAAATGAGGTGTTTAAAGAAAGTGACACCAAAATGAATTTTGTCACTTAATTTTGAATAATCAAAATTATTCAAAAATCATTTACATAATTAATTAAATAATTCTATTTAATTATTTATATAGATTTTAATTTAATATTTTATATTAAATTAAAAGTTGAACTAATCCCGATCTTTCAAAATTTCGGTTTTAAAAATAAATCTCTATTCATATATGCAATATTTAAATCATATTTAAATATTTCCAAACTCTCTCAAATATGGTTCAATCACAATTAAACCATTATGTAAAATGTATCGAATAAATAACGATAACTCCCTAAATCGAATTTGAACGTTTCAAACTCTCTTATCACATATGTTCTAAGGTTTATTCTGTATGAGTTAGCAGGGGGACCTAATGGACCTACAGATCATGGGCTCCAACGATCCGAGTTTAATTGGTTAAACTCTTTTAACTCAGTTAACCAACATTCGTTAACTACAGACACTCCACTATAGTCCGATAGTTGAACTCCCCTCATTGTAGATATATTTATGTCCACCCGATATAACCATGATTAGTAAGTCGACCCTTCACAGGTTGTTCGTAACTAGAGCCAGGTCAAATGTCCGTTTTACCCCTGAAGTTACATCTTTTTCCTTAAGTCTTTAGCTGAGTCCTAATGAACAATTGGTTTGTGGTCCCACCACTAAACCTAAAACCTCTCTAGCCAATGAGAGGGCGGGATCCCTTTGTTCATGTTCCGGAGTCAGTACTTAATGGAACAACCTCTCTACTATCCCTAAATTGGGTAGGAGTGAATTCCATTTTGCAAGACTATGTCCCCAGCTATCTACTCGTTCCTATCCCTGAAATGAGGGGTTTATTGAGTCGACGATGTTGAGCCACTCTCACCCATGCAGATCTAAGGATAAACCCAAATAAATAGGAGTTCATAGTTAGCTCAGGATTAAGATCAAGTTACCTAGGTCATCGCATAGAAATAGTCAGTCTTGTTAGTAAACGACATTAAAAAGCAAGAGTGACTTATTTCTCGGTCCTGGTCTTATGCAAACTCATTTGCATAGGACGCCCCCACTTGCATATCTATACATGAACGATCCAGGATCACGTCGTTTGTACTCAAACAAAGTGGGTCGCGTCACATAGCTTTCCTAGGATTAAAGTACCCAGCCTTATCCCTATACTATAGACCGTTTAGGCTATTACTTGAACTTGATCCATATTTATGTCACAACATACAGTTCAAGCACTCATGTCATAGCCAAGGATACTAGTTTATTGGATTAGAGTTATTTAACGTTCAATTCACTCATTTTAATAACTTGAGTGAACGAAAAATCAATAAGACTTTATCGAACAAGTATATAACTATTTGTTTCATTCACTATCTACGAGTTTTAAGGCACCAACCCCAACACTTATGTCCAATTTTATCTAGGGAACACAACTTAATGAGAGTGTATAAAACAAGACATAAAAGTTGAAAATTATGGAATTCAAATGATGAAAAATTCTTAGGGAATTGATTTCACCTATTGGGGCTGTGAATTAATTAATGGATGAATGACTTGCAATGACTCATAAATCTAGGATCTTCTATTCTCATATTTATCTCTGCCGAGCATAAATAATTCTCACACATATGATTAACTTGATATCCCTATCTAGATTCATTCACATGCATTTTAGCAATTTCTACAACCATCCTAGATCTCCCGATTTTAGGATTATTATAGTTATACAATTCAATAATCTAAACTAAGTCCCCTCTCTTGAGCAAGAATTAGAGATAACATCGATTAACTCCTGGCAAGTGAATTAAAAGCATTAATGACATAAATTGCAAAAATGAGTCAAAAACAATAAACATCCATAAAATAATTCAACAATGCCCAAAGGGTTACATCAATCCCTAAGATAAAGAACTTAGCTACTCATACATGGCGTTACGATGTAAACTAAGTCTAAAACAAACATTAAAACAACTAAAGAAAGGAGAGAAAAGAGATGAAACACTATTGTCGCCGAAACCGCACGTCCCCGTCACTAACTCCACGAGCCAAGCCTTGAATCCCGCTCCTCGACCTTGCTTCAACTCCCACAGAAGGTCTTTAGTCGAGTTTAGGGCTAAAATTGCATCAAATGAACTCCCGTTGACTATAGCAAATCGCTTTCTATTTATAGGAAATCTGTCGACAACATCGAGACGCTATGGGCAACGTCGTGACGCTATCCCTTTATCGCCTATTCTGTTTAAGGAAAAACCGAGAGCGTCAAGACGCTATAGTCACAGCGTCTCGATGTTGTGACCTTTGCAGCTGAAATCAGATATGGAAACTACTAGCTTCAAGACGCCTAGAGAGCAACGTCTCGATATGTGCCTCGTTTTAGAAGCCTCCAACTTTGATTCTTTTCATTTCCTTGGCCTCTTTTTGTGTCTCGAACACCCAATCAACTCCGTTTTCTTGATTTAGCTTCAATAATTTATTCTTACAAATAGAACATTAAAATACATAATTTTGGCCAATTTAATCTAAAAGACTTTTTTTTTTGAAAAAGAATCTCAAAGACTAACTAAACTAGATAAGGAAAAATAGCTTGCTATGCTCGCTGTCAGTGAGATCTTTCTTATTTGTTCTCTTGTCGTTTGTTATCGAGATTATGATCTTGAGATATATTTTATTGTATGCCTCTAGTTGTATCTAGAGAGAACTCGTTGTAACCCATTATTGATTATAGTGGAGTTTTTTACTTCAGTCTGTGGTTTTTTACTCCTCACCTTTGGGAGGTTTTTCCACGTTAAAATTGTTGGTGTCCTGTGATTGAGCATGATTAATTTTTCCGCTTCTACTTTACTAATTTCCTATTAGGTTCACACAAGAGGGGATAATTGATCATTGGAATATAGTGTTTATCTCAACAAAGTGGTATCAGAGCGAGGTTGTGATTAGTTAAGTGTCTTGTGTTGAACATGGAAACTAGTACAGGTAAGATGGTTACTTCGAATGGCTCAAATTATCAAGTTTGGAAAAGGAAGATGGAAGATATTTTATATGTGAAGGATTTGTATCTTCGTGTTTTTTCACTTGAGAAGCCTGAAGATTTAATTGATTTAGAATGGGAAATATGTATTAAGAAAGTGTGTGGCATTATTAGACTTTGGGTAGAAGAAAATATTCTCAGTCTTATTGATGAAGAAAATCATGCATAGACACGGTGGAATAAGCTTGAATCTTTATATGCCCCCAAAATTGACAATAATAAATTGTTTTTGATCAAGCAAATGATGGCTTTGAAATACCAAGACAGAACATCTATGTTAAATCACTTGAATACATTTCAAGGTATTATTAATCAGTTAGCTAGAATGAATATCAAGTTTGATGAAGAGATACATGGATTATGGCTTCTTGGTTCGTTGTCGGACTCGTGGGAGACATTTAGAACTTCTTCATCTAACTTAGCCCCAAATGGAGTACTAAGTATGAACTTAGTAAAAAGTAGTGTCTTGAACGAAGAGATGAGAAAAAAGTCGCAGGGCTCTTCTTCACAATCAGATGTTCTTGTTACTGAAAGAAGGGGAAGGAGTAAAAGCAAAGGTCTAAAGGATAGAGACAAAAGCAAAAGCAAGAGTGGTCGGTTTGCAAATGTTGAGTGTTTTCACTGTGGTGTGAAAGGGCATATAAAGAAGCATTGTCGGAATGAATATCAAGTTTGATGAAGAGATACATGGATTATGGCTTCTTGGTTCGTTGTCGGACTCGTTGGAGACATTTAGAACTTCTTTATCTAACTTAGCCCCAAATGGAGTACTAAGTATGAACTTAGTAAAAAGTAGTCTCTTGAACGAAGAGATGAGAAAAAAGTCGCGGGGCTCTTCTTCACAATCAGATGTTCTTGTTACTGAAAGAAGGGGAAGGAGTAAAAGCAAAGGTCTAAAGGATAGAGACAAAAGCAAAAGCAAGAGTGGTCGGTTTGCAAATGTTGAGTGTTTTCACTGTGGTGTGAAAGGGCATATAAAGAAGCATTGTCGGAAATTAAAAAGGGAAAATAAAAATGACAAAGATAAGGAAAAGAAGTATGACGATGGTAATGAAGTAGATAGAGTTGTTGCAGCCACCAAAGAGGTTCTTATTTTATTTGACGGTGATGTGATTAATCTTACTACACAACAAAGCAGTTGGGTGATTGATAGTGGTGCCTCAATTCATGCTACATCTAGAAGGGATTTCTTTGCATCCTACACATCTGGTGATTTTGGGAGTGTTAGGATGGGTAATGATGGATTAGCAAAAGCAGTTGGCATGGGAGATGTGCACCTGGAGACCAAGAATGATTCTATGCTGATTTTGAAGAATGTGAAACACATCTCTGATATCCATATGAATTTAATCTCCACAGGTAAGCTTGATGATGAAGGTTTCTGTTATACCTTCTATGACGGTAAATGGAAGCTTACTAAAGGCTCTATGGTGGTAGGCTAAGGGAGAAAAGTTTTCATCATTGTATTTGATGTAGGCAAAAATTACTGATTGCGATATAAATACAGTGGATAATGATGAGAGTGTTGAGCTTTGGCATAAGAGACTTAGTCACATCAATGAGAAGGGTTTGATGATTTTGGCCAAGAAAAACCAGTTGTCTGGTATGAAGAATGCACCTTTGAAAAGATGTGCTCATTGTTTGGCAGGAAAGAAAACCAGAGTTTCTTTTAAGGTATCTCAGCATTCAAGGAAGCCAAATATACTTGACTTAGTATATTCTGATGTCTGTGGCCCTATGAAAACAAAAACACTTGGAGGTGCGTCATATTTTGTGACATTTATAGATGATCATTCGAGGAAAACATGGTTTTATACCTTGAAGACTAAAGATCAAGTGTTGCAAGTGTTTAAACAATTTCATGCTCTTGTTGAAAGAGAAATTGGTGAAAAGTTGAAGTGTATTAGGACTGATAATGGGGGTGAGTATTGTGGACCTTTTGATGAGTATTTCAGATCAAGATCATGGTATTAGACATCAAAAGACACCTCCTAAGACTCCTTAGTTAAATGGGTTGGCTGAGAGAATGAACATAATACTAGTTGAAAGGGTGAGGTGTTTGCTTTCACAGTCACAGTTACCGACATCATTTTGGGGTGAAGCATTAAATACAGTTGTACATGTTTTGAATCTCACACCATGTGTTCCATTGGCATTTGAAGTTCCAAACAGAATCTGGTCAAAGAAAGATATATCTTATAATCACCTACGTGTCTTTTGTTGTAAAGCTTTCAATCATGTTCCTAAAGATGAGAGATCGAAGCTTGATGCAAAGACAAGACCATGTGTGTTCCTTAGCTATGGTCGAGATGAGTTTGGTTACAGACTATGTAATCCAGTGCAGAGGAAGCTCATTAGAAGTCGAGATGTTGTGTTTATAGAAGGCCAAACCATACCAGATATCGAGAAGACAGATAAAACAGAGTATGAACACAATGATGATCTTATTGATTTAGATTCAGTTCCTTTGACATAACTTTCTACACAGATTGAAAACGAGGTCCAAAATGATCAGCTTGATGATAAAGTTGAGGTAGAGGGTTCTGAACAAGTTGAAGAAAATGATGAAGTTTATGAACACTTATCAGAGACAGAGGTTCCCATAGATGTTTCACTCAGGAGATCTGTCAAAGATCAACATCCGTTAATAAGATATAAAGCTAATGAATATGTGTTAATGATTGATGGGAGAGAACCTGAGAGTTATGAAGAGGCCATAGAAGATGAGCACAAAAGAGAATGGATTCATGCAATGAAAGATGAGATAAAGTCTTTACATGAAAACCATACTTTTGAGCTTGTTAAGTTGCCTAAAGGAAAAACCGCACTGAAAAATAAGTGGGTTTATTGAGTGAAACAAGAAGAACATACCTCAAGACCACGCTTTAAAGCGAGGTTGGTTGTCAAAGGGTTCAATTAGAAGAAAGGTGTAGTTATGGGTTTAGCAGCTAGCCTTGACTTAAAGGTTGATCTTCTATACGTGTAGTTATGGGTTTAGCAGCTAGCCTTGACTTAGAGGTTGGCCAGATGGATGTTAAGACTGCATTCCTTCATGGAGACTTAGACAAGGAAATTTATATGGAACAGTGTTGCCTTCTAGAGTGGGGTAAAAATATAGCAAAAATAAGCTCTAGAATACTGTGCAAGCATACACAATCCGCAGCAAGTGATAAGTAATTTATCGTATCCATGGGGTTTGAATAGCTCTCACTTTACCTATCTTGTGTAACTTTTTAATGGTTTCAAGGGTTGTTAAAATGATTGATTTTGATAAAATGCTGAAGCAAAAGAAATGACAGAACAAAAAGTAAACGAATAAAGCAGACAGATTGGAAACAGGCATTGGTCAGGATTTTAGTAGTTGTTTTAAAAGATGCTTTAGCAATATTATTGATTTGGCAATTATCTTGCAGTCTTATTAGCAGGATCCTCTCGGAACTCTGGATTTTTTGGAATGTGTTTCAACTCCAATGTGAAGGTGTTCATATAGATCGAAAGCACTTTACTACATCAATTTTACACCTAAAGCATGCTTGTTCTATGAAAAACAGAAACAGAGAGATAAGAAGAATCAACCTCTTGTAGCTCAATAGGTGGACCTCCGTGGATTCTTTTCTTCTCCAATCTTCTTAGGACAACCCTTAGTGTCTTCCCTACTATTCTCCGGGCCAAGAACGACTTGTGGGAGTTTATAGAGATAGGGAATGGGAAGGGATTGCTTAAAGGTTCAAGCACTTGAGAGATATGTGGAGATGAGTGAGTTTGAGAGCAAATTCCAGCAGCATAACAGTAAGGAAATGACTCTCTTGAGCTTCAGTCTGATTTACCCTCTACTTATAGAGTGATCCCATGCAAAGAAAAGCCTCAAGATGCAAGACACATGGTGGAGATGCAAGCCATAGTGGATTCTAGGTGTTCATGTCACAATACATGCAACTAGTGCATGAATGTGTTGTTTTCCACTTTGTATCAACATGCAAGAGTGGGAATCCAACTAAATCCACTAACTTGGTTTTGAAATCTGATTTCAAGTTTGCAAATTAACTCTAATTTCAATTCTAAATTGAAATTGATTTCATGGTAATTAATTTGATACATTTCAAATTAATTTGATATGATTAATCCAATTAATCATTGTCACCTTGTGCAATCTATTATATATGAATCCTAACTCATATATATAGTATTTAAAACACTTTTAAATACTTTATCTCTTATTTTCTAATTTAATTGATAATTAAATTATTGTGTCAAACACAGTTTACGATAATACCATTTTTTCCCGATTTTGAACGATTCAAAGAATCCTATCTTATTGTTCTAGGCTTTATTCCGATATGAGCTAGTAGGGGGACCTAATGGACCTATAGATCATGGGCTCCAATGATTCGAGGCTAATCGACTAATCTCATTAACCAAGCTAGCCAACATTCGTTAACTACCGGGACACTCCACTATAGCCCAGTAGTTGCACTCCCCTCACTATAGATATATTTCCGTCCACTTGATTTAACCATGTTCAGTAAGTCGATCCTTCACAGGTTGTTCGTAGCTATAGCTAGGTCAAATGACCGTTTTACCCCTATAGTACTTCTTGTTCCTTAAGTTCCACTAATCCTCTAATGAACAATCGGTTTGTGGTCCAACCATCAAACCTAAGTCCCTCTCATGCCATGGAGAGGGTGGGGCCCCTTGTTCAAGTCCTGGAGTTAGTACTTAAGGGAACAACCTCTCTACTATCCCTGAAATGGGTAGGAGCGAATTTCGTCTTGCGAAACTATGTCCCCAGCTATCTATTCGATCTTATCCCCAAAATGGTAGGCTTATTGAGTCGGCGAAGTCTGGCCACTCTCACCCATGCAGATCAAAGGATAATCTCGTATAAACATGAGTTCATAGTTAGCTCAGGATTAAGATCGAGTTACCTAGGTCATCTTGAGAAATAGTCAATTTCTACAATAAACGGCGTTATAAAGAGAAAGTGACTTATTTCGTGGTCCAGTCTTATGCAAACTCATTGCATAGGACGCCAAACTCACATGCCTCTACATGAACGATTTAGGATCTCATCGTTTGTACTTAATACAAAGTGGGCCGCGTTCATAGCACCCAGGATAAGGCACCCAACCCTATCCTTATACTATAGACTATTTTGACTATAAACTTGAAACTTGATCCTATGATATGTCTCTAGATATAGTTCGAGTATTCACGTTATAGCCAAGGATCTTAGTTTATTGGATTTAGGTTAAACTTTCGCAATTTACATATTCAATAACATCTTTTACTAAATAACCTCAATAACGTCTTTATTGGAAATAGAATATGTTTAATTATTTACAAACTACGAGTTTATAGGACATTAAACCCAACACAATGACGTGCTACCGATCAAGCACTAGGAAACTGGTTATCCCTAACTCAGTCACTGGCGTTCACCAACACATAATGGTCTAGTGTGATTAAATGCCACACACTTCTCAAATCATCCCTGGAACTAAAAAGTGATATTCATACCGGCTGGCCAGGCGGGCACAAAATGGAATTAGACACAACAAATAATCAAGATGCTCAAATCAACATATATTGCATAGAAATGAAGCACGACAACTACATAATTCCTAACCAACACCTAAGCAAATTTAGATCATAAGGTTCATCATAACACACGCTACAATCTGAGTATGTGCATCCATAACTACAAGAAATTACAAGAAAAGATGAATTCCCTTGATTAGATCCATAGTTGATGGTCTTCTTGAAGTCTCCAATCTTTCCTCCTATATTCGGCTCCCAAAGATGGAAAGTAAGCCTCCACGAATGGAATAAGACTTTCCTTTCCCCAAATTGGAATGTTTTTGACTTGAGACGGATCTTCCCTTTTATAGAGTGGAGTCAAACCCTAATTAGGTCAATCTTTACACATGGAGGGCTCTCCAAGCTTCCTAGATCCAAAATTAATTCAGTTAACGCCTCCTCATAAAATGGATTATGAACTGCTTACGTGGCAGTTTTGCTCACTGCTTTGCTGGATCACAGATTTTGTTCCCTCAAGTCGTTCAACATTATATTCTGCACAAAATAACTTCCAAAGCATCCATTCTTCAAAATGGGTTATAACATATAATATTCATCCAAAAGCAACCCTATTTAACACAAATGACACACAAAATACTATAGAACTAAGGCCTAAATAACTCCCTTTTGGAGAGTTATCAAACAGCCAGAGGGTTTTGAGGAGAAAGACAAGGAAGATCTTGTATGCAAGCTGAAGAAAAGTCTTTACGGGTTGAAACAGGCACCAAGACAGTGATACAAAAAGTTTGAGTCAGTTATGGGGGAGCAAAGCTACAAGAAGACTACTTCTGATCACTGCTTTTTTGTGCAAAATTTTCTAACGATGAATTTATTATATTATTTCTTTATGTTGATGACATTTTGATTGTTGGCTGAATGTTTCGAGAATTGACATGTTGAAGAAACAGCTGAGCAAATCCTTTGCTATGAAGGATTTGGGGCTAACAAAAAAATAATTGGAATTCGAATTGTACGAGACAGAGCATCCAAGAAACTGTATATGTCACAAGAGCAATACTTGGAGAAGGTGCTTGATGAAGTAATAAAAATCCTTGGAAGTAGAAACATATCAGACCTTTTCGCCATCAAAATTGTTGTAGAAAAACTCATACATCGGCAAAAATAAATTTACAGAACTATTCTCTAAATTTAACAATAGATTAAGCATACAAATTCTAATCTAATTAGATCTAGGAGAAAGATCAAAACCAACCTGTTGTAGATCCAATCTACGACAAGCAAACTCCCTCCAATGGCCACAAACGATGAACAATCCAATTTGGCACCACCAAAAAAGCCTTCACTGGTATTCTCACAGGGAATTAGAGGAAGAAGGATGGTGAGATCCTTTTGAATTTTGGGAACTTTTCTTGGGAGATTATTTTTCTGAGAGAGGTGTTTTCTGTGAACATAATCCATCTCTTTCACCCACGCTCTACACGCCAAAGAGGGAGAGACAACAGGTCGTTTCATAACTTCCCTATCGTGCAGGTATCAGGTTATCAAGAGGGACACGTGGAGCAAAAGGCACGTATCAGGTAACCATTTACCTGATATCATTTTAAAATAATTAAAAATCAAATTAATGTAATTAATAATTAATTAAAATGAATTAATTAATTCATTTAAATCATATTTAAATGAATATCCCTTACATAACTTATAGTTTTAATTTAATCAATTTAATTAAATCAAATTTAACTAAATTAAATTTAATTAATTAATTAATCATTAAATATCACATATTTAATTTAATCCAATAATTGAATCAAATTCAATTATATTTCCCTCATATACTATAGTTTTAATGTACATCTAATGCACATTAATTATAACCTATAGTTTTAATATCACCATACATTATATTATTTTCTTTAGTAAATTTGAACATTTCAAATTACTTTATTTACCTCAATACCCTTTACAAGCTACCAGTGGAACCTAATGGACCTACAGATCAGAAGCTCCAACGATATGAGATTAATTGGCTAAACTCATTAACCAAATTAATCAATATTCGTTAACTGTAGGTCACTCCACTAAAGACCCACAGCTGCACTCTTCTCACTGTAGAATATTTTTGTGTCCACGGATATGGACCAATACAGTAAGTCAATCCTTCACGAGTGTTCGTAACGCCAGCTGGGTCAATGATGACATGCAAAAATGTCATCATTTTCCTATTAATTTTAGCTAGTTTTGTGCATGAATTGTGTACTTTAATGCTATTTTATGTTTAAATTTCAGAAAACCGAGCCAAGGAAGCAAAACCGGAATTTTGAGAGATTTTGGATGATTTTGGAGACTTTTTGAGCAATTTGGAGAAGTTCATTGTAGATCCAAGTCCAAAAGCCCAAAAAGAATGAGTTAGAAGCCCCAAATTCATGTATTCCAAGCCTTAAAGTATCAAGTTGGGTCAAGAAAAGAGCCCAAGATCCATTACATGAAGCATTTGGGCCAAAAGAAAGTTGGAGGCCCAAAAATTGAGTCAAAATCGGGCCATTCTAGAAAATCCAGGGCCTAGCGTCGCGACGCTAGGCCGAAGCGTCCCGACGCTAGGCAACTATGAGGAAAAATCCAGAAATGGGGTAGCCCAAGAAAAGATGACGTTAGAGCGTCGCAACACTGTGACGTAGCGTCTCGACGCTACGCCTGCTGGGAGCCTATAAAAGGGGCCATTTGCATCTAAGTTTGGTGTGCCAATTTGTGGGTTTTCACCCCATTCTAGAATCCACACTAAAATTGGGGATTTTTGGGAGAGTTTTGGAGCTTTTTTGAAGATCTTTGGAGCTCAGGATCGATGGAGGTCGGCGCGGGATCGAGGAGATCGACACTTTTATGAGCATTTCTCTTCCCTTTTCCTTTTTGTTTTAGTTTCTAGAATTGTTGTGATTAGGAATTATTGAATTTTAGTGATTATGAGTAGTAAATTCCTAAATTCTATGAGATTGATTTAGATGTTGAACCTTTGCTTGATTAATGAATTTATTTGGTTTAATTGTCATTATTGTTCATTTGTGCATTTTGTCCGTAATGCTATTAATCAACTGATCACTGATTAAATGAATCGTTACTAAGTGGAAACTCGACAGAGAGAAGCTTAGACTAGAACTGAATGCATGACTAACGCTATTTACCCGGGTGACACGGGATAGAATAAATAACGTTAGAGGTTGTATTGAAGGGTCGTAATGCCATGCTAAGTAAATAAAGAGGAGACCGAAAGGAGATTCTTTATTGAAAGGTATGAGATAGGAGGAGACCGACAGGAGAGTCCTTGTCATTAGGCTTCTAGACTTATGAATCAAATGATTAGTTAATCCATATTAGTTAATTGATTAAGCATTAAAGGTCCAATTGATTAAATCAACCCTCTAAGAATTATCCCTCCAAATTGTGTCTCCATTTATCTTTTGCTTTCTAGATTAGCTTTTTGTTATTCTTTTCGGCATTAGATTTTGTTCTCTAAATAAAGCAAAGCAAGATTATTCGTGGTAATTAATTGAATAAATCCAATCCCTGTGGAGACGATACTCTATACTCAAAATCACTATATTACTTGTGACGACCCGTACGCTTGCGGTAATCGGATAATCGTCCAACAGTCAAATTACCATTTTACCCCTGGGTTACCTCTGGATCCTTAAGTACCACTGTTCCCTCTAATGAACAACTTGTTTAGGGTCCAACCACTAAATAGATATTCATCTCGGGCCAGGAGAGGACAGCGCGCTATTGTTCAAGCCCTGAAATCAGCCTTTAAGGGAACACACATCTACTTACCCCTATAGGGGAAAGAGTGAATTCCATCTTGTACTTGTTATGTTCTCAACCCCCACTCGGTCTTGCCTCTGAAATGGTAGGTTTATTGAGTCGGCGAACTGGTTACTCTCACCCATACAAATCTAAGGACAATCCCTCCAGAAGAGGGGTTCATAACAAACTCAGGATTGAGATTGAGTTACCTATTGAAGGGGATGAAAGCTCCTACGCAGCGGAAGCGCATCAATTGGACCTTACGCCGTATATTAATTAACATTAAAATACCGTTACGAAAAGGCAAAATAAACTTTAAACATGTTTTAAAGTTGCTGGAAATTGCTATAAACATGCTGGAAAATTAAATCTAAATTTATTTTCATGCTTTTCTAAAGAAACGGGAAAAAACCGTTACAAACCTTCGTTGTAGACTTGACCGTTCTTCGCCAATGATGCTCCAACGAACGAAAACGCAGCGACTCTTTATTGATTTCTTCGCTGGAAATTTTCTTCAAAGACACAATAACGACAAAGGTTACACCGGTATGTCTCTAAGTCTAGGAGACAAAAGACTTGTGGGAGTCTTTCTCTAAGAGGGAGGCTAGAGAGAATTCTAGGGTCTTGTCTTGTGAGTCTAAGAGCAAAAGGGCTACTAAATCAATTAGGTCTAGTGTTCTATTTATAGAAGAGTGACCATGAATAAAATATTCAATTAAATCAATCTTTTCCAAAATTGATTCAATCTTATTCCTTATTTAATCAATCCAAGATCAATCAATTCCATAATTGATTAATCTTTCCACAAATGACTAATTACTTCCATAAGTGATTAGATCATTTCCATAAATGATTAATCACTTCCTTAAGTGATTAATTATTTCCATAATTGATTAATTCCCGATTAATTAATTATTTAATTAATCAACCACCAATTAAATATCACATATTTAATTTCTGGCCTTGAATTAATTAATTTGCCCAAATAGATTTTAGGCCTTAAAATTAATTAATTCATATTTGAACTCTTTCAAACTTCCACAAATTTAATGTGACTCAAATTTATATTAATATTTGAATTTCTTCAAATATTAATTTCTCTCATAATAATATATCAATATATATTATATTGTTTCCCTTAGTAAATTGAACATTTTCAATTTACATTTATTACTTAGTTGCCTCAAATTACTTTATGAGCTACCAGTGGGACCTAATGGACCTGCAGATTAGAAGCTCCAATGATGTGAGATTAATTGGTCAAACTCATTAACCAAATTAATCAATATTCATTAACTGTGTGTACATTCCACTATAGACTCACAATTGCACTCTTCTCACTGCAGACATATTTTCTGTGTCCACGGATATAGACCAATAACGACTAGTTATCCTTCACGAGTGTCCGTAACACCAGTTGGGTCAAATTACCGTTTTACCCCTGGGTTACTTCTATTTCCTTAAGTACCAGTTCTCCTCTAATGAACAACCTGTTTGTGGTCCAACCATCAAACAGAAAACCCTCTCGTGCCATTGAGAGGGTAGGGCCCTTTGTTCAAGACTCGGAGTCACCACTTAAGGGAACACTCATCTGCTTCCCTAAAGTTAGGAAGGAGTGAATTCCATCTTGTACGATTATGTTCCCAACTCCCCATTCGGTCTTGTCCCCAAAATGGTAGGCTTATTGAGTCGGCGTATCGGCCACTCTCACCCATACAAATCAAAGGACAATCCCTCATGAGCAGGAGTCCATAATCAACTCAGGATTAAGACCAAGTTGTCTAGGTCGTCCTAGTGAAATAGAAAACCAACTAGTTAACCGTGTTATAACTAGTGGTTACTATTTCGCGGTCCGGTCTTATGCAAACTCATTGCATAGGATACCCCCACTCGCATGTCTCCTACACGAACGCGTTGGATCATACCGTTTATATCAAATACAAAGTGGGCCGTATCCATAGTGTCACCAGGATAAGGCACCCAGTCTTATCCCTATACTATAGACCCTTTAGGCTGTTTCTTGAACAGTGATCCCCATATGTCGCTACATATAGTCCAAGACTCATATTACAACCTAGGATGTCTAGTTTATTGGATTAGGGTTATTTTAGGCAAAGACAAATATAAAATAACTAATAACATTTAATGGAAAAATATATCAATATTATTTCATTAATATTCGGTCATCCTATTACAACATTCACTATCTACGAGTTTTAGGGTATAAAATCCAACACCTAGGTCATCCTATTGAAATAGAAACTTAAACTAGTCAACGGTGTTACATCTAGTGGTTACTATTTCGCGGTCGGTCTTATGCAAACTCATTGCATAGGATACCCCCACTTACATGTCTCCTACATGGATGCTTTGGATCAATGCATCTGTATCGAATACACAGTGGTCCGTATCACATAGTGTCACCAGGATAAGGTACCCAACTTATCCTTATACTATAGACCATTTAGGTTGTTACTTGAACACTGATCCCCATATGTCCCTACATACTAGTCCAAGTTTCATTTAAACAACCTTGGATCTTAATTTATTGGATTTAGGGTTCATTAATGCAAACTCGATTATTCAATAACCAAATTACTGAATCACTCAAATAACGCTTTATTGAGATCGATTAATTTGTTTCATTTACTATCTACGAGTTTTAGGGCATAAAACCGAACACTTGAAAGATTCAACATGAGTAAAGCTAAAGCAGTAAGTTCTTCTTTATCCAGTCATTTCAAACTGAAGTAGCAAAAAAAGTTCGTCTACAGATGAAGAGAAGGAGGAGATGAGAAAGGTCCCATATGCTTCAACAATTGGGAGCTTGATGTATGTCATGGTATGTACTAGACCAGATATTGCTCATGTTGTTGGTGTTGTTAGTCGTTTTATGTCCAATCCAAGAAAACAACATTGGGAGGCAGTCAAGTGCATCATGAGATATTTGCGAGGTACCTCCAGTTTGAAGCTCACTTTTGGAAGTGGAAAGCTAGTGCTTGTCGGTTACACTGATTCAGATATGGCAGGTGATCTAGATAACCGAAAGTCCACTTCTGGCTATTTGATGACGTTTGCAGGTGGTGCAGTGTCTTGCCATTCAAGACTATAGAAGTGCGTTGCACTTTCTACAACTGGAGCAAAATATATTGCAGCAGCAAAAGCTTGCAAAGACATGTTGTGGATGAAGCGGTTTATACAGGAGCTTGGCTTCAAGCAACAACGGTATGTGATATTCTGCGATAACCAAAGTGCTATTCATCTCGGTAAGAACCGTACATTTCATTCCAGAACTAAACATATAGATGTGAGGTATCACTGGATGAGAGATGCCTTAATGATGGTTTGTTTGAGCTTGAGAAGATACATACTGATTATAATGGATCTGATATGTTGACCAAGAATCTACCAAGAGAAAAGCTTGAGTTTTTTCGTTCCGCTGTTGAAATGGCAAGTTCCTCCACACAGTGAAAAGGGGGGAGATTTGTTGGGTACTTTTCACTTATGTGGAGAAAGCTCGAGATCCACTAGGGCTACTATTTTAATTTTAAAGAAAATTTCCAGCCGCTGTGAAAATGCACAATGAGAGAGAGAATCAGTAGTGAGAAAAAAATAGAAAGAAAAGGAGAAAAGAAAAGCATCCATACAGTGCCGTCTTTCAGCCTTTTGGAGTTCGATCCATGGTCCGATTGAGCTTAAATGTTGACAGCGTGTCCTTCACACGAGGGTCTTCAAACTAAACGGTGGAGATTTCTTTTGGTACTGCCTATAATCAGATTGTAGTGGGTAGTTGGTTTCCACTTGGGTGAGATCTTTCTTATTTGTTATCTTGTCGTTTGTTGCCGAGATTATTATCTTGAGGTATATTTTATTGTATGCCTCTAGTTGTATCTAGAGAGAACTCGTTGTAACCCATTATTTATTATAGTGGAGTTTTTGACTTCGATCTGTGGTTTTTTACTCCTCGCCTTGGGGAGGTTTTTCCACGTTAAAATTGTTGGTGTCTATGATTGAGCCTGATTAATTTTTCTGCTTCTACTTTACTAATTTCCTATTAGGTTCACACAATAGGGGATAATTGATCATTAGAATATAGTGTTTATCCCAACATCTACTGCAAAATGAACCATATGTTACGTTTCTCTACCACTTTCTTTTTCATTTTTCATCTGATTTTGTCTCTCACTCTCTCACTGTCCCTCTTTCTATTTTGCTTCATTTATTGTAAATTGTAATTTTTCTCTTTGATTGTATGGTGCTTAAGTTTATTAGAAGGTTTTCTTTCAATTTTGGAGTTGTTTGATTCGTCGTTTGGGTGTCTTTGGGTTAAGACAATTCAACACTGAAGTTAAAAATTTCTCAAACAACTCTAAACACCTCCAAATATCAGGTTTTTTCTTGGATCCGACGATATATCTTTCATTTTTATTTTAAAATATTTTCTAATGTTGTTCTTCAAGAAACCATGGTTTCAAATATTTGTTGCAAAAACTTAATATTTTTCAAAAATAAATCTTTTGAGTAGTTTAGATTCAATTTCAATGAGAATATCAAATAGATTTTCTTTAAAAAATGTAGTTGTTTTAATTTTGGTTCTCTCTCATAGAATTTCAAATTAGGTCATAATGGTAGGAGTTTGTTGTTTAGGGGTATTTTAGTCCATCGCCGCAGTTATAATTATTTGTTATTTAATCATTTGACATTAATTAAGGGTGTGTTTGGTTTAACTTTTCAAGTGTTGAATTTTGAAAAAAGAATCATTTTGAAAAAATTTCTAGTGTTTGACAACCACTAAAAATGACTTATTAGAAAATGAGATTGATAAATAAACCATTTTGAGAGAAACGCTTGAAACCAACTTTTTTAAAAATAGTCTTTAGTATACAATAACTTGTATATAAAAACGCCTGTGAGGAAATGCAACCAAACATATGAGTGTTTAAATTCTAAACATTTTTTATACAAAATGTTTTTTAAAAAATGCATTCTTGAAAAACATTTAAATTAGAATGTATTCCAAACGGACCCTAAATAGAAAATCGGTTTGAATACTACGTGCTTTTGAACCTACAATATCCACATTTCTTGGTGGATACATGGTATTTTTTTTTTATAAATTCATATTTAATTTTGTTACATCAAATACTATTTGTTTGTTTTTCATTTTTTAAAAACATGATTGTTTGATAACCATTTCTGATTTTTAAAAACGTTTTTGAAATTATAAGCAAATTTCAAAAACAAAAAAAAAAGTTTTTAAAAACATATTTCTTGTAACGCCCCACGTTTCGAAATCAAACCCTTTTGGGATTTGTTGAGCGTTTTATTCTAATTTGAAAAATTAGAATTAAGCCTACCCTTGGGTCGTTAAGTTAAATTTCTATAATTTAGGAAAAATGGATTTTTAATTAAATCTTTAACTTTCTAAAGTTTGGAGATTTAATATTTGATATTTATTTTAAATCTCAAAAGACCCAAATCCTAAATTAATTGGGTTATTCTCTTTTCCAAATCTTTTCGGGGTTAAGCTTGAACTTAAAATTTGGCCTAAATCCTTATAGATTTTCTAAGATTTGATTTGGGTTTGGAGGACCTTAATTAAGTCTTTAAAATGTGAGGTTTAGGTTATTATTTTAATTTAAGAAAAGAAAAGAAAAGAAAAGAAAAACCCTAGAAGTTCTCCCTCTCTCTCTTTCGTGTGTAGTTTTGTAGTTCCACCCCCCCCCGTGTGCCGTTCGTCTTCGCCAGTAGAGAGCTGCACGCCGCGCCATCTCCATCGTGTTCTTTAGTCGCCATTCCTCCTCGTCTCAAGCGCATCGTCCCTGATAGCGGGCAGAAATGTCGCTATTTTAGTCCTAAATTATTAAGCTTTTTAGTGCTTTAATTTTGATTTTATTGAGAAATTCTAACATAATTCATTACTTTTTCCTAAGGAGCATTTTGTGGATTTTTGGTGAAAAAAAGGCCCAAAATTGATCATTCCAAGCCAAATCCAACCATGGGTCAAAGGGGGAGCCCAAAAGTCAACCATCCAAGTGTAGATCCAAAAAGAATGAAGTTGGCCCAAGATTCAAGCCCAGCCCGCGCGAGGAAGTTTTGGAAACCTCATAGCGTCGAGACGCTGTGGGGACAGCGTCCATTCCTTGTTGGGCAAGTCGAGTGACGTCACAGCGTCGCGACGCTGTGCTCTTAGCGTCGCGACGCTGTCCCTATTCCGGGCCTATATAAGGACCCCTTTGGTGCCCCATTTTCTCATCAATCATTCCACCATCCTTCCTTTCCTTCCTTTCCTTCCTTTCCTTTGCTCTCCTTGAGCATTCTCTCAAGGCTTTTTACCCTTTTGAGAGTTAAAAGTGGGGAATTTTGTGGGGAGCTTTTTGGGAGCACTCTAAGAGGCTTGGGGCGTGTTCGGAGGGACTCCAAGCGCTAGTGACGAGGTTCTCGACGGTCATTTCCTTTTCTCTTATTTTGCTCCAATTTATGCTTTCTATTGTGTATTTTGTGGATATCATAGCCATGTATAGCTAAACCCCATTTTGGGGTCTTAAAATGAAAATTCATAGTTAAATGTTATTATAATTTCCTATCTCTTGCCCTTTTTACTAATTATTTGTATGGATGCTCGTAATGTTGTATATGATCTGACCAATTATATATTGATCCGATTCTTAATGGAAACTCGACGGAGAGAAATTAGGATAGATCATAATCAACGATAATGAATCAAAGCGTAATAATTAACAATTTTTAATGGCGCTAAGGAAACTTAGGTTATTAAAATGAGTTAGTTATAATTAGGGGAAACCGACAGGAGAACCTATGTGATTAACGGAGATTCTAGGATTATAATTAGTTGGGCAATGAGATAGGATAATTGTAATAATTAATTAGCTATTAATTGATTTTCAAGACCCCGCTTCTCACTCTAAACTCTTTCTCCATATTTTATTTCCTTGATTGATCAATTTAATTTCTTTAATTGCTTTAATTTTCAATTTATTTTAGTATCAAGATTAGGTCCCTAAATAATATTTCGCCCAAGTACCTTTAGTGTTCAAGAATTAATTGCTTTGCTTAATATCATTTCGTCTCCCTGTGGATTCGATACTCGGAATACTTCCGTTTTATATTACTTGCGGCCCGTGCGCTTTGCGGTCCATCAAGTTTTTGGCGCCGTTGCCGGGGAGGTTAGATTTTAAGCAAAATAATTTCTTTTTGACATTAAAAAGAACGGGATAAATATTAATTTAGGCTGTGAATATTTTCTTTTTTTTATTTTTTTTGTTTTACTCTTGATTCATTTGGGGGTTAGTGCATGCGAAGAAATAAGGTGGTTAATTTGTTTCCGCTAGATCTTGAAATTGACAGGGCAATTAGAGCCCTTCGTAGAGAGAAAAGATTAACAGAAGCAATGGCCCACCAACAAGACGACACTCCCAAAGCAATCAGAGATTTTCTGCAGCCAGTTCTCCCAACCGAGAATTCAGGCATCGTTGACGCTCCGATTCAAGCAAATAATTTCGAATTAAAGACGAGACTGATCCAGATGGCGCGAGATAATTCGTTTAAGGGACATCCTTCGGAGGACCCACATTCGCATCTTCGATCATTCCTGGAGATATGCGGGATAGTAAAGATGAATGGAGTTCCGGCCGACGCGATCAGATTAAGATTATTTCCGTTTTCCCTCCAAGATAAGGCGAAGGATTGGCTCGAATCAGTCGAGACTGGAAGCATCAGCATATGGAACGAGCTTGCTCAGGCATTCCTGACAAAATTTTTCCCGCTTGCAAAGATTACAAAGCTCCGTACAGAGATCGGAACATTCAGACAGTTGGATGAGGAGCAACTTTATGAGGCATGGGAGAGATATAAAGAGATGCTTAGGAGATGCCCACAACATGGTTATCCTGATTGGCTTCAAGTACAGTTATTCTATAATGGACTGAATCCTTCTACCAAGACAGTTCTTGATACATCAGCGGGTGGGAGTTTTCTATCCAAGACAGTGACTGAGGCCAAGGATCTTTTGGAGGAGATGGCAACAACTAGTTACCAATGGCCGACAGAAAGGGGGATAATTTCCAAGAAGGCTGGCATATATGAGATCGATGAATCAAGCTCTTTGAAAGCGCAGATGGCATCATTGACGAATGCACTAAACAAGCTTACTTCGTCTGAGGTGGTCAAGTCCATCTCCACCTTAGCTGAAGGATACTCAAAGAAGGAAAATCAAGATGTCGAAGAAGTTCAATATGTGGGAAATAGAGCATTCACTCAAGGAGTACCGAACTTCTACCATCCAAGTCTGTGCAATCATGAGAACTTTTCGTATTCGAACACCAAGAACATATTGCAACCACCACCAGGATTCGCTTCATCAAGTGTTCCAGAAAAGAAAAGCAACCTGGAAGAGATGGTGGCCATGTTTATCCAGGAACAGAAGGTTTTAAATGTGAATCTCCAGACAACGGTAAATAACCACGACACGGCTCTCAAGAATATGGAAGTGCAAATAGGACAAATCGCTTCAGCAGTGAATGCCCTTCATAAAGGGAAGTGAAGGTGTACATATTACACATGCGGAAGCAATTGAAGATCGAAAGCACTTAAGACATTCAATTTTACTCCTAAAGCATGCATGTTCTAGAAAAGACAGAATAGAGAGTTTAGAAAACACCAACCTTTGTAGCTCACTTATGTTGAACTCCTTGTGGTGTTTGCCTCTCCTATGCTCCTTGGACAACCTCTAGAGTCTTCCCTACTATACTCCGGGCCAAGAACGACTTGTGGGATTCTATATAAGATAGGGAATGGGAAGGGAATGCTTGAAGCATCAAGCAATGGAGAAGAATGAGAGATGAGAGAACTTTGAGTCCAAATTCCAACAACATAACATTAAGGAAAATGGCTCTCTTAGCTTTGAATTTGATTCAAGCTCCTTTTAAAGACATTCTCCATGCAAAGCCAAGCCTCAAGACACAAGACACATGGTGTATTTGCAAATTCAAGTGGATTCTAGGTGTACATCTCACAAGACATGCAACAATGCATGAGTGAGTTGTCTTTCCACTTTGAATGTTCATGCATAAGTGGATTTCCAACTAAATCCACCAAATACAAATTGAAATCTAATTTCAAGCTTGCAATTTAATGTTCATTTCAATTCCAAATTGAATTTAACATTAGGTAATTGATTTTGAGGCATTACAAAATGATTTCTTATGATTAATCCAATTAATCATTCTAATCTTGTGCAATAAATCATATATGATTCCTAATACATATATATGGTATTCAAAACACTTTTAAATACTCCATCTCTCATTTTCTAATTTAATTCATAATTAAATTATTGTGTCAAACACAATTTACGATAATACCCGTTTTCCCGATTTTGAACGATTCAAAGCTTCCTATCTTTTGTTCTAGGCTTAATTCCGATATGAGCTAGTAGGGGGACCTAATGGACCTATAGATCATGGGCTCCAACGATTCGAGGCTAACCGACTAATCTCATTATCCAAGCTAGCCAACATTCGTTAACTACCGGGGCACTCCACTATAGCCCGATAGTTGCACTCCCCTCACTATAGATATATTTCTGTCCACTTGATTTAACCATGATTAGTAAGTCGATCCTTCACAGGTTGTTCGTAGCTATAGCTAGGTCAATAAGCCGTTTTACCCCTATAGTACTTCTAGTTCCTTAAGTCCCACTGATCCTCTAATGAACAATTGGTTTATGGTCCAACCAATAAACCGAGTCCCTCTCGGGCCAATGAGAGGGCGGGATCCCTTTGTTCAAGCCCCGGAGTCAGCACTTAAGGGAACAACCTCTCTACTATCCCTAATTCGGGTAGGAGTGAATTCCTTCTTGCACAACTATGTCCCCAGCTATCTACCCGTTCCTATCCCTGAAATGGGAGGCTTATTGAGTCGGCGATACTGAGCCACTTTCACCTATGCAGATCTAAGGATAAGCCCGAATAAACAGGAGTTCATAGTTAGCTCAGGATTAAGATCGAGTTACCTAGGTCATCACATGAAATAGTCAGTCTCGTCAGTAAACGGTGTTATAAAGCGAAAGCGACTTATTTCTCGGTCCTGGTCTTATGCAAACTCATTGCATAGGACGCCCCCACTCGCATGTCTCTACATGGACGATTTAGGATCACATCGTCTATATCATCTATAACGTGGGCCGCGTCTCATAGTGTCTCCAGAATAAGGTACCCAACCCTATTCCTATACTATAGACCGTTTTGGCTATTACTCAAGCTTGATCCACTTTTATGTCTCTACATAAAGCTCAAGTGTTCATCCTATAGCCATGGATCTTGGTTTATTGGATTTGGGTTATTATATGTGCAATTTACTTTATTCAGTAATTTTATCGAATAAGTATATAATTCGTTTAACATTCACTATCTACGAGTTTTAGGGCACCAATCCCAACAAGAAGTTTCCAAGCGACACTGAAACCAATCCTAGAGAGCAGTGCAAGATGGTGACACTAAGAAGTGGTAGATAACTGGAGGACAGCTCAGAGAGGAAGCTGAAGAAATAAGACAAGTTGAGCAAGGATGAAGATGGAAGGGCTGAGGCACAAAAAGCCTCCTTAGAAAGGTCCCAAAGTCCTCCTAGCTCTTGTGATTTAAATATTGAATGCACTAACTCTTTTGCAGGATCAAAGAAAGATGAAAAGCAAAAAGAAAAGCTGAACGATGAGGAATTAGTCTCGTGCAACCACCATGATAGAGGGTCGCACATCAGCCCGCCCAAGAGGAGGGGCGAATGTCCTACCTTTGATTACAGGGAGTTACCTTTTCCTCAGAGATTTAAAAATGTTAAATTAGATGAACAGTTTCAAAAATTCCTAGAAATGTTTAGAAAGCTTTCTGTGAACATTCCCATAGTCGGTGCTTTGTATAATATGCCTAATTATGGGAAGTTCATGAAAGAGATGTTGTCAAGGAAGAAAATTTTGTCGAAAAAGGAGGTCTTTAGGTTATCTGAAAATAGTAGCACCAAAGTTTCAGGAAAGATGCCACTAAAACAAAAGGACCCAGGGAGTTTTACTGTTCCTTGTATTATAGGAGAAATATCTTTCGATAGGGCTTTGTGTGATTTAGGAGCTAGTATAAATTTGATGCCCTATTCTTTATACAAGAAGATTGGCCTGATAGGATTGAAAGACACCGATATCACCCTCCAGCTTGCTGATAGATCGATCACCCAACCTATGGGTATTGTGGAGGACGTGTTGGTGAAGGTCAACAAATTCATCTTCCCTGTAGATTTTGTGGTGCTCGACATGCAAAAAGACAAAGAGGTACCTATCATCTTAGGCAGACCTTTCTTAGCCACAGGTAAGGCCGAGATTAGCGTGCACACTGGTAAGTTAACCTTGAATGTGGATGATGAAAGAGTCGTTTTCAATATTTTTGGACAGGATGAGTCTGTATGTAGTTTGCATACCTATTTTTCAATTGGTCCAGAATTATTGACTGATGATGAGGAAGAGGTAGAATTTGAGCTTGGCTTAGGATTTGGAGAAGCGCCTATGGATGATGAAGATTTTAATCCTAATGCATTCTTTGATGATCCTCTGTTTGAAAATGAATTGATTGATATAGAAATGCCTGCAATAGATGATTTGCCTGCTTTTGAGAATGAGATTGATATGCTTGCAATAGATGATCTGCCTGCATTAAATTTAGAGGATTACTTGATAGATCAAAATATTGAGTCTGATCATGATACTGCTGAATCTATTGAGTCTGATCCTGACATTGTTGAATATATAGAGTCGGACCTTGAAATTGTTGATACTTTTGATTCAGGTCCTGATAGTGTTGATAGTATAGAATCTGACCCTGATATGATTGAATTATTTGATTCTTCCGATGATGAGTCACATGATAGCTTGGTTGAATCACTTTTGAATACTGAGTCTCAGGAATCTCATTAGCATTTAGATATTGCATCTGATGAATGGATAGACATAGTTGATAGGCCATCCTTAGATCCTAGACCAGTAGATATCATGACGCTGGATGACTCTGTGAATAATTGTTTTGAAAATAGAGATTTAGAAAAAAGATTTGATGCTGTTACATATTTCTTGACTTGTTATTATGACAATCTTTTTAGTGATGACGGGCCAGGGGAAAGTTTTTTTTCTCCCCTGTTTGCAGTTTGTAATTCGGTACGAGATTTTCTTCAAGGCACGGAGGACGAGGAGAATTTTTATTTCGAGCCTCCATGAGCGTGCCGAGCCTCGTCTAGCTAAAGACGTTAAAGAAAGCGCTGCGTGGGAGGCAACCCAAGGATTTTAAAGTTTAGGTAATTTTTGCCGTAAATAATTTTCCTTGCTTCGTGATCCAATTTTGTTTTGCAGGATCACCTTAGCAAGTCCCAAATCTCCAAAAATCCTATTTTTCTGGACCCAAAGGAGGAGGATAAATTGCTCCTAATTCAGGGAAGTCTCAGTATCCCTCTTTATGCTTTATTGTTTTTAAACATTGGGGACAATGTTTAGTTTAAGTTTGGGGGGAGGCTTTCGTCGGGTTGAGCATATTTAAATTTTGTTGGATGCTTGAGTAGATAGCTATGATAGCCGAGGATGTGATTTTATAAGTTTTGGGGAGAATGGTTTATATGTTGTGGAATCTCGGAGCATAGCAGAAATTGTGAAATTTTAAGATTTTTTTTATACTTAGTTTTAATGTCTAAAGCATGCAATAGGCTTATCTTATAACATCTTTGAAAATCTAGATTTTTATTATGATTTTTAAAGTTTGTTGTCACCCCGATAGGCTTAGTTTCTAACACTAGGAGTTCATGCTTGATTGTTTTAAGAACTAGGTAGAAAAAAAATGTTATGCCTGCTGAGAGAAAAGCAACAAAAGAAAAGAGAGAAAAAGAAAAATCTGTTGAAAAGAAAATTTTTGCTTGCACAAAAGAAAAAGACTAGGGGTAAAAAGAGCTACCTACGGTGTGATCAGTTAGGCCAACCAGAGAATAAAATTCGGATTAACGGTCCCTGCATCGTAGTGTGAAAGCTAGTACCATTAGATATTAAAATGCAAGTTTGGGGGGAAGCAAAAGAAAAAGAAAATGAGAAAAATTTATGAGTTTGGCTCCCCCCATGAAAAAGAAAAATGTCAGGCGCCTTAGTTTCTTTGTTTGCATGATAGTAGAACTCCGACCTATTAGGGACTCTTAGCCAGTGTAGGGGGAAAACAAATGGAGAAAGCCATAAGACTAATCTAGGTTAGTAAAAGAATCATTTGATAAGTCTTGAGCATGCTATTCATTAATCTTAAGTTCAAATTCTTTCAAGATTTCTTCATGAGTATGCGGTGCTTGCTTATTCCACTTGCATGTTTTCCATTTTTGCTTGAGAGTTCTAAAATCATTGAGGCTTGAGTGATTCTATTTCTTGCATCTTTCGAATTTATTTTGCTCGGGATTAGCAAAAGCTTAAGTTTGAGGGTGTGATAGCGGGCAGAAATGTCGCTATTTTAGTCCTACATTATTAAGCTTTTTAGTGCTTTAATTGTGTTTTTATTGAGAAATTCTAACATAATTCATTATTTTGTCCTAAGGAGCATTTTGTGGATTTTTGGTGAAAAAAGGCCCAAAATTGAGCATTCCAAGCCAAATTTCCAACCATGGGTCAAAGGGGGAGCCCAAAAGTCAACCATCCAAATGAAGATCCAAAAAGAATGAAGTTGGCCCAAGATTCAAGCCCAGCCCGTGCGAGGAAGTTCTGGAAACCTCACAGCGTCGAGACGCTGTCCCATTCCTTGTCGGGCAAGTCGAGTGACGTCACAGCGTCGCGACACTGTGCCCTTAGCGTCGCGACACTGTCCCTATTCCGGGCCTATATAAGGACCCCCTTGGTGCCCCATTTTCTCATCAATCATTCCACCATCCTTCCTTTCCTTCCTTTCCTTTGCTCTCCTTGAGCATTCTCTAAAGGCTTTTTAGCCTTTTGAGAGTTAAAAGTGGGAAATTTTGTGGGGAGCTTTTTGGGAGCACTCTAGGAGGCTCGGGGCGTGTTCGGAGGGACTCCAAGCGCTAGCGACGAGGTTCTCGACTGTCATTTCCTTTTCTCTTATTTTGCTCCAATTTATGCTTTCTATTGTGTATTTTGTGGATATTATAGCCATGTATAGCTAAACCCCATTTTGGGGTCTTGAAATGAAAATTCATAGTTAAATGTTATTATAATTGCCTATCTCTTGCCCTTTTTACTAATTATTTGTATGGATGCTCGTAATGCTGTATATGATCTGGCCAATTATATATTGATCCGATTCTTAATGGAAACTTGACGGAGAGAAATTAGGATAGATCATAATCCATGCAACTAGTTTAATTGCCCGTAGTGACAACGGGATTAGTTGATTAAACTTAGATTCCGATAATGAATCAGAGCGTAATAATTAACGATTTTTAATGGCGCTAAGCACACTTAGGTTATTAAAATGAGTTAGTTATAATTAGGGGAAACCGACAGGAGAACCTATGTGATTAACGAAGATTCTAGGATTATAATTAGTTGGGCAATGAGATAGGATAATTGTAATAATTAATTAGCTATTAATTGATTTTCAAGACCCCGCTTCTCACTCTAAACTCTTTCTCCATATTTTATTTCCTTGTTTGATCAATTTAATTTCTTTAATTGCTTTAATTTTCAATTTATTTTAGTATCAAGATTAGGTCCCTAAATAATATTTCGCCCAAGTACCTTTAGTGTTCAAAAATTAATTGCTTTGCTTAATATCATTTCGCCTCCCTGTGGATTCGATACTCGGAATACTTTCGTTTTATATTACTTGCGGCCCGTGCGCTTTACGGTCCATCAGTCCCCACCTCGCGTCGCAAGCTGCAAGCTCATCGATCCGTGGGCGTTTTTCTTCGGCCAGTCATCAGTCGTCGTTTTTCTCCTTGTTTGCGTGCGGCAACTCCATGAAAGACCCACGAGTTTTGGTTTCTTCTTCTCATTTTTTCTATGTGTAAGTATCTTCTTCATCTTTCTTTCGTTTTCGGTTGGATTTTTGCGAAGAAGCTTGAAATTCTCTCCCTCTCGTGTTCTGTTTCGTAGAGAACCGCCCCCTCCAATCGAGTTTTGCTTCCGTGGGTTTTGATTCACGGATTTCCAGCCTCCAACAAAGTGTTGTGGTGTTTTGGGTAAGTTTAGCTTCGACCCACTCGATATTCTTCAAATTTCAGCATGCACCCATGTAGTTTTAGTCCTCAAAGTCGTCCTAGAACATGACCCCTGCTTAATAGACACTAATTTTAGAATAGCCACTCGTTAATAGTCTTATATTGCTAAATGAAGCTCTGTTTGATTGTTGTGCAGTGGTGACTTGGGCTTAAAATTTGTGCCGGTGAATGCCCACTACTTGAAAGGCCTTGAATTTGGTTACCCATAATCCAGTGACTTGGAATCTTGGTTGTTGGGTTGTTTCAAGCACAAATCAGCTTATATTCGAGGTTGTTTGAGTGCTAATCTGTAAGTTCTAGCACTCTTATATTCCTTTATTAAGTCTCTTAGGTGTCTTAAGTCAATTCCTAACCCTTAGAAGTTATTGCTTGTAGTTCGGGCTCTTTAGGCTCTTCCGGTTGGTTCTATTGGTCTTTTAGGATCGCTTTTGAGCGCTTTATACGTAAGTAGTTTCTATCTTTTGAAGTTTGAATGATTGCATGATGCACATTGTATGTTTACTCGCTTTATTTATGCTTTATAACTGTTATGTTGCTTCCATGTAAATATATATACATGTAAAGTGCTTCTTGTTCTATGATATGAATATAAGAGATCTTTGAATAACATCAATTTTTGTTGCATGATGAATGGTTATTAAGCATGCTAGGTGGTTATGCATTCATGAGTTAAGCATGAGTCGAGAGCACGTTGTTGTATGTATATGCTTTGGTGGGTGATAACTCTCCAAGAGGGAGTTATTTAGGCCGTAGTTTTATAGTGATTTGTGTGTCATTTGTGCTAAATAGGGTTGCTTTTAGATGAATATTATATGTTTTAACCCATTTGGAAGAATGGATGCTTTAGAAGTTATTTTGTGCAGAATATATTGCTGAGTGACTTAAGGGAGCAAAATCTGTGATCCAGCAAAGCAAGGAGCAAAACTGCCACGTCACAGCTCGTTATCCATTTTAATGAGCCGAAGGTTGTTGAACTATTTTTGGATTTAAGAAGCTTGGAAAGCCTATCACGTGTCCAATTTGACCTAATTAGGGCTTGCTATCACTCTATAAAAGGAGGAGTCGTCTCAAGTCAAAATCATTCCATTCTTGGAGAAGGAAGTCCTATTCCATTCGTGGAGGCTTACTTCCCATCTTTGGGAGCCGAATAGAGGAGGAAAGATTGGAGACTTCAAGAAGACCATCAATTACAGATTTGACCAAGGAAATTAATCTTTTCTTGTAATTTCTTGTAATTATGGATGCACATACTCAGATTGTAGTGTGTGTTATCATGAGCTTTATGAACTAAATTTGCTTAGGTGTTGGTAAGGAGTCATGTAATTTTTGTGTTTTATTCTCTATGCAATATATGTTGATTTGAGCATCTTGATTAATTGTTGTACATATTTATATTTTGTGCCCGCCTGGACAGCCGGTATGAATACCACTTCTTAGTTTCAGGGATGATTTGAGAAGTGTGTGACATTTAATCACACTAGATCATTATGTATTGGTGAATGCTAGTGACTGAGTTAGGGATAGCCAGTTGCCTAGTGCTTGATCGGTAGAGCGTCATTGGAGTTGAAACACATTCCAAAAAATCCAGAGTTCCGGGAGGATCCTGCTAATAAGACTGCAAGAGTTTTGCCTAATCAATAATATTTCTAGAGCCTCTTTTAAAACAATTACTAAATCCTGACCAACGCCTGTTTCTAATTTGTCTGCTTTATTTATTTACTTTTTGTTCTGTCATTTCTTTTGCTTCAGCATTATTTTAAAATCATTATTTTAACCACTTTTGAAACCATTAAAGAGTTATACAAAAAAGATAAAGTGAGAGCTATTCAGTCCCGTGGATTCGATAAATACTTATTACTTGCTGCGGATTGTGTATGCTTGCACAGTGTTCTAGAGTCTATGTTTACTTCATTTTTACCCCCTCTGGAAACCCAACAAGTTTTTGGCGCCGTTGCCGGGGACTTGAATAAGTTTTTATTTGATCTGTTTTGTGTATGTGTTTTAGTGGTTTGGTGCTAGAACTTTTTGATTGTTTCTTTTGTTTTTGCAGGTGTGAGTTTGGTGCATGAGCGATCCGCCTGGGGTAAGGTTCGAGCTTGATCCAGAAATGGAAAGGACATTCAGGAGAAGAAGAAGAGAGCAGCGTAGAAATCAAAATCCAATGGATCACGTGCCACGTCTCCCGGAAGTTCCAGAAGATCTAGTGAACCCCCAGTAGAATCGTGTGCTGCAGCAAAATCCACTGCTGGTGCAAAATGGACAGCAAAATAATCAGGCTGAAAATCCTATCTTGGTAGCGAACGATAGGGCCAGAGCCATTCGAGCATATGCTTTTCCAATGTTTGATGAGTTGAATCAAGGAATTGCACGTCCTCAAATTGAGGCAGCAAATTTTGAAATGAAACCGGTAATGTTTCAGATGTTGCAAACCGTGGGTCAATTCCATGGTTTGTCGTCTGAAGACCCCCATTTACATCTTAAGTCTTTTCTAGGAGTTAGTGATTCGTTTGTAAATCAAGGAGTGTCTAGAGATGCCCTTAGATTAACTTTGTTCTCGTATTCTATTAGAGATGGAGCAAAGGCGTGGTTAAATTCTTTTGATCCAGGATCAATTAGGACATGGAATGAGTTAGCGGAAAAATTTCTTAGTAAATATTTTCCACCAACTAGGAATGCCAAGTTGAGGAGTGAGATAGTAGGGTTTAGGCAACTTGAAGATGAAACTTTTAGTGAGGCTTGGGAGAGGTTTAAGGAGCTTTTGCGAAAGTGTCTCCACCATGGTTTACCACATTGTATCCAAATGGAAACATTTTACAACGGGTTAAATGGAGCAACCCAAGGTATGGTTGATGCTTCGGCTGAGGGGGCCTTTTGGCAAAAGCTTTTAATGAAGCCCATTAAATTTTAGAAAGAATATCAACTAATAGTTGCCAATGGACAGATGTTAGAGGCTCAAATAAAAAAGTTAAGAGTGTGTTAGAGGTTGATGGTGTGTCTACCATTAGGGTTGATATTGCAATGCTAGCTAACGCTCTTAAAAATGTGACAGTGGTTAGTCATCAGCAGCCGCCAGCTGTGGAGCCTGCTACAGTGGTGAACCAAGTTGCAGAAGAATCATGTGTTTATTGTGGTGAAGAGCACAACTACGAGTTTTGCCCCAACAATCCAGCTTCTGTGTTTTTTGTAGGTAATCAGAGGAATAACCCTTATTCTAACTTTTATAATCCAGGTTGGTGCAACCACCCCAACTTTGCATGGGGAGGACAAGGAAGTAATGTGCAAGCACAACAAAAGGTGAACCAGTCAAGATTTGCTAAATCACAGGTATTGCCCCAGCAAAATTCAGAGAGTTCTCTTGAGGCAATGATGAAAAAATATATGGCTCGTACAGATGCCACAATTCAAAGTAATCAAGCTTCAATGAGAGCCCTGGAATTGCAAGTGGGCCAGCTAGCTAATGAGTTGAAGGCAAACTGAGCACCCTAGAAGAGAAGGTAAGGAGCAGGTACAGGCAGTGACTCTAAGGAGTGGTAAGCCACTAGAAGAGAGAAAAGAGCCTAGTAAACCCAGGATGTATAGAAGAATTGTAATGAAAATGTTGTTGTTGGAAGAGAGTTGGAGTCTGGTAAAGGTGTTGGAGGCAGCAATAATGATGCTGGAGCACCTGGTTCTGTTCCAGATGTGGAACCACCTTATGTGCCGCCCCCATCTTATGTACCACCTCTACCTTTTCCACAAAGGCAAAGGCCTAAGAATCAGGATGGTCAATTTAAGAAGTTTTTAGAGATTTTTAAGCAATTGCATATAAATATCCATTTAGTAGAAGCTATAGAGAAAATGTCTAATTATGCTAAATTTCTTAAGGATATTTTAACTAAAAAGAAGAGGTTAGGTGAGTTTGAAACTGTATCTCTTACTGAGGAATATAGTGCTATTCTTAAGAATGGGCTACCAACCAAGGCTAAGGATCCAGGGTCATTTACTATACCTCTTTCAATAGGTGGAAAAGAGTTAGGTAGAGCACTTTGTGATTTAGGCGCAAGCATTAACCTTATGCCTCTTTCGGTCTATCGAAAGCTAGGTATTGGTGAAGCTAGGCCTACCACAGTCACACTCCAACTAGCTTATAGGTCTATTGCATACCCTGAGGGTAAAATTGAGGATGTCTTAGTGAAAGTAGATAAATTCATATTTCCTGTTTATTTTATTATCTTAGATTATGAGACAGATAAAGATGTCCCAATCATTCTTGGTCGTCCATTTTTGGCTATTGGTAGGGCACTGATAGATGTTCAAAAATGGGAATTAACAATGAGGGTTTATAATGAGGAAGTGAAGTTTAATGTTTTTAAGGCCATGAAGTATCCAGACGAAGTGGAAGATTGTTCTTTCATTCGGATTTTGGAGAACACAATTGTTGAGACAACAATACAGGATTTGGCAAACAAGCATTTGGAAGATCATGGAGAGGTTAGTATAGAGGATTTAGAAGTTTGTTCTTTAGAAAGAAAAAGTGAAAAAGAAGTGTCTAGGTGTGAGGATGTTTTTGAGTCGTTAGATTTGGATGAAAGGAAGGCTCCTCCTATTAAGTCATCCCTGATTAAGGCACCCACTTTAGATTTGAAGCCCTTGCAGGATCATCTAAAGTATGTGTATCTTGGGGAGGGTGAGACGTTGCCCATTATTGTTGCATCAGATTTAATGTCGAAGGATGAAGAGGCCTTAATAAAGTTGCTACAGCAATATCGTAAAGCAATAGGTTGGACATTGGCTGACATTCAGGGAATTAGCCTGTCTTTCTGTATGCATAAAATCACTCTAGAGGATGGATCCTTTAGGAGTATTGAGCAACAGAGAAGGCTTAACCTTGCAATGAAAGAGGTTGTTAAAAAGGAGGTGATCAAATGGTTGGATGTTGGGATTATTTATCCAATTGCAAGGTTAAGCCTAAGAAAGGAGGTGTCACAGTGGGTAAGCCCCGTCCAATGTGTTCCTAAGAAAGGAGGTGTCACAGTGGTGACTAATAAAGATAATGAGTTGATCCCAACCAGGACAGTAACTGGCTGGAAGGTTTGCATGGATTACAGGAGGCTTAATAAAGCTACCCGTAAGAACCATTTCCCTCTACCATTTATTGACCAGATGTTGGATTGATTGGCAAGTCAGACCTACTACTGTTTCTTAGATGGTTATTCTGGGTATAACCAGATTACCATTGCTCCTGAGGATCAGGAAAAGACCACTTTCACCTGCTCTTATGGGACGTTTGCTTTTAGGCGAATGCCTTTTGGCCTTTGCAATGCTCCAACAACATTCCAGAGGTGTATGTTAGCAATTTTTTCTGATATGATTGAGTCCACTGTTGAGGTATTTATGGATGATTTTTCAGTTTTTGGGGGGTCTTTTCAGAGTTGTTTGGATAATTTAGGTAAGGTGTTAAAAAGATGTGAGGATACCCATCTAGTTCTTAATTGGGAGAAATGCCACTTCATGGTGAAGGAGGGCATAGTGTTAGGTCATAAGATTTCAAAGAAAGGTCTAGAAGTTGATCGAGCAAAAATAGAGGTTATTGAGAGATTAGAACCACCGAGTTTAGTGAAAGGGATTCGAGTTTTTTAGGTCACGCTGGATTTTATAGAAGGTTCATAAAGGATTTTCAAAAATTAGTAAACCTCTTTGTAACTTATTGTGCACTAATCATGTTTTTTACTTTAATGCAGATTGTAGGAAGGCTTTTGAAACTTTAAAGTCTGCTTTAGTCTCAACCCCCATTCTTTGTGCACCTAACTGGAGTTTACCATATGAGATAATGTGTGATGCGAGTGATGTTGCAGTAGGTGTCATGCTGGGGCAAAAGCAAGGCAAATTTATCCATCCTATATATTATGCAAGCAGGGTTTTGAATGAGGCACAAATCAACTATACAACTACTGAAAAGGATTTGTTAGCGGTTGTGTTTGCCTTTGAGAAATTCTGGCCATATTTGGTTGGATCCAAAGTCACGGTTTTCATAGATCATGCAGCAATAAGGTACTTAATGTCTAAGAAAGATGCAAAACCTAAATTGATTCATTGGGTGTTGTTATTGCAAGAATTCGACTTGGAGATAAAGGACAAGAAGGGATCAGAGAATGTCATTGCAGATCATTTGTCTCGTCTTGATCCAACATCATCTTTGCTGAAGCAATCTGCCATTTCAGACTCATTTCCAGATGAACAGCTCTTTGCTGTTGAGGTAAAGGTGGTCAAGGATGTTCCTTGGTATGTTGATATAGTCAATTTCTTAGTAAAGGGAGTCACTCTTATTGATATGGATTGGAGGTAGATGAAAAAGTTTAAGCATGATGCGAAATTTTTCTATTGGGATGAGCCATTTATGTATAAGTAATGCTCCGATGGTATTATTCGTAGGTGTGTTTCAGGTGAAGAAGCAAATGAAATCCTGGAGCAATGTCACTCTTCACCGTATGGAGGTCATTTCAGCAGTCAGAGGACAGCTATGAGGACTTTGCAATGTGGATTCTTCTGGCCTTTCTTATTAAAGGATGCTCATTGGTTCTACAAGCAGTGTGATGCTTGTCAAAGGAGAGGAAATTTAGGACCTAGAGATGAAATACCTCTTACTTACATTTTAGAATTAGAATTATTTGATGTTTAGGGTATTGATTTTATGGGGCCATTTCCCCCTTCTAATGGTAATGTTTTTATCTTATTGGCAGTTGATTACGTGTCCAAGTGGGTGGAGGCCATTGCATGCCATCAGAATGATGCCAAGACAGTATCAAGGTTTCTCCAATCGCACATTTTTGCGCGGTTTGGGACACCTAGAGCTCTAGTGAGTGATGAGGGTACACACTTTGTGAATAATGTTTTGACTAAGCTTTTAGCTAAATATGGGATTAAGCATAGGATAGCTACCCCTTATCACCCACAAGAAAATGGTCAAGCTGAAATTAGTAATAGGGAAATTAAATCTATCCTAGAGAAAGTAGTCCATCCATCTAGGAAAGATTGGTCTTTTCGATTAGATGAGGCTCTTTGGGCTTATAGGACAGCCTATAAGACTCCTCTAGGCATGTCTCCCTATAGGTTAGTATATGGAAAGGCGTGCCATCTACCATTAGAGCTTGAGCATAAAACGTTTTGGGCTTAGAAAAAATTGAATTTTGATCTGAGTCGTGCAGGTGCAATAAGAATGCTACAGCTTAATAAATTAGATGAATTTCGCCAGTTTTCTTATGAAAATGCGAAAATGTATAAAGAGAAGACTAAGTGGTGGCATGATAAGAAGATAAAACCTAAAGAATTTGTTAAGGGTCAGAGAGTCTTGCTTTATAACTCTAGATTAAAATTGTTTCCTGGAAAGCTAAAATCTAAATGGTCTGGCCCATTTGTTGTGATTGAAGTTTTTCCTCATGGAGCAATTACTTTGAGAGATGAAAAGGATGGGAGATTATTCAAAGTCAATGGACAGCGAGTGAAACATTATTGGGGTGAGGAGTTCCGGTCGAAATATCCTTCCCTAAAGTTGGTTGATGAATAAGCGAGCGAGAATTTTGCTGGAGCATTTCACATAGCAATATTTTTGAGCTCCCAGTGTTTGTTGCAATTTTATTTTTCGCTGATTTGGTTTGATTTTAATTCGAGTTATTTTGAATTAGATTTGGTTTGTTTAAATCTTATCTGATTTATTTTAATTCATTGTTATTTTTAAATTCTGTAGATTTTATTTTTGGTGTATTTTTATTTTCGCCAGTTTAGTTTATATTTAATTTAATCTGATTAATTTAGTTTAGATTTTATCTTAGTTTTTATTTTCGATTATTTATATTTCTGTTTAGTTTAGGTTTTAATAATATTTTTTCTAATTTATTTAGCTAAAGATAATATAAAATTAGATTTGATTTTGGCGGTTTTGAATTTAAATTTTCCCGTGTGAAAAGATTATTCTAGAAAGAGATTTTGTTGCTCAGTTTGTTTTTGCAATATTTTGGTTAGAGCGAATGCATCAGGAGAATATAACGGGATTTGGTTAGGAATTAAATATTTTACCGTTTGTATTTGAATTTCCCGTACGCAGGTAACTTGCATGAGAGATCTGATGTTTCCACGTGTCACGCAGGGAAATCAAACGGCAGCCAGTGCATCATTGAAATCAGATTTTACCGTTTTAATTATTTAATTTTACCACGATTACATGCAAAATAAACGGTAATATTATTTAATTGGAGCAAATCTTTTCGATTAGGATCATTAGTGCTGGAGCCCTATTTAATCAAATCCATGGTACGTTTTCCTTCACTTCATCTTCGTCCACTTTTATTCCTTGCTTGAGTTTTTCTTTTGTTTTTCTTCCGTTTCTGTGAGTAAAATACGCTGTAAGTTTGAGATGGCTAAGACTAGGGGAAGAAGGGAAAGAGAAAATGAGGAAGAAGAAGTGTCAGTTACCCCTGAGGCACCAAAGACAAAGGTGAAGAAAAGGAAAATGTCAGAAAAAAGAGAGGCTAAGCGAAGAAGACGACAACAGAGGGCTGAAGTCGAAGAAGTTGTACGAAAAGTAGTGGAAGACATTGCTGATGTTGTGGTTGAGGAAGAGAACCCAAAGGAACCTGAGGAAAAAAATCTTGAGCAAAGTGAGCCGATTATTGAGAATCCGCAGGAAGTTCAAGAGAAGCAAGTAGAGGATACACAAGAAGAAGGAAATGGACAGGAGGTTCAAGAGCAGGAAGCTCAGGTTGAAGTCATTATGTCGGAAGTTCCGCGTCGCCGTCGGAAGCAGAAAGTCGGCCACATCAAGGTAATCCGGACGGATACACCTTCGCCGTCGACGTCTGATTCTGAAAAAGAAAATACAGAAAAAGAAGAGCAAGAGAAAAAAGGGTCCGAGGACCATGTAAGAGAGGAAACTGAGAAGAAGGCCGAGGAAGAAATTTTGGTGAAGCAAAGAGAAAACAAGGGCAAAGGAGTTACTGAAGCTCCGGGAGAGACAAAGGAGGTTGATCCTGAGGAACCAAGGCTGCCATATAATCGCTTCATCAACAATCTTGCCCGAGCAAAGTATATAGAGATGTTGAAAAGAGATTTTCTGTTTGAAAGGGGATTTGGTGATGATCTGTCGCATTTCTTGAGAGCTGGGATAGCAAATCACGGATGGAGTCAATTCTGCGCAAAGCCAGAGCCGGTAAATTCAAATGTTGTTCGAGACTTTTACGCGAACATAGATGATCAAGAAGGATTCCAAGTCATAGTCCGAGGGGTGGCCGTTGATTGGAGCCCAGGAGTGATAAATTCTCTCTTCAACCTTCAAGATTTTCCGCACGCGGGATTCAATGAGATGGTGGTAGCACCATCTAACGATCAATTGAACGCGGCTGTCAGGGAGGTTCGTATCGAAGGGGCCCAATGGAGGTTGTCAAAAATGGAAAAGTGCACGTTCCAAGCGGCGTATCTGAAGAGTGAAGCCAACACATGGTTGGGCTTCGTCAAGCTGCGCTTGCTTCCGACAACTCATGATTCAACAGTGTCTCGAGACCGAGTGCTCCTAGTATTTGCTATTCTTCATTCTTTGAGTATCGATGTTGGGAAAATTATTTCAAGTGAAATTTATGATTGCTAGTGGAAGAAGGTAGGGAAACTGTTTTTCCCAAACACAATAACTATGCTGTGTCAACGAGCAAGGGTTCCCATGAATGCAGACGATGTCACTTTAATGGATAAGGGAATAATAGACACGCCGAACCTGGTAAGGCTTCAGAGGACTCAAGAAGCGCGCCAAGGCGGTTTGGTGTGCGGCATCCATCAAATGCAAGAGCAATTGCAAATGCATTCCAACCGGATGGAGTTTGCCGAAAGGCAATTCCAAACCTTCTGGAATTATGTGAAGAGAAGGGATGTCGCGTTGAGGAGGGCCTTACAGTCTAATTTTTCTAAACCATATCTGGCTTTCCTAGTATTCCCTGATGACCTGTTGAACCACCCCTGGATTCCACCACCGCCAATAGAAAGAGAAGGAGATGAAGAGGAGGACCCTGGTCAGGAGGATTGATGAAGAAGTAGAGTTGGGCGAGCATTTATTTTGTTCTTATCTTTTTGTTTGCTCGCGTATTCCTGACCCAATTTTCTTTTGATATTATGTTTTTTTTGCTTGTTTTTATTTTTCTATTCCTAGGCCACCAGTTTATCTATTTCATGTAAATCTTTTTCTATGCTTTTAATGAAATTTCCAAGCATTCCTGTTTTATGAGCACTGAGCATTCCTAACTTAACTATTTTCTTCTGAATTTTTGAAGCTTGGACTAGTTTGCTTAATTAAGGCAAGGTATTCTGATCTCCAGAAACCTTTTGCTTGAGCATTTCTTCTAGCCTGGTCGTCGTTGCGGCAAGAAGATTCTGAGGTAGTGTTTACTTATTTGATCCACCTTAAGCTTGACTCTAGTCCCACGCTTAGTTTAAAATTCAGATAGAAAAATTTAAGTTCGGGGGTATAATTTATCAATCTAATAATTCATTGGGGACAATGAATAATTCAAGTTTGGGGGACTTTTTGTTACTCCAATTGTTTTGCTCGAACATTCCTCTCCTTCATAATAATTTTTCTAGGTTGTTGAGTAACTAGGGACATTTGTGACACCTACAGTTTGTCTTTGGGTCAAAAGATGACCTAGGAGAATATATAAAAAAATGAAAAATGATGATAAAAAATTAATTGCCGAAAAAGAAATATTTATGAAAGTTTTTACTGAGAAAATTCATAGAGCAAAAGTTTTGAAGAATGAATGACAATCTAGCAGTTTTTCTGTCTCCCAGGGCTTAGGTGAGCTTCATCATAAAATGTCGCCATTTTGAGAAGCAAGGGATAGAATAACTAAGGATGTTTTTAGCTTAGCAATGAGTATTTAGCCTAGTTGGTGATGAGTTTGAGGCAAGGGTATATTGCACCATAAAGTGGGTCATCCCATGCTTAAGAACTTATGACTATAGGGCTGCTTTAAGTCTGAAGAACAAGAATATACTTAAAAATGTGTTTTACTATGTCTGATAACAGAGCTAGGCTGTGGTAAGTTCTTAGGATTGAGTTAAAGGTGGTGTTTATTTGTCCATGCCGGAAGAATTATTTTGCTGCAGCAGAGCTTGGTTTTGCATAATGCTCAGGTAAAGGTTGAAGGTAGTGTTGGATTATCTGTTCTGATTGAGTTATGCTTTATCTAATGTTTTGAATTCTCAAGGGAAGGTTGGTTAGTATTGCTCGGGACGCGCAATAGTTCAAGTTTGGGGGTATGATAACTCTCCAATAGGGAGTTATTTAGGCCTTAGTTTTATAGTGATTTGTGTGTCATTTGTGCTAAATAGGATTGCTTTTAGATGAATATTATATGTTTTAACCCATTTGGAAGAATGGATGCTTCAGAAGTTATTTTGTGCAGAATATATTGCTGAGAAACTCGAGGGAGAAAAATTTGTGATCTAGCAAAGCAAGGAGCAAAACTGCCACGCCACAGCTCGTTATCCATTTTAATGAGCCGAAGGTTGTTGAGCTATTTTCGGATTTAAGAAGCTTGGAAAGCCTGCCACGTGTTCAATTTCACCTAATTAGGGCTTGCTATCACTCTATAAAAGGAGGAGCCGTCTCAAGTCAAAATCATTCCATTCTTGGAGAAGGAAGTCCTATTCCATTCGTGGAGGCTTACTTCCCATCTTTGGAAGCCGAATAGAGGAGGAAAGATTGGAGACTTCAAGAAGACCATCAATTACGGATTTGACCAAGGGAATTAATCTTTTCTTGTAATTTCTTGTAATTATGGATGCACATACTCAGATTGTAGCGTGTGTTATCATGAGCTTTATGAACTAAATTTGCTTTGGTGTTGGTTAGGAGTCATGTAATTGTCGTGCTTTATTCTCTATGCAATATATGTTGATTTGAGCATCTTGAATAATTGTTGTGCATATTTATATTTTGTGCCCGCCTGGTCAGCCGGTATGAATACCACTTCTTAGTTTCAGGGATGATTTGAGATGTGTGTGGCATTTAATCACACTAGATCATTGTGTATTAGTGAACGCCAGTGACTGAGTTAGGGATAGCCAGTTGCCTAGTGCTTGATCGGTAGAGTGTCATTGGAGTTGAAACACATTCCAAAAAATCCAGTGTTCTATGAGGATCCTACTAATAAGACTGCAAGAGTTTTGCCTAATCAATAATATTGCTAGAGCATCTTTTAAAGCAATTACTAAATCCTGACCACGCCTGTTTCTAATCTATCTGTTTTATTTTTTTACTTTCTGTTCTATCATTTCTTTTGCTTCAGCATTATTTCAAAATCAATCATTTTAACCACTTTTGAAACCATTAAAGAGTTATACAAAATAGATAAAGTGAGAGCTATTCAGCCCCGTGGATTCGATAAATACTTATTACTTGTTGCGGATTGTGTATGCTTGCACAGTGTTCTAGAGTCTATTTTTACTACATTTTTACCCACTCTGGAAACCCAACAGTGGGCATAGTACATGAGTTTAGAAGCATGTTGCAGGGCATATGCATTCTAGGTAGATGTGAGAAATAGGTCAAGGACCTAAATGTGGAAGAAAGGCAAGTTGGGTGAATGTCAGTGCACCTCGGGTACAAATGGTCGAGGGGTGGTATGTCACCATTGGTTTGAAAGAAAGGAGTTGGGTGAATGTCAGTGCACCTCGAGTACAAATGTTCGAGGGGTGACATGTCACCATGGATTTAAAGAGGAGCATCGAGGCCTTGGGTACAAATGGTCAAGGTGTTGGGATTGGTGCCCTAAAACTCGTAGATAGTGAATGTTAAACAAATATTATATACTTGTTCGATAAAAGTTGTTATCGAGATTAATTCAGTAAAGTCATTATTGAATAAGTAAATAGCACATTAGATAACCCAAATCCAATAAACTAAGATCCATGGCTATAAGATGAACACTTGAGCTTTATGTAGAGACATAAAAGTGGATCAAGCTCGAGTTATAGCCTAAACGGTCTATAGTATAGGAATAGGGCTGGGTACCTTATTCTGGGGACACTATGAGACGCGGCCCACTTTATAGATGGTATAGACGATGTGATCCTAAATCGTCCATATAGAGACATGCGAGTGGGGGCGTCCTATGCAATGAGTTTGCATAAGACCAGGACCGAGAAATAAGTCGCTCTCGCTTTATAACACCGTTTACTGACGAGACTGACTATTTCATGTGATGACCTAGGTAACTCAATCTTAATCCTGAGCTAACTATGAACTCCTGTTTATTCAGGCTTATCCTTAGATCTGCATAGGTGAGAATGACTCAGTATCGCCGACTCAATAAGCCTCCCATTTTAGGGATAGGAACGGGTAGATAGCTGGGGACATAGTCGTGCAAGAAGGAATTCACTCCTACCCAAATTAGGGATAGTATAGAGGTTGTTCCCTTAAGTGCTGATTCCGGGGCTTGAACAAAGGGATCCTGCCCTCTCATTGGCCCGAGAGGGACTCGGTTTATTGGTTGGACCATAAACCAATTGTTCATTAGAGGATCAGTGGGACTTAAGGAACTAGAAGTACTATAGGGGTAAAACGGTCATTTAACCTAGCTATAGCTACGAACAACTTGTGAAGGATCGACTTACTTATCATGGTTAAATCAAGTGGACGGAAATACATCTATAGTGAGGGGAGTGCAACTATCGGGCTATAGTGGAGTGTCCCAGTAGTTAACGAATGTTGGCTAGCTTAGATAATGAGATTAGTCGGTTAGCCTCGAATCATTGGAGCCCATGATCTATAGGTCCATTAGGTCCCCCTACTAGCTCATATCGGAATAAAGCCTAGAACAAAAGATAGGAAGCTTTGAATCGTTCAAAATCGGGAAAAGGGTATTATCGTAAATTGTGTTTGACACAATAATTTAATTATGAATTAAATTAGAAAATGAGAGATGGAGTATTTAAAAGTGTTTTGAATACCATATATATGTATTAGGAATCATATATGATTAATTGCACAAGATTAGTATGATTAATTAGATTAATCATAAGAAATCATTTTGAAATGTCTCAAAATCAATTACCTAATGTTAAATTCAATTTGGAATTGAAATCAACATTAAATTGCAAGCTTGAAATCAGATTTCAAAGGTGTAATTAGTGGATTAAGTTGGATTCTCACTCTTGCATGAAGATACAAAGCGGAAAACAACTCACCTCATGCAATAGTTGCATGTCTTGTAAAATGGACACTTAGAATCCACTTTGGCTTGCAAGACTACCATGTGTCTTGTGTCTTGAGGCTACTCCTTGCATGGAGAATGTCTTTATAAGGGTTTAGAATCAGATTCAAAAGTGAGAGAGCCTTTTTCCTTACTGTTATGCTGCTAGAATTTGGACTCAAGCTCTCTCATCTCTCATACTTCTCCATAGCTTGATCCTTCAAGCATTCCCTTCCCATTCCCTATCTTATATAGACTCCCACAAGTCGTTCTTGGCCCGGAGGATAGTAGGGAAGACTCTAGAGGTTGTCCAAGAAAGGTTGGAGAAGAAGACACAACAAGGAGCATCACAAAGTTGAGCTACAAAAAGGTTGGTGTTTCTTTCTCTCTGATCTGTTTTTCCTAGAACAAGCATGCTTTAGGTCCAAAATTGATGTAGTTAGGTGCTTCCGATCTTCAATTGCTTCCGCATGTGTTATATGAACACCTTCACAAGGGTCGATGTGATGAGTCTAGAAAGCTGGTATTGGGCGCCTGGGAAAGGGCCAATACGTTAAGTCATCGGTGCACCTTGGGTACAAATGGCCAAGGGGCGATGCACAGTTCGAGGCCTTGGGTACAAACGGTCAAGGGTCGAACACCGAGCTCCGTAGAGAGCATTGTGGCCCTAGGTACAAATGGTCAGGGGACAATACGACTCAAAGGATCGGTCTTGGAGAGCCAAGTGAGGGCTAAACAAGTTTGATGAGTAAGCTAGCGGGCATGAGCAGTAGTGAGTTGCTTTAGGAAGTTGCATGATGTATGGCTTAGGTGTCATTCATTTCTATTCGCTTTCAAAGTATGTGGTTATGGCTATAGTTTTAAAAAGTATAATGTTGCACATGAAAAGCATGTTGTTTGTTGGTTACTGTGTGATGGCTTTTCAGGTAGGGGCTGCTTACCAGAACCGTGGTTGTACTGACCCCTCCCCTTTTTCCCCCAACATTTTAGATTTTGCAGGTTATGAGGACTGCTATGAACCTGATGATGCAGAGGAGACGCATGAGGAAGGACCGTAGTTAGATATCGCTCTTTTCATCCAGTTTATCTTGGATAGGATAGTGTTGATTTCAGTTGTTGGGCAGTTGTTTGCCCTACTTGTTTGGTTCTGAATTTATTCTTATTGAAACTCTCAGCTGAGTTGTTTTGGTTTTAACAAACTTTACTTTCTCGTTCAGTTACTGGAAATTAAGTTTGTTTGAAATGAAACTAGGGTTATAAACTTGTTAAAGTTGTGTTACCGGTTAGATAATGGTTGTTAATGCAGGATCTGACTCGCTAGTTTCCTGTTCTGCTATGCTGTAGTTTGGTGGAATAATTGAAAACGTTATAGAAGTGTTATTCTTGTTTGGCAGGTGTTTAAAAACTTTTGGTTTAGTTCGTTGTATGTCGTTATGCTGTCGAAATTTTTGGAGCACTCGGTCAGTTTCATCATGAGTTGGTAATGTCACTAGGTTAATAGTTAATAAAAACCTGGGGCGTTACAGTTGGTATCAGAGTAAAGTTGTTCCTGTAGACTGACCTAGGAAATCTAGGTTGTTTGGGAGTCTAGGATAATGGTCTTCCTCGTTCTCCTTTCCATCACCAGGTATGTTGGTCTGATTATGATATTATTGTGTTGCCTGTATGTTTGAACTATCTACTTGAATGATATTTGTTTTGTTGGGTTTAATGTCCTATAAAATCGTAGTTTGTAAATCATTAAACATATTCTATTTCCAATAAAGACGTTATTGAGGTTATTCAGTAAAAGATGTTATTGAATATGTAAATTGCGAATGATTAACCTAAATCCAATAAACTAAGATCCTTGGCTATAAAATGAATACTCGAACTATATGTAGGGACATATCATAGGATCAAGTTCAAGTTTATAGTCAAAATAGTCTATAGTATAAGGATAAGGTTGGGTACCTTATCCTGGAGACACTATGGACGCGGCCCACTTTGTATTAAGTACAAACGATGAGATCCTAAATCGTTCATGTGGTGACATGCGAGTGGGGGCGTCCTATGCAATGAGTTTGCATAAGACTGGACCACGAAATAAGTCACTTTCTCTTTATAACGCCGTTTACTGAAGAAACTGACTATTTCTCATAGATGACCTAGGTAACTCGTTCTTAATCCTGAGCTATCTATGAACTCCTGTTTATGCGAGATTATCCTTTGATCTGCATGGGTGAGAGTGGCCAGCATCGCCGACTCGACAAGCCTACCATTTTGGGGATAAGATCAAATAGATAGCTGGGGACATAGTTTCGCAAGACAGAATTCACTCCTACCCTTTTCAGGGTTAGTAGATAGGTTGTTCCCTTAAGTACTAACTCCAGGACTTGAACAAGGGGCCCCACCCTCTTGTTAGATCGAGAGGGACTTAGGTTTGATGGTTGGACCGCAAACCGATTGTTCATTAGAGGATTAGTGGAACTTAAGGAACAAGAAGTACTATAGAGGTGAAACGGTTATTTGACCTAGCTATAGCTACGAACAACCTGTGAAGGAACGACTTACTAAACATGGTTAAATCAAGTGGACGGAAATATATCTATAGTGAGGGGAGTGCAACTATCGGGCTATAGTGGAATGTCCCGATAGTTAACGAATGTTGGCTAGCTTAGATAATGAGATTAGTCGGTTAGCCTTGAATCGTTGGAGCCCATGATCTATAGGTCCATTAGGTCCCCCTACTAGCTCATATCGGATTAAAGCCTAGAATATTTTGATAGGAAACTTTGAATCGTTCAAAAACGGGAAATAGGGTTTTATCGTAAAACATGTTCGACACAATGATTTAATTATGAATTAAATTAGGAATTGAGAGATGAGGTATTTAAAAGTGTTTTAAATATCATATATATGTATTAGGAATCATATATAATTCATGGCATTAGGTGATAAAGATTGATTAGATCAATCATATCAAAATTACTTGGAAATGTCCCAATTAATTGCCTAGAAATCAATTTCAATTTTGAATTGAATTTGAAATGAATTGAAAGCTTAAAATTCACAATTAGGATTCAATTCATAGTGGATTTAGTGGTTTTTCCACTCTTGCATAATGATACATAGTGGAAAACAACACAAACATGCATTAGATGCATGTGTTGTGAAGTAGACACCTAGAATCCACTTTGAGTTGCATCTTGACCATGTGGCTAAGTGTCATGAAGCTTGTCTTTGCATGGGAGATGTCTATAAAAGGGGCTTGAATTAGATTCAAGAAGGGCAAGCTTTCATTTAGTGTTATGCTGCAAATTTTCTCCCTCAAATTCTCTCATTTCATCTCCTTCCAAAAGCTTGTACCATCAAGCATTCCCTTCCTACTTCTTTCTTCTATAGACTCCCACAAGTCTTTCTAGGCCCAAGAGAATAGTAGGGAAGACTCTAGAGGTTGTCCAAGGAGCATAGGAGAGGCAAACACCACAAGGAGTTCCACATAAGTGAGCTACAAAGGTTGGTGTTCTCTCAACTCTATATTCTGTCTTTTATAGAACATGCATGCTTTAGGAGCAAAATTGAATGTCTTAAGTGCTTTCGATCTTCAATTGCTTCCGCATGTGTTATATGAACACCTTCAATTGGTATCAGAGAATGATTAGAGCACTTAATTCGTTTTAATTTTGCTTTGGTGGGTACCATTTTGAAATTGAATTTTCTGTGTGCTAAAATGGAAGTGTTCTGGTTTGGCAATTTTTTGAGCATTCAAACCTTCATGAAATTGTAATTGCTCGGATATGTAAGAGCGTCAATGTGTGTACTATAGTCTGTAATTTTTATAGAGTCATTAGAGTCCATATAGGCTGTAAAATCGAAGAAAAACCGGAGAAGACGCAGCAGAAAATGAAAATTCCAGCAGCAGTTTTTTTTTTTTTTCTTCTTCTTTTCCAGTCCTGTTCGGTCTGCTGCAGCTTATTTACACATATTTGAAGGCCGGTTCACTCCATGGAGGGTTGGTTCGGGTCGGTTCGTAAAGCTCGGGATCATCACAAGCAATTTTATTGATTATTATTGTAATAATTAGTTGATTGTTTGTTTTAAATTGCCAAACCATTCCATTTTAGCTTGATTTAATTTCTTTTATGCATTGAGAATGTATGGTTTAATTGGATTAAATGTATGTGCATTATGAGCATGCCATATAGTTTAAAATCCCACCATAGGAAAGCATGTTCATGCATTTTTAATAAGTGTTATTAATAGTTCAAATGCATGAGGGAAATTTTATGTTTAAATTGATATAAATGTTGTATTGATTTAGGGAGATTCATGCTTGAATGGTTAATTAAAATTGATTAATTGATATAAAAGTTATATTAATCAAAAGATAAAATTAACCTAGCATGAAGCATGAAATTTCCTTAGAATTTTGTTTATAAGAGTTATATTCAAAAGGCAAGTTTGTTATAGTTTAGATTTATAATTGTTATAAATCACATAGAAATTTAAAATCTATAACAAAGAAAAAGGTGCATGCTCACTTAGGGTTAATTTGATCCAACTCTCGATCGATTTCAATTAGATTCAAATAGGTCGATAAGCTTGTAAAACATAGGTTACAAGAGAACTCACCCGACGAGATGCTGTCTAAGGTTGGAGGTATTTAAGTTGACGGTTTACGGAACACCTCCTACCTGGGCATCGAGTCGGTTCTTGAGTTAAAGTTAACCCAGTTTTATGAGCATGCACGTGTGTGATGTGAGGTTTTAATCGTTATCACCTAGACATCGTAAGTTTAAATGAACTTAGACTTAGGGTTATTCAATTAGCTGGAATTCGCCTAAGTATAAGTATACCCAAAACCGTTTAAAATACTTAGTGGGAGGGGAGAGATATATCAAATCCATTTCCCTTTCACGTTCTCCCTTTTGTTCACAAGGTGAGATTTATGCTTGGCCTCGTGTTGATTATACCTCAACTGCTCCATTCGGAAGGTGTTTGCATAAATCAATAACAAGGTGAATGGAGAAAGTATTTATAGTAAGTGAGTGAAGGAAGTGTGTCAACACATCCTGCGGTCTCCTCCATTAGGTTGCACCATGAGATTTCCATGTTGCGCCTGCTTGTATGCCCTGGAGCTACTAACCATTCGGAGGGTTGTAACATGGAGATCGGAACAACGCAAACTCCAGAGATGGATAGGATTACTTAGGACCATTTCCAACATTAGCTTTTCCATTCGGTAGCATTGTTGGGGCCGTTCTCTGTAATCTTAAAACGGCGGGTCACACTTACAAGGGTTACTAAGTGTTAGTAAATTCCTGACCAAACGTAACGATAACTAAACAACTATAGGAATAAGAGTTATTCTGGGATTAGTATTTAGTCAAGAACGTCTTGGTTTGGTGAAGGAGTAATTGACTGCCCCTCGGTAGCGGTTGCTCTAACTCACTAAAGTATCGTTGCAAAATAATAATCCTGGGTACATTATTACTTTTGCTAAAACCTAATTGGATTTTGTCTAAAAATGGTTAATAAGCAATTTCTAATAGTTTTGTTTAATTTTTCAGCATGTCTAGCTCACTAGTACAATTACTCGCTTCGGATAAGCTTAACGGGGATAACTATGGAACTTGGAAGTCTAATCTAAACACAATACTAGTAATCGAGGATCTTAGATTTGTCCTTACCGAAGAGTGTCCGCCTAACCCTGGCTCGTCAACAAACCGAATTGTTCGAGAAGCATATGAGAAATGGACTCGAGCTAATGATAAGGCAAGGGTCTATATCTTAGCAAGCATCTCAGATGTCTTGTCAAAAAAGCACGAGAGGATGGTCACCGCGAGGGAGATCATGACTTCGTTGCAAGGTATGTTTGGACAACCGTCCTCACAAATTAGGCACGAAGCTCTCAAGAATGTTTACAATTCCAGAATGAAGGAAGATGCTTCAGTTAGGGAACATGTTTTGAACATGATGGTTCAGTTTAACATTGCTGAAGTAAACGGTGCTACAATTGACGAGGGTAGTCAAGTAAGTTTCATAATGGAGTCTCTTCCGAAGAGCTTCATTCAGTTCAGGACAAACGCTGTCATGAACAAAATAGACTTTAACCTGACTACTTTGCTAAACGAGCTCCAGACTAACCAAAGTCTCACTAAGAGGGGACATGAAGGGGAGGCAAATGTTGCTACAACCAAAAGGTTCCAAAAGGGATCATCCTCAGGAACCAAGTCTGGACCTTCCACTTCAAAGAATAAGAGTATTCAAATGAAGAAAAAGAAGGATAAAGGGAAAGGAAAAGCTCCAGTGGGAAGCAAGGCAAAAACTAAAGCTGCAGATAAAGGAAAATGTTTCCATTGTAATGTAGACGGACATTGGAAACGCAATTGTCCCAAGTACCTTGCGGAAAAGAAGGCTGAAAAGGAAAAACAAGGTAAATATGATTTGCTCGTTATCGAAACATGTTTAGTTGAGCAAGATAGCTCTGCCTGGATATTAGATTCAGGAGCGACTAACCATGTATGCTCTTCTTTACAGGAAATTAGTTCCTGGCATATGCTGGAAGACGGCGAAGTAACTCTCAAAGTTGGAACTGGAGAGGTCGTCACAGCCAGAGCTTCAGGAACTCTTAAGTTGTCTTTTGGAGATAGATTTTTGTTACTAGAAAATGTCTTGTACGTTCCCGATATAAAAAGGAACTTAATTTCTAAGTTCTATCTCTTGTTGGATTGAACATGAATACCAAGTATCTTTTGATATTAATAAAGTGTTTGTTAACAAAAGAGGTATGCATATATGTTCTGCAAAACTTGAAAGCAACTTATACGTGTTAAAGCCAATTCAAGTTAAAGCTATTTTTAATACGGAAATGTTTAAAGTAGCAGAAACTCAAAACAAAAGGCGAAAAGTTTCTCCTAATACCTATCTTTGGCACTTGAGATTAGGCCACATAAATCGCAATAGGATTGAAAGATTGGTAAAGAGTGGACTACTAAACCAGTTAGAAGATGACTCGTTACCACCATGTGAGTCCTGCCTCGAGGGAAAAATGACTAAACGACCTTTTTCGGAAAAAGGTTATAGGGCCAAAGAACCCTTAGAACTCGTGCATTCGGATCTCTGTGGTCCTATGAATGTCAAAGCACGAGGAGGGTATGAATATTTCGTCAGCTTCATTGATGATTATTCAAGGTATGGCTACCTTTACCTAATGCATCATAAGTCTGAAGCCCTTGAAAAGTTCAAGGAGTACAAGACCGAGGTTGAAAACCACTTAGGTAAAACGATTAAAACACTACGATCAGATCGAGGTGGAGAATATATGGACCTACAATTCCAAGACTATTTGATAGAACATGGAATTACGTCCCAACTCTCAGCCCCTGCTACACCACAACAAAATGGTGTATCAGAGAGGAGAAACCGAACCTTGTTAGACATGGTTCGATCAATAATGAGCTATGCTCAGTTGCCTGATTCGTTCTGGGGATATGCGGTTGAGACTGCCGTATACATTTTGAACATGGTTCCCTCTAAAAGTGTTTCTGAAACACCTTATGAGCTATGGAAAGGGCATAAAGGTAGTTTACGTCACTTCAGAATTTGGGGATGCCCGACACACGTGTTAGTACAAAACCCAAAGAAGTTGGAACGACGTTCAAAACTGTGCTTATTTGTAGGATATCCTAAGGAAACGAAAGGTGGTCTATTTTACGATCCTCAGGATAATAAAGTGATTGTATCGACAAACGCTATGTTCCTTGAGGAAGATCACATAAAAGATCATCGACCTCGCAGTAAGCTAGTATTAGATGAGATTTCAAGAAAAACTACAAAAGAATCTACAAAAGTTGTAGATCAAACTGGTCCATCAAAAGTTGTTGATCAAACACATCCATCTCAAATAGTGAGAGAGCCTCGACGTAGTGGGAGGGTTATAATACAACCAGACCGCTACATGGGTTTAACAGAAACTCAAACCATCATGTCTGATGATGGTGTAGAGGATCCATTGTCCTTTAATCAGGCAATGAATGATGTTGATAAGGACCAGTGGATCAAAGCCATGGATCTCGAAATGGAGTCAATGTACTTCAATTCGGTCTGGGAACTTGTAAAACAGCCGGATGGGGTAAAACCTATTGGTTGTAAATGGATCTACAAAAGAAAACGAGACCAAGCTGGTAAGGTTCAAACCTTTAAGGCTCGACTTGTGGCAAAGGGTTTTACCCAGCGGGAAGGAGTGGATTATGAAGAAACTTTTTCCTCTGTTGCCATGCTTAAGTCGATTAGAATACTCTTATCCATTGCCACATACTATGATTATGAAATATGGCAAATGGATGTCAAGACAGTCTTTTTGAACGGCAATCTTGAAGAGACTATCTATATGGCTCAACCAGAGGGATTTATAGTCCAGGGTGAAGAGCAAAAGGTTTGCAAACTTAAACGATCCATTTATGGATTGAAACAAGCATCAAGATCCTGGAATATACGTTTTGACACTGCGATCAAAACGTATGGCTTTGAGCAGAATATTGACGAACCTTGTGTTTACAAGAAAATCGTCAAATCCACTGTAGTTTTTCTAGTTCTATACGTAGATGATATCCTACCTATTGGGAATAATGTAGGATTCCTGACTGACGTAAAACAATGGCTAGCGACTCAATTCCAAATGAAAAATTTGGGTGAGGCTCAATTTGTTCTAGGCATTCAAATCATTAGAAATAGAAAGAACAAAACGCTAGCACTGTCTCAAGCATCATATATCGACAAAATGTTGGTACGATATTCGATGCAGAACTCCAAGAAAGGATTATTACCTTTTAGACACGGGGTTCACTTGTCAAAGGAACAAAGTCCTAAGACACCTCAACAAGTTGAGGAAATGAGACGAATTCCCTACGCATCAGCAGTTGGTAGTTTGATGTATGCTATGCTGTGTACCAGACCCGACATATGCTATGCCGTAGGAATTGTCAGCAGATTTCAGTCCAATCCTTGTCATGCGCATTGGACTGCCGTTAAAAACATCCTTAAGTATCTAAGGAGAACTAGGGATTATACGCTCGTGTATGGAGCTAAGGATCTGATCCTTACAGGATACACTGACTCAGATTTTTAGACCGATATAGATTCAAGAAAATCAACATCGGGATCTGTGTTTACTCTAAATGGAGGAGCGATAGTATGGAGGAGTATTAAGCAAGGTTGCATTGCTGACTCCACCATGGAAGCAGAGTACGTAGCCGCCTGTGAAGCAGCAAAAGAGGCAGTATGGCTAAGAAAATTCCTAACAGAGTTGGAAATTGTTCCAAATATGCAACTACCTGTCACCCTCTATTGTGACAACAGTGGTGCAATTGCAAACTCTAAGGAACCTCGAAGTCACAAGCGAGGAAAGCATATTGAGCGCAAATACCATCTCATCAGGGAGATCGTGCAACGAGGAGATGTGATCGTCACGCAGATTGCTTCGGAGCACAACATGGCTGACCCGTTTACAAAACCCCTCACGGCTAAAGTTTTTGAGGGTCACCTAGTTAATCTAGGATTACGAGCTTTATTAGACTAGGGCAAGTGGGAGAAATGTAAGGGTATGGTTGATGCCCTAGTTTATTGTCTTTATACTTCTCTCACACCTAACTTTATGTACCCCACTAGAGTTTCTAGTCCAAGTGGGAGTTTGTTGGGTTTAATGTCCTATAAACTCGTAGTTTGTAAATCATTAAACATATTCTATTTCCAATAAAGACGTTATTGAGGTTATTCAGTAAAAGATGTTATTGAATATGTAAATTGCGAATGATTAACCTAAATCCAATAAACTAAGATCCTTGGCTATAAAATGAATACTCGAACTATATGTAGGGACATATCATAGGATCAAGTTCAAGTTTATAGTTAAAATAGTCTATAGTATAAGGATAAGGTTGGGTACCTTATCCTGGAGACACTATGGACGCGGCCCACTTTGTATTAAGTACAAACGATGAGATCCTAAATCGTTCATGTGGTGACATGCGAGTGGGGGCGTCCTATGCAATGAGTTTGCATAAGACTGGACCACGAAATAAGTCACTTTCTCTTTATAACGCCGTTTACTGAAGAAACTGACTATTTCTCATAGATGACCTAGGTAACTCGTTCTTAATCCTGAGCTATCTATGAACTCCTGTTTATGCGAGATTATCCTTTGATCTGCATGGGTGAGAGTGGCCAGCATCGCCGACTCGACAAGCCTACCATTTTGGGGATAAGATCGAATAGATAGCTGGGGACATAGTTTCGCAAGACAGAATTCACTCCTACCCTTTTCAGGGTTAGTAGATAGGTTGTTCCCTTAAGTACTAACTCCAGGACTTGAACAAGGGGCCCCACCCTCTTGTTAGATCGAGAGGGACTTAGGTTTGATGGTTGGACCGCAAACCGATTGTTCATTAGAGGATTAGTGGAACTTAAGGAACAAGAAGTACTATAGAGGTGAAACGGTTATTTGACCTAGCTATAGCTACGAACAACCTGTGAAGGAACGACTTACTAAACATGGTTAAATCAAGTGGACGGAAATATATCTATAGTGAGAGGAGTGCAACTATCGGGCTATAGTGGAGTGTCCCGATAGTTAACGAATGTTGGCTAGCTTAGATAATGAGATTAGTCGGTTAGCCTTGAATCGTTGGAGCCCATGATCTGTAGGTCCATTAGGTCCCCCTACTAGCTCATATCGGATTAAAGCCTAGAATATTTTGATAGGAAACTTTGAATCGTTCAAAAACGGGAAATAGGGTTTTATCGTAAAACATGTTCGACACAATGATTTAATTATGAATTAAATTAGGAATTGAGAGATGAGGTATTTAAAAGTGTTTTAAATACCATATATATGTATTAGGAATCATATATAATTCATGGCATTAGGTGATAAAGATTGATTAGATCAATCATATCAAAATTACTTGGAAATGTCCCAATTAATTGCCTAGAAATCAATTTCAATTTTGAATTGAATTTGAAATGAATTGAAAGCTTAAAATTCACAATTAGGATTCAATTCATAGTGGATTTAGTGGTTTTTCCACTCTTGCATAATGATACATAGTGGAAAACAACACAAACATGCATTAGATGCATGTGTTGTGAAGTAGACACCTAGAATCCACTTTGAGTTGCATCTTGACCATGTGGCTAAGTGTCATGAAGCTTGTCTTTGCATGGGAGATGTCTATAAAAGGGGCTTGAATTAGATTCAAGAAGGGCAAGCTTTCATTTAGTGTTATGCTGCAAATTTTCTCCCTCAAATTCTCTCATTTCATCTCCTTCCAAAAGCTTGTACCATCAAGCATTCCCTTCCTATTTCTTTCTTCTATAGACTCCCACAAGTCTTTCTAGGCCCAAGAGAATAGTAGGGAAGACTCTAGAGGTTGTCCAAGGAGCATAGGAGAGGCAAACACCACAAGGAGTTCCACATAAGTGAGCTACAAAGGTTGGTGTTCTCTCAACTCTATATTCTGTCTTTTATAGAACATGCATGCTTTAGGAGCAAAATTGAATGTCTTAAGTGCTTTCGATCTTCAATTGCTTCCGCATGTGTTATATGAACACCTTCATGTTTTACCTTGGGTGATTGCTTGTATGATCATTGATTGTATCTTGTGTGCCTTGCATGATTATTGTTAGCTTGCCTCTCATGTTTATTGATTTGTCTTGTTTGCCTTGTTTGAGCATGTTGTTTTTCTAAGTTGCTTTATAATATAGTAGCTAGGCTTAGGATGCTCCCTGTAGGCGGATAGATAGCTTGCGTTGATTATGTGATTCTTGTTTGGTAGTAGGAGTAAGATGCTCCCATAGTTAGCTAGATAGCTTTTGTTTTTCTTGCCATTGTTTTGTGATGTTGTTTGTTAGTAGGCATAGGATGTTGCCATAGCTTCTAGATAGCTTGCGTGTTTTGTCGTGCATGTTGTTGCTCTTAGGTGTTGGTTGTTGCCTCAGTTCGAGGTTAGTCCCTCTTATTCAAGCTTCTTAGGAGAGTTCTTTTAGCAAGTTCTTTGTTTCCCCTATTAGCGGTGAGTCTTAGCGAGAGTCTAGACAATGGTCATTCTGGCTCTCCTATCGTTCCTGAAGTTAATTCGCGTCCCGAGGTGATTCCCCCTGTTCTTCTTCTGATGCCTCAAGTGGTGTTGACATTGGATGCATTGCAAGCTATGATTGACAATGCAATCCAAAACAACTTGCAGCACCATGGTGTGAACCAAGTCCCTGCTCATAGACGGGAAGCTCAGTTCTTTCGAAGCTTCAATAAGGCAAAGCCTCAATCATTTGATGGCCAGTCTGGAAGTTCGAGAGCTGTCAAAGAGTGGACTTCAAAGTTAGAAGCCCTATTCCAGTACCTTGGGGCTGATGCCCAGCAGCGTGTCCAAGGAGCTACCTCGTTGCTCAGAGGTCACACACGGGATTGGTGGAATCTAATGGGCCAGGCTAATGATCACTCGGGTAACCCCTTGTCGTGGACAAGATTCAAGGGTCTTATGCGGGATCGATTTGTCTGACTCTTCCTTAGTGCTGAAGTTGAAGATCTGGAAGCGGAGTTTTTGTTGCTTGTGCAGGGGAGCATGTCTGTAGTGCAGTATGAAAGAAGATTTGTGGAGCTGTCTTGTCGTGTCCCTGAGCTAGTTGCCATCGAGCCAAGAAGAATCTGAAGGTTTATCAATGGCTTGCGTAGGGAAATAAGAGAATTGGTCAAGCAAGGACGACAAACCACTTACATAGCAACTCTTGCAAGCACAATAGCATAGGACAACGAAGTTTCCTAGATGGAGCAATCCCAGGAGGTGGGCACTTCATCTAGTGTCAAGCGAAAGCTTGAGGAGTTGGATCCTGCATCTGGTCATCAAAATCAAAGTTTTCTGCTAGGACCAGAGCTCAGCGGGTTCGTTGTAAGGGAAGCCAAGATCTAGAAGAGTTCGAAGGTTCCCTCTGGGAGCGGACCAAATGATGGCAAGCAAGAGGAGTTGATGTCTTGGATTCTGATGAAGAACTCAAGGCAAAGTACCCAGAGCTTATTGACGACGAATCTGATGTGGAGGAAAGTCCCTAAAGGTGGGGAGTCGGTTTCACCTCTCATTCCCATGTTAGTGCTCCTTCCTCGAGTCTATTTATTGCTATGGAGTTTCCTTTCTTCTTGTAATGCTTTGTCATCTAAATCTTGTGTGATGCGAGCTCCTAGTCTTGCTTTGATATGGTTTTGTTGCATTGGTTAGATCTTCGTTCCCTATGAAGTTAGTTGGAGCTAGTAAGTTGGTTTTCAGGCCCTTCCAAACGTCGTCTAGATCCTAAAGAGTCGAGAGATTTCCTTGTAATAGGTGAAGTTGGGTGAACCTTTTAGTATAGGCCAGTTTCAAGGGAAAGGTTGTTCCGAGAATAGTTTCGTGATCCAACTTCTCAAAGTTAAGGGTCATGGAATTATCGTTCCAAGGATGCTTCCAAAATCAAGTTTGAATGTTGCAAACTTGCTGTGATGTCTTCAGGCTAAATAGCGTTCTGCAACCATTATGGATTTCGTGAACCAAGTCTCAAGGTCTTGTCAGACTTGCTCGTGACAATGCTTTTGATGGTATGTTGGTTTATTCTTAGACCTAGAGTCAAAGCATTTCCCTCACGTAGTGAGACCTCAATCCAAGTCATGAAGATGTTGAGGATCGGTAATGAATCCTGTCTGCACAATGCTTTTGATGGTATGTTGGTTTATTCTTAGACCTAGAGTCAAAGCATTTCCCTCACGTAGTGAGACCTCAATCCAAGTCATGAAGATGTTGAGGATCAGTAATGAATCCTGTCTGCATTGTCAGTTGTTGTCATGTCAAGGTTACCTTGGTATGCTGTTAGTAAGATAGCACCAAGGGTGGCGTTATTATCATCCCTTAGCCATTCTAGGAAGGATGGTTGGCTCGAAAAGGTGAGTTGGCAGCGGAAGCTGTTTTGACGTTCCTTTGGCGATGCCTAATGGAAGCTGGTGGTTGCAACCTACCAACAAAGTGGGCTTAAAGTTGGTGAAGTTTGCTGATGAAGCTTCCTGCTCGATCGGGATGAGAATTCAAGATATCATTGTTGGTGGATTGTGATTAATGTCAAGCTCAAAGGTTAAGCTGACATTGGCAACATGTGTTCCTTCAAGTAGCATCATTGAAAAACCAGCCTCATGTGTATCATGCAAAAGCGGACAACTTAGTACCAACTTTGCTAGTGAAGTTGGCTTTTTGATGCATATGGCCAAGTTTCCTGTAGGTCGTGCAAGATCAGAGTTTGAATTTGAATTTATTAGACCTTTTGAGTTCTTGATGCACTTGGTCAAGTTGCTAGTAGGTGAGTTTTGCTGTAAGTGTTGTATGTTAAACACAACTTGTCTTAGGAGCTGTTGTTATGAATATACATGAACTGATCCCCCTGTGCCTTAGTTTTTAACTTTGCGATCCTAGAGCAAAGTAGCTTGTTGAGCAAAGAGGCCACTGGTATTAAGTGCCTTGAGGAGTTAGAGTTGGAATCAAGGCCAAGAATCCAAAGTGGTTAAACAAGCAACTTTCGAGGACGAAAGTTATTAAGGTGGGGAGATTGTAACGCCCCATGTTTCGAAATCAAACCCTTTTGGGATTTGTTGAGTGTTTTATTCTAATTTGAAAAATTAGAATTTAAGCCTACCCTTGGGTCGTTAAGTTAAATTTCTATAATTTAGGAAAAATGGATTTTTAATTAAATCTTTAATTTTCTAAAGTTTGGAGGTTTAATATTTGATATTTATTTTAAATCTCAAAAGACCCAAATCCTAAATTAATTGGGTTATTCTCTTTTCCAAATCTTTTCCAGGTTAAGCTTGAACTTAAAATTTGGCCTAAATCCTTATAGATTTTCTAAGATTTGATTTGGGTTTGGAGGACCTTAATTAAGTCCATAAAATGTGAGGTTTAGGTCATTATTTTAATTTAAGAAAAGAAAAGAAAAAAAAAAAAAAAAAAACCCCTAAGAAGTTCTCCCCCTCTCTCTTTCATGTGTAATGTTGCAGTTCCACCCCCCCTGTGCCGTTCGTCTTCTAATTTTCTCTCGCTACACCTTTTCTTTATTTTTCTAATTTATCGTTATATTTTTAGGATTTTTTTAAATATTTTTTTAGCATATAATTTACTCTTAACCTCGCTATCTCTCTAAAATTTCTCTTTTTATCTCTTCTACCCCTAACTTTTCTTCCTTTTTCTCAAACTAATATCTTTTATGGTGTCTAACTAATATTCTCTCCCTAAACATTTTCTTTCACGTCTCTAAATTTTATATGTTTAACTTTTCTCTCGAAAACATTTATATTCGTGTTTCTAAATTTTTGTTTCAATGTCTCTACACATTTTTCTCTCGCTAAAATATCTTTTCATCTCTCTAATTTTTTTTAAAAACTGAAAACAAAAAATAATTATCAAACATATATGGTTTTTGTTTTTAAAAAACAGAAAACCAAAAACCAAAAACCAAAAACTGAAATAGTTATCAAACGAGACCATAATGTGATTTTTTTTTAATTATTATATATTTTTAATTCTTATTTGTCAATGGCTCTAAAATTTTGGAGGTTGTTTGATTTGAATTTTATATTTGATATATTTAATTTGTAATTCTATAATTTCATTTAGATATTTCTTTAAAGGTATTTTTTTTTTCAATTGATAATTCATATTTAATAAATAAAAAGGTCATTTTGCCTTTTATTCAATAAATAAACCGATTGACCATTTTTTAAAATGCCCATATAAATTTGGGCATTCCTCGAGTTAACCCTGAAATCTTTATTTCTTTAGCCAACTCAGCTCATTGGTGAGAGTGTTCGAACGTGAATGGAAAAAAGACAGATATTGGAAAGTCTAGTACAAAATCATGAACATTTTTGTCTAATTGAAATTTAAAAATTAAAAAAAAAAAAACACACACACAATAAAAAGTAAGAAATTGGGAAAAGTACACTTTTAGTCCCTGAGATTTGAGTTAGGTTTCATTTTGGTCCCTGAGTTTTCAAACTCAACAATTTAGCCCATAAGGTTTGGATTTCGTTTCATTTTGATCCCTTCATCCAATTTTCCATTAATAACTAATAGATTACTGACGTAGCACTAATTTTTGGTTAAAAAATTATATTTAAATTTTTTAAATAAAATATATTAAAATAATACAAAATATTATTTTTTTAATATCTTTATTTATTCCCCTCCCTTTCTTCTTCACCACCATTACCCTGCTACTGTCGTTGGCGGGAACAATTTTTTCTCTTATTCTCCTTCGTTTCTTCCTTTCTTCTTTTTTCTCTTCATTTTCTTTTTGTTTTAAATAGAAAAGAGGAAGAGGGAGGAGGAGCTCCGTCCTCCCGTTTCCGACTTTGGAAAGGGGAAGAGGAGCCCTCCATGCTCCGATGATGAAACAGGGAGGATGGAGGACCCTCTTTCCTATTTAAAAAAATAAAAGAAAATGAAGAGAAAAGAGAAGAAAAAAAGATAGGAAGGAGAAGAGGAAAAAAAATTGTTGTCGTCAACGACAGTAGCAGGGTGGTGGTGGTGGTGAAGAAGAAGAAGAAGAGAAAGAGGAAGAAATAAAAATATTAAAAAAGAATAATATTTTTATTCTTTAATATATTTTTATTTTAAAATATTTTAAAATATTTTTTTAATAAAAAATTATTGTCACGTCAACAATCCGTTAGTTTTTAACGAAAATTGGACGGAGGGACCAAAATGAAACGAAATAAAATCTCGAGGGCTAAATTCTCGAGTTTGAAAACTCAGGAACCAAAATGAAACCTGGTTCAAACTACAATCGCTTCTAATTATGTTGAATTATTTGAGAATATATCGTTATTATGCATTAATCCAAGTATAAATCATGCATTATCAAGTAATACCTGGAGCATTCAAGGGTCAAAACATAGGGAAGGAGAATGAAGCAAAACTAAACACTTTCACTACTATACTCAAATGCATGGCACTAAAGATTGAATATTTAAAGGAGAATGATGGATCATGTGATAAACAGAAGTAAATAAAAGAGCAGATACGAAGAGAATAAAAATAGAGAATTGAAGGATATCAAGGCATTCACCGCAGCTACCACATGCGTTAGTGGCCTCTCTTGCAACGCATACAAAGAATGAATGGATACTACTGCCTAAGCGAAAAATAAACATGTGATTCCCTCCTAGTATTACACATGTGTTTGGTGTAGAACTAAGAACATTTTTGTTCACTTAATTCATGCGTTAGTGCAGTTCTCTATTTACTTGCAAGCGGCTGAATTATCCCTAAGATAACCTAAATACATTCATGAATTATCTCTTGCGGTAGCACTATTACTAGCACAACTAGACTACGCGCAATGCATTATCTTGATCTACTCAGATATTTCCACTTGCATTACCCTCCTGGGATTTATCATGTTGCTATCGCAACCGACTGGCCAAGCGTGTGTTAGTAATGAAAGAATTAACGCATCTAAGCAAAAAGCATCAACATCATTTATTCAAATGTAACGCATACAAAAAGAGTTCACCGCCGCATGGGCGCGTAGGCTAAGCCTTGACAAAAGAAAGTTAGCTTATGCTACTAAGGGGCCGTTTGGTGCTATGGTTTTGGAGATGGGAATGGGCAAGAGTTTCTGATACCCTTGTTTGTTTCAAGGTTTTTGTGGTGGGCCTAGGAAATAAAGGATTCTCAGGCATCATTTATGCCCATAAGCAAGGGTTTTCTATGCCCTTGCAAAAGCATGGGTTTTCTCTTTGCCCATCTCTTATTTTTTATTTTTATATGCAATTTTATTAACTAATGGATACTAAATTAAAAAATAATATAATAAATTATTTTATTAAATTAAATAATAATTTGTCAAGAATTTCAATTTTTTTTTAAAACAAATACTTAGTCCAAGTTTATTAAGGGATGTAATTACATATTTACAAAAATTATAATTAATTAGTTAACATTATCAAAAATATATGTAGTTATTGAATTTAAATTATTTAAATGATTTTAGTATAAAAATTCATTTTTCAATAATTATAATTAATTACTTATTGATTATTTATAATCAATTAATTTTTTTTTTTTTTGGATTTCTTTATAATAAATAAATAATCATATTATTATTAAAATATTTTTCTAATTAATTTTTATGGATACAAATATATTAAATTATTGTTGTTGAATGAGAAATTTCGGCCAATCACAAATTGCCACTTCATTAATTTAAATTAATGATAAAATAAATTAGGGACCAATTACAAATTTACACGTGTCCCTAAATTAAATTAATAGACATTAAAATTTGGCAAATCAAAGAATGCCACTTGTCTATTACTGATCTATGGGATGACATAAGCCAAATCCAATCAAATTATGCCACGTGGCAATTGGACCCGATACTAATGTAACCCGAGGTCATTGAAGAAATTGGGCTAAATTAAAATAATCCAACCTTATTAAAAAGGGGTTGGATTAAAGCCCAAGTATAGCCCAAGCCCAAAGGTTAGGCCGAAGCCCAAGCCCATATGAGGTCCATCAAACTCTATAAATAGAGGAGGCCACCATTCATTTTTGTGAGGAAGAATTTTGAAGCTCCAAGGTAGAGTCGGAGAATTCAGAGAAGCTCCATCAAGATTGAAGACTGAAGATTGAAGACTCCTGAAATCCATAAGTTTCAAAGTGCCTAACACTTCTTGAAGACTAAAGACTCTTCAAGACTTCAAGACCCCAAGACTTCTTGAAGACTGAAGACCCTTCAAGACTTGAAGACTTCAACAATCCTTGAAGACCAAAGACTCTTCAAGATTTCAAGACCCCAAGACTTCTTGAAGACTGAAAACCCTTCAAGACTAGAAGACTTCAACAATCCTTGAAGACCAAAGACTCTTCAAGACTTCAAGACCCCAAGACTTCTTGAAGACTGAAGACCCTTCAAGATTAGAAGACTTCAACAAACCTTGAAGACCAAAGACTCTTCAAAACCTCAAGACCCCAAGACTTCTTGAAGATTGAAGACCCTTCAAGACTAGAAGACTTCAACAATCCTTGAAGACCAAAGACTCTTCAAGACTTCAAGACCCCAAAACTTCTTGAAGACTGAAGACCCTTCAAGATTAGAAGACTTCAACAATCCTTGAAGACCAAAGACTCTTCAAGACTCCAAGACTTCAAAAGCTCAAAGAATCAATTGAAGCTTCAAACTCGAGAATAAGTGCTACAGCCCTCGAGTGAAACACAATCACACACAAGAGAGAGAATCAGAGGATTAAAGTTAGAGATTGTACACCCACACGCATATTACATCAATACAAATATATTATTTATTCCACGTGTCTCCATCTCCAAAGTTATGTGTGAACAATTGTAGTTAAGGATATTTATTAAATAAATTAATTAAATAATTTTAATTAGTTAAATTAACATAGTGTATCCAATTAAAATTATTTCATGATTATTAATTCATTAATTTTTATTAATAGTTTGAATTAATTTTGATTATTTTATTGATTAATTTGTTAAAATTACATAAAGTTTACCTGATTAATTCTAAAAAATAAATACAGATATAATTCGTTCTCATAAAATCCTGATGACATTTCCATGCACAACCAAACACAGTTATATGTGACTCCCAGCAATCTTATTCTCAGGCATAGTATTCCCAGGCATCATTTATTCCTAAACATCTATAAAACCTTAAATTAAACGGCCCCTAAGGGAATGCATAGCGCATAAGATGAGAACAATAAATGCTCGCGCTGAATAGATCTTCCTTCTCTGACCTCTCCCCTCTCTACGTCATCTCTCCTTGTTCAATTGAACGAATGGCTGGAATTTATAGGCTCAAGGAGGCTGACTTCACCAAGCAACTAGCTTGCGTGTTCCACTTCTTTTTATGTCAGCTCACAACTCTACCGCTTCTAAGCACCAGCCTTGGACAACGTGTATTTGTACTTCATCACGTGATAGCTTTAGCGCCTACGATACAAGATAACTTGGGCAAGATAAACATCTACAGCATATGCGTTAGTCGTAATATTATTGCATTATCTCGTCGCATCAAGAAATTTCTCACTTAAAGCAAAACTATCACAATTCTTTGATTTTATGCGTTGAACCAACACATCTCTTATTTTTTCCAGTCTCTTTTAATTAAAATTTAGATGAGAAATAACTTACTTTTTGCAAGTTATCAAAACTAAACCTAAACCTCAAGGTCTAAAAGTGTATTTTTTTTTTTCTTAAGAAATTCCATAAAAATGTAAATAAAGTGAATGCTCTTTTTCTCCCTCAAAAGAATGATAAAGTGTCTTTGTATCGACAAATAATAATAATAATAATAATGTAAAGGTAGGCATTTGGTATATTCCTAGATTCACCAAGTATCTGTCTATTTCTTTTACTAGTTTACTTCTACAATTTAAAGATTTGCAGTTGAATAACAAAGAAATTGAGGGTTTCAAAAAAAAAAAAAAAACAAATTGAGATGTTTTTTTTTTTTAAAAAAAAAAAAGTGATATTACTTTTTCTCTAAGCTGTTTTAATAATCAATTAAATTATTTCTTTTTTAAAAATATTTTGAAGTTCTTTTTTAATTGTTTAGAATTATTCTTAACTAATAACTAAATTCCATAAAAAAAATGAAAATACATTTTTTTTAAGATGAGGGGTTGAAAATTCGAATTATTTACCCTTATCCTCAACAATATAAGGAGAAAATATGAGGAAGGTTCGACTTCTTAAATGTCAAAACTACATAAGGACCCCCCCGGCCGTGAAGCTTCAACACCGCCCGCCCTCCAGTCGCCGATGTCCTCGTCGCGCCGCCGGCGTTTGAGTCGCGCCACCGCCGTCGTCGGAGCCCGTCGCAGTGCCGTCATATGTCGCGCGACTTTCTCTCTCGTCCCGATCTCTCCTCCTCGGTTCCTCCCTCCTGCCGTGAAGCCAGCCGCCACCATCTGTCACAGCTCGAGCAGCCGCCTCCCCTCTCCGGTCAGTTCTCGCTGAAAATCAAAACCCACGCGAAGATTTGTGCAATTCAGGTTTCGTGCGGCAAGAAACTCGTGGGTAAGCCTTTTCCCTTTCCTTTCCTTGTTGTTAAGGCCCGATCTAAGTCCCTTTGTGTTTGTTTTGGTTAGATCTTGCACAGACAGCAGCTCGGAGCCTCGTTTGAATCAATTGTTGGAATCAATTGGTATTAATAAAAAAATAAAAATAGCAATTCAAATAAATAAGACGTAAAACCATGTTGAGATACTCTTTCACACTCAAAGATTCTATTGAGATTTGTGTTCTTCCATGGGAAAGGAGTGAAAGAAACAATTTAATTTTCATTTTTATTTGGTGTAGTGTAATTTAGCTACCATATAACAAGATACAAATTTTGTTAAAACGTCATAAATTTTACAAAATAAAAAAATCCAAATCGAACTCAAATTCAGGTTTAATATTAAAGAAAATTTTAAAAAATCCACACGAACTATATTTGAAAAAAATAAAAATTGTAACTCTTTTTAGATTAAATATTATATTTATGCTATTTGAATCAAGATTTTCTTAAAAAAAATATATTCAAGTAAAAATAAAAATTGACTTGTGTATTTATATTTTTCAATATTTTGTAAAATTTTAAGCATTCATGCATTCAAAATATGGAGAAAAAAACATAATATAACTAAAAATAAAGTATGTAAATTTTAAGTATCACAAACCTTCAGAATTTTAGAAAAAAAACAATAATTGTGAAGAAGGAAAAAATCATGGTGTATGTGTTGTATAATTTTTAAAAAGAATATACTTACTTTTCACTAAGGTTGGAGGGTACTAAACAACACTATTTTTTTGAAAAAATGTGGAATAGTTAGTGTTCTATTGCATAATTTAGAAACCTAAAAAATATAAAAATCTTGAGAAAGAAAATCATAAGAAAGAAGAAGAAGAAAAAATATGATCTTCAAATTGTTGTTGGAAAAATAGTGAAAGATAGTCTTTTATAATTGTAAGAAATGAAGGGATTATAAAACCTTTAAAATTCTAAAACTTGTGAAGTTCTAAAATTGAATATAATTAAATGATCAAGATAAAATTGTTCATTTTCCAAATACTTGACTATAGCAAAATCAGCATAAGTGCAAATACAATTTTAAAGTCAATCTTAGCTTAACGGTTTTCCTAAAAAAAAAAAAAATAATAATGAATTTATTATTAAAATGAAAAGTCATGGTAGATAAGCAAAAAGTTACACGCATTTTCCATAAAATTATTATTCATTAATTAATTAATGTTAAATTGTTTTAATTCTTATTTTTAATAACATAATTTTTTAGGAGCCACATATTCTATTAAATGAAGGGTATATTAGGTATTTAGTGAAAACTAAAGGATAATATATTGTCCAAAACAAATTTCTTACCACGTGCATTGCACGTGTAATAATTCAAGTAAAATATTACGAACTAAAATGAATTTAATCTTCCAAACTTTGTCTCAAGAGGTTTGAGTTCTTCAATTAACATATCTAACATCTGCATAAAAAAAATATAAGAAATTGTTTGAAAGAAAAGAATCCACAAAAAAAAAAAAAAAAAAAAATCATGACATTAAGATTTTGAATTCAATTCAATGCTTATCAAATTGAGATTTCGAATCTACCTTCATTTGAAATGAAATTATCATGTTTGATTTTAAATTGACAAATTCAAATTTTAGTGAAAATTGAGTTTTTAGAAAGAAAAATTACAAAATCAAAGTTCTTCCCAATAGACACAAAACATGAAAAAAAAAAAATCATTGACAAAATCAAATTTTAATGAAATTTGATTTTTTTTCAAAAAAACAAAATTGACAAAATTGAAATCTTTCCAGTAGAGACAAAATGTGAACAAAAAAAAAGTAATAAACTGTGACGCCCTGTGCATTTTGGTATATTTATATTCCATACATCTAGTCAAATTAAATGTAAATTTTATTTGGACTAGTACTAAGGAATTATTAATTTATATACTAAGGTGTTTGAGAAATTATTATTGGGATTTAATCGTTATGATGATTTAATTCCCCGCTAAAGCTCGATTTTAATTGGTTAGTCGTTGTTATAAAATCTGTTTAAGTGTTGAAGTATTCACGCTGACTTAAGGAAGTTACCTATTATTGGGCTTCTATTTTGGGTTTTCTTAATTAAAGAATTAAGAAATAAGAAAAGGAATTAAGGAAAAGAAAAGAAAAAAAAAAAAGAGAAAGCCCTAGATCCCCATCTTTCTTCATCTCTCTCTCTTTTTGGTGTTGTCGTGAGGAAGGACCCCCCCCGGCCGTGAAGCTTCAACACCGCCCGCCCTCCAGTCGCCGATGTCCTCGTCGCGCCGCCGGCGTCTGAGTCGCGCCACCGCCGTCGTCGGAGCCCGTCGCAGCGCCGTCATATGTCGCGCGACTTTCTCTCTCTTCGCGGATCTTTCCCTCTCGTCCCGATCTCTCCTCCTCGGTTCCTCCCTCCTGCCGTGAAGCCAGTCGCCACCATCTGTCACAGCTCGAGCAGCCGCCTCCCCTCTTCGGTCAGTTCTCACTGAAAATCAAAACCCACGCGAAGATTTGTGCAATTCAGGTTTCGTGCGGCAAGAAACTCGTGGGTAAACCTTTTCCCTTTCCTTTCCTTGTTGTTAAGGCCCGATCTAAGTCCCTTTGTGTCTGTTTTGGTTAGATCTTGCACAGACAGCAGCTCGGAGCCTCGTTTTCTCGCGCTTTCGCCTTTGTCCAGCAGCGTCATTGGCCGTTTTCGGCATCACTTAGCGATTCCAGTAAGCTTTAACTCTTACCCATGTTCAGTTGGTGTTAGAATCAAAATGCCCAATGGTTTAGGTGTTGGAATTTTAATGTTATCGTTGATTTTCTGTTCTGCAGTACCGTCTTTGCTCAAATTGTGGGTGTCTCGGCGTGTCTAAGCAGTTCCGGTAAGTTTAGCTCTTACTCATTCTTGTTTAGAGCTTAAAGTAGAATGCTCATTCGTTTTAGGTGCTGGAATTTTAATGTTATGTTGATATTTCTGTTCTGCAGCACCGTTTAAGTGTTTGATTGAGTTCGAATCACTTCAACTCGAATACCCACTGCCCAAGGATCATTCTAGCGCATTGTTAGGGGTTAGAATAACCCGTCTAGCGTTGAAACGGGTCCGTTTGGGTAAGTGTCCTTGTTGTCCCTTTGTTTATAACGTTGAAGTTTGCTGCCCCTTTAGTTGTTCTAGCCTTAGTAGCATGCGTAGTTGTTGCCCATTAGCTATGTAGGCTCTTAAAGTGTTGCCCAGCCGTTATAGGTCCTAATATATGCATTTAAATGGGTCATCGTGACTGTTTTGGGTAAAAAGCATGTAGTTTATCAATGCCCTTTTAGTCTCGTTGCCTTTGTAGTTTTGCCCAACCCTTGTAGGTTCTTAAAACATGAATTAATAAGTCATTTGCTTGTTGTCTGTGGTTTAGAAGCATGCTAAATAAAGTCTCATTAATTATTTAGGCCTGAGTTGCATTGCCCAATCTCCTAAGTGTTATTAGTATGCCATAGGTTATATTTGCTTGTTGTCTAGTGGCTAAAAAGTCTTAAATATGGTCATTCAGCGAATACCCATTGCCTGTCGTGCCTTAGACATGGCTGCCCATGGTCTAAAGGTTTTGGGTTTTTAATTTGGGGAATTTTGAGTGGCTTTCCAGCAAGGAAATAGGCCTTTTCTTAGTTGAATTAGGTCTTTTAAGCATGTTTAGGGTAGCTTTGAGTTGGTTCTAATTCAGTAGGTTTTATCCTTGTTGTTTAGGGCTTTATTGGACTGCCTTGGATTACTAAGGTTGGAAGTGCTATAGGTAAGTAGTTTCTACTTACTGAGTTTGTTTGACTGCATGAAGCCTATTTGTTTGTTACTTGCTTTTCCTATATATTTATGCAATATATGAACTATTGAGATGTACTTCTTATGTTGCTTGAGATGAACATTTACTGATTTGTTGCTGGTTATGAGCATGAATTGTACCTGTTATGTTGTGATCGTTGTAGTGCTTGTGTGAAGGATGAGATGTATCTTTGTGTTGCCTGAGATGGGCGTGTTTGGGTGTTAAGCATGATGAGATGTCGTGTTAAGCACATTTTAGTCTAGTTTGCATGTTGCATGGGGTGTGTAGCATGAGTCGGGTGTGAGGCGCAGCACATGGCGCGTAATTCACGTGTAGCGGAGCGTGACGCGAAAATCACGTGGGTGTGAGTGCAGAGCGTGGCGAAAATCACGTAAGAGTGGCGCAACACATGGCGCAGAATTCATGTGAGGTAGGTGCGGAGCATGACGCGAAATCATGTGTATTGCGGAGCATGACGCGAAAATCATGTAAATTACGGAGCATGACGCGGAAATCATGTATATTACGGAGCATGATGCGGAAATCATGTAGTTGCGGAGCATGACGCAGAAATCATGTGGTGTCTAGTGCGTGCATTGCATAGTGTGAGATGCATGTGCATGGTCATTTAATGTTTTTAAGTTGTTGTTAGTTTATGGCTTAAAAGCATGTTGAATGTTTATGATTGTGTAAGCATGTTGCTTGTTCGTGGTTGTGAAAACTCGTTGGATGCGTGTGTTAAGCATGTTGGTTGTACTTGTTGTTGTTTGTGGCTTGGTAAGTGTGAGCTGCTTACCAGTACCACGGTTGTACTGATACCCCCTTCCCCATCTTCCCCCCAACATTTTAGATGTTGTAGGTTTGGATGACGAGCTAGACCTTGGTGAGGAAGAGGAGAACTTCGAGGAGGAACCCTAGGACGTTTGGGTTTTCTTTCCCTTGTTTTGGTGGATTAGGCTGTAGTTGATTTGGTTTGATTTTGCTATGCTTGAGTAGGCTAGCTTAGTTTTGTTAATTGTTGATCTGTTATGGAGAGTTTTGGTTGAGTGGTTTATATTATGAAGTTAAGATTTAGTTCTAATGTTATCTCACTTAATGAATAAAAGCTGAATAAGTAACGTGTTCTGTTGCATGAATGGTTTATGTCTGTTTGTTACGAGGCCTGACTCATATAGTGAAGTAGGTTGTGAATCTGATTCGTAGTTTGGTGGAGTTGGGTTGATTGATTAGAAGTGTTTTTGTTGCTTATCAGGTGTTGAAAAATTTTGGTTTAGGCCATTTTACGTCGTTATGCTGCCGAAATTTTCGGTACATTCGGTTTAAAGTGGTACAGTTCCATCGTTAATGGTTTAAGGGTTGTAGTAGCGTCTCTAGGCTAGAATTGGAAAACCTGGGGCATTACATAAATTGACAAAAACAAAAAAGAAACTTACTTTTTTTAAAAAAAAATAAAATTGGAAAAATAAAAATTCTTCCCATTAGACACAAAACATGAAACAAAAAAATTTTTAATTGACAAAATCAAATTTTAGTGAAACTCGATTAAATTTTTTTTTTCACAAAATAGAAATCATTCCCAGTAACACAAAACGTGAAATAAAAAAAATTAAAATTGACAAAATCAAATTTCAATGAAACTTGATTTTTTAAAAAAAAAAAAAAAAGAAAGAAAATTTACAAAATTGAAGTTCTTCCTCGCAAACATGAAAACGTGAAAAAAAAAATTAAATTGACAAAATAAAATTTTAATGAAACTTGATTTAAAAAAAAAAGGCAAAATCATATTTTGATGAAACTTGATTGTTTTAGAAAAAAGAAAATTGAAAAAATTGAAATCTTTGCAGTAGACACAAAATGTGAAACAAATTATTTTTTTTTAATGTAACTGAATTTTTCTAAACAAAAATTGAGAAAATTTAAATCCTAACCTTAAAAATGTAAAAATAACAAATTTTTAAATTGACAAAATCAAATTTTAATGAAATTTGATTTTCTTTTAGAGAAAAAAAAAAGAAATTTGACAAAATTGAAGTTCTCCGCCGTAAACACAAAACGTTAAAGAAAACAATTAAATTGACAAAATCAAATTTTAATGAACTTGATTTAAAAAAATTAATTGGAAAAATCATATTTTCATGAAACTTGATTTAAAATAAATAAATAAACTGAAAAAATCAAAATCTTTTTAGTACACAAAACGTGAAAGAAAAAAATTTTAAATTGACAAAATCAAATTTTAATAAAACTCTTTTTTTTTTTTTTTTTACAAAACAATTGACAAAATTGAAATCTTTTGTAGACAAAATATGAAAGAAAACAAAATTTTAAATTGACAAAATCAAATTTGAATGAATTGAAACTTATTTTTTTCAAAAAAAAGAAAATTGACAAAATCAAATACCTTCCTCGTGAACACAAAACGTGAAAAAAAAAATAAATTGAAAAAATCAAATTTTAATCAAACTTGATTTAAAAAAAAAGATAATTGACAAAATCATAATTTAATGAAACTTTATTTAAAAAAAAAAAAAGAAAGTTAAATCGAAATCTTTGTAGTAGACACAAAATGTGAAACAAAAAATTTTAAAATGTACAAAATCAAATTTTGATGAAACTCGATTTTTTTAAAAAAATTGACAAAATCGAAATCTTTTTCCGTAGGTACAAAACGTGAAACAAAACAAAATATTAAATTGAGAAAATCAAATTTTAATGAAACTTGACTTTTTAAAAAATTCTCATATTTTATAATTAAAAATAATTATTAAACTTTTGACATTCCAAAAATTTTCATATTCTATAATTAAAAATAATTAGATAAAAATATTAATTTTAAACTTAATTTATCGACATGGAGGTAAACCTTTTATTTTCAAGTTTTTTCACGTTCCATTCATTTTTATCTTTATGGGTGCATTTAAATTGCATTATCTCACACTACACTTAATGAATTTTAGGTTACATCTTATTGTTTTTAAAATGTTAATTAAAAAATATATATGTATTGTTCACATGTAACTTTGAAGATGGAGACACGTGGAATAAACGTATATTTGTATTAATGTTTGTATGCATGTGGATGTACAATCTCTAATGTTAATCCTCTGATTCTCTCTCTTGTGTGTGGATGTGTTTCACTCGAGGGCTGGAACGCTTGTTCTCGAGTTTGAAGCTTCAATGGATTCTTGGAGAGCTTGAAGTCTTCCAATCTTGAAGAAGTCTTCCAATCATGAAGGAGTCTTCAATCTTCAAGAAGTGTTCAGCACTTTGAAACCTATGGATTTCAAGGAGTCTTCAGTCAGTCTTGATGAAGTTTCTCTGAATTCTCTGACTCTGGCTTGGAGCTTCAAAATTCTGACATCTTGTCTTTGTGAGAGTCTAGAATTTATGAACCTTTGAAATGGAGGAGAACCCCTCTATTTATAGAGTTCTCCATGGATGAGCCAGAGTGACTTTTGGGTCTAACAACTTGAACTTGGGCTTTATTGGTCTTGGGTCTGGTTTATATTTGACCCAAAAACCACATGATCGAAATATTTAAAAGACCAAATTTGATCCAATTAATAATTATTTTTAATTAATTGGTCAAATTAATTAATTTGATCAAAATAATTTATTTTTAATTAATTGATCAAATGGACTTTGACTCTAAAAATTTATAATTAGCCAACTTTGTCTTCAAATTAAATTTGGGACACATGCCCATTATAATTGGTCCCAAATTTAATTATTTGTAATTTCGTCATTAATTTTAAATAATGACGTGGCAATTTGTGATTGACCAAAATTTCTTCTTCAACAAATGCCCCCCTTCAAACTTTGAAGATGAAAATCCAATTTGTTCACACACGTAACTTTGAAAATGGAGACACGTGGAATAAACGTATATTTGTATTAATGTTTGTAAGACAAAATAGGTCCCACACATCTTTAAGTCAAACTCATCCAAAACCATTGCCAAACCATAGTTTAAAAAGAAAACAAAAAAAACTATTTTCATAAAGCTATGTTTCATGCTCGATTTTAATTTGGTCTTCATGATAATTTAGGAGATTGAACTTAATTTTTTTAAAATTTTAAGGACCAAATTAAAACCAAGCACCAATATAAAAGACAAAATTGATATTTTTAAAAACAATTTTCAAAATAAGTGCAAAAGCCTAAGTTTTATGTTCACACTTCTTGCCAATACTCCAAGAAAGCAAAGGTGAGAGATTTAAGATCTAACAGATCCCAATACCCACTCAAAAATTTTAATCTCTTGAGGAATGATGGGATTTTGAAGAAGACAAAAAGGGTTAAGAGTAGTTGAAAATTTCCCCTTCTGAAGGAACAAGAGCCAATAATATTCAAGACAAGATTTGTTTGCCCAAAAACAAGTGGTTTGCCTCTTAGAAATATACCATATATCCTAAAGAAAAACTTACACAACCTCTATTATATATATAAACTTTCATTAGAGTTGACTAGCCAATTTGTCTCTAAGTTGATTTTGTTATTACTTTTTCTTTTTCCATCCTAAAAACTATTGGATTGAGTACGGTTGGATGAGTACGTGCATTGTATGTTTAATGTAAAGTTGGTGAGAAAAAATTATGTATGCAAAGAAAAATTGGTGAGAAAATTAAAGATATAGAGAGATGAATTAGCAAGAGAGAAAATAAGTGCGGACTGTGGAGAGTAATTACAAAAATAAAATGTGTAAAAAAAAATGAAGTGTGTTGGTCGTCCTTGATAAAATACCTTTCGATGGATTTTTTTTAAACAAAAAAAAATAATAAACTTCTAAAAACTTTTGGTATTTTTGAAAAGTACTTCTAAATTATTGTAACAAATTGAAAAAAAAAAAAAGAAAGAAAGAAAATAAGGAAAATGGGCAATTGTCCGATCAAAAAGAGGAAAAGAAAAAGGGGGGGAAACTTCCCCCCAAATTTTTCGATCAACTGACCATTAAAAAAAATATATATATCTCAGACTTCTCCCTCACGTTCTCTCTCTCGCACCTCACCCCTCTCAGCTCTCTCTCTCGTTTGCACGTCCGCGCCGCCGCCTCCTTCGCCTCCGTCGCCGCTGGTAACAGATTGCAGCCGTCCACAGTTCCTCTGCCGCCTCCGTCGCCTTGCCGCCGTGCCTCGTCGTGAGCCGCCGGTAATCTCTCTCTCTCTCTCTCTCGGTCTCACGTTTTTCCCCTCTCCCTCTCGTCTCTGTCTCTCTCTAACTCAGCTCACTCTCTCCGTCTGCAACACGCCTGTGCCGCCGCCGCCTTCTCTGAGCAGACCGCCGCCGCCGCACATCGAAACGCCTCACGCCGCCGTCGCCCAGAACGCCGCATCGCCGTCGTGTCTTGTTCTCCTTCGGTCAATCTCTCTCTCTCTAGTCTCTCTCTCTTTCGGCCTCACTCTCACAGTCTCCCTCTTTACTGCAGCAGCCACGAGCAACCACTACCGCCCTCGGTCTTGTCCGTTTTTCCAGATCTATGGTTGCCGTTGTTCAAGTCTGTTCGTCGCTTTTCAGATTTGTTCATTGCCTTTCAGATCTGTTCGTCGCCGCCGTTCGATTTTCAGCTTTGCTCCTAAAGAATTAGTTGGGTAAGAAACTTGGTTGGTTAAAGCTTTGGTGTTCTTGTTTTTGATTGTACTGTGTTGGGATTTGAGTTGCTGATTTAATTATTAGGAATTGTGGAATTCCTAGAAAGATCCGTGGGCCAAGCTGTTATACGGAGTTGTTAAGGTAAGTTAACTTGTTGAATTGGAATGAACTTTATGCATTGAAATGATAGTTGTAATTTTGGCATGAGATTTTATTATACGTTTGGGTTGAGACTGAGACGATATGATGCTTTTGTTTTCAAGAATATGGTTGCTGCATATTTGTACTGTGTGATATAAGCGAGTGTATGACTGTTATATTTTTTTTATGGCTGACTGGCAATGTATGTGGACAGTGAGGAGTGGTGGTTTCTGTGTTCTGAAGTGTGGAATGCCTGCTACGTTTTCCGTAGATGACTGAGTTGGGATGGAACATACTGGACTAGCCTGTTAGTAAATTTTGAGAGAATGAATCCCATCAGTTAGGTTGCAGTTAGGATTAACCTGCGTGCTAAGAGGCCTTAAAGGGAAAAGGAGTAAGAAAGGGAAAAGAATAGGCTAGTTGCTTTAGTAGGGGGTCGTGTCAATTAAACACCTAGGACTGAGATGTAATAGATTGAAATGAGGAGCTAAATGGGCGGAACTTGATTTCGCAGAGTAGGTGCCATTTACTAACTGTGGAAGTTAACTTCTGACTTAAAACCCATGGACGCCCCACTAGTGAAATGGTAGTTAAAGCGCTATGTGCACATTAGTGTCTTGATGGGTGAAACTTAGCTCCACTGACTAGGTGCCTTCTACTATCAGAAGCAGTAGAGATCTCCCAAAATGCCTACATGTGCACTTTCAGTGAGTTGGCAAATTATGTAGGTGATTTAAATTGATCACGAGCCCCATGCTATGGAATGAATGAAATGAAATGAACTAGAAAGAGATGACATTACCTTTGGGCCCTTAGCTCGTTTAACCTTTTGAAACCTTGGACGTTGCATGTTTAGCAGTAATGTTACTTACTGAGTATTTTTCTTAAATACTCATTCTTTTCCCTAACATGTAAATGCAGGTAAAGGCAAGGGTGTACAAAATGTGGGACAGAACTTTGATGGATGAGCCATGGAATCCCGTAGGATAGACTTCCGCTTTTACATGTTGAAACTCGTTTTATTTGCAGTTGTGATGTTATGTTTTGGTGTTGTTTCCGCTTTTAAGATGTTCAATTGAAATGGTGAAAGATTTTAGTTGTTTCTGTTTTAACTGGGATCCCAGGCTGAAAAGTATCGTTGCTTTTTTTTTTCAAGAATGTGTTACTCTAAATGTTGTGTCATCTTCATTATTTGAAAGTTAAAGGAAATGCATGTGGTAATGGCCCTAGGATCTAGGCATGAAATGTAGGGTCGTTACAATTATAGTCAATTATATAAATATAGTTGAATAAAAATGTAAAGCCCTAGGTTTTCCAACCTTTAGCCTAAAGACGCTACTACAACCCTGCAACTATTATCCACAGTTCTGAACCACTTTAAACCGGAAGTACCAAAAATTTCGGCAGCATAACGGCGTAAAATGGCCTGAACCAAATTTTTCACAACACCTGATAAGCAACAAACACTTCTAAATGAACTCGAACCCAAGCTCCACCAAACAACATATCAAATTTCACAACCTAACTTCTTTATACGAGTCAAGTCTCGTAGCAACAGACAACATGATCAATACATTATCACCATGCAACAAAGGTTATTGCCAGCTTTACTTAACTCTACGCCGCGGAAATAACTTTTATTAAAATCAACAACTCACCCCAAAGAATACTAGCTAAACGACCTTGATTCTTAAATGAGAAAACAATGGAACTAAACCCTAAGTTCACAATTTAAGCAACTCAAAAAATCTCACCATAACAGGACTACAATATAAACAACTAATCCAACTAGCCTATCAAAACATAGGCACGAAATAAAACCACGACATCCTAAGCATCTTCCTCGTAGCTCTTGTAACGACCCGACTTCTTAATAAGCCTTTAAGGGACCGTTACGACAATGCATGTTTTGGAGGTCTTTTTAAATAAAAATATTTCAAAACATAAACACTAATTTAAGTAAAAACTTTAAAACAAAACTTTTATTCGGGATCCCTAATTTTTAAAAGTTTTTAAATATTCTTAAATAATTTCTAAAAATGTAAGTGTACATGGCCTCTAGAAAATTTTTCAAACAAATTTACAAATAAAGTAAAACAGAGTTCTTTAAGCGGAAGAAAATAAAATATGAAATTTTAGGTCCTCTCATGGTTGTCTATCGGATTCTCATCAATCGCCTTCCATCTGCCCTTGCCTTTACCTGTAAAAAAATATTTTTTGAAAAGAATGAGTATTTTAAATACTCAGTAAGTGACCCTACTATTGAGGTTGGGTCACGCTTTAAAAACATTTTAAAAATCAACAACAAATATCTTTTTGGTGGCTTTTAAACTTTATTTTAACTGAAAGATGATATACATCAATTTCATGCATATCCTATACACATCAATTTCATGTGTCTCCTACGGAGGCCGTCAATTTCACGAAACCTCGAGGTCGTCAATTTTGGTTGAAAATTTTTAAGATCTGTTTGGAATACCTTTTAGTTTAAGGGTGTGTTTGGTTTAACTTTTGAAGTGTTTAATTTTTTTTTAAAAAAATCAATTTGAAAAAAATTTATAGTGTTTGGCAACCATTAAAAATGACTTATAGAAAATGAGATTGATAAATAAACCATTTTGAGAGAAACACTTGAAACCAACTTTTTTTAAAGTCTTTAACATATATACAATAACTTGCATATAAAAACACCTATGAGGAAATGCAACCAAACATATGAGTGTTTAAATCCTAAACTATTTTTACACAAAATATTTTTTAAAAAATGCATTCTTGAAATTATTTAAATTAAAATGTATTCCAAACGGACAATAAGTGTTTTCTAGAATGCATTTTTTTAAGGAAAAAAAAAACTTTTTTTGTATAAAAATTGTTGAGAACTTAAACACTCGTATATTTGGTTATATTTCTTCATAAGTGTTTTTATACCCAAGTTATTATATACTTAAAATTTCTTTTTAATAAATTTGTTTTCAAGTGTTTCTCTCAAAATGGTTTAGTTTTCAATCTCATTTTTTAATAAGTCATTTTTAGGGATTGTCAAACGCTAAAATTTTTGTCAAAATGATTTTTAAAAAAAAAAATAAAAAAAAAAAAAGTTAAACCAAACATATACCTTAAATAATTTGTCCATATGGAATATTTGGTAACTGTTTGAGGGTGCTCTATTTTTATAGATTTGGTTTCAATGTTAGTAGAGAAAATATCAATTCTTTCATCTTCAATTCTGGATAAGGTCAATTTAGTTTTTTTTAGCTGTACATCAAATACTTTATTACATTATTAAATCAGAGAAAATACAAATAATGCTTCATTTTCAAGTTTAAAAGTGGAGAAAGTAACAATTTGACATGAAACCATAACAAACCCACCCCACAAAGTAATCCATAATTACTAAATCAGAAGAACCTCAACCTTGAAGAAATATAGAAAAAAAGAAATCTTATTAGGTATGGATGCACAATACAATAAATCATAGTCCTAATAAATATACGGTGAAATACATTTTTGGTCCCTAAAGTTTCAAAAGCAACACTTTTGGTACTTGAGATAATTTGAAAAATGGTTCTGAATGGCCCCTTTAACTCTTTTGACTGTTAGTTAACCAGTAATGAAATGATGTCCCTTTAACTCTTTTGACGGTTAGTTAACCAGTAGTTGATATGGTAATTAGATTGTTGATTGTAACATACTGATTTAGCAAAATATAATAGTTTAATAACATTTTTGGTTCTCTCAAAAAAAAAAAAAAAAAAAAATAACATTTTTGGTGACGGGACATTTTTTTTTCTTCCTCCCTTCTCTCCTTTTTCTCCTCATTTTGAGGTGTTAAATCACTAATCAACCAAAAAACTTAAGCTAATGATTTACGATAAACTTAATTATATCAATATTCTTATACTCTCTCTCACTTGTGCACTTGGAATTTGTATAAGACCTAACAAGCAGAAATCTATATTAATAGGAGAGGAAATGACTTTATAGGGGTTTGAATACAGGATCTCCTACTCTGATAATGTGTTAAATCATCGATCAATCAAAAAGCTTTAGCTGATGGGTTAAGGTAAATTTAATCTTATATCAATAATTTTAAGTTCTTTTGTTGATTAATGATTTAATATGGTATCAGAGTAAGAGTCCTGTGTTTAAACTCCTAATAATGTCATTTCCTGGATGATTAATATTGATTTCCACTCGTTGGTCCTTCTATAGATTTCCAAGCCCACAAGTGAGGAGGGAGAGGTAAAGTATTAATATAATTTAATTTATCGTAACCCATCAGTTTAAATTTCTAGGTCCATTGGTGATTTAACACGAGGAAGCTTGTCAATGGCCTCACCATCACCATCTCTAAGACCCATTGTTGCTGTTGTTTCGATTTAATTTCTCCTAGGAACGAACAAAAGAGCTAGAATCTCCTTTGCTCTTGATCTATATGGAACGAAGAAGAAAGTTTTTCCTCATTCATTTTAACACTAGTTAACTAAGGGTTAAATAGGGACCATTTCAAATCATTTTCTCAAATTACCTTAGGTAACATATAAAAAATGTCATTTTTGGAAACTTCAAGCACTAAATTGACACTAACTCCAAACTTTAGGGACAAAAATAAAAATATAGCTTGCCTATGTGATATAAGCTAGACTAATAACTTAACACAAATTTTAGACGCATGAATTACGATTCTATAGATATATGTATAAATATACTTGTATTTATTTTTATCTTCTCAATATATGCCTTGGATTTTAGTATATAAAGGGTTATTTCACTTTTGCAAGATAGCAAGGAGTATCAAACGAACAGAGTTGTATAAGAAAAATTATATTTTCATTTACTTTTGGTTTTATAAATAGGAAAGCCAAATTTAGTGGCCTCTAAATTTAAGAAAGACTAAATTTGGGAAGAAGAATTATAATTAAACATTAAATTAGTCAAAGAGTTGAACAAAGTACTGATAATTAGTTATAAATAACAACCATGGGCATCCCATTTTTGGAAAACCAAAACCAAAATGGATCTTCTCTCCCTCATTTTTGGGTTAAGCTTCACGGTGGTAACTCCCTCCTGTGTGGCTCAAGACTCACCTGAGGATTTCGTGAATGCCCATAACACGGCTCGTGCCAAGGTTGGCGTCGGACCCGTCGAGTGGGATGAAAGTGTAGCAAGCTATGCTCGACAATATGCGAAAGAACGCATCAACGACTGTGAATTGATACACTCCACTGGTGGTCCATATGGGGAAAATCTTGCATGGGGCATGCCCGACTTGTCAGGCACTAGTGCAGTTGAGATGTGGTTCAATGAAAAAGAATTTTACGATTATGACACTGATACATGTGCAGCTGGTAAGATGTGCGGCCATTACACCCAGGTGGTTTGGAAAAATTCAACGAGGATTGGATGTGCAAAAGTGAAATGCATGAGCGCAAATGCTGGTTCATTCATCACCTGCAACTATGATCCCGTTGGCAATATCATTGGCCAAAAGCCATTTTGAGACAAGTTTAAATTAAACACAAGAGTATTATATTGGTAATTAATAATGGATATTATTGTGAGAGTATATGTCTGTGAGTTATTAAAGAAATATAATTTATCCTTTTTGCTCGGTTGGAAGCATCTCACTTCTTGTTGCTATTTACTACTCAGCTTGTGTTTCAGTTATTGGCTCACATGATGAGGTAGGATTGTTTACACTAGAAAGCTCAAGGTTCATTGTCTCATTCTAATCTGCAACCAACAACATTTCTTCCTCTCCTTTTTACTCTACAACTCCAATAATTTGGCTCCATTCGTTTTTCGTTTTTAGTTTTAGAAAATTATATTTGTGTGTCTTCTTCCAAATTTCCTACAATGGTTTTCATCTTTGTTAAGGATCTATTTGAATTCCTACCCAAATTCGTTCTAAAAACAAAAATAAGTTTTTGGAAACTACTTTTTTTTTTTCTTTCAAAATTTGATTTGGTTTTTGAAAACAAGGAAGAAAATAGATACTAAAATGAAGAGACTAAACCAAAAACCAAATGATTATCAAACAGGGTAAGGGCTTTTGGTAAGCTTTAATTATAAAAAAAAAAAAAAAATGACAATAATTAAACTTCTACCAACATAAAGAGGCTAAAATGAAGTATATGGATTAGCAATGAAATTAACTAACTTTTCTTTTTATTACCTTTGGAATTACAAAAATAATCAAATGAATGTTGCTTATAAAGAATTCATATATAAAGGACTTCTTTGACGCGTAGGAAGATTTCCCAGTAATCTAAGTCCTATAAGTAAAGAGATATATTCATTAATAAGAAAAAGAAAAAAATGTGAAGGGTGATTGGATTGGATGCTAAAATAGTATCTTGGGTCATGAATAGTGATTCAATTAATTGATGATAAAGAAAGAGAAATTATTTGTTCAGTTCTCCACCTTAACGATAGAATTTTTTTTTTGATCAAATTCTATATAGAGAGGTACGACACAAAAGGGTAAAACAAACCAACCACTACAACATAACGAGTCACACAAGGGCAACCTGTGAAGCATTCCATGGTGGCTTAGAAGACCCATGGGATATACAAGTGTCATTCTTCAAATGGATCACTAATACTCTCATCTCTCTTGTAGCAGCAGGTTTGTTTTTTTTTTAAAAAAAAAAAAAAAAAAAAGAAAAGAAAATGAAGGGGTGGGCAGTGGCCCGGTCAAAAGGGGAAAATGGAAAATGGGGGGAAACTTCCCCCCAAATTCGGTCAACTGACCGGTTTTTAAAAAAAAAAAAAAAAAAGTCTGAATCTCTCCCTCACGCTCTTTTTCTCCCTCTCACAGCTTTCTCTTTCTCCCTCTCGCAACTTTCTCTCTCTCTCTCTCGCACGCTCTCTCTCTCCCTCCCTCATCTCTGCAAGCCGCCGCCGCACGCCGTCGTCGTCCTCTGCAAGCCGCCGCCGCCATCGGTAACATCTCTCCATCTCTCTCTCTCTCGGTTTTCTCTCTCTCGGATCCGTTCTCTCTGTTCTTTCTCTCTCTCACTCGCGACTGTACCTTCTCTCTGCGTGTAGCCTCGCCGCTGTCCGTGGCTCAGTCGCCGCCTACATTGTCTCGGAATCGATTGTCACCGCCACCGCCTTAAGATAAACAGCCTCACGCAACTTATATGTTCGACGTTTCCGGTTAGTGGGTAAGTGAGATTTAAGGTGTTTTGGTCAATTTAATGTTTAATCATGGATACCCATTGATTTTAGCTTCCGATTTCAAGGTGCCCGTGGCGTTTGGAGGCCGAATTGTCGAATTTGAGCGATTTGGGACTGCTGGACAGCAAGCCGTGGTTCTGTTTTGGGTGAGTTTTGGTTGTTAAATTATCCCCAAATTTAATGGGTTCTTAGTTGAATGCTTGGATTAGAGTCCCTATTTTATTAAGAGTTATTTCCTTGTTGTAGTTTGCTTAAGAACCTTGGAGTTAAGGAAGTTCTTGAAGGTTAATCAAGTATCTCCTTCACTAAGGTAAGTAGCCCTTTGGAATAAATTCTATGCTTTAAACTCATTTAAGTTGAGTATGGTTATAATAGCATGAGTTGGATTTAATCCTTAAGTTGCCCCTTGGAATCTAAGTAGCTAATTGGATTCAAATTTCATGTTTTAAGTGTATTGTGTGGTGACTGAACATGGTAAGTAGCTTGCCGCTTGGGAATGAAATGTGTATGTTTGAAATGATTGTTTACTTCTGGCATGAGCATGTGGATAAGTTGTTCGGACTGAGACGGAGGTGATATGTTGCGTTAATTTCAAGATCATGGCTACTGCATATATATATTTGAGTTGTGAGATAGAAGCGAGTGTATGACTATTGTATATTTTTTTAAAGTTGACTGACATTGTTTGTGGGCAACAAGAAGTTGTGGTTTTCTCTGTTTAGGAGTGTCGGTTGTCGCCTCCATTTCTTATTCTTGTGATATGACTGAGTTGGGAGGGTGCATATCAGTTAGCCTGTCAGTAATCTAGGAAAAGAAATCGATTGTATTAAATAGGTTGCGGTTAAGGTTAGTAAGTGTTAAGGTCCTAAAGGGGAAAAAAAATAGGCTAGTTGCCTTAGAAGAGGGTCGTGTCAATTAAACACCTGAGACTGAGATGTACTAGACTGAAATGAGGGGCTTAATGGGCGGGACTTGGCTTCGCAGACTAGGTGCCATTTACTAACTGTGGAAGTTAATTTCTAACTTAAACCCATGAACGCCCACCAGTGAAATGGTAGTTTAGAGCGCTACGCGCCCATTAGTGCCTTGAGGGTTGAGACTTAGCTCCACTGACTGGGTGCCATCTACCATCAGTAGGAGTAGAGACCTCCCAAAACTCCCACTTGTGCACTATTAGTGAGTTGGCAAACTTATATATATAGGTGAACTAATTGAACACGAGACCCGAACTGCAGATAAATGAAATGAAATGAAATGAATGAGAATGAGATGACCTAACCCTTAGGCCCTTAACTCGAATAAAATGTTAAAACCTTGATTGCTACTTACTGAGTATTTTCTTAAATACTCATTCTTTTCCCTTACATACAACTGCAGGTAGAGGTAAAGGTGTACAGGACGCGTGACGGAGAGTTGCTGGGCCATGGATCTCCTTTAGGATAGTATTCCGCATTTTGTGTTTAGAAATTCTTATTTTGAACTTGTATAGTGAATGATTTAAGGTTTTTTCCGCTTTAAGTTTTGTTTGAACAACTAAAGGTTTTCGTTTGTTCTGTTTTAACTGGGATCCCAGGTTGAAAAGTTTCGCAATATTTCTAAGTATGTTTTCTTTAAATGATATTTCCTCGCTGTTCTTAGAAGTAGAATGAAATGCATGTAGTAACGGCCTTAGGATCTAGGCATGAAAAGTAGGGTCGTTACAGTTGGTATCAGAGCTCTAGGTTATAGGTTCTGTAGACTGGTTTACATCGTAAACCTTAGGTATGTCCATGGCTTATCAGCAAGCATCCGGTCACGCCAGGTACACGTTTGATTACTTTGTAGCCCGCAAATGTTATGTATATTTGAAAAGGGTTCATGTTGTGGGAAAAATATGCATAAGGTTTTGTACCTGTGAATTGTTTAAAGGATTCAAGTCTGTTTAGTAAGATGATAAAATTTTTGTGAAATAGATCATGCCTCCCCGAGCACAAGGACGTGGAAGAGGTCGAGGAAGAGGTCGTGGTAGGGGTCGTACAGCCCCTGAGCAAGTTGTGCCACCTGTGGGGCAAGGGGAAAATCTACCAGAAAACCCACAAGTGGAACAGCCGGGTGAACAGCCGGGGCCTGCGGTAGGACCTGTTACAGTGGATATCCAGGCAATAGTTCAGACCGCAGTTCAGGCTGCAGTTGCGGGCATGCTTGTAGGGCGACAGGCCCAAGCGCCTCAGAACAACGAAGCCGCCCTATCACGGGAAGCTAGGTGCTTAAGAGATTTTAGGAAGTGGGACCCTTGTCCGTTCGATGGAGCCTCAAGGGACCCCATGGTAGCAGAGTTGTGGCTGTCCTCCATCGAGACTGTTTTTCGCCACATGAACTGCCCGGAGGACCAGAAAGTGTACTGCGCCGTGTTCCTGTTACGAGATAACGCCTTGATTTGGTGGCAATCGATCGAAAGGACTATAAACGTCAGCAACGGACCTGTCACATGGACTCAGTTCAGGGGGGAGTTCTTCAGGAAGTATTACCCTGCAGCCTCCCGATTCAAGATGCAAGCAGAGTTTGTGGCTCTTACGCAGGGAAACCGAACCGTAGAGGAATACGAGACAGAGTTCGCCAGACTGTCTCGGTTTGCTCCTGCCCTGGTAGCTGTAGAGGCTGATAAGGTAGAACGTTTCATCACAGGCTTAAAGGAAGAGATTCAGGGCAGTGTGGCAACCCATGAACCCCAAGACTATGCCACGGCAGTTAGGGTGGCACAGCTGATTGATCGACGACCGTCAGCTGTCTCTTCAGAACCTTCCTCAGGTCATAAGCGAAGGTACGATCAGATGAGCTCGAACACACAGAGGGGCCACCGTTACCCTAGACGAGGTCCGCCCCAGGACCGTCGACAGAAAGCACCGAATCAGCCAGGGCCTAATATGGATAGGCCATTATGTCAGACGTGTAGGAAGTACCACTGGGGTCGTTGCTTGGCCGGGACCCGAGTTTGTTTCAAGTGTGGCCGGGAAGGGCATATTGCGCCGAATTGTAATCAGAAGAAGACTAATTATGCTGACCAGCCGTCCAGTTCAAATCAGGCATCTGGGGTAAGACCAGCACAACATCAGGGCAAGATATTTGCCACTACCCGACAAGAGGCCGAGGACCTTAATGCAGTAGTGACAGGTACCATCCCTATCCTCGGCCATTATGCTTTTGTGTTGTTTGATTCGGGTTCAACGCATTCTTTTATTTCTGCATCGTTTGTAAGTCAAGCCAACCTAGAGCTAGAGCCGTTAGGCTATGTTTTGTCAGTCTCAACCCCTGCGGGGGTAACATTACTAGCTAGTGAAACGGTGAAAGCCTGCCAAATGTTAGTGTCTGATCGATCGATGGACGTGACATTGATCGCCCTTGATATGAGTGATTTTGATGTTATCTTGGGAATGGAATGGTTGGCTTCTAATTATGCCAACATAGATTGTTATCGTAAGGAGGTTATCTTTAACCCTCCGTCAGAGGCAAGCTTCAAGTTTAAAGGATCGATGATGAAAGGTGCTCCTAAGGTAGTCTCTGCGATGAAGGCGAGGAAATTGATTAACAAAGGAGCTTGGGGCTTACTGGCTAGTGTGGTTGACACAAGGAAAACCGAGGCATCGATGGCCTCAATACCGGTAGTGAGGGAATTCTTAGATGTATTTCCCGAGGATCTGACAGGACTACCGCCGGCACGAGAGGTTGACTTCTGCATTGAGCTTGAGCCAGGGACTAACCCGATTTCTAAAGCTCCATATAGGATGGCTCCAGCGGAATTGAAAGAGCTTAAGGTGCAGATTCAGGAGCTGTTGGACAAAGGTTATATACGCCCCAGCGTCTCGCCGTGGGGTGCTCCAGTTTTATTTGTGAAAAAGAAGGATGGGACAATGCGTTTGTGCATCGACTACCGGGAGCTGAACAAAGTGACAATAAAGAACAGATACCCTCTGCCCAGGATTGATGACCTCTTTGATCAGCTTCAAGGTGCAGCAGTGTTTTCTAAAATAGATCTACGGTCAGGTTATCATCAGTTGAGGATTAGAGAGGACGATATACCCAAGACAGCTTTCCGAACCAGGTATGGGCATTACGAATTTACTGTGATGTTCTTTGGGCTTACTAATGCTCCCGCAGTTTTCATGGACTTGATGAACAGGGTATTCAAGGAATTCCTGGATTCTTTTGTGATTGTTTTTATCGACGACATTCTTATCTACTCCAAGACAAAAGAGGAACATGAGGATCATCTTAGGAGAGTTCTAATCACCTTAAGAACGAACAAGTTGTATGCCAAATTCTCTAAATGTGAGTTTTGGTTACAACGAGTTTCCTTCTTAGGGCACGTGGTGTCAAAGGAGGGTGTCACAGTAGATCCAGCCAAAATAGAGGCAGTGTCCAATTGGTCTCGACCTACTTCAGTCAGCGAGATTCGGAGTTTCTTGGGGTTAGCAGGCTATTACCGTCGTTTTGTGCAAGGTTTTTCCAGTATAGCCGCACCTCTAACTCAGTTGACTCGAAAGGGTACTCCATTCGTGTGGAATGAAGCTTGTGAGGCAAGCTTCCAAGAGCTTAAGCAAAGACTTGTTTCAGCACCAGTACTTACAGTACCCGATGGTTCAGGAGAATTTGTTATTTACAGCGATGCTTCAAAGAAGGGACTGGGTTGTGTGTTAATGCAGCACGGTAAGGTCATTGCTTATGCGTCTCGTCAGCTGAAAGATTATGAGAAGAACTACTCGACCCATGACTTGGAATTAGCAGCAGTGGTCTTTGCTTTGAAGATTTGGAGGCACTATCTGTACGGTGAGAAGATCCAAATCTTCACGGACCACAAAAGCTTGAAATACCTCTTCACCCAGAAGGAGTTGAATATGAGGCAGCGGAGATGGTTAGAGTTAATGAAAAATTATGATTGTGACATCCAGTACCACCCGGGCAAGGCAAATGTGGTTGCAGATGCCCTCAGTAGGAAGACTGCTCATGCGTCTGCTTTGATTACTACTCAGGCTCATATATTGGATGACTTGGAACGTGCAGAGATTATGGTTGCAGTGGGCGAAGTTACAGCACGCCTAGCTCAATTGACAGTTAAGTCGAGCTTGAGACAGAGGATCATAGATGCCCAACCAAGTGACCCTGACCTTGTTGCTAAGCGCAGTCAAGTATTGGCAGGGCAGGTGAACGAGTTCTCCCTATCTTCGGACCTCGGCTTGTGTTATCAGGGTCGCTTATGCGTACCTAGGAATGCCGATCTCAAACAGGAGTTATTAGAAGAGGCACACAGTTCACCTTTTTCAATCCATCCAGGAAGTACGAAGATGTACCATGATTTGAAACAGTATTACTGGTGGCAGGGCATGAAAAGAGAGATAGCGGATTTTGTCAGTAAATGCCTTGTTTGCCAACAGGTGAAAGCCCCGAGACAGAAACCAGCAGGCTTGTTGCAGCCGCTGAGTGTCCCAGAATGGAAGTGGGAGCATATATCTATGGACTTCATCACAGGATTGCCTAGAACGGCCAAGGGTTACACCGTGATTTGGGTCATTATCGACAGACTCACCAAGTCAGCACACTTTCTCCCTGGAAAGCCTACTTACACCGTTGAAAAGTGGGCACAGTTATATATGACAGAGATAGTCAAGCTCCATGGTGTGCCGGTATCAATCGTGTCAGATAGAGACCCTCGGTTCACTTCTAACTTCTGGAGGAGTCTGCAAAGAGCCTCGGGTACTCAGTTACGTTTCAGTACAGCTTTTCACCCTCAGACAGATGGTCAAACTGAGCGATTGAACCAAACTCTAGAGGATATGTTGCGAGCATGTGTCTTGGATTTCTCAGGTAGTTGGGATGCACACCTGCACTTAATGGAATTTGCTTATAACAATAGTTATCAAGCAACCATCGGTATGTCACCGTTTGAGGCCCTCTATGGGAAGAGATGTAGGTCCCCTGTTTATTGGGATGAGGTCGGAGAACGTCAGTTGTTGGGACCTGAATTGATTCAAGCCTCCAGCGAGGCTATTCGCACAATCAGATCGAGGATGTTAACGGCTCAAAGCCGACAGAAGAGCTATGCAGATACAAGGAGAAGAGATTTAGAGTTTGACGTGGGCGATCACGTTTTCTTGAAGGTAGCTCCAATGAAAGGAGTTTTGAGGTTTGGAAGAAATGGCAAGCTCAATCCACGTTTCATTGGTCCGTTTGAGATTCTAGAACGGATTGGTCCGGTAGCTTATCGTCTAGCGTTGTCGCCTTCCCTTTCAGCGGTTCACAACGTTTTCCATGTCTCTATGTTACGAAGGTATTTGGCAAATCCAGCCCACAGAGTGGACTATGAACCCTTGCAACTTAGCGAGAACTTGTCTTATGAGGAGGAACCTGTGCTAATTCTTGACAGAGTGGTGAAGGTCCTTTGCAATCGCGACATAGCTCTCGTGAAGGTCCTTTGGCGAAACCATTTGTCTGAAGAGGCAACGTGGGAGAGAGAAGATGAAATGATGGCCAAGTATCCAGAGTTGTTCTATTACTAGCAACTTTCGAGGACGAAAGTTCTTTTAAGGTTAGTATGATGTAGCAGCCGGTTTGTTTTTTTTTTAAAAAAAAAAAAAAAAGAAAATGAAGGGGTGGGCAGTGGCCCGGTCAAAAGGGGAAAATGGAAAATGGGGGGAAACTTCCCCCCAAATTCGGTCAACTGACCGGTTTTTAAAAAAAAAAAAAAAAAAAAAAAAGTCTGAATCTCTCCCTCACGCTCTTTTTCTCCCTCTCACAGCTTTCTCTTTCTCCCTCTCGCAGCTTTTTCTCTCTCTCTCTCGCACGCTCTCTCTCTCCATCCCTCATCTCTGCAAGCCGCCGCCGCACGCCGTCGTCGTCCTCTGCAAGCCGCCGCCGCCGCCGTCGGTAACATCTCTCCATCTCTCTCTCTCTCTCGGTTTTCTCCCTCTCGGATCCGTTCTCTCTGTTTTTTCTCTCTCTCACTCGCGACTGTACCTTCTCTCTGCGTGTAGCCTCGCCGCTGTCCGTGGCTCAGTCGCCGCCTACATTGTCTCGGAATCGATTGTCGCCGCCACCGCCTTAAGATAAACAGCCTCACGCAACTTATATGTTCGACGTTTCCGGTTAGTGGGTAAGTGAGATTTAAGGTGTTTTGGTCAATTTAATGTTTAATCATGGATACCCATTGATTTTAGCTTCCGATTTCAAGGTGCCCGTGGCGTTTGGAGGCCGAATTGTCGAATTTGAGCGATTTGGGACTGCTGGACAGCAAGCCGTGGTTCTGTTTTGGGTGAGTTTTGGTTGTTAAATTATCCCCAAATTTAATGGGTTCTTAGTTGAATGCTTGGATTAGAGTCCCTATTTTATTAAGAGTTATTTCCTTGTTGTAGTTTGCTTAAGAACCTTGGAGTTAAGGAAGTTCTTGAAGGTTAATCAAGTATCTCCTTCACTAAGGTAAGTAGCCCTTTGGAATAAATTCTATGCTTTAAACTCATTTAAGTTGAGTATGGTTATAATAGCATGAGTTGGATTTAATCCTTAAGTTGCCCCTTGGAATCTAAGTAGCTAATTGGATTCAAATTTCATGTTTTAAGTGTATTGTGTGGTGACTGAACATGGTAAGTAGCTTGCCGCTTGGGAATGAAATGTGTATGTTTGAAATGATTGTTTACTTCTGGCATGAGCATGTGGATAAGTTGTTCGGACTGAGACGGAGGTGATATGTTGCGTTAATTTCAAGATCATGGCTACTGCATATATATATTTGAGTTGTGAGATAGAAGCGAGTGTATGACTATTGTATATTTTTTTAAAGTTGACTGACATTGTTTGTGGGCAACAAGAAGTTGTGGTTTTCTCTGTTTAGGAGTGTCGGTTGTCGCCTCCATTTCTTATTCTTGTGATATGACTGAGTTGGGAGGGTGCATATCAGTTAGCCTGTCAGTAATCTAGGAAAAGAAATCGATTGTATTAAATAGGTTGCGGTTAAGGTTAGTAAGTGTTAAGGGGTCCTAAAGGGGAAAAAAAAAATAGGCTAGTTGCCTTAGAAGAGGGTCGTGTCAATTAAACACCTGAGACTGAGATGTACTAGACTGAAATGAGGGGCTTAATGCGCGGGACTTGGCTTCGCAGACTAGGTGCCATTTACTAACTGTGGAAGTTAATTTCTGACTTAAACCCATGAACGCCCCACCAGTGAAATGGTAGTTTAGAGCGCTACGCGCCCATTAGTGCCTTGAGGGTTGAGACTTAGCTCCACTGACTGGGTGCCATCTACCATCAGTAGGAGTAGAGACCTCCCAAAACTCCCACTTGTGCACTATTAGTGAGTTGGCAAATTATATATATAGGTGAACTAATTGAACACGAGACCCGAACTGCAGATAAATGAAATGAAATGAAATGAATGAGAATGAGATAACCTAACCCTTAGACCCTTAACTCGAATAAAATGTTAAAACCTTGATTGCTACTTACTGAGTATTTTCTTAAATACTCATTCTTTTCCCTTACATACAACTGCAGGTAGAGGTAAAGGTGTACAGGACGCATGACGGAGAGTTGCTGGGCCATGGATCTCCTTTAGGATAGTATTCCGCATTTTGTGTTTAGAAATTCTTATTTTGAACTTGTATAGTGAATGATTTAAGGTTTTTTCCGCTTTAAGTTTTGTTTGAACAACTAAAGGTTTTCGTTTGTTCTGTTTTAACTGGGATCCCAGGTTGAAAAGTTTCGCAATATTTCTAAGTATGTTTTCTTTAAATGATATTTCCTCGCTGTTCTTAGAAGTAGAATGAAATGCATGTAGTAACGGCCTTAGGATCTAGGCATGAAAAGTAGGGTCGTTGATGTGGACTTTTCCTACCGCAAGCGCACGGGTCAAGTAATAATAAAGTGTTCGTATAAACGAGTGTCGTCCTCTGGATTGGATTTTTAAGCAAATCAAGTATTGTGAATTATCTTGCTCAAGTTTATTTAGGGATCAAAAAGTAGTGAGTGAATGATATGAAAACTAAATCAAAGCAAGTAAAAAAGTGGAAATTCAATTGGAAAAACACTTAGGGAATTGATTTCGCCGATTTAGTCTAGGATTGATTTTAAGGAGTAAGTTATTATGCACAATGAAATTATGAGCCAAAGACCCTTTAATCACAACTACCTCTCCCGAGTATAATTGATTCTCATGCAAATTAACCAACTTGATATCCCTATCTAAGTTTATTAATATGCAAGGCAATGAGATCTTTTGACCAATTCTAAAGTTAATCTAAAACCGTCACGAATTAGAAAATAAACTTTAGTCATGCAATCTTGAGTATGTCTATATCAAATCCCCTCTCCCGAGCTAGATTCAAAACATAAATCATCCAACTAATGGCCAATCAATTGAAAGCATTAAATCAAGATTACAAACATAATAAACATTGCACAACTTAAACCATAAATCAATCCATAAACTCAATCAACTACATCAATCCCTAAGCTACAAGTTTAGCTACTCATGATTTGTATTACAAGCTCAACTAAACATAATAAAGCCATAAAATCTCGCTAAGAAAAGGAAAGGGAAAAGAAAACTCAATGTAGGCCGAGACCGAACGTCCCCGCACGATCCCCACGAACAATGGGTTGATTTCCGCTTTTCTCCCTCTTCTTCAGCCTCAATCCTCTGTTTTCTCCTCTGTTTTACGGCCCCAAAAGTATCCAAGAGAGTCCCCCAAAAACCTAGTCGAAAAGAACTATAAATACTGATTTTTCGTCGTAGCGTCGAGACGCTATCCAGACAGCGTCTCGACGCTGCCTCTAAAACACGCGCGTCTGGAATGGAAATAACGGTAGCGTCGAGACGCTATTGTCACAGCGTCTCGACGCTGTGACGCTGCCGCCTCTTCTAATTAAGGAAAACCAGCGTCGAGACCCTCCAAGAGTGGCGTCTCGACGCTGATGGGCAGAATGCCCTCTCTTGGCTCCTTGTTGCTTGAACTTTCCGGTTCTTTGGCATATTTTCACGTCCCGAACACCCGATTAACTCCAATTCCACGTTTTAGCTCTAATCATCGCTTTCCTACAAAATAAACAATAAAGCACAATAAAATGGCCCAAAAATCATAAAAGACTAGCTAAATTAAATAAGTAAAAGTAGCTAGCTATGCTCGCTATCAGTCGTTACATCTCTAATACCCTCTATTTATAATTACTTCACCCAGTCATTACTATTATGCTACTATTAATTTCCTCACAATCAAGGATGAAAATATTTGTCTATATGTCGATATATTTCGATGATATATCCGCAAATCGAAGAGTTCGACATGGATATTGAGGATTAATCGATATCCTCAATATCTTTTATAAATACCCATAAAATATAAAAATACATCATCTATTAACCTCAGTACAATTATGAATACTAATAATAAGATCTATAACTTAGTTTGAAAGCAAAAACATTTTACTTATTAATTTAAATATATTTTCTAAAAAAAATTATTTACAGAAATATTTGTCGATATTGATATTTTACCGATATATCCGTAAAATTAAAATCCCTATATCAATATCGACATCGATAACGATATTTTCATCCTTACTCTAATATCAAGCCACAAAAAAAATAAAAAAATAAAAAAATAATAACTCAACTAGAAAATATCCAAATTTAATCACATGCCAACAAAACTCAAATTACCTAGCTAAAAGAGGCATCTATAAGATGAGCAATCAATATATACCCAAAAAAAATATACTTGTCTGGCCAAAATAATATCCACGATAAATTATCATCTATATATGTATCTAGGTCTATGATTTAATTCGATGAAATTACAACTTTAAAATTAAAATCAACTGGTAAATTAAATGCATAGAGAAAAAAAATCTTCGTAATTATTTAATTTGATTGGCTTAGTATGACTATCACTATAACGACCTTAGATACACGAGAAAAGATTAAAAATAATACAATTTTTTTTTTCAATTATAAGTGAACGATTATAAAAAATGACAATCACATACATATCTTTTGAATTTCCTTTTTCTTTCTTTCTTTATTCAGATCTGTTCATGCATTTGAAAAGATAATACTAGCTAGGCCGGTTATACACCTACTGATTGATTCACATGAAGTCCCCACCACTTTTGTTCTTCCCCACAAAAAGGTTAGGTTGGTTGATGTGCATCAATCAACCTCAAACAGAATCTCATAAAGCATATAAACAACAAATTGCAAGATTTTGGAAGTGAGATGAATTTAGAGACACCAAAAAAAGATATATGTTTTGTGTGCATCATATTTTGTTCAACTGTATAAATCAACAGATCATCAAATTTGGAGAGCCACTAATATTTGTATAGCTAGCCCTAATTTTCACATGATGTTGTGGCCCCCATGTATGAATGCATGCTTTTTTCAACCAAAAAAAAAAAACATTGTAGCCAATTGTTCTAGCATGTGGGGAAATTCAATTTGTTTTGCTTGTAAATATTTGGGAATTGTTTGTTTTTGGTATCTATAATATGATTTAAGGGCGGGCTCGACAAAGTTCGAGATAAATGTGTGTGTGTGTGTTTTTGTTAGAATTGTGGAGTCTAAGATAAGAGGAAAGATGAGTTTTCGAGAAATCTAGCACCATTAGTCAACTTTTGTGTAGAAGTCAAAGTCATGGTTTAATTAAAGTTAGAGTTACCAAAAGATAAATCTCACAGAACAGAGAACATAAGAAGAGAAGAGAAAGAGAGAATGAACACAAGGAGGTTTATAGTGGTTCAACCTATGGTCTACATCCACTGCAAAACAGTAAGAGAAATCAAATTTTATTCAATGATTAGAGGGAACAAGAATACACGATTCAAGAAGCTACAAAAGTTCTCCACACACTATGTTTTACAAAGAGACACGGCATATATATGTATTCTTTCTCTTCAAGTAAAACTGAAAGAGTAAAGTTGTTTTCCAAACTAACAACTGCTTGTCATGTGTCTTCCACATGCTGGAGAGTCCAAGAATATGAGATATCACATATTCAACAATTAGGTTTGGAGGTGGATATCCTATTCATATTTATAATAGTGATTTAAGTTATTGGTAGCCTAACGTATGGCTTCTATTTATTTCTCTTTTTCAACTTTGTATATTTTCATGTCTAGATTTAATTCATAGAGATTGTGGTTATTGATGAGTTAGACATACAAAAATCACTTTAAATAGTATTACAAATTTTATGAATGATATAAAAAGTTGTTCCTTAAACAAAATTGAGGAACACAAGATAAAAAGAAAATTGTTCGATTGAACCATTTATTATTTTGATTTCTTTATGTCTAATTTTCATGTTGGTAATAAATTAACATTTTATGTTCTTTATAATATGAATGATTCATGCTTCTAGACATGCATGATTCATGTATCTAAAACTATATCTAAGTAATTAATATAATCTTGCGTATACATTGTTTTCATTGACTCATCATCCAATATAGTATTTGAGAAAGATGAATGTAACTATTTTGATCAGACATGCATTGCAATGCTATATTGACTAAGATAGAGTCAAGTGGTTTTTGAATTCTTAAATTGCTACAATGGAGAGAAACTTTGAAATATTTTCAATGTCTTTAATTTTTTCTAGTTGTATCAAAATTTAGTTCTAAGATCAGCTTGCAACCAAAACTATATTGTACCTTTTCTCTTCTTTCTTTCTCATGTAACTTGTATTATGTATTTCATACTTTATTTTATAGTTAATACTCTTGAAATTCTTCGGGATGTATATTCATATAAAATTAATTGATCGAAGATAAGTATTTCTTTTAATATCTTTGAATCAATGAATCATTGTTTAAGATATTTTTCGCTCTTCGACCCTAAATAATTTTGTTCTACAATGTTCTAATTACATATTTTGGGATATATTCATATAGGACTCTCGTATCTTGACTTATATTTAGTATAATTCTTTTTTGGAAAAAATACACTTTTGGTCCCTGAGGTTTGGGTTAAGTGACACTTTGGTCCCTGAGTTTTCAAACTCAACAAAAATACCCCTGAGGTTTGAGATAAGGAGCACTTTGGTCCCTACCGTCAACTTTTCTGTTAAATTTTAACAGTTGCTGACGTGGCACTATTACTTTAATAAAAAAAATTATTTTTAAATTTTTTTTAAATAAAAATATTAAAATAATATTATTTTTATTATTACTTATTATTTCTCCCTCTCTCTCTTCTTCTTCTTCTTCTCCATCTTCTTCCTCTTCATCCTCTTCCTCCTTCTTTTTCTTCCTATCTCCGACGGCCACCGCTCGCCGACGCCGCCGCCGTCGGCAGCTGGCGACTTTTTTTTCTTTCTTTCTTTCTTCTTCTTCTCTTCTTTTTCTTCTTCCTCCCCTCTGTCCACTGTCTTTTTTAAAAAAAAAAAAAAAGAAAAAAGAAGAATGGAGGAGGATGGAGAGGCCTCCCTCCTTCACCGTTTCCGGCGCACAACGGAGGAGGAGGGAGGACCCTCCTCCCTCCTCCCTCCATGTTTATTTTTTGGGAAAAATACACTTTTAATCCTTGAGGTTTGGGTTAGGTTTCATTTTGGTCCCTGAGTTTTCAAACTCAACAATTTAGTCCCTGAGGTTTTGTTTTAGTTTCATTTTGGTCCCTCCATCCAATTTTCTGTTAATAATTAACGGAATGCTGACGAGGCACTAATTTTTTATTAAATAAAATTATTTTTGAATTTTTTAAAATAAAAATAAATTATTAATAATAAAAAATATTATTATATTATTATTATATTATTACAGCTTCTTCTTCTTAACCCTACCCTATAGCTATTGTCACCGGAAGCCACCGGCGGCCGTTGACTGCCGCTCGTCGGCGGCGACGATTTTTTTTCCTTCCTCTTTCTTTCTTCTTTCTTTCTTTTTCCCTCACCATCTCCTTCTCTCTCATTGTCCCTTTCTCTCCAGCCCGATTTCTTCTCTCTCAGCGAGATCTGCGTGCTCTTGATCAACTCGGCGAGATCGTTCTGCCCTAGCCCAGCTCGCTGCAACATTCTTTTTTCGGCCGGTTTTCGATTCTAGAAACTCGCGGCGGCTCCGATTTCTTTTCTTTCTAGACTGCAGCACACCAAAACCACGAGATTTGGGCGAGAGGGAGACGACGGCGCGAAGACAGTAGTTTCGAATGGACGAGAAAAATGGGCTTGGTTTGAGAGGTCTAAGCGGCGACGACGGCACGAGCAAGGCAGTGAGATGTGATTGTGGCTGTGAACGGGTGTTCTAGATCTGGGCTATAACGGCTGTGAATGGGTGTTCCAAATTAGGTGTATTCAGATTTAACACGGCTGTGAATGGCTGTGAATGGGTGTTCCAAATGTGAATGGGCTACGACGGCTGTGAATGAGTTGCGATTTTTTGGCTGCAACGATTCAACGGGGGTATTCAGATTTGGGCGTGCGACTTTGAAAGGAAGAAAAAAAAAAAAAAAAGTTAGTCGCCGGCGGCTACCGGCAGTTGAGTTAGGGTTGAAGAAGAGATATGGAGAAGGTGGAGGACAATAGAGAAGAAGAAGAAAAGTAATGGAGAAGAATAAAAAAAAAAGTATTTTTAAAAATTAATTTATTATTATTTTATTTTAAAAATTGAGAAAATAAATTTTTTAATAAAAAAAAATGATTCCACGACAGCAAATCGTTAGTTTTTAATGGAAAAATGGATGGAGGGACTAAAATGAAACGAAATCCAAGCCTCAGGGACTAAATTGTCGAGTTTGAAAACCCAAGGACCAAAATGAAACCTAACCCAAACCTCAGGGACTAAAAGTGTATTTTTCCCTTATTTTTTTTAAAAAAAAAAAGAAGAAAAGAAGAAAAATGGGAGTAAGAGAGAAGAAGAAAAGAGAAGAAAAGAGAAAGAAAAAAAAAAAAAGTCGTCGACGATCGAAGACCGACGACCGACGGCGGCGGTGGTCGTCGGTCGCCGGAGATAGGAAGAAGAAGAAGGAAGATGAAGAAGATGAAGAAGATGGAGAAGATGGAGAAAAAGAAGAAGAAGAAAGAGAAAGGGAGAAAAAATAAAAAAATAAAAAAATATTAATATTTTATTATTTTAATATTTTTATTAAAAAAAAATTATTAAAATAATAGTGCCACGTCAGCTACCATTAGGAGTTAACAGAAAAGTTGACGGCAGGGACCAAAGTGCTCCTTATCTCAAAGATATTTTTGTTGAGTTTGAAAACTCAGTAGCAGATTATATTGCCAAATAGAGCAAGAGAGTTAATTAGAATCTTGGGTTTTTTCATAACCAAGTTGGCTTGTAATGTTGGTCAATGCTGAATGTTTTTTCCCTTCCCTTGTGGCGCGGTGTAAAAAAGGGAAAAAGCCCAGATTGACTCTAAAATTGCCTCCATCTCACCCCAATACTCTGTTTTCTTCATAAAAGAGGGTATAATTCTTTTCTTTCCATCAAAGAAGTTGAGGTTGTAAAATATTATTAGTTGAGATTTTTAACATTGATCTTTTATTTTTATTATTATTATTATTATTATTATTATTATTATTATTATTATTATTATTATTATTATTATTTCTCTTTTGAAAGACAACATTGGTCTAGTTAACACTTTAATTATATTCGTTGGACTATTGATTGGCTCACTAGCATATACACAATTTCTCTAAATAATATTATTTTCTTTGTAAAAGAAGTTTATTCTCTCACGGAATCTAAAAGTAAATGAAAATAGATTTTTTTTAGTACATCAACATTTGGGGTGGGGGATTCGAACCTCTGATCTCTTGATTGAGGATATATGCCAATTACCGCTGAGTTATGCTCGCTTTTGGCAAACAGAGTTCTTAGAACTTTTCTTATAGAACTCTGTTCTTTTTTTTTTTTTTTTTTTTTTTTACACAAAGAATAGGCATAAGCTACCCAAAAATAAAGATCCAAACCTAAACAAAACATTCAGTTGGTCTCCCCTAACGTAGCTAGCTATCAAAACACGATCAACTTCATTCCAAAACTAGCCACTGGTTTTGCTTCAGACAGGCTTGTATTCACCTCAAGACGGCCACAAATTCATAGACACAGGCCCCTCGAATACTTTGGCAAGATATGGCAGAGGCATTACCATTCTATGCTCAGCTTCATAAACACACCAATCAATTCACACATGCCCCTCAAATACGTGCTGAAAGAGCACACTTGGGGCCTGTTTGATAATGTTCTCGTTTCTTGTTTCTTGTTTCTTGTTTCCAATTATATTAAGAAATCTAAGCATTTAATAACTATGTATGTTTCTTGTTTCTCATTTTTTAAAAACACTCCCAAATTTTGTATAGAACTTTTGGGAACAACTAAAACTAGTTTCTCCTTTTTTGTTATTGTTTCCAATTTTTTCCAAACATAAATAAGAATATAGGTTTATTATTATTGAATGTATAGGTGTTAGGGTCATGAAATTCTATTTTTCTTTATTAAAAATGAAGAAACGGAAACAAGAAACGAGAATGTTACCAAACGGGCCCTTGGTGTATAATGTTGATGAGACGAACCAAATTAAAAAGTTAAAAAGGTCTTAGGAACGTTAGTTGAATCAACATTCCAAAGCATATCTAGCCGCACCTCTAGCCAACATTCGAGACCCTCACACACCGTACATCAGGCGATCTTAGACAAAACCAGAAGTCCTGCTCCTTGCATCAGCAACTAACTTCATACAATCGTACGTCCATTTATCAAATACGCACAATAATCCTGAGCCATCTGAAGGATCCTTCCCTGAATTTTTCTTATAGAACTCAGTTTCATTTGATACTCCTTGCTAGATTGCAAAAGTGAAATAACCCTTTATATACTAAAAACAAAGGCATAAATTAAGAAAAGATAAAAATAAATACAAGTACATTTTTACATATATCCATAGAATCGTAATTCATGCGTCTAAAATTTGTGTTAAGTTATTAGTCTAGCTTATATCACACATACAAGCTTATATTTTTTGCCCCTAAAGTTAGTGGCAATTTAGTCCTTAAAGTTTCAAAAAACGACAGTTTTGGTACGTTACCTAAATTAATTTGAGAAAATGATTTGAAAGGGCCCCTAAGCTCCTTTAACCAATTAACTAGTGTTAAAATGAAGGAGGAAAAACTTTCTCCATTGTTCCATATAGATCAAGAGCAAAGGAGATTCTAGCTCTTTTGTTCGTTCCAAGGAGAAAAGAGAAACGACAGTAACAGTGGGTCTTAGAGATGGCGATGGTGAGGCCATTGATCTTGTGTTAAATCACCAATGGACCCAGAAACATAAATCGATGGGTTATGATAAATTAAATTGTATTAATACTTTAACACTCCCTTCTCACTTGTGGGCTTGGAAATCTATAGAATGACCAACAAGTGGAAATCAATATTAATCATCGAGGAAATGACATTATAGGGATTTGAACATACAACTCTTGCTCTGATACCATGTTAAATTATTAATCGACAAAAACAACTTAAAAGTATTGATATAAGATTGAATTTACCTTACCCATCAGCTAAAGATTATTGATTGATTGATGATTTAATACAATATCAGAGTAGGAGATCATGTATTCAAACCTCCGTAAAGTCATTTCCTCTCCTATTAATATTGATTTCCACTTGTTGTTCCTTCTACATAAATTCCAAGTGCACAAGTGAGAGAGAGTATTAGAATATTGATATAATTAAGTTTATCGTAAATCATTAGCTTAAGTTTTTTGGTTGATTGGTGATTTAACACCTCGTAATGAATTAGAAGTCTTCAAAAAAAAAAAAAAAAAAAAAAACTAACAGTTCTCAAAAGAGTTAAAGGGACATCATTTCACTACTGGTTAACTAACAATCAAAATAGTTAGGACCATTTAGAACCATTTTTCAAATTATCTCAAGTACCAAAAGTGTTGCTTCCTAAACTTTAGGAACAAAAAATTGTATTTTACTCTATATTTATTATTAGACTATGATTTATTGTATTGTGCATCCATACCTGATAAGATTTCTTTTTATTCTATATTTCTTACAAGGTTGAGGTTCTTCTGATTTAGTAATAATGGATTACTTTGTGGGGTGGGTTGGTTATGGTTTCATGTCAATTGTTACTTTCTCCACTTTTAAACTTGAAAATGAAGCATTATTTGTATTTTCTCTGATTTAATAATGTAATAATTAAAGTATTTGATGTACAGCTAAAAAAAATAAATTGAACTTATGCAGAATTGAAGATGAAAGAATTGATATTTTCTCTACTAACATTGAAACCAAATCTATAAAAATAGAGCACCCTCAAACAGTTACCAAATATTCCATATGGACAAATTATTTATGGTATATGTTTGGTTTAACTTTTTTTTATTTTTTATTTTTTTTAAAATCATTTTGACAAAAATTTTAGTGTTTGGCAATCCCTAAAAATAACTTATTAAAAAATGAGATTGAGAACTAAACCATTTTGAGAGAAACACTTGAAAACAAATTTATTAAAAAGAAATTTTAAGTATATAATAACTTGGGTATAAAAACACTTATGAAGAAATATAACCAAATATACGAGTGTTTAAGTTCTCAACAATTTTTATACAAAAAAAAAGTTTTTTTTTTTTTTTTTTTTAAAAAAATGCATTCTAGAAAACACTTATGGTCCGTTTGGAATACATTTTAATTTAAATTCTTTTCAAGAATGCATTTTTTAAAAAACATTTTGTGTAAAAATAGTTTAGGATTTAAATACTCATATGTTTGGTTGCATTTTCTCGGAGGTGTTTTTATATGCAAGTTATTGTATATATGTTAAAGACTTTAAAAAAAGTTGGTTTCAAGTGTTTATCTCAAAATGGTTTATTTATCAATCTCATTTTCTAATAAGTCATTTTTAATGGTTGCCAAACACTATAAATTTTTTCAAAATGATTTTTTTTAAAAAAAATTAAACACTTCAAAAGTTAAACCAAACACACCCTTAAACTAAAAGGTATTCCAAACAGATCTTAAAAATTTTCAACCAAAATTTGAAATGAATTAAAAAGAGCGAGCTCACTCTACCACTCATATAACGAAAAGAGAATGAGGTTTTTATATGGGTTTAATAGCCTTTTGTAAACTTCATGAACTTCTCGATGTAGAAATTTGATCTAGTAATCTATCAATTTAGTTAGAATTTTGTTATGCTTGCTAGAGTTAGGCTAGAAAAACTGATTTTCTGGCTAGGTTTCTACAAGAAGAAAAATAGTTACATATCTCTTGTTTTGTGCAATAGAAAAACTCAGTCAAAGGGAAAAGTATTAGCATGTTCAACTAGCTCTTTTATTTTAGCAAATGGATTGCCTAACCCTTTCTCTGCAAAGAAATTGATTTGCCCAAGAAATAAGTCATTTTGATTATTCAAAAAAAGAAAAAAAAGTGATTTTGCACAAATGCCAAAGATAAGGATAAATGATATTTATTGATTTGAGAAAAAAATGAATTTGTTTGGACAATGAAGATTCTATTAATAATGGATAGGTTTAGAGTGTTTTAAATTTAATGATGAAAAAAGTGCTTTTTTGAATTAATACAACTTCTTCCTGGATTAGTTTATAAGATCTTAATTTAGAACAATTCATTCTCATTGGTATCTTTTAATTAAAGTTTTTCAAGTGTCTCAACTATCAGTGAGAAATAACATAAATCTAATACAACAAGTTATTTGTTGCTACACACTATATATAATTGAATTCTTAGTTTTTTTTTTTTTTTTTGAGAAAGATAATTGAATTCTTAGTTATTTATAAGGAAAATTACCTTTTTGGTCCCTGAGTTTTGAGGAATATGTGTGTTTGGTCTCTGAGTTTTCAAAATAGACCTTTTTAGTCCTTGAGTTTTGAGAAATAGGTTTAAAAGATCCCTGAGTTTTCAAAATTAACCTTTTTAGTCTCTGAGTTTTGAGAAATAAGTTTAAAAGGTCTCTAATATTATTTTTTCATATTTTTTAATTTAATATTTTTGTATTATTTTTTAATATTGAATGGTTTTTTAAATTAAAAAATAAAAAGTATTAATTTAAAATTTTGAAAAAATAATATTATGGACCTTTTGAACACATTTTCAAAACTTAGGGACTACAAAAGTCTATTTTGAAAACTTAGGGACCTTTTAAACACATTTCTCAAAACTCAGGGACTAAAAATGTCTATTTTGAAAACTTAGGGACCAAACGCACATATTCCTCAAAACTCAAGGACCAAAAAGGTATTTTTCCCTTATTTATACCTTGTTTCTACTTTTCAATCAATTTGTATTCCTTTATGAAACTTGACCTAATTTTATGTTTCTCAACCAATTTAACTTACTATATATTACCCTCCCATCATTATCATTCAAATTAATTAAATATGTAACATTCATAAAGTTCATTAGCTAAATCCACAAATGACTTTCCATGTATGTGGAGAGCTTTTATAACTCTCATCTTCACTAATAACGACACAGTTTTGGTAAATTTTAATTTAATCAAAGTGCATATATGTGATAATGAAACTTTTGAAAGTAAAGAGACAAATGAAATGAAGGTTAAAAGCATGGTGATTGAAATTTTTTGTGACGTCCCGTGCTTTTCTGGTGTTAATTAAATTCCATGAATATAGTCAAGAGGAATATAATTGTTATTTCGGCTTGAACTTAGGGATTTAAATTTTAATACCAAGGTATTGGGAAATTATTCAGGTAATATGATCGTTAAAGTAATTAAATTTCCTTCCTAAAGCTTGTTAAATTCCAAGTTACCATTGTTATAAGGTGGAAGCGTTGAAAAGTTTATGCTAATAAAAGGGTTTTAAGTTGGAGCTCTATTCTTAGTAATCCTATTTTTGGGTGGTTTGTTTTATGGGTTTATGAGAAAAGAAAAGATGAAAAAAGAAAAGGAAAAGAAATTAAGGAAAAAGCCCTAGCCTCTCAAAGCCTCTTCATCTCCCTCCCTCATCTTGGTGTTGCCGTGAGAAGCCCCCCCTTGAGACTGCAGCCGCCGCCGCCCGGCCTTGCCGGAGTTGAGCCGCCGCCTCGCAGTCGCCGATCTTCCTCGTCGCGTTGCCGCCGTGAGGACCCAGCCCGAGTCGCGCGGATCTCCCTCTCTCTCTGCGTCGTCTTTTCCTTTCTCCGCGAGCTCTCTCTCACCGTCGTCGTGTCGCCGCCAGAGCTCACCTTCGCCGCCGTCCATTGAGCAGCGCCGTCGCCAGCTGTGAGTCTTGCTTTCTCTCTCTCTCGTTTCGTTGTAAGTCGCGCCGTCTCCCTCTCTTTTCGTTGTTCGGCCAAGATTCTGGGTGTAAGCTTTCGATTTCTTTTGTTCCTAGTCGATCTACGGCTGATCTAACTCCCCTCTCTCGTTTCAATCAGATTGGTGCGTGTCCAGCAACCCGAGCCTCTTTTCCTCACGTTTTCATCTCTGTCCAGCGGGTAATTTGGCCTTGAATTGCTTTGTTCGGTAAGCTTAAGCCTTACCCATGCTTGGTTAGTGCTAGAATTAAAATACCCACTGCCTTAGATGTTGGAATTTTATTGTTAGCGATGTTATTCTGTTTTGCAGTGCCGTCTTTGCTCAAGTCGTGGGTGCCTCGGCGTTGTTTAAGAGATTCTGGTGAGTCTAGGCATTTACCCATGCTTAGGGGTGTTTAGATTGATTTACCTATTCGTTTTAGGTGCTGGAATTTTAATGTTGTGTTGGTATTCCTGTTCTGCAGTGCCGTCTAAGTGTTCAATTGAGTTCGAATCACTTCAACTCGAATACCCACTACCCAAGGAGCGTTCTAACACGCTGTTCGAGGTTAGAATAACTCGTCTAGCGTGATAGCGGGTTCGTTTGGGTAAGTTCCTTGCTGTCCTTTATTCTATAGCTTTAAGTTGTAGTGCCCGTTAGGTGTTTAAGCCTTAGATGCATTTTTAGATCATTACCCATTAGTTATTTAGACTATTAAAGTGTTGCCCAACCTTTATAGGTCCTAGTTTATGTTTTTAAATGGGTCATCCTTGCTGTTTTGGTTAAATTCATGTAGTTCATCAATGCCCATTAATTGTTTAGGCCTTGTTAGCGTTGTCCAACCCTTGTAGGTTCTTAAAGCATGATTTATTGAGTTCTGCTTGCTGTTCATAGGTTAAAAAGCATGTCAAATAGGTTCCTATTAATTATCTAAGCCGTAGTCGCATTGCCCAAGTTTTAGGAGTTCTTAGAATGTCATTCCTGTGACTTTTACTTGTTGTCCAGCGACTGAAAAACCTTGAATCTGGTCATTCAACGAATACCCATTGCCCGTTGAGCCTTAGACATGGTTGCCCATGGTCTAAAGGTTGTGGGTTTTTAATTTGGGGAATTTTGGGTGGCTGTCCAGCAAGGAAATAGGTCTTTTCTTAGTTGAATTAGGCATTTTAAGCATGTTTAGGGTCGCTTTAAGTTGGTTCTAATTCAGTAGGTTTTATCCTTGTTATTTAGGGCTTTATTGGACTACCTTGGATTACTAAGGTTGCCTTGGAAGCGTTGTAGGTAAGTAGTTTCTACTTACTCAGCTTGTTTAACTGCATGAAGCATGCTCGCTTGTTTATCTACTTTTCTTATATTTGTATGAAATGTTATATATATGAACTGTTGTGTTGTGATCCTTAAAGTGCTTTGTATGAAGCATGAATTGTGTCTTCTGTGTTGCTTGAGTTGTATTCGCTTAAGGTGTTTAAGCATGATGAATGTTTGTCTTGAGTATGGCGAATGTTGAGTTTAGCTTTTGAGTTTGGCTTGCATGTTGCATGGGGGATGTGTAGCATGAGTCGGGTGTGAGGCACAACACATGGTGCGTAATTCATGTGTAGCGGAGCGTGACGCGGAAATCACGAAAGAGTGGCGCAATTGCTTGAGTTGGTTGTTTTTAAGCATGTTGTTAGTTTGTAGCTTAAAAGCATGTTGTTTGTTGTGACTGTGTATGTAACGCCCCAGGCCCAGGATTCGGAATCCGGATTCAGCCCTTAACAGTCTGGCATTCCTCTGCGACCTAGCCACGCCACCATACTTGTCTGATACTACTTCTAAGATTGAAGACTGTCCCCACAAACCAACACAGGGGTCCTTTTAGCATGCTTTGTCCTCACTCACATGCTTCCTAGGAAAATTCTCAGGAGGTCACCCAACATAGAACTTCTCCAAGCCAAGCACGCTTAACTTCAAAGTTCCTATGATTAAGCCACCGAAAAGGAAGGTGCACCTTGTTGGTATAAGTAGTATCTATCAATTCTTTTTAAGCTTATCTTGACTGTACTTTCATGTCCTCAGGATCCCTCTCATTTGGATGTGGCCTCGGTTCATTCATGTACCCCTCCTAACTCGGGTGTTACAGTGTAAACCTGTTGAATGCGTGTGCCCAGCATGTTGGTTGTTTTGGTTGTTTGTTTGTGGCTTGGTAAGTGTGAGCTGCATACCAGTACCACGATTGTACTGATACCCCATTCCCCATCTTTCCCCCAACATTTTAGATGTTGCAGGTTTGGTCGATGAGCTAGACCTCGGTGATGAGGAGGAGAGCTGTAACACCCGTAATTTAAGATAAATTTCAAATTTCCTAAATTGGAGTTAATTTGGGTTAAGAGGGAAATTTAAAGATTTGAAAAATTGTGAAAATTTAAAAGAATTGGGTTGGAGTGGCATTTTTGTAAATAAATTGTATTTTGAGCCAAGCCCAAGCCCAAGCCTCCCTCTTTAAATTAGTTGCACGGAGCCCTAGGGAACCATCTTCCCATCTTCATCCCTTCTCCTTACCCGAAAATCAGCTCCTTCTTCTTCCTCTTGTTCCGGCAGCGCCCCCCATTGACGGTAGCATCACCTTCATCTCCTCCGGCGAACTCACGGCAGCGCAGCACAGATCAGCAGTGGTGGCGTCTTCCCTTGTGAGTCCGTGAGCTTCAACGGCGGTGTGGCGTGCAGGCGGTTCATCCTTCCGGTGCGCGGCGACGTTGCGTGGGGAGCAGCAGCAAGCGAAGCACAGATCAGCAGTGGTGGCGTCTTCCCTTGTGAGTCCGTGAGCTTCAACGGCGGTGTGGCGTGCAGGCGGTTCATCCTTCCGGTGCGCGGCGACGTTGCGTGGGGAGCAGCAGCAAGCGAAGGTTTCGTTCGTGGTTGTCTCTTTCAGTCGTGTAGCGTGCAGCAGAGATTTCTGGCAACTGTAGCAACCAATTTGCTTGGCCAGCAGCGTTCTCGGCGTGGGTGCACAGTGGGTCGGCGGCCAGCAAGTTATTCCGGTGATTTTGAGCACTTTCGGGAGTGGGTAAGCGAGATTTACATCCCTTTCAGGTTGATTTTAGTTTTTAGCGAATGACCCATTGATTTATGACTTTAATTCTTTGGGTATTTTAAGCGATTGGAACCAAAAATCGTTGAATCTTGGAGAAATTTGAAGTTCTTCTAGCAAGCATTATTTCGTTTTGGGTAAGCCTCGATCTTGTTTTGGCCTTCGTGGTTGGTTAAACTGATTAGAAAATTAGTAGGATAGTTTGGGCTAAGTTTGTGTACATATTGTTCCTGTATAGAAAGTAATCAGTTGATTAAGGTCGAGGTTGGCTTTGATGGAATTAATCGAAATTCTAGACCGAGAATATTTAAGCCAAGGTAAGTGAACTTACTATTGAACTTTTTAATTGGGTGCGCGTGTTTGATTTTCTAAAATTCTCGTGTCTATGAGTTGTTCTTGAAATTTATTATTATTATTAAAAGCATGAGAATTGTGCATGAAAGTTTATTATTTTTTAATTGAGTATGCGTTTATGAAAATTGTTGAAAGCATGAAATTTATTGTTTTTGCTTGCATTGTTGATGTTTGAAATATTTGATTGGTGGTCTCTCAAGATTCCATTAAAGGAATGAGTTTTAAATTCCATTAAAGGAATGAGTTTAAATTCCATTAAAGGAATGAGTTTAAAGTGTGCATGAAATTGATGTGCATTCAGAGATGCCTACATAGGACTTAGAGACATGAAATTGATGTACCTAAGTCTAGGTTTGTGAAATTGACGACCTCGAGGTTTCGTGAAATTGACGGCCTCCGTAGGAGACACATGAAATTGATGTGTATAGGATATGCATGAAATTGATGTATATCATCTTTCAGTTAAAATAAAGTTTAAAAGCCACCAAAAAGATATTTGTTGTTGATTTTTAAAATGTTTTTAAAGCGTGACCCAACCTCAATAGTAGGGTCACTTACTGAGTATTTAAAATACTCATTCTTTTCAAAAAATATTTTTTTACAGGTAAAGGCAAGGGCAGATGGAAGGCGATTCATGAGAATCCGATAGACAACCATGAGAGGACCTAAAATTTCATATTTTATTTTCTTCCGCTTAAAGAACTCTGTTTTACTTTATTTGTAAATTTGTTTGAAAAATTTTCTAGAGGCCATGTACACTTACATTTTTAGAAATTATTTAAGAATATTTAAAAACTTTTAAAAATTAGGGATCCCGAATAAAAGTTTTGTTTTAAAGTTTTTACTTAAATTAGTGTTTATGTTTTGAAATATTTTTATTTAAAAAGACCTCCAAAACATGCATTGTCGTAACGGTCCCTTAAAGGCTTATTAAGAAGTCGGGTCGTTACAAGAGCTACGAGGAAGATGCTTAGGATGTCGTGGTTTTATTTCGTGCCTATGTTTTGATAGGCTAGTTGGATTAGTTGTTTATATTGTAGTCCTGTTATGGTGAGATTTTTTGAGTTGCTTAAATTGTGAACTTAGGGTTTAGTTCCATTGTTTTCTCATTTAAGAATCAAGGTCGTTTAGCTAGTATTCTTTGGGGTGAGTTGTTGATTTTAATAAAAGTTATTTCCGCGGCGTAGAGTTAAGTAAAGCTGGCAATAACCTTTGTTGCATGGTGATAATGTATTGATCATGTTGTCTGTTGCTACGAGACTTGACTCGTATAAAGAAGTTAGGTTGTGAAATTTGATATGTTATTTGGTGGAGCTTGGGTTCGAGTTCATTTAGAAGTGTTTGTTGCTTATCAGGTGTTGTGAAAAATTTGGTTCAGGTCATTTTACGCCGTTATGCTGCCGAAATTTTTGGTACTTCCGGTTTAAAGTGGTTCAGAACTGTGGATAATAGTTGCAGGGTTGTAGTAGCGTCTTTAGGCTAGAGGTTGGAAAACCTATGGCGTTACATTTTTATTCAACTATATTTATATAATTGACTATAATTGTAACGACCCTACATTTCATGCCTAGATCCTAGGGCCATTACCACATGCATTTCCTTTAACTTTCAAATAATGAAGATGACACAACATTTAGAGTAACACATTCTTGAAAAAAAAAGCAACGATACTTTTCAGCCTGGGATCCCAGTTAAAACAGAAACAACTAAAATCTTTCACCATTTCAATTGAACATCTTAAAAGCGGAAACAACACCAAAACATAACATCACAACTGCAAATAAAACGAGTTTCAACATGTAAAAGCGGAAGTCTATCCTACGGGATTCCATGGCTCATCCATCAAAGTTCTGTCCCACATTTTGTACACCCTTGCCTTTACCTGCATTTACATGTTAGGGAAAAGAATGAGTATTTAAGAAAAATACTCAGTAAGTAACATTACTGCTAAACATGCAACGTCCAAGGTTTCAAAAGGTTAAACGAGCTAAGGGCCCAAAGGTAATGTCATCTCTTTCTAGTTCATTTCATTTCATTCATTCCATAGCATGGGGCTCGTGATCAATTTAAATCACCTACATAATTTGCCAACTCACTGAAAGTGCACATGTAGGCATTTTGGGAGATCTCTACTGCTTCTGATAGTAGAAGGCACCTAGTCAGTGGAGCTAAGTTTCACCCATCAAGACACTAATGTGCACATAGCGCTTTAACTACCATTTCACTAGTGGGGCGTCCATGGGTTTTAAGTCAGAAGTTAACTTCCACAGTTAGTAAATGGCACCTACTCTGCGAAATCAAGTTCCGCCCATTTAGCTCCTCATTTCAGTCTATTACATCTCAGTCCTAGGTGTTTAATTGACACGACCCCCTACTAAAGCAACTAGCCTATTCTTTTCCCTTTCTTACTCCTTTTCCCTTTAAGGCCTCTTAGCACGCAGGTTAATCCTAACTGCAACCTAACTGATGGGATTCATTCTCTCAAAATTTACTAACAGGCTAGTCCAGTATGTTCCATCCCAACTCAGTCATCTACGGGAAACGTAGCAGGCATTCCACACTTCAGAACACAGAAACCACCACTCCTCACTGTCCACATACATTGCCAGTCAGCCATAAAAAAAATATAACAGTCATACACTCGCTTATATCACACAGTACAAATATGCAGCAACCATATTCTTGAAAACAAAAGCATCATATCATCTCAGTCTCAACCCAAACGTATAATAAAATCTCATGCCAAAATTACAACTATCATTTCAATGCATAAAGTTCATTCCAATTCAACAAGTTAACTTACCTTAACAACTCCGTATAACAGCTTGGCCCACGGATCTTTCTAGGAATTCCACAATTCCTAATATTTAAATCAGCAACTCAAATCCCAACACAGTACAATCAAAAACAAGAACACCAAAGCTTTAACCAACCAAGTTTCTTACCCAACTAATTCTTTAGGAGCAAAGCTGAAAATCGAACGGCGGCGACGAACAGATCTGAAAGGCAATGAACAAATCTGAAAAGCGACGAACAGACTTGAACAACGGCAACCATAGATCTGGAAAAACGGACAAGACCGAGGGCGGTAGTGGTTGCTCGTGGCTGCTGCAGTAAAGAGGGAGACTGTGAGAGTGAGGCCGAAAGAGAGAGAGACTAGAGAGAGAGAGATTGACCGAAGGAGAACAAGACACGACGGCGACGCGGCGTTCTGGGCGACGGCGGCGTGAGGCGTTTCGATGTGTGGCGGCGGCGGTCTGCTCAGAGAAGGCGGCGGCGGCACAGGCGTGTTGCAGACGGAGAGAGTGAGCTGAGTTAGAGAGAGACAGAGACGAGAGGGAGAGGGGAAAAACGTGAGACCGAGAGAGAGAGAGAGAGAGAGAGAGATTACCGGCGGCTCACGACGAGGCACGGCGGCAAGACGACGGAGGCGGCAGAGGAACTGTGGACGGCTGCAATCTGTTACCAGCGGCGACGGAGGCGAAGGAGGCGGCGGCGCGGACGTGCAAACGAGAGAGAGAGCTGAGAGGGGTGAGGTGCGAGAGAGAGAACGTGAGGGAGAAGTCTGAGATATATATATTTTTTTTAATGGTCAGTTGATCGAAAAATTTGGGGGGAAGTTTCCCCCCCTTTTTCTTTTCCTCTTTTTGATCGGACAATTGCCCATTTTCCTTATTTTCTTTCTTTCTTTTTTTTTTTTTCAATTTGTTACAATAATTTAGAAGTACTTTTCAAAAATACCAAAAGTTTTTAGAAGTTTATTATTTTTTTTTGTTTAAAAAAAATCCATCGAAAGGTATTTTATCAAGGACGACCAACACACTTCATTTTTTTTTACACATTTTATTTTTGTAATTACTCTCCACAGTCCGCACTTATTTTCTCTCTTGCTAATTCATCTCTCTATATCTTTAATTTTCTCACCAATTTTTCTTTGCATACATAATTTTTTCTCACCAACTTTACATTAAACATACAATGCACGTACTCATCCAACCGTACTCAATCCAATAGTTTTTAGGATGGAAAAAGAAAAAGTAATAACAAAATCAACTTAGAGACAAATTGGCTAGTCAACTCTAATGAAAGTTTATATATATAATAGAGGTTGTGTAAGTTTTTCTTTAGGATATATGGTATATTTCTAAGAGGCAAACCACTTGTTTTTGGGCAAACAAATCTTGTCTTGAATATTATTGGCTCTTGTTCCTTCAGAAGGGGAAATTTTCAACTACTCTTAACCCTTTTTGTCTTCTTCAAAATCCCATCATTCCTCAAGAGATTAAAATTTTTGAGTGGGTATTGGGATCTGTTAGATCTTAAATCTCTCACCTTTGCTTTCTTGGAGTATTGGCAAGAAGTGTGAACATAAAACTTAGGCTTTTGCACTTATTTTGAAAATTGTTTTTAAAAATATCAATTTTGTCTTTTATATTGGTGCTTGGTTTTAATTTGGTCCTTAAAATTTTAAAAAAATTAAGTTCAATCTCCTAAATTATCATGAAGACCAAATTAAAATCGAGCATGAAACATAGCTTTATGAAAATAGTTTTTTTTTTTTTTGTTTTCTTTTTAAACTATGGTTTGGCAATGGTTTAGGATGAGTTTGACCTAAGATGTGTGGGACCTATTTTGTCTAATAGGTTTATCAAGTATGAAGAAACTCATGAGTTTAAAAAGCATCCTAAATGGGTTTACTAAACATAAGTTTCATAAATCGTTTGTTTTAACTCTTAGGGGCTGTTTGGGGCACTGAGTTAGTTATAATAGCTGGGGGTTATAATAGTCTGGGGATTATAATAGTCTGTGTTTGGGGTGTAGATTATTATAGTCTGTGTTTGGGGTGCAGTGTTTGGGATGCAGATTATTTTAGTCTGGGTTAAAATAGTCTGTGTTTGAAATGTTGATCTATTTAACATGCGGTTCTAAATCAAATGTTCAAGCTGACTGTTTTTTTTTTCCTAACTTTTTTTTTTTATTTTCCTCATACAACTTTGTACTTCAAATATTAATAAAAAAAAAAAATTGGGTTTAGTTGTAAAAAAAATAAAGTTTTGGGTATAGGGGTTAAATTATGTGTTTAACTTGAAAGGAAATAAAAATAACCGAAGGCAAGGGTTGATTTTTTTTGTTTTAGAGTCATAGTTTTTTCACAAAATAAGTCATTTTATGATTTCATATAGAAAAACCATATTTGTTTCATTTCTGTATTTCCAACATAAAAATGTTGAATGCTTATTGAAAACTCATTTTACCTTCATTATCAAAAGAATCAAATAAAATGAAAATCACATAAAATAAAAACTTGAGTAGTATTTTTTTAAAATTATTATTATCACGATAAACTTAAATACGATAAGTATAATTTGGAATGAAAAATATGGTACGATGAAGGTAAACATTCATATACTTCATTATCAAAAGTAATTATGTAATAAAACTTCATATTTATATATGTACAAAGACAACCTAGTATCTAACTCCCTAGAAATTTTCCGACTTTTTCGATGACCACCAACAAATTTTTCGACGACCGAAATTTTTTCCCTCTTTTTTCCTTTTGTTTCTTCTACATCTTTTCTTTTTCTTTATTTTTCGTTTTTTATATTTTAGAAATGAAAATGAGAAGAAAGATTAAAAAAAAAAAAAGTTGCAGGAACAATCGTTGGCGATCGTCGGAAAAGTGGCCGGAAAGTCAACGGCGGTCGCCGGAAAAGTTGTCGGTGGTCGTCGGAAAAGTCGCCGGCCAATCGTCGGCAGAAAAGTCAATGAGTCATATGGAAGAAGAGAGTAAAGAGTTACTGTAGAGAATGAATATAATAATTGGGTGGGTTGAATAGTGGTTACTATAGCAACACGGAGAGGGAAAATAACACATTTCACCCCTTATTTTTGTTGATGCCCCAAACACTCGGTGGGTTATAATAGCCCCCACAATTATAACCAACACAATGGGTCAAACGACCCCTTAGTCTTAACATGTGAAATCCATGCCCCCCATGCCCCCAAACGCTTCATTAGAGTTGTATCTAAAGGGATGTTTGGATTGAGGAGTTGCGTGGAGTTAATAATTTCACTCATCTCCTTGTTTGGCTCAAGGACATATAACACCAAATTATAGGACCCACAAACTTATTAAATCTTATTCCAACACTCTATTGTGACCACCCACAAACTTATTAACTCCTGTTACAATTCCAAAGACAAAATAACTCAAGATTTAAAAAGTGCTTTAATAGGTCCCTAGATTTTGAAATATCTAATAGAACTAGAATTTTTTTGATTTTGTGCCTACAATTTTAATGCTAATTATGTGAAGTGTTGGTTGTATTATTTAAGGATTATTTGGATGCAACTTAGAAAATAGGCTCATCCAATTGAATGTATCCCACCTAGTGCGTTAAATTTGTGATGTCGCAATCACATAATATCATCATAAATAAACGTTAGACTGAGTAGGTTAATTATAGAACTTAATAAATACACAATTGAAAATTCGATCACTCTTTATTAGATACAAAATTAAAAATGGTAAGTACCTAAGTTTATAGAAGAAATTTTGTAATCCAAAATCTAAAATTATGTTTAATAACTATGGTTAGGTGTGGTTTTTACCATAACGTGTGATTTGAGCTTTTCCTAAATCCCACAACATTTGTATTGTACATTTGTACGGTTGGGAATGACTAATTCAAGTCAAAGGAAAAAACCACTTGCTAAATTTAGTGCTTCTTAAATTTAGAGGGCACTAAATTTGGCTTTGCTAATTATAGAACCACCAAAAATAAAGTCTTGCTTCCCTATAAATAGGGAGGCTTTTGGTTATGTTTGGAGGAGAGATCCTTCCTTTTCCCCTTATTGGTCTGGGTAATTGTAGTGTCTGTTCCAGGTCCTAACCACGAGTGCACGTGTGTTCTTGGAGTCGCTGTGTTAACCTTCGGGAGCGAACGGTTGAATCTCGATTGCACCACGGTCGAGCCAGAATTTCGCTTTCAGGGCAGTGGTTTTCCACGTCACAGCTTTATCGGTTTATTTCAAGACACACACATACACACTATTTCCAACAATCTGAAAGCGAAACTAGTGTGAATTGAATTTTTTGAAATAGGCAAGCAGTATATGTTCTTTTCTTAAATTTGATTATGTAGTGTTTTAATTTATTCACCCATTAACAGTTGTGCAAGTTTTTGTGTGAATAATAGAAATTCAGTTGAAGGAAAGAAGATTATACCTTAATTGATGTGTCACTGCTGCTCAATGTGTCTTTGTTAGCATAGATGGAATCATTCCATTGTGGTTGAGATTTTTCTTTGCTTTTCTAATCTCTCTATTTTCTCTATTTTAGAATTGCTAATTCTCTGGAGAGAGCTCTTAGAGCTCTTGAAATTAGCGACTGCAAAAAGTCCAATAAGTCGAGAGATGAACAAAGGCTTCTCCCTGCAATAATTCGAGAGAGGGACAAAGGCACATGGCAAGGATAGCTTGATTAGAAGAAAATGCAGCTTGATTAGAAGAAAATGAGGTACTGTGGTATCTCAAATTAGCAATTTAAGTGCATGCATTATATTCCAATGTTTATTGAGTATTTTATTTGGCCATGAATTTTTTATTAAGCTAAATATTATTGTAGTTATTAATTTAGCTTGACCTATAATATCTCAATTATATATGTTGCACATTAAAAAATGGTTTTGGATGGTTTAAGATCTTCATAGCTACCTGTATGAAATGCGTTGTTGAAACAATGGTGGCTTAAGGTTTTGTTGGCTGTATTTGTATATATTGAAAAATATATATAAAATTATTCTATATGAATATTTTATTGAGCATGTCTATAAATCTTGAAAGGAAAATAAATTTCTCCCATGTCTTACAATTTTGATTATCACATTGTATAAAATTGTTAATTTTTTCATGATTTATACTTGCGATAATGTTTTAAGAGATTAAGTATATATGTTATACGAAATATCTCAAAATGTGGGGGGAATATTTTAAAAGTCAATATTGCAACGTAAAGAAACATATGTTTCTATTAATGGATGATTTTGATGAAATCTGAGTCTAATATGTCTCAGTACTCCATAACCCTCATTTTGGGTGGTCCATTTATGGACTTGATGGATGGTGTGATGTATTTTGTGAATCCATAGCCCTCATTTTGGGTGGTCCATTTATGGACTTGATGGATGGTGTGATGTATTTTGTGAATCCATAACCCTTTATTTGGGTGGTTTGTATGGACTTGATGGATATTGTGTAAAGTCTTCATAGCTCAGTTTTGAGTGATTTATCTATGATAGACTTGATGAAGCACTAAATGAGTGTGAAGGTGGACGACGTTCCATGAAAAAATAAGAGATTTTTCTTTCTAGAGCACTCATAAGAACTCAAGGTTTGTGAGTATAATGGCTATAATGGTCTATAATAGTGCTTTGAAGAAATTTTATCGCGGAATAGCATACATTAAGGAATTAGTACATGGGAGTCTCAACCTAAGCTTTTGGAAGTTCAAGAATTATTTCACTTTCACTAGCTAAGTTGTTGCTTCATTTCACCATGCATTAATTCAAATCGAAAGATATTAATGCTTAAGTACCAAAATTCCTTCCTTTACCCAAAAAATGTATTAGTCATTCATGGGGATTGTTGGGAATGACTAATTCAAGTCAAAGGAAAAAACTACATGCCAAATTTAGTGCTTCTTAAATTTAGAGGGCACTAAATTTGGCTTTGCTAATTATAGAACCACCAAAAATAAAGTCTTGCTTCCCTATAAATAGGGAGGCTTTTGGTTCTGTTTGGAGGAGAGATTCTTCTTCTTTCCCTTATTGGTCTGGGTAATTGTAGTGTCTGTTCCAGCTCCTAACCACGAGTGCACGTGTGTTCTTGGAGTCGCTGTGTTAACCTTCGGGAGCGAACAGTTGAATCTCGGTTGCACCACGGTCGAGCCAGAATTTCGTTTTCAGGGCAGTGGTTTTTCACGTCACAGCTTTATCGGTTTATTTCAAGACACACACATACACACTATTTCCAACGTGTACTTGTACTCGGTGACTATTCTTTTTACTCTTTTACTGGCTCCAATTAGTCCTACGTGGCCAATTTCAATTTCCCATCATTATTTTTCCAAAAAGAAAATAGTTAATAAACAATAGCCATCATTCTTTTCTTATTATGGAAAACGACGTCATTTTCCTAATCAGAACCAAACTGATATAAAAATTTTACCCCATAAAATACAATAAAATAAATTAAATTCTGGTATAAGCCAATCCGGTGGAGCCGAATACACGGAGGCGCAATAAAAGATTCCTGATTTTTTCCATGAAGCACCATGTGATGTTGACACGTCAGCTGAAATCACACGTCATCCAGATTCAGATTGTCGATGTGGCGGCCATCCATGGTGGGTGGCTCGAGTGGGGTGGGGCCCTCTCTTAGCCGCCCAGATCGCGAAAACCCGTGGATGCGCTTTTCTGACGATGATCAGTGGGGCCCACACAACTGGAATATTTATTTATTTATTTTACTATAATGATATGGCCTAAACGGTCGCTAATCTTAAGCCCACCACCAACCACCACTATCAGTGGCCTGGTATCCTCACGCGCCGCCGTCTCAAAGAGTGTGAAAGAAAATTCTCAAGAAGGATACTTTAAAACGATTGGAGATGAGAGTGGCGCGTGGTACGCACGCGCTTCCGTCTTAGAGGTTTGACTGTTTTTTTTTTTTTTTTGCAGAGAGAGGGAAGATGGCGCGTGGTTCTAACGCATTGCCGTCTTTGGAGGAAAAAGGCCACGTAGTTTTATGGTCCTCCCACTGCTTTGCCTTTGACTGTGTTAGCAAAAAGCGTAGGAAGAAATCTTGGAGATCTTGAGAAGTTGGGATAAACCACGAACGTTTCAAATATTGTTTTTGACTAAAATATGAAACTCTCGATTTTATAAAAATATGAATGAGAATATGTAGGACATTCCTGAAAAATCATCAAAACTAATAAGTCCATAAAAAAACATTTCATATTTTTTTTCTATCAAAAACAAAGCATTTCATATTTTTTCAATAAGTTAAAGAAATTTTATAATATTAATATTATTTTCACATATAGAATATCAATTCATCAACTTGAACATAACTCAACTAGCTATTATTATATCATTGACAAAAATGTAGAGTTTTAAATCTCCACCCTCATATGTTGAACTCAAAAGAAAAGAAAAATGAAGTTATAAATTCAACTCTTATATTAATGTCAAATCCATGAACATTTGAGAATGTTGACCAAAATATTTTGGACAAGACACTCTTATGAATGATAAATATTTAATTAATGGTCCTAAAATTAAATTTTGGGTCAAAATATCATTTTTTTTTTTTTGCCTTATCAAATTGTCCAAAACACCCTTTTAGAAATAAAATGAGAAAATTTTAACTTGAAGAAGTAATTAAAATTTTGCAGTTACTGCTATGTTTTTCTTCCTCAACTTACAACTAACGAAGAAAAAGGAAAACTCAATTAAAATTTTGCAGTTACTGCTATGTTTTTCTCCCTCAACTTACAACTAACGAAGAAAAAGGAAAACTCTACCCGAAAATAGAGGAAATGAATTGGAAGAATAAGCCATTTGTAGACGGTATGTATTTTACGAAACACCAACTATGACTTCAAGGAAGATGACCGAATAAAAAATTGAACTACTTGACTTTCAAGATATTTAAAAGAAGAAAAGATACTAAATCGACAAAAATTATTGAATGAGACTAGAATGATGTAGTCGTCCTAAATAACTGTTAGATCGGATTCGAAAATTTACATGTCTCCTAATAACTATTGATATATATTTGAAGTATTTTTACGGTTTGTCTCTCATACCTTCCCAATTATATTGGCCTCTTGCAATAATAATATTTCTGAAAGAAAGAAAGGGTATATATGTAAATCTAGAGCATTTTAACTGATTTTTTTTCTTTGGGAAAAATACACTTTTGGTCCCTAAGGTTTGGGTTAAGTTACACTTTGGTCCCTGAGTTTTCAAACTCAACAAAAATACCCCTGAGATTTGAGATAAGGAGCAATTTGGTCCCTGCCGTCTAGTTTGCCGTTAAACCCTAACAGTTTGCTGACGTGGCACCATTATTTTAATAAAAAAATTATTTTTTAATTTTTTAAAATAAAAATATATTAAAATAATAAAAATATTAATTTTAAAATATATTTTTATTTCTTTTTTTCTTTCATCTTCTTCTTCAACTCTCCCATCATCACCAACCTCCCTCTTCTTCTTCACACTCTCACCAAAGCTCCAGTGCCGCCACTGCCCGCCGGTCACCGCCGTCGCCGGCGGCCGCCCACCGCCGCCGGCATTTTTTTTTCTCTTTTTTTTCTTCTTTCTTTCTCTCTCTCTCTCACTCACCATCTCCCTCACCGTCGCCGGAAATTGCTGGAAAATCGCCCCAAACAGCAGCAACCCATTCACCTTTGAAATCGAACCCATTCACTCACCCGCTAGAACGTCGACCACAACCGCCGCTGCACAGCCGTGGATATTGCCGGAGAAGACGCCCGCAAACGCCGACCTCGAACCCTGACCCGAACGCCTGCGAACCCTGACGAACGCCCACGAACGCCGACCAGATCGGGGTTTTGGGTTGCGAATCCCGACCACGAACGCCGCAAACGTCGACCATATCTGGGTTTTGGGTCACGAACGCCGCTAACGCCGACCGCGAGTGCTGAGCAGATCTGACTTCTCTGACAACCACGGGATCCTCGACGTGCGATGACAGCGATTGAAACTCCCAGATCTGGGCTTCTCCGACGAGCACGGGACAGCAGTCCTCAGCCGATCTCCCTCTGTTTTAATAAAAAAAAATAGAAGAAAGAAAAGAAAGGAGAAGAAGAGAAGGAGGGAAGAAGAGAAAGAAGGAAAAAAAAAAATTCCGGTGGCGGTGAACGGCAGGAAGCGGCGGCGCTGGAGCTTTGGTGAGAGTGTGAAGAAGAAGAGGGAGGTTGGTGATGATGGGAGGGTTGAAGAAGAAGATGGAAGAAAAAAAGAAATAAAAATATATTTTAAAATTAATATTTTTATTATTTAAATATTTTTTATTTAAAAAAATTAAAAAAATAATTTTTTTTATTAAAATAATAGTGCCACGTCAGCCACCGTTAACATTTAACAGAAAAATTGACGGCAGGGACCAAAGTGCTCCTTATCTCAAACCTCAGGAGTATTTTTGTTGAGTTTGAAAACTCAGGGACTAAAGTGTAACTTAACCCAAACCTCAGGGACCAAAAGTGTATTTTTTCCTTTTTCTTTTTCAAATTTTCAGACATTTGGACAAATTTGATGTTCAAAATTCAAAAACGGCATTCAGCCCAATTACCCAAACTTTAGCATCCCTTCCCAAACTACCAAACATTCTATGAGGACGGGAATGAAACCGGCCCATGATTCTCACGCGCCGCCGCTGTGGTGCCTTGACTGTGTTGGCAGAACTAGGACTAAGACCAGCCAGTCATTCCGCGTGAATCTCACGCGCCGCCACTGGAAAGTGAGCCAAGAAAACGAAAAAGAAAACAAATCTCGAAGATCTAGGGAGAGTGGGACCAAGAAGCAGCCATCCAAAGAGGATTAGAAGATCAAAGACGGCGCGTGGCTATCACGCAGAACAACCCACTAAGTATATTAACAAAACAAATGTGTAGCGGGATGTCGGTTTTACTTGTACAATGCATGGATTTAGAAATTAAGACAGAGTGGCTCTCTCATATTAGATACCTTCAAATCTCCACCATCTCTCAAATTTCTTCAAAAACAGCTGCTTCCTTTCTCTCTCTCCAACTTTTTTCTACCATTTTTCCTCTCTCCTACTCTGCCAATTCTTGTTTGGACTCAAAAATTTCCCTTATACCCTTCATTTTTTTTCGTTCTTTCTTTTATCTGGTACTAGGCTGCCCAAGAAATAAACTTCACTCTCTCCATCTTTTTCAACAAAGCATAATTCTACTTGTTCTCTTCTTCTTCTTCTTCTTCTCTCTCTCTCTCTCTCATCACAACCCATTTGTTCTTATCCTTCTCTTGATCCATCCATCTCTCAAGAACCCATCAAGGCAGCCATGAAGGTCTCTTCTTTTTCCTCCATTTTTGTCTTTTTTTTCTTGTGTGATCTCAAAAATGGTGGTGTTTTTATATTTTTTTTGAGAATCCAAGACATGGGTTTTAGAGATTGGATTCTCCCATGGTGGATTTCCCCAAAAAAAGTCTCATCTTTTTTTTTTCTTTGACAAATATGTGACTTCTGATGATTCTCTCTCTTTTTTTTTGAATTTTTGTCAATTCTGATGATGTTTTTCTTTTGGGTTTTCCCTTTTGTTAAAAGGGTTTCCTTTTGTTTATTGATTTATTATGTGGATCCTCACTAAGATCTTGATTTTTTTTTTTGGTTTTTTGGTTATTGGGTTTTGCAGAAGTTCATATTGAAGTTGGATTTACATGATGACAAGGCCAAGCAGAAGGCTTTGAAGACAGTCTCTACACTTTCAGGTTTTTTCTTTTCCTATGATTTTTCTTGTTTTTGTTTTGGGTTTTTGTGTTTCTTTTTTCTTCTTTGCTTTGAAGTGAAGCTAATCTTAAATCTATTAGGATTGCTTAGAGACAAAATTTTCTTAACTCTTTGAAAATTACATGTCTCTCTCAAAAGAAATTCTGTTGGGTGTGTGTATGTTGAGAGATTTTGATCCTCTAACTTACCCAACCCCACCACAAACCTAACCCACACACACCCTTCTTTTGGCTGCTTTTCACTGTTTATTTAAAATAATGATTAAAATTTTCTGCTCATCAAAACCCACTTACATTTTTTTCCATCCACACAATTTTCTTTGAATTTGAAATTCTCACTGTTCAAAAGCTTGATTTGGCCTGATAAAGGAATATTCTAGCTAGAGAAAAGGATGGCTCATCTAACTCCCTTATGTTTGTTAAAATAAATTAGGTAGAATATTTAATTTTTTAAAATATATTTTTAACATTCCCCTCGCGGGTTTAATTTAAAAATTAGAACAAGACCCAACAAGTGGATTATTACTATTCTCTCGAGAGAAAATGACAATGCAAGGATCTAAATACATGATCTTTGATTTTGATGCTAGTTAAATGATTACCGTCAAATTAGTCAAAAGCTTAAGTTGATAGATTAACGTATGTATAAATGAGAAAAAGAAATACCATAATAGTGATGGGAAATTGATTTTTTTTTTTTTTTTATGGGATTTCAGGGATTGATTTAATTGCCATGGACATGAAGGAGAGGAAGCTAACAGTAATTGGGACAGTGGACCCAGTGAATGTAGTAAGCAAGCTGAGGAAATATTGGCCAACAGACATAATCTCAGTAGGGCCAGCAGTAGAGCCCAAAAAAGAAGAGCCAAAGAAGGAGGAGCCCAAAAAAGAGGAAGGAAAGAAAGAAGAAGAGGGTAAGAAGGAGGAGCCAAAGAAAGAAGGAGAAGCCAAGAAAGACGAGGCGAAGAAAGACGAGACGAAGAAGGAGGATGAGAAGAAAGAGGAGCCGAAGAAGGAAGGCGAAAAGAAGGAAGAAGAGAAGAAGAAAGAACCACCACAACTGGCAATGCCGATGCCAATGCCAATGCCAATGCCAATGCATATGCCGATGCAGATGCAGATGCCGATGCAAATGCCGATGCCACAACCCGACCCGAGAATGGAGATGGCCAAGGCTTATAGGGCATATAACCCTCATTTGACCACTTATTACCATGTCCACAGCATGGAAGAGAATCCAAATGCTTGTGTTATTTGTTAAGTACGCTACTCTGTCCATGGAGCCTTCAAGCCAAGGCATTTTGGAAACTGTTGGTGATGCATTTGATGATATCTAATCAGGCAAAAACCTACTACCCCTTTGAAGCTAAAGCTCTCTCTTGTAGATAAAAAAACAAAAAAACAAAAATATTATGCCTTTTTATGTTTTGTTTACCCAATATTTTAGTTTAATGTGTAGAAATATTCAATAAATTTTGTTCTCTTTTTCTTCTTCTTTTTTTCCCTACTATAAATACCTTGGACTTGTCTATTTCAGAGGATGAAGAACTATTCTTTTTTGAAAATCTTCATCTCAAATATATTTATATATTTGTATTTTTGGTGACATTGGTGGATTACAAATTTGCAATGCATGTCTTTTATAATCTTTGATTATTAAATTAGTTCCAAATCTTTACCTCTAGATTTTCAAAGGTTTCCTTCCATAAGTTAGGCCAAATAGTCAAAAAGTATGTTCAATATGCACATCAAGATATTAATTGTATTGTGAATTTTCTAATGTCAAATGGCTGTGTGGAGTTAGGTAGTTGGTCAAAACATTCTCATTTATTTTTAAAAAAAGAAAGAAGAGGATCATGATTTCAAAAATATTATTATAATGTCATCACTTTCACATCAGATCAAATAAAAATGTGTTGACACATTTGAAAATTATTTATGTTCTTATATTTACATTCTTACAAAAATATTTTTAAACTACGTATCGACTCGAGAACTTATGATTACCAAAAAAAAAAAAAAAAGATTTGTTCAAAAATACTATTTCGCTTTCTCGATGTTGACCCAAAAATATTATTCAAACTATTTAGGTTATATGACAAAGAAATGCACATATATAAAGAAAGAAAAATAAAGTTCTTTTTTTTCTTTTTAGTACATGGATATGGTAATTAATGTAAGGATGAAGGGTGTTTAAAAAAAAAAAAAAGGGAAAAATACACTTTTAGTCCCTAAGGTTTGGGTTAAGTTACACTTTGGTCCCTAAGTTTTCAAACTCAACAAAAATACCTCTGAGGTTTGAGATAAAGAGCACTTTGGTCCCTGCTGTCTATTTTTCTGTTAAATCCTAATGGTTGCTGACGTGACACTATTATTTTAATAAAAAAATTATTTTCTTTAATTTTAAAATAAAAATAAATAAAAAACAATAAAAATATTATTATTTTAATTATTTTTAAAACTCAACCCTCAACCCTCTTTCTTCATCCTCTTCCCTCAACCCCTCCTCCTCCCTCTTGTATTTTTTTTTTTTTAAAAAAAAAAAGAAAAGAAGAAAAATGGGGTAAGAGAAGAAGAAAGGAGAAGAAAAGAGAAGAAGAAAAAAAAAAAAGTCATTGACGGCCGCCGGCTGCAAGAGATTTGAAGAAGAAGAAGGAGGGGTTGAGGGAAGAGGATGAAGAAGAGGGTTGATGGTTGAGTTTTAAAAATAATTAAAATAATAATTTTTTTATTTTTTATATTTTTTATTTATTTTAAAATAAAAAAATTATTAAAATAATAGTTTCACGTCAGCAGCCATTAGGATTTAACAGAAAAATAGACGGCAGGGACCAAAGTGCTCTTTATCTCAAAGCTCAGGAGTATTTTTGTTGAGTTTGAAAACTCAGGGACCAAAGTGTAACTTAACCCAAACCTCAGGGACCAAAAGTGTATTTTTCCAAAAAAAAATAAATTTAGATGATTTGCCCTAATTATTGGTTGTTGTGTTGGAGTTTTGGTTGATGATGTTTGTTTTTGGATAGATTTTTGTGGGCCTTGTTTGAAGTTAATGGAGCCCTCTTTCTTGTATATGTGTGTTTACATGAACTGACGATTCAATAATGGTTTTAATGGAGGAAGGTGATGGGTTGATGGCAATCATTGTTTCTCTTCTTCCACCCCCTCAAAGAAATGGCATTATTTTGTTGGAAAGATGCTACCTTGGAGAATTTTTTCTTTGTCAATTAATAATTCAACATCCTCTATTCATTTCCTCTTCAACTCAAGAATAATATTGTGCTACATTCCTCTTTTTATGTCTTTCCAAATAAAATAGAGACAATATATTGTACCCAAGAATTTCAGGTACTCTGTAGGGTGACATGTTCAATTTCTGATATTGGGTTTTCATATTTTTGAAAATCAAGTTTGCTTGATAGCTTATTTATTATTGAACTTTAAATTTTGAACAATATTTTTAAAATAATTGTAAGTTAACATTTTTATTTCATTAAATTCGTTTTCTTCTTGACACTCTATGTACTCTTCTTTCTCTCTACTTATATCCATCTAATATATCACCCTCCCAAATTTCTTTCTTTCTCTAGCTTATGGAAATCTCTTTTTGGCACAACTTTTTTTTTTTTTTAGTTATAGCTTATCTCTCTTATATAACATATGTTTTTCTCTAACAGCTTCTAACTAGTACTTGTTGTCTTTTTGTAAGACAGTTAAAATAATATTTATGTATAAATGTATATCATTGAGATGATCTCATATGCAATCGAATCTCAATCCTAATTGTAATATATGAACAGATGTACCGATGTGAGTATGTTTATTTGATATATATATATATATAGATGAGTGTCACCCCATATGTATCTCAACATGACTACTATTTGAGAGATATAGTTAACCAGATATAGTTAACCACTGATGGCCAACTGACATAAAGCTCTTGTACCTTCGACTAAGAGGTTAGAGGTCAAATCTCTCATCCCACGTGTTGTAAAAAGAAAAAAAAGTTAGCCACCAATGAGGAGTTGAAATAGAAAATATCCATATAAGATTGAATTTGCAAATAACTTCCAAATTGTAGAATGTGAATCTATAATGTCCTTCCAAATTTAGGGAAGTTAATTAAGGTTGTGAAGTTTCAAAAAAAAATAATAATTAAGGTCGTGTTTACCTTTGATAGGTCTAATTTGCTATACCTTTAGAATCTCCCAATTTGCATATGTTTATTGAATTCCTTGCGAAAAGTCCTTTAAAATGAGTATAATATGTGTGTAGGTCAAAATCGAAGGTTCGGAGCCAAAACGGGACTTAAACGAACAAAACCGGACCAAAACGAGTCTTAGAGCCAAATTCTCAAGGTCTCCGCATCAAGACCCTAAAAAATAGCGTCTCGACTCCATGTTTGCAGCAGGTTCAAGCCAAAAACTCGAGAGGACAACATCGAGACGCCACAAGTAGCGTTGAGACGTTAGGGAAAATTTTGGGGCAGCGTCTTGATGCTAGGGACTTTCCTTTTATGAAATTTTCCTTTTCTTGCACAAATTTTTCCCATATTTGGAGGCTCGTTTCAGCGCCAAAACGCCATGATTTGGAGACCAAGAAGTTTTATAAATAGGGAGCTTTAGTTTAGGTTTAGATATCAACTCATTCTTACATTCTTGTAGCCTTTCCCCTCACTTTCTCCACCGTTCTTTCATCTTTAGGCTAGTTTTTCAAGGAAGATTCAGCTTGTTCGTGTTCCATGAGCGGCTAGGCTCCTTCTTCATGTAATCGGGACGTCATTGTGTAATTTTGTTTACTTTTAATGAAGTTTCTTGAGCTTAATTTCTAGTTGCATGCTTAGGTGATTCTGTCTCCATTCTTTACAAATTCAAGTATGCTAGGAAGAGATTGACAACCTTTTATCGCGATTAATTTGAATTTATTAGCTAATTGAAGTAGTCTTGAGATAGATGATTTAGTTATTGTAATAAAGGCGTTAATTCCCCTGATTGCATGACTAATCTAGCTAGTTCTCAATGTAGTCTTAATTAATTAACCAACCAATTAGTTAATTATTAAGGCTAGAATCGGGCTAAGTGTGTTGGCTTGTCCGTGATAGTAGAACACGACTCATGGTAACTCTAGAGTACACTAGACTTAGGTAATGTAATTAGCATAATTTGTGAAACTCATGATTTAATTGTAACAAACTTATGCATGACAACCCCGATTACATGATCACCAAAGGTATTGATTTCATTCTTTCTATTTCTTGCTCTTTATTTTCATTTTCTCTTACTTTCCATAATTAGTTTTCTTTCCAAATATAAAACCCCCATTTTTGGTTACTTGAAACAAATAAAGAAATTGAAATTTGTTTGCATAGACTCCCTGTGATCGACCCCGACCACTATTGCTACAAGTTAGCTCTAGAGGTTGTGGATTATAAATATTATTTGATACGACCTTCGACAAGTCGTCCATCAATCTCCCTATAAACGTAATAAAATTGTGAGACCCACTCCAAAATCTGTAATCGTATTTTCATTCCTCATTACGTCAAAAAAGGTGATCAATTTTATTTCCATTCATTATTATGTGGGACCCACACTATTTTCTTTTTGTTGATTTTACACTATCTGTCCTTTTGTTCTCGTTTATATTGTAATGGATTTTTTATTTTTATTTTTATTTCATCGGTAGTCTGGTTTACGAACAATGCCCTAGATTGATAGTCTCTGCAATGAGTGAGAGCAAAAAATTATCACTCTTGCTAACACTTTTAGATTTCTTTTTATGCTTTATCAATTAACTAATCGACATTATAACATGAGCGAGAGTCAGATGAATAAGGACAAAATAAACAATAGAAGAAACAACACGTAAAAAATGTATTTTTCATTCAAAATTATATATAGATTGGTTATAATGCATGCAAGGGCGAAAGTCATTCAAAGTCGGAGGAGATATATCTCTTTCCTCTCTACTTCTCCTTGGTCCTTCAGAAGATTAAGAGTTTGAAGAGATCTCAACCCTCACGTTTCTCCATCTCTTTAAGAATCTCGATGGATGGTGAGGATGGCAAGTCATTGTTCGCATTGGAGGCATTCAACTCTAGCTTTGAGGATGTCGAAGAAAAGAAAGAATAGGAAGAAGGAGAAGATGATGAAATTGTTGGGTTTTATGCCCTAAAACTCGTAGATAGTGAATGTAACTGTTGACCGGATATTAATGAAATAATATTGATATATTTTTCCATTAATTGTTATTAGTTATTTTATATTTGTCTTTGCCTAAAAATAACCCTAATCCAATAAACTAGACATCCAAGGCTGTAATATGAGTCTTGAACAATATGTAGCGACATATGGGATCATTGTTCAAGAAACAGCCTAAAGGGTCTATAGTATAGGGATAAGACTGGGTGCCTTATCCTGGTGACACTATGGATACGGCCCACTTTGTATTTGATACAAACGCTGCGATCCAACGCGTTCGTGTAGGAGACATGCGAGTGGGGGTATTCTATGCAATGAGTTTGCATAAGACCGGACCGCGAAATAGTAACCACTGGTTATAACACCGTTAACTAGTTGGTTTTCTATTTCACTAGGACGACCTAGACAACTTAGTCTTAATCCTGAGTTGATTATGGACTCCTGCTCATGAGAGATTGTCCTTTGATTTGTATGGGTGAGAGTGGCCAATACGCCGACTCAATAAGCCTACCACTTTGGGGACAAGACCGAATGGGGAGCTGGGATCATAATCGTACAAGATGGAATTCACTCCTTCCCGACTTTAGGGAAGCAGATGAGTGTTCCCTTAAGTGGTTACTCCGAGTCTTGAACAAAGGGCCCTACCCTCTCAATGGCACGAGAGGGTTTTCTGTTTGATGGTTGGACCACAAACAGGTTGTTCATTAGAGGAGAACTGGTACTTAAGGAAATAGAAGTAACCCAGGGGTAAAACGGTAATTTGACCCAGCTGGTGTTACGGACACTCGTGAAGGACTAACTAGTCGATATTGGTCTAGATCCGTGGACACAGAAAATATGTCTGCAGTGAGAAGAGTGCAACTGTGAGTCTATAGTGGAATGAACACAGTTAACGAATATTGATTAATGTGGTTAATGAGTTTGACCAATTAATCTCACATCGTTGGAGCTTCTGATCTGCAGGTCCATTAGGTCCCACTGGTAGCTCATAAAGTAATTTGAGGCAGCTAAGTAATAAATGTAAATTGAAAATGTTCAATTTACTAAGGGAAACAAATATAATATATATTGATATATTATTATGAGAGAAATTAATATTTGAAGAAATTCAAATATAAATTTATGGAAGTTTGAAAGAGTTCAAATAATGAATTAATTAATTTAAGGCCTAAAATGTGTTTGGGCAAATTAATTAATTCTAGGCCGAGAATTAAATATGTGATATTTAATTGGTGGTTAATTAATTAAAGAATTCATTGACCGCGAATTAATCAATTATGGAAATAATTAATCACTTAAGGAAGTGATTAATCATTTATGGAAATGATCTAATCACTTATGGAAGTAATTAGTCATTTGTGGAAAAGATTAATCAATTGTGGAATTGATTGATCATGATTGATTAAATAAGGAATAAGATTGAATCAATTTTGGAAAAGATTGATTTAATTGAATATTTTATTCATGGCCTCTCTTCTATGAATAGAACACTAGACCTAATTGGTCCAAGACACTTGACACTTTGCTCTTGCTCTTAGACTCTCAAGACAAGACCTAGAATTCTCTCTAGCCTCCCTCTTAAAGAAAGACTCCCACAAGTCTTTTGCCTCCTAGACCTAGAGTCATACTGGTGTAACCTCTGTGGTTATTGTGTCATTTAAGAAGAATTTTCCAGCGATCACAAGACAACGGAGGCTGCTGCATTTTGTTCGTTGGAGCATCGTTGGTGACGAACGGTCAAGTCTACAACGGAGGTTTGTAACGGTTCTTCCCCTTTTCTTTAGAAAAGCATGAAAATAAATTTAGATTTATTTTTAAGCATGTTTAAACTGATTTTCTAGCAACTTTAAAGAGTGTTTAAAGTTTGTTTGAGTTTTCGTAACAGTATTTTAATGTTAATTAATATACGGCGTAAGGTCCAATCGATGCGCTTCCGCTGCGTGGGGACTTTTATTCCCTTCAATTGGTATCAGAGCCATCGCTGTCCCTATTAGTTAATATTAAAAGTTGCTATAGGCTCTAATAGGTGGGATTTATGCATAATGTATGTTCGGTTTGTGTTGAACTGTTTAGGTTAATTTTATGGCCATAGATTTTATTTTTATGTGATTTTGATCATGTAAGGCCCGGTGTTTCGGGTATTTTATGTAAAATCGAGTCCTATGTAAGTCCGGGTCTAGAATAGGTTTTTATGAGATGAAAATCGAAGCAATCGCCGCTGAAATCGAGGCCAAAACCGAAGAAAACACTGCTGTTTTGCCCAGATTCTGCCTCCAGATGCAACAGCGTCGGGACGCTACCTCAACAGCGTCTCGACGCTGTCTCGATACCGCAGGCGCCAGATATGGAAAGCGCACAGCGTCGAGACGCTATCAACACAGCGTCGAGACGTTGTCACGATGGCGGCGCGCATTAGGGCTTCAACAGGCGCGGTTCAAGCTGTGGGCGGTCCGGTTCAGGCTGGGCTGGGACCTATTTGGTTCGGTTCAGCAAATTTTTGGCATGATTCGTGATTTTGGAAGCCGGTTCGAGGTGGTTCGGGGCGGTTCGTGCTGTCTAGACCAATTTTGGGAGCTGCAGAAGGATTTTAGGATAGAATTTAGCTAAAATTATTGTAATTTAATGCTTTATTTTATACTAGGGGCCAAAATTAACCGGTTCAATTGCTATTTATATGCTTTATGGATGTCATATAGAATATTTAATCCCACCTTAGGTTATAAACATGCTCATGCATTTTTTATATATTATAAATAGTTATAATGTATGTTTAAATGCATGGAATTGTTTTCATATTTTTAATATAAGTGTATATTAATTATATGAAAAATTTGGAAAGCATGAAGCAGGTCATTACTTAAATTAAATATAAATAGTTATGTTTAATGTGATGAATGAAGCATGCTTGATTGATTTTCTTGATTGGCTTATAATTGAAAATCAATATTGCATGAAGCATGAAACATCCATAGTTAATAATATAATAAGTTATATTATTCATGCAATAAGTGTGGTTTAATTATTTAATTTGAATGAGATTGTTAAATGAATTAAACCCTAGATTCTTGATTATAGGATTAATCATTAAAATTTGAAATAGTTCTTTAATATTAATGATTAGAAACCGTCAATCTATAATCAAGATTTGCATGCAAACATAAGATCATAGGATAAATTGGATTAATTTTAAATTGTTTAAAATTAATTAGACCTAGATCAGTTTCTAATAGGATTAGAATCTTTTCTTACTTAGAATTAAAAATAGTTTTAATTGACTAAGTAGGAAAATCATTGCTGTGATTATAAGGGAACTCCACTGGTAATGTTCTGTCTAAGGCTGGGGGTATTTAAGTTGACGGTTTACGGAACACCTCTTACCTGGGAACTGACCTGGAATACCGGAGTTGAATTAATCATAGTTAAATGTTAGCATGCAATGTCACTAGGTTTATTGAAAGTGTTTAATGCACCTAGATCTTTAGAGTAAAGACCCTACATTACTGAGGTTATAAGGGAACTCTCTCGGTAAAGTTCTGTCTAAGGTTGGGGGTATTTAAGTTGACGGTTTACGGAACACCTCCTACCTGGGAACTGACCCGAACATTGAGTTGAATTAACCATAGTAATGTTGACTTGCAATGTTGGGTTTATTAAAAGAAGTTTAATTCACCCAAAAGATTGCAGTTGAATCCTTTCCATAATTGTTAAAATAGGATCGGACTTCGATAGATTGACTTAGCCGAATACTATCTAAGTTAAACAACCCTATTTTAACTGTATGACATTTTCAGTGGGAGAAAAATTACAAAACGAGATTTAAATCAAGTTTTGCTCCTACGTCCCTATATTCACAACGTGAGGTTCATGCTCGGCTTCGAGTCGCCTTATGAGCGGCCTCCCTTCGGAAAGTGTTTGCGTGAATCAATATCAGGGTGAATGGGAAAAATGTCTAAAGTGAGTGGGAGCGGGACACGTGTCAACGTATCCCTCGGTCTCCGCCCATAGTTCACACCGTGAGAGTACTATGATCCGCCTGCAGGTTGTCCTGGCGCAACCATCCCTTCGGAGGGCCTGATCATAGGATTCGGAACATCGTGAACTCCTGAATAGGATAGGAGCTCTTAGGCTAATCACCAACAATTGTCTTTCCCTTCGGTAGCCTGTTGGTGCGTGCCTCTGAGATCTGAAAGTGGGAGGGTTACACTTACGAGGATGAGTTAAAAGTGTTAACAAATCCTTGACCGAACAACGGTGGCTAATGTCTATAGGAATATGAGTTATTCTGGAATTAGAATTAGCTGAGAGGTGTCTCATTTCAAAGGAGGAGTGCCTGATCACCCTTCGGTGGCTGATATTCTAAACCTCTGAAACATCGTTGCAAAACTAAATCAATAGTTTTAGGGTTCTGTGATTGTCTGTTTTGCTAAATTGATTGGATTGTGTGCAATTGTTTGTTTGTATGATGGGTTAAGGCAAAGATAACTAATACGGTCATTGTTTGTTTAAATTTCAGCAATGTCTTCCTCAATTGTCTCTCTGCTTAAAAATGAGAAATTAACCGGCGAAAATTACGCTACGTGGAAGTCGAACCTGAATACGATTCTTGTTGTCGATGATCTGCGGTTCGTCTTAACGGAGGATTGTCCTCCAGCCCCTGCTCGTAATGCATCTCAAGCAGTTAAGGATGCTGATGACCGCTGGACAAAGGCCAATGATAAGACTCGCGTCTATATCCTAGCCAGCTTATCTGAAGTTTTGGCTAAAAGGCATGAGAGCATGGTAACAGCGAGGGAGATTATGAACTCTCTCCAGGAGATGTTTGGACAACCGTCCTACCAACTCCACCATGACGCTCTCAAATACGTTTATAGCTGTCGCATGAAAGAGGGCACGTCTGTTCGGGAGCATGTCCTGGATATGATGGTCCAATTCAACGTGGCAGAAGCAAACGGGGCGGTCATAGATGAGCGTAGTCAGGTTGCATTCATCTTAGAATCTCTTCCGAAGAGTTTTCTGCAGTTTCGAAGCAATGCAATGATGAACAAAATAACATTCAACCTGACTAGCCTCCTAAATGAGCTACAACTCTATCAGTCTCTTCTTAAACACAAGGGACAGATAGAAGGAGAGGCAAACGTTGTCCACTCTAAAAGAAAGTTCGAGAAGGGTTCAACCTCTGGAACTAAATCTGTAGCCACTTCTTCAAAGAAAACTCAAAAGAAGAAAGGAAACAAGGGGAAAGCTCCCAGTACTGCTGCTAAAAGCAAGGGAAAAGCCAAAGCTATGGCAGACAAGGGCAAGTGTTTCCACTGCAATGTAGATGGACATTGGAAGAGAAACTGCCCAAAGTACCTTGCTGAGAAAAAGAAGGAAAAGGAAGGTAAATTTGATTTACTGGTTTTAGAAACATGCCTGGTAGAACATGATGAGTTTACCTGGATACTTGATTCAGGAGCAACTAATCATGTTTGCTCTTCTTTTTAGGAAAATAGTTCCTTTCGGCAGTTGAACAATGGGGAAATGACACTCAGGGTCGGAACTGGAGAAGTCATTTCAGCTAAAGCAGTGGGAGCTGCGAAGTTATTTTTTAGAAATAGATTCTTACTTTTAGAAAGTTTGTTAATCGTTCCCAAGATTAAGAGGAACTTAATTTCTATTTCATGTTTGATTGAACAATCGTATACAGTTACTTTTGATATGAATGAAGCGTTCATTTATAAGAATGGTATACTTATTTGTTCAGCCAAGTTAGAAAATAACTTGTATGTTTTAAGACCAACCGAAAACAAAGCACTTTTAAGTCACGAATTATTTAAAACTGCTGAAACTCAAAGTAAAAGGCAAAAGATTTCTCCAACAAGTAACAATACTCATCTTTGGCATCTTAGACTTGGTCATATAAACATCGATAGGATCGGTCGTTTGGTAAAGAATGGACTTCTAAGTAAGTTAGAAGATGATTCACTACCACCTTGTGAATCTTGTCTCGAGGGAAAAATGACCAAGAGACCCTTTACTGGAAAAGGTTACAGAGCCAAAGAACCCTTAGAGTTAATACATTCGGATCTATGTGGTCCAATAAATGTAAAAGCTCGAGGAAGGTACGAATATTTCATCTCATTTATAGATGATTATTCAAGATATGGTTACTTGTACCTAATGGCACATAAGTCTGAAGCCCTTGAAAAGTTTAAGGAGTTTAAGGCTGAAGTTGAAAACCTATTAGGTAAATCTATTAAAGTACTTCGATCTGATCGAGGAGGGGAGTATATGGATCAAAGATTCCAGGATTATATGATAGAACATGGAATCCAATCTCAACTCTCAGCCCCTGGTACACCTCAGCAGAATGGTGTGTCAGAAAGGAGAAATAGAACCTTGTTGGACATGGTTCGATCAATGATGAGCTATGCTCAATTGCCTAGCTCATTTTGGGGGTATGCAGTAGAGACTGCAGTATACATCTTGAACAATGTTCCCTTGAAAAGTGTTTCTGAAACACCTTTCGAATTATGGAAGGGGCGTAAACCTAGTTTGCATCACTTTCGCATCTGGGGTTGTCCAGCACACGTGCTTGTGACAAATCCTAAGAAACTGGAACCTCGTTCAAAACTGTGCCAATTTGTTGGTTACCCTAAAGAAACGAGAGGTGGTTATTTCTACGACCCACAAGAAAATAAGGTGATTGTATCGACAAACGCCACTTTCTTAGAGGAAGACCACATGAGAGATCATAAACCACGCAGCAAAATAATATTAGGAGAAGCTACTGAAGAATCACCAAGAGTTGTTGATGAAGTTGGACCTTCAACAAGGGTTGATGAAGGAACTAATTCTTCAGATCCATCCAGTCCATCTCAAACGTTGAGAGTGCCTCGACGCAGTGGGAAGGTTGTATTACAACCTGATCGCTACTTGGGTTTAACTGAAACTCAGGTTGTCATACCTAATGATGGCATTGAGGATCCATTATCTTATCGACAGGCAATGAATGACGAAGATAAGGATGAATGGGTCAAAGCCATGATCCTGGAAATGGAGTCAATGCACTCCAATTCTGTATGGGAACTCGCAGATCTACCAAATGGGGTAAAACTCATAGGGTGCAAATGGATCTATAAGAGAAAAAGAGATGCAGCTGGAAAGGTACAGACCTTCAAAGCTAGACTAGTGGCAAAGGGTTATACCCAAAAGGAAGGGGTTGACTATGAGGAAACCTTTTCTCCAGTAGCCATGTTAAAGTCCATAAGAATTCTCTTATCCATAGCCACATATTATGACTATGAAATATGGCAAATGGACGTCAAGACTGCCTTTCTGAATGGTAATCTTGAAGAGAATATCTTCATGTCTCAACCCGAAGGGTTCATAGCCCAAGGTCAGGAACAAAAGGTTTGTAAGCTCAAACGATCCATTTATGGATTAAAACAAGCGTCCAGATCTTGGAACATTAGATTTGATACTGCAATCAAATCTTTTGGTTTTGACCAAAACGTTGATGAACCTTGTGTGTACAAGAAAATCAACAAAAGGAAAGTAGCTTTTCTAATACTTTATGTAGACGATATCCTGCTCATTGGGAATGATGTAGGATACCTCACTGACATTAAGAAATGGCTAGCAGCCCAATTCCAAATGAAAGATCTGGGAGAGGCTCAATATGTTATGGGAATCCAAATCATAAGGGATCGTAAGAACAAAATGCTAGCACTGTCTCAAGCAACATATATTGACAAAATGTTGTCTCGATATTCGATGCAAAACTCCAAGAAGGGACTACTACCCTTCAGACATGGGGTACACCTGTCTAAGGAATAGTCTCCTAAGACACCTCAAGAAGTTGAGAACATGAGACACATTCCCTACGCCTCAGCTGTGGGCAGCTTAATGTATGCTATGCTCTGCACTAGGCCTGACATATGTTATGCAGTGGGATTAGTCAGTAGGTATCAGTCTAATCCGGGGTTGGACCACTGGGGAGCGGTTAAGAATATCCTCAAGTATCTTCGGAGAACGAGGGACTACATGCTTGTGTATGGAGCTAAGGATTTGATCCTTACTGGATACACTGACTCTGACTTTCAAGCTGATAAGAATTCAAGGAAATCCACATCGGGGTCAGTTTTCACCCTCAATGGAGGAGCAGTAGTGTGGAGAAGCATCAAACAAGGATGCATAGCAGACTCAACCATGGAGGCTGAGTATGTAGCAGCTTGCGAAGCAGCTAAGGAGGCAGTATTTCTTAGAAAGTTCTTGACTGATTTGGAAGTGGTTCCAAATATCAACGTGCCCATAACACTATACCGTGACAACAGTGGGGCTGTAGCCAACTCAAAAGAACCTCGTAGCCACAAACGAGGTAAACACATCGAGAGGAAGTATCACCTGATACGGGAGATTGTGCAACGAGGAGATGTGATCGTCACTAAGATCGCCTCGGAGCACAACATCGCTGATCCATTTACGAAGGCTCTCACGGCTAAAGTGTTTGAGGGTCATCTAGAAGGTCTAGGTCTACGAGATATGTATGCCATCTAATCTACGGCAAGTGGGAGAAATGTATAATGGGTATAAGGATGCCCTAGTTCATTGTATTATTTTAATATACATGACATTTCCAGCTTTAGATTATTGCATTTACATCCCACTAACTAGTGTTTTAGTTCAAGTGGGAGTTTTTTGGGTTTTATGCCCTAAAACTCGTAGATAGTGAATGTAACTGTTGACCGGATATTAATGAAATAATATTGATATATTTTTCCATTAATTGTTATTAGTTATTTTATATTTGTCTTTGCCTAAAAATAACCCTAATCCAATAAACTAGACATCCAAGGCTGTAATATGAGTCTTGAACAATATGTAGCGACATATGGGATCATTGTTCAAGAAACAGCCTAAAGGGTCTATAGTATAGGGATAAGACTGGGTGCCTTATCCTGGTGACACTATGGATACGGCCCACTTTGTATTTGATACAAACGCTGCGATCCAACGCGTTCGTGTAGGAGACATGCGAGTGGGGGTATTCTATGCAATGAGTTTGCATAAGACCGGACCGCGAAATAGTAACCACTGGTTATAACACCGTTAACTAGTTGGTTTTCTATTTCACTAGGACGACCTAGACAACTTAGTCTTAATCCTGAGTTGATTATGGACTCCTGCTCATGAGAGATTGTCCTTTGATTTGTATGGGTGAGAGTGGCCAATACACCGACTCAATAAGCCTACCACTTTGGGGACAAGACCGAATGGGGAGCTGGGAACATAATCGTACAAGATGGAATTCACTCATTCCCGACTTTAGGGAAGCAGATGAGTGTTCCCTTAAGTGGTTACTCCGAGTCTTGAACAAAGGGCCCTACCCTCTCAATGGCACGAGAGGGTTTTCTGTTTGATGGTTGGACCACAAACAGGTTGTTCATTAGAGGAGAACTGGTACTTAAGGAAATAGAAGTAACCCAGGGGTAAAACGGTAATTTGACCCAGCTGGTGTTACGGACACTCGTGAAGGACTAACTAGTCGATATTGGTCTAGATCCGTGGACACAGAAAATATGTCTGCAGTGAGAAGAGTGCAACTGTGAGTCTATAGTGGAATGAACACACAGTTAACGAATATTGATTAATGTGGTTAATGAGTTTGACCAATTAATCTCACATCGTTGGAGCTTCTGATCTGCAGGTCCATTAGGTCCCACTGGTAGCTCATAAAGTAATTTGAGGCAACTAAGTAATAAATGTAAATTGAAAATGTTCAATTTACTAAGGGAAACAAATATAATATATATTGATATATTATTATGAGAGAAATTAATATTTGAAGAAATTCAAATATAAATTTATGGAAGTTTGAAAGAGTTCAAATAATGAATTAATTAATTTAAGGCCTAAAATGTGTTTGGGCAAATTAATTAATTCTAGGCCGGGAATTAAATATGTGATATTTAATTGGTGGTTAATTAATTAAAGAATTCATTGACCGCGAATTAATCAATTATGGAAATAATTAATCACTTAAGGAAGTGATTAATCATTTATGGAAATGATCTAATCACTTATGGAAGTAATTAGTCATTTGTGGAAAAGATTAATCAATTGTGGAATTGATTGATCATGATTGATTAAATAAGGAATAAGATTGAATCAATTTTGGAAAAGATTGATTTAATTGAATATTTTATTCATGACCTCTCTTCTATAAATAGAACACTAGACCTAATTGGTCCAAGACACTTGACACTTTGCTCTTGCTCTTAGACTCTCAAGACAAGACCTAGAATTCTCTCTAGCCTCCCTCTTAGAGAAAGACTCCCACCAGTCTTTTGCCTCCTAGACCTAGAGTCATACCGGTGTAACCTCTGTGGTTATTGTGTCATTTAAGAAGAATTTTCCAGCGATCACAAGACAAAGGAGGCTGCTGCGTTTTGTTCGTTGGAGCATCGTTGGCGACGAACAGTCAAGTCTACAACGGAGGTTTGTAATGGTTCTTCCCCTTTTCTTTAGAAAAGCATGAAAATAAATTTAGATTTATTTTTAAGCATGTTTAAACTGATTTTCCAGCAACTTTAAAGAGTGTTTAAAGTTTGTTTGAGTTTTCGTAACGGTATTTTAATGTTAATTAATATACGGCGTAAGGTCCAATCGATGCGCTTCCGCTGCGTGGGGACTTTTATTCCCTTCAGAAATCTAATGGTTGACTGAATCACCGTTCAAGGTTTCGATTGAATCAATCCATGTGTTAATCTGTAATGATGCACTGGTCTTTTCAGTGATGGAATCCAATGGTGGTTGTACAGGATAGTCAAACAATGAATTGTCAAAAGATTTTTTTTTTTTCGCTTTGGAGGGAAAAAATATGTTAGAAAACTTTTTGCTTTTGATCTTGTTAAATAAAATCTTCTAGTTGAGACATGTAGATACTCTCCTCAAGATTACCATTGCAAAAGGGTAGTCTTGACATCCATTCAAAATGGACAAGAGTTCTAACAGACTTCAGCATGACAACAGGAGATAAAGTTTCCTTACAATCCCTTATCTCTGGGTATAACCCTCTGCCACAAGTCTAACCATAAGGTTATGTCTCGTTTTCTATTGTAGATCCATTTGCAACCTATAGGTGTTACCCCATCAAGCAGATCTACAAGATCCCAAATGGAATTGAAATACAAAAACTCCAATTCCAAGTCCATGGCTTTAATCCATTGGTCCTTGTCAACATCATTCATTGCCTATCTCTAGGACAATGAATCCTCTATGTCACCATCAGGTATGATGACTTGGGCTTCAGTTAAGCCCATGCAACGGTCAGGTTGTAGAACAACCGTCCCACTGCATCGAGGCACTCTCAACTATTGAGATGAATGTGACTGACCAAATGTACTGGCCCCATCAACAACTCTTGATGAACATCCAACCTCATCAACAACTCTTGTTGATGTTCTTGTAGCTTCATTAGTTAACTCACTTAAACTGACCTTACTTCGTGGCTTATGATTACTCATGTGGTCTTCTTCTAAGAATGTAGCCATTTGTCGATACAAATTCTTTATTCTCTTGTGGATTGAAGAAGTATCCACTTCTCATTTTCTTTGGGGTAACCTACAAAGTAGGCATAATTTTGAACGGTGTTCCAGTTTCCTTTGGGTTAGCCACAAGCACATGTGCTGGACACCCCAAAAACTAAAATAACGTAAACCACCTTTACGCCTTATTCACAAATCAAAAGATGTTTCAGAAACACTTTTGATGGAACGTTGTTCAAAATGTGCTTGCAGTCAACACTGCATGACCCCAAAACGAGTCAGGCAATTGAGCATACCTCATCAAGGATTGAACCATGTCAATAGGGTTCTATTTCTCCTATCTGATGCACCATCCTAATGAGGTGTACCAGGGACTGAGAATTAGGATGTGATTCCATATACTATCAAATAGTATTGGAATCTCAAGTCCATATACTCTATACTTTGATCATATCGAAGTGTTTTTATCAACTCACCTAACAAGTTTCCAACTTCAGTCTTAAACCCCTTAAAACTCTCAAGAGCTTCAGACGTAAGTTGCATCAGGTAGAGATACCCATACCTCGAAGAATCGTCTATAATAGGGATGAATTATTCATGCCCTCTCACTGCTTTAACATATTGGATCACAAGGATCCAAATGTACAAGATCCAAGGGCTCTTTGGCTCTATAGTTCTTTTCCAGTAAAAGACCTATCAATCATATTGCCCACAAGGCATGACTTACAAGGTAGTAGAGAGTCATCTTCTAACTCGCTTAGAAGCTCACTCTTGACCAAGTTCCCAATCATATTGAGATCAATATGGCCTAACCTTAAGTGCCAAAGAAATGATATTTTCCTTTAAGAGAAATCATTTGCCTCTTATCATTGTAAGTAGTAGCAGTCTTAAATAGTTTAGTGTCCATGACTGTTGTACTCTCGGTTAGTCTTAAAACATATAGGTTATTTTCCAGTCCAGCTGAACTAATGTCAACTCCCTTTCTTTATATGAAAATTGCGTTAGCAGAGAAAGGTATAGAGTAACATTGTTCCAGCATATAAGATACAAAAATCAATTTTCTATTAATCTTAGGAAATACATACACATTATCTAATAATATGTATTTACTCGCACTGGAAAAAAAATAACAATCGAGATAACCTCTCTAGTTCTAACTTTGAGAGTTATTGCATCAACAACAAGTTGTTGTCAGAAACTCATTCCTTTAAAAGAAGAACAAACGTGATTTGTGACCCCTGAATCAAGTATTCAGGGAGAATCACTATTCTTCACTGATCACGTTTTCAAGTCAAGTAAATGAAAATTACAGTCTTGGACAAGTTCTCTTTTGCTAAGCAGGGTCCTATGTCATATTCACCAAGAACAATTCTTAACGAATTAGACTAATCCTTACATCATTTACCACAAAATAATTTTTTAAGTTTGTTGTATAACCGTTACTTAAAAATTAGCGTCAAACAATGCACATATTTGATTGTTGAATTGCTGAATAACAAATTACTCGTAATTTATCGCACTAACCCATTACAAATAATCCAATCATATTCTGCAAAAACAAATAAGCAATTAAGGAAATCCTGGAAAACTATTGATTTTAGTTTTTGCGACGATACTTCAGAGGTTTAGAGCAACAGCCACCAAAGGGTGGTCAGCTACTCCTCCTCTGAATTAGACAATCTCAACCAAACCCTAACACCAGAATAACTCATATTCCGTTAGTGTTTAGTTAATGTTGTTCAGTCAAAGATTCGTTAACACATTTAACTCATTCTCGTAAGTGTGACCCTCTGTAACACCCCATATTTCAGGTAAAGTTATTTTCAAGTTTTAATTTAATTTCAAGTTTAATTAAATTTTTATTCGTATTAAAATATATAGAATTTTTCCCGAGATTTATTTATTTTTTAACTTCTTAAATTCTCGAATTTAGAGAAATTAGAGAGGAGAGTTAGTTTTTATTTTAGTATTTAATTTTAGGTTTCTTTTAGAATTAACTTGGGGCTTGTCCTTTGTTAATTATGGAACCCTAATTGAATAAAAAAAGGGGTTGTTCAGCCGCCTCCCTCATCTCTTCTCCCTTCCTCTCGTGTTTCTTTCTCTCTCGCCTTCTCCCAACCGCACAACCCTCCCCTTTTCTTCCTCGCGTTTCTTCCCCTTTAGCCGTAATCTCCTTTACTTTGTCGTTGAACCGCTGCCGCCCGAAGCAGTGTGTCGCCGTCCATTGAACGTTTGTTGTAGGTCATTCGCCACTGTTGTAGCTCCAGTTGTCGCTGCGTACCGCTCAGTCGCTCGTCGAGGCCATTCTCACGTGTTCAGCCGCTGATGTCTGATGTGCAAATTGCTAACCGCAAGTGTACGGGTCAAGTAATAATATAGTGTTTTCGTGTAAAACGAGTGTCGTCCTCTGGATTGGTTTTCTAGCAAATTAAGTATCGTGAATACTTTTGTCCAATTTTATTTAGGGAGCAAAACTCAATGATAAAGATAAAAGTAAAGACTAAAAGCATAAAAATAAAAGTGGAGACTCAAATGGAAAGACTCTTAGGGAATTGATTTCATTGATTAAGATTGAGGATTGATTAATAGGAATGAATTGACCGTGCAATTATTCTACAAGCCAAGGAAACTTTTATCACGATTACCTCTCCCAAGTATAATTGATTCTCATGCATATAAACTAACTTGATATCCCTTTAAAAGAAAATTCTTCCTTGGAAAGCATAGTTCAAAATTATATTGAGGAGTCTAGAGCGAGGAGTTTAAAATTTGATGAAATTATAAAAGGACTTCAAATCCCAAAGGAAGTTAGTGAGGTGGGATCCACTTCCATTGGATGTCTGGTGAGTCATGTGGCCGATGATTCGTTGGAACCCATTCAGGAGCTTAGTTCTTTCGATCTTGCTAAGGATGAGCATTTAGGGGTGAGTTGCATAGACAGTGGAGAAGAATTGGAGAGTTGTAGCACCTTTCAAGAACATGTTTGTGAGGAAGAAAAAGAAAATGAGCTTGAAGTGTCAGAGGAAGTTCAGGAGGTAGAGTTTGAGGTTGAAAAGCCTTCGTCTGATTTATCTTCTCCATCCTTTGTAGATTTTGATTGTTCTTTTTTCTATTCTCACGAGTCAGTTTTAGAGCCAGAGTCTCTTTATTTTGATATTTCTCCTTTTATGCTTCTTTTATTCAAAAATACCAAAAATAATTCTGTTTCAGGGGCCCATGAGAAGCTAGTAAGTTTACTAGGGATCGTTGGTTATATTGATTCAAGGAAGAAGGGCCCAAAGAAATACGAGAATTTTTATGTGCCTTGACAGACTGGACAAACACGTCGAGCTAGTGACGTTAAACAAGCGCTTATGGGAGGCAACCCAAGTAAGTTTAGTTGTGCTTTTCTTTTTGCTTTTGATTTATTGTTTGTTTTTGTAGGTCTTGGTTCCAGCTTCTCCTTCACTTGCAAGTCTCGATGAGAAGGTCATCATCATTCCAGGGCAGTATTGTTCACTCCTCCTACTCTTTTATTGTTCTCATGATTGATTATGCTTTATTTTCTTTATACATTGAGGACAATGCATGCTTTAAGTTTGGGGGTGGAATAGCATGTTTGTGGAGCCCTTGAGCATCTGAGTTCGGGCTATAGTTTTGAGCTTTCTTTGAATTGAGCATATGGTTGTTTTCTGGATGCTATTTTTGCATGACTATGATTTCCTAGGATAGGCTTTCTTGTCAACTTTCAAGCTTTCGATGAGTTGTAAGCATGAGTGCCCAAAAAGGGAGACTTTTTAAACTTTTTCTAGGAGATGTCTTGCATGAGTAGAGTATTTGTCTTGGCTAGATTTGGATTTGAATGCTTAGGAGCGAATTATTAGGTTCATATGCTTGTTGTCACCTCGATAGGTGTAGGGAAGAGCTAAAGAGTTAATTTTTTTGCAAATTAGCATGTTTGATCTTGCTTAGGAGGAAATAAAAGAATATATGCTTACCATGCTCATAAAGAAAAATCATTCTTGTTACAATTTGAAAGAAAAAAAAAAAAGAAAGTCATGACTTATTCGCGCAATGCAATGCTTAATAAAGTTTTGGGAAAAAGAGCTACCCCTGTTGTGATCAGTTAGGCCAACCAAAGGGTAAAACTCGGGTTAAGGGTCCCTGCAATAGGTGTGTGAAAGCTAGTGCCACATAAAAATGCATGTTGTAATTTTCAATTATAAGCACCTAAGTATGGAGGAAAACAAACTAATTTGTTCCATTGACTCGTTAGTGAATCCTTAGTGCCAGTGTAGAGGGAAGATGAGTTGAGAGTTTAGTAATCCAATCCCAGGCTAGAAGAGTCTGATCTCGTTAAGTTAGATCTCGCTTGTGCAAGTTAATTTTGGAAAACTTTTGATTTGTCTCCCTCATTGGTCCTTATGTGCATGTCTCTTGATTGCTTGATTATTGACTTTTGAGCCTTGAGGATTGAGTCATGTTTGTTGCATCCATTCTTCCATTGTATGCTTGATTTTTAGTTTGCTCGAGGACTAGCAAAAGCTTAAGTTTGGGGGTGTTAGCCAAAAACTTGATGCGCAATTTGCTAACCGCAAGTGTACGGGTCAAGTAATAATATAGTGTTTTCGTGTAAAACGAGTGTCGTCCTCTGGATTGGTTTTCTAGCAAATTAAGTACCGTGAATACTTTTGTCCAATTTTATTTAGGGAGCAAAACTTCATGAAAAAGATAAATCTAAAGACAAAAAGCATAAAATAAAGGTGGAGACTCAAATGGAAAGACTCTTAGGGAATTGATTTCGTTATTTAAGATTGAGGATTGATTAATAGGAATGAATTGACCGTGCAATTATTCTACAAGCCAAGGAAACATTTATCACGATTACCTCTCCCGAGTATAATTGATTCTCATGCATATAAACTAACTTGATATCCCTATCTAAGTTCATTAACATGCAAGGCATTATTCGGTTCGGTCCTTGTTACGCTTCTAGAGATATTCCAAATCTCGTCACAAACTTAGAGTTTCTACTCTAGTCATGCAATTGAACAAAGCAAGTCTTAGGCCAAATCCTCTCTCCCGAGTTAGATTCAACACTTAAATCATTCAATTAGTGATCAAGTAATTGAAAGCATTACACATAATTGCATGCATAAAATAAAAACACATTCATACCTAAAATCAATCAAAAAACTAAAACAATTACATCAATCCCTAAGACAAACAACTAGCAATTCATAGTCTTTAAACCATAAACACTAATTGAAAGAAAAGCCATAAAAACTACAAGAGATAAGGGAAAGAGAAAGGAAAACTCGAATCCGTCGAAACCGACACGTCCCCGTCACGATCTTCACGTCTTCTCGCTTGATTCCCGCTCCTTGGCCTTGCTTTAGCTCCCACCAAAGGTCTCTAGTCGAAATTAGGGCTAAAATCTAACCAATTGGACTCCCCCAATCCGTAGCTCAAAATGATGAATTTATAGAAAATCTGCCGACAGTGTCGAGACGCTATGGACAGCGTCGCGACGCTATGAAGTTTTTTTTTTTTTTTTTTTTTTTAAAATCAGCTGGGCTGAATTTGACTTCTTCCAACTTGATCCTTTTTCGATCTTTTAGCCCTTTTTCATGTCCCGAACACGCAATTAGCTCAAATATTTATTTCCTACAAATACAACACAAAAACGCATCATTTTGGCCAATAAATTATAAAAGACTAGCTAAATTAATTAGGGAAAACTAGCTAGCTATGCTCGCTATCAATGTCGCGATTTAGTGTCGCCGTCGCCAGTCCGTGGGGTTGCAGCAGCGTAAATCTTGTTTTGGTTTGGTTTGGGTAAGTTCTGTTAAGTTCTGCATTCGATTGGAGTTGGAATGAGATTTTGTTGGAGATTTAAGTTAACCCACTGTTATGGCACTTTAGTTTCAATCTTACCCGCTCAGTTCCAGCTTTCAAACTCAGATACTCGACCATTTAAGCTACTGTCCAGCAAAGGAATTTCTAGTTGGGTGAGTTTTTTTTTATCTGTTTGTGTCTCGGTTGAGATTTCAGGTTTATCGGTGTTGATCACCCATTGTGTTTTGAACCCGTTTCAACATTCTCCACTCAATTTCAAGTTCATAGTTGTAGAGTTGTGTTTTTGGAAGTGTCGTCCAGCAAGCGTTGGGTTATTTTGAGTGAGTCTTGGTGGGTAAGGCTTATTGTTTAAGTTTCCCTATTATGAAGATTAAGGCTTTCGAATTTAATTTCCTAAGATTTGAAATTTTAGGTGAAGTGTGCTTGATTTTGGCTAAAGTCTAAGGGAGGATTTAAAGGGAGGATTTAAAGGGAGGATTTAGTGAGTTGTTCTCGCTTGAGTTTGGGTAAATTGATCGATTGAGCCTACTTTCAAATTTTCCAAACGTAAGTAATGGACTTTATAAATTATGATGTGTTGTAGGTTCGAAAAGAGATTTTTTTTAGAGTTTGTTGTTTGGTTGCTTTGGTTGCTAAGTCAAGTAAGTGACCTTACTATTGGAAAGATTATGCTTGCATGCGGATAGCATAAGCTTCTTGTGTGAATATTTTTATGCATGTGATCCATGTTATAGAAATATTGATGTGCTTATGAATGTATGAATTGATTGAGAAAGATCCATGTCATTATGATGTTTTACATTAATGAGGACAATGTGCCAGCTGAGGGGAAAATGACTTATGATAAAGTTTTATGACGCATTCATGATATATGATGAATTGTTGTGGGACCTCATGAATATGTATGTTTTTATGAACCTTAGACATTTGCATGACAATTACCTTTAGAGGAAAATCGATGTACATCTAGAGGAACCTAAGGTATTTGTAGGCGAGACTTGACTCCTGCTAATTGGGTGCCATCTAACCGTTAGATGGGTGCAGTCTCTAGAGGACGCCTACTTTACCTACTAGTTGGGAGAGGAACAGAGGAAATTGGGGTAATTGTTCATGTATGGCCATAGAGGAAATATTTAAGAGGAAAAAAAAAAAAGATAAGTCCCACTAGAATTGCATGAATCATGATCACTAGAGAAACATGAGTTATGATGAATGTGTTTGCATATCCTGATCTCAGTAGTGGGGTCCCTTACTGAGTATTTTAAATACTCATTCTTTCCAAAAATGTTTTTTTCCAGGTAAAAGCAAAGACGTTCAGGGCGATTGACGGAGTTTATCGAATAGCCATGAGAGATAGTAGAGCATGAATTTTGTTATTTTAAATTTCCGCTTTAAGACTTATTTTCTACCCTTGTTTTTGTTTTTGTTTTTTTTTTTTTTTTTTTTTTTTTTTTTTTTTTTTTTTTGAGAACTAGTAGAGGCCATGGTTGTTTTGTTAAGTTTCATTTTGAGAATTTTGATTTTTTTTTTCCAAAAAGTGGGATCCCGAACTAAAGATTTGTTTTTTGTTGAGGTTTATTAAATGTTATCATTATGGTTTGTATTGTTTTAAATTTTAAGGCCTTCATAGTATGCATGTAGTAATGATCCTTATTAAGATTCAATTTATAAAGTCGGGTCGTTACACCCTCCCACTTTCAGATCCCAGAGGTACGCACCAACAGGCTACCGTTAGGAAAGACAACTGTTGGTAATTAATCTAAGTGACCCTATCTATTTCTGGAGTTCGCAGTGTTCCGAAACCTATGATCAGGCTCTCCGAAGGGATGGTCGCTCCAAGACGACTGATGCGCAAATTGCTTACCCCAAGTGTACGGGTCAAGTTATAATATAGTGAATGTAAATTCGAATGTCGTCCTCTGGATTGGTGTCTAGTCAATTTTAATTACCGAAAATACTTTTGACCAATTTTATTTAGGGAATCGAATTGAATGAGAATATAATTGATTCAAACACAAAACTAAAGCAAAAAGTGACAATCTAATGGGAAGAATTGGTCTTAGGGATTTGATTTCACCAATTGGAGTTATGGATTAATAAACGGATTAACACATACTATGATTCATAAATCTTGGCAACTAAAATCACACATATCTCTCCCGAGCATACATGATTCTCCCATATGCAATTGAACCCGATATCCCTATCTAAATCCAATAAACATACAAGGCAATAAGGCTAACCTTTATAACAATTTCTAGAATTAACCTTAATCTCCCGATTTTTAGCTAAATTCTAGTTATGCATATTGAGTTCTAATTTAAATCCTCTCTCCCGAGTTAGATTCAAGCATAAACATCAATCAATTTATGGCCGGTAAATTGAAAGCATTAAGGACACATATATGCATAAATGACATCAATAGCATAAAAACCGTAAATCAATCCATAATGTGCCCAACGGCTACATCAATCCCTAAGAGTTAAAGCCTAGCTACTCATACAACATGTTACGATATAGCAATAGTCTAAAACAGCCATAAACACTAACTAAGGAGAGGGAAAGAAGAAGAAAACTCAATGTAGGCCGAGACCGAACGTCCCCGTCACGATCCCCACGAACAATCGGCTGATTTCCACCTTGCTCCCTTTTCTTCAGCCTCAAAATCCTCTGTTTTGCTCTGTTTTACGGCTCCAAAGTGTCCAAAAGAATCCCCCTCTTCAGCCCTAGCCGAAAACTAAATATAATGTAGATTTTTGCCGTAGCGTCGAGACGCTAAGGTCGCAGCGTCTCGACGCTGTGACCGTTTCGCGCCTATTCAGACAAGGAATGCTAGCGTCGAGACGCTCAAGGGCTAGCGTCTCGACGCTAGTCTGCGTTTGACCCTATTTTGACTCTTTTCTCTTTGACTCCTTTTCATTCCTTTGCATCTTTTCGCGTCCCGAGCACCCGATTAACTCCACTATTGCGTTTTAGCTCCAGTCAACCATTTCCTACAAAATAAACATTAAAGCACAATAAAATGGCCAAAAAATCATAAAAGACTAGCTAAATTGAATAGGGAAAACTAGCTAGCTATGCTCGCTATCAACGACACATGGGCGGATCATAAGAATCTTACGGTGCGACAAGGGGTGGAGATTGTAGGATACGTTGACACGCGTCTTGCTTCCACTTACTATAGACATTCTCCCCATTCACCTTGTTATTGACCCATGCAAACACTTTTCAAAGGGAGGTCGCGCCCAAGGCGACACGAAGCCGAGCATGGATCTCACGGTGTGAACACAGGGGGACGTATGAGAGTAAAAACTTGATATGAAAATCTCGTTTTTATATTTTTCCTCCCACTAAAATGTCCTATTGTATTTTAGGGTTATTTAACTTAGATAAACCCGACTAAGTCAATCTATCTAAGTCTATGCCTATTATAACTCTTATAATCAGGTCTTTACACTAATGTCTAGGTCAATTAAACCCTTTTAATTGCCCAGTGACATTGCGTGCTAATAGGACAGTGGTTAATTCAACTCAGGTACCAAGTCAGTTCCCAAGTAGGATATAACTCTAGGCTAGACAAAACCTCACCGGAAGAGTTCCATTATAACCAAAATCCTATTTGTCCTACTTACCATATTTTAAATCTATTAAAATACTAAGCAAGACATAATTTCTAATCCTATTAAAAATAGTGATCTTAGGTCTAATTAATTTTAAACAACTTTAAAATTAATTCATTTTCTCTAAGATTCTATGTTTGCATGCAATTCTTTGTTATAGGTTACAATTTCTATTCATTAATTTTTATAACACTTATAAATTTTAATGAGTTAAACCTATAACATGCTACTATGATGAAATAAATTAACAATCAAATTCTAATTAATTTATTACCATACAATAGCAATCATGACATACATTAATATAACAATTATATTAAACTAAAGTAATGTCATGTTCAATGCAATTTGATTTCTTTTAAGTAATCTAACTCTTAAATTAATTATATAAGAAATTTACTTACATACGTTTATATAAGTAATTTATATGGCTGCCAACAAAAGCATAACTCAACTGGCATAAAGTTGTACTGATAACCACGAGGTCTGTGGTTCAAATCTCCCCACCCCATATTGTAAAAAAAAAAAGTAATTTCTATGGCTCATTTAATTTTCATGAGCAATTAATATAAATGTTGTATTGATGTATGAAAATGATCAATGCATGTAATTGTTTTTTCTGAAAAAAAAATTACACGCATTGACTATTTCCATACATTAATACAACATTTATATTAATTGTTCATGAAAACTAAATGAAGCATATAAATTACTTATATAAATATAACTCTTATATTTTAACTAAAGTAATTTCATGCTCAATGCATTTTAATTTCCATTTAACTAATCTAACTCTTAAATTAATTAACCACGAAAATTTAATAACATGCATTGACATTTTCATACATTAATATAACCCTTTATATTAATTGCTCATGAAAAATAAATAAAACATATAAATTACTTATAGAAATATAACTCTTATATTTTTAAACTAAAGTAATTTCATGGTCAATGCTTCTCAATTTTCATCCATTTAATATAACACTTTACATTAAATACTCATGAAAATTAAAATCATACATACACCATAATTATAACAATTATAATTAAATATGCATGAATATGCTTAACCTATGGTGGGATTTTAAATTACATGACATTCATAAAGCAAAGCTAAGTAGACGGGTTTTGGCATCCTAGGACTCAAAACAATAGAAAAGTTACATGAATTAATCTATTAAAGTCCTATCTTGCCGTGAACCAATCCAAAACAGCCTTGAACCGTGTCCAACACCTTTGAATCAGTAAGAAAATGGACTGAACCAGCTCCAAATCAGCTTAAACCAGCCCAAAACAGCTTCAGACTAAGCAAACCAACTCCAAAATGACTTGAACCTGTTGGGGTTTATGTCCTAAATTTAAACTCGTGGATAGTAAATGTAATAAAATTATATATAAAACATATTAGAATAGTTTATATTCTGGTTGTCGAAAGATTAGTTTATCTATGTTTTTTTTTTATTAACCCAAATCCAATAAACTAGAATCCATGGTTATGATATGAAACACTCAAACTATATGTAGTGACATAAAAATGGATCAGGTTCAAGTACATAGACTAAAATGGTCTATAGTATAGGGATAAGACTGGGTAGCTTATCCTAGGAAAAACTATGTGAAGTGGCCCACTTTGTTTTAATACAAACGATGTGATCCTGTGTCGTTCATGTAGAGACATGCGAGTGGGGGCGTCTTATGCAAAAGAGTTTGTTTAAGACCGGACCGCGAAATAAGTCACTTTCACTTTATAACGTTGTTTACTCTGAATCTGACTATTTCAAAGCGATGACCTAGGTAACTCGATCTTAATCTTGAGCTAACTATAAACTCCTGTTTATTCGGGATTGTCCTTTGATTTGCATGGGTGAGAGTGGCAAAAAATTACCGCTTAACAACCTACCACTTTGGGGATAAGACCGGGTAGATAGCTGGGGACATAGTCCTGCAAGATGGAATTCACTCCTACCCGTCTTTAGGGATAGTAGAGAGGTTGTTCCCTTAAGTGATGACTCCAGAACGTGAGCAAAGGCGCGCTGCCCTCTCATTAGCCCGAGAGGTTTTAGGTTTAGTGATCGGACCACAAATCAATTGTTCATTAGGGACTCAGTGGAGGCTTAAGGAACAAAAAGTGCTATAGGGGTAAAACGAACTTTTGACCTTACTATAGTTACGAACAACCTGTGAAGTATTGACTTACTAATCATGGTTATATCGGGTGGACAGAAATATATCTACAATGAGGGGAGTTCAGCTACAGGCTATAGTGGAGTGTCCCGTTAGTTAACGAATGTTGGTTAACTGGGATTGAAAGAGTTCAACTGGTTAATCTCGGATCGTTGGAGCCCATGATTTGTAGGTCCATTAGGTCCCCCTGCCAGCTCATACGGATTAACCTTAGAACAGAGTGATGAAAGAATTTGAAAAACGTTCAAATTCGATTTAGGGAGATATCATTAATTATATTTGATATAATTAACGTAACGTTTTAATTGTTAATTAAACCATAATTTAAGAGAGTTATAGTTATTTAAATATGATTTAAATATTGGAAAATGTATTCGATACATGTTAGGTTTGAATTTGAATATTGATTCATATTCATCGAGATTGAGAAAAGTCGAGATTGATGCAAGTATTGTATTTGGTATTTGATACACAAATTAAAAAATATAATTAATTATAATTGTTTAATTAATTAATATTTATTTAGTTTTATGTTAATTGCTGAAAGTTAATTTAAATTAAGTAAAATTAATTGTGAAAATTGATTTTAAATATGAAAATCAATTTTAACATAAAATGCTTGCAAAATTGTGGCTTTGCCACATGAAACTATGAGTAATACAATCCTTGTTGTCAATCTTTGGGAGAAAGATTTGCATGCTCGTTGTCTTTAAAAGTGAAGTTCAAAGGCTGAAGGTGGGTTGGATTTTCTTCTCAAGAAAATGGAAACACATAGCAAGCTCATTCTCTAAAAACAAATGAAAGTTCTCACAAAAACCCATGGTTTCTCTCAATCTTTCTCTCCTTAATTCATCATGCTCGGGTTCCCACAAGCCCGTTCTAAGGCCGGAGAATAGCGGGGAAGATCTCGGTGGTCGTCCATGAAGTGATCGTGTGGAGAAACTTCCAAGAGAACTCACGGATTGAAGCTTCAAAGTTAAGTTTTTCAATCCTCTGTTTTTTGTTCTTATTTAAGCATGCTTTTAATCCACGAAATTAATGAAAGTCGGTGCCTAAGATCCGCTAACGCTTCCGCTCGAGTGTTCTTCACTCCTTCAGAACCATGCTGAACCACGCTGAACCGGGTCAAAAACCCCTTGAATCGGTCAATAAACAGCTGGACCGCGCTGAACCCCGAGAATCGGTCAACCACAACATGAACTGCGTGCTAACTGTACGAACCGAACCACATCTGTCTACTTGAGCTGAAACCGCCTTCACGTGCTTGGGTCGAAACCACCTTCACTTCACGCGAAACTGCTCACGCCCACTATTAGGACAACTTCGAGACGCTGTCATCATTTTTCGTCCGATTAGTTTTTTCTCAACGCTGGCTCTCGGATTTTCCAAAATTCACAATTTCAGCGGAAAATTTCAATCGATTTGGCCCCGATTTCTTCCGATCAACTCACCAATTCATCAAAAACTCAATGGACACAGACTTACAGACTCTTTTGCAACAAAACGCCAAAAAACACGGGCCCTTACATTGATCAAATCAATTAAAATTGCAAATTATAATGCCAAAAATCCTAAACATCTACTAGTAAATCAATCATACATCCAATGCACAATTTAATCCCACCAATCAACCAATGCAAATTTTGAGAAACAAAATTAAGCATACGATATTCTCTGATACCAATTGAAGGATTGGAATTCCAAATTCCGTAAAGCGGAAGCGCAATTGGATCGATTCATAGTTAATAACGTTTCATAAAATACCCATACATTGGCAACAAAACAGAATTCACAATTCTACAGGCTAAGCATATAATTAAATCTAATCTAAAGAACGAGAAGAGAAGCAAACCTCCGTTGGTGACTTTGAAAATCAAGAACGCCTTCTTGATTGTTCATCAACAACGAACACCACCACGAGGCTACCCCGCTATTCTCTAAGGTTAGGAACGAAGTGGTGGGACTCCAAATCTTGTATTTGGGAAAGAAACATAGAGAGGAGAATTTTCCTTCTCTGTACTGTGCTTGAGAGAGCGATTTAGATTAGCATTCTGCACAATCATTGAGATCTCCCTTGACCCCTCCTACATATTTTGTGATATCAAAATGTGAGGGGATTGGTTATAAAAAATAACCAATTTAGTTAATAAATAATTAATTAGAATTAACTAATTAAAATTAATTAATTAATTAATTAAATGCTAATCAATTAATCATATTAATCAATTAAGCATTCTTGCACTAAATCATATTTAAATGCATTGCCCTCACATAATATATAGTTTTAATTAAACTTAATTAGATCATATTTAATTAAATCAATTAAACTAATCAATTAATTAATTTCAATAATTAATTAATTCTATGATTAAGTAAACATCACATATTTAATTAATCAAATATTTTTTTTGAAATATTTAATTAACCAAATATTCGAATCATATTCAAATATGTAACTCTGTTATAATCTATAGTTTTAATATGAATCAAATTCACATTAAAATTAAACTATAGATTTAATTTAATTAAATCACATTTAACTAAACTAAATTTACAAATTAATTAATTTTATAATTAATTAAATATCAATCATATTTAATTAATTACATATTAGAATCTCATTCTAATATTTCTCTCATATATTATAGTTTAATTAAACTAAATAGAATAATTAATTAATTAATCTACTAATTAAATATCATATGCTTAATTAGCCATATATTTGAACTCCTTCAAATATATATTATTCTCTCAATTAATAAAGTTTAATCTCATATTAAACTTTATAGTATAATGTACCATTATACATTATATTAATTACATCTTATACAATTAACTTGATTCCCAAAATGATTTTGAACTTATTCAAATTCTTTTCAAGATAATTTGTTCCTAATTACTCTTTACGAGCTAGCAAGGAGACCTAATGGACCTACAGATCAGAAGCTTCAATGATATGAGGTTAACTGACTAAACTCATTAACCGAGTTAACCAATATTCATTAACTGTGGGTCACTCCACTAAAGACCCACAGTTGCACTATTCTTACTGTAGAATGTTTTTGTGTCCATATTGACCAATACTGATAAGTCAATCGTTCACAAGTGTTCGTAACTACAGTTGGGTCAAATTATCGTTTTACCCATGTGTTACATGTGTCTCCTTAAGCATCAGTGCTCCTCTAATGAATAGTCTGTTTATGGTCCAATCATTAAACAGAAAGTCTCTCTCGGGCCAGTGAGAGGATAGGATCCCTTTGTTCAAGACCCGAAGTCACCACTTAAGAGAACACTTATCTACTTCTCCTAGAAGCGGGGAGTGAATTTCTTCTTGTGTTGTCATGTCCCTAGCTCCTCACTCGATCTCGTCTCCAAGAAGGTAGGCTTATTGAGTCAGTGTGCAGACCACTCTCACCCATATTAATCAAAGGACAATCCCTCGTGAGAAGGAGTTCATGACACACTTAGGATTAAGACTGAGTTACCTAGGTCGCCCTATTGAAACAGTAGCCTAACTAGTGAATGGTGTTACATTTAGTGGTTTACTATTTCGTGATCCAGTCTTGTGCAAACTCATTGCATAGGATATCCCCGCTCGCATGTCTACTACATGGCCTTGGATCAATTCGTCTGTATTGAATACAAAGCAGGCTGTATCTCATAATGTTACCAGGATAAGGTACCCAGTCTTATCCATGTACTATAAACCTTTTAGGTTGTTACTTGAACACTGATCCTCGTATGTCCCCACATACTAATTCATGTTACATGTACACAACCTTGAATCTTAGTTTATTGGATTTGAGTCATATTGAGCAATTTTAGACTTAATATGACAATAACACTTTATTGCTTAAACCTCAATAACATTTTATTGATACAAGTGTGTAATTCGTTAACATTCACTATCTACGAGTTTTAGGACATAAAACCCAACAATGAAGACGTCTGTATGGATAGATTAAATGGGGGAAGGTGTAATTATGGAAGGGTAAACTCGTGTAGACACCAGACGATATTTTTCAAATTTTAAAGCGTCGTTGAGGTAACAGCAAAATCGAGAGCAAGATCACGAGGAAAAAAAAGACATCGAGAGCGAGAGGTTATGAGATTTTTAGTACAATTCCAAAGAAACACCTTAGTAAGCGATATCGCGAGGGCATATTGAGAGTGCAATTCTGGACATTAGTGAGAGCGAGAGTGAGGGCATTCTGGTAATCCTATGTTTATCCATTTCGATTCTCAATGCATGTAGATAGCTCCAATGACAATGCGATTACAATTGCAACTCATTCCTGGTAAACAACATCAAATGAATCCAATTATGATTACAGCCCATTTCATTCTCATTGATTATAATATGATTACAAACAATTTTTATTACGGGTAAGTAAACACGACCTAAGTGTTCTCATTGTTCATCATTGTTTTAGGGTCTTATACCATAGGGTACTTATTTTCTTACGATTTAAAGAAGGAAACTTAGGATGACATGAAAACTCCATTAAAATATCAATGATGATATTTAAGGAGACAAGAGATAGGTTATATAAGGAAGAAGGTAATTAAGTGCGTTTTACCTAGCTACAAGTATAAATTACCAAAAGCCAACATGTGCATCATAAAGCTTGTATTGATGACCAAGAGACCTGTGATTCGAATCCCCCCAACCCCACATGTTGTAAAAAAAAAAAGTATAAATTACCAAAAGTAGTTTATGGTGAAATAAAGGAAATGATTATATTTTGTGAACGAAACATAACTCATGTACAATGGATGAGAGTGTAGCCTTTAAGATTATTTTATAATGCATATCCCAAGTCATTCCCAACAATCTCCCACGAACAACTGTGAAAATATTTTTCTGAGCAAACGAGGAAATAAAACTTAAACATTAATATCTTTCAATTTTAATTAATGCATAGTGAAGTAAGGCAATAACCAACATAGAAAAAGTGAGTTACCTTTTGAACTTTCAATAGTTATGGTTTAGACCCCCACAACACATTTGATTCCTCATATCTTTCTTGATTCCGCGATAAAAAATAGAAAAATTGCTATTCAAGGCCATGCACATAAACCGTGGGGCATCATAAAAGCTCTAGAAAGAGATCTTTTAAACTCTTTCATAGACGGTGGTCACACCTTCACAATCACGTTATGCTTCATCAAGTCTATCATAGATAGACCACTCAAAGTTGAGCTATGATTACTTAAAGAAATTGTCCATGTACTTGGACCACTCATATAAAGGGTTATAGATTCATTTCAAAGGTTTGAGTCCTATACATGGTGAGGACTCTAGAATTACTTTCTTTGTAAGGCCTTTGGTGAAAGGATCCACTAAGTTCCTCTTAGACCTCATATACTCCAAGGAGATAACTCCACTATTTAACAGTTGTTTCATAGCTCCATGTTTCAGGCATATATACCTTCTCTTGCTGTTATACACACTGCTTTTGGAAATACCTATGGCTACTTGTGAATCACAATGTAAGGAGACCGGTATTGACGCCCCCCATGGTGGTACGTCTTGAAGTAGACTTCTTAACCATTCTGCCTCTTACCCCGCTAGCTTGAGAGCTATAAACTCAGTTTTTCCATGGCATGCTATGTACGTCTAGTTTGCTAATTTCCATGAAATAGCTCCTCCACAAAAAAAATGAACACATACCCGCTAGTGGATCTTACCTCATCATTATCAGTCACCTAGTTTACATCACAATAACCTTCTAATACTATAGGAAATTTGTTAAAGTGCAAATAGAAATCCATTGTACCCTCAAGGTACCTCAACAAACGATTTTAGTTGATACAATTTTATTTTAATTAGTTATTATATTTTTAATATTAAAAAATTTGTTAAAATTAAAAAAAAAAACGTTGTTATCAAATAAAATAGTAATAAAATAAATTTAAATTTGTTATTGATTATTATTTTAATTTAAAAGGTTATATTGACATATTATATAGTAATGCATTTTAATTAGTTAAAAATATGAAATGGATATCTTAGCCTCGTTTGATAACCATTTGGATTTTGGTTGTTGGTTTTTGGTTTTTGAAAATTATGTTTCTTTTCTCCCAATTTTCTTACAGTGTTTTTCAATTTTGTTAAGGTTTTATTTGAATTCTTAGCCAAATTCCAAAAACAAAAACAAGTTTTTTCAAAATGACCTTTTTTTTAGTTTTCAAAACTTGACTTGGTTTTTGCAAACATGGGTAAGAGGTGGATAACAAAATAAAGAAACTAATAGGTTGGAAGTAGTGTTTCTAAGCTTAATTTTCAAGAACCAAAAACAAAAAACCTAATGGTTATCAAACAAGGCCTTAGTAATTAAAATACATTTTATTCCTATTATGTTTCTTGACAGTCTCTAGCAAATAGTTAAGGACTTCTAATTTTGATTCCAGACAACTTCTAGTAAACAACTACAAAGAAATAATATTCTTATGCCAATTGATTATCATTCTGATCCCTGGTAAGTAAATAGGGTTTAAGCACTTAATCTTCAAATTTCTTTAAATCCTAATATATTAGACATAAAATTAAAAGTTTTTTTTTTTAAAAAAATAAAAGACTGAATTCATTAAAAACTAAAAGAGTTAGGTACAACTAAATCCTCTTTATAAAGAGGAAACCCATGGGGGAAGATTAGAGGGCAAAAAAATACACTACTCTTCCAACAGGGAAAAAGATCTCTGATAGCAACAAAAATCCCCAACTAACAAAGATTGTGAAATTGCTTCTTGCACTAGAGAATGAGCAACTGCATTCTAATCTCTTAGGCAATGCTTGAAGGAAATCGAGCCCAACCTGGGAGCCAAGCGGTAATGGCTTCCAAAATGTTCTTCACCTTAGAAAAGTCTTCCGATTCGTTATTTAGGCACCTAATTATCTCAAGCGAGTCTAATTCGGCTTCAATATTTAGGTTGTTACCGAATCTTGCCAGAACGCATTTCAATCCTTCCCACATGGCTTTCTAGCACTTCGATCTGCCATCTTCTTGTTATTCTTTGTAGGCCCGCAGACATTAGAGATCCGTTGGAGTCACACAATACCCATCCAATTACTCCCTGATTCTCAGCTTCGCTCCATGACACGTTTGAGTTCAATTTACATACATTCGCCGGTGGGGGAGTCCATCTGGAGTGGTTCTCAAACCTGAGGACACTTGATCCTTTCTGGTACACGCTTCTACTCTACCTTTATTTTCCATAAGAGAATCCACATTTTAATCCCAACTCTCCCCCATTCCTCTGAAGTAGCATTTTTAGCCCACCAACTCCAATAGTCTAGGCTATTCCAATTCGACAAGCAAAGGGAGAAAAGATTTTGTGATTCGAGGTGAAATTAAGCCAAATCTCCCTTACCATTTTACACTTCCAAATTACATGGGTTTTTGTTTCTCTTTTCTTCCTGCAAAACACACAACAAAGATTAATATCAACTCATTTTCTTTGGATATTCACTCTGTTAGGGATAATATAGTTAATAATTTTCCAAACACTAATATTTGTTGTTGGAACTATATCTAGCTTCCATAGAATCTTCCATAGATCTTTAGAGTTGTTCGAACCTGAGGAAGTGTTGGGTTTTATGCCTAAAACTCGTAGATAGTAAATGTAACACTTGACTTGCTTTAATGAAGTATTATTTCTATATATATTTATTTTGCATATATATAACCACAAATCCAATAAACTAAAAACCTGGCTATATTATGTATACTTGAAGTTTGTGTATGACATAAGTATGGATCAAGTTCAAGTAAATAGCCTAAATGATCTATAGTACATGGATAAGGCTGGGTACCTTAACCCTGGGGACACTATTGGCGCGATTCGCTTTGTTTTCTAAAGACAAACGATGTGATCCTAATCGTTCATGTATAAGACATGTGAGTGAGGGCGTCCTATACAATGAGTTTGCATACAGATCAGACCAGGAGATAAGTCACTTTCACTTTACAACACCGTTTACTGCTAAAACTGAGTATCTCATATAATGACCTAGATAACTCGATCTTAATCCTGAGCTAACTATGAACTCCTGTTTATTTAGGATTTTCCTTTGATTTGCATGGGTGAGAGTGGTCGATCATCGTTGACTCAATAAGCCTACCATTTTGGGGATGAGACTGAATAGATAGCTGGGGACATAGCTTTACAAGACGAAATTCACTGCTGCCCGTTTTCGGGTTAGTAAGAAGGTTTTTCCCTTAAGTACTAACTTCGAGTCTTGGAAAAGGGGCCCCACCCTCTCATAACCTTGAGAGGGACATGGTTCAGTGATTATATTGTGAACTAATTGTTCATTAAAGGATCAGTGAAACTTAAGGAACAAGATGTTGCTATAGGGGTAAAACGGACATTTGACCTAGCTCTAGTTACGAACAACCGGTGGAGGGTCGACTTACTAATCATGGTTATTTTGAGTGGACAAGAAATATATCTACAGTGAGGGGAGTGCAACTACGGGCTATAGTGGAGTGTCCTGGAAGCTAACGAACGTTGAATAACTAGGTTAATGAGTTTAACCGGTTATGCTCGTATCGTTGGAGTCCATGATTTGTAGGTCCATTAGGTCCCTCTATTGGGGTTTATGTCCTAGAACTCAAGTTTTGTTATCCTTTATATAAATAAAGATGTTATTTAGTGAAATTGTTTATTTATATCTTATAATCCAATAGAAAAACATCCATGGTTATAACATGAGATACTCGAACTATATCGTAAATATAGACAGGGATCAAGTTCGAGTATATAGCCTAAAGTGTCTATAGTAAATGGATAAGGTTGGGTACCTTATTCTAGTAACACTATGGATGCGACCTACTTTGCAAATAAGGCAAACGACGTGATCTTGGATCGTTCATGTAAAGACATGCGAGTAGGGGCATCCTGTGTAAAAGATGTTTACACAAGACACGACCGAGAAATAAGTCACTCTTACTTTATAACGCCATTTACTGTTAAGATTGATTATTTCATGCGATGACCTAGGTAACTCGATCTTAATCCTGAGCTTACTATGAACTCCTGTTCATTTAGGGTTATCCTTTGATCTGCATAAGTGAGAGTGGTCATAAAATTCCCTTCAATAATCCTACCATTTTGGGGATAACAGTAAATGGATGGTTGGGGACATAGTAAAGCAAGACAGAATTCACTCCTACCCTATTCAGGGATAGTAGAGAGGTCGTTCCCTTAAGTGCTGAATCCAAGGCTTGAACAAGGGGCCCCACCCTCTCATTGGCCCGAGAGGGATCTTGTTTAATGGTTGGAACATGAACAAAATTGTTCATTAGAGGACCAGTGGACTTAAGGAACTAAGATGTGTTGTAGGGGTAAAACAGACTTTTGACCTATCTATAGTAACGAATGACCTGTGAAGGACTGACTTACTAATCATGGTTATATCGAGTGGAAAAAAATATATCTATAGTGAGAGGAGTTCAACTACTAGGCTATAGTGGAGTGTCCTGGTAGTTAACGGATGTTGGTTAGCTAGGTTGAAAGAGTTTGGCTAGTTTAACCTCGTACCGTTGGAGCCCATGATCTGTAGGTCCATTAGGTCTCATTACTAGCTCGAGACTAATCTTTGGAACAATATGATGGATAAAATATGAATTACTTTCAGTTCATGTTGAGAAAAATGAATACAAGTGATAGGCGTTGTCGGTACGTCGGGTTTTGTGAAAACCGAGTATGTGATATATTTAATATTTAAATATGATTTAAATATCGAAAACATGAATAAGAATTCATGATTGGAAAAGGACATTTCGAAAATGTTCGGGAATGGTGGCAAAATATTAATTTAATATTAAGATATTAAATTAATAATTAATAATTATTTTAAATTAATTTTGAATTAATTTAAAATTGAAAATTTGAAAAATGATTTTTCAAATTTCAGATTATTTAGAATTAAATAATTAAGTGGATTAATTCAAGATAATCTTGAATTCATTAAAATCAAATTAATTTTGATTTTTTGGAGGTGGAGTGCATGGTGACTAAACCCATGCACTCCCCTCTCTTAAGCCACTACATTCTCCACTAAATTAGAGCTGATTGAGTGTCAATCTGTGGGGCTTTTCTTCTTCATTAATCCCTCTATAAAAGGGAAGAAGATTGCTGAAGAAACCAAGCTGAAAACCTACTGAATTGCTGCCAAAATTGAAGCTCACCATACCCACCTCCATAAGCTTGCTCTTCAAGCTTTTTCCTTTCAATTTCCATCACTTGAGGATCCCACAATCCGTTCCAAAGGCTTGAGGATAGCAAGGAAGATCCAGTGGTGGTTTGTGACTCGTTGGTGAAGAAAAACAAGAAGGAAATCCAACCAATTTCTCCATTGAAACAAGGTTGGTAAACATACTCTGTTTTTCTCCATATGAACAGCATGCGATGTTTGATCAAATTGAGTTTCTTATGTGCCTATTGCTTCCATATTTTAGATATATTAACACTTTCACCCTCTACTGGCTCAATAGGAATAAAACTTGGAACAATATGATAGGTTAATATTTGAAACGTTCAAATTCGGAATAGGATACAAAAGTCGCTTATATACGATATTTAACGACATATTTGGTTTAATTTCGAATTAAACTTAAAATGAGAGTTGGTTGTATTTGAATATGATTTAAATATTAAACACGTGAATAGGGATTCATGTTAGAGAAATTTCGTTTGGAGAAAAGTCGGGATTGAACAAATAATATTAATTTAATTAAATAAGGTTTTATTTAAATTAAAAATAAAATTAAAATTAAAATAATAAAGTGGGAAATTTTCAATTAAAAATTGAAAATTTTTTAATTTAAAGAAAATTTAAAAATTCACAATTTTTGGAGGTGCTGCTTAGTGACTAATCACTTGGGACTAGCCTTCTTGCACCACTTAATACATGACTCAAAATGATCCCAATTGTTTGTCATTACTTTGTGCATTTTGAATGCATGATTTTCCTCTATATATAGAGGATCAGCTGGTGGAAAAATATGGAATTTTTCAACCTGAAATGCTGCCAAAATTCTCTCAAGAACTTCCATAGCTTGTACTCTCAAACTTGCATGAACCCATAAGCTTTCCTTTCCAATTCCTATCAATTAAGAATCCCACAATCCGTTCCAAGGCCTGAGGATAGTAGAGAAGATCCAAGTGGTTGTCCAAGAGCCATTTGTGTGAAGATTAAAGCCTCAGATTACACGAATTGGGAGCTGATAGCACCAAATTGGTGCTAATTATTTCCGTAAATTTTGCTTATCCTAATGCTCTTATTTGTGATAATTGACCAATTTTGAGCCATATTGATGTACAGGTCAATTTGGTGTTCTCGGGATGAAGAAGGGCATTTTGGTAATTAGATCCGAACCAAATAAGCAGATCCGAGAGGTAGCACCGAGACGCTACCTCACGACGTCTCAACGCTACGTACATGATGGACCGCCTAAATTAGCGCCAGTGTTGCGACACTACCTCACAGCGTCGCGACGCTGCCTCGATATATAATGCAGATTTTCGCGTTTTAGGTCATTGTAAGTCTAATTTCCACCGTTCCTCGCCGATTCTCTCTCAATTTTGTTGTATTTTCCAATTTTCTATTAGTTTAGGCTTAGTTAGGATGGCTAATCGAGCCCCGACGCTTAGTTGGAGCGTTGCAATGTCCGACTAAGTGTAGATCGACGTGATTGGGGACTTCGAATGTAAGTTTGGCAATCCTGTGAGACCTTGTATCTAAGATTTTTAGTGAATTATTGCTAGTTGTGTTCTTATTTCCCATTTGTATTACAATTGATTTGAATGCTCAGATTGACAACCTATGTGTTTAAATTAATTGTTTTGCTAAAATTGGTAGCAAATGAGTTTATTGTGAATTTTGATTAAAAGGCGTTTTATCCCAATTGGTCAAAATTGCATGGTAGATTTAGGAGTTAAGGCTTAGAATCGTATGAATTTAGGCTTTTCCTAGTTTATTCATTCTATCTAACGATCCATCGTCCTTAATGCGATTAAAATCTAATTAGTTAGATGTCATTAATTAATCTTTTAATTAGGTTCTCGCCTTGATGCTTTGATCGGGTTAGAAATAATTAGGATCATTAATCTCGCTGGCTATTCCAGTGGGTAGTTAGACAACTAGCCAATAACTCGATTAATAAGAGAGTCTATGATTTGGAATTGCCAAACTGAATTCGGATAACCAATTGCGTAATCCCGAGGTGAGATTAGCTAGCCCATTCTTCTATTTTCTGATTATATTAAATTCTATAATTTAATTTTTAGCATTTTTATTTTTTTTATCCTCAAATATCTTCCATGCCAACCCTCTTCACCTCCGGTTACTAATTGAAAAATCTTAAGTTGATTTAATTAATTCGATTGCTCCCTGCGTTTGACCCCGACCACTATTTCTACAAAAATAGTTGTAGTGCCGTGGAATTATAAATTTATTTGATACGACCCTCAACAAGTCGTCTATCACTATAAGAGGTAAGTGCATCTTTGCCCTGTTTTACCTCTTATGAATAGCATGTCTTCTAGGATCAAATTGATGAAATTGTGTGCCTAAGATCTAAAATTGCTTTCGCATGTTTGATATTAACTCCCGTAGAAAGATGCTTCATCTTTAGCCAATAAAGAATTTGCTAAGTGATATGCACTCTTCACCGCGAAAGATATTTTCTTATCTAACCTCCAAATGATCTCATCTTTGGAATTAACCACTCCTAGTGGAGTATTAAGAATATCTTCAGCATCCATCGGGGTGAAGTTTTCTCTAATTTTGGCTTCCATTCATCTATTATCCTCATCATTTATACTCTTAACCTTCAGTCCTTTGAGATCATGTTTAGTGGCTAAAGGAACACTCGCCCCAACTCTATTGATCCAATGATCTTTGTCAATCTCTATATATCTCTCGTTTCCTACTTTTCATCTATACCCCTTCTAAAAAATCTCTCTACCCCATAGAATGCTCCTCCAAGTGAGAGAGGGATTGTTCCCTATCTTAGCTTTGATGAAATTTTCGTCTTTGAAGTATCTTCCCCTCAACGTTCTTGCAAGAAGGTTCTTGAGGTCTCTGAGAATTCTCTAGCTTGTCTTCGCTAGAATAGCTTGATTGAAAGCAATCAGATCCCTAAATCCCATCCCTCCTAATTGAAAGCACTCAGATCCCTAAACCTGAGCCCCCTTTCAGGTTTGAAACTCTCGCTGGGGAGGCCATTGATTAGCATCGAGTACTCCACAGTCTCTACACAGTTCATAACTCGACTTCTCAATTTACTACTAAATCCCATTTTGGCCATAACATTTTCTAGGAAAACTCATTCAACCCTGTCGTAAGCTTTACTCATGTCTAATTTCATGGCTATATGACCCTCTTTTCCTCCTCTTTTGTTGTTAATAGTGTGGATGCACTCGAAACCAAGCACCACGTTGTCTGTAATGAGCTTTCCTGGCAGAAAGTTGATTGGTTATGAGATATTATGGAGCTAAGCACTTTTTTTAGTCTATTCGCCAAAGCTTTTGCAATAATCTTGTAAATAATATTGCACAATCTTATCGATCTAAGATCTGCCATCTACAAAGGATCTTCTATTTTGGGAATTGGGGAAATGAAAGTCATGTTTAACAATCTCATATCCATCCCTAGTTGAAAATCTTTATGCAAACAACCGACACATTTCCTCCTACAACATCCCAATATTTCTTAAAGAAACTCGCATGAGCTCCATCCAGACTGAGGGCTTTTGCGAGGTTCATGCTTTCCAAGGTGCTCTCAATTTCCTCTTTAGGAAAATCTTTATCCAGCCATCTAGACTTATCTTCTTCAATAATAACTTCAGGGTTTGGTTGGGTTGAAACGTATATTGATTTAAAGTAATCCTTAGCAATCTGGCCAATTTCCCCTTCTTCCTCTGTCCACTTGCCATTCCTATTTCTAATGCCTTTTATATTATTTTTCTTCCTCTGATGGGTTGCTTTTGAGTGAAATCACTTAGTATTCTTATCTCCCCATCTAAGCCAGACTTCTCTTGATCTCATCTTTCAATATCTTTCTTCTTCATCGAGAAGGCTATCAAACATGATTTCATTAAAGTCTCCCCCCATGATCCACGACAAATTGGAGACTTTATCTAATCTAGAAAGGAGCTCCCATGACTCTGACCTGTTTTCCTAGCTTTCGGTGACCATAGAACCCCGTAAATCTCCATGGTCCAAAGGTATCCTTAATAATAGAATCAATGTGCCATGTTGAAAAGAAACTGATGGTATGAATAAGATTTGAATTCCAAAATAAAATGAGCCTTCCACTTAGGCCCTTGCTTGTCACACAAAAGCAATGATAAAAGCCCAAATTCATCCTTAGCTTTTGGACTCCCACATCTCCACTCTTTGTCTCAGATAGAAACACTAGTTGGGGACTATGAGTATGCACTTCATAGCGTAAGGCTCGAACTGTTCGAAAATTCCCCATTCCCCAAACGTTCCAATAGAGGATTTTCATGGCATCTGACGAGTCTGTTCCCCAACCTCCACCAATATCCCTCCAATAATTTCAGAGTAGTCGATGCACTATTTTTTATTTCCTTGATTTTCTTCCTCAGAGAAATCAGAGGGTGACAGGGGAAAAAGATCTATTAGAAAAGGACAAATGGGCTCTGGCATCGAGGGGGAATTCTTAAATCGAAGGCAAAAGCAGAGAAAAAGGTGATGAAACCGACAAAATAGATGATAGACAGGAAATGTCAGAAGAAATAGAATGAACAAAAATCTCTAGATCCAAAGGCTATCTGGAAAAGGATAAGGCAGTCACCAATGGGCCCATAAGGGGAGAAACCAAAATGAAAGGCCCAAATATAAAAATAGAGTCAAAAGTTATACCCAAATGGCATCTATCAAACAATCCAAACTGATCAAAACTCACAGGAAAGACGAATGGGACAGGGGAAAGGGAAGATGCAAATTTGAAATCTTGGAAGAGAAAAGCTAGGGTCGAGAATGAAAAGGGGAACATATGGTCTCCCAAATTCTCTTTGAAGGGAATAAAAGTCCCCACGCAGCGGAAGCGCATCGATTGGACCTTACGCCGTATATTAATTAACATTAAAATACCGTTACGAAAACTCAAACAAACTTTAAACACTCTTTAAAGTTGCTGGAAAATCAGTTTAAACATGCTTAAAAATAAATCTAAATTTATTTTCATGCTCTTCTAAAGAAAAGGGGAAGAACCGTTACAAACCTCCGTTGTAGACTTGACCGTTCGTCGCCAACGATGCTCCAACGAACAAAACGCAGCAGCCTCCTTTGTCTTGTGATCGCTGGAAAATTCTTCTTGAATGACACAATAACCACAGAGGTTACACCGGTATGACTCTAGGTCTAGGAGGCAAAAGACTTGTGGGAGTCTTTCTCTAAGAGGGAGGCTAGAGAGAATTCTAGGTCTTGTCTTGAGAGTCTAAGAGCAAGAGCAAAGTGTCAAGTGTCCTTAGACCAATTAGGTCTAGTGTTCTATTTATAGAAGAGAGGCCATGAATAAAATATTCAATTAAATCAATCTTTTCCAAAATTGATTCAATCTTATTCCTTAATTAATCAATCATGATCAATCAATTCCACAATTGATTAATCTTTTCCACAAATGACTAATTACTTCCATAAGTGATTAGATCATTTCCATAAATGATTAATCACTTCCTTAAGTGATTAATTATTTCCATAATTGATTAATTCCCGGTTAATGAATTCTTTAATTAATTAACCACCAATTAAATATCACATATTTAATTTCCGGCCTAGAATTAATTAATTTGCCTAAACACATTTTAGGCCTTAAATTAATTAATTCATTATTTGAACTCTTTCAAACTTCCATAAATTTATATTTGAATTTCTTCAAATATTAATTTCTCTCATAATAATATATCAATATATATTATATTTGTTTCCCTTAGTAAATTGAACATTTTCAATTTACATTTATTACTTAGTTGCCTCAAATTACTTTATGAGCTACCAGTGGGACCTAATGGACCTGCAGATCAGAAGCTCCAACGATGTGAGATTAATTGGTCAAACTCATTAACCACATTAATCAATATTCGTTAACTGTGTGTTCATTCCACTATAGACTCACAGTTGCACTCTTCTCACTGCAGACATATTTTCTGTGTCCACGGATATAGACCACTATCGACTAGTTAGTCCTTCACGAGTGTCCGTAACACCAGCTGGGTCAAATTACCGTTTTACCCCTGGGTTACCTCTATTTCCTTAAGTACCAATTCTCCTCTAATGAACAACCTGTTTGTGGTCCAACCATCAAACAGAAAACCCTCTCGTGCCATTGAGAGGGTAGGGCCCTTTGTTCAAGACTCGGAGTAACCACTTAAGGGAACACTCATCTGCTTCCCTAAAGTCGGGAAGGAGTGAATTCCATCTTGTACGATTATGTTCCCAGCTCCCCATTCGGTCTTGTCCCCAAAGTGGTAGGCTTATTGAGTCGGCGTATTGGCCACTCTCACCCATACAAATCAAAGGACAATCTCTCATGAGCAGAAGTCCATAATCAACTCAGGATTAAGACTAAGTTGTCTAGGTCGTCCTAGTGAAATAGAAAACCAACTAGTTAATGGTGTTATAACCGGTGGTTACTATTTCGCGGTCCGGTCTTATGCAAACTCATTGCATAGGATACCCCCACTCGCATGTCTCCTACACGAACGCGTTGGATCGCAGCGTTTGTATCAAATACAAAGTGGGCCGTATCCATAGTGTCACCAGGATAAGGCACCCAGTCTTATCCCTATACTATAGACCCTTTAGGCTGTTTCTTGAACAATGATCCCATATGTCGCTACATATAGTTCAAGACTCATATTACAGCCTTGGATGTCTAGTTTATTGGATTAGGGTTATTATTAGGCAAAGACAAATATAAAATAACTAATAACAATTAATGAAAAATATATCAATATTATTTCATTAATATCCGGTCAACGGTTACATTCACTATCTACGAGTTTTAGGGCATAAAACCCAACAAACTCCCACTTGAACTAAAACACTAGTTAGTGGGATGTAAATGCAATAATCTAAAGCTGGAAATGTCATGTATATAAATAATACAATGAACTAGGGCATCCTTATACCCATTATACATTTCTCCCACTTGCCCTAGATTAGATGGCATACATATCTCGTAGACCTAGACCCTCTAGATGACCCTCAAACACTTTAGCCGTGAGAGCCTTCGTAAATGGATCAGCGATGTTGTGCTCTGAGGCAATCTTAGTGACGATCACATCTCCTCTTTGCACAATTTCCCGTATAAGGTGATACTTCCTCTCGATGTGTTTACCCCGTTTGTGGCTTCGAGGTTCTTTTGAGTTTGCTACTGCCTCACTGTTGTCACAGTATAGTGTTATGGGCACGTTCATATTCGGAACCACTTCCAAATCAGTCAAGAATTTTCTAAGCCATACTGCCTCCTTAGCTACTTCGCAAGCTGCTACATACTCAGCCTCCATGGTTGAGTCTGCTATGCATCCTTGTTTGATGCTTCTCCACACTACTGCTCCTCCATTGAGGGTGAATACTGACCCTGATGTGGATTTCCTTGAATCCTTATCAGCTTGAAAGTCAGAGTCAGTGTATCCAGTAAGAATCAAATCCTTAGCTCCATACACAAGCATGTAGTCCCTCGTTCTCCGAAGATACTTGAGGATATTCTTAACTGCTCCCCAGTGGTCCAACCCTGGATTAGACTGATACCTACTGACTACTCCCACTGCATAACATATGTCAGGCCTAGTGCAGAGCATAGCATACATTAAGCTGCCCACAGCTGAGGCGTAGGGAATGTGTCTCATGTTCTCAACTTCTTGAGGTGTCTTAGGAGATTGTTCCTTAGACAGGTGTACCCCATGTCTGAAGGGTAGTAGTCCCTTCTTGGAGTTTTGCATCGAATATCGAGACAACATCTTGTCAATATACGTTGCTTGAGACAAAGCTAGCGTTTTGTTCTTACGATCCCTAATGATTTGGATTCCCAGAACATATTGAGCCTCTCCCAGATCTTTCATTTGGAATTGGGCTGCTAGCCATTTCTTAATGTCAGTAAGGTATCCTACATCATTCCCAATGAGTAGGATATCATCTACATAAAGTATTAGAAAAGCTACTTTCCTTTTGTTGACTTTCTTGTATACGCAAGGCTCATCAACGTTTTGGTCAAAGCCAAAAGATTTGATTGCAGTATCAAATCTAATGTTCCATGATCTGGACGCTTGTTTCAATCCATAAATGGATCGATTGAGCTTACAAACCTTTTGTTCCTGACCTTGGGCTATGAACCCTTCGGGTTGAGACATGAAGATATTCTCTTCAAGATTACCATTCAGAAAGGCAGTCTTGACGTCCATTTGCCATATTTCATAGTCATAATATGTGGCTATGGATAAGAGAATTCTTATGGACTTTAACATGGCTACAGGAGAAAAGGTTTCCTCATAGTCAACCCCTTCCTTTTGGGTATAACCCTTTGCCACTAGTCTAGCTTTGAAGGTCTGTACCTTTTCAGCTGCATCTCTTTTTCTCTTATAGATCCATTTGCACCCTATGGGTTTTACCCCATTTGGCAGATCTGTAAGTTCCCATACAGAATTGGAGTGCATTGACTCTATTTCCAGGTTCATGGCTTTGACCCATTCATCCTTATCTTCGTCATTCATTGCCTGTCGATAGGACAATGGATCCTCAATGCCATCATTAGGTATGACAACCTGAGTTTCAGTTAAACCCAAGTAGCGGTCAGGTTGTAATACAACCCTCCCACTGCGTCGAGGCATTCCCAACGTTTGAGATGGACGGGATGGATCTGAAGAACTAGTTCCTTCATCAACCCTTGTTGAAGGTCCAACTTCATCAACAACTCTTGATGATTCTTCAGTAGCTTCTCCTAATATTATTTTGCTGCGTGGTTTATGATCTCTCATGTGGTTTTCCTCTAAGAAAGTGGCGTTTGTCGATACAATCACCTTATTTTCTTGTGGGTCGTAGAAATAACCACCTCTCGTTTCTTTAGGGTAACCAACAAATTGGCATAGTTTTGAACGAGGTTCCAGTTTCTTAGGATTTGTCACAAGCACGTGTGCTGGACAACCCCAGATGCGAAAGTGATGGAAACTAGGTTTACGCCCCTTCCATAATTCGAAAGGTGTTTCAGAAACACTTTTCGAGGGAACATTGTTCAAGATGTATACTGCAGTCTCCACTGCATACCCCCAAAACGAGCTAGGCAATTGAGCATAGCTCATCATTGATCGAACCATGTCTAACAAGGTTCTATTTCTCCTCTCTGCACACCATTCTGTTGAGGTGTACCAGGGGCTGAGAGTTGAGATTGGATTCCATGTTCTATCATATAATCCTGGAATCTTTGATCCATATACTCCCCTCCTCGATCAGATCGAAGTACTTTAATAGATTTACCTAATAGGTTTTCAACTTCAGCCTTAAACTCCTTAAACTTTTCAAGGGCTTCAGACTTATATCCCATTAGGTACAAGTAACCATATCTTGAATAATCATCTATAAATGAGATGAAATATTCGTACCCTCCTCGAGCTTTTACATTCATTGGACCACATAGATCCGAATGTATTAACTCTAAGGGTTCTTTGGCTTTGTAACCTTTTCCAGTAAAAGGTCTCTTTGTCATTTTTCCCTCGAGACAAGATTCACAAGGTGGTAGTGAATCATCTTCTAACTTACTTAGAAGTCCATTCTTTACCAAACGACCGATCCTATCGATGTTTATATGACCAAGTCTAAGATGCCAAAGATGAGTATTGTTACTTGTTGGAGAAATCTTTTGCCTTTTCCTTTGAGTTTCAGCAGTTTTAAATAATTCATGATTTAAAAGTGCTTTGTTTTCGGTTGGTCTTAAAACATACAAGTTATTTTCCAATTTGGCTGAACAAATAAGTACACCATTTTTATAAATGAACGTTTCATTCATATCAAAAGTAACTGTATACGATTGTTCAATCAAACATGAAATAGAAATTAAGTTCCTCTTAATTTTGGGAACAATTAACAAACTTTCTAAAAGTAAGAATCTATTTCTAAAAAATAACTTCGCAGCTCCCACTGCTTTAGCTGAAATGACTTCTCCAGTTCCGACCCTAAGTGTCATTTTCCCATCGTTCAACTGCCGAAAGGAACTATTTTCCTGAAAAGAAGAGCAAACATGATTAGTTGCTCCTGAATCAAGTATCCAGGTAAACTCATCATGTTCTACAAGGCATGTTTCTAAAACAAGTAAATCAAATTTACCTTCCTTTTCCTTCTTTTTCTCAGCAAGGTACTTTGGGCAGTTTCTCTTCCAATGTCCATCTACATTGCAGTGGAAACACTTGCCCTTATCTGCCATAGCTTTGGCTTTTCCCTTGCTTTTAGCAGCAGTACTGGGAGCTTTCCCCTTGTTTCCTTTCTTCTTCTGAGTTTTCTTTGAAGAAGTGGCTACAGATTTAGTTCCAGAGGATGAACCCTTCTCGAACTTTCTTTTAGAGTGAACAACGTTTGCCTCTCCTTCTATCTGTCCCTTGTTCTTAAGAAGAGACTGATAGAGTTGTAGCTCATTCAGGAGGCTAGTCAGGTTGAATGTTATTTTATTCATCATTGCATTGCTTCGAAATTGCAGAAAACTCTTCGGAAGAGATTCTAAGATGAATGCAACCTGACTACGCTCATCTATGACCGCCCCGTTTGCTTCTGCCACGTTGAATTGGACCATCATATCCAGGACATGCTCCCGAACAGACGTGCCCTCTTTCATGCGACAGCTATAAACGTATTTGAGAGCGTCATGGTGGAGTTGGTAGGACGGTTGTCCAAACATCTCCTGGAGAGAGTTCATAATCTCCCTCGCTGTTACCATGCCCTCATGCCTTTTAGCCAAAACTTCAGATAAGCTGGCTAGGATATAGACGCGAGTCTTATCATTGGCCTTTGTCCAGCGGTCATAAGCATCCTTAACTGCTTGGGATGCATTACGAGCAGGGGCTGGAGGACAATCCTCCGTTAAGACGAACCGCAGATCATCGACAACAAGAATCGTATTCAGGTTCGATTTCCACGTAGCATAATTTTCGCCGGTTAATTTCTCATTTTTAAGCAGAGAGACAATTGAGGAAGACATTGCTGAAATTTAAACAAACAATGACCGTATTAGTTATCTTTGCCTTAACCCATCATACAAGCAAACAATTGCACACTATCCAATCAATTTAGCAAAACAGACAATCACAGAACCTTAAAACTATTGATTTAGTTTTGCAACCATGTTTCAGAGGTTTAGAATATCAGCCACCGAAGGGTGATCAGGCACTCCTCCTTTGAAATGAGACATCTCTCAGCTAATTCTAATTCCAGAATAACTCATATTCCTATAGACATTAGCCACCGTTGTTTGGTCAAGGATTTGTTAACACTTTTAACTCATCCTCGTAAGTGTAACCCTCCCACTTTCAGATCTCAGAGGCACGCACCAACAGGCTACCGAAGGGAAAGACAACTGTTGGTGATTAGCCTAAGAGCTCCTATCCTATTCAGGAGTTCACGATGTTCCGAATCCTATGATCAGGCCCTCCGAAGGGATGGTTGCGCCAGGACAACCTGCAGGCGGATCATAGTACTCTCACGGTGTGAACTATGGGCGGAGACCGAGGGATACGTTGACACGTGTCCCGCTCCCACTTACTTTAGACATTTTTCCCATTCACCCTGATATTGATTCACGCAAACACTTTCCGAACGGAGGCCGCTCCTAAGGCGACTCGAAGCCGAGCATGAACCTCACGTTGTGAATATAGGGACGTAGGAGCAAAACTTGATTTAAATCTTGTTTTGTAATTTTTCTCCCACTGAAAATGTCATACGGTTAATTTAGGGTTGTTTAACTTAGATAGTATTCGGCTAAGTCAATCTATCTAAGTCTGATCATATTTTAACAATTATGGAAAGGATTCAACTGCAATCTTTTGGGTGAATTAAACTTCTTTTAATAAACCCAACATTGCAAGTCAACATTACTATGGTTAATTCAACTCAATGTTCGGGTCAGTTCCCAGGTAGGAGGTGTTCCGTAAACCGTCAACTTAAATACCCCCAACCTTAGACAGAACTTTACCGAGAGAGTTCCCTTATAACCTCAGTAATGTAGGGTCTTTACTCTAAAGATCTAGGTGCATTAAACACTTTTAATAAACCTAGTGACATTGCATGCTAACATTTAACTATGATTAATTCAACTCCGGTATTCCAGGTCAGTTCCCAGGTAGGAGGTGTTCCGTAAACCGTCAACTTAAATACCCCCAGCCTTAGACAGAACATTACCGGTGGAGTTCCCTTATAATCACAGCAATGATTTTCCTACTTAGTCAATTAAAACTATTTTTAATTCTAAGTAAGAAAAGATTCTAATCCTATTAGAAACTGATCTAGGTCTAATTAATTTTAAACAATTTAAAATTAATCCAATTTATCCTATGATCTTATGTTTGCATGCAAACCTTGATTATAGATTGACGGTTTCTAATCATTAATATTAAAGAACTATTTCAAATTTTAATGATTAATCCTATAATCAAGAATCTAGGGTTTAATTCATTTAACAATCTCATTCAAATTAAATAATTAAACCACACTTATTGCATGAATAATATGACTATTATATTATTAACTATGGATGTTTCATGCTTCATGCAATATTGATTTTCAATTATAAGCCAATCAAGAAAATCAATCAAGCATGCTTCATTCATCACATTAAACATAACTATTTATATTTAATTTAAGTAATGACATGCTTCATGCTTTCCAAATTTTTCATATAATCAATATACACTTATATTAAAAATATGAAAACAATTCCATGCATTAAACATACATTATAACTATTTATAATATATAAAAAAATGCATGAGCATGTTTATAACCTAAGGTGGGATTAATTATTCTATATAACATCCATAAATCATATAAATAGCAATTGAACCGGTTAATTTTGGCCCCTAGGATAAAATAAAGCATTAAATTACAATAATTTTAGCTAAATTCTATCCTAAAATCCTTCTGCAGCTCCCAAAATTTGTCTAGACAGCACGAACCGCCCCGAACCACCTCGAACCGGCTTCCAAAATCACGAACCATGCCAAAAGTTGGCTGAACCGGACCAAATAGGTCCCAGCCCACCCAAACCGGACCGACCTTCCCTTGAACCGCGCCTTTTGAAACCCTAATGCGCGCCTCTATCGTGACAGCGTCGAGACGCTGTGTTGATAGCGTCCCGACGCTGAGTGCTTTCCATATCTGGCGCCTGCGGTATCGAGACAGCGTCGAGACGCTGTTGAGGTAGCGTCCCGACGCTGTTGCGTCTGGAGGCAGAATCTGGGCGGCAGCAGCATCGATTCTCCGATTTTGGCCCCGATTTCAGCGGCGATTGCTCCGTTTTTCATCTCATCAAAACTTATTCTAGACCCGGACTTACATAGGACTCGATTTTACATAATATACCCGAAACATCGGGCCTTACATGATCAAAATCACATAAAAATAAAATCTATGGCCATAAAATTAACCAAAACAGTTCAACGCAAACCGAACATACATTATGCATAAATCCCACCTATTAGAGCCTATCGCAACTTTTAATATTAATTAATAGGGACAGCGATGGCTCTGATGCCGATTGAAGGGAATAAAAGTCCCCACGCAGCGGAAGCGCATCGATTGGACCTTACGCCGTATATTAATTAACATTAAAATACCGTTACGAAAACTCAAACAAACTTTAAACACTCTTTAAAGTTGCTGGAAAATCAGTTTAAACATGCTTAAAAATAAATCTAAATTTATTTTCATGCTCTTCTAAAGAAAAGGGGAAGAACCGTTACAAACCTCCGTTGTAGACTTGACCGTTCGTCGCCAACGATGCTCCAACGAACAAAACGCAGCAGCCTCCTTTGTCTTGTGATCGCTGGAAAATTCTTCTTGAATGACACAATAACCACAGAGGTTACACCGGTATGACTCTAGGTCTAGGAGGCAAAAGACTTGTGGGAGTCTTTCTCTAAGAGGGAGGCTAGAGAGAATTCTAGGTCTTGTCTTGAGAGTCTAAGAGCAAGAGCAAAGTGTCAAGTGTCCTTAGACCAATTAGGTCTAGTGTTCTATTTATAGAAGAGAGGCCATGAATAAAATATTCAATTAAATCAATCTTTTCCAAAATTGATTCAATCTTATTCCTTAATTAATCAATCATGATCAATCAATTCCACAATTGATTAATCTTTTCCACAAATGACTAATTACTTCCATAAGTGATTAGATCATTTCCATAAATGATTAATCACTTCCTTAAGTGATTAATTATTTCCATAATTGATTAATTCCCGGTTAATGAATTCTTTAATTAATTAACCACCAATTAAATATCACATATTTAATTTCCGGCCTAGAATTAATTAATTTGCCTAAACACATTTTAGGCCTTAAATTAATTAATTCATTATTTGAACTCTTTCAAACTTCCATAAATTTATATTTGAATTTCTTCAAATATTAATTTCTCTCATAATAATATATCAATATATATTATATTTGTTTCCCTTAGTAAATTGAACATTTTCAATTTACATTTATTACTTAGTTGCCTCAAATTACTTTATGAGCTACCAGTGGGACCTAATGGACCTGCAGATCAGAAGCTCCAACGATGTGAGATTAATTGGTCAAACTCATTAACCACATTAATCAATATTCGTTAACTGTGTGTTCATTCCACTATAGACTCACAGTTGCACTCTTCTCACTGCAGACATATTTTCTGTGTCCACGGATATAGACCACTATCGACTAGTTAGTCCTTCACGAGTGTCCGTAACACCAGCTGGGTCAAATTACCGTTTTACCCCTGGGTTACCTCTATTTCCTTAAGTACCAATTCTCCTCTAATGAACAACCTGTTTGTGGTCCAACCATCAAACAGAAAACCCTCTCGTGCCATTGAGAGGGTAGGGCCCTTTGTTCAAGACTCGGAGTAACCACTTAAGGGAACACTCATCTGCTTCCCTAAAGTCGGGAAGGAGTGAATTCCATCTTGTACGATTATGTTCCCAGCTCCCCATTCGGTCTTGTCCCCAAAGTGGTAGGCTTATTGAGTCGGCGTATTGGCCACTCTCACCCATACAAATCAAAGGACAATCTCTCATGAGCAGGAGTCCATAATCAACTCAGGATTAAGACTAAGTTGTCTAGGTCGTCCTAGTGAAATAGAAAACCAACTAGTTAACGGTGTTATAACCGGTGGTTACTATTTCGCGGTCCGGTCTTATGCAAACTCATTGCATAGGATACCCTCACTCGCATGTCTCCTACACGAACGCGTTGGATCGCAGCGTTTGTATCAAATACAAAGTGGGCCGTATCCATAGTGTCACCAGGATAAGGCACCCAGTCTTATCCCTATACTATAGACCCTTTAGGCTGTTTCTTGAACAATGATCCCATATGTCGCTACATATAGTTCAAGACTCATATTACAGCCTTGGATGTCTAGTTTATTGGATTAGGGTTATTATTAGGCAAAGACAAATATAAAATAACTAATAACAATTAATGAAAAATATATCAATATTATTTCATTAATATCCGGTCAACGGTTACATTCACTATCTACGAGTTTTAGGACATAAAACCCAACACTCTTCCTTCATTGTGTCTCCTTGGTTATGGTGCTGCTCATTTTCAACCTCTCTCCACCCCTTTCGTTTTACCGCTTGGGATTGAATCAGATTTTAGTCATGGCCCATACTAGAGTTTTCCTTCATTCCCTTCACTTTCTTCTTCGCAAACTTGTAATATGTGACCTATCCTTCCGCAACCATAACAATAATCAGGAAGCTTCTTATATGTTATAGTACTCTAGCTTTCCTCTGTCATCGATCCCACCTTCAGCCTTGTTCCTCTTCTCAATGTTTTGTCAATGTCTATTTGACTTTCACTCTCAGTGTTTTCTCTTCACTTCTTCTATCTTCCTCAAGGTCTATCTTTTCAAATTCATCCACTGAATTTCCAAGTGCCATAGCCCATTTCCTGGAAAAACAAACCATCGGTAAGTTATGAAAATGAATCCAAAATGACACACATCTAAAATCTAAGTTTGAGATTCGACTGATCCCTTTTAATTCTTCAAAAATAAGCAGTGCTTTGTCAAAATTCCATGGTCCACCATTGATAAGGGTAAAAAATATACCTATTTTACCCTTATATTTAGCTCATTTCCTTGTCAAGAGTTGCATGTTTAGATCAATTTTACTATTCCCGAGCTCAAATTATGTTAAAGTTGATGAATTAGGGAGTTGAGAGTCACATTTGTCAAAATATGCTTAATTGTGCTTAAAAAGACTCAATTTGATATGAATTTGACCCAATTTGGTGTTGTGCAGGAAAATAGAGGAAAGCTGGAAATTACCCAGAAATGCCACCACATTTTTGGAAAGGCTAAAATCAAAAGCGACCGCATTTCTGGAAAAACAAAGGTCGTTCCGAGTCCGTCGCGGGTCGTTTTGAACGAGACTTTTGCGCACCTAACCGGCCGTTTTGACCCCGAAAATGACTGGGCTACCTACCAGCAACTATTTCGTGGCTCCTCAACCACTCCCCACACTATATAAGCTCATGATTCGAAGTCAAATGCAAGCAGAACTCACTGGGAAGAAGAGGGTGATGAAAAAACTCTAGTAGACGCCCATGAGTAGGGATGCCCGAGGTCGTTCTTAGATGACTAAATTCTAACCTTAGTTAGACATCAAACCTGAGTGTTTGTAGGGATTTTCACCCTATTCCCATTGTAAAAGGAGAGTAGAGTGTCGAGCGAACTCTAGAAGAATTGGATAAAAGAAAAAACCCTAGTATTTAGCTACAACCATTATTTCCAACACTTGTCACTTTTCATTTATTTGTATTCTTATTATTTTATTTCAATGGAAAGTTGTTCATTTGCACTTTATCACACCATGCTTAGCTATATTCTGTTGAGGGGTTCAATGTAGTGAATTCCCTTATGGTTCAATAGCTTGAAAGTGTTTATTTGCTTAAGTTTTTATTAAATGCATGTCATTCTTTATTGATTATCATTCTGATCTTGCTGAGTTTAAATTAATCACTTAGACTTTGCATGCTATGTGAGTTTGATCTCGAAAGGGACGAACGATATCGGTTCTCGTAAAGGTGATATAGGAGAAAAGGCTCGAAAGAGTATATTCGATGTTATAGGGCGAGGCTGCCTAATGCACCCTATAACAACTATAGGGTTATAGATTGCATCTTGCTTTATCTATGTCAGAGTCGAGTCAAAGAAATGTTCATAACGGTACTCGCTTAGCCTTCTAACGGTTCTTGGGAGCAAGGCCAAATAGAAGTTAAATTTGACGCAATGCATTGAATAGGCTTAAGTTGAATAATCTATGATTAAAGTTATTTGCCTTTGAGATGAAACTATATTGAACACCTTGTTTTATTTATCATTGTTATTTCTTTACTTATTTGTTTTGTTTTCCAAAAATCAAATCATCAATTATTTCTTTGGTTACCTTTTCTAGCAATCTTTGAATAGTTTCTTCTTCAAATATGAGTTTCCAATTTAGTCCTCGTGGGATCGATACCCTTGGAATACTTCTAAGGTTTTTATTACTACGTGCGATAGTGTATACTTGCACTAAGGTTGGCTGAATCATTCTTATTATTCATTATCTACCATTGATCGATTCTCAGAGGGCTGATTAATTTAACATAGAATTGTCGCTGATATGCATTAATCCAAGTATAAATTAAACATAATCAAGTAGTATCTAGAGTGTTCTAGAGTCGAATCCACAGGGAAGGAAAGCTAAGGGCTTTTTAATAACTTATTTACTGAACACTCGCACGCATGCCATTATAGATTTAAAAAGAGTTAAGTGATAATGGCTGAAATAAAATGACAATGTACGATAACATAAACTATGCAATGAGATTCGAAGAGATATCAGATGACAAGGCTATCAAGGCTTTTGTTGCGGCAACCACATGCGTTTATAAGCTATCTTGCAGCACATATTTTGCTTAATTGATCCATTAATGCCTAAGTGAGAAATAAACATGTGATTCCCTTCCGGTACTACTCATGCGTTTGGCATAGAACTAACAACTGTTTTGTTTAATTAGTTCATTCGTTAGTGCTGTACTCTAATAACTTGCAAGTGACTGTGTTAGTCTTAAAACAGTCGAAGTTCACTCATGCAATATCTTATTGCGGCAGTATTAGTTCTAACACCACCAAGACTACATGCAATGTGCTAACTTGCTCTACTTAGATAGTTCCACGTGCATTACTTGTCAGGGATTTATCATGCTGCTACCGCATCCGGCTGGCCAGGCGGGAGTTAGTAATGAAAATATTATCTCAACTAAGCAGAAAGCATTAATTTTTCATTCATTCAAAATGTACGCATACAAGATAGACCTATCACCGCATAGGTGCCTAAGCTAAGCCTTGATAAAAATGAATTAGCTCATGCTAAGACAGAAAAACACAACACAATACATTCTATCGCAATGATGTTTCTGCGCCAGGAAAATCTTTCTCCTTCTCTGGTTCCTTTCTTTGGCTGAGTGCTCTCCTCCTTCCCTCTCTTTTTTCTCTGGCAGCTGGCTGCCTCTTATAGGTTGAGGAGGCTGACTTCTCTAAGAAATTGGCTTGCGTGCCCCAGTCATCTTTTGCCAGCTTGCACATCAGTCACGCATCAGCGCGATCATCTTTTCCAGCTTTCATCGTACGAACTGCTCTGGGATCTGCACCTGCGCTGGAGAAAACTTGGACAAAGAAACAACTACAAATTTCATGCGTTAGTGGTTAAAATCACACAATTTCCTACCGCATCTAAAAATACTTCCTTTCAAGCTTAGCTATCGCAATTCCCTCACTAATATGCGCTAGATCAACGCAACTTGGATCTTTTCAGCCTTGTTTATCACTTTGGATGATAATATTTTGTAAATTTCTGTGTTATGGAGAACTTTGTCCGCTTCCTCTAGATCATCGTCCTCAACCGCTAGCATTTTGCCTTTTTCTTCTTCTGTGAGTTTTAAGTTTTCCATCTGCTTGTTGAAGCTTTCCTTCTTCTTCTTGAACAATGCTTGCCTCCCTCGATCACAAGAATCCCTTTATGCAATCGTTGTTGCCCTTTTGTCCATAGCACTCTCCTTAAAGCGAGAGTGAGAGGACCCTTAGGCATGCTTTGCTTGGTTAAAAGTTATTGTCCTATTTTTTAAAAAAACATAAATAATTGCATCAAAAACCAACAACAGCACAACAATCACTTCTTCCTGAAAATCGAAGAGTTTAACAAAAGAGGCAACTCCTCTTTACAAAAAACGCCATCTTCCGAAATGGAAGAATCCAAAAAGGAACTGGTGCTACCCAAATCATCGAGGGCAACTGCAAATCGTGCCAAAGAGTGCGCTACAACGTTTGAAGCCCGCAGCCCGAAGATGAAGGAAACTTCTCCCACCTGCTCTACAAGATCAACGACCTTCATCGCCACAACCTTGGCCTCGGAAATGTCATCAGACCGATGATTAAGGATGGAGATCGCTTCAGTGGAGTTTGCTTCAACGATGATCCTCGGGTACGTTGTCCTAATAAACAAATTTTAATTTTATGTCTAATACATCATTAATTCTAAAAAACATCAAATATGTTAAACATCTATAAGACATAAAATAGATGATAAAGTTAGTAATTTTCTTGTTTTCAATTTTTAAGAAACAAGTGTTTTGTAATTCTTCTTATTTCTCGTTTCTTATTAGAACAAAAATTACAGTTTATTTTATTTTGTTAAATCACGTTTCAGACTTTTTTCCAAAACATAATAAAAATATTATTTTCTCATTCTTGATTTATAAATTGCATAACAAATATATAAAAATAAATATTACATAACAAACTTTAAATGTCTTATTTTAAAAACTAGTTTCAATGTAAAAATTTCAAATATTTAATTTAAAGTCTTACAGAACAAGAAACAATAAATGATTATCAAAATGATTATCAAACATGTTTATGTTTCATTTTTCAAGCAAAGAATAAGAAATGAAAATATTAGCAAACTGGCCCCTAAAAACCTATTGAGAATTTGCGGTGGGTGGCAAATAAGAATTATATAATTGCAAATATAGCACAATGTAAAAAAAAATTGCAAATATAGCAAAATCTATCAGAATATATTATTGATAGACTCTAGTTAATTAGAATCTATCTAATAGACTTCGACAGATAGACTTCGATTATTAGAGTTTATCAGTGATAGACTCTGATTAATTAGAATCTATCAGTCTACTGATATACTCCAATTATTCTGAGTCTATCAGTGTCGATGGACTCCGTTTAATCGAAATCTATCAGTGACTATCATTAATAGACTTTGAATAATCAGAGTCTATCAGTGATAGACACAGATAGAATCTGACGACAGCTTTTTGGTCTTGTACAATTAATTTTGCTATATATACAATTAGTTTGCAACTGTGCTATATTTGCTATTAATTTGATCCAATTTATCATCTATGTAACTGCCCCCAAACCTATTAGACCCATTTTAAAATTTAATCCCATCAAATAAATACTCTCTTTCTCCACTCGTAATAAGACCAAGGGAAAAAAACGACGATTAAAATATTTGTGAGAACATTATATTGTGTAATCTTAATCACAAGTGATATATTTTGCCATGAGATAATATCATATCAAACCCATGGACACGAAAATGAGATCATTCAGAGATCATCATGCACTTTCTTTTGGGGCCAAAAGTATCGAAGATCAAACATATATTTTCCTCTTGAATATATTTATAAAACGTTCTTTCAAATAGTAAACATCCCCCACCATAGTTGTTAAATAAGTCTCGATCATCCACAGCTCTACTCTGAATAAGGTTGGTATCCATCCGTTCGACCTCCTATCTAGGCATGTCACAACTTTATCATACTATGCTCCATCACAAACATGCAACTATGTCGAGGGAAATAGAATATGATTGATATTATATTCCATCATATTTGCTCAATCGCAGTGGTTTGTTGATTCCTCGACTCGTTATGTATTTCTGTATCATCTTTAGATTCAGATTCTTTCAGAGCACTCTCTGGTTTCACTTTTATCTTTACTGGTTTACCAAGCTTGGATTTGTTTTCCATTTGTGCAATTTCAAGAGCCTTTGGACATACAGAAAACCCTTGATCATCCCAAGATTCTAAGATCACACCTGAGCCAATGCATCTCCTTCCCTGGTAAAAGGCTGCAAATTGGCCTGCTGCAAGGCCTTGGTCGTCTTCGCTTAGGTGGACAACTGCAATATCTTCATGGCCATTCTCATCGTGTTCCATTGTCAAATTGCAACTATAAAAACTTGGGCCATGTCGGACCTAAAAGTTGTATAAAATCATGAAATAAGGGGAATTGGAAATGACATGATAAGAAGCTAGAGTCCAATATCACAATCTCAAAGCAATGAGCAAAATATACAAGGCATGACAATCCCCAGGACATTTCTAGATCATCTACTTAAGTCTAATACGTTTCCCATCTCAAAAAGAAAGGCCCCTTAAACAGTCCCTTAGCAAATAAAATTGGATTCTAAACTCGAATCCTTTCTTTGAACGAAATCCCGTGAGGTGGAGATGCTTGTTCTATTAAATTATCATGGAAGATCGAATATTGAGAATTTAAAAGTATATCTCAAAAAGCATGTGTATCCAAGAGGTCATTCTTAACCAATTAATTGCAATTGTAAACATTTCCGAATTATCAATTTTCACAAGCATGCTTGTTCAAACACAAACTAGCAGGAATAAACTGATGGCTTCTCAGGAAAGGTCTGCATAAAAATGTTAAGACAATTGCCTTTTCTGTTGAATTGTTACGGCCAACCCAACTAGAAAGAGTGAAACTAGCGAGAAATATGGGATATGGAAGCTGGAACTTTACCTTACATTGAAGACCAGTAAAGTGATCTGGGGGCAAACCAGTAAGCCATTTTAGTGATCCAACACGAAACAGCTGCCTTCTTTTGTCAAATGAGAAATAATTTCTCGACACAAATACTACATTGTTCTTTCTATCTTTTTCCACAACATACCTGCATTAGACAAAAGCATAGAAAGCTGGAATCGTCATTGTAAATTAGTTCAGCAAAAGATGTAACTAAAGAATGTGAACTTGTGAAGCACCAGGTTGGAAATAATCCAACATAATTAGTTATTAAAAGCTAAACTAGCACCCTGGAATGTTCAAATCAAATCTACCAAATAGAATTTAAGATGCTCTTGAAGATTTGGTAATGGCCTTGATGAAACGAAACTGAAAAGGCATACCACGGTCCTCCAGGAAGTCTTAGACCTTGGCGTTGGCCAATCGTGTAGAACCAAAATCCTCTATGTTTGCCAAGAAAATCTCCTGACTCCGCCTCCAATATGACACCTTCCTCTTCCCCAATATGTCTCGCAACAAATTCACTAAATTTTATCTACACATTAAAGAAACAGGTTCTACATGAATTCTACCGCAAGATACTTTACACGAGACCCATCTTCAGAAACTGGATGAATTAATTTTTTTGCTATCAGGAAGGATAAGGAAATAAAGAACATGATCAGGAATCAGATATTTCCAACAAGAGTTCACAAATTTGCTAAATTCTTTAAGCTAGCCTCTATCAATATAAATAGTTATAACAAGTAGTATAGAATATACTCAAGATATAAGATAGCAACACCAGAATACTAAGAATATTGGCATTGAGGAATGAATTTTGAGAAAGCCACAAGTCCTCCAAGTAAAACAGATGTATGGATCACCACATCCGGAAGTACCTTACCGAGGAAGCATATTCCTTGTGAATCCTTCCTGTCTTTGTTTGGCAGGTTGAATTTTGCAGCAAGTTTGCGAACCTCATCCTGCATATGAATTTGGAGGGAATATAAGGCTGAGAGAAGAAAAATATTGCTTAAGTCACAACTATAGGCAAACATATTAACAAGATAACAAGGATATAAGAATTCTTTTTTCCTTCAGAAAAGATAATGCATTAGTTGAAAGAAAGCAGCCAGTTAGATAGGAGCAAGTGCTAATTCATGATATGAACTTGCAGATTGAAACACTAATATAAGTGCTTGCACCCGTGAATAGCTAAAAACTTAACTTCAGACTGCAAACAACATCCACAAAGCTCTAAAATGATATCTACATCAATTGGCTTATCAAATTCTGTGATACAACTTTTAACTTTAATCAAATACATAAATTCCTCAACTGAATGAAACCAATGTTGGCCGCTTAGGTGCTTATGCTTGTAGAAGGCCAATACCAAACCATACAAATACACAAGAGCTGAAGCTCTGGTATTACACACCCTGAAGTCTGAAACATAACAGATATTTTAGAAAGAACACATAATAAATGTTGTGAAGTGCTTGAACAAACCTTCGGAATACAGCCAAGAGGGAATAAAAGCCGTTTAAGCTGATTCTGTGAGAGATGTGATAGGAAATATGTTTGATCTTTGACCTAAAAAAACAATAAACAGTGAAGTAAAATAAGAAACCTTTAGTTTTGCAAGAAGGAACAAGGAAAGGATAAATGTGTCTGACCATGAACCTTGAACTAGGTAAGCAGTACATAATAATTATTAATAATGTAATTTCTAGCAGGATTATAACAAATATTAGCCCATATATTTCAGTATAGGTCATATTTATGCCACTGAGGTTACTCATGATACTTCAAGTTAAATTGCTAAAGGCATCACTAATTATCATGCATAGAATATAGACAAAAGTACTGAAAAATGCAAAATACTGTCCTAAGAGTTAGGAAAACAATCAAATACTAAATATGAGAGTTAAGCAAGTCATGACTGTTATTGGATAGGGTAGGTTGAAAGGAAGGCCAATGCAATCATTTGTAGATACCATGTCCTTGGATAGTTCTAAAACAGAAGGTTTATCCATTTGATCAGCAGATGGGTGAATAACATTCGCATAATGCCCTGAAGCAACATAATCAAACTCCATATTGCTTATTGCATCCATGAACGCACCTAGAAAAAGCAGGGGATGCTATAAATTAAATTACTACAAAAAAGACCACAAACATAAACAAGAGCTTGACGAAGATATAGGAAATTTTTTATAAAGTCCCTTCAAATGTATCTAACGAACATACCAAACTTTATTCTTGTGTTACAAAGGACATCAGGGTTTGGCGTGCGGCCACATCGATATTCTTCAATTATATAAGAAACCTAAACATGTAACATTCAGTAGACAGGGAAAAAAGAAAAAACCAAAAGTACTTCGTCATATTAGAAAAGAATGAATGAGCAAGATGGTCAGCCAGCACACCTATAACCAAAATGATTCGATGTACTAAAATCATTAGGATATCCAACGAACTTATAGAATAAAGTTATAGTTGTAAAAGTACTTACCACGTTCCTCCAATATTCCTCTGTCAAATGAACAACTTCCAATGGTACATTAACCTGAAAAGTGAAAACCAATGTATTTTTACAGTACTAAGATCTCTCTTGAGCACAAACTATGGGCTATGGAAAAAAAATAAGACAGATTCTCCCCCACCATTCAGAACCTATAATTACGAACTATGTTCAATTATAGGTATCCTGTTCCAAGAAAACCTTTATTTCATTGGCCTTTATTGGCCAAATTAAACTTTGGAAGTGTAGATGGATTTATAAGCTAAAATAGAACCAAACCTGATCACAAACAGCTTTAGCATACTTCAAATCATCATCCCACGGGCATTCTGACCAAAAATTCTCGAAGTCTTCCTATGCAAACAAAACCCATCTAAGTGCAGACACATGAAAAGGCTAGTATCCTCTGCCGAATTGATAGAAAAACAGAAATAGGTCTGCACTCGTCACTTTTCATAAACTTAAACCCCATTTTTTTAACTTCATACTAAAATGATCATTTGATAACTCAAATTGCGCCAGCATTCCCAGTATCAGATTTCTTACTAAACAAGAAAACATGACAAGCATATAATCTATTCCATTAAAAGAACAAAGAGGACGCACTTGGAACCAAATTTTGAGGTAGAAGGCAGTGCAAGAGTGGCCAACAGCGTGGAGGAGGCGGAGGGCAACGCTGCTGTCGACGCCACCGCTTAGAAGAACAGCAACTTTGAGCGGATAGTTAGGCATCGAACATGAAAGGAAAGGCTCTAAGTCACCATCGAAGAGACCTTTAGCTGAAGAAGACTCTGAGGTTTTATGCACGGCAGAGGGGGTGGAGAAATGGGTGAGGAAGAGGCGAGGCTTGTGGCAGCGAAGGACAGGTCTAAGAATTGAGGGGCGAATGGGAAGAGAGGTGAAATGGGAGATTGGAAAAGAGAAGCAGACAGGTTTAAGTTTCAGTCGCAACATCACTGTAACTGAAAATGCCCCTTCTATCCACTGTCGTCGCATTCTTCTTGCTCCGAAGGGAGGGGGCGAACCTCTAGGCCAAATTAAAGGTTCCGCCCAACTTTTAAATCAGAATAGAATTTAGATCATTTATTGTGTTTGGTATGAATAAAAAATTAAATGCTAAATTATATATATATATATATATATATATATATATAAATCCTTCAACTATTGGCTTTGTTTCAAAAATTTTCATGAATGAACTTAAAAAAAAAAAAAAAAAGTTTCAAAAATACCATTGTCGTTAATTTTTGGATAGAAACGGTTTTATTAATTAATCTTGTAAATTAGGTCAAATCTACATTTTTAAAAACACTTACAAACAGAGGGAGCAAAAGGTAAAGATATATATATAATATTGCTTTCTCCCACTTATCTTATTTAAACTTTTTAAAAGAGAAAACTCGATTCCAGAGTCTGTTTTCATCTGGTATTGTGTTGCACACAACCTTTACAAGCAAAGTTTTGCATTAATTTAGATGGAGGAATAATTTATGGTGAGAGGAGGAAAAAAGAAACATTTTTCAATAATGGTATTTTTGAATTTTTTTTTTTTTAAACTTCATGGGTATTAATGAAACTAAAACTTTAACGGTTTTCATCCAAAAATTAAAGGCAAGGGTATTTTTGAAACATTTTTTTTATAGTTTTTGAAACTTTTTTAAAGTTCATGGGCATTTTTTAAACAAAAACCCCATAGTTGAGGTATTGTATATATATATATATATATATATATATATAATTTGGCCAAAATTAAAAAATATATATATATAATAAAATTTGAAATTAAAAAAAAAAAACCATCCATAATAAGTTGGATTTAGTAGGATTTTAAACTAAAATTGATCTGGTTATAGGTAATTTTGGACCACTCCGATATGCAAGGAGCTGACGAGGACAACGTGATACCAACCTAGGGAGACAACCAGGAAACAGATCTTGGAGGAAGAACAATCCAAAGGGTTGGGCCAAGACCGAAGGGATCGGGCCTTGGCCCAACCCCCCACGGTTGGCCGAGGTCGAGGCCCATGGTCAGCCTCGACCATGGGTCGAGTCCTTCCGCCTCTGGTTGGTCCCTGGTGCCCCTTGATGGATTTGGAATTCCCTAATTCCGATTAAGCGGAAGCGTAATTGGAACCGATTCGTAGTTAATTTTGTTTATCCAAAAATACTATTACATTGACAAAAAACATAGAACAAATTCTATAGAAACTTTGGGCTAAACATACAAAATTTAGATCTAAATCTATAATAAAGAAAAGAGAAGCAAACCTCCGTTGACGTCTCTAAAAATCAAGAATGATTCTTGATTACTCTGCAACAACGAAGAACACCACCATTTGATCTTCCCCGCTATAACTCTGGGATTAGGAACGTAGTTGTGGGACTACCTAATCTTGAATGGGAAAAACTCTTAGAGAGAAAAATTCTCTCTAGAGCTCTTTTGTTGAGAGAATGAGAGGGAGGCTAGAATGAGACCTTAGGGTTAGGGTTCTCATAACCTTTCTTTTTAAGAGAGGAAACCCTAATGTGAGGTTAGGAAACAATCTTGACCGTTAGATCAAGATCAATTAATTAATTGATTAAATCAATTAATTAAATGTTAATTAATTAATCATATTAATTAATTAATTCCATGTACATTTAAATCTTATTTAAATGTAATTCCCTCACATAATATATAGTTTAGTTAAACTTAATTAAATCACATTTAATTAATTCAATTAAACTAATCAATTAATTAATTCCAATAATTAATTAATTTCATAATTAAATATCGCCCATATTTAATTAATTACACATTAGAATCATATTCTAATAATTCCCTCATAGACTATAGTTTAATTAAATCTCATTTAATTTAAAACTAAATTGAATAATTAATTAATTCATAATTAATTAATTTAATAATTAAATATCATATATTTAATTGAATATATATTTGAACTCTTTCAAATATATTATTCTCTCATTAAAGTTTAATCACAAATTAAACTTTATATTATAATGTATCACTATACATTATATTAATTGTATCTCATATAATTAATTTGATTCCCAAGATGAATTTGAACTATTCAAATTCTTTCAAGATAAATTGTTCCCAATTACTCTTTACGAGCTAGCAGGGAGACCTAATGGACCTACAGATCAGAAGCTCCAATGATATGAGGTTAACTGATTAAACTCATTAATCAGGTTAACCAATATTCATTAACTGTGGGTCATTCCACTAAAGACTCATAGCTGAACTCTTCTCACTGTAGAACATTTATGCATCCACGGATATAAACCTATATCGGTACGTCAATCCTTCACGAGTGTTCGTAATCACAGCTGAGTCAAATTACCGTTTTACCTTTGTGTTACATCTGTCTCCTTAAGTACCAACGCTCCTCTAATGAACAACCTGTTTATGGTCCAACCATTAAACAGAAAGTCCCTCTCGGGCCAGTGAAAGGGCGGGATCCCTTTGTTCAAGTCCCGGAGTCACCACTTAAGGGAACACTCATCTACTTCTCCTAGAAGTGGGAATGAGTGAATTCCTTCTTGTGTTGTCATGTCCCCAGCCTCCCACTCGGTCTTGTCCCCAAAAAGGAAGGCATATTGAGTCGACGTATTGGCCACTCTCACCCATGCTAATCAAAGGACAATCCCTCATGAGAAGGAGTTCATGACACACTCAGGATTAAGAATGAGTTACCTAGGTCATCCTATTGAAACAGTAACCTAACTAGTTAACGGTGTTACAACTAATGGTTGACTATTTTGTGGTCCGGTCTTATGCAAACTCATTGCGTAGGATACCCCCGCTTGCATGTCTACTACATGGACGCTTTGGATCAATACGTCTGTATCAAATACAAAGCGGGTCGTATCTCATAGTGTTACCAGGATAAGGTACCCAACCTTATCCTTGTACTATAGACCTTTTAGGTTGTTACTTGAACATCGATCCCCGTATGTCTCCACATACTAGTTCAAGTTACATACAAACAACATTGGATCTTAGTTTATTGGATTTGGGTCAAATTGTGCAATATTTAACAATAACACTTTATTGAAACAAGTATACAATTTGTTTACATTCACTATCTACGAGTTTTAGGGCATAAAACCCAACACCCCTGGCCGCCCCGGTTCCATTTGGTTCAGCCCTAGACTGCCTCCGAACACCTGGAAACCTTAGAGCAGGAACGTGTATTTAAACCCTTCTTCATGACTGAAGAAGGGATCCCGGAAACTATTCTCTAAACCCTACTTCTCCTCTTGCCTCTTGCTCTCTTCCTTCAGCTTTCTGACATAAGCATCAGAGGCGGTGTGACAAGCACCACACCAGTGTGCAGGTTTACCTTATCTTGCAGGCCACGTCTTCCCCCTATCATACAAATTTACCGTTGGTGGCACCAGAAGGTCAGATGAGTTCCTCATGTCCAAATTTGACCATCAACAGATCTAATTCCAAATTTACCCCACACCTAAAGTTACTAACACTCGCAACCTAGTTGAGCTTTATACATAACCAGATGAATAATGAAAGTTTCAACCATGAGAAACTACAAATGAAAGAATAGACAAATATCACCTAAAACATAATGTTGTCTATGAAAATTTATCTATCCATAAAACTGATGAATAGTGAGAGACAGAGAGACAAAAGTTCTATAAACAGATCTATTAATTGAAAATGTCATAGCAGCCCATGAAAAAATAAATCAAGTAGCCAATCTCTTCTGTTATATATTTGAACATTTGGATGCTTATAAAAAGGGGAAAACTAATCTACAAAATTATATTGGAGGGAGTTGACAAAACCAATTTCACATTCAAATGATATCTCATATCTACAGGTAATTATATATGTATATAGCATTCAAGGAGAATAGATATAGTGGCATTCTTTGTTTAAAAACCTAAGCTTTTTAAAGGACTCTCACATCTCCATCAGTGAATGTAATCGAGGGTTCCATTAGAAAAATGGGGGAGGGAGGAAGATTAGAAAGGATACTGACAATAATATTTTGTCCAAACAAAAAGCAAGATTCTCGTTAATTCAAGGCATAAAAGAGTTCAAAGCTATACAAAGAGCAAGACAACACAAGTGAAATAAAGAGATCTCCCATGGGAAAGGCAAATCTAGAGTCTGCTTCCCACGACTTTTGTAGTTTTTGCTCAATGAATAATAGAAACAAGAATACTGTAGTGCTCAATGAATAAAATTTGTTTCTTATAAGAAACTAAACTTTCATGGAGAAAAAAAATGAAATAATACAAAGGCAAACAAAAAACCAAGCCCCCAAAAGGATACCCCATTATGGAGAGGGGGTTATAATCCAGAAGAATGAGACCTATACGATAATTACAAAACAAACACATCACCAATGTCCAAGGAGAAACAAAATATTTAACAAAGGACCAAACATTTTCAGACTTCCTTTCAATCGCTCTAAAGGTCGTATTGTTTCTCTTACCCTATAACCCCTAAACAATAGTGCAAATCCCTGCCTACCACAAAAACTTCCCCTATTCCTAAAAAAGACAGATAGGGAAGGAACTCCTCAATCACCTCTGTGAGGTCCCTATGCCTAGCAAATTGCAAACCAAACATCTCAAAGAACGCATTCCAAACAGAGATAGAGCAAAATCACAACTCCAAAAAATATGGTTGAGCTCTTCCTCTTTCATTTGATAGAGAATACAACAAAATGGGCCGATTAGAGTAGGCATCTTTCTCGAAAGCTGATCAAGAGTATTAAATCTTCCATAGATAACATGCTAGATGAATCATCGGTCGGGTTTGTTGAATCCCCGAGACCAAATAAAACTTATTAACTGGCTATTGAGCTACTTTGCAGTAGTAGCGGTTGGGTCGTCCACTGGGAATGAGATTTTCTATCTAAAATTGGATTTTTATAGGGGCCACACAAATGGGGGTTTTGAAAGGACTGTTTGTCACAAAAACAGGTAAAAGAAGGGAATGTAAAAATGCCAGTAAATTAAATAACACGCAAAAACAGACAGAAACAGGAAAATTGGTGAAATTAATAAGGAATGCGAGATCGTCAGATTACAGGATAACCTGTTAGCCCGCGTGATTAATGATGCGAGCAGTGGGCTGAATGTGGATGTTAGGAAAATATGGTAAATAATAAATAAGAATGAATTCAGTCAACCAAGTGCAAGTATACACTATCACATGTAGTAATAAAATCTCTGGAAGTATTCCAAAGATATCGATCCCACAGAGACTAAGTTGGAAACACAGATTTGAAGAAGAAACTGCTCTTAAATTTCTTTTGAAAGGTAACCAAAAGAAATAGTTGATGTTGGGTTTTGTAAAAAAAATAAACAAACAAGTAAAGAAATAACAATAATAATAAAGCGAGGTATTCAATATAGCTTCAACCCTAAGACAAATAACTCTAGTAATGGCTTATTTAACCTAAGTCTACTCATGCATTGAGTCAGGTTTAACTCCTATTTGGCCTTGCTCCCAAGAACCGTTAGAAGGCTAAGCGAGTACCGTTATGCACATTTCTGTGACTCGACTCCAACATAGATTGTTCATGCATGCAACCTATAACCCTATAGTTGTTATAAGGCGACCTTCCCCTATAACACCGAATACACTCTCTCGAGCCCTTTCTCTTATATCACCTTTATGAGAACCGGTATTGCTTGGTCCTTTCAGACTCAAACTCACATAGCATGCAAAGTCTAAGTGATCAAGTTAAACTCAACAAGATTTAGAATGATAATCAATTAAGGATGACATGCAATAAATAGAACTTAGGCAAATAAGCACTTTCAAGCCATTTAAACCATAAGGAAATTCACTATACCGAACCCCTCAATGGAATTTAGCTACGCATAATGGAATATAATGCAAATGAACAACTTTTCATTGAAATAATGAATAAAGAATATAGAATAATGAAAAGAAACAAGTGCTGGAAAAATATTGTGCAGTAGCTAAAACTAGGGTTTTTTCACTTTATCCAATCCTTCTAGAGTTCTCACGACACTCTACTCTCCTTTTACAAGGTGGGAATAGGGTGAAATCTCTACAAACACTCAGGTTTCATGTCTAACTAAGGGTTAGAATTTAGTCTTCTAGCAAGGACGTCGGGCATCCCTACTCATGGGCGTCTACTAAGGTTCTATCACCACCCTCTTCTTCCCAGTGAGTTTTGCTTGAATTTCCCTTCGAATTGAGGCCTTTTATAGTGTGAGGAGTGGTTGAGGAGTCATGAAAATGGTGCTAGTAGGTACCCCAGTCAGTTTCGAAGTCAAAACAGCCGGTTAGGTGCGCAAAACACTCGTTCAAAATAACCCGCGACAGACTCGAAACTACCTTCTTCTGCCTAGAAATGCGATCGCAATTGATTTTTGCCTTGCCAGAAATGCGGTCGCATTTCTGGGAAATTCCAAATTCCTCTGTTTTTCTGCAAAGCACTAAAACCAAGTCAAATTCTTACCAAAATGAGTTCTTTTAAGCACAAACATGCATAATTTGACATACATGACTCTCAACTTCCTAATTCATCAATTTTAACACTTTTTGGGCTTGGGAATAGTATATTTGATCGAAAGCATACAATTTTGACAAGATAATGAGCTAAATATGAGGGTAAAATAGGTATATTTTTTACCCTTATCATACCCCGAAACTTAACTCATTGCTTGTCCTCAAGCAATAGCAAATCAGAATATTAAAGATCAACGCTCATATTGCCAATCAAAATGTTAGAGCTCAATTGTAATTGGAAATCAAAATGTTACACATCCAATGTAATTGCCAATTATAATGTTATATACTAAACATAATTGCAAATCAGAGTGCTAGAGCCTAACTTAATTGCATATCAAAATGTCATGAATAAACCATATGGAATCAAGTAAACATGTTTCTCAAGATTGTTTTCGAAAAAGTTGCCTTTCAGGAGAGGTTTCTACTCTAGTGCCAGTCACAACTCCTAAGTTTCCTAGGCATAAAGATTTCTACTTTTCTTTTTCAAAGCAAAACTCTCCCTAGTCCATCCTAACCAATATGTTTAAACTACCTAACTACTACTCATTGAGCCTAGTGTAGTCCTTTTAGTTAAGAAAAACCAATCTTGAGGTTCCTTGAGCATACATGAGCTTTCTAGACCTTTTCTATCTCCCCCAAACTTATTTGACTGCTGGAGCTCTTTTTATTCAACTTTTTCTTTTCCCAAGGGAATCCTTATTGTCACCTCTACCTTCGTTCTAGCTTATCGACACTTTGTGGTGAAGATATCTAGCTACGAGCAAAGATCATGAACTTGGACTAATACTCACTTCCCTAAGTAAACCTTTCATGTAGTGGCAAACCATGTGTGTCATGAATGCCCCTGGTTACTCAGTAAACTCTAGGAAGAAGGAGTAACTCTCAACTTTTTCCTTTTCTCTTTTTTTTTTTCATATATATACTGAGCATATATCTTTTTTCAGCAGTACAAACTTACACAAAATACATATTTACAAAGTAAAGCACCCCCCCCCCCCCAACTTAAGATAGGCAATGCCCTCATTGACTTTTGTTTTTGAGGCATGGGCTTAATATGAGGCTTTTGTTTTTCAAAACATCAAGGCTAAACTCTACTAGTTTGCTAGAAAGGTTAAACATGAGGAAGTTTAGACTTAAGAAAATTTGGTAAAGAAAAAGACTAGTGGAAAGCCTATGACTAGAAAACAAATCGTTGTGACGACGACACTTTAAGAGATAGAAATAAGCTCTAGTTATTATCATCAAGGGCTTAAAAGAAAACTCAAATGAAAACATGTTTTTCCAAAATATTGTTTTTAAGCCAAAAAGTTTTCTTAAAGTTGATTTTTCTTCAAAATTCACAGATTTAGCCAAAAAACAACAAGCAGATTTTTCAGAAAATCTCAAAAACCCAAGAGGGACTCTCTTCAACTTCTTCATCTTCATCTTCAGATTCTTCTTTTTCTTGAGGCATCAAGGCTTGAGGGAAGTCAGGGAAAACAAGAGCGTTGCTTGGGGCGATAGAGAGATAGAACTCTCTAATTGCTTCATCTCTTTCCTTCGCATAGACCCAATAGGTTTTCAGTTTATCTTCAATACGGTCCAGTTGTCGGAAGGCAGATGCAAGGACCTCTGATGATGGTGTAGGCCCTGAAACAGGAGTGTGCTATGGAGGTAAAGTAGGTGTCAGCCCCAAAGATGGAGTAGCATGGGATGTGGAAGCCTTATCTTTTCTTTGAGCAATGTTTTGCTGGAGCTTCCCGATCAGAGGCAAGTCAATGGTGGGCCTGAAAAAGTGCGTTCCTCATCTTTTCTAGGAACAATCTTTACCCTCTGACAAAGTTGGGTTATGAGAGACCCAAAAAACAACTTCCCTACTCTCTTTCTCCCACAGGATAGGATCTCTTCTCTCATGATGCTCCCTATATTGATCTCCAACTCTTTCATGATGCTATAGAGAAGCATGACCCTCTCTACTTAAATGGTACTATCGTGGGTGGTGGGCATCGATGTGTTTTTTATGAACTGAAGCCATACTGTCGGTTCTGGCTTTAGATCGCTTGGCACAAGAGTCTTCATTTTCGTCTGAGATTCCTTCCATTGGACTCCCTTCCTGGCACCACTTTTAATGTTTCTTTTAATTGTTTGGCCGAAGGGTTCTTAATTGCATCATTGCCTCTCGGATGCAAAGGAGCTTTGATCCGGTATACCCTGTTGATATCTACTGAGGAGAAGCTCACCATCTTCCCACGTACAACCGCCAAGCTCAAGCTTTCTTCCCTCAGCCCTGAATAAAACTTTCGGACTAGAGGCACCATGACCTCTTGAGGGTGAGCACAAAACTCTTTCCATTTGTACTGAGTAATGACCTTGGTCACGAAGTCAGGCAAGGTCCCTGCTCGGCTTAAGAATCTCTTCTCGTTCAAGAAGTACCGCTTTCTCATGATCTCCATTCTTTCTTGGAAATTCACGTCTTTAAAGGCCTCGGGAAATGGATTCTTTGGTGATGCAAACTTTTTCATGGTAGGTGTGGTGGTGGGAGGTACAGGAGAGGCGTCTATGGACCTAGTCCTTGGCCTCTTTGCAAATATGGGGTCATTATTATTCTTTGTCCTCCTCTCAGCTCTTATTTCCCTTCTTCTTTTCTTCCTCAGTGCTGTAGAAATTGGAATTTGATCATCGTCCAATTCCTTCACCTCGGAGTTTGTCTCTGTCTCACTGTCACTAGAGGTCTCGACCTCTTTTTCTTCAATTTTCTCTTCATCCTCTTTCTCTTCCGAAGAAGAACTTTCATCAGCTGGTGAGGGTCCCCTAATGTCGTACTCGAACAATGGATCAAGGGGCTCATCAGCTTTCTGCTCATCCACGGCCTCAGTTTGGCCTTCCTTAGAATGCTGCCCGATTGCGGTCGCATTTTGTCCTTCATTATCTTTTTTTTCTTTTTTTTTTCTGATTCTTCTTTTCTTGGCCCTCCAGGGGCCTTTTCTTCTTCTTCTTGCAGTTGCTCAACTTCCCTTTGAGCATTATGCAGAGGCTCAAAGGCTGCAAGAAATTCCTCCGCTTCTCTCCTTTGATTTTCTTCTTCTCGAAGGATTTCTCTTCTTGCCTTCTATTCCTCAAGGAGTTGGAGTTCAACAGCCAATCTCCTTAGTTCCTCATCCTCTTTTCTTTCGTTTTCAGCCTGAATGGCCCTCTCGGCCTCTTGCTTTTCTTCTTCTCTCTTTTTCTCAGCTTTCTCATTTTTCTTCTCATCCTCCAAATCTCTTTTTCTTGCCAATTCATCTTCAAACCTCATGCTCTGTAACTCTCTTTCTTTTTCAGCCCTTATCTCATTGAGTGCATCTTGCTCAGCCCGATATCCTTCAGCAATTAATAGGGCATGTGCAACAACTTGCTGAATCATGTCTTCAAACACGTCTGCTGGCATCTTTGTTGTTTTAAGGGGCTCAATGATCAAAGGCTTCTCAGTTTCGGCTTTCTTGGCACTTTTCTTCTTGGCACTGTAAGTCACAAATGGTTTGTTTCTGCAAATAGTATGGTCAGTTGAAGGGTTAGAAACGTTACCCATTGAAACTTCCCTTTGTCGAGAGCTCTCCTCTGCTTTAGAAGATTCTTCAGCTTCACGCAACCGTGCTTCTACCTCAATAGCCGCATGTCTCTTGACTCCCATCTCACAGATCATGGCAAACCACTCCTTGGAGCGTTTTCTAAGAGGTTTTCCCGCGGGTTTTTGGGTTTGGTGGAGAGAATCGAGAGGTGTGGGCTTCTTTTGTCGAGCACCGCTCGGATTCTCCCTTGTAGTAGTCGACATTGTCGTGGATGAGGGAGTAGCAGTCGTGGGTCTTCGTTCCATAGTAGCTTGTGAAGAACCCGTAGGTCTTCCGGTTCTTGTTTCGTGCATGTGTGGTTCGTGCCCTTCTTCTTGGCATTGATCAACTTGTTCAGTACGTTGGGCACTCTGATTACTCACAGAACGAGTAATCTTGTGAGGGATTGAGGATTGAGGAGTGTTCTTCATGCTTTTTGGTCGTGGGTCTTGCGGTTTCAAGAGAGAATGCCAAGAGTTGGTAGGTTTGACTTGAATGCAAGAAAGTCCAGGTGAATTGTGAAGAAGAAAAACGTAACTCAAGCTATTTGTAGGTTTCCAAAATTAGGTCATGTGATTGTCACTAAATGACGTCACTGCCCTCGGCCATTTGGAAAATGCGGTTGCATTTCCAAATGAATTGGGGAAAATGCGATTGCATTTTCCCAGTTCACTACCTTCCTTATTTTTCTCGTTTTTTCTGTTTTTCTTGGTTTTTTTCCTTCTTTTTATTGGCTGAAACAATAACACACTTATTAGAATGTTAACACACTTAAACATGATTATTTTTGTGTGGGAAGTTTTCAAAATAAAAATTCAAAATAACTTAGGCAATTCAACTCCCAGCTAAACCCCCAGGAAAAGGTGTTCCCTACGGTCATCTTAAGTACCTTTTCCTAGACAGAATTTTCCTAGACAGAGTTTACTCTTGCCTATGTATTTTGTTTTATTGGTTTTTCTTCTTTTTTTTTTTCTTTTTTTTTTTTTTTTTTATAAAAAACAGAAACGTCAACACACTTATAAGAGTTTTCACACACTTATTTCTTTTGAGTGAAATTTTTTCGAACCAGATCAAGTTAAAAACCTTAGCTACTTCAACTCCCAAGAAAATCTCTAGGTATTTATCAAAGCTCTTAAAAGGAAACAAACTTGAGCATCAACAAACTAGACTAACAGTCTAACAAAGTAATATACTAAAAACAATATGCTAAGAACAATACTAACAATTCTAAACCTAATTAAGCAAATAAAAGAACAATGAATTAATGCAATGAAACAAATTATTAAATGAAAAACAAAGAAACATGCTGATGTTTAGAAGGAAACAGTAAGAAGTAAAAGAGAGTGAAAACTCCCTTAGTTCTTGGAAGGTTTTTTTTTCCTCCATATCAGAGTTACCAGGCTCATCCAAGAGGGACGATGAAAATTGAGGGGATTTGAAGCTTCATCAGATGAGCTGGCCAGGAACATCCGCTTGATAGCCTCATCCTTCACTTGAGCATAGGTCTAATGGTCCTTGTTCTACTTTTTTTTTTCTTTTGACCTTTTCTTTCCCTCAAGTTCTATTCCTCTCTCCTTCTACTTATTAACTTCTTGAAACATAAACAAGCAAATCAAAAAGTTCAGAAGCTCAAATATGTTATATTTTCCTTTTTTTTTTCTTTTTTAAATACATATTGAGGCAAATAAAAAGAATGACTTAGCTGATCTTCAACATGGAGATTAAAGCTTTATTCCTACTACTTGTGCCACAAACTTTCATTTTGACCCTAGGTCTTTATAACGGATGAGATTTGAGTCTTAATTGAGGCGTTTTAATTATGGAGTGCTTAGTCTCTATTATCGATTCACTCAATCTACTCTTGAAGGTAGACTTTATGGTCTCATCCTTTATCGTATATTGCACATTTTCATCCTCCATGATTTCCTCTTTGATTTCTTCCTCAAATAGCATTTTCTGCAAGCTACAACAAGTAAAAGAATCAATAGGATCAAAACCAAAACATCCATTTATTTCATCAGGGTGTTCTAACGTTTGGAGCACATCGAAGTTCACTTGTTGTGAAGTGACATCCGCATGGCTCACTGCAACTTCTTTTTCTAGTGTCTTCTCTTTGTTCTCTTTTTTAGGCGATTTTTCTTCAATCTCTTCTCTCTCGTTTGTCTCCTCAGTATTTTCAAGTGTTGGAATGCTTCTTGCTTCTACTGGGAGTTCAGAGTCTTCATGCTCCAATCTGCTTGGAAATGTCAACCTATTATATTGCTCTTGTGCTTCTTGTTCCACATTCTCATTGTTGTCAGGAAAGATTTCTTGTTGACTGTTTTTCAATTCCTTTATCAATTGCCCTACTTGAATTTCCAAGCTTCGAATTATCGTTTCTCACCATATATTCTCTTATGAGTTCTTCCAAGCTTGTTGACACTTGTGGTTCCATCTCTTGTTGCATCTCTTGTTGGGCATATTGATCTTGATATTGGTCTTCAAAAGTAAACATACATTCTTGCTCCAAATGAGGTGTTGGATTATTGTTGCTAACATCTTGCTGGTGTTCCCATGAGAAGTAAGGGCGCTGCAACCATTTTGAGTAAGGATTGAAAATAGGACTTTGGTTGTCTGGTTGCCCTATATAATAAGGATTAGATGGACAAGTTTCAAACAAAGAATGAATCTTAGCACAATAAACACAAAAGAAATTAGAGTGACAAGCCATTGATGTGATTTGTGCACTCAATGTTGTGATGATGTCTTCTTCCACATGTGGATTATCTTGAGTTATCAAACCCTTCAGTTGTGCTTATATTCTATCGCATTTTTCTTTTTCTTTTTCCTTTTTTTTTGGTCAATAGGAGGATCGACTCCGGGTAGATCTATTAGAAATTCTTGGATGCAAGTAGCTTCTTCAAGATGTTCCCGTGCGCTCAACTCCTATTGCTCTTTCTTTCTATCTCAAGGTCTAACTCGAAAAGATGATGCTCTTTGCTCATGCACCAACCTCAACTTGCAAAAAGAAACTGCAAATCAAAGTTAGATTCTCTTAAGATAGAAATGCGGTCGCAATCGAATCGCAATTTCAACAAACAAAAACTGGTTTCACTTTTAGTCCCCGTCAACAGAGCCAAAAACTTGATGCGAGCAGTGGGCTAAATGTGGATGTTAGAAAAAGATGGTAAATAATAAATAAGAATAAATTCAGTCAACCAAGTGCAAGTATACACTATCACATGTAGTAATAAAATCTCTGGAAGTATTCCAAAGGTATCGATCCCACAGAGACTACGTTGGAAACACAAATTTGAAGAAGAAATTGCTCTTAAATTGCTTTTGGGTTTTGTTGGGTTTTGTAAAAAAAAATAGTTGATGTTGGGTTTTGTAAAAAAAAAATAAACAAACAAGTAAAGAAATAACAATGATAATAAAGTGAGGTATTCAATATAGCTTCAACCCTAAGGCAAATAACTCTAGTAATGGCTTATTTAACCTAAGTCTATTTATACATTGGGTCAGGTTTAACTCCTATTTGTCTTGCTCCCAAGAACCGTTAGAAGGCTAAGCGAGTATCGTTATGCACATTTCTGTAACTCAACTTCGACATAGATTGTTCATGCATGCAACCTATAACCCTATAGTTGTTATAAGACGACCTTCCCCTATAACATCGAATACACTCTCTCAAGCCCTTTCTCCTATATCACCTTTATGAGAACCGGTATTGTTTGGTCCTTTCAGACTCAAACTCACATAGCATGCAAAGTCTAAGTGATCAAGTTAAACTCAGCAAGATTTAGAATGATTATCAATAAAGGATGACATGCGATAAATATAACTTAGGCAAATAAGCACTTTCAAGCCATTTAAACCATAAGGGAATTCACTATACCGAACCCCCTCAATGAAATTTAGCTACGCATGATGGAATATAATACAAATGAACAACTTTTCATTGAAATAATGAATAAAGAATACAGAATAATGAAAAGAAACAAGTGCTGGAAAAATATTGTGCAGTAGCTAAAACTAGGGTTTTTTTCACTTTATCCAATCCTTCTAGAGTTCTCACGACACTCTACTCTCCTTTTACAAGGTGGGAATAGGGTGAAATTTTTGGGGTTGGTGCCCTAAAACTCGTAGATAGTGAAGGAAACAAATAGTGATATACTTGTTCGATAAAGTTGTTATTGAGTTTTAGTTCACTCAAGTTATTAAATAAGTGAATTGCACGTTAAATAACCTTAATCCAATAAACTAGAATCCTTGGCTATATTATGAATGCTTGAACTATATGTAGTGACATAAACATGGATCAAGTTCAAGTAATAGCCTAAACGGTCTATAGTATAGGGATAAGGCTGGGTACCTTAATCCTAATTAAGAAACACTATGAGACGTGACCCACTTTGTACAAATGGTACAAATGATGTGATCCTGAATCGTTCATATAAAGACATGCGAGTGGGGGCGTACTATGCAAATGAGTTTACATAGGATCAAGACCAAGAAATAAGTCACTCTTGCTTTATAACGCCGTTTACTGACAAGACTGACTATTTCAATGTGATGAACTAGGTAACTCGATCTTAATCCTGAGGTAACTATGAACTCCTGTTTATTTGAGCTTATCCTTAGATTTGCATGGGTGAGAGTGGCTCAACATTGCCGACTCAATAAGCCTCCCATTTAAGGGATAGGAACGAGTAGATAGATGGGGACATAGTCCTGCAAGACAGAATTCACTCCTACCCAATTTAGGGATAGTAGAGAGGTTGTTCCCTTAAGTGCTGACTCCGAGACGTGAACAAAGGGATCCTGCCCTCTCATTGGCCCGAGAGGTTTTAGGTTTAGTGGTGGGACCACAAACCAATTGTTCATCAGGGACTCAACTGGAGACTTAAGGAATGAGATGTAACTTCAGGGGTAAAACAAACTTTTGACCTAGCTCTAGTAGCGAACAACCTGTGAAGGGTTGACTTACTAATCATGGTTATATCGGGTGGACAGAAATATATCTACAGTGAGGGGAGTTCAACTATCGGACTATAGTGGAGTGTCTCGGTAGTTAACTAATGTTGGTTAACTGAGTTAAAAGAGTTGAATCAGTTAATCTCGGATCGTTGGAGCCCATGATCTGTAGGTCCATTAAGTCCCCCTGCTAGCTCATACGGAGTTGTCGTTAAATTACGATCGATATTTTTAACGTTAAAGTTTAATTACGAATTAAACTTAAAGAGAGTTGGTAATTTTTAATTATGATTTAAATATTACCGATAAATCGTGTATTCGACCCACATATCAGTTTGGATATGGATAGGGATTCATATTAGAAACCGGGAATGAGATTTGGTGCAAATATTTAATTTAATATTTGATATTAAATTAAAATAATTATTAATTAAAATGGTTATTTCATAAAGATAAAATTTTACTCAAAAATTGAGTTAGTGGATTTTGTTGGAAATTGATTTGAAATTCAATTTCAAATAATTAAAAAATCCAAGAGGTAAATTTGGTTATCTTGCCACCAAAACTTTGATTCTTGCCTTCACCATAAGACACCTCTCCGTACACTAAATGAAAAGACAATGAGTTGTCTTATTTTGTGAGAGTGTTCTGCATGTCATTCTTCTATAAAAGAAGAAGAAAAACGTGGAGGAGAAGATGATGCTTGTTGTGAAATTCAAAGAAAACTCTCTTGAACTCATGTCTCTTTCTCTCTAAAAATTCATCACAAATTCGAGTCCCACAACTCGTTTTAAGGCCGGAGAATAGCGGGGAAGACTCTCGTGGTTGTCTACAAACCGATTGTATTCAGATTACACCGAAGGAGGAGCTTGAATTCGTCCAAAAGGTTGGTAAACTTCATGCTCTGTTTTTTGCTTGGTTTTGAGTGTTTTGATCCGAAGCGCTACCGCGTGTGTCTCGTACACTCCTTCAGAAATCTCTACAAACACTCGGGTTTGATGTCTAACTAAGGCTGCCGAACTTCAATTCCTTGAGGACAAAGGAAAGAAGAGAAATCCTTCGAGAAGAAGAAAATCGAAGGAAAGAGGCGGAAGAATTTCTTGTAGCCTTTGAGCCTCTGCACAATGCTCAAAGGGAAGCTAAGCAGCTACAAGAAGTAGAAGAAGAGGCCCCTGAAGGGCCAAGAGAAGAAGAACCAGAAAAAGAAGAAAAAGAAGATAGTGAAGGACAAAATGCGAACGCATTTGGGCAGCATTCTGAGGAAGGCCAAGTTGAGGCCACAGATGAGCAGAAAGCTGATGAGCCCCTCAACCCTTTGTTTGAGTATGACATTAGGGGACCCTCACCAGTTGCTGAAAGTACATCTTCAGAAGAGAAAAATGATGAAGAGAAAATTGAAGAAAAAGAGGTCGAGACTTCTAGTGACAGTGAGTTTGAGTCAGATTCTGAAATCAAGGAATTGGATGACGACCAAATTCTGATTTCTGCTGCCTTGAGGAAGAAAAGAAGAAAAGAACTTAGGGCTGAAATGAGGACCAAGAATAAAAATGACCCCATATTTGCAAAGAGGCCGAGGGCAAGGTCCATGGACGCCTCTCTTGTACCTCCTGCCACCACACCGGTCAAGCCAAAGGCTAAAACGCCTAAGGTTGCATTGCCGAAGAATCCATTTCCTGAGGTCTTTAGAGATGTTAATTTCCAAGAGCGAATGGAGATTATGAAGAAGAGGGACTTCTTGAACAAGAAGGGGTTTTCAAGCAGAGCAGGGACTTTGCCTGATTTCGTAACAAAGGTCATCACTCAATATAAATGGCAAGAGTTTTATGCTCACCCTCAAGAGGTCGTGGTGCCTCTAGTCCGAGAGTTTTATGTAGGGTTGAGGGAAGAAAGCTTGAGCTTGGTAATTGTGAGAGGGAAGATTGTGAGTTTCTCTTTAGTTGACATTAACAGGGTATATTGGATCAAAGCTCCTTTGCATCCGAGAGGGAACGATGCCATCAAGAACCCTTCAGCCAAGCAGTTAAAAAAAGCATTGAAGATAGTGGCCAGGAAGGGAGTCCAGTGGAAGGAGTCTCAGACCAAAGTGAAGACACTAGTGCCAAGTGACTTAAAGCCAAAACCGGCAGTGTGGCTTCACTTCATTAAAAACAGGTTGATGCCCACAACCCACGATAATACCATTTCAGTAGAGAGGGTTATGCTTCTCTACAACATCATGAAGGGGTTGGAGATTAATATAGGGAGCATCATCAGAGAGAAGATCCTGTCCTGTGGGAGAAAGAGAGTAGGGAAGCTGTTTTTTGGGTCTCTCATAACCCAATTATGTCAGAGAGTCAAGATCGTTCCTGGTAAAGATGAGGAACGCCACATTTTTAGGCCCACTATTGACTTGCCTCTAGTAGGGAAGGATAAGGCTTCCACATCCCATGCTACTCTATCTCCGGGGCTGACTTCTGCTTCACCTCCACAGCACACTCCTATTTCAGGGCCTACACCATCATTAGAGGCCCTTGCAGTTGCCTTCCAACAGCTGGACCGTATAGAAGATAAATTGAAAACATATTGGGTCTATGCGAAGGAAAGAGATGAAGCAATTAGAGAGTTCTATCTCTCTATCGCCCCAAGCATCGCTCCTGTTTTCCCTGACTTCCCTCAAGCCTTGCTGCCTCAAGAAGAAAAAGAATCTGAAGATGAAGATGAAGAAGATGAAGAGAGTCCCTCGGATGAGGAATAAGGGAGTTTTCTGATCCTCGTTTACAAGTTTAAATATGTTTCTGTGAATATTTAGTTGCTGTTTTTAGTTTTTAGCATGTTTAGTTTTATGTCTTTACTTGTGTTAGTTATTGTTTCATTGTTTTGAATGTTTAGTTGGCTCTTAGTTATGTTTCTAGATTAGTGAATAATAGTTTGCTGATTAGATTAGGTATAAAATAACTTCGGTTTTTAAAGTTTTCTGAAAAAAAATTGCTTGCTGTTTTTTGTGCCAAATCTGAGGAATTTTTTAAAAAATCAACTCTATGACTATGTTTAGATTGAAGAATGTTTTGGAAAAACATGTTTTCATTTGAGTTTTCTTTTAAGTCCTTGATGATGATAACTAGAGCTGATTTCTATATCTCATAAAGTGCCGCGGTAGATAGCCTAGTCATTTTCGGGGTCAAAACGGCCGGTTAGGTGCGCAAAAGTCTCGTTCAAAATGACCTACGTCAGACTTGGAACGACCTCTCTTTTTCTAGAAATGCGGTCGCATTTGATATTGGCCTTCTCAGAAATGCGGTCGCATTTCTGGGCAAATTCCAACTTTCCTCTGTTTTCCTACACAACACCAAATTGGGTCAAATTCATATCAAATTGAGTCTTTTTAAGCAAAAATAAGCATAATTTGACAAATGTGACTCTCAACTCCTTAATTCATCAACTTTAACATATTTTGAGCTCGAGAACAGTAAAATTGATCTAAACATGCAACTTTTGACAAGGAAATGAGCTAAATATAAGGGTAAAATAGGTATATTTTTTACCCTTATCATACCCCCAAATTTAACTCATTGCTTGTCCTCAAGCAATAACCAATCAAAATGTTAGAGATCAACTTTTTAATTGCCAATCAGAATGTGAGAGCTCAATACTAATTGCAAACCAAAATTTCATGGATCATATGTAATTGTCAATCATGGTACTAGCATCAACTTTTAATTGCAAATCAAGTGACATGGAATCAAGTAAACATGTTTCTCAAGATCGTTTTCTAAAAAGTTTGGCTTTCAGGAGAGGGTTCTACTCTAGTGTCAGTCACAACGTCTAAGTTTCCTAGGCATGAAGATTTCTATTGCTCTTTTTCAAAGCAAAACTCTCCCTAGTCCATCCTAACCAATATGTTTAAACTACCTAACTTCTACTCATTGAGCCTAGTGTAGTCCTTTTAGTTAAGAAAAACAAGACTTGAGGTTCCTTGAGCATACATGAGTTACTAGACCTTTTTCTTTCTCCCCCCAAACTTATTTGACTGCTGGTGCTCCTTTTATTCAACTTTTTTTTCTCCCAAGAGTATCCTTTTTTCCATGTTTACCTTCGTTCTAGCTTATCGACACTTTGTGGTGAAGATATCTAGCTACGAGCAAAGTTCACAAGCTTGGAATAAACCTTTCATGCAGTGACAAACCATGGGTGTCATGAATGCCCCTGGTTACTCGGTAAACTCTAGGAAGGAGGAGTAACTCTCGGTTTTTTTTTGGATGATATATACTGTACACATATTCTTTTCCAGAAGTTCAAACTTACATATATATACAAAGTAAAGTAAAACACCCCCCCAAACTTAAAATAGGCAATGTCCTCATTAACTTTGTTTTTGAGGCATGGGCATAATGTGAGGCTTTTTATTTTTCAAAACATCAAGGCTAAACTCTCCTAGTGTGTTAGAAAGGTTAAACATGAGGAAGTTTAGACTTAAGAAAATTCTGTAAAGAAAAAGACTAATGGAAAGCCTATGACTAGAAAACAATTCAGTTGTGACTGTGGCACTTTTGAGATAGAACAAAGCTATAGTTATCATTATCAAGGGCTTAAAAGAAAACTCAGATGAAAACATGTTTTTTCCAAAACATTTTTCATAAAGTTTATTTTTCTTCAAAGAGATTCACAGCTTTAACACATAAAACAGCAAGCAGATTTTTTAGACAAGTTTCAAAAACCCAAGTTTATTTAAACTAATCTATCAGCAGGCTATTTAAAAACTACTCTATGAACATAACTATCAACAAATAGATTATTAAAAGCAATAACAACAACTAAACAATTAAAAACATAATTTAAACATGCTAAAACTAATAAGACAACAAACAACTAAACATAAAAACTAAGTATTATTCACAAAAACAACATATCAAAGGGGATCAGAAAACTCCCCTAGTCCTCATCTGAGGAATTCTCTCTCTCATCTTCTTCATCTTCATTTTCATCATCTTCTTCATCTTCAGAATCCTTATCTTCTTAAGGGAGCAGCGATAGAGGGAAATTAGGAAAGACATGAGCAATACTCGGGGCAATAGAGAGGTAGAACTCTCTAATAGCTTCATCTCTCTCCTTGGCATCTGCCCAATAAGTCTTCAATTTGTCCCTGATTTGATCCAGTTGTTGGTAGGCAAATCCTAGGGCTTCAGATGATGGTGAGGGCCCTGAAAAATGAGTGTGTTAAGGTGGAGAAGCTGGATTCAGCCCTGATGGTGGAGTGGCTTGAGATGTGGAAGCTTCGTCCTTCCTTTGGGCATTATTCTGTTGAAGCTTCCCGATCAAGGACAGGTCGATGGTAGGTCTGAAGAAGTGACGCTCCTCATCCTTTCCAGGAACTATTTTTACCCTCTAACAAAGTTGGGTAATAAGTGACCCGAAGAAGAGCTTCCCTGCTTTCTTCCTTCCACATGCAAGGATTTCCTCCCTAATAATGCTCCCTATATTGATTTCCAAACCCTTCATAATACTGTAGAGGAGCATAACTCTCTCTACTGAAATGGTGTTGTCGTGGGTTGTTGGCATCAGTCTGTTCTTGAGAAAGTGAAGCCATACTGCAGATTCAGGTTTGAGATCGCTAGGCACTAATGTCTTCACTTTAGTTTGGGACTCATTCCATTGAACACCCTTGTTGGCCACCAATTTCAGCGCTTCTTTCATTTGTTTGGCCGAGGGGTTCTTAATGGCATCGTTCCCTCTTGGATGCAAGGGTGCCTTGATCCTGTACACCGTGTTGATGTCAACAGAAGAGAAGCTGACCATCTTGCCTCTCACTACTGCCATACTCATGCTTTCCTCCCTCAATCGGGCGTAAAATTCTAGAATTAAAGGCACCACGACCTCCTGAGGGTGAGCACAGAACTCCTGCCACTTGTACTGTGAGATAACTCTGGTTACGAACTCTGGCAGTGTCCCAGCTCTGTTAGAAAATCCCTTTTCGTTGAGGAAATCTCTTTTTCTCATGATCGCAATCATTTCCTGAAAAATTGACATCTCTGAAAACTTCTGGGAATGGAATTTTAGGAGATGGAGCCTTAGGGGAATTGGTTTTCTGCTTGGTAGGTGAGATGGTTGGAGGAGCTGTAGGAGAGACGTCCATGGACCTAGTCCTCGGCCTCTTGGCAAATATGGGGTCATTCTTGTTTTTGGTCCTCCTTTCCGCCCTAATCTTTCTTCTTCACTTTTTCCTTAATGCTGCATAGATAGGAATTTGGTCATCATCCAACTCCTGAATCTCTGAATCGGATTCTGTGTCTCAGTCACTGGAGGTCTCGACCTCCTTATTTTCAATCTCTTCTTCATCCCTCTTCTCTCCCGAAGAGGTGCTATCAGCTGCTGATCGCTGGACAAAAGGTTGATTAATTTATATGGAATTTGTCGCAGATATGTATTAACCCAAGTATAAATTAATAAAATCAAGTAGTACCTAATGAGTTCTAGGGTCGAATCCACAGGGAAGAACAATTAATAAGTTCTAGCATCTTAATGGCTAAACTCATGCATGCATGGTATCATAGTGAGAGAAAAAGATGTTGTTTGGGTTAGATGATAAAATACTGCAGTAAACATAAACTATGCGGTGAGACGTAGGGAAAGTATCAAATAACAAGGATATCAAGGCTTTTGCTTTGGTGACCACATGCGTTTGCAAGTAATCTTGTAGCACATACTTTGACTAATTGATCCATTAATGCGTAAGTGAGAAATAATCATAAGATTCCCTTCTAGTACTACCTATGCGTTTGGCGTAGAACCAACAACTGGTTTGTTTAATTAGTTCATGAGTTAGGTTAGTTCTCTAATGACTTGCAAGTGACTGCGTAGTCTTACAATAGTCTAAGTTCATTCATGCATTATCTTATTGCGGTGGTATTATTTTTAACACTACCAAGACTACATGTAATGCGCTAGCTTGCTCCACTTAGATATTTCCACATGCGTTACCTGTCAGGGATTTATCATGCTGTTACCGCATCCGGCTGGCCAGGAGGGAGTTAGTAATGAAAGTATTGTCGCATCTAAGTAGAAGGCAATAATTTTTCATTCAATCAAAGTGTACGCATACAACAATAACTTGTCACCGCATGGGTGCCTATGCTAAGCCTTGATAAAAGAGAGTTAGCTCATGCTGGAATGAGAATACATTGAGCAATTCATGCTATCACAATACAAGTCTACCTTGCGACGATATCTTCTCTTCTCTGTCTTCGTGCTCTAAACTCTTTCTACGCTCCTCGTCTCCATCCCTTTTGGACATATCGATGCTTTTTATAGGTTGAGGAGACTGACTACTCCAAGAAATTGGCATACATGCCCAAGTTATCTTTCGCCAGCTTGCACGTCAAATACATGTCAGCACGATCTTTTCATCCAGCTTTCATTGTACGAATGCTCTGGGATCTGCGCCTGCGCTGAAAGGAAACTTGGGCAACAAAACAACTATACTTTTTATGCATTAGAGCCGTAAAACAATTAATTTCTTATCGCATCAGAAAATATTGCCTTCCGCAGAATACTATCGCAATTCCTTTATCTTTATGCGCCTGATTGGCGAAACTATGCTCTTTCTGCCTTATTTAGCTTGAATTTGAAGGAGAAATAACTTGCTTTTTGCACGTTATCAGCTGCTGGTGGGGGTCCTCTCACATCATACTCAAACAGAGGATCCAAGGCTTCATCAGCTGGCTGCTCTCTATTGGCCTTCTCTTGGCCTTCTTCAGAATGCGACCCAAATGCGGTCGCATTCTGGCCTTCATTCTCTTCCTCTTTTTCTTCTTCTTTCTCTTGGTTTTCTTCACTTGGCCCCTCAAGGGCCTTTTCTTCTCTTCCTTGCAGCAATTCAGCTTAATCACAAACATGTTAGAAAGTTCACATGCTTAATCATGATTATTTATTTCTTTTTTTCTTAAAAATAGATGGATACAAAATAACTTGGACTTTTCAAACTCCCAAGTAAATCCCCAGGAAAAGGTGTTCCCTACGGTCAACTTAAGTACCTTTTCCTATACAGGATTTTCCTAGACAGAGTTTTTACTCTTGTCCATATATTTTTGGTTCCTATCTATATTTATTTTATCAATTATTATAGATCCACATAATTTACAAAAATAATCTTTAGGAATAGAATTCATACCAGGTCAATCACAGAAACATGGGCTTCTTCTTCTTCAAAGCCCTTCCCCCAATAGGATTTGATTCATTGTCTACTCATGGGCGGTTGTTTAATCTCTTCTGCTACTTCAATCTTTTTCCCACCTTTTTCTTCTTGTTCTTCATCTCCAAGTACATCCTCCAATGTTTCTCCTTTCACCATTTCCTGAAGAGTGGTTAGTGAAAGTTCATCAAACTCATCAATCATAGAGCACTCCTCAAGATCTCTTGGATATTTCATTGAATTCATAACATTGAAAGTGACTTGCTGGTCATTGACCCTCATGGTCAACTCTCCTTTCTGAACATCAATTAAGGTCCTGCCAGTTGCTAAGAATGGTCGTCCTAAAATAATTGGCACTTCCTTATCGGCTTCATAATCCAAAATGATGAAATCTGTTGGGAATACGAATTTGTCAACCTTGACTAACACATCTTCAATTTTGCCAATTGGTTGTGCTAGTGACCTGTCAGCTAACTGTAAAGTTACAGTTGTTGGTTTTGCTTCACCTATCCCCAACTGTTGAAAAACCGAGTATGACATTAGGTTTATACTCGCTCCTAGATCTCGCATAAATCCCTGCCTACATTCCTTCCTCCAATGGAGCATGGAATGGTGAAGCTTCCTGGGTCTTTGAGTTTGGGAGGGATCTCATTCTTGACCAATGCACTAGAACATTTAGTAAGTGCAACTGTTTCATATTCTCCCAATCTTCTTTTCTTTGGTAGAATGTCCTTTAGGAACTTTACGTAAGTAGGCATCTGTTCAAGCGCTTCTACCAACGGGATGTTGATATGTAGCTGCTTTAAAACACCTTAAAACTTTTTAAGCTGTGCGTCCGACGAAGCATATTTAAATCTTTGAGGGTATGGAGGTGGTGGTCTATATTCTAGATTTATAACAAACTTTTTAGGTTTTTCAGTCGCAATTGCGGTCTCATTCCCCTGTTTTTTGTCTGATCTTGAACCTTCATTTTTTTCTTCGAAGGCTTCATGCTCCTTGGTCTTTTCTTCGTTTTCTTTATTCTGTATAACTTCTGAGGTAATTTCTGATTTCTTTTCTAGAGACTTTTCTCGAGCTTTTTCTGGGATATTCCTTACTTCTTGATTCACTGGGTACTTTGGACCATCATACTCTAGTCCACTTCTCAAGGTAGATTGCTCTTTTCCTTCTCTGTGAGGGATCTCAGTCTTGCTGGGAAACGTCCCTTTGAAGGTGTTCATATAACACATGCGGAAGCAATTGAAGATCGGAAGCACTTAAGACATTCAATTTTGCTCCTAAAGCATGCATGTTCTATAAAAGACAGAATATAGAGTTGAGAGAACACCAACCTTTGTAGCTCACTTATGTGGAACTCCTTGTGGTGTTTGCCTCTCCTATGCTCCTTGGACAACCTCTAGAGTCTTCCCTACTATTCTCTTGGGCCTAGAAAGACTTGTGGGAGTCTATAGAAGAAAGATAGAAGGGAATGCTTGATGGTACAAGCTTTTGGAAGGAGATGAAATGAGAGAGAATTTGAGGGAGAAAATTTGCAGCATAACACTAAATGAAAGCTTGCTCTTCTTGAATCTAATTCAAGCCCCTTTTATAGACATCTCCCATGCAAAGACAAGCTTCATGACACTTAGCCACATGGCCAAGATGCAACTCAAAGTGGATTCTAGGTGTCTACTTCACAACACATGCATCTAGTGCATGGTTGTGTTGTTTTCCACTATGCATCATCATGCAAGAGTGGAAATGCCACTAAATCCATTATGAATTGTATCCTAATTGTAAATTTTGAGCTTGCAATTCATTTCAATTTCAATTCAAAATTGAAATTGATTTCTAGGCAATTAATTGGGACATTTCCAAGTAATTTTGATATGATTGATCCAATCAATCTTTATCACCTAATGTCATGAATTATATATGATTCCTAATACATATATATGGTATTTAAAACACTTTCAAATACCTCATCTCTCAATTCCTAATTTAATTCATAATTAAATCATTGTGTCGAACACGTCTTACGATAAAAACCCTATTTCCCGTTTTTGAACGATTCAAAAATTCCTATCAATATGTTCTAGGCTTTAATCCGATATGAGCTAGTAGAGGGACCTAATGGACCTATAGATCATGGGCTCCAACGATTCAAGGCTAACCGACTAATCTCATTATCTAAGCTAGCCAACATTCGTTAACTATCGAGACACTCCACTATAGCCCGATAGTTGCACTCCCCTCACTATAGATATATTTCCGTCCACTTGATTTAACCATGTTCAGTAAGTCGTTCCTTCACAGGTTGTTCGTAGCTATAGCTAGGTCAAATAACCGTTACACCCCTATAGTACTTCTTGTTCCTTAAGTTCCACTAATCCTCTAATGAACAATCGGTTTGCGGTCAAACCATCAAACCTAAGTTCCTCTCGATCCAACGAGAGGGTGGGGCCCCTTGTTCAAGTCCTGGAGTTAGTACTTAAGAGAACAACCTCTCTGCTATCCCTAAAATGGGTAGGAGTGAATTCCGTCTTGCGAAACTATGTCCCCAGCTATCTATTCGATCTTATCCCCAAAATGGTAGGCTTGTCGAGTCGGCGATGCTGGCCACTCTCACCCATGCAGATCAAAGGATAATCTCTCATAAACAGGAGTTCACAGATAGCTCAGGATTAAGAACGAGTTACCTAGGTCATCTATGAGAAATAGTCAGTTTCTTCAGTAAACGGCGTTATAAAGAGAAAGTGACTTATTTCGTGGTCCAGTCTTATGCAAACTCATTGCATAGGACGCCCCCACTCGCATGTCACCACATGAACGATTTAGGATCTCATCGTTTGTACTTAATACAAAGTGGGCCGCGTCCATAGTGTCACCAGGATAAGGCACCCAACCGTATCCTTATACTATAGACTATTTTGACTATAAACTTGAACTTGATCCTACGATATGTCCCTACATATAGTTCGAGTATTCATTTTATAGTCAAGGATCTTAGTTTATTGGATTTAGGTTAATCATTCGCAATTTACATATTCAATAACATCTTTTACTGAATAACCTCAATAACGTCTTTATTGGAAATAGAATATGTTTAATGATTTACAAACTACGAGTTTATAGGAATATGTCCAATCTGTACCCAGCGTCCTTGTGGTCTATTTTTGATTTCTTGAGCAATATGTCCAATCTGTACTTCCAAATTTCTCATAGCAGCATCATTTCTTGCCATGTACTCCTTCATAAGAGTCTCTAGATTTGACTCTTGATTCTGCACTTGAACTGGTTGGAAGTTCTTTTGCGGCTGCTGTTGCGTAGGAGGTTTCCCAAATTGATTTGCATTGGAATTACTTAGACCGGCTTGTCCTCCCCAAGAGAAGTTTGAATGTTGTCTCCAACCTTGGTTGTATGTAGCCGAGTATGGATTCCATCTGTTCTGGTTCTAGTTCCCTTGTTGACGTACATAAAAGACAGACGCGGGATTTAGTGGACAGTTGTCAGCAGTGTGTTCCTCACCACAAATTTCACAGCAGGGAGGAGAAATAACATTGGTAGGTTCTATGTTGGCTTGATTGCCCATAGTCATGCCCATCATCATGCTGTGGATAGCCTTGATTTGAGCTTGCATGGTAGAATTAGCCCCTGTGTCTACTGCTTTAGCCGGATTCTTCAAGATTGTTGTTGGCTCAGTTTCTCCCCATTGTCTATTGTTTGTGGCTATGGTGTCCAAGATAGCATGTGCCTCATTTGTAGACTTCTTTAAGAAAGATCCGTTTGCAGATGCATTGATTAGTGCCTTTGAAGTTTGATCCAATCCACTATAAAAATGCTCTAAGATGATGCAAACAGACAATCCATGGTGTGGACACTTCCGAACCAGCCTTTGGAATCTTTCCCAAGCTGCATCCAGAGGTTCATTGTAAGATTGTCTAAATGCAATAATTTCAGCTCTATATTTGGCATTTTTATTAGAAGGAAAAAACTTCTTTAAAAATTTCTCAGCTAAATCGTTCCAAGAAGTGATGGAGTTTGGAGGGAATGAGTCCAACCAAGCTTCAGCATCTCCCTGCAAAGAAAATGGAAAAAGCTTTAGCTTCAAAGTATCTTCAGGCACTCTTGTAACTTTAAAAGAATTGCAAACTCTTAAAAATAGCTTAATGTGTTTATGTGGATCCTCATTTGGAAGTCCAGAAAACTGGCCCATGATATTCAACATTTGGAACATCACTGGCTTCAATTCAAACTGTGGAGCATCTATTGGTGGCTCCAAAATTCTTGGATTTAAGGTCTGAAAAACAGGTAAATCATAGTCCCTTATTGCTCTATTGCGATCTTCAACAATATAAATTGGATTTTCTTGTTGTGGCACTGGTGGAACTGAAGGGATTCTCGCACCATTTTTCTCCCTTCAACGATTCTGTGGGTTAACTTGAGGATCGACTCCAGGTTGTTCCATCTGAAACTCTTGTTGTTCCCTTCTCTTTCGTCTTTGCTCCTTCCTACGATGACGAAAGGTTCTTTCTATCTCAGGATCAGTGTCAAGGAGTGGACAACCTGCAAGAGAAAAATTGCAAATCAAAGTCAAATTCCCTTTGAGACAGAAATGCGGTCGCAATCGAATCGCAATCTCAATAACAAAACTGGCTTCACTTTTGGTCCCTAACAACGGCACCAAAAATTTGGTGCGGCGGAGGCTGAATAATGGATGTGAGATCAGATGATAGATAAAGATTAAGAAGAATGATTCAACCAACCTTAGTGCAAGTATACACTATCGCACGTAGTAATTAAAACCTTAGAAGTATTCCACGGGTATCGATCCAACGAGGACTAAATTAGAAATTTAGTTTTGAAGAAGAAACTGCTCAAATGATTGCTTAAAATAATTAACCAAAGAAATAATTGATGATTGATTTTTGGAAGATAAGTAAAACAATTAAATAAAGAAATAACAATAATAAATAAAACGAGGTTGATGGAAGAGATTGTCGAGGTCTCTTATCAAATAAATTTATAATCCACGATTTCTAAAGCTAACTTGTAGCAGTAGTGGTCGGGGTCGAACACAAGGAGCACGATTATAACTTGCTTATCTTAGATTTATTGTGATGACCGGACTAATGAGGGGTTTTTATATTTGGAAAAGAAAGTAAACAAGGAAAGAAAACTAATTATGAAAATATTGCAAAAGGAAAGTAAGAGAATCAAATTAAGGAAAGAAATCAATACCTTAAAGATCATGCAACCGGGATAGTCGTGGTAAGTTCAATTCAATTAAATCATCAATTTCACTAATAAGTCAAAACAAGTTTAAGCCTGGCGTATTCCGGCAACAAACCGAGAATCATGATCCACTATCACAAACATGCAAACGCTAAGTTTGATTCTAGTTTAAATTAATTAATATGCCTATTAACTAATCTAAACCGCACTATTAACTAATCTAAACCGCATTGGGATCTAGCCGAATTAATTCACATGCAATGGGCAACAAACCACAATTACAATTGATTAAATCATTTAGTTCTAGGGACGCATGCGCATAATCATAATGTTAACCTATTTGCTACTTAGATTTAGCAAGTAAATTTAGAAAGGGCGCAGTCAAGGTTGTCAATCTTTCCTACCACAATCTAAACTTATAGAAAAAGAACTAAAATCACATAAACATGCTTTGATAATTCAAACAAGAAATTTCATTAAAAGAATATAAACTTATGCTTGACACCCCAGTTACATGAATGAAGAACTTAGCCTCTTATGGAGCAAGAACAAGCTTGATACATAAAGAAAAGCAAGAAAGAAGTAAGAAGAATGGTGGAAAGGGGGATAGAGATGGACTACAAAGTTGTAGTGAATTGTGTGTTGAGGGATGATTCTAAACCTACACCAAAGACCTCTATTTATAGGGATTCTTGGCCTTCAATTCGTGGTAGAATGGTGCTGAATTGGGTCTTGAAACATGGAAAAATTTTAGCCAAATTTGGAAAATTTCAATTCTGGAAAACTGCCTAGCGTCGAGACGCTAGGACACTGCGTCGCGACGCTCGGCCTTCAAGTAAGGAAATGATTCTGCGGATCTCGTAGCGTCGCGACGCTATGGTGAGAGCGTCGCGACGCTTCCGCTTCAGCTGCTCGCTAATGCCTTTTTTTCCTTATTTGAGCAGCGTCCCGACGCCTGGGTTGAAGGGTCTCGACGCTGTGACGACTCCAGGGGCAAAATGGTCTTTTTACGCTTCGGTTTTGCTCGTTTTAGCCCTGAATCGCTTCCGAAGCTCCGGTGATGACCTATAGACATATTATACTCATTTTAAAGCATTTTTCGCAAGGAATTCAACTAAGATAAACAAATTGGGAGATTCTAAGTGTATAATAAATTGGTCTTATCAGAGGTATTCAATATAGTTTCATACCAAAGGCAAATAACTTTAATCATAGATTATTCAACTTAAGCTTATTCAATGCATTGGGTCAGATTTAACTTCTATTTGGCCTTGCTCCCAAGAACCGTTAGAAGACTAAGCGAGTACCGTTATGCACATTTCTGTGACTCGACTCCGACATAGATAATTCACGAATGCAATCTATAACCCTTAGTTGTTATAGGGTGCCTTAGGCAACTTGCCCAATAAAACCGAACAATCTCTTTCGAGCTTTTTCTCCTATATCACCTTTATGAGAACCGATATCGTTTGTCCCTTTCGAGATCAAACTCACATAGCATGCAAAGTCATTTAAACTCAGCAAGATCAGAATGATATTCAATAAAGAATGACATGCATTGAATAAAAACTTAAGCAAATAAACACTTTCAAGCTATTGAACCATAAGGGAATTCACCATATTGAACCCCTCAACGGAATTTTGCTAAGCATGGTGGGATAAAGTGCAAATGAACAACTTTCCATTGAAAATAAAATGTAAAAATAAATACAAATGAATGAAAAGTGATAAGTGCTGGAAATAATGGCAGTAGCTAAATACTAGGGTTTTTTCTTTTATCCAATCCTTCTAGAGTTCGCTTGACACTCCACTCTCTCGCTTTTACAAGTGGGAATGGGGTGAAAATCCCTACAAACACTAAGGTTTGATGTCTAACTAAGGTTAGAATTCAGTCTTCTAAGAAGGACCTCAGGCATCCCTATTCATGGGCGTCTATTAGGGTTCTGTCACCACCCTCTTCTTCCTAGTGAGTTATGCTTGGATTTGACTTTGAATCAAGGCCTTATTTAGTGTTGGAAGTGGTTGAGGAGCCACAAAATAGGTGCTGGTAGGTAGCCCAGTCATTTTCGGGGTCAAAACGGCCGGTTAGGTGCGCAAAAGTCTCGTTCAAAACGACCCGCAACGGACTCGGAACGACCTCTGTTTTTCCAGAAATGCGGTCGCATTTGATATTGGCCTTCCCAGAAATGCAGGCATTTCTGGGAAAATTCCAACTTTCCTCTGTTTTCCTGCACAACACCAAATTAGGTCAAATTCATATCAAATTGAGTCTTTTTAAGCACGAATAAGCATAATTTGACAAATATGACTCTCAACTCCCTAATTCATCAACTTTAACATATTTTGAGCTCGGGAACAGTAAAATTGATCTAAACATGCAACTTTTGACAAGGTAATGAGCTAAATATAAGGGTAAAATAGGTATATTTTTGACCCTTATCAAGTTACTCCTCCTTCCTAGAGTTTACTGAGTAACAAGGGGCATTCATGACACCCATGGTTTGCCACTGCATGAAAGATTTACTTAGGGAACTAAGTATTAGTCCAAGTTCGTGATCTTTGCTCGTAGCTAGATATCTTCATCACAAAGTGTCGATAAACTAGAACGAAGGTAGAGGTGACAAATAGGATTCTCTAGGGAGAAAAAGAAAAAGTTGAATAAAAAGAGCACCATCAGTCAAATTTTGGTACTTATTCATGTAGAGCATTATGTGATCTAGGGGCTAGCATTATTATAATTCCTTTATCATTGTGCAAAAAGCTGAATATAGGAGAAATAAAATCTACTACTGCTAGGCTCCAGTTGGTTGACCAGTCTGTGGTTAATCCATATGGAATTGTGGAGAATGTGTTGATCAAAGTAGGTAGATTTTTCCTTCCTGTTGATTTCTTTGTTCTAGATATCAAAGAGAATCCTATCATGCCTATCATATTAGGGAGACCATTCCTTGCTATAGGGAGGGTTATAATTGACATTGAGCGCAGGGAGTTGATCATTAGAGTCCAACAGGAGAAGGAGATCCTAAAAGCGTTTGAGGACCCTCAGAACACATCAGAGACCATGTTGGTGGGCTATAGGAAAGGTGCTAGGAAGAGCACTGTTGATGGAACACCTGACATTAGACAACCTTGATGCCTATTTGGTCAACACGTCGAGCTAATGACGTTAAACAAGCGCTTATGGGAGGCAACCCAAGTTCGTTCAGTTGTGTTTTTCTTTTTGAGTTTGATTTGTTTTTTGTTTTTGTTTTGTAGGTCTTGGTTCCAGTTTCTTCTTTGCTTGCAAGCTTCCATAAAGAGGTCATCATAATTCCAGGGTAGTATTGTTCACTCCTTCCAATCTTTTATTGTTCTCATGCTTGATTATGCCTTATTTTCTTTATACATTGATGACGATGCATGTTTTAAGTTTGGGGGTGGAATGTCATGTTTGTGGAGCCCTTGAGCATCTGAGTTCGGGCTATATTTTTGAGCTTGTTATGATTTGAGCATATGGTTGTTTTATATTGCTATTTTTGCATGACGATGATTTCCCAGGATAGGCTTTCTTGTCAATTTTCAAGCTTTCGATGAGTTGTAAGCATGAGTGCCCAAAAAGTGAGACTTTTTAAAATTTTTCTAGGAGATGTCTATCATGAGTAGAGTATTTTTCTTGGCTGGATTTGGATTTGAATGCTTAAGAGCGAATTATTAGGTTCATATGCTTGTTGTCACCTCGATAGGTGTAGGGAAGAGCTAAAGAGTTAATTTTTTGCAAATTAGCATGTTTAATCTTTCCTAGGAGGAAAGAAAAGAATATATGCTTATCATGCTCATAAAGAAAGATCATTCTTGTTGTTACAAATTGAAAGAAAAATAAAGTCATGACTTATGCGCGCAATGCAATGTTTAATAAAGATTTAGGCAAAAAGAGCTACCCCTGTTGTGATCAATTAGGCCAGCCAAAGAGTAAAACTCATGTTATGGGTCCCTGTAATAGGTGTGTGAAAGCTAGTGCCACATATGAATGCTTGATTTAATTTTCAATTTTAAGCACCTAAGTATAGATAAAAACAAACTAATTTGTTCCATTGACTCGTTAGTGAATCCTTAGTGCCATTGTAGAGGGAAGATGAGTTGAGAGTTTAGTAATCCAATCCCGGGCTATTAAAGTCTAATCTAGCTAAGTTAGATCTCGCTTGTGCAAGTTAATTTTGGAAAACTTTTGATTTGTTTCCCTCATTTGGCCTTATGTGCATGTCTCTTGATTGCTTGATTATTGACTTTTGAGCCTTGAGGATTGAGTCATGTTTGTTGCATCTATTCTTCAACTGTTGCTTGATTTTTAGTTTGCTCGAGGACTAGCAAAAGCTTAAGTTTGGGGGTGTTTGATAGCGAGCACAACTAGCTATTTTTCCCTAATTAATTAAGCTAGTCTTTTACATATAATTTGCCAAAATTATGCATTTTTGTGTTTTATTTGTAGGAATCATGTTTTGGAGTTAAATCGAGATATTGGAGCTAATTGGATGTTCGGGAAGTGAATAAAGGCCAAAGGAACAAAGTTAGATCAAGTGGAAGCATATGGAATAGGGCAAGAATCGGGACCAGCGTCGAGACCCTAACCCTGGGCGTCTCGACGCTGAGCACATTCCATCTATGATCAAACGGCAAAAGGTCACAGCGTCGCGACGCTGTGACTGCAGCGTCTCGACGCTCTCAATTATTTTCGTTTACAGAATATGCGGTATCGCGACAGCATCGCGACGCTGTGACGATTTTTCCTATAAATAGAATGCGATTATTAGGTGAGTTTTCGACCTAACCCTGTGACGATTATTAGGTGACCCTAACCCTGGGCGTCTCGACGCTGTGACGATTTTTCCTATAAATAGAATTCTGGAACTTCTTTTGATGAATTTTTGGTCGAAAACTCACCTAATAATCTGCCTTGGAGGCTGAAGCAAGTGGAGAGGAGCGGGATTCAAGGCTTTGTTCGTGGAGATCATGACGGGGACGTGCGGTCTCGGCCTACCTAGCGTTTAATTCTCTTTCCCCTTTACTTTAGTAGTTTTAATGGCTGATTTGTACTTAGTTTATATCGTAACGTGTTGTATGAATAACTAAGTCTGTAATCTTAGGGATTGATGTAGCCGTTGGGCAATTTAGGATTGATTTATGGATGTTTTCATGCTTTCATTTATGCATAGCGTATTCTTAATGCTTTCAATTTACTGGCCATAAATTGATTGATGTTTGTGTTTGAATCTAAATCAGGAGAGAGGATTTAGCTTAGAAATCGGTATGCATGACTAGGATTAATCTTGAGATCGGGAGATAATAGATAATTCTAGAAATCGTTAAAAAGGGCTTTCCTTAATGCCTTGCATGTTTAATGAATTTAAATAAGGATATTGTGTTCATTGCATGTGGGAGGATTATGTATGCTCGGGAGAGATATGTATGATTATAGTTTTCCCTAGATTTATGATTCATACCATGTTTATTATCCATTAGTCAATCCATAAATCCCAATTGGTGAAATCAACTCCCTAAGACTTTGCCATCAATTGATTTCCATACTTTTTAGCTTTGCGTTATTTTTCTGTTCATTCTCACTTTGCTTGATTCCCTAGATAAAATTAGACAAGATTATTTTCGATAATTAAATGTGTTAGAAACCCAATCCAGAGGACGACATTCGAATTTACATTCACTATATTATAACTTGGCCCGTACACTTGAGGTTAGCAATTTGCGTATCAGCCATTCTCCTCTCCATGTGTCTTGCATTGGTGAATCTAAGATGCATGAAAATCCTCTATAAGTAGGGGATTAGAAGATGGAGAAGTATGGGTTTTTTTAGTAATGTTATGCTGCCAAACTTTCTACTCAAACTCACTCTCTCTATACTCTCTAGAGCTTGAACCTTCAAGCATATCTCTCCCAATCCCTATCACCATAGTCTCCCACAAGTCGTTCTAAGTCCGGAGGATAGCGGGGAAGACACTAGAGGTGGTCCACACACTGTTCGTGATCAAAGGAAACAAAAGAAGTTGCTCAATTGGTCTCCAAAAGGTTGGTTACAATTCTGCTTTCTGTTTTGGTTTAAAAAACAACATGTTTTCATTTTCTAAAATTGATGTAGTTAAGTGCCTTCGATCCTAAAATTGCTTCCACATTTGTTATATGAACACCTACAATTGGTATTAGAGAATGATTAAGGCACCTAACATGCATTAATTTTAGTTTGTTGGGTAGCTTTTCATATGATGAAACTGTGTTAGTAACTATAGTAAATTGATTTTGGGATTGGCTTTGATTTTCATTCAATTTGTTGAATAAATTTGTAATTGCCTACATGTATATGGGCATTAATGAGTGCATATGAAGTCTGTAAAATTTGAGAGTCAATAGAGTCCATTTAGGCCGTCAATTTGAAGAAATTCGGAGACTGTTCAAAGCTGGCCGAAAATTCCAGAATGTTGTTAGGCCGTCAATTTGAAGAAATTCGGAGATTGTTCAAAGCTGTCAGAAAATTCCAGAATGCTGTTGAAGTTCCAGCCCAAAAGTGTTCAAGCAATTTGATAACTTGCATTTTTGCAAGTTATTTCTCCTTTAAATTTAAACTAAATAAGGCTAAAAAGATCCAAGTTGTGTTGATCATGCGCATAATAGTGAGGGAATTGCGATAGCTAATCTTGAAAGGAAGTATTTTTAGATGCGGTAGGAAGTTGTGTGATTTTAACCGCTAACGCATGAATTTGTAGTTGTTTCTTTGCCCAAGTTTTCTCCGGCACAGGTGAGATCCCAGAGCAGTTCGTACGATGAAAGCTGGAAAAGATGATCGCGCTGACGTGTGACTGATGTGCAAGCTGACAAAAGATGACTAGGCACGCAAGCCAATTTCTTGGAGAAGTCAGCCTCCTCAGCCTATAAAAGATGGCCAACTACCAGTAGAGAGAAAAAGGAGGAGAGTGAATGAGAGCACACGGCTAGAGCATAGAACCAGAGAAGAAGAAAGATTTTCCCAATGCAGAAACATCATTGCGATAGAATGTATAGTGTTATGTTTTTCTGTCTTAGCATGAGCTAATTCACTCTTATCAAGGCTTAGCTTAGGCACCCATGCGGTGATAGGTTTATTCTGTATGCGTATATTTTGAATGAATGAAAAATTAATGCTTTCTACCTAGGTGCGATAATATTTTCATTACTAACTCCCGCCTGGCCAGCCGGATGCGGTAGCAGCATGATAAATCCCTGACAGGTAATGCATGTGGAACTATCTAAGTAGAGCAAGTTAGCGCATTGCATGTAGTCTTGGTCGTATTAAAACTAATACTACCGCAATAAGATATTTCATGAATGAGCTTCGATTGTTTTAGGACTAACGCAATCACTTGCAAGCTATTAGAGAACAACACCAACGCATGAACTAATTAAACAAAATAGTTGTTAGTTCTACGCCAAACGCATGAGTAGTATCGGAAGGGAATCACATGTTTATTTCTCACTTAGGCATTTAATGGATCAATTAAGCAAAATATGCGCTGCAAGATAGCTTATTAATGCATGTGGTTGCCGCAACAAAAGCCTTGGTAGCCTTGTCATCTGATATCTCTTCTAATCTCATCGCATAGTTTATTTTATCGTACATTGTTATTTCATTACAACCATCATCACTCAAATCTTTTTAGTCTATAATGTCATGCGTGCGAGTTTTTAGGAGTTAAGTTATTAAAAAGCCCTTAGCCTTCCTTCCCTGTGGATTCGACCCTAGAATACTAATTTATACTTGGATTAATGCATATCAGCGACAATTCTATGTTAAATTAATCAACCCTCTGAGAATCGATCACAATTCAAGGTGGTTCGGGTCGGTTCGAATGGTTCGAGAGCGGTCCATCCCAACATTATGAATTATTATTGTAATAATTTTAGGTGTTTGCTTGATTTACATCCCAAAGCCAATTCACTTTAGTTAATTTAATAAATTATGCATTTATGAATGTATGTTTTAATTAAATTCAATTCTTTGTGCATAATGTATGCCATTTAGATTTAAAATCCCACCATAGGAAAACATGATTCATGCATTAATTAGTATATTATAAGAGTTATGATATTAATTAAATGCATGTATAAAGTTTCATGAAATTAATATAAGAAGTTGTATTAATTTAGGAGATGCATGATGGATGGTTTAATTTTAAATGAATGGTTAATATAAATGTTATATTAATTAATCTAAAATAAACCAAGCATGCAGCATGAAACTTCCTTAGCTCGTTTATAAAAGTTATATTCGAAATAAAGCATGTTATAGATTTTTCGTTCGTTATAAGTGTTATAAACTGAGATAGACTTAAAATCTATAACAAGATAAATGCATGCTGACTTAGGTTAACAAACCTTCAAATCGATCAACTTGCATAGATTAGGTCGAAATCTTGTAAAGCTAAGGTTACAAGAGAACTCACCCGGTAAGATGCTGTCTAAGGCTGGAGGTATTTAAGTTGACGGTTTACGGAACACCTCCTACCTGGGCATCGAATCGGTACTTGAGTTAGGTTAACCCGAGTTTTATGAGCATGCGTGAGGAATGTGAGGTTTTAAAGAGTTATCACCTAGACATCGTAGTATAAAGAGTTATACACACCTAGACTTAGGATGTTTCTAAATGGTGCTACATATATAACTTGAATGCTTGATTGTTATATGCTTTAAATCACCATTAGAAAGCATGTTATAGGGCTAATTCATTAAGAGTTATAAGAGTTATAAAAGTTAATGAATAGAAACCGTAAAACCTATAACAAAGGGTTGCATGCTAACATAGGATCTTAGGATCATGGCATAATTTTAAACGGTTTAAAATTAAATAGACCTAAGATCACCGTTTCTAATAGGATTAGAAAATGTCTTACTTAGTATTTTAAATAGAGTTAAAATATGAGTAAGTAGGACATAAGACCTTGGTTATAAGGGAACTCTCCCGCCAAATGGTCTGGAACCTGAGTTGAATTAACTATAGTCTTATTAGCATGCAATATCACTAGGTAATTAAAAGAGTTTAATTCACCTAGACATTTAGTGTAAAGACCTTATTTAATAAGGCATAGACTTAGATAGATTCATTTAGCCGGAATTTACCTTAGTAAATAGACCTTAATCTTAAAATACTCAGTGGGAGGAAACTTATAAAAAAATAAGATGTCTCATATCAAGTTTTTTATTCCCACGTATCTCCGCAAAGTTCACACCGTGAGAATCATGCTCGGCCTCGTGTCACCCTGGAAGTGACGTCCCTTCGAAAGGTGTTTGCATGATTCAATACCAAGGTGAATGGAGAGAGTGTTTATAGTAAGTGGGAGCGGGAAGTGTGTCAACACATCCTTCGGTCTTCTCCATTGGTATGTTCTGAGATTTCATGCTCCGCCTGCGTGTTGCCAATAGTGTGACCATCCCTTCGGAGGGTTTTGAGCATGGGGTAGCAGGGCGAACTCCGTAATGGATAGGGTTTCTTAGGTTTTGCCCCAACATTGTCTTTCTTGATCGTAGCTTGTTGGGGCGGACCTCTGGGATTTGAAAGATGGCAGGTCACACTTACAGGAAATTATTAAATCGTTAATAATTTCTTGACCAAACAACGATAACTAAACACTAATGAAATATGAGTTATTCTGGTGTTAGAGTTTGGTTGAGAACGTCTCAATTCAGGGGAGGAGTATCTGATCACCCCTCGGTGGGTGTTGCTCTAAACCTTTGAAGTATCGTTGCAAACGATTTATGAAATATAGGGTGCTTAATTACTTTTGCTAAATTGATTGGATATGTATAATGGGTTTAGTGCAACATTATTAATACAAGTTATTTGTTTGTTTCAGCAATATGTCGAAAAACGTATGTGCTTTGTCTAACGTCAAATTAAACGATTTAGAACATCGTACTAAGAATATGCGCTTAAACACTGAAAAAGTGGCAAACGATTTATTGGTCTTAAATGAGGAACGTCCTCGACCAAACTGCTTAACTTACGAGAACGCTACTGATAACTCTCCAAAAGGGAGTTATTAAGGCCTTAGTTCTATAATGTTTTGTGTGTCATTTGTGTTAAATAGGGTTGCTTTTAGATGAATATTATATGTTTTAACCCATTTGGAATAATGGATGCTTTGGAAGTTATTTTGTGCAGAAAATAATGCTCAGCGACTTCAGGGAGCAAAATCTTTGATCCAGCAAAGTAGGGAGCAAAATTGCCACGTGAGCCACACATGATTCATTAAATGAGGTGGCGTTAGCTGAATTCATCTCGGATCTAGGAAGCTTGGAGAGCCCTCCACGTGTAAAGTTTGACCTAATTAGGGTTTGACTCCACTCTATAAAAGAAAAGAGTCGTCTCAAGTCAAAGACATTCCAATTTGGATAAAGGAAAGTCCTATTCCATTCGTGGAGGCTTACTCTCCATTTTTGGGAGCCGAATAGAGGAGGAAAGATTGGAGACTTCAAGAAGACCATCAGCTACGGATCTAATCAAGGGAATTAATCTTTTCTTGTAATTTCTTGTAGTTATGGATGCACATACTCAGATTGTAGCGTGTGTTATGATGAACCTTATGAACTAAATTTACTTAGGTGTTGGTTAGGAATTATGTAATTGTCGTGCTTCATACTCTATGCAATATATGTTGATTTGAGCATCTTGATTATTTGTTGTGTCCATTTCCATTTTGTGCTCGCCTGGCCAACCGGTATGAATATCACTTCTTAGTTTCAGGGATGAGTGTGTGACATTTAATCACACTAGACCATTATGTGTTGGTGGACGCTAGTGACTGAGTTAGGGATAACCAGTTGCCTAATGCTTGATCAGTAGCACGTCATTGGAGTTGAAACACATTCCAAAAAATCCAGAGTTCTGCGAGGATCCTGCTGATAAGACTGCAAGAGAATTGCCTAATCAATAATATTGCTAGAGCATCTTTTAAAACAATTACTGAAATCCTGACCAACGCCTGTTTCTGATCTGTCTGCTTTATCCGTTTACTTTCTGTTCTTTCATTTCTTTTGCTTTAGCATTTTATCAAAATCAATCATTTTAACAATCTTGAAACCATTAAAAAGTTACACAAGATAGGTAAAGTGAGAGCTATTCAAAACCTTGTGGATACGATAAATTACTTATCACTTGCTATGGATTGTATATACTTGCACAGTATTCTAGAGCTTATTTTTACCATATTTTTACCCCACTCGAGAAGGCAACAGCTACCAAAGACTTACTAGTCTTGGAAACGTGCTTAGTGGAGAACGATAGTTCTGCCTGGAAACTTGATTCAGGGGCCACAAACTATGTTTGTTCTTCATTTAAAGGAATGAGTTCCTGGGAACAGCTTGGAGCTGGAGAAATGACTCTCAAAGTTTGAACTGGAGAAGTTGTCTCAACTATAAAAGTAGGAAGCATAAAATTATTTTTCCAAGAAAACAAGTACATATTATTAGATAATGTGTACGTAGTTCCAGAGATTAAAAGAAATATGATTTCTGTATCTTGTTTGCTCGAACAAACTTATTCCATATCTTTCTCATTAAATGAAGTTTTTAATTCCAGAAAGGGAATTAATGTCTGTTCAGCTATAATGGAAAATAATTTATATGTTCTAAGACCAATCGAGAGTTTAGCAGTTTTTTTTTTAACGTGTTTAGCAAGCTTCCATGAGAAGGTCGTCGTCATTCCAGGGCAGTATTGTTCACTCCTTCCATTCTTTTATTGTTCTCATGCTTGATTATGCCTTATATTCTTTATACATTGAGGACAATGCATGTTTTAAGTTTGGGGGTGGAATATCATGTTTGTGGAGCCCTTGAGCATCTGAGTTCAGGCTAAAGTTTTGAGCTTTCTTTGAATTGAGCATATGGTTGTTTTGTGGATGCTATTTTTGCATGACGATGATTTCCTAGGATAGGCTTTCTTTTCTATCTTCAAACCTTTGATGAGTTGTAAGCATGAGTGCCAAAAAAGGGAGACTTTTAAAACTTTTTGTAGGAGATGTCTTGCATGAGTAGAGTATTTTTCTTGGCTGGATCTAGATTTGAATGCTTAGGAGCGAATTATTAAGTTCATATGCTTGTTGTCACCTCGATAGGTGTAGGGAAGAGCTAAAGAGTTAATTTTTTGCAAATTAGCATGTTTAATCTTGCCTAGGAGGAAAGAAAAGAATATATGCTTAGCATGCTCATAAAGAAAAATCATTCTTGTTGTTACAAATTGAAACAAAAATAAAGTCACGACTTATGCGCCGAATGCAATGTTTAATAAAGATTTAGGCAAAAATAGCTACCCCTGTTGTGATCAGTTAGGCCAACCAAAGAGTAAAACTCAGGTTATGGGTCCCTGCAATAGGTGTGTGAAAGCTAGTGCCACATATGAATGCTTGATTTAATTTTCAATTATAAGCACCTAAGTATGGAAGAAAACAAACTAATTTGTTCCATTGACTCGTTAGTGAATCTTTAGTGCCAGTGTAGAGGGAAGATGAGTTGAGAGTTTAGTAATCCAATCCCGGGCTATTAGAGTCTAATCTAGTTAAGTTAGATTTCGCTTGTGCAAGTTAATTTTGGAAAACTTTTGATTTGTCTCCCTCATTTGGCCTTATGTACATGTCTTTTGATTGCTAGATTATTGACTTTTGAGCCTTGAGGATTGAGTCATGTTTGTTGCATCTATTCTTCAACCGTTGCTTGATTTTTAGTTTGCTCGAGAACTAGCAAAAGCTTAAGTTTGGGGGTGTTTGATAGCGAGCATAGCTAGCTATTTTTCCCTAATTAATTAAGCTAGTCTTTTACATTTAATTGGTCAAAATTATGCATTTTTGTGTTGTATTTGTAGGAATCATGTTTTGAAGTTAAATCGAGAAATTGGAGCTAATTGGATGTTCGGGATGTGAAAAAAGGCCAAAGAAACGAAGAGAATCGAGTCGGAAGCTTATGGAATAGGGCAAAACCGTGGACCAGCGTCGAGACCCTCAATTCAGGGCATCTCGACGCTCTTAATTTCCGTCTCTGATCAGGCGCAATAGGTCATAGCGTCGCGACGCTGTGACCGCAGCGTCTCAACGTTCTCGGTTAATTCCTAAACAGAATGGGTGGTATCGCGACAGCGTCGCGACGCTGTGACGATTTTTCCTATAAATACAATACGATTAGGGCTGATTTAGGGGACGATTCTTGATGCAATTTTGGCATAAATTCGGACTAATACCTTCTGTGGGAGCTAGAGCAAGGGGAGGAAGCGGATTTCAAAGGCTCGGGTCGTGGAGATCGTGACGGGGACGTGCGGTTTCGGCGACTTAGCGTTTATTCTCTTTTCCCTCTTGATTTTAGCTTGTTTTAATGGCTGAATTGTACTTAGATTATATCGTAACGTGTTGTATGAATAACTAAGTTCGTAATCTTAGGGATTGATGTAGCCGTTGGGCAATTTTGGATTGGTTTATGGATTTGTTTTCATGCTTTCATTTATGCATAGTGTGTTCTTAATGCTTTCAATTTACCGGTCATAAATTGATTGATGTTTGTGTTTGAATCTGTTGGGGTTTGTGTCCTAAAACTCGTGGATAGTAAATGTAACAAAGTTATATATAAAACTTATTAGAATAGTTTTTATTATGGTTGTTCAAAGATTAGTTTTACTATGTATTTATTAACCCAAAACCAATAAAACTAGAATCCTTGGCTATGATATGAATGCTTGAACTTTATGTAGTGACATAAATATGGATCAGGTTCAAGTACATAGCCTAAAACGGTCTATAGTATACGGATAAGACTGGGTGCCTTATCCTAGGAAAAACTACGTGACGCGGCCTACTTTTTTTTAATACAAACGATGTGATCCTAATATCGTTCATGTATAGACATGCGAGTGGGGGCGTCCTATGCAAAAGAGTTTGTATAAGACTGGACCGCGAAATAAGTCACTTTCACTTTATAACACCGTTTACTTGAAACTGACTATTTCAAGCGATGACCTAGGTAACTCGATCTTAATACTGAGCTAACTATGAACTCCTGTTTATTCGGGATTATCCTTTGATTTGTATAGGTGAGAGTGGCCCATAAGCGCCGCTCAATAAACTTGCCACTTTGGGGATAAGACCGAGTAGATAGCTGGGGACATAGTCCTGCAAAATGGAATTCACTCCTACCCGTCTTTAGGGATAGTAGAGAGGTTGTTCCCTTAAGTACTGACTCCAGAATGTGAACAAAGGCGCGTCGCCCTCTCATTGGCCCGAGAGGTTTTAGGTTTCGTGGTCGGACCACAAATCAATTGTTCATTAGGGACTCAGTGAAGGCTTATGGAACAAGAAGTACTATAAGGGTAAAACGGACTTTTGACCTTACTATAGTTACGAACAACCTGTGAAGGATTGACTTACTGATCACGGTTATATCGGGTGGACAGAAATATATCTACAGTGAGGGGAGTTCAGCTACGGGCTATAGTGGAGTGTCCCATTAGTTAACGAATGTTGGTTAGCTTGGATTGAAAGAGTTCAGTCGGTTAATCTTGGATCGTTGGAGCCCATGATCTGTAGGTCCATTAGGTCCCCCTACTAGCTCAAACAGATTAAACCTTAGAACAGATTGATGAAAGAATTTGAAAACGTTCAAATTCGGTTGAGGGAAATAAAGTTAATTATATATTACGATATAATTTAACTTGTTAGTTTAATTGAATATTAAACTACAAAAGAGAAGGTTAAAATATTTGAATGACGATTTAAATATTGCTATATGTATGTGATACATAACTCGATTCTAAATGTTACACATGAATAGTGATTCATGCTCAAAAGATCGGGATTGAGAGAAACGGAAGATTGGTGTAATAGTTAAATTTAATATATGATATTAAATGAATTAGTTAAAATTGTTTTAATTGTTATTTAAAACTAAAATTAATTATTGAATTAATTTTTAAATGAAAATGTTTTTCATTTTTTTGGAGGTGGTGGAGTGTGAATTTTCACACTTAAACACCTTAAATAGCCACCTCCATGGACACCAATCTAATGACTCACCAACATCTACTTGTTTGCTGTCTTCCAAAGCTTAAATAGAGTTGCATGATTTGCTTCATATATATACAAAAGCTTAGAAGAAATTGAGGTGATGTGAGTTAATTTTTGCTGCAAATTCTCTCTAAAAACCGTGAAGACACAAAGCTCAAAACCCATTTTTTTTCTCTCAATCATTTTCTCTCTTCTTCTATTTCATCATGCTCGGGTTCCCACAAGCCCATTCTAAGAACGGAGAATAGCGGGGAAGACTCTAGAGGTAGTCCATGTCGAGTTCGTGTAGAGAATCATTCAAAGGAATCCACGAATTTGGAGCTTCAAAGAGGTATTTATATATAACTCTCTGTTTTTGTTCTTGTTTTCTTGTGCTTTTAATCTTCAAAATTAATGAAAATCAAGGCCTAAGATCCGCTAACGCTTCCGCTCGAGTGTTCTTCACTCCATCAATTGGTATCAGAGTGTGGTTTGGGCACTTGATTTCCATTAAATTTGAGTTTGGTGGGTGAATTTCAATTGTTGAATGAGTTGTGTTGCTAAAGTTGGATGTTTCGGTTTTGGCATGAAATTAAGCTTTTAATTCTTGATTAAAATTGTAATTGCCTACATGTATATGGGCTTTAATGTGTGCATGAGAGTCTGTAAAAATTTGGGAGTCATTAGAGTTGAAACTAGGGTGTAATCGAAGAGAGAAGACGAAGAGGTCGCTGGCTGGAAAAACAGAGCATGAAGGAATCTGGGATTTCTGGGCTGCTGGATGAACAGCGCTGAGACGCTTGTTCATCAGAGTCGCGACGCTACCGTGAAAAATTCAAAATGTTTGAATTTTGGCGGTGGTTCGTTTCAGGCGGTTCATTCTCGGTCCGGTTCACCATTTCCCGACCGGTTCAGTTACATCAAGCCCGGTTCAACCCAAATTTCAAGCCTTTTGGTCCGGTTCAAGTATTTTATGGATGGTTCAACATGATTCAAGGTGTTCGGGGCCGGTTCGGGAGCTGTCCAAGGCGGTTTACTTATTTATTTAAGGAAAATTGCAGTGGGTGGCAAATTGGACCAAATTAATAGCAAATATAGCACCATGTAAAAAAAATTGCAAATATAGCAAAATCTATCGGAGTCTATCTGATAGACTTCGATTATCAGAGTTTATCAGCTATAGGCTCTGATTAATTTGAATCTATCAGTCTACTGATAGACTTCGATTATTCAGAGTTTATCAGTGTCTATCGTTGATAAACTCTGATTAATCAAAATCTATCACTGTCTATCAGTGACTATCACTGATAGACTTTGATTAATTGAAGTCTATCAGCGATAGACACTGATATACTTTGAATAATCAGAGTCTATCAGTGATAGACACGGATAGAATCCGACAACAACTTTTGGTCTTGTACAATTAATTTTGCTATATTTGCAATTAGTTTGAAACTGTGCTATATTTGCTATTAATTTGGTCCAATTTGCCATCTATGCAACTGCCCCTTTATTTAATTATTATTGTAATAATTTAGCTTAATTTGTTTGTTTGGATGCCAAAACCGATCCTCTTTAGTGTGAATAATTATTTATGCATTAGGAATGTATGTTATAATTAAATTAGAATTGATTATGCATAAAGTATTCCATATAGATTTAAAATCCCACCATAGGAAAGCATGTCCATGCATTAGTAATAAAAGGAATGCATGTTAGGTTTCGTGTTAGATGCATGTTCGTTGTTTTAATTATTCGTTTACGAATGTTTATATATAAGCGTTATATTAATAAACGAAAACGAACTAGCATGCAGCATGAAATCACCTAAGCATAGATGAATATTATAGGTTGTCTATGTTATAATTTGTTATAAAATCGAGATAGACTTTAAAATCTATAACAAAGATAAATGCATGCTCACTTAGGGTTAACGAAATCCAAAATCTCGAATGATTCGCATAGAATAGGTCGATATCTTGTAAAGCTAAGGTTACAAGTGAACTCACCCGACGAGATGCTGTCTAAGGCTGGAGGTATTTAAGATGACGGTTTACGAAACACCTCCTACCTGGGCATCGAGCCGGTACTTGAGTTGGGCTAACCCAGTTTTATGAGCATGCGTGAGAGATGTGAGGTTTATCACCTAGACATCATAGCGTAATAGTTATGCCGTTAGAAATCACCTAGATGTAGGTTGTTTCAAAACGTTTATGCTTTTTGAATGGTGTTTTATTTTATATAACTTGAATTATGATTGTTATATGCTTTCATCACCATTAGAAGCATGTTATAGGACTAATTCATTAAAAGTTATAATAGTTATAAGGTTGATGAATAGAAACCGTTAAACCTATAACAAAGAGTTGCATGCTAACATAGGATCTTAGGTAGCACGAATTAATTTTAAAACGTTTAAAATCGATTAGACCTAAGATCATTATTTTCTAATAGGATTAGAAGAGCTTCCTACTTAGTGTTTTAATAGAGTTAAAATATATTAAGTAGGACATAAGGCTTTGGTTATAAGGGAACTCTCCCGGAAAATGGACCGGTACCTGAGTTGAATTAACCATGGTCTTATTAGCATGCAATGTCGCTAGGAAATTAAAAGGGTTTAATTTGCCTAGACATTAGAATAAAAGACCTTATTTAAAATAGTTATATATATAAGGCATTAACTTAGATAAATTCGTTTAGCCGGGATTTACCTAAGTAAAAGACCCTAAATTTTAAAATACTTAGTGGGAGGAAAAAGGTCTATGAAAAATCATTTTCTTCTCAAGTTCTCCATAGAGTTCATACAGTGAGATTTATGCATAGCCTCTTGTTACTTACTAACGTAACCATTCCATTCGAAAGGTGATTGCATAAATCAACATCAAAGTGAACGAAGAAAGTATTTATATGAAAACAAAACCTTTTTCTTCTCACGCTCTCCCTAAAGTTCACACCGTGAGATTTATGCATAGCCTCTTGGTACTTACTAACGTAACCATTCCATTCGGAAGGTGATGGAATAAATCAATATCAAGGTGAATGGAGAAAGTATTTATAGTAAGTGGGAGAATGAAGCGTGTCAACGCATCCTACGGTCTCTTCTATTGGTTTACATCACAAGGTCTCTATGTTCGCCTGCTAAGCACACCCTGGAGCTGCTACACCATTCGGAGGGTTTTAACATAGGGATTGTAGCACAGTAAACACCCCATAAGGATAAAGGATTTCTTAGGGCCATTCCCAGCATTGACTTTTCCATTCGATAACATTACTGGGACCGTTCTCTGAGATCTAAAAAAATGGAGGGTCACACTTACAAGATAAACTAATAGTTAGCTTATTCTTGACCAAACAACGGTAACTAAACAATAAAAAGATATGAATGATTTAGTGTTAACGTTTGGTTGAGAATGTCTCAGTTCAGAGGACGACTAGCTGACCACCCCTCGGTGGCAGTTACTCTGAACCTCTAAAGTATCGTTGCAAGAGAATTATGATTATAGGGCGCGTAATTGCTTTTGCAAAATTCATTGGATTAGTAAAAGGGTTAAAACATTAGACAACCCATTTAAAGTATATTTGTTTAAATTTTCAGCGATAAGTATAGGTTCAATAAAATGCCTTCTTTTATACGCCAAATTCGTCATTGGTATAGAAACATATTACTAAACAAACCTTATACACTATATCGTGGTAAGTGATACGTAAACAGTCTTAAAATGTAATATGTCCTCAAGATGTTATATCTATTTCATTCTCGCAACGATCATGATAAATATAACATAGAAAATTGCCTAGCCAAAAGAACATGATCCAAGACTAGAAATATGATTTATTCGTCTTGAAAACGTGCTTAGTAAGAATAGTGATTCAACCTGGATATTCGATTCAGGGACTAACTAATCACATATGTTCTTTTCAAGGAATGAGATCCTAGCACTAGCTGTGAACTAGTTAAGATAACTTTTAGAGTTAATATAGAAGAGCTTATCTTGGCTAAGGCAGTGGGAGACATAAAGTTATTTTCTTTTCAAGGAACGATACATATTATTTAATGTATATGGTTTCTAAGATTAAAAGAAATCTTGATTTCTATATCTCGTTTGCTAGAACAAGGCTACTTTGTTACCTTTTATGTATGAACCGTTCATTTAAAAAAGGATGCCAATATTAGTTCTGCAAACATGAAGAATAACACATATGTTTTAAGACCAAACGAGTCTAGAGCGATTTCTAAATCATGAGATATTTAAACTACTGAGACTCAAAAGAAAAGGCGACGTGTTTTTCAAGGCACCTATCATTTGCATTTGAGGTTAGGCCAAATCAAAGTTCAATAGGATTGAACACTGGTCTAAAATCAACTTCTAAACAGGTTAGAAGACGACTTATGACCTCTGATAACTCTTAGAAATAAGAGTTATTGGCCATTCTTTTAGGGCTTTTAGGCTTGATTTTACCTTAAGTTGATGCTATTTGAGTTGGGTATTGATGAATTTTTCGGTGTTTAATGAAAGTGCTTATTGATGGCTTTAAGTGTTTAATTTCCAGTTAATTTCGGATTTAAACTGACTTGGAGTTCCAGTTTTCTTTGCAGATTATGCTGTAGCATGAGCTGGAAGAGGCAGAATAGCAGCTGGAGCTGATTTACACGTGGAAGGCTTCATTAATTGATGTGGCATTCCCAGCTGGAGGCTGAAGCTATTTTCAGCCAGTAGTATGATTTCCAAGTGGGCAAGGCTTGTCTAATCAGCCCTGAATCCCACAAATTATGCTGGGTATAAAAGAAAAGAGGCCCTAATTTGGAAAGGAGGCTGAAAAGAGGGGAGACTGACCATTGGGAGCTGATTTTGGAGCAAAAACAGAGGAAAAGACGAGGAGGGCTGCTGTGGAGCTATTATTCAGCTTGGGAAAGCTGGATTTTATCTTGGGCACTTCTTCTTTAGTCTTTTATTCTCATCTCTTATCTCCCTATTGACATTAGTTGTGGTAGAGGCTGAAAACATTTTGTGTATGAGCATTTTCTGCTATATTGAACTTGTTTCTTCTTTGATCATGAACTAATCCTCTTTGGGTGAGGATTAGGGAGCTTATATTGTAACGAAGGGTTGTTGTAGTTGAACCATGCTAATTTCATCTTAAAGTAGAGTGTGTTTCATTGTTAAAGCTGGAATTTCATTTGGCCAACCATTTTCTAGCATTGTTATTGATTGTTTGGGAAAACATTTAGTAACCGATTACTTTACTTTACCTTAGTCTTTGATGATCATGAAAATGAGTGGGTATTTAGGGATAAATCACCACCTAGGGCACTAATCAGATTGAGCTAAAAATAAGGGGTTAAGTGGGAGTGTAATCGCCTTAATATTTGGAGAATTGGAAAATTCCCGTTGAAAAATCTGGGTGAGATGAATTAGCACAGTTTTTGCTATAGCAATCCCTGGAAACAATACAGAGTATCCCTAATCCGAGCCTTACTTCTCCTCTGCATTCAGCCGTTTTTCTTGCGTTATTTGCTCTCAATTCTTCTTAATTTCACTCAATTTTATTTACATTAGTGCATCTTAGTTATTAATTAATATTTGGACTTTGGTTACTCGAATTTCATTGAGAATAGGCTTAAGAATAGTGTTTTTCGTTGCATCAATCCCTGTGGAGAACGATATAAAAATACTTATCGCTTGCTGCTGATCGTGTACACTTGCACGTGTTTTTGTGAAGATTTCTTGCATATTGTAAATCACTTTGCACAAGGCAACAAGTTTTTGGCGCCGTTGCCGGGGATTGAGTAGATTTTCGCTATTTTTAAGTTGAAATTCAGTGAAATTGGTGCTAAAACAGAATCTAAACTTTGTTGTTTGATTTTGCAGGTGTTGGTACCTGTTTATGAACGAATTCCCTGATTTGGAATTCAATTTTGATCCCGAAATTGAAAGCGAAATTGAAAGGACTTTTCACAGGAGAAGGAGAGAGCAAAGAGAAAGGAACAACAGGATGGATCCACCGCCCCTTTTACCTCCGGGAGTTCAAGGAAATCAGCCACTTAATCCTGAGAGAAATCAGCAACAGGGGATAGATATTCAAGCTGAGAACCCTGTCTTGATAGCCAACGATAGGGGAAGGGCTATCAGAGCTTATGCAGTCCCTACTTTCAATCAGTTGCATCCGGGGATAGCAAGGCCAGAGATTCAGGCACAAAATTTTGAGATGAAGCCTGTGATGCTTCAGATGCTGCAAACAGTGGGTCAGTTTCATGGGTTACCTTCAGAAGACCCGCATTTGCACCTTAAATCTTTCTTGGGAGTAAGCGACTCATTCAGAATTCAAGGAGTTTCCCAAGACGCGTTGAGGCTAACTTTATTCCCTTATTCTTTGAGGGATGGAGCTAAGGCTTGGTTGAACAACTTTGCCCCCGGCTCTATCACTACTTGGAATGAGCTAGCCGAGAAGTTCCTGATCAAGTATTTCCCTCCCACGAGGAATGCCAAGCTTAGAGCGGATATAGTATCTTTCAGGCAGTTTGACGATGAATCATTCAGTGAAGCTTGGGAGAGATTCAAAGAATTATTGAGAAAATGTCCTCACCATGGTCTCCCCCATTGCATTCAGATGGAGACTTTCTATAATGGGTTAAACATGGCCACGCAGAACATGGTAGACGCTTCAGCCAATGGAGCTTTGTTGTCCAAGACCTATGATGAAACATATGCTATTTTAGAGAGAATTGCTACAAATAGTTGTCAGTGGTCAGATTCAAGAAGCATGGCTGGAAAGAAGAATAAGGGTATGCTTGAGGTGGATACAGTGACATCCTTCAATGCAAGATTTGATTCAATGGAGAGCATGATGAAGAAATTGAATTCAGGATTTGAAAGTTTGCAATTGGAAAATTCTGGTGCAGTCCAGAATGCTGCAGCAATTAACATAAGTCAGAATGCAGCAGATTCTTGTGTGTATTGTGGGGAGAACCATACTTTCGAGTTTTGTCCAGGGAATCCAGCCTCGGTATGCTATGTGGGGAATCAGAATGCCCCAAGGAATAACCCCTATTCTAACACCTACAATCCCGGGTGGAGGAATCACCCCAATTTTGCTTGGGGAGGTCAAGGGAGTAACACCAACAATCAGCAAGTTCAGCAGAAAATGGCAAGTGGATTTGGGAATCAAAATCAGCAAGGGCCATTTCAGAAAGTCAACATGAATCAGCAAGCTTCAGGGTCTTCTTTAGAGAATATGTTCAAGGAATATATGGCCAAAACTGATGCCGTCATTCAAACTCAGCAAGCTTCTTTGAGGAATTTAGAGGTTCAAGTGGGTCAAATAGCTAGCGAATTGAAAGCAAGACCGATGGGTAAGCTTCCTTCTGATACTGAGAGTTCAAAGAGAGAGGGTAAGGAACAGGTTCAAGCCGTAGAGCTGAGAAGTGGGAAGCCTTTAGTGGAGAAAAATGTGCCAAAACCGCAACCACCAGCTGCTTATTTGGGTGCTGACTCGCCAAAGACAGCAGGGGAATCTGAGAAAAATGATGCTGGAACTCAGTGTGACAAGAGCTCTGGGGCTGAGGAAATTGATGACACATTTAGAAAAACCACTCAAGCTTCCCCTAAGCTGGTTCTTACACCTTCCCCTACATTTAAACCGCCCCCACCACCCTTCCCTCAACGGTTGAAGCAAAAGAATCAAGATGCCAACTTCAAGAAATTCTTTGAGGTATTTAAGCAACTCCACATTAATATCCCCTTAGTTGAGGCATTAGAGCAAATGCCCAATTATGTTAAATTCCTCAAAGATATTTTATCAAAGAAGAGGAGGCTAGGTGAATATGAGACAGTGGCTTTGACTGAGGAATGTAGTGCAGTCTTGAAGAGCAAACTTCCACCCAAAGTAAAAGACCCCGGAACATTTACAATTCCCGTTTCAATTGGTGGCAAAGAGTTGGGAGAGGCAATCTTATGCCACTGTCGATATTCAAGAAGCTAGGCGTGGGAGAGGCAAGACCAACCACAGTGACTTTACAGCTAGCCGATCGATCCATTACCCACCCCGAGGGCAAGATTGAGGACATTTTAGTCAAAGTGGATAAGTTAATATTTCCAGCGGACTTCATTATCTTAGATTATGAGGTCGATAAGGATGTTCCAATTATTTTGGGTAGACCATTTCTAGCAACGGGGAGAGCTTTAATTGACGTGCAAAAGGGTGAATTAACCATGAGGGTGTTTGATCAAGAAGTGAAATTCAGTGTGTTCAATGCTATGAAATACCCAGCTGAATTAGAAGAGTGTTCGATGATTCGGGTCATGGAAGAGGTAGTAACGCAGAACTGGGAGCAGGAATTGCTACAGCATCACATTGAGCAGTTTGGGGAATTCAGCATGGAAGATCTGGAATATTTATGTGTTCAGCCGAAAACAGGGGATTTACAGGAAATTTGAGTTTAACCGAGCCTTTGAATCATTGGAATTGGCAAACAGAATAGTTAAACCAATGCAACCATCAGTCGTGGAACCTCCCAGATTGGAACTCAAACCGCTGCCTTCACATTTGAAATATGCCTATTTAGGGGAGCAAGAGACATTACCCATTATTATCTCTTCAAAATTACTTCCTGAAGATGAAAAGGCATTACTGAATTTGTTGGGAAAATTCAAAAAAGCTATTGGGTGGACTCTAGCCGATATCCAAGGTATAAGCCCTTCCTTTTGCATGTGATGCGCAATTTGCTTACCGCAAGTGTACGGGTCAAGTAATAATATAGTGTTTTTGTGTAAAACGAGTGTCGTCCTCTGGATTGGTTTTCTAGCAAATTAAGTACCGTGGATACTTTTGTCCAATTTTATTTAGGGAGCAAAACTTCATGAAAAAGATAAATCTAAAGACAAAAAGCATAAAATAAAGGTGGAGACTCAAATGGAAAGACTCTTAGGGAATTGATTTCGTTGATTAAGATTGAGGATTGATTAATAGGAATGAATTGACCGTGCAATTATTCTACAAGCCAAGGAAACATTTATCACGATTACCTCTCCCGAGTATAATTGATTCTCATGCATATAACTAACTTGATATCCCTATCTAAGTTCATTAACATGCAAGGCATTATTCGATTCGGTCCTTGTTATACTTCTAGAGATATTCTAAATCCCGTCACAAACTTAGAATTTCTACTCTAGTCATGCAATTGAACAAAGCATTACACATAAATCATTCAATTAGTGATCAAGTAATTGAAAGCATTACACATAAAATTGCATGCATAGAATAAGAACACATTCATACCCAAAATTCAATCCAACAATTTAAGCAACTACATCAAACCCTAAGACAAACAACTAGCAATTCATAGTTTTTAAACCACAAACACTAATTGAAAGAAAAGCCATAAAAACTACAAGAGTTAAGGGAAAGAGAAAGGAAAACTCGAATCCGCCGACACCGCACGTCCCCGTCACGATCTCCACGTCTTCTCGCTTGATTCACGCTCCTTGGCCTTGCCTTTAGCTCCCACAAAAGGTCTCTAGTCGAAATTAGGGCTAAAATCTCACCAATTGGACTCCCCTTGGCCGTAGCATGAAAAGATGAATTTATAGAAAATCTGGCGACAGCGTCGCGATACCGCGAATCTGGAAAATTTGTCGAGAGCGTCGCGACGCTGGTCCTAGCGTCGCGACGCTATGATTTTTTTTTTTTTTTTAAATCAGCTGGGCTGAATTTGACTTCTTCCAACTTGATCCTTTTTCGATCTTTTAGCCCTTTTTCATGTCCCGAACACGCAATTAGCTCAAATATTTATTTCCTACAAATACAACACAAAAACGCATCATTTTGGCCAATAAATTATAAAAGACTAGCTAAATTAATTAGGGAAAACTAGCTAGCTATGCTCGCTATCAGCATGCACAAGATTAATTTAGAGGAGGGAAATTTTAAATCCATTGAGCATCAGAGAAGATTGAATCCGGCCATGAAAGAGGTGGTAAAGAAAGAAATAATCAAGTGGTTAGACGCCGGGATCATTTATCCCATATCCGATAGCAATTGGGTGAGTCCAGTTCAGTGTGTATCGAAAAAAGGAGGCATGACAGTGGTAATGAATGAATCCAATGAATTGGTCCCTACAAGAACAGTGACGGGATGGAGAGTGTGCATGGACTATAGGCGCTTGAATAAGGCCACAAAGAAAGATCATTTTCCGTTACCTTTCATTGACCAAATGTTAGACAAGTTGGCGGGTCAAGATTATTATTGCTTCTTAGATGGCTATTCGGGTTATAATCAAATCACAATAGCACCTCAAGATCAAGAGAAGACTACGTTTACTTGTCCTTACGGCACGTTTGCATTTAGAAGGATGCCGTTTGGTCTTTGCAACGCACCGACGACATTTCAAAGGTGTATGATGGCGATCTTTTCCGACTTAGTCGAGACTATTATGGAGGTATTTATGGATGACTTCTCGGTTTTTGGAGAATCATTCCAAGCTTGCCTCACTAATTTGGGAAAAGTTCTACAAAGGTGTGAAGAAACCAACTTGGTACTCAATTGGGAAAAGTGCCACTTTATGGTAAGGGAAGGAATTGTTCTTGGGCATAAAATTTCTAGGCAAGGCATTGAAGTGGACAGAGCAAAAGTTGAATTGATTGAGAAGCTTGAGCCACCTACAACAGTGAAGGGAGTGAGGAGTTTTCTTGGCCACGCGGGGTTCTATAGGAGATTCATCAAGAATTTCTCTAAAATTTCAAAGCCCCTTTGCTTATTGTTGGAGGCCAACCGACCCTTTGAGTTTGGGGAAGATTGCTTGGCGGCGTTTAGCACTTTAAAGAAGGCATTAGTCACTGCACCTATTATATTAAGCCCGAATTGGAAGCTTCCATTTGAATTAATGTGCGATGCGAGCGATTATGCAGTGGATGCGGTACTCGGGCAAAGGTACGAAAAAATCATCCATCCTATTTACTATGCTAGTAGGACACTTAATGGCGCACAATTAAATTACACCACTACAGAAAAGGAATTGTTGGCCATAGTTTTCGCATTTGAAAAATTTCGGCCATACTTAGTGGGGTCTAAAGTGATTGTGTTTACTGACCATGCTGTTATTAAGTATCTATTAGCTAAAAAGGATGCGAAGCCAAGATTGATAAGGTGGGTGCTGCTTCTTCAAGAATTTGACCTAGAAATTAAAGATAAGAAAGGATCCGAAAATTCGGTTGCTGACCATCTTTCAAGGCTGGAAAATACAGAGAAACTGCTGCAGCAAAGCGAAATTAGGGATGCATTTCCAGATGAGCAGTTACTTACAGTGGCTCATGTAAAAGCAGTGGGTATTCCTTGGTTTGCAGATTTTGCTAATTATTTAGCATGTGGAATTTTACCTCCAGATCTGACCAAGCAACAGTTAAAGAAATTCTACTTCGAGGTGAAATTTTACTTTTGGGATGACCCATTTCTTTATAGGCAATGTGCTGACGGTATCTTTAGAAGGTGTGTAGTCGAAAGTGATATCCAGTTCATCCTCACTCACTGCCATTCGTCCCCTTACGGTGGGCATTTTGGAGGTCAGAGGACAGCAGCGAAGGTATTTCAGTCGGGATATTTTTGGCCTACAGTGTTCAAGGATGCACATTTGTTCAGTAAAGTTTGCGATCGGTGTCAGCGGAAAGGAAATTTGGGAAGAAAAGATGAAATGCCACTCACATTTATCCTAGAGGTTGAGCTCTTTGATGTATGGGGTTTAGACTTCATGGGTCCTTTTCCACCATCTTTTGGGAATTTATATATTCTTGTGGCCGTGGACTACGTTTCAAAATGGGTCGAAGCCATAGCATGTCCGTTGAATGACGCCAAGACAGTTCTGAAATTTTTGCATAAGCACATCTTTACTCGCTTTGGCACCCCTAGAGCGTTGATAAGTGATGAGGGGACTCACTTTGTGAACAAATTGATGAAAAACATGTTGAATAAATACAATGTTAACCACAAAGTGTCCACCCCTTACCATCCACAAGCCAACGGACAAGCGGAGATCTCAAATAGAGAAATCAAAAATATTTTGGAAAAAATGGTTGGGCCAAGCAGAAAAGATTGGTCCATTCGGCTAGAGGATGCATTGTGGGCTTATAGAACTGCATACAAAACTCCATTGGGCATGTCCCCATTTCGGTTGGTTTTTGGAAAATCTTGTCACTTACCAATGGAGTTGGAGCATAAGGCTTTTTGGGCCATCAAGAAGCTCAACTTTAATGAAGAGGCAGCTGGTGATTTGAGGAAGCTACAGCTTCTGGAATTGGAAGAGTTTAGACATTTTTCTTATGACAATGCTAAGATGTACAAGGAGAGAACTAAAGCATGGCATGACAGAAAAATAGCATCAAAGAGATTTGAAAAAGGTCAGAGAGTGTTGTTGTTTAATTCCCGGCTCAAGCTATTTCCGGGGAAGCTTAAGTCACGGTGGTCCGGGCCATTTACAGTGTTAGAAACATTTGACCACGGGGCCGTGTTGCTGAAGGATGATGAAGTTGGAAGAGAATTTAAGGTAAATGGGCAGAGGCTCAAGCATTATTGGGGTGAAGAATTCCAAAGATGCTACGCCTCTTGCAAATTATTGGAAGTCTAAAAGCATGAAGGGATGACAGGGACAATGCATGTTCTTGAATAATTAATCATTTATGAGTCCCTGAAGTGGTATGGTAGTTTTAATTTGCACTTTTTAATTTGAATGTTAAGTAATTAATCCTTGCGTTTTCATTTTAGTAAGTGGGTTATTTTTATGGCTTTTATTAGTGTAGTGTTAATTAAATTGCATGGTGCTATTTTCGACCCCCCCCCCCATATTTCTTTTTTTTTTTTTTTTTTGGTCTATAATGGCAGCCCTTTAACCTTCTTATGAGCTCTTTCATGCAAATAGAAATTAATGAACAGGTTGACATGACCAAAGGATGACAAAAATCTGCACAAAGGATCTTGGGCAGAGGACTTCTCGGTTTTGGAGGGATTTCTACACCATTTGATGGGATGTTGGAAGATTCTTGAAAAGAAAGCCTCTTGAAAAAAAAAAATGGAGAATCAGCTTTCACATGGCTCAAAGGAGAGTGAGTGGGATTTGCTTGTGGGAAGTTGAAAAGAAAGTTGAGAAAATAAGGGAAATGGACAGGTGGTTCACATGCTGCAGCTGGCAGCATTGAAGGCTCTTGAATTCTCCTTGTATAAAAAAAAACCAGAAGCCCCATGAAGGAGAAGAGCAAACTCTCGGTTTTGGCCATCTTTCCAGCTGCTGTCGTTTGATTTTAGCTTCCTTTCATCCCATTTCCATTCCAAGTTCAGTTGCTTAAAAGAAAAATGGGTCCTCGATCAATTGCAAGGAAGATATTCAAGCCGAGGACAGTAGATGAAGGAGGCTCGGCTGCCCAAAACAGGGGCAAACAGCAGATGATTGAAGACCACAGCGTGTTGCAGCCTATTCCTCAGGCGCCAAAAAGAAGACAAAAGGGGAAAGGAAAGGCCCCAATGGAGGCCATGAGGGAAGAGCCAAGGAAATTTGTAGGTGAGGATGCAGCTGCGCGTTATGAAGAACTGAAGAGCAGAGAGATAATGCTAGAAAAAGGCTTTGATGAAAATCTTGACAACTTACCGCATATGCTGGCGGTTACAATTAGAAATCAAAATTGGCAAAACTTATGCCATCACCCCGAGCCAGCTGTCCCTAGCATTGTCCAGGAATTTTATGCAAATTTTCAGGATAACAACGTTTGGAAAACAAGGGTGCGAGGACAAATTGTGGAATGGAGTCCGTCTTCTATTAATCAATTCTATGGTATACCCGATTTCCCCTTTGCCATCTGCAATGCCATGATGATAGCGCCCTCAGACGAGCAGCTCAAGGCGACCTTGCAATATTGTGCTATAGAGGGCGCGAGTTGGAAACAAAGTAAAAATGGCAGCCGTTCTTTGCTGTCAGCCTATGTGACTCCCGAAGCTAATGTGTGGCTTTGGTTTGTGAGGAATCGTCTTCTACCCACCACACACGACACAACGGTCTCAAAAGAGAGAATGCTCTTGGTTTTCTCTATCATGAGCCTAATCAGCATAGATGTGGGAAGAATAATAGCAAAAGAAATCACCTCGTGTGCTTGGAAGAAAGCGGGGAAGCTATTCTTCCCTAACCTCATTACGACTTTATGCTTAAGGGCAGGGGTGCAATTGGAAGAAGATGATCTCGCAGTCGACAAGGGAATTATAGATGTGGCGGCTATCAAGCGATTAATGGGCGATGGTAAATCAAGGAAAACGTCAACCGTAGCCAGCGGAATAGAAGAAATCCTTAGACAGCAAAGAGAATTGCTCCAGCAGGTGCAGCACCAAGGCGAGCAGCAGAGAGTTTATTGGGAATACGCATGGAAAAGAGATGAAATGGTTGAGAAGGCTTTTAACTCTGATCCAGAAGAGGCTCTACCACCTTTTCCTTCATTCCCTCACGGCGTTTTAAGCCCTTGGTGTCCTCCCTCCGAAGAAGATGTAGATGAAGATGAAGATGAAGATTGAAAAGGGAGTTTGCTGTCTTTAGTCCCATTCGTGGCTGTTGGTGTTCTTTTTGCTTAGTGATGTGATTGTTTTAACTTGCTGCTTGATTTAGATGTCGGTTTGTTCATTTCCTGTGTTGTTTGGTTGAATGAATGTGGTCAGAGGAAGAAATGTGAAAGAAAGAGAAGAAAGAAAGAAAAAAAATCTACTGCATGTTTGTATGTTTAAGAAAAGTTGTGCAATGAAAAGTCTATCTCTTTTTATCTTTCATGTGTAGTAGATTCTTGCTGTAATGTTTGGGTTTTTATGGTGCAAATTTAGATGCTAAAATTTTAACTTGATCAATAGAGAGATGAGTTGAGCGTGCCCATAGATAAAATCTTGTTGGAATATTGCATGGTGGATTTAGGTTATGACTCTGTTTTTGAATATAGTAGCTAGCCTCTTCTTGCAAATTATTTGGGCCTTCGGCGTATTATAGTTTATAGGATTGCAAGATTCATTGTTGTCGCAAAGGCCCAAATTGGTATTGGTTAGAGAGTTTTTTTTTTTTTTTTTTTGGTACATACAGCTGTGCTTTTGCCTGGCTTCCCCCTGATAAATGCTGTAGCAGCTAACTGCTTGGTTAAGCCAAAAACTCTGTTTTTATTTGGAAATTGCATGATGTCTTTTGATCTTAAGCTTCTTAACCCCTTGCTTAGTTTGATTATCTTGTTGGGTTGTAAATCCTTAGGTTGATTAGAAGCTTCCTAATTTTCTTCTTTAGCTTAGCTCAAAAATTTAGGAAAGCTTGTGCCTAGTTCTTTGCCCGAAGTTATAATTTCCCTAAGCAATAGGCCTTAGCTTCTCTCTCAAAAGAAAATAAGTTTGGGGGTTCTTTCCTTACTTTCTCATTCATTGGGGACAATGAATAGTTTAAGTTTGGGGGTGAGGTGCCCTTTCGAAAAAAAAAATTAGAAAAAAAAAGCATCTTAGAAAGCATTCCTCTTTGTCCTAGTTTTGCCTAAGGTGTACTCCTCTCCCTTTGTGGAATTTATTCTTTTCCTGAGCTTGCCTAGTAACCAGGGGGATTTATGATACCCATAGTTTCCCCTTGCGTCAAAAAGTAGCTCTTGAAGGGTATGAGTTCCTATGAAAAAAAAAAGAAAAATCAAAAGGAATGATTAAGGGATGAGTGCTAGCTTGAAAGTGCAAGTTTCCCCAAAGCTTAGGTGAGCTTCACCAAAAAGTGTCGCCACTCTGAGAAGCAAGGAAAAGTTGCTAGATAGCTATCTTAGACAAATTTAGGGGATATGAATGTAATGCTCGCTAGGTGATGAGCTTGGAGGCTTGGGTGAGCTTCACCAAAAAGTGTTGCCATTCTGGGACCAAAAAGGCTATGACCTAAGAGATTTTCTAAGATGGCAAAAGTCAAAAAGATAAAAAGAGTCGAGAGAAGTTTTGGGTTGAGCTTAGAGTTTTTATAATTCGGGCATTAGGATTGTAGGCTTGCTTAACAAGCTTAATGACTAAATTTTGAGCTAAGGAAGAAAGAAAGTTAGTGGCTTGTTTGATGCCTATAGGTTGGCTCAATCGGATTTGATAGCTAATCAAGATGGGCTAAGAGCGTGGATCAAAAGCACAATGTTGATTTGGAGATGCCAAGTGTTGCTGCCTAAGTTGTTTTTAAGTGTTGAATTCTTTTTGAGCTATGAGCATTTGTTAAGGGAAGTTTTGAGCAAGAAGTAGCTGTGTGGCTTATGAGAGGCTCTAGTGAAAGGCTAGCTGATCTTTTCCTGTTTAGTTAAGCTTTTGGCCTAGCATTGCTCGGGGACGAGCAATGAGCTAAGTTTGGGGGTGTGATAACTCTTAGAAATAAGAGTTATTGGCCATTCTTTTAGGGCTTTTAGGCTTGATTTTACCTTAAGTTGATGCTATTTGAGTTGGGTATTGATGAATTTTTTGGTGTTTAATGAAAGTGCTTATTGATGGCTTTAAGTGTTTAATTTCCCGTTAATTTCGGATTTAAACTGACTTGGAGTTCCAGTTTTCTTTGCAGATTATGCTGTAGCATGAGCTGGAAGAGGCAGAATAGCAGCTGGAGCTGATTTACACGTGGAAGGCTTCATTAATTGATGTGACATTCCCAGCTGGAGGCTGAAGCTATTTTCAGCCAGTAGTATGATTTCCAAGTGGGCAAGGCTTGTCTAATCAGCCCTAAATCCCACAAATATGGCTGGGTATAAAAGAAAAGAGGCCCTAATTTGGAAAGGAGGCTGAAAAGAGGGGAGACTGACCATTAGGAGCTGATTTTGGAGCAAAAACAGAGGAAAAGACGAGGAGGGCTGCTGTGGAGCTATTATTCAGCTTGGGAAAGCTGGATTTTATGTTGGGCACTTCTTCTTTAGTCTTTTCTTCTCATCTCTTATCTCCCTATTGACATTAGTTGTGGTAGAGGCTGAAAACATTTTGTGTATGAGCATTTTCTGCTATATTGAACTTGTTTCTTCTTTGATCATGAACTAATCCTCTTTGGGTGAGGATTAGGGAGCTTATATTGTAACGAAGGGTTGTTATAGTTGAACCATGCTAATTTCATCTTCAAGTAGAGTGTGTTTCATTGTTAAAGCTGGAATTTCGTTTGGCCAACCATTTTCTAGCATTGTTATTGATTGTTTGGGAAAACATTTAGTAACCGATTACTTTACTTTACCTTAGTCTTTGATGATCATGAAAATGAGTGGGTATTTAGGGATAAATCACCACCTAGGGCACTAATCAGATTGAGCTAAAAATAAGGGGTTAAGTGGAAGTGTAATCGCCTTAATCTTTGGAGAATTGGAAAATTCCCGTTGAAAAATCTGGGTGAGATGAATTAGCACAGTTTTTGCTGTAGCAATCCCTGGAAACAATACAGAGTATCCCTAATCCGAGCCTTACTTCTCCTCTGCATTCAGCCGTTTTTCTTGCGTTATTTGCTCTCAATTCTTCTTAATTTCACTCAATTTTATTTACATTAGTGCATCTTAGTTATTAATTAATATTTGGACTTTGGTTACTCGAATTTCATTGAGAATAGGCTTAAGAATAGTGTTTTTCGTTGCATCAATCCCTGTGGAGAACGATATAAAAATACTTATCGCTTGCTGCTGATCGTGTACACTTGCACGTGTTTTTGTGAAGATTTCTTGCATATTGTAAATCACTTTGCACAAGGCAACAAGTTTTCCTATAAGTCATGCCTTAAAAGTAGATTGACTTAATGACCTTTTTCAGGAAAAAGGTTATCGTGCAAAAGAAACCTTCGAGCTAATACATTCTGAATGTTAATACTCGAACAGGAATGAATAATTCATTTGTTTCATTGATGATTATTCAAGGTGCTCTATGTTTACCTAATGCGTCATAAAGTCCGAAACTCTTCAAGTTCAGATAATATAACACTGAGGATAAGAGCCAAATTAGGTAAAACAATAAAGACACTTCGATCCGATCAAAGTGGTGAGTAAATGGACTTGAGATTCCAGGTCTATTTGATAGAATATGGAATTACGTCCTAAACTCTCAATACCTTATACACCATAATAGGATGATGTATAGGTAAGCAGAAACAGAACATTGTTTGACATGGTTCATTAGATGATGAGTTGCGTAAACTCGTTTTGGGATATGCAGTGTTGACTGCACTTCAAAATACGAATATGGTTATTTCAAAAGAATGTTTTTGAAACATTGCTTGAACTTTGAAAAAGCATAAAATGTGTTTATGTTGTTTCAGAACTTAGGGATGTCCTCATTTGAGACAATCCCAAAGGATCTGGAACCTTATTCGAAAGAGTGCTTATTTGTAGGTTATTCCAAAGAAACGAGTTATCAAAGCTTCTTTCAAAAGAAAGTATTTGTATTGAAAAAAAAAAGTTGCTTTCTTAAAAGAAGATCTCGTTAGAAATCACAGCCACGAAATAAGATAGTGTTAAGTAAGTTATAGAGTAAAGCTACAAATATATCAACAAAGAGTTGTTAATAAGATTTGTTCTTCAACGAAGGGTTGTTGATCGAGTTGACACATTAAGTTAGTCCTGTCCTTCTCAAATGTTGAGAGAGCCTCAATGCAGTGGGAGGGTTGGTAATCAACCTAATGAAAACTGTGTGAGTTTAACTGAAACTCTGATTGTCATACCTTATGACAATAATGAGGATCCACTAACCTTTAATTAGGCACAGGATGGCATAGATAAAAACGATTAAGTCAAAACTATGAACCTGGAAATGGAGTACGTGTACTTCAATTCATTTTGGTATAGACCAAAAAGAGCTCATAGTCCAAGAACTAGAACAAAAGGTTTGCAACCTTAACCAATCCATTTATGGATTCAATTGAAGGTTACGATCTTGGAACATAAGATTTAATGCATGATTAAAACTTATGGTTTTGACCAGAGTATTGGCAAGTCTTATGTCAGCAGAAGAATTATCAATAGTTTAGTAGCTTTTCATAGATTAGTATATGATTGATATCCTATTCATTAGGAATGATATAGGTTATCCAACTGACATTATAAATTAGCTAGCAATGCAGTTCCAAATTATAGATTTGGAAAGGCACTATTTGTTCTTAAAATTCGACATGATCCGAATCACGAAAAAGAAGATCGCTAGCTCTATCTCAAGTATCTTATATTGACAAAAGTGTTGGCTAGATATAAGATTAAAATTCTAAGGTTAGTTACCTGTCAAAACATGGAATTCATTTGTCACAGGAGCAGTTTCCTGAGACACCTCAAGAGGTTGAGGACTTGAGATGAAATTCTCGTGCCTTGACAATCAGTTGTCAGTGTTGGCATATGGCATGCAACGGGATTGTCAGTAGATACCAATTCAGTCCAGGGTAAGGCAGTTGGACTATAGTACATATATCCTCAAGTATCTTAGGAGAACGAGGGTTTATAGGCTCGTGTATGGTGTTGAGGATCTGATCCTTATAGGATATACTAATTCTGATTAGCACACCGATCAGGATTCATGGAAATGCACATCGGCATCAGAATTTATCCTTAACAGGGAGCTATATGATGGCGTAACATCGAGAAAAGAATTATCACGGACTTCATCTTGAAGGGCAAGAATGTTGCTACTTGTGAAGCGAGCTCATGAGTCTGTAGGACTTAGGAAGTTCATTTGGAAAGTTGTTCGAAATATGAGGCGAGTATATAGAACGGAAACATTAATCTCATCTGAGAGATTATGTGTTGAGGGGACGTGATTGTCAAGAGGATAGCCTCAAAAGTAAAATATTGCTGAATCATTTACAAAGGTCCTCATGGCTAAAAGTGTTCGAGGGACATCTAGATGGTCTAGGTCTACGAGTTGAACAACCCACTAGAGTTTTAGTCCAAGTGGGAGTTTGTTGGGGTTTGTGTCCTAAAACTCGTGGATAGTAAATGTAACAAAGTTATATATAAAACTTATTAGAATAGTTTTTATTATGGTTGTTGAAAGATTAGTTTAACTATGTATTTATTAGCCCAAAACCAATAAAACTAGAATCCTTGGCTATGATATACGGATAAGACTGGGTGCCTTATCCTAGGAAAAACTACGTGATGCAGCCCACTTTGTTTTAATACAAACGATGTGATCCTAATATCGTTCATGTATAGACATGCGAGTGGGGGTGTCCTATGCAAAAGAGTTTGTATAAGACTGGACCGCGAGATAAGTCACTTTCACTTTATAACACCGTTTACTGTGAAAGTGACTATTTCAAGCGATGACCTAGGTAACTCGATCTTAATCTTGAGCTAACTATGAACTCTTGTTTATTCGGGATTATCCTTTGATTTTCATAGGTGTGAGAGGCCCATAAGCGCCGCTCAATAAACCTGACACTTTGGGGATAAGACCGAGTAGATAGCTGGGGACATAGTCCTGCAAAAATGGAATTCACTCCTACCCGTCTTTAGGGATAGTAGAGAGGTTGTTCCCTTAAGTACTGACTCCGGAATGTGAACAAAGGCTCGCCGCCCTCTCATTGGCCCGAGAGGTTTTAGGTTTCGTGGTCGGACCACAAACCAATTGTTCATTAGGGACTCAGTGAAGGCTTAAGGAACAAGAGGTACTATAGGGGTAAAACGGACTTTTGACCTTACTATAGTTACGAACAACCTGTGAAGGATTGACTTACTGATCACGGTTATATCAGGTGGACAAAAATATATCTACAGTGAGGGGAGTTCAGCTACGAGCTATAGTGGAGTGTCCCGTTAGTTAACGAATGTTGGTTAGCTTGGATTGAAAGAGTTCAGCCGGTTAATCTCGGATCGTTGGAGCCCATGATCTGTAGGTCCATTAGGTCCTCCTGCTAGCTCAAACATGTTGGGTTTAATGTCCTATAAACTCGTAGTTTGTAAATCATTAAACATATTCTATTTCCAATAAAGACGTTATTGAGGTTATTCAGTAAAAGATGTTATTGAATATGTAAATTGCTAATGATTAACCTAAATCCAATAAACTAAGATCCTTGACTATAAAATGAATACTCGAACTATATGTAGGGACATATCGTAGGATCAAGTTCAAGTTTATAGTTAAAATAGTCTATAGTATAAGGATACGGTTGGGTGCCTTATCTTGGAGACACTATGGACACGGCCCACTTTGTATTAAGTACAAACGATGAGATCCTAAATCGTTCATGTGGTGACATGCGAGTGGGGGCGTCCTATGCAATGAGTTTGCATAAGACTGGACCACGAAATAAGTCACTTTCTCTTTATAACGCCGTTTACTGAAGAAACTGACTATTTCTCATAGATGACCTAGGTAACTCGTTCTTAATCCTGAGCTATCTATGAACTCCTATTTATGCGAGATTATCCTTTGATCTGCATGGGTGAGAGTGGCCAGCATCGTCGACTCGACAAGCCTACCATTTTGGGGATAAGATCGAATAGATAGCTGGGGACATAGTTTCGCAAGACGGAATTCACTCCTACCCTTTTCAGGGTTAGTAGATAGGTTGTTCCCTTAAGTACTAACTCCAGGACTTGAACAAGGGGCCCCACCCTCTTGTTAGATCGAGAGGGACTTAGGTTTGATGGTTGGACCGCAAACCGATTGTTCATTAGAGGATTAGTGGAACTTAAGGAACAAGAAGTACTATAGGGGTGAAACGGTTATTTGACCTAGCTATAGCTACGAACAACCTGTGAAGGAACGAATTACTAAACATGGTTAAATCAAGTGGACGGAAATCTATCTATAGTGAGGGGAGTGCAACTATCGGGCTATAGTGGAGTGTCCCGGTAGTTAACGAATGTTGGCTAGCTTAGATAATGAGATTAGTCGGTTAGCCTTGAATCGTTGGAGCCCATGATCTATAGGTCCATTAGGTCCCTCTACTAGCTCATATCGGATTAAAGCCTAGAACATATTGATAGGAATCTTTGAATCGTTCAAAAACGGGAAATAGGGTTTTATCGTAAAACGTGTTCGACACAATGATTTAATTATGAATTAAATTAGGAATTGAGAGATAAGGTATTTAAAAGTGTTTTAAATACTATATATGTATTAGGAATCATATATAATTCATGGCATTAGGTGATAAAGATTAATTGGATTAATCATATCAAAATTACTTGGAAATGTCCCAATTAATTGCCTAGAAATCAATTTCAATTTTGAATTGAATTTGAAATGAATTGAAAGCTGAAAATTCACAATTAGGATTCAATTCATAGTGGATTTAGTGGTTTTTCCACTCTTGCATAATGATACATAGTGGAAAACAACACAAACATGCATTAGATGCATGTGTTGTGAAGTAGACATCTAGAATCCACTTTGAGTTGCATCTTGACCATGTGGCTAAGTGTCATGAAGCTTGTCTTTGCATGGGAGAGGTCTATAAAAGGGGCTTGAATTAAATTCAAGAGTAGCAAGCTTTCATTTAGTGTTATGCTGCAAATTTTCCCCCTCAAATTCTCTCTCATTTCATCTCCTTCCAAAAGCTTGTACCATCAAGCATTCCCTTCCTATTTCTTTCTTCTATAGACTCCCACAAGTCTTTCTAGGCTCAAGAGAATAGTAGGGAAGACACTAAAGGTTGTCCAAGAGAAGTTGGAGAAAGATAATATCACAAGGAGTTCCTTACAAGTGAGCATCAAAGAGGTTGGTACTCATTTACTCTCTTTTCTACTCTTTCTAGAACATGCATGCTTTAGGAGTAAAATTGAATGTCTTAAGTGCTTTCGATCTTCAATTGCTTCCGCATGTGTTATATGAACACCTTCAAAACAGATTAAACCTTAGAACAGAGTGATGAAAGAATTTGAAAACGTTCAAATTCGGTTGAGGGAAATAAAGTTAATTATATATTACGATATAATTTAACTTGTTAGTTTAATTGAATATTAAACTACAAAAGAGAAAGTTAAAATATTTGAATGACGATTTAAATATTGCTATATGTATGTGATACATAACTCGATTCTAAATGTTACACATGAATAGTGATTCATGCTCAAAAGATCGGGATTGAGAGAAACGGAAGATTGGTGTAATAGTTAAATTTAATATATGATATTAAATGAATTAGTTAAAATTGTTTTAATTGTTATTTAAAACTAAAATTAATTATTGAATTAATTTTTAAATGAAAATGTTTTTCATTTTTTGGAGGTGGTGGAGTGTGAATTTTCACACTTAAACACCTTAAATAGCCACCTCCATGGACACCAATCTAATGACTCACCAACATCTACATGTTTGCTGTCTTCCAAAGCTTAAATGGAGTTGCATGATTTGCTTCATATATATACAAAAGCTTAGAAGAAATTGAGGTGATGTGAGTTCATTTTTGCTGCAAATTCTCTCTAAAAACCGTGAAGACACAAAGCTCAAAACCCATTTTTTTTCTCTCAATCATTTTCTCTCTTCTTCTATTTCATCATGCTCGGGTTCCCACAAGCCCATCCTAAGGCCGGTGAATAGCAGGGAAGACTCTAGAGGTAGTCCATGTCGAGTTCGTGTAGAGAATCATTCAAAGGAATCCACGAATTTGGAGCTTCAAAGAGGTATTTATAACTTTCTGTTTTTGTTCTTGTTTTCGCATGCTTTTAATCTTCAAAATTAATGAAAATCAAGGCCTAAGATCCACTAACGCTTCCGCTCGAGTGTTCTTCACTCCATCAGAATCTAACTCGGGAGAGAGGATTTAGCTTAGAAATAGTTATGCATGACTAGGATTAATCTTGAGATCGGGAGATAATAGATAATTCTAGAAATCGTCAAAAAGGGCTATCCTTAATGCCTTGCATATTTAATGAATTTAAATAGGGATATTGGGTTCATTGCATGTGGGAGGATTATGTATGCTCATGAGAGATATGTATGATTGTAGTTGTCCCTAGATTTATGATTAATAGCATGTTTATTATCCATTAGTTAATCCATAATCCCAATTGGTGAAATCAATTCCCTAAGAACTTTGCCATCAATTGTTTGTCATACTTTTTAGTTTTTGTGTTAGATTTGCATTCTTAATTTCACTAAGTTTGGTTCCCTTAATAAAATTGGACTTGAGTATTTTCGGTAGTTAAATTGATTAGAAACCCAATCCAGAGGATGACATTCGAATTAAATTTCACTATATTATAACTTGGCCCATACACTTGCGGTTAGCAATTCGCGTATCATCGAACTCCTGCAATAACAAAGCCCAACGAATCAATCTAGGCTTTGCGTCTTTTTTAGACATTAAGTACCTTATTGCTGCATGATCTGTGAAAACCGTGACTTTGGATCCAACCAAATATGGGCGGAATTTCTCAAAAGCAAACACAATCGCTAACAACTCCTTTAAAGTAGTTGTATAGTTAATTTGTGCCTTATTCAAAACCCTGCTTGCATAATAAATAGGATGGATAACTTTGCCCTGCTTTTGCCCCACCATTGCACCTACTGCAACATCACTGGCATCCCACATCACCTCAAATGGCAAACTCCAGTTAGGTGCACAAATAATGGGCGCTGAGATTAAAGCAGCCTTTAAAGTCTCAAAAGCCTTCCTACAATCTGCATTAAAGTCAAAAACAATGTCAGCACACAACAAGTTACAAAAAGGTTTACTAATTTTGGAAAAATCCTTTATGAACCTTCTACAAAATCCAGCATGACCTAAAAAGCTCCGAATCCCTTTAACTGAATTCGGTGGTTTTAACTTCTTAATAACCTCTATTTTTGCTCGATCAACTTCTAGACCTCTCTTTGAAATTTTATGACCTAACACAATGCCCTCCTTCACCATGAAGTGACATTTCTCCCAATTAAGAACTAGATGGGTATCCTCACATCTCTTTAACACCTTACCTAAATTATTCAAACAATGCTGAAAAGACCCTCCAAAAACTAAAAAATCGTCCATAAATACCTCAACAGTGGACTCAATCATATCAAAGAAAATTGCTAACATACACTGCTGAAATGTTGCTAGAGCATTGCAAAGGCCAAAAGGCATTCGCCTAAAGGCAAACGTCCCATAAGGGTAGGTGAAAGTGGTTTTTTCCTAGTCCTCAGGAGCAATGGTAATCTGGTTATACCCAGAATAACCATCTAAGAAACAATAGTAAGCCTGACCAGACAATCTATCCAACATTTGGTCAATAAATGGTAGAGGAAAATGGTCCTTACAGGTAGCTTTGTTAAGCCTCATGTAATCCATGCAAACCCTCCAGCCAGTTACTGTTCTGGTTGGGATCAACTCATTGTCCTTATTAGTCACTACCGTAACACCTCTTTTCTTAGGAACACATTGGACAGGGCTTACCCAATTGCTATCTGCAATTGAATAGATAATCCCAGCATCCAACCATTTAATCACCTCTTTCTTAACAACTTCTTTCATTGCAGGGTTAAGCCTTTTCTGTTGCTCAATACTTCTAAAGGATCCCTCCTCTAGAGTGATTTTATGCATACAGAAAGAATGGCTAATTCCCTGAATGTCAGCCAATGTCCAACCTATTGCTTTGTGATATTGCTGCAGCAACTTTATTAAGGTCTCTTCATCCTCCGGCATTAAATCTAATGCAACAATAATGGGCAACGTTTCACCCTCCCCAAGATACACATACTTTAGATCATCTGGCAAGGGCTTCAAATCTAAAGTTGGTGCCTCAATCAGGGATGGCTTAATAGGGGGAGCTTTCCTTTCATCCAAATCTAAAGACTAAAAAACATCCTCACACCTAGAAACTTCTTTTTAATTTTTCTTTCTAAAGAACAAACTTCTAAGTCCTCTACACTAATCTCTCCATGATCTTCCAAATGTTTATTTGTTAAATCCTCCATTGCTGTCTCAACAATTGTGTTCTCCAGAATTCGAATGAAAGAACAATCTTCCATTTCATCTGGATACTTCATGGCCTTAAACTTCACTTCCTCATTATAAACCCTCATTGTTAATTCCCCATTCTGAACATCTATCAATTTCCTGCCAGTAGCCAAAAATGGACAACCAAGAATAATTGGGACATCTTTATCTGCCTCATAATCTAAGATAATAAAATCAACAGGAAAGATGAATTTATCTACTTTCACTAAGACATCCTTAATTTTACCCTCTGGATATGTGATAGACCTATCAGCTAGTTGGAGTGTGACTGTGGTAGGCCTAGCTTCACCAATGCCTATCTTTCGATAGACTGAAAGAGGCATAAGGTTAATGCTTGTGCCTAAATCACAAAGTGGTCTACCCAACTCTTTTCCACCTATTGAGACAGGAATAGTGAATGACCCTGGATCCTTAGCCTTGGTTGGTAGCCCATTCTTAAGAATAGATCTACATTCCTCAGTAAGAGATACAATTTCAAATTCTCCTAACCTCTTCTTTTTAGTCAAAATATCCTTAAGAAATTTAACATAATTTGACATTTGATCTATAGCTTCTACTAAAGAAATATTTATATGCCATTGCTTAAGAATCTCAAAAAACTTCTTAAATTGACCATCCTTATTCTTAGGCTTTGATGCGCAAATTGCTAACCGCAAGTGTACGGGTCAAGTTATAATATAGTGAATGTAAATTCGAATGTCGTCCTCTGGATTGGTGTCTAGTCAATTTTAATTACCGAAAATACTTTTGACCAATTTTATTTAGGGAATCGAATTGAATGAGAATATAATTGATTCAAACACAAAACTAAAGCAAAAAGTGACAATCTAATGGGAAGAATTGGTCTTAGGGATTTGATTTCACCAATTGGAGTTATGGATTAATAAACGGATTAACACATACTATTATTCATAAATCTTGGCAACTAAAATCACACATATCTCTCCCGAGCATACATGATTCTCCCATATGTAATTGAACCCGATATCCCTATCTAAATCCAATAAACATACAAGGCAATAAGGCTAACCTTTATAACAATTTCTAGAATTAACCTTAATCTCCCGATTTTTAGCTAAATTCTAGTTATGCATATTGATTTCTAATTTAAATCCTCTCTCCCGAGTTAGATTCACGCATAAACATCAATCAATTTATGGCCGGTAAATTGAAAGCATTAAGGACACAAATATGCATAAATGACATCAATAGCATAAAAACTGTAAATCAATCCATAACGTGCCCAACGGCTACATCAATCCCTAAGAATTAAAGCCTAGCTACTCATACACAACGTTACAATGTAGCAACAGTCTAAACACAACCATAAAAACTAACTAAAGTGAGGGAAAGAGGAATTAAACTCGTTGTAGGCCGAGACCGAACGTCCCCGTCACGATCCCCACGAACAATGGGTTGATTTCAAACTTGCTCCCTTTGCTTTAGCTCCAAAATGCTCTGTTTTTCCTCTGTTGTCGGCTCCAAAAAGTCCCAAAACGAAGTCCCCTAAAACCTAGCCGAAATTTCCTTATATTCTGATTTTTTCGTCGTAGCGTCGAGACGCTATGGACAGCGTTGCGACGCTGTCGCGATACCGCGAATCTGGAAATTATTCCTAGAGCGTCGCGACGCGATGAAGTTTTTTTTTTTTTTTTTTTTTTTTAAATCAGCTGGGCTGAATTTGACTTCTTCCAACTTTATCCTTTTTCGATCTTTTAGCCCTTTTTCATGTCCCGAACACCCAATTGACTCTAAAATCACGTTTTAGCTCCAATCAACAATTTCCTACAAAATAAACATTAAGTGCAATAAAATGGCCAATAAATCATAAAAGACTAGCTAAATTGATTAGGGAAAACTAGCTAGCTATGCTCGCTATCAAACACCCCCAAACTTAAGCTTTTGCTAGTCCTCGAGCAAACTAAAAATCCAACATACAGTAGAAGAATGGATGCAACAAACATGACTTAATCCTCAAGGCTCAAAAGTCAATAACCAAGCAAGTAAGAGACATGCACATAAGGACCAATGAGGGAGACAGATTAAAATTTTTCCAAAATTAACTTGCATAAGCGAGATCTAACTCAACGAGATCAGACTCTACTAACCCGGGATTGGATTATTAAACTCTCAGCTCATCTTCCCTCTACACTGGCACTAAGGTTTCACTAATGAGTTAATGGAACAAATTAGTTTGTTTTCCTCCATACTTAGGTGCTTATAAATTGCAATTAAATTTAGCATTTATATGTGACACTAGCTTTCACACACCTATTGCAGGGACCCTTAACCTGAGATTTCTCTGGTTGGCCTAACTGATCACAACAGGGGTAGCTCTTTTTGCCTAAACTTTATTAAACATTGCAAACTGTGCACAGGCCATGGCATAATTTATTTTCTCAACAGTAACAACAAGAATGATTTTTCTTTATGAACATGATAAGCACATATTCTTTTCTTTCCTCCTAAGCAAGATCAAACATGCTAATTTGCAAAAAATTAACTCTTTAGCTCTTCCCTACACCTATCGAGGTGACAACAAGCATATGAACCTAATAATTCGCTCCTAAGCATTCAAATCCAAATCTAGCCAAGACAAATACTCTACTCATGCAAGCCATCTCCTAGAAAAATTTTAAAAAGTCTCCCTTTTTGGGCACTCATGCTTATAACTCATCGCAAGCTTGAAAATTGGCAAGAAAGCCTATCCTAAGACATCATAGTCATGCAAAAATAGCATCTAGAAAAGAACCATATGCTCAATTCAAAGGAAGCTCAAAACTATAGCCCGAACTCAGATGCTCAAGGGCTCCACAAACATGATATTTCACCCCCAAACTTAAAACATGCATTGTCCTCAATGTATAAATCAATAAAGCATAGTCAAGCATGAGAACAAAAAAAGAATGGAAGGAGTGAACAATACTGGCCTGGAATGATGATGACTTTTTGACTAAAAGCTTGAAAGCAAAGGAGAGACTGAAAACAAGACCTACAAAACAGACACAAACAATGAATAAAACTCAAAAGAAAGACACAACTAAACTTACTTGGGTTGCCTCCCATAAGCGCTTGTTTAACGTCATTAGCTCGACGTGTTGACCGACTAGGCATCAAGGTGGTCTAATGTTAGATGTCCCATCACTGGTGCTTTTCCTAGCACCTCTCCTATATCCCACCAACATGGTTTCTGATGTGTTCTTAGGGTCCTCAAAAGCTTTTAAGATCTCCTTCTCCTGCTGAACTCTGATAATCAGCTCCCTGTGCTCAATATCAATTATAACTCTCCCTGTAGCAAGGAAGGGTCTCCCTAATATGATAGGCATGGCAGGATTCTCTTTAATATCTAACACAAAGAAATCAACAGGAAGGAAAAATCTACCTACTTTGATCAGAACATTCTCCACAATTCCATAAGGACTAACCACAGACTGGTCAGCCAACTGGAGTCTAACAGAAGTAGATTTTATTTCTCCTATGTTAAGCTTTTTGCACAATGATAGAGGAATTATGTTTATGCTCGCCCCTAGATCACATAATGCTCTACATGAATAAGTACCAAAATTACAAGGAATAGTAAGACTCCCTGGGTCAGACAATTTTTCTGGTACTCTCTGTTGGACACGAGCACTGCATGTCGATGCAAGATATACAGTCTCCAACTGCTTTTCCTTTTTCTTCTTGTTGAGCCATTCCTTCATGAATTTTCTGTAGTGAGGCATCTGCTCCAAGGCATCTGAAAAAGGAATATTAACATGCAAACCCATAAAAGCATCTAAAAGCTTGTCAAACTTAACCTTAGAATTTTTCTTTTTCTTTGATTTAGGAACTAAAACAGTAGGAGAAGGGATAGAAGGCTCAGGATTAAGCTTTTTAGCTTCGTTTGAGGTGGTGCCTTCTTCAACTTCTCCTGTGAGTTCCTCTGGTTCAGTATTCTCCTCCTCTTGAGATAATGGAGTCTCCTCCTCGTGATGCACAGAGACGGCCTTGCAGTACTCCATAGAAGATTTCTCCTGTTCAGCTGGGGCTTTACCTTTATTCATGGTGTTAACAACACTTACCAGTTGTCCCAGCTGAGTCTCAATGTTCTTGATGGCTGCAGAATGACCATTGACAGTAGTGTTTAAGGCAATCATGGCCTCCTCAAGCTTATTTGACCTGTTGCTTGATTCTACAATAAAAGCTCCAACAAGATCCTCAAAAGACGTTTTACTTTCTTGCTTAGGAGTGAAGCCAGGAGGATTCAACACATTCTTATTATTAGCATAGGAAAAATTCTCATGATTTCTATTGCTATGGTGATAATGTGTAGGTGTAGAATTATTATTATACCCCCTAGAATTGAAATTTGAAACATACTGAACCTGCTCGAGATTTTCCTCCTGAGTCTGGGATGCGAGGGCAGCTGCAGACTCGATCGTTTGAGCGCTCCCTGTACCTGAAAATTTTAAGAACGCATTAGCCAGGGAAGACATCTGGGCCTGCAGTGCACTTACGTTATCGATCTCAAACACTCCAGCAGCAATCTTTTTGGGTCCCGACCGCTCCGATGGCCATTGATAGCTATTGGTGGCCATATCCTCTAACAAAGTCCTAGCACTCTCAACAGTTTTGGACAACAGAGTCCCACCTGCTGCTGCATCAACAATAGTTTTTGTACTAGGAGTTAAGCCATTATAAAATAATTGAACCTGAAGCCAGTCGGGGTATCCATGCTGAGGGCACTTCCTCAGCAACTCTTTAAATCGCTCCCAAGCCTCGAACAACTGCTCATCAAACTGCTGCTGGAACGTCCCAATTTCGGTCCTCAGCTTGACCGTCTTGGCAGGAGGAAAGAACTTCTTTAAGAATGCCTGGACCAAAGCATCCCAAGTGGTAATGCTTCCAGGTGGAATAGATTGTAACCAGTCCCTCGCTTTGTCCTGCAAAGAAAAAGGAAATAAACGTAAGCGAATGGCATCTTCAGAAACACCATTTAATTTTACCGTCCCACAGATGTCTAAGAAGGATTTCAAGTGAGAATGTGGATCCTCCATGGGTGATCCTCTGTAAGCACAATCTCGAGCCATCTGAATGAGACCCGTTTTCAGCTCAAAGTTGTTAGCATCGATCGGGGCATAGACAATCCCCGATTGTTGCTCCTGAAAGACCGGCTGAAAGTAGTCCCTAATAGGCTTAGGCTCCTCAGGATTAGGATTGGCCATTTGGATATTTTCTTGATTTTCCCTTCGAAGTCTATTGTATGTTCTTTCTATCTCTGGATCTAAGGGAACTAAGGCCAACTCTCTAACCCTTCGCATGCACAATCCAACCTCACCTAAAAAGGAAAAATAAAAGAAAAGGAAAGTAAACAAATAAGGAAAGAATCTAAGACAAGGAAAAGCTAAATCTAAAATAGGAAAGAAAAATAATCTACAAAAGGAAAAGATAAACAAATAAGGAATGTACAATCAAATATGGCAAAAACAAATAAGGAAACTAGCAAATAAGGAAAATAATCTAGAAAAGGAAAATAAACCAAAAAGAAAAATCTATCTATGGAAAATCCAAACAAATATGGAAAAATCTAAATATGGAAAAAGAAAATAAAGGAAAAAAATGCAATCTACCTAAAAACAAAAATAATAAAAATAACAAAAAATAGAATACACCCTAAACTAAGACCGGACAATTATTCTACGATATTAAAATTGACTAAATATGCCAATCCCCGGCAACGGCGCCAAAAACTTGATGCGCAAATTGCTAACCGCAAGTGTACGGGTCAAGTTATAATATAGTGAATGTAAATTCGAATGTCGTCCTCTGGATTGGTGTCTAGTCAATTTTAATTACCGAAAATACTTTTGACCAATTTTATTTAGGGAATCGAATTGAATGAGAATATAATTGATTCAAACACAAAACTAAAGCAAAAAGTGACAATCTAATGGGAAGAATTGGTCTTAGGGATTTGATTTCACCAATTGGAGTTATGGATTAATAAACGGATTAACACATACTATTATTCATAAATCTTGGCAACTAAAATCACACATATCTCTCCCGAGCATACATGATTCTCCCATATGTAATTGAACCCGATATCCCTATCTAAATCCAATAAACATACAAGGCAATAAGGCTAACCTTTATAACAATTTCTAGAATTAACCTTAATCTCCCGATTTTTAGCTAAATTCGAGTTATGCATATTGATTTCTAATTTAAATCCTCTCTCCCGAGTTAGATTCAAGCATAAACATCAATCAATTTATGGCCGGTAAATTGAAAGCATTAAGGACACAAATATGCATAAATGACATCAATAGCATAAAAACTGTAAATCAATCCATAACGTGCCCAACGGCTACATCAATCCCTAAGAATTAAAGCCTAGCTACTCATACACAACGTTACAATATAGCAACAGTCTAAACACAACCATAAAAACTAACTAAAGTGAGGGAAAGAGGAATTAAACTCGTTGTAGGCCGAGACCGAACGTCCCCGTCACGATCCCCACGAACAATGGGTTGATTTCCAACTTGCTCCCTTTGCTTCAGCTCCAAAATGCTCTGTTTTTCCTCTGTTGTCGGCTCCAAAAAGTCCCAAAACGAAGTCCCCTAAAACCTAGCCGAAATTTCCTTATATTCTGATTTTTTCGTCGTAGCGTCGAGACGCTATGGACAGCGTCGCGACGCTGTCGCGATACCGCGAATCTGGAAATTTTGCCTAGAGCGTCGCGACGCGATGAAGTTTTTTTTTTTTTTTTTTTTTAAATCAGCTGGGCTGAATTTGACTTCTTCCAACTTTATCCTTTTTCGATCTTTTAGCCCTTTTTCATGTCCCGAACACCCAATTGACTCTAAAATCACGTTTTAGCTCCAATCAACAATTTCCTACAAAATAAACATTAAGTGCAATAAAATGGCCAATAAATCATAAAAGACTAGCTAGTTATGCTCGCTATCAGGCTTCTGCCTTTGTGGAAAAGGTAGAGGTGGTCATAAGGTGGGGGCAGTACATAAGGTGGTTCTATATCTGGAACAGAACCAGATGCTCCAGCATTATTATTGCTGCCTCCATCACTCTTACCAAACTCCAACTGTTTCTCAACAACAACATTTTTATCACTATTCTTCTCTATATCTTGAGGTTTACTAGGCTCTTTTCTCTCTTCTAGTGGCTTACCACTCCTTAGAGTCACCGCCTGTACCTACTCTTTACCTTCCCTTCTAGGTTGCTTAGTATCCGAAGGAAGTTTCCCTTGAGGTCGTGCTTTCAGCTCATTAGCTAGCTGACCCCATTTGCAATTCCAGGGCTCTCATTAAAGCTTGATTACTTTGAATTGCAGCATCTGTACGAGCCATATATTCTTTCATCATTGCCTCAAGAGAACTTTCTGAATTTTGCTGGGGCAAAGCTTGCTTATTTTGCTTGGGCAATGCCTGCGATTTAGCAAATCCCGACTGGTTCACCTTTTGTTGTGCATGAGGGGCTTGCAAAATTGCTTCCTTGCCCTCCCCATGCAAAATTGGGATGCTTGCGCCAACCTGGATTATAAAAGTTAGAATAAGGGTTATTCCTTTGATTACCTACAAAAAACACAGAAGCTGGATTGTTGGGGCAAAACTCATAGTTGTGCTCTTCACCACAATACACATGATTCTTCTGCAACGTGGTTCACCACTGCAGCAGGCTCCACCACTGGTGCCTGTGGAACATGGCTAACCATTGTTACATTTTTAAGAGCGTCAGCTAACATTGCAAAATCAACCCTAATGGTAGACACACCATCGACTTCTAACACACTCTTAACTTTTTTATTTGAGCCTTTAACATCCGACCACTGACAAATATTGGTTGATATTCTCTCTAAAATTTCATGGGCTCATTAAAGGGTTTTGCCAAAAGAGCCCCTCCCGCAGACGCATCGACCGTACTTTGGGTTGCCATGTTTAACCCATTGTAAAATGTTTCCGTTTGGATACAATGGGGTAAGCCATGGTGGGGACACTTTTGCAAAAGCTCTTTAAACCTCTCCCAAGCCTCACTAAAAGTTTCATCTTCGAGTTGCCTAAATCCCACTATTTCACTCCTTAACTTGGCATTTCTAGTTGGTGGAAAATACTTACTAAGAAAATTTTCCGCTAACTCATTCCAAGTTCTAATTGAACCTGGAGCAAAAGAATGTAACCATGTCTTTGCTCCATTTCTAAGAGAATACGGGAACAGAGTTAATCTAAGGGCATCCCTAGACACTCCTTGAATCACAAACGAATCAATAACTCCTAGAAAAGACTTAAGATGTAAATGGGGGTCTTCAGATGACAAACCATGGAATTGACCAACGGTTTGAAACATCTGAAACATTACCGGTTTCATTCCAAAATTTGCTACCTCAATTTGAGGACTGATGGAAGAGATTGTCGAGGTCTCTTATCAAATAAATTTCTAATCCTCAACCTCTAAAGCTAACTTGTAGCAGTAGCGACCGGGGTAGATCACAGGGAGTCTATGCAAACAAATCTTAATTTCCTTATTTGTTTTAAGTAACCAAAAGTGGGGAAATTTTATATATGGAAGGAAAGCAAATATGGAAAGAAAACCAATTAAGGAAAATGTTGTAAAAGGAAAGTAGAAAAATCAAATTAAGGAAAGATAACAATACCTCAAAAATCATGCAACCGGGTTAGTCTCGGTAAGTTCAATTCAATTAAATCATCAATTTCACTAATAAGTCAAAACAAGTTTAAGCCCGGCGTATTCCGGCAACAAACCGAGAATCATGATCCACTATCACAAACATGCAAACGCTAAGTTTGATTCTAGTTTAAACTAATTAATTGGCTGATTAATTAACCTAAACCGCAATGGGATCCAGCCGAGTTAATTTACATTCAATGGGCAACAAACCACAATTACAATTAATTAAATCATTTAGTTCAAGGGACGCATGCGTAAAAACATAACGTTGGCCTATATGCTACTGAGATTTAGCAAGTAAATTTAGAAAGGGCGCGGTCAAGCTTGTCAATCTTTCCTATCACGATCTAAACTTTTGGAAAAAGAACTAAAATCACATAAACATGCTTTGATGATTCAAACAAGAAATTTCAATAAAAGAATATAAACTTACTTTTGACTTCCCGGTTACATGAATGAAGAGTTTAGCCTCTCATGGAAAAAGAGCAAGCTTGCTTCTTCATGGAATACATCAAAGAAAGCAATAAAAACTAAAACTAAGAAGAATGGTGGAAAAGGGGGAGAGAGATGGACTACAAAGTTGTAGTGAATTGTGTATTGAGGGATGATTCTAAACCTACACCAAAGGCCTCTATTTATAGGGATTCTTGGCCTTCAATTCGTGGAAGAATGGTGCTGAATTGGGTCTTCAAACATGGAAAAATTCCAGCCAAATTTGGAAAATTACAATTTTGGAAAACTATCAACTATGGAAAAGATCTGCGGATTGACATAGCGTCGAGACGCTATGGCGAGAGCGTCGCGACGCTACCTCTTCAATTGCACGCCAACGAAATTTTCCTTATTTGAGCAGCGTCCCGACCCTCCAATGGTAGTGTCTCGACGCTGCAACGACTCCAGGGGTAGTTTGGTCATTTTACGCTCCAGTTTTCGCTCGTTTAAGCCCCGAATCGCTTCCAAAGCTCCGGTGAGGACCTATAGACATATTATACTCATTTTAAAGCATTTTTCGCAAGGAATTCAACTAAGATAAGCAAATTGGGAGATTCTAAGTGTATAATAAATTGGTCTTATCAAGGACGTGCAATTCGTGGATTTAACTCATCAAACATCGGAAAAGCATACGCTTGAATGACTTTGACCCTATCATTCACCACCAAATTAGGGTTCTCAGCCTGATTATTTGTTGTCCATTTTGCTCCAGCGGTGGATTTGGCTGCAATACACGATTTTCCTAGGGATTAACTTGATCTTCTGGAGTTCCTGGGAGACGCGGCACGTTATCCATTAGATTTTGATTTCTTCGCTGTTCACTCCTTCTTCTTCTGAATGTTCTTTCAATTTCTGGATCAAGCTCGAATCTCACCCCAGGCGGATCGCTCATGCACCACTCTCACACCTACAAAAACAAAAGAAACAATCAAAAAGTTCTCGCACCCAACCACTAAAACACATACACAAAACAGATAAGATAAAAACTTATCCAAGTCCCCAGCAATGGAGCCAAAAACTTGTTGCTTTCTAGAGTGGGGTAAAAATATGATAAAAATGCTCTCTAGAATACTATGCAAGTGCACATAGTCTGCAGCAAGTGATAAGTAATTTATCGTATCCACGAGGTTTTGAATAGCTTCCACTCTACCTATTTTATGTAACTTTTTAATGGTTTCAAGATTGTTAAAATGATTTATTTTGATAAAATGCTGAAGCAAAAGAAATAACACAGCAAAATGTAAACGGATAAAGTAGACATATTGGAAAAAGGCGTTGGTGTCAGGATTTCTGTAATTGTTTTAAAGGATGCTCTAGCAATAAATTGATTAGGCAATTCTCTAGCAGTCTTATCAGCAGGATCCTCTTGGAACTCTGGATTTTTTGGAATGTGTTTCAACTCCAATGACGTGCTACCGATCAAGCACTAGGTGACTGGTTATCCCTAACTAAGTTACTGGTGTCCACCAACACATAATGGTCCAGTGTGATTAAATGTCACACACCTCTCAAATCATCCCTGAAACTAAGAGGTGAGATTCATACCGACTGGCCAGGCGGGCACAAAGTAATAATAAGCACAACAAATAATCAAGATGCTCAAACCAATATCAATTGCATAGAGAATGAAGCACGACAATTACATAGATCCTAACCAACACCTAAGTAAATTTAGTTCATGAAGCAGAAAAAACACACGCTACAATGTGAGTATGTGCATCCATAACTACAAGGTATTTACAAGAAAAGGTTAATTCCCTTGAAGAAATCCGTAGTTGATGGTCTTCTTGAGGTCTCCAATCATTCCTCCTTTATTCGGCTTCCAAAGATGGAAAGTAAGCTTCCAAGAATAGAATAAGACTTTCCTCTCTCGAATTTAAAATGTTTTGGACTTGAGACGACTACTTCCTTTTATAGATTGGAGTCAACCCTAATTAGGTCAAAATTTACACGTGGAGGGCTCTCCAAGCTTCCTAGATCCGAGATTGGTTCAGCTAACGCCACCTCATTAATGAATCACGTGCGGCTCATGTGGCAGTTTTGCTCCTAGCTTTGCTGGATCATAGATTTTGCTCCCTCAAGTTGCTCAGCATTATTTTCTGCACAAAATAACTTCCAAAGCTTCCATTCTTCTAAATGGGTTAAAACATATAACATTCATCTAAAAGTAACCCTATTTAACACAAATGACACACAAATCACTATAGAAATAAGGCCTAAATAACTCCCTTTTGGAGAGTTATCATCAAGGCATCTAACAGCAGAAGAATGCATCTCATTATTGGTGACCATGCATGATTTAGAATTTAAAGTGCGATCATTCACTAGGTCAAGTTCAAGCATATAGTATTCAATAGAAGATGCATGAGGATTTTCGATGTCATTAAAAATTTTAAAGTATAGGGTTTTATCCTGAAATCCTACTAATACAATACCCTCGTCTACATCAATAACAGTCTTGGCAGTCTTCATAAAGGGACGGCCAAGAAGTATCGTAACAGAAGATAGATTGTAATCAGGGTTAGGAGTATCTAAAACATAGAAGCCAGGAGGAAAAACCAAATCCTCCACCCTAACTTAAACATTTTCAACTATTCATAGAGGTTTAATGCAAGACTTATCTGCTAGCTGAATGACTATGCCAGATGTTTTAATATCAGTTAAATTCAATCTTTTATAAACAGACACAAACATAACATTAATCGATTCTCCTAGATCTAACATGGCATATTTTATCTTGCAATCTCCGATCATACACGGTAAAGTAAACATGCCAGGATCAGAACACTTCACAGGTAAGTTTTCAGAAAGTAATGCACTTACATTTTCACTAACCTCTTCTTTACTTGAGGAATTTTCCTTACCTTCATACCAAGTCTTTAAGAACGCAGCATAGGTTGGGATTTTCAGGATTGCCTCAAGTAATGGAATGTTCACCTTGACTTTTCTAAAAACATCTAAATCATCCTACACACTTGGAGTAGCAGGGTCATTGAAGTTCATAGGTGAAGTAAGAAACGAATCTTTATCATTTAAATTTAAAGAAGAAAATTTGCCAGAACAAATAGAAAACTTATCAGGACAGCGGGGAATCCAGGGGGATAGTTGATAAGGGTAAAAAATATACCTATTTTACCCTTATATTTAGCTCATTTCTTGGTCAAATATTGAGTGTTTAGGTCAATTTACTGTTCCCGAGCTCAAATTATGCTTCATTTGATAAGTTAGGGTGTTGAGAATTACTTATGTTGAATTTAACTCATTTGTGCTTAAAAAGACTTGATTTTAAGAGAATTTGACTTAGTTTGCTGTGGTGCAGAAAAACAGAGGAAAAGCTGGAATTCCCCAGAAATGCGATCGCATTTCTGGGAAGGCAAAATTGAAATGCGACTTCATTTCTGGAAAAATAGAGGCTGTTCCGAGTCGCACGCGGGTCGTTGTTGACGAGTCTTCTTCGCACCTAACAGGTTGTTTTGACCCCGAAACTGACTGGGCAACCTTCCAGCACCTATTTCGCAGCTCCTCAACCAATTTCTAGACTATATAAGCTCGAGATTCGAAGTCAAATCCAAGCAGAACTCACTTGGAAGAAAAGGGTGGTGACAGAACCCTGGCTCGACGCCAATGAGTAGGGATGCCCGAGGTCCTTCTTAGATGACCAAATTCTAACCCGAGAGAGAGTTAGACATCAAACCTTGTGGTTTGTAGAGAGTTTCACCCATTCCCATCTTGTAAAAGTGAGAGAGTGGAGTGTCTTAGCGAACTCTAAAAGGATTGTATAAACAAAAAACCCATAATATTTAGCTATCTCCCTTATTTCCAGCTTGTGATTACTTTTCATTATTCTGTATTCTTTACATTATTATTTCAATGAAAATGTGTTCATTTGCTTTTTATCCCATCATGAGTAGCTAAATCCCGTTGAGGGGTTCAATGTGGTGAATTCCTTTAAGGTTTAATGGCTTGAAAGGGTTTTATTTGCTTAAGTAGGGTTTAATGCATGTCATTCTTTATTGATTATCACTCTAATCTTGCTGAGTTTAATTTGATCACTTAGACTTTGCATGCTATGTGAGTTTGATCTCGAAAGGGACAAACGATATCGGTTCTCATAAAGGTGATATAGGAGAAAAAGCTCGAAAGAGATTGTTCGGCGGTATAGGGCATGATGCCTAAGGCACCGTATATCGACTATAGGGTTATAGGTTGCATTCCTGAATTATCTATGTCGGAGTCGAGTCCCAGAAATGGGCATAATGGTACTCGCTCAGCCTTCTAACGGTTTTTGGGAACAAAGGCCAAATGGAAGTTAAATCTAACCCAATGCATTAAATACTCTTAAGTTAGATTTTGCATGAGTATGGTTGTTACCTTAGGGATGAATCCATGTTGAACACCTCGTTTGTTTATTATTTGTTATTTCCTACTATTTACTTGTTTTGTTTATCTTTTCAAAAACCCAATCAATCAACTTATTTTCTTTGGTTACCTTTGTAAAAGTAATCATTTGAGCAGTTTCTTCATCAAATCTGAATTTCCAATTTAGTCCTCGTGGGATCGATACCCTTGGAATACTCTCTGAGGTTTTTTTATTACTACGTGCGACAGTGTTACTTGCACTTAAGTGTTGGCTAAATATTTCTTTATTATTTCACTTATCATCTTATCTCACACCCATCCATTCAGTTCACACACGCACCAATAGTCAGGTGTGGCCACTCCACTCCACATTGCATTCACGTTCGCCTTAGGATTTATCTCAAGTTGGGCAAGCAGCTTACCAGAGCTTTTATTGTTCATCTTACTGACTTGGGTTGCCAGCTGAGTAATTTGGTTTCCCAAATTTTGAATAACGTTCTTGGTCTCTTGCTAGAACTGTAAAGAGCTGTCAGTAAGTTTCTTAAGTGCCTCATCGAAAGATATCCCTGAAGTTGAGGTGGAAGATTGATTTTGCTTGAACTTCAATGCCTTCTGTTGGTTCCCATAATTGAAATTTGGATGGTCTCTCCATCCTGAATTGTAAGTGTTGTTGTATGGGTTGTACTGCCTTTGATTTCCATTGAATCCACCAATGGCATTCACCTCTCCATTGTCTTGTATCTCAGGGCAGGTATCGGTGGTATGGGTAGTCATTGAGCAAAGTCCACAGGCTTTCGCCAGCACCTGTCCTGTTTAGTCAATTCACTCATTTCAGAGCGCATTTCTCTTACCTCACTTTTTGTGGCAACTTGCACAATTGCAGGTGGTCCTCTCGTCCCGAATTGCTGAGAGTTCTCAGCCATACTTGAAATTAGTTGTCTAGCCTCAACAGGTGTCTTGTTGACTAATGCTCCTCCATTAGCTGCATCCACCATACTTCGATCCATAGGAAGTAGCCCTTCGTAAAAATATTTGATCAACAACTGATTCGAGATCTGGTGATGTGGAAAATTGGCACACAGACGCTTGAATCTCTCCCAATATTTGTGGAGTGTCTCCCCAGTGATCTGCGAAATTCCATATATCTCTTTCCTGATGTTGGCAGCTCTACTGGACGGGAAGAATTTCTCCAGGAATAGCTTCTTCATCTCGTTCCATGTACTGATAGAGCCAGAGGGAAGGTAATAGAGCCAATCTTTCGCTTAATCCTTTAGCGAAAAGGGGAATGCCCTCAGGTTTAGCGCTTCCTCTATCACTCCATGGGGTCTCATAATAAAACATACTATGTGAAATTCCTGCAAATGTTTGTGCAGGTCCTCTCCTGCACTACCACGAAAAATAGGAAGTAAGTGTATTAAACCTGACTTTAATTCAAAAGTACCTGCCGTCTCGGGGTAGGTAATACAAAGTGGCTGCTGGTTCAGATCTGGCACTGCCAGCTGCCTTAATGTTCTCTCAGCCATGGCTGATGCTTCAACCTCGCCGAGATTATTAACTCTTCTCCTTCTTGCTTGCCTTCTAAATCTCGTCTCCACTCTAGAAATTTTGGGTTCAAATCTAATATCGTTTCCATGCAAAGAACGTGTGATCATAAACCATGCAAACAAGAATTTAAAACACAAAATCCTAAAAATACTAGAAAAACGCCCTTCCCCGACAACGACAACAACTTGACTGGACCGAAGGAGGGTGTCGAATTCTCCTGAAGTCGTCAAATAAAATTTATAATCCACGACACTACTACTAGCAATAGCGGCCGAGGTCGAACACAGGGAAGGGGGATCTAGTAAGTGTAGAATTTCGTGCTTATTAAAACAGGGGGGATTTTTTATGATGAAGGACAAACAAAAGTAAATAAAATAATTAAATGGTGAATTTTAAAAGACAAAAAATAAGCATGCATAAGAGAAATTAGACGGGAATCAAAATCATGAAAAGGGATCATTGGATTGGGATTTATTATGCTTGATTCTAATTCGTTGGCTTCCTAGTTTTCTCTAATAATCGTTCTAAGTTGATTTCATTAGTCCAGTCGACTTCTGGGTTACTCGGAGCACCCCCTACACTAACCTGTGCTAATTAACTCGCTAATCGTGAATTCGACAATTAACAAGATTAACTAATATATAAACTTTATCGCTCGCCACCCCTTATGCATAATGTAGCAACCATCCGAGACCTCTGCAACGGTTACTACTTATATCTAACTAGTTTATTAACAAGCAATTTTGCAACCACCTATTAAAACTAGCCGCTTTGGGATCGTGGGTCCGGAATTGTAAGAACTAAATTCAAATGCAATTTAAATCTAATTCCTACAACCTTTAACATGCATTCTAGGCCTATCAAGGGTCGTCTCGTGTAGAGAGTGGCTTGCCTCAACCTAGTGGCTATCTAAAAATAACTGATAGAATACACAAGTGGTAATCGCATAGGGCGTCAATCCTAATAGACTAGCCTCATGTATTGGTTTAAACGGGATAACATGAAAAACTCAATGAAAATACAGCAAGAACAGAAGGTAAAAACCAGAAAACTCAACCAATATTATTTAGAATCAAGACATAAACTCAATCCAACAATCTAAACGAGTTTAGCTACGCATAGATGAAGTAAAAACAACAATAAACATGAAAGAATCCATAGAATATGACCAAGATTGGTCTACAACAGTGCTGGAATGTAAAAGAGGCAAAAAAATCGTAAAAAGGACCAAAGTTCTAACCTAACGGCGGACCAAAACCGAGGCTATATATAGAAAATACAACAGCGTAGAGACGCCAAGGCGCAGCGTTGAGACGCTGCGAACAATACACTCCAGAAAGAACTCGTATCGGCGTCAAGACGCCGAGACACAGCGTCTCGACGCCAGCCTCATGTCTCGACTTTCTGCTTTATTTCTCGGCTTTGTCTCTCTTCTTCTCGGTTCGGGGCTTCAATCTTCGGCTTTTGGTGTCATTCTTCAGGCCCGCTTCAGCTTAATTGGGTCTTTTCACCTTCTCGCTGTCCAAGATATTGAGATGGCTCCAAAACTCCGTAATTGGCCCAAATTAACACCAATTAGCGTGATCGGCTCCCGACATAGCCTAAGCTCAATTAACCTGTAATTAAGACAAGTAAAGCATAAAATGACTCTAACAAGCTTAGATTAGAGGCGATAAAATAGGACTATTTAGGTCCTATCAAAAAGATGGAGTTTTGGTCAAAATAATGAAGAAGTGGGTCAAAGAAGGAAGATTGAAGAGCTTAAAGTGGAGACCTTAGGCCAAAATTTCGGAGGAAAAGGCCCAAAACCAGCCCACAAGCCGAAGAGAAGGAAGTCCAAAAGGAGGAGTGGTGTCGAGACGCCACCCTCGGCGTCTCGACGTTGAGGCAACTTGGGCAACACGAATATGACGTCACAGCCTCGTGACGCTAGGCCGGCTGAAGCACTATTTAAAGGAGCGTTTGGCCTCGGTTTTCAATCATCAAGCATTCCATTGGAGCATTTTTGAAAGGCTCCTAGAGCCTCTTAGAGGAAGGGATTGATAGAATTTGTTTAGAGAGTTTTGTGAGCATTTTTGGGGTGATTCGGGCTTTTGACGGGGTTCCAATCGAGGCTTTCCTACAGTGGATCAAGGCGTAAGCAAGGGTTCGACGTCGGGATAAGTTCTATACCCTTTTCCTTGTTCATATTAATGTTTAAATACATGTATATGCTGGAAGTTTTGTTTGTTAATATGACGATGTATAGCTAAATCTCGGCTTTCGGGTCTTGAATGAAAATATAAAATTGGAAGATATTTTGACTACTATTGTCGTGTCCAATTACTGATTATTTAATTGAGTGATCATAATGCTTTATAAATTCTGGCCAAATTTATACTGATATGTTAGTTAGTGGAAACTCGACGGAGATAAACTAAGTTAGAACATGGCTCAATTAACTAGACTTAACTGCTCGTAGTGACAACAGGAGTAGTTGGTTAGGCCTAGAGATCTAAAATGAATTAGGGCTTAAGACTTAACCCAATTAATATCGGTAAGGACACTTAGGTTATTAATATGAGTTAACGTTAATTAGGGAAAACCAACAGGAGATCCTGTGTTAATTAAGTAGATTCTAGATCTATAATTAGTGGGCATAATAATAAGTAGTCAAATATCTAGTAAATTATATATTGGATTTCAAGACTCGAACTCTCATCCTATTTGCGAACCCTCAGTGTGTGAACCTCTGCTTGATCAATTTTACTACTTTAGTATTTCGTTGATTGCTTTGATTTCTCTCTGTGCTAGATTACCTAGATAATGTGCATTCTCGTTAATTTTAGTGGTTAGAATCTGTGTTTGTCTAAGTCACGCTACTCCCTTTGGAATACGATATTCGGTTTACTTACCGTCTCTTTATTACTTGCGGCCCGTGCACTTTGCGGTCCATCAATTTCAAAAGTTGGTTAAATTGATTTGGTTTTAAAATGCTTAAGCAAAATAAATGAAAAAACAGAAAACGTAAACGAATAGAGAAAACATAATGGAAACGAGCACTGGTTAAGACTTATGTAATTGTTATAGAAATTATCTAGAAATTCTTTTGATCAGTCAATCTCATGCAGTCTTATCAGTGGGATCCTCTCAGAACTTCGGATTTTTTGGAATGTGTTTAACTCTAATAAAGTACTACTGATCATGCACTAGGTAATTGGTTATCCCTAACTCAACTATTGGCGTCCACCAACTATCTACAATCTAGTGTGATTAATTTCCACACAACTCTTAAATCATATCTGAAACTAAGAGAAGTTATACATACCGACTGGCTAGGCGAGCATATAATGAAATTAAGTTCAGTAAATAATCAAGATGATCATTGATGTGCAAAATGTTTACCGCAACTGTACGGGTCAAGTAATAATATAGTGATATGAAATCGAATGTCGTCCTCTGGATTGGTTTTCTAGCTAAACTAATTACCGTGAATACTTTTGCCCAAGTTTATTTCGAGATAAAAAAGGAATGATAATATTGTTGCCTTTCTAGAGTGGTTAAAAATATGAAATAAATTGACTCTAGAAAACTATGCAAGTGCACATAGTCCACAACAAATGATAAGTAATTTATCGTATTCACGAGGTTTTCAACCGTCTCACTTTACCTATTTTGTTTAGCCTCTTAGTGATTTCAAGATTGTTAAAATGATTGGGTCTTGAAATAATGCTGAAACAAAAGAAATAACAGAGCAGAAATGTAAACGGATAAAGAAGACAGATTGGAAACAGGCGTTGGTTAAGACTTCTGTAATTGTTAAAAAGATGCTCTAGCAAATATATTGATAAGGCAAACTCTCGCAGTCTTATCAGTAGGATCCTCCTGGAACTCTGAATCTTTTGGAATGTGTTTCAACTTCACTGACGCTCTACCGATCGAGCACTAGGCTTGGCTATCCCTAACTCAGTCACTAGCGTTCACCAACACATAATGGTCTAATGTGATTACAAGCCACACATCCCTTAAATCATCCTTGAAACTAAGAGAAGTTATTCATACCGACTTGCCAAGCGGACACCAAATAGTATTAAACACAACAAGTAATCAAGATGCTCAAAATCAATATCAATTGGTACATTGTTAAAGAATGACAATTACATAGTCCTAACCAACACCTAAAGTAAATTCGTTCATGGAATTGGAAACAACACACGTTACAATCTGTTCACGTGCATCCATAACTACAAACTTTTACAAGAAGAAATAATTTCCCTTGAAGAAATCTGCAGTTGATGGTCTTCTTAAGTCCCCAATCGTTCCTCCTCTATTCGGATCCAAAGATGGAAAGAATAGACTTTTCTCCTCTCGAATCTATTGACTTGAGATGACTACTTCCTTTTATAGAGTAGAGTCAACCCAAATTAGGTCAAAGATTTACACGAGGAAGGCTCTCCAAGCTTCCTAGATCCGAGATTGCTTCTAAAAATGCCATCTCATTAATGAATCACGTGCAGCTCACGTGGCCAATTTTGCTCTGTGCTTTGCTGGATCATGGAATTTGCTCCCTCAAGTCGCTCAACATTATTTTCTCTACAAAAGAACTTCCAAAGCATCAATTCTAATAAATAGGATACAACACATAATATTCATCTAATAACACACCTATTTGGCACAAATGACATATAAATCATCATAGAATAAGGCCTAAATAACTCCCTTTTGGAGAGTTATCAAATATGAAATCAAAGAAAATGCAAATTAAAGGTTGGAAATTCAATTGGAAGAATTCTTAGGGAATTGATTTCGTCAATTTAGATTAGGATTAATTAAAGGGAATGGATTTTTAACGTGCAATTATTTTATAAGTCTAAGAATCGTAAATCACAACTACCTCTCCCGAGCATAATTGATTCTCATGCACACAATAAACTTGATATCCCTATCAAAGTTCATTAACATGCAAGGCTTTGAGTTTAGTTCATTTAACAACTTCTAAAGTTAGTCTAAATCTCCCAATCTTAGAATTCTACTTTAGTCATGCAATTACTGAAGTCTAAGCTAAATCCTCTCTCCCGAGCAAGATTCAACACTTAAATCATTCAACTAGTGACCAATTAATTGAAAGCATTTAAACATAATTGCATAAATAGAATAAAAGTACAAAACATCCCAATAATCAATCCATAATCATAAACGACTACATCAATCCCTAAGAAACGCATCTAGCTACTCATACATTGCGTTACGATATAAGTTAAACATGAAAAAACCATAAAAACAAACTCGAGATAAGGTAAAAAAGGGAAAAACTCTTAAATCCGTTGAAACCGCCACGCCCTCGTCACGATCTCCACGTCTTCAAGCTGAAGGAATTGAATCCTCAGCAGAAGCGAATTAAATCGAGGGTGATTTAATTTCAATTATTTCGAATACCGGTACGTTGGGAAAAAAATTTCAGAACGTTTCTAAAATTAAAACTGATTAAGCATGCAACTTTGAATTATAAACAATTTAGAATTTGATAACTTACATGTTGGAGACCGGGATTCACTGCACGATGCTCTATTAATTGTACAACGACATTTTCTTCTAAGAACACGACCAATCCCGAACACCTGCTATTCTCTAGATCCATGAGCTAGAGATTGTGGGATCTCAATCTTCTTGGAAAGGGAATTTTCAGCAAAAAACTTGATGAATTTTTTAGAGAGTTCTAGAGAGAAAAACTGAGAGATCTCCCTCTCTGTTTTGCGTGAGAATGAGAGAATGAGCATCAGTTGGGGAACTCCCTCTCCCCTGTACGATAAGTGGGGAGGGAGTTATTACCCTACTAGATCTCGATCGTTGGATCTAATCCAAACGATCTTGGCCGTCTATTAATTAAATAATAATAATCATTTAATTAATTAATTAATTATAATTAATTTACTTAAAAAATATTAATTAAATCAATTATAACATAAGGTATTTAATTCAATTTGAATCATATTAAATGGAATTAAATTGGCCATTCAATTAATCTCATTAATTGAATCCACATTAATTAAATATCTAATATTTATTTAATATTACAATTGAATCATATTCAATTTTAATCTCTCTCATTTAACCTATAGTTTTAATGTGCATCATAATGTACATTAATATTAACTATAGAATTAATTAAATCACATTTAATTAAATTAAATTAATTAATTCTCCAATTAATTAATTAATTAATTAAATATCATATATTTAATTAATTTACTATTTGAATCATTATTCAAATAATTCTCTCATATACTATAGTTTTAATATGAATCTCATTCACATTAAATTTAACCTATAGTTTCAATATGAATCTAATTCATATTTAATATTTGAACTCTTTCAAATATTTAATTCTCTCATTAATTAATTTTGAATCACATCCAAAATTAATTTTATACTATAAAGTTTAATTCACCAATTAAACTTATATTATATAATGTACCTTCATACATTATCTTAATTGTAACAAATACAATTTACTTCCCTTAACGAACTTGAACACACTTCAAATTCTATTCAAGACTATTTAACCTCAGAACCCTTTACGAGCTAGCAGGTGGACCTAATGGACCTACAGATCAGAAGCTCCATCGATACGAGACTAATTGGCTAAACTCATTAACCAAATTAGTCAACATTTGTTAACTGTGGGTCACTCCACTAAAGACCCACAGCTGCACTCTTCTCACTGTAGAATATTTCTGTGTCCACGGATATCGACCAATAACAGTAAGTCAATCCTTCACGAGTGTTCGTAACGCCAGCTGGGTCAAATTACCGTTTTACCCCCGGGTTACCTCTGGATACTTAAGTACCACTGATTCCTCTAATGAATAATCTGTTTATGATCCAATCAATAAACAACAGTTCCTCTCGGGCCAGGAGAGGATGGGCGCCCTTGTTCAAGACCCGAAATCAGCTTTTAAGGGAACACACATCTACTTGCCTCAATAGGGGAAGGAGTGAATTTCATCTTATACTGTTATGTTCCCTGCCCCCATTCGGTCTTGCCCCTGAAATGGTAGGATTATTGAGTCGGCGAACTGGCCACTCTCACCCATACAAATCTAAGGACAATCCCTCCTGAAAAGGAGTTCATTACAGACTCAGGATTGAGATTGAGTTACCTAGGTCATCCTATTGAAATAGAAACCTAAACTAGTCAACGGTGTTACATCTAGTGGTTACTATTTCGCGGTCCGGTCTTATGCAAACTCATTGCATAGGATACCCCCACTCGCATGTCTCCTACATGGATGCTTTGGATCATTGCATCTGTATCGAATACAAAATGGGTCGTATCACATAGTGTTACCAGGATAAGGTACCTAACCTTATCCCTATACTATAGACCATTTAGGTTGTCACTTGAACACTGATCCCTGTATGTCCCCACATACTAGTTCAAGTTTCATCTAAACAACATAGGATCTTAGTTTATTGGATTTGGGTCAAATTGTGCAATTTTAGTAACAATAAATCTTTATTGTACAAATCTCAATAACAACATATTGATACAAGTGAACAATTTGTCACCATTCACTACCTACGAGTTTTAGGGCATAAAACCCAACACAAGGTTGGTTCCCACTCCTAGGCCTTGGTTCAGTTCCCTGATAACTCTCCAAAATGGAGTTATTTATACCTTATTCTATGATGATTTATATCTTAATTGTGCCATTTAGGTGTGATATTAGATGAATATAATGTGTTTTAACCTAATTGAACGAATTGATGCTTTGGAGTTTCTTTTGCACAAAAATGAATGCTGTCAAGATTGAGAGAGTAAAATCCATGATCCAACAAACCTGTGAGCAAAACTGGCCACGTGAGCTGCACGTGATTCATTAAATGAGGTGGCGTTTTAAGCATAGATCTCGGACTAATCCGGCTGGGAAGTCACTCCACGTGTCTAAATAAACCTAATTAGGGTAAACCTCATCTTATAAAAGGAGTAGCCGTCAGAGATAAATTCATTCACGATTGGGAGACCGAATCAATCGGCTGGAGGCCCAATTGACAGTAGAATGGAGATCTAAGAAGACCATTTGCGATTCAACTCAAGAAGACGAAGTTCTTTCATGTTTTTGGTGGTTTGGAGCAGTCGTTTCATCCCCATTTGCTGAAAAGGATTAGTATTTCTTGTGTATTCCGCATTATGGATGTGCTTATCGAGATTGTAACGTATTTTATGTTTTCAATCATGGACTAATTGCTTTTTAGACATTGTTTAAGAATTATGTTATTGTTATCTTTATAAAATTTGGAAATTCTATTTGATTATGTAATCTTGAGTTATTGTTGTTCTTCAATTTCATTATGTGCCTGCCTAGCTAGCCGGTATGTATAGTTTCTCCTAGTTTCAAGGATGATTTAGGAGTTGTGTGGCGATAATTCACATTAGACCATTATGAGTTGGTGGACGCCAGCAGTTGAACTAGGGATAGTCAATTGCCTAACGCTGGATCGGTAAAGCTTCATTGGAGTTGAAACATATTCCAAAAAATCTGGAGTTCTTGGACGATCCCGTTGATAAGACTGCATGAGATTGACTGATCAAAAGAATTTCTGGATCATCTTTATAAACAATTACAGAAGCCTTAACCTGTGTCTGTTTTCATTCTGTTTTCTCTGGTCGTAATCAATTACTGCTTTCGTATTTCTTTTGTTTCAGCATTTCAAAAACCCAATCAATTTAACCAACCATTTGAAATCACTAAAAAGGCAAATTAAATCAATAAAGGTAGGCAATTTCAAGACCCTGTGGATACGATAAATACTTATCACTTGCTGCTAGATTGTGTATACTTGCACAGTATTTTGAGGTGAATTCTATCTATAATTTTTAGGCTTTTCTGTGCTTTAATCGTGTTATTAATGAAACTATTTAATGTATTCTGTTATTTGGTCCTTAGGAGCAAAGTCGGTGATTTTGGGAGAAAAAGTGCCAAAAATGAAGCTAATGAAGCCCAAATCCAAGCTTGGATCAAAAGGGGATCCAAAGAGGCCAATCATGATGGAAAAGCCCAAAAAGAAGTGAAGAGAATGCCCAAAAATTAGCCCAAACCGAAGCTGGAATTACTGGAAAATGGCACAGCGTCGCGACGCTGTCCATTTCTTGGGCAACACGATGCGTGCATAGCAGCACCGCAACGCTGTGCAATATAGCGTCGCGACGCTACCTCCAATCCGGGCCTATAAAAGGCACCTCTTGGTGCCTCATTTATGCATCAATCAATCCATTCTTTCTTTCCTTTCCTCCCTCCTTTGGCTCCTTTGGAGCCTCTCTCAAGGCTTTCTAGCCTTTTTGAGAGATTTCTTAGTGGGAAATATTTGGGGAATTTTGGGGAGCATCCTAGGAGGCTCAAGGAGTGTTCGGCGGAGCTCTGAGCGTCAGCGAAGGGGTTCTTCGACGGTCAATTCCTTTCCTTTTATGCTCTTAATTATGCTTTCTATTGTAAATGTTGTGGATATTTTAGCTATGTATAGCTAAACCCCAATTTGGGGTCTTGAAATAAAATTATAGTCAAAATGTTGTTATAATTACCTGTCTCTTGCCCTTTTTCCTAATTATTTGTATGGATGTGCTTAATGCTTTATTCAATCTGGCCAATTGTGTAATGATTCGATTCTTAATGGAAACTCAACGGAGAGAAGTTAGGATTGATCATAATCCATGCAACTAGTTTAATTGCCCGTCGTGACACCGGGATTAGTTGATTAAACTTAGATTCCTAAAATGAATCAGAGCGTAATTATTAATGATTTTTAATAGCGCTAAGGACACTTAGGTTGTTAAAATGAATTAATTACAATTAGGGGAAACCGACAGGAGAACCTATGTGATTAACGGAGATTCTAGAATTATAATTAGTTGGGCAATGAGATAGGATAATTATAACAATTGTTTGGCTAATAATTGATTTTCGAGACCCCTCTTCCCATTAAAAAACTCTTTCTCTCCATTTTATTCTTAATTCGATTGATATAATTATTTTCTTTAGCTGCTTTGATTTTTGAATCCTTTTTAACTGCATGAACTGTCCCCTAAATATTATTTCTCCTAATTATTTTTAGTGCTCAAGAGATTTTTTCTTGTTTAATTTTCGCTTCGCCTCCCTGTGGATTCGATACTCGGTATTACCTACCGTTTTATATTACTTGCAATACCGTGCGCTTGCGGTAGCGACCATCAAATTTTTGGCGCCGTTGCCGGGGAGGCTTGATTTTTAAGCAAATCAATTTTTCTTGACATCGAAAAGAAAGGGATAAATAGTAATTTAGGTGTAAATATTTTTCTTTTATTATTTTGTGAATATTATTTTGTTTGGATCTTTTGATTGATTGGGAGTATTGTATGCGAAGGAACAAGGTGGTTAATTTGTTTCCATTAGATCTTGAAATTGATAGGACTCTTAGAACCATTCGTAGAGAGAGAAGATTAGCAGAAGCAATGGCCCACCAAGACGAAGCTCCCAAGGCAATCAAAGACTTTTTACAGCCAGTTCTCCCGACCGAGAATTCTGGAATTGTTTATGCCCCAATTCAAGCTACAAATTTTGAGTTAAAGACGGGATTGATCCAGATGGCTCGTGATAATTCTTTTAAGGGACACCCTTCAGAGGATCCACACTTACATCTGAGATCATTCTTGGAAATATGCGGGACAGTAAAGATGAATGGAGTTCCGGCAGACGCTATAAGATTGAGGTTATTTCCATTTTCTCTACAAGACAAAGCTAAGAATTGGCTCGAATCAGTCGAGACGGGAAGTATTACTACATGGGACGAGCTAGCCCAGGCTTTCTTGACTAAATTTTTCCCGCCTGCCAAAACTACCAAGCTCCGAACTGAGATCGGGACGTTTAGACAGCTTGACGAGGAGCAGTTTACGAGGCATGGGAGAAATACAAGGAGATGCTTAGGCGGTGCCCCCAGCATGGATATCCTGATTGGCTCCAAGTGCAGTTATTTTACAATGGATTGAATCCCTCCACCAAGACAGTCCTAGACACATCAGCAGGAGGAAGTTTTCTTTCCAAGACGGTGACAGAAGCCAAGGATTTGCTAGAGGAAATGGCGGAAACCAGTTATCAATGGCCGATGGAGAGGGGAGTAGTTTCAAAGAAGGCTGGAATCTATGAATTGGATGAGTCGAGTTCGTTGAAAGCTCAGATGGCATCGCTGACCAACGCCCTGAACAAGTTAACTTCATCTGAGGTGGTCAAATCCATTTCCACCTTAGCTGAAGGCTATTCGAAGAAGGAAGGTCAGGATGTGGAAGAAGTCCAGTACGTGGGGAACAGACCATTTACGCAAGGAATACCGAACTCTTCTACCACCCGAATCTGCGCAATCACGAGAACTTCTCGTACTCAAACACAAAGAATGTTTTGCAGCCACCGCCAGGTTTTGCATCACCTAGTGCGCCTGAAAAGAAGAATAACCTGGAGGAGTTGGTGGCTATATTTATAAAAGAGCAAAAAGTGCTGAATGTCAATCTCCAGACAGCAGTCAATAACCACGACACAACTCTGAAAAACATGGAAGTGCAAATAGGACAGATCGCTTCAGCGGTGAATGCCCTTTAGAAGGGAAAATTTCCAAGCGACACTGAGCCAAACCCAAGAGAGCAGTGCAAGATGGTGACACTAAGAAGTGGTAGGAAGCTGGAGATCAGTTCAGAAAAGAAGAAGGAAGAAGAAAAGAGCAAGGATGAAGATGAAAGGGCTGAGGCACAAAAAGCCTCCTCTGAAAGGTCCCAACATCCTCCTAACTCTGTTAATTTGAATTGTGGTTCTTCTAACTCTTTTGCAGGAAAAGAAAAAGAAGAAAGGCAAGAGGAGAAACTGTACAAGGAAGAAGTGGTTCCATGCAACCACCATGACAAAGGTTCGCACATCAACCTGCCCAAGCGGAGGGGCGAATGTCCAACCTTTGATTACAGGGAGTTACATTTTCCTCAACGCTTTAAGAATGTTAAAATAGATGAGCAGTTTCAAAAGTTCCTAGAGATGTTTAAGAAATTGTCTGTGAATATTCCCTTAGTATATGCCTTGTATAACATGCCTAATTATGGGAAATTCATGAAGGAAATGCTTTCAAGGAAGAAAAGTTTGAAAAAAGAAAATTTTAAATTGTCTGAAAGTAGTAGTACCATAGTTTCTGGGAAGATGCCTTCTAAACAGAAAGACCAAGGGAGTTTTACTGTTCCCTGCACCATAGGAGAAGTATCTTTTAATAGGGCTCTGTGTGATTTAGGTGCTAGTATAAACTTGATGCCCTATTCTGTTTACAGGAGGATTGGTTTAACAGGAATGAAGGACACCGACGTTACTCTCCAGTTAGCTGACAGATCAATTACCCACCCGATGGGTGTTGTGGAGGACGTGTTGGTGAAGGTCAACAAGTTTATCTTCCCTGTAGACTTTGTGGTACTAGACATGCAGGAGGATAGAGAGGTGCCCATTATTCTAGGCAGACCTTTCCTAGCTACAGGTAAAGCTGAGATTAGTGTGTATACAGGTAAGCTTACCTTGAACATTGATGATGAAAAAGTCGTGTTTAGTATTTTTGGCCAGGATGAGTCTGTATGTAGTTTGCATACTTGTTTTTCTATTGGTCCTGAATACTTGACTGACGATGATGAAGAGGTAGAGTTTAATCTTGGCTTAGGCTTAGGGGAAGTGCCTATGGATGATGAGGATTTTGATCATAATGCATATTTGAATGACCCTCTGTTTGAGAATGAGCTGAATGATTTAGATTTGCCTGACTTTGAAAATGAATTAGACTTGCCTGCCTATGAGAATGAAAAGTCTGCAGTTGATAATTACCTTCTTTTGAGAATGAATTAAACTTACCTGAAATCAATGATTTTGATGATGATATTGATTTGCCTGACATTGATGATGAGCATGAATTGTATAGAAAGGATTACTCGATAGATAATTTTGAGTTTGATCATGATAACACTGAATCTATTGAGTCTGATCTTGACATTCCTGAATGCATGAACCCAGATAATGTTAATACCTTTGATTCGTATCCTGGTGATGTATATAGCATAGAATCTGACCTAGAGGAACTCGAATCTGTGCATAGTATAGAATCTGACCCTGAAGAGCTTGAATTCTTTAATTCTGATAGTGAGTCATATGACAGCCTAGTCGAATCATTTTTTAATTCCGAGTCTGAGGAATCTTCTGAGCATATAGATATTGAATCTGATGAATGGACTGGCATGATTGATAGGCCATCTTTAGATCCCAGACCAGTAGATATCATAACGCTTGATGACTCTATTAACAATTGTTTTGAGAATAGAGATCTAGAAAAGAGATTTGATGCTGTTGCATATTTTCTGAAATGTTATTATGATAATCTCTTTAGTGATGATGGGCCAGGGGAAAGTTTTTTTTTCTCCCTGTTTGCTGTGTGCAATTCGGTGCGTGATTTTTTGCAAAGCCCGGAGGATGATGAAAACTTTTATTTCGAGCCTCCGTAAGCGTGCCAAGCCTCGTCTAGCTAAAGACGTTAAAGAAAGCGTTGCTTGGGAGGCAACCCAAGGATTAAAGTTTAGATAGTTGTTTTTGCGGTAAATAATTTTCTTTGCTTCGTGATCCAATTTTGTTTTGCAGGATCACCTTAAGCAAATCCCAAAATTCCAAGAATCCCATTTTTCTGGATCCAAGGGAAGAGGATAAAGCGCTCCTAGCTCAGGGAAGTCTCAGTATCCCTCTTTATGCTTTACTGTTTTAAAACATTGGGGACAATGTTTAATTTAAGTTTGGGGGGAGGCTTTCGCTGTGTTGAGCATATTTGAATTCTGTTGGATGCATGAATAGATAGCTATGATAGCCAAGGATGTGATTTTAGAAGTTTTGGGAGAAAATGGTTTATATGTTGTGGAATCTGGGAGCACGGCAGAAATTGTGAAATTTTAAAATTTTTTGATACTTAGTTTTGATGTCTAAAGCATGCAATAGCCTTATCTAATGATGTCTTTGAAAATCTAGATTCTTATTATGATTTTTAAAGTTTGTTGTCACCCCGATAGGCTTAGTTTCTAATAGTAGGAAGTTCATGCTTGATTGTTCTAAAGAGCTAGGTAGAAAAAAAAATGTTATGCCTGCTGAGAGAAAAGCAAAAGCAACAAAAGAAAATGAGAGAAAAAGAAAAATCTGTTGAAAAAGAAAATTTTTTGCTTGCACAAAAGAAAAGCCTAGGGGTAAAAAGAGCTACCTGCGGTGTGATTAGTTAGGCCAACCAGAGAATAAAATTCGGGTTAAGGGTCCCTGCACCATAGTGTGAAAGCTAGTACCATTAGATATCAAAATGCAAGTTTGGGGGAGTAGCAAAAGAAAAAGAAAAAGAAAAATTATTTGAGAGTTTTGCTCCCCCATGAAAAAGAAAAATATCAGGCACCCTAGTTTCTTTTTTTTTTTTGCATGATAGAAGGACTCCGACCTATTAGGGGCTCTTAGCCAGTGTAGGGGGAAACAAATGGAGAAAGCCATAAGACTAATCTAGGTTAGTAAAAGAATCAATAGATAAGTCTTGAGCATGCTATTCATTAATTTTAAGTTCAAACTAGTTTAAGATTTCTTCAAGAGTATGCGGTGCTTGCTTATTCCACTTGCATGTTTTCCATTCTATCTTACGAATTCCAAAATCATTGAGGCTTGAGTGATTCTATTTCATGCATCTTTAGAATTTATTTTGCTCGGGACTAGCAAAAGCTTAAGTTTGGGGGTGTGATAGCGAGCAAAAATGTCGCTATTTTAGTCCCAATTTATTAGGCTTTTCTGTGCTTTAATCGTGTTATTAATGAAAATATTTAATGTATTCTGTTATTTGGTCCTTAGGAGCAAAGTCGGTGATTTTGGGAGAAAAAGTGCCAAAAATGAAGCTAATGAAGCCCAAATCCAAGCTTGGATCAAAAGGGGATCCAAAGAGGCCAATCATGATGGAAAAGCACTAGGTGATTAAATAGCGACATTTTTTGGAATGTGTTTCAACTCCAATGATGCTCAATCGATCAAGCACTAGGTGGCTGGTTATCCCTAACTCAGTCACTGGCGTCCACCAACACATAATGGTCTAGTGTGATTAAATGCCACACACCTCTCAAATCATCCCTGAAACTAAGAGATGGTATTCATACCGGCTGGCTAGGCAGGCACAAAATAATAATAAACACAACAAGTAATCAAGATGCTCAAAATCGATATTAATTGCTAGATTATGAAGTACGAAAATTACATAGTCCTAACCAACACCTAAAGTAAATTTAGTTCATGGAATGAAAAGCAACACAGGCTACAATCTAATCACGTGCATCCATAACTACAAACTTTTACAAGAAAAGAACCTTGAAGAAATCTGTAGTTGATGGTCTTCTTGAGTCTCTAATTGTTCCTCCTTTATTCGGCTTCCAAAGATGGAAAATGAGTCTCCAACTTGGAATGAATTGACTTGAGACGGCTACATCCTTTTATAGAGTGGAGTCAACCCTAATTAGGTCAAAGATTACACGTGGAGGGCTCTCCATGCTTCCTAGATCCGAGATTGCTTCAGAAAACGCCACCTCATTAATGAATCACGTGCAGCTCACTGGCCAATTTTGCTCCTGGCGTTGCTGAATCATGGAATTTTCTCCCTCAAGTCGCTCAACATCCATTCTTCTAAATAGGGTAAAACATATAATATTCATCTAATAACACACCTATTTGGCACAAATGACACACAAATTACTAAAGAAATAAGGCCTAAATAACTCCCTTTTGGAGAGTTATCAGTGGTCTTACATGTTTATGAGATTATCGGAGATAGGCTGAATTACTGTTTAGAGGTGATGTGGTTGAGAGTGTTTGATCTCTATTGTTGTTGAATGACTTTGTCTGTATTTAGGTTGGGCTGTTGATTTTTAAAGTATCCTAAGTTATGTTTGAGCATGTCAAATGTGAACTTTGAACTAGATTGTAAATGACTAGAATTGCTCTAGACTAGAAGTGTGATTTTGCTGCTTTTCAGGTGACTATAGTTTTTGGGATAGTTGTACTTACGTCGTTATGTTGCCAAATTTTCGATAGCATTACAAAGATTATGGGGCTAAGCTTAGTAATATCCTTTGGTTATGTTGTGCTAGAATCCCTATGCATTATTAGGAATAGACCTAGAATAGGGACCTTAATAACGTTTAGGGCCTCAGGTAAACTTAAAAGAAGTCTTACGTTAGTTAGAGTGTTTTTCCTTCCCCATCTCAGGGCTGGTAGAACTTAGTTTTTCAGACACGTTATCGTGTGTTCTATCAGTTGACTGTTAGAGCCCAGTTTCAGGCATTGATAGCATGTATTTATGCTATCTATTTCCTAGATATTTTAGCTAGTTTTGTGCGTTAATTGTGAGCTTTAATGTCTTTTTATGATAAAATTGTACAAATTCGAGCTCGTGAAGCAAAACTGGAATTTTACTCAAATTGGAATCAAATTGGAGGCTTTGGACCATAGTTAAAGATATGAGGATAAAGAAATTGAAGTGGAGGCCCAAAATCCCAAAAGAATGAAGAGTTGAAGGTCATGTGCGCATCCAAATGAGGCTTCTAGAAGGTCTGGCGTCGAGACGCCGTCCTTAGAGCGTGGAGACGCTGGTTGGAGTAGGCAGCAAGTTAGATGACGTCACAGCGTCGAGACGCCGTGACATCAGCGTTGAGACGCTAGTAGGATTGGGCAGCAAGAAAGGCTCGATTCTTCTACTATAAATTGGCCAATTTCCAATGGTTGAAGGCAATCCAATTCAGGGGGTTCTCCCCTAGCTCAATAGAGAGTAAAAAGTGAAGAAAAATGAGAGAAGAAGGGTGGAATTGATCGGGATTCCTAGGCTCAAGACTCGAGATGATCGTGATGGGAGCATTAGATCAACACAACAATTATTTCTTCTTTATGTCTCTATAATTTCTTATTATCATTGAGTTAGGATCATGGATCAAGATTGTTGGGCTGAATTTATTCCCATTTTTTAGTAGATCTTGAGACCTAGGATCGTTAATTTAGTTAATTGGATTACGTAGCTTAATTATTTGGATATTGCAATGAATTTCTTCATATTTCATCTATGCAATTTATCCTTAATGCTTTTAATCCCTTGATCACGGATTGATTGATTTGTTAGTTTAAATTGATACTTGACAGAGAGAAGTTAGATTAGATCCCCAATTGCATGGCTGACAATTGTTTGGAACACGAAAGTGAAAAAAAATTGTTAGAAATCTATGATGAAGTTGCTTAATGTCATACTATAATTAACTAAGGAAATGGACACATAAATTAGTTATGTTAATATGAGATGTGGAGGAACTTGAGAGAGAAATCCACTAAAATCACTTCTAGATTTATGAAATTGAAGACTAGTAATTACATGCATCCATTTAATTGAGCTACAAATCCAAAAAGCTAATTAACACCCTAGATCTCATGTTATCAGTTTCAACCCTTAAGTGAGCTACTTACTGAGTATATTTTGATATACTCACCCATACTACATGACTTTCCTTTTCAGGTGGTACTTGAGGGCCTCTGGCGATTGGTGAGGGTTGTGACTTGATTGGCTATGGATTGCAGCTGCAGTTTATGTCACTTCCTTTCAGGATTTCAGTCTCCTTTATCATAGGATTGAACTCTTATTTTTAGATTCGATGTTTCTAAACTATGAGATTTCTGGAGTATTGTTTCAGATGTTTTAATTTATGACTTATGATTTTTACTTATGTTTTGAGCCCTTTTCATAATTGAAAGTTATTCTTCTTCCGCTTATTGTTTGAAAAAAAATAATTGTTATGTTCTATGCATGTTGTAGGGACCTTCAGTGTGCTTTTAGTTCCTTTCAATCGGGTCGTTACAATATATGAGTGTGAATTGAATAAATCTAAACACTATTGTCCATTATTAATAAGCTAGGTGGATAGTTTGAACATAGTAAAATTGACATCAACAAAATGTCCATTTTGCTTTTAAAAATTTGAATTTCATCTTCAATATTTCAAATTGATTATTTTTTGTAAAGAAAAACTATCTCCATCTACAATATTTCCCTCTTGTAAGGTAAACTTTTACAACATAATTTCGAACAAAACTGAAACCAACTACACATAGTTAAAAGTATTCGTATAATTTAGTCTAACTCATCAATACTAAGTTATATTATACAGAAACTTATTATCCACCTTAAAGTAGATATGTTCAATGATTAAGTGACTTGTACCTTTTTAAAAGGTAGTAGGTTCAATAATCTTTCAAATTTCATTATCTGTCATGTAATGTTCTTAAAATAAAACTTATATAAAATAAACTAATCAATTTAATTTGATATTTTTGGATCATCCCTTGAGTGGGAGAAGAAAAGTTAAACTCAAACATCATTTGAACTAGTGGATGAGAAGGGTGACTACTTTACAGCTAACATTTTGACTATTTTTTCTGAATTCTATTCAAACCCATGATGCCATTTTCCAAGAAATCAATACTTTTTAATTAAAAAAATACAGAAGACAGAGACTTTTAGAATAGACCATGATAGTCTTATAATGGAATTTTCGGCAGAATTTTGATAAGGATTATTGATAAGATCTTCGTTTGAAAGACATCCAAATAGATGTAAAATTCTACATTTATTGTTTAAAATGTGACTTATTAAATTATTAAAAATGACCAATATTTTGAGAGTTGTTCCCATTCCGTCTCTAATTTTTTTTTTTAAGAAAAAATAATAATTACATCCAATTAACTTTGTGTTATATAATTTAGGCTAAATTATAAGAAATACCCCTGAACTTTGGGGTTTGTTTCAAAAATGCCCCTGAACTTTAAAAAGTTTCAAAAATACTCCTGAACTTTGAAAAATGTTTCAAAAATCCCCTTGCCGTTAATTTTGGATAGAAACCTTTAAAGTTTTAGTTTCAAAAATACCCTTGAACTTTCAAAAAAATTTCAAAAATACCCTTATTGAAAAATGTTTCTTCTTTTTTCCTCTTCTCACCGTAAATTCTCTCCATGAAAATTAATGCAAAACTTTGCTTATAAAGGTTGTGTGCAACACAATACCAGATAAAAATAGATTTTAAAATCGAGTTTTCTCTTTTAAAGAGCGTAAAGAAGATAAGTGTGAGAAAACAACATATATGTATATATGTATATGTATATATATGTATATACATTATTTCCTTTTTGTTTCCTAAAAAAAATTATTTCCTTTTTTCTCTCTTTGTTTGTGTATGTTAGTGATAAGAAAAAGTTTATAAGACCGTGGATTTGGTCCAATTTATAAAATTAATTAATCAAAAGTTTTATATATGATTTTGTTATTATTGATATTTAAAAATTGTTAAAACTCGTATACAACCATAGTTTCATTTATTTTTCATAACATGAATATAAAGAAAGCTAATGGGTAATAGTTGGTGAGAAAATAATATTGAAAAGTTCACACATGTAGAATTTCAAGAACAAAACAAAAGTCATCTTAAAGTTTCGATACGAAAATCCTGCAAGTTCTTGGGACGTGTTGAAAGAGAAAAAAATTAAAGCTCCTAGATTATGAATACATGATAAATAAGTAAAGTTTCTCGTTAATTTTCATGAAAAAAAGATTAATTTACGGTGGAAGAAGGAAAAAAAAAAAAGAAACATTTTTCAATAAGGGTATTTTTGAAATTTTTTTGAAAGTTCAAGGGTATTTTTGAAACTAAAACTTTAACGGTTTCCACCCAAAATTAACGGCAAGGGCATTTTTGAAACATTTTTCAAAGTTCAGAGGTATTTTTGAAACTTTTTAAAGTTCAGGGACATTTTTGAAACAAACCCCAAAGTTCAGGGCCGGTATTTCTTATAATTTAGCCTATAATTTAACAATGAAAAAAAAGTGAAAAACGCTCCTAGAGAATGGAGAGCAATTATTTTTAATTTAATTTATTTTATTTTCAGTTTTGTAGGGTTAGAGCATTGGAGATCGAACTTTCCATTATTTGGATGATAGTAGGTGTTTATTTGTATCAACCAATGTATTAAATTTTCATCGACATGTCAGACATTTCCATTGATATTTCCACATGTCCATGGATTTGACATTGACATGTGAGGTGATTCGACATTTCCATTATGTAGTAAAGAAATTTATAAAATATAAACAAAACAATAATAAAATGTAACTGATGATATTTATAATAAGTATCTAAACTTATTTTTAAAATGTAAAACATTTATTTGTCAATTTAAATATTTTTTTGAATTTTTTATTTTAAATATTCTTCCAGAAATATCCATCGACGTCGACATTTTGTCAATATTTTCATCGACATTTCTATAAAATTAAGACTTCGACATTTCCGTCGACATCGATATTTTAATCCTCAGTATCAATAAAGAGTAACTTATGGACATTTTACCAAATACTTCTTATAGCTCATAACACACTTTAATTCACAAGTTATATTTTGCTTATACCCACGTTGAGAGGGATTAGTGAAATAATGGGTATTTATTGAAAAGCTAGTGAAAGAAAAAACATATATAACTTGTTTTCGTCTTTTATTTTCTTTTTATATTTTGATTATTTTCATTTAGTAACTACTTTTCTCCTCATGAAAAAATAAATGTTAAAATACTTTTTTGATTCGTAAGTTTGGATTTTGTTTCATTTCAATTACTTTACTTTCAAATGCAATTTTAGTTTCTGTGCTTTCAATAAAACTTAAAATTGGTCCTTATTATAATTTTTATATTGTTAATTTTCATATTTGATTTGACACTCTTAAACGTGATTTTATACCATCAAAATTGATTTTGATTTTTTTTTTCTTTTTTGAAAACATGTAGGTGGGGGGATTGAGTCTCTGACCTCTTAGTCAGGATACAAGCTTTATGTCGGTTGGATTAGGTTCTTGTTGGCGATTTTGAATTATTAAAAGTATGTTTAAGGGAAATTTTTAATATAACAAAAGTGATTTTAACCCATTTCAAACTCACTCGCAAACATGCACTGAACCGACACAAAGCAAACGTCAGAGTAACACATTGAGAGAACGTCCTGAGTGATTCTCCAAACCACGAACTCCGGTATTCCCTTGTGCCCTGTTTGTTTGCTTACACTGTTGGAGAATGCAAAACGTGTATTGAATTCTTACAAGCCAAACTAGACAAAAGAAACAACAACAAAAAGAAAACACAACAAACAGTACTGAAAATGGAGATCAGGAAAGTGTTTGTTTAAATGCCCAACTGAAAACGACAGCCATTGTTTTACGTCCAAACATGGTTTATTGCTTTTATGTACTCCACTTGTCTTCTCTTCGTCATCAGAGTTTGGCCACGCACAGCCCACCTTCATAACAATGGCGGTGCCTTTCCAACACGCAATTTGGCTGCAACAGATCTACATTTATACAAAACCAAACATACAAACAAACAAATAAATTCCAAAGCCATAGCAAAGTGAAATCTTATATTAATAAATTAGGGCACATTTTGTTATGTTTATGATGAAGTATTGATATATAATTTAATTTACAGTAATTCATTCGCTTAAGCTCTTGGGTTGATTGGTGATTTGATCTGGTATCAGAACTTAGTTCATCCACCATGTTCAATGGAGACAAAACTCTATTAACAACAAAAATTGATCCACCACCAATGAAGATTGATCCCAGTTCGCCATTTTACTTAGGACTACAAGATCGTTCGGATGCTTTCATTACTCTCATTCGTCATAAGCTCGACAATATCCTCAAGCTATCTATGTCGCTCTTTCTTCTTGGAACAAATTCAATTTTCTTAACGGAACTATACAGATATCATTCCACCTTGTACAGGAGATGATTGGGTCATGATTCAATATGTGCTTGTTTCATGGCTCGTGAATACGATTGGAAAAAGTAATTAAATATTAATTAATTAAATCTCTATCCTATTATGACTAGGAAAAGGGGTATGACATTCTATATAAAGCACAGTATGTCTTCCTAGTTGAACACACAACACTTAACTCTCTCAAGAATAATTTCTCTCTAATAATTTTCACAACATTCTAGTGAAATTTTTTTCCCAAAATTCAAGAACATCAAGTCCCAGAACTTGGTTCCTAGTCCCAGAGATATAGTAGTGGAAGATCTTGGTGGTAGTGTCCCTACTGTGATAATACTATTCTTGGTGGGACTTCATTGAAGAAAGTTTTCGACAAGTACTTCTATTCTTTTAATTCATTGATTTAGATCTTATGCATGTTTAGCCTAGTTTATATATAGAATCGTTCTGTATAGAAAATCAATGTACTAGTATTTTAGAAAACTTAATTAAAATACGAGTCGGTCTTATACGCTTCCGCTGGGAATTTAGGAATTCCAATCCTTCATAAATAACTAAGGAGGAGCAAGCCACAAAACTCGTGCCAAGAGCGTTTTCTAGTTAATTAAGCACATATTTAACTAGAAAACTAACAAGATTATACCTAAAAACTAGACACTAAATGGTGTTATCAATGACTTAAACAGCTGTAGGGTTCTTTTTCTACCTATGCAAACCGGTTGCATAGTAAGTGTTGGGAGTGCGACCAAAGTCCCACATTTGCTAGATGAGGGGAAGATCATGGGTATATAAGGGAGAACAAGTATCTCCATTGGTATGAGCCCTTTTGGGGCGGACCAAAAGAAAAGCCATGATGGAGTTTTTGCCCAAGTGGACAGTATCATATCATTGTGGAGATATCTGGAGTGTCCGGTTGTTCCCTAACAAGTGGTATCAGAGTCATGCCCCAAATGTAGCCGTGTTGGGTAGAATCATTAGGTGACGAACAAAGAAATTATGAGCCTAAGTAGTCATGGGAGAAATTCGTGGTTGGGCTTCTATTGCACAGACGGTATACCCCGAAGAAGAGGAATCGTCCTGGATAAAAACAAAAAAACTCTCGGTAAAGCGGTGAAGCTTAGAGAGTTGGACGGATAAATGACTATTTAAGGGGAGGGTCGGTGGTACTTTGTTCAAGGGGAGAAATGTTGGGAGTGCGACAAAAGTTCCACGTTGGCTAGATAAGGGGAAGATCATGGGTATATAAGGGAGGACAAGTATTTTCATTCGTATAAGGCCTTTTGGGATAAACCAAAAGTAAAGCCATGAGGGCTTATGCCCAAAGTGGACAATATCATACCATTGTGGAGATATGTGGAGCGTCTGTCGTCTCTTATAAGTGGTATCATAGTCATGCCGTATATGTAGCCGTGTTCCTTAGTTGTTATATGAATCTTGAACTGTATGTGGAGACATAAGCGGATCAATGTTCAAGATACAACCTAAAGGGTCTATTGTATAGAGATAAGGCTGGGTACTTTATCCTGGTAACACTATGGATGTTTGTATTTGATACAAACGTGAACAGTCTGGAGTTGTCGAGGCTTCAAGTTGTTAAATAAAATTTATAATCACCGACACCTAAAGCTAACTTGTAGCAGTAGTGGTCGGGGTCGATCATAGGGAACAACTGGTTTTTACCTAATCTCTTTTGTGTTAGGTAACAGAAAGGGGATTGAAAAGAGAGAGGGAATAATGCGGGAAATATAAAGTGCGAGAAAGTAAAGGGCAGAAAATTAAATGACAGAAAAATAAATGGACGGTTGGTTAATCTCACCTTGGCGATCACTGTAGCTGGAGACACTCAGATTCAGTACATTTGTTTTTACTCATTGATTAGCAGATAATCATTTAATTGTATGCTGTCTAATTGGTACTCTAAATCAATTGACTCGATCCCATCGTCCATTGATTCAATTACTAATTATTAATTAATTATCCCCTACTAATCCGTCAAGACTAATGATCAACAAAATAATTGTATTAAGACCAAGATACTCCTAGAGCGCTAGCCCGACTAGCCCATCGAACCAACATGCAATCGATTAATCAATTAATCTGGTCGTGATTAACAAATTAACTAATTGTTGCTCTAGCCTAGAATACCCACAATTAATTAGGGAAAGCCTAATTTAATTACGAATATCGATATAGACCCTAGACCTATCATGTAGAGCTAAGATGTCAGAGAACTACTCTTGGGACCCGTGCCCATGAATCGGTCTACATGCTAACTATGAATTAACTATCCATTAGCTATGCGCAAATTAATTCATTAGCGGATTATTAACATGCAAGCTGTGAGTTAGGGCGTCAATCTAACCTACTGTGCATGCTAATTATAAAAGCTGGAATCTAAAATCATGAACAACAAATAAAACATACATTAAGCACAGTAAATTCAAGGAGAATATGCATTCAGTACAGAAAGCTCAATAAATCTTGTAAAAACTGAATGTACTTACGAATCTGAGATTCCAACTACAGTGAACGAAGCTTAGACGATCATAGACAAGCTTAATCTAAGCCCCAAGGCTTGATTAACCTCCCTAAAACTAATCTAAAGTAAAGAAATAAAAAAAACAGAGAAGAATCGGAGAGGAAGGCGACTGAAACGAAGTGAAACGATAGAGAATATATGACCTAAAATCAGAAAAACATCAACTTATATAATCGCATTACCGTCGAGACGCTGACAGTGATTTGAGCGGTCCCTTATGTTCGTAGCGTCGAGACGTCGTGAGGTAGCGTCTCGACGCTACCTCTCAGATCTTGCTTGTTTAGCTGCTTCAATTTTGCTCCTTTTGACATTGTTTTCAAGTCTTGAGTGCTCCGCTTTGGTCCTTTCACCGCCTTGACATCCCATGGACTTCAAGTTGAATCAAAACCACGTTAATTTCCTCAAATTAACGTCAATTTGGAATATTGACTCTTGAGAAGCTCTAACACCGAACACATACAAGATAATACAATTAAGTGCAATAATTAACATAAAATTAGCAAGATTAAGACTAAATATATAGGGCCAATTTGGTTCTATCAAAACGCAATGATCCAACACGTTCGTGTAGGGGACACGCCAGTAGGGGTATCCTATGCAATGAGTTTGCATAAGATTGGACCGTGAAATAGTAAGCACTAGATGTAACTCCATTGACTAGTAAGGTTTTTATTTCACTAGAATGACCTAGACAACTTAGTCTCAATCCTGACTGTATTGTGAACTTCTGTTCACGAGGGATTGTCCTTTGATTTGTATGGTGAGAGTGGCCAGATCACCGACTCAACAAGCCTACCATTTTGGAGACAAGACCGAGTGGGTGGCTGGGAACATAATCACACAAGATGAATTCACTCCTTCAAGGTAAGTAGATGAGTGTTCCCTTAAGTGGTGTCTCCATGTCTTGAATAAAGGGTCGTACCCTCTCACTGGTGATGACCACAAAGCGCACGGGTCAAGTAATATAAAACGATAGGTATTATCGAATATCGAATGAACAGGGAATTAGAATTAAATCCATTAATTACCTACAATTGTCAGACTTAATTTTATCAAGAACTCCAACTCGAATGATTATGAAAATGCTAAGAAAATAACAACTAGAAAAGCATGCAAATAAATGGGGAATTACTATCAAGGGGACTCAACCTAAGGTGTTAATTAGCCTTTTGGATTTGTAACTTATTTAAATGAATGCATGCAATTAATAATCTTCAATTTCATAAATCTAGAAGTAATTTTAGTGGATTTCTCTTTCAAGTTCCTCCACATCTCATATTAAATTAACTAATTTATGTGTCCATTTCCTTAGTTAATTACAATATGGCATTAAGCAACTTCATCATAAATTTCTAACAATTCTTTTTCACTTTCGTGTTCCAAGCAATTGTTAGCCATGCAATTGGGATCTAATCTAACTTCTCTCAGTCGAGTATCAATTTAGACCAACAAATCAAACAATCCATGATCAAGGGATTAAAAGCATTGAGTATAAATTGCATAGATGAAATATGAAGACATTAAGTACAATATCCAAATAATTAAGCTACATAATCCAATTAGCTAAATTAACGACCCTAGGTCTCAAGATTTAATCTAAAATGGGAATAATTTCGGCCCAACAATCTTGATGCATGATCCAAACTCAAAGATAATAAGAAATTATAGAGACATTAAGAGGAAATAATCGTTGTGTGTTGATCCAATGCTCCCGTCACGATCATCTCAAGTCTCGAGCATTGGATTCCCGATCAAATCTGCCCTCCTTCTCTAATCTCTACTCATTTTTTCCTCTTTATCAAGCTAAGGGAAAACCCTCGAATGGGATTGCCTTCAAGCTATGAAAAATGGCCAATTTATAAAGGCTCACGGTGCACCTTGCTTGCTGCCCAAGTCGAGTAGCATCGAGACGTTGATGTCACAGCATCGTGACGTCATTTAACTTGTTGTCCAATCCAACCAACGTCGAGACGCTCTAAGGACAGCGTCGAGATTTTGGTCCTTCGAGAAGCCTCATTTAGACGACCATTTGGCCTTCACTACTTCAATCTTTTGGGCTTTTGGGCCTCCTCTTCAATTGTTTTCTTCTCCTTTCTTCAATTATGGTCCAAAGCCTCCAAATTGATCCAATTTTGAGTAAAATTTCGATTATGCTTCACAAGCTCAGTTTTCTCCAATTTCCACATAAAAAGACATTAAAGCTCACAATTAACACACAAAACTAGCTAAAATAACTAGGAAATAGATAACATAATTGCATGCTATCAACTGGCACGAGAGGGGTTTTTGTTTATTGGTTGGACCATAAAGAGGTTGTTCATTAGAGAAGCACTGGTACTTAACGATATAGAGGTAACCCAAAGGTAAAATGGTAATTTGACCCAACTGGTGTTACGAACACTCGTGAAGGACTAACTTGCTGGTATTGGTCAATATTCGTAGACATAGAAATATTCTGCAGTGAAAAGAGTACAGTTGTGGGTCTATGGTGGAGTGTACCCATAGTTAATGAATATTGATTAAATTTGGTTAATGAATTTAGCCAAATTAATCTCATATCATTGGAGCTTCTGATATGTAGGTCCATTAGGTTCCACTGGTAGCTCGTAAAGGGTAATTGAGGAAATTAAGTCTTGATTAATAAGGGAAATAATATAATGTATAATGATACATTATAATATAAATTTAATTTTGGATATGATTCAAAATTAATTAAATATTTGAATGAGCTCAAATATTAATGTGAATTAGATTCATATTAAAACTATAGGTTATGTGGGAGATGTTCATTTAAATATGATTTAATTAATTGATTTAATTAATTATTTAATTAAATAAATCTCAATCCTATTACAACTAGGAAGAGTATATAATTATTAATTAATTAAATATATCTCTAACCTATTACGAATAGGAAAGGGATATGACATTCTATATAAGCCATAGAATGCCTCCCAATTGTCTCACTCTCTCAATTCATTGAATTCTCCCTAAAATCAAGAAGAAGGTTCCCACTGCCTTGGCCTAAAATTCCCCAAAGAATACCAGTGTTTCCCTGTGGTAGTGTTCCAAGTTGTTCATAATTATTTCTCAAGCAGTTGGTGAAATTAATATGAGTCTTCAACGAGAGTAAGTAACTTATTACTTTGTGTAAATTAGAATTAGATTATATAATTGTTCTGATGGGATTGGTGTCCTAAAACTCGTAGATAGTGAATGTTAAACGAATAATATACTTATTCGATAAAGGCGTTATCGAGATTAATTCAGTAAAGTTATTACTGAATAAAGTAAATTGCACATATAATAACCCAAATCCAATAAACTAAGATCCATGGCTATAGGATGAACACTTGAGCTTTATGTAGAGACATAAAAGTGGATCTAGCTTGAGTAATAGCCAAAACGGTCTATAGTATAGGGATAGGGTTGGGTACCTTATTCTGGAGACACTATGAGACGCGGCCCACTTTATAGATGGTATAGACGATGTGATCCTAAATCGTCCATGTAGAGACATGCGAGTGGGGGCGTCCTATGCAATGAGTTTGCATAAGACCAGGACCAAGAAATAAGTCGCTCTCGCTTTATAACACCGTTTACTGACGAGACTGACTATTTCATGTGATGACCTAGGTAACTCGATCTTAATCCTGAGCTAATTATGAACTCCTGTTTATTCGGACTTATCCTTAGATCTGCATAGGTGAGAGTGGCTCAGTATCGCCGACTCAATAAGCCTCCCATTTCAGGGATAGGAACGAGTAGATAGCTGGGGACATAGTCGTAAAAGAAGGAATTCACTCCTACCCTAATTAGGGATAGTAGAGAGGTTGTTCCCTTAAGTGCTGACTCCGGGGCTTGAACAAAGGGATCTCGCCCTCTCATTGGCCCGAGAGGGACTCGGTTTATTGGTTGGACCATAAACCAATTGTTCATTAGAGGATCAGTGGGACTTAAGGAACTAGAAGTACTATAGGGGTAAAACGGGCTTTTGACCTAGCTATAGCTACGAACAACCTGTGAAGGATCGACTTACTAATCATGGTTAAATCAAGTGGACGGAAATATATCTATAGTGAAGGGAGTGCAACTATCGGGCTATAGTGGAGTGTCCCGGTAGTTAACGAATGTTGGCTAGCTTGGATAATGAGATTAGTCGGTTAGCCTCGAATCGTTGGAGCCCATGATCTATAGGTCCATTAGGTCCCCCTACTAGCTCATATTGGAACAAAGCCTAGAACAAAAAGATAGGAAGCTTTGAATCGTTCAAAATCGGGAAAACGGGTATTATCGTAAATTGTGTTTGACACAATAATTTAATTATGAATTAAATTAGAAAATGAGAGATGGAGTATTTAAAAGTGTTTTGAATACCATATATATGTATTAGGAATCATATATAATTCATGGCACTAGGTGATAAAGATTAATTGGATTAATCATGTAAAAATTACTTGGAATTGTACAAATTAATTGCCTAGAAATCAATTTCAATTTTGAATTGAAATAGGAATGAATTGCAAGCTAAAAATTGAGAATTTAGATTCAATTTTAAGTGGATTTAGTGGCATTCCCACTCTTGCATGTTGATGCATAGTGGAAAACAACACAACCATGCACTAGTTGCATGTGTTGTGAATTAAACACCTAGAATCCACTTTGAGTTGCAATTTCACCATGTGTCTAGTGTCATGAGGCTTCTCTTTGCATGGAAGATGTCTATATAAGGAGTATGAATCAGATTCAAATGAAGGAGAGCCATTTTCCATATTGTTATGCTGCTGGATTTTGGTCTCAAACTCACTCATCTCCATATATCTCTCTAGTGCTTGAACCTTCAAGCATTCCCTTCCCATTCCCTATCTCTATAGACTCCCACAAGTCGTTCTTGGCCCGGAGAATAGTAGGGAAGACACTAGAGGTGGTCCACACACCGTTCGTGATCAAAGGAATCAAAGGGAGTTGTTGAATCAGTCTCCAAAAGGTTGGTAAAAATTCTGCTCTCACCTTACGGTATTTGGACAGCATGTTTTCATTTTCTAAAATTGATGTAGTTAAGTGCCTCCGATCCTAAAATTGCTTCCGCATGTGTTATATGAACACCTTCATGTTCAGTATGCATAATCTAGATATACAATAGATTATAAATGTATGTATGTTGCTAGTGTATTGGTATTTCATGATTCTAAATTAATTGTGAATTGTTCCTGAATCGTTTCCGTTGCATCGGGACCCCCGTCTCTATTATAGGTATCAGAGCAAATCATTAAATTAATTTAGAATCTTCGAAATTTGCACTAGTTTGGTGGGATTGATTGCTTTGCGGATGTAATTTTGCGAATGAATGTTTACGGTAATTTTGGCCTTAGAATTTACTATTTTGATATGATCAAAATTGTAAAGGTCCTTGTGTTTTTGGGCAATTATTTGTAAATTTGAGTCTTATGTAAGTCCGAGTCTAGATTAAGCTCAAAATTCGATGAAGATTGAGACCAAATTTAGCTAAAGTCGCAAGAACAGTTGCGAATACACCCAGAAATTTCTTCCAAATGCAACAGCATCGAGACGTTGTTCATCATCGTCGAGACGTTGTGCTGATTCCCGACCACATGCAGAAAACCAACAGTGTCTCGACGTTGTGTCGAGTTTTTAACAATGACGGCCAAGGTTTCAACAGCTCCGGTTCGTGATGTAGACGGTTAGGTTATGTCAGTTCAGCTCTAATTCATGGTGGAATGGCTAGGTTCAAGGTTTTGGAGGTCTGTTTGAGCTGGTTCAAGTCGTGTTGTTCTTGTTCTGGTGCGGCAGAAGACTTATTAGGATAAAATTATGCTAAATTAATCTAATTTATTGCTTAATTTTATCCTAGGGGCCAAGTTATCAGTTCATTTGCTATTTAAATGATGGATGCCATTTAGAATAAATCTCACCTTAGGTTAAGCATGTTCACGCATTTTAATATATTATAATAGTTATTATGTATGGTATAATGCATGATGGATGAATTTCATATATGAAATTAAATAAGCATATAGCGTGACATTATATAGTTTAAATATAAAGTGTTATATTTAATTTAATGTCTTATGAATGCTTAAATGGTTTTCATATTTGGTTTAATGTAAAGAAGTTATGTTAATTAAATATGAAAAATCAAAGATGCATTGAGCATGAAACATCCATATATTTAATATAAGTGTTATATTATTCATGCAATGCATGGTATATGGTTTATTTATTTAATTTGAATATGATTGTTAATTAAATAAAACCATAGAAAACATGATTATATTTGAAATTAGTTTTTTAAAATTAATGATTAGAAACCATAAACCTAAAGAATTGCATGCAAACATAGGATCATAGGAAAATGAATTAATTTTAAAATGCTTAAAATTAATTAGACCTAAGATCACATTAATTCTAATAAGATTAGTATTAAGTCTTACTTAGTTTTTAAAATAGTTTTAATGAGACTAAGTAGTTCAAACATATCATATGGTTATAAGGGAACTCTACCAGTAAAATTCTGTCTAAGGCTGGAGGTGTTTAAGCTGACAGTTTACAGAACACCTACTACCTGGGAACTGACCTGGAACTCGAGCTGAATTAACCACAGTTATGTTAACATGCAATGTTGCTAGGTTAATTAAAAGCGTTTAATTCACCTTGAACATTAAAGTAAAAACCTCATTATGAATGTTATAATAGGCATAGACTTAGATAGATTAACTTAGTCGGACTTATCTAAGTTAAATAAACCCTAAAACCAATAGAACACTTCAGTGGGAGGAAAAATATAAAAACGAGATATTCACATCAAGTTTTTACTCTCATGCCCCCCTGTGTTCACACTGTGAGATTCGTGTTCGACTTCGTGTCACTCTGGAAGTGTCCTCCCTTTGGAAAGTTTTTGCATGAGTCAATACCAAGGTGAATGGGGAAAGTGTTCATAGTAAGTGGGAGAAGGATGCGTGTCAACTTATCCTACGGTCTACTCCATTGGTTTGTTCCTAAGATTTCATGCTCCGTCTGCGTGTTGTCGTAGTGTAACCATCCCTTCGGAGGGTCTGGGCATGGAATAGCAGGACAAACTCCATAAATGGATAGGGTTTCTTAGGTTCATGTCCCAACATTGTCTTTCTTAATAGTAGCTTGTTGAGGCGGACCTCTGGGATCTGAAAATGGAGGGATACATTTATGAGGATGAGTTAAATATGTTAAAGAATCCTTGATCGAACAATTGTGGCTAATGACTATAGGAATATGAGTTATTCTGATATTAGAATTAGCTGAAAATTGTCTCAATTCAAGGGAGGAGTAGCTGATAACCCTTCGGTGGTTGTTGCTCTAAACCTTTGAAGCATAGTTGCAAAAACTAAATCAATAGTTTATTAGGGTTCTATGATTGCTTTTTTTTTTTTTTACTACATTGATTGGATTGTTTGCAATTTGTTTGCTTGTGTAATGGGTGAAGACAAAGATAACTAATATGGTCAATTATTTGTTTTAATCTCAACATGTATTCCTCTATTAACGCCCATAAAAATAACGGTAATACAACTAGCTTAAACGATAAACTAGTGGTAAATGATTTACGATTAGTCTTAACTAAGGAATGTCCTCATGCCCCAATGTCTAATTCATCAAGAAATGTTCATGATGAATATGACATAGAATACTGCTTAACTAAAAAGAACATTTCCAGAAACTGTAAATATGATTTACTTGTCTTGGAAACGTGCTTAGTAGAGAATGATGATTCTGCCTGGATATTAGATTCAGGGGCCACTAACCACGTTTGTTCTTCCTTTAAATGAATGTGTTCCTGGCAACAACTTAAAGCTGGTGAGATGACTCTCAAAGTTTGAACTAGAGAGGTCGTCTCAGCTATAGCAATGGGGAACATCAAATTATTTTTCAATCAAAATAAATACATATTATTAGATAATGTGTATGTTGTTCCCAAGATCAAAAGAAATTTAATTTCCATATCTTGTATGCTTGAACAAGATTATTCCATATTTTTCTCAGTGAATGAATCGTTCATTTCTAGAAAGGAAGTTAATATTTGTTCAGCTAAACTGGAAAATAATTTATATGTCTTAAGACCAATCATTGGTAAAGCAGTCATGAACACTGAGTTGTTTAAGACTGCTACTACTCAAAGTAATAAAAGGAAAAGGATTTCTCCTAAAGAGAATGTGTATCTATGGCCCTTAAGGTTAGGCAATATTAATCTAAATAGGATTGGGAGATTGATCAAGAGTGGACTTCTAAGTGAGTTAGAAGATGACTCGCTACCACTTTGTGAGTCATGCCTTGAGGGCAAAATGACTAAAAAGCCTTTTACTCGAAAGGGCTATAGAGCCAAAGAGCCCTTGGAGCTTATACATTCGGATCTTTGTGGTCCAATGAATGTTAAAGCAAGAGAGGGGTAAGAATATTTCATCTCTTTTCTAGATGATTATTCTAGGTATGAATATCTCTACCTAATGCAACATAAGTCTGAAGCCCTTGAAAAGTTCAAGGAGTTTAAGACTAAAGTTGAAAACCTGTTAGGTAAGACGATAAAAACACTTTGATCTGATCAAGGTGGAGAGTATATGGACTTGAGATTCCAGGACTATTTGATAGAACATGGAATCACATCCCAACTCTTAGCGCCTGGTACACCTCAATAGAACAGTGTAGACTGCAGTCCATATTTTGAACAACATTCCATCAAATAGTGTTTCTAAAACACCTTTTGAATTGTGGAGACGGTGTAAAGGTAGTTTATGTTGTTTTAGGATTTGGGGGTGTCCAGCACACGTGCTTGTGACTAACCCAAAGAAACTGAAACCCCATTCAAAATTATGCCTATTTATAGGCTACCCTAAGGAAACAAGAGGTGGATACTTCTTCGATCCACAAGAGAATAAGGTGTTTGTATTGACAAATGCTACATTCTTGGAAAAATACCACATTGAAGGATTAAAATTCCTTGCAGCGGAAGCGTATATCAAATCAAATCGTTGTTAATTGGGTTAAAACGAAAACACCGATACATTGACCTTAAAATTACAGAACAATTCTATAATCTAATAGATTAAGCATGCAATACTAAACAATTTAGAGATTTGGAGACCTACTTGTTGAAGAACAAATTTCTTCTCTGCACAATGCTCCAAAAAAAACACGAAGAATTCGCCCAACGAACACCACCATCAAAGAGCACCCACTATGCTGTGGATTCTTGAGGTTTGGATTGTGGGATCTAACCTTTTTCTTGAAAGGGAATCGATTTTCAGCAAAAGAGTTGCTGTAAAATCCTTGAGAGCTTGAGAGAGTATTTTAGAGTCTCTTTTGAGAGAGAGCTAGTGAGAGGAAAAAACCAACCTATCTAAAAAACGTAAGAATGAAGAATGTCCAAACCCCTCACTGGTACGTGGGGATAAGGGAGGTTAACTTCCCTAAGCGATCTCCACCGTTGATCATAATCAACGTGATCCAGGCCGTTAATTAAATAACAAATAATTATTTAATTAATTATAATTAATTTAATTAAACCAATTTTAAATAAATGAATTATAATATATAATTTTAATTCAATTAAATCATATTCAACTGAATTAAATAGGTCATTCAATTAATTCTCAATTAATTGTTCCCACATTAATTAAATATCAAATATTTAATTAATTTCACATTTGAATCATATTCAAATGAATCTCTCTCATTTTAACCTATAATTTTAATGTGCATCTAATGTACATTAAATATTAACTATAGAATTAATTTAATTAAATTAAATTAATTAATTCTCCAATTAATTAATTCATTAATTAAATATCATATATTTAATTAATTTACTATTTGAATCATAATTCAAATAATTCTCTCATATACTATAGTTTTAATATGAATCTCTTTCACATTAAATTTAACCTATAGTTTCAATATGAATCTAATTCATTTTTAATATTTGAACTCTTTCAAATACTTAATTCTCTCATTAATTAATTTTGAATCACATCCAAAATTAATTTTATACTATAAAGTTTAATTCACCAATTAAACTTATATTATATAATGTATCTTCATACATTATCTTAATTGTAACAAATACAATTTAATTCCCTTAATGAATTTGAACACACTTCAAATTCTATTCAAGACTATTTAACCTCAGAACCCTTTACGAGCTAGCAGGTGAACCTAATGGACCTACAAATCAGAAGCTCCAACGATACAAGACTAATTGGCTAAACTCATTAAACAAATAAGTCAACATTTGTTAACTGTGGGTCACTCCACTAAAGACCCACAGCTGCACTCTTCTCACTGTAGAATATTTCTGTGTCCACGGATATCAACCAATAACCAGTAAGTCAATCCTTCACGAGTGTTCGTAATGCTAGTTGGGTCAAATTACCGTTTTACCCCAGGGTTACCTCTGGATCCTTAAGTACTACTGATTCCTCTAATGAACAATCTGTTTATGATCCAATTGATGCGCAATTTGCTAACCGCAAGTGTATGGGTCAAGTAATAATATAGTGTTTTCGTGTAAAACGAGTGTCGTCCTCTGGATTGGTTTTCTAACAAATTAAGTATCGTGAATACTTTTGTCCAATTTTATTTAGGGAGCAAAACTCAATGATAAAGATAAAAGTAAAGACTAAAAGCATAAAAATAAAAGTGGAGACTCAAATGGAAAGACTCTTAGGGAATTGATTTCATTGATTAAGATTGAGGATTGATTAATAGGAATGAATTGACCGTGCAATTATTCTACAAGCCAAGGAAACTTTTATCACGATTACCTCTCCCGAGTATAATTGATTCTCATGCATATAAACTAACTTGATATCCCTATCTAAGTTCATTAACATGCAAGGCATTATTCGGTTCGGTCCTTGTTACGCTTCTAAAGATATTCCAAATCCCGTCACAAACTTAGAATTTCTACTCTAGTCATGCAATTAAACAAAGTAAGTCTTAGGCCAAATCCTCCCTCCCGAGTTAGATTCAACACTTAAATCATTCAATTAGTGATCAAGTAATTGAAAGCATTAAACAAAATTGCATGCATAAAATAAAAACACATTCATACCTAAAATCAATCCAAAAACTAAAACAATTACATCAATCCCTAAGACAAACAACTAGCAATTCATAGTCTTTAAACCATAAACACTAATTGAAAGAAAAGCCATAAAAACTACAAGAGGTAAGGGAAAGAGAAAGGAAAACTTGAATCCGTCGAAACCGACACGTCCCCGTCACGATCTCCACGTCTTCTCGCTTGATTCCCGCTCCTTGGCCTTGCTTTAGCTCCCACCAAAGGTCTCTAGTCGAAATTAGAGCTAAAATCTAACCAATTGGGCTCCCCTAATCCGTAGCTGAAAAGAGGAATTTATAGAAAATCTGTCGATAGCGTCGCGACGCTGTGGACATAGCGTCGCGACACTATGAATTTTTTTTATTTTTTATTTTATTTTTAATTTTTTTTTTAAGGATTGAACTCCATTTGACTCCAATTGCTGAATTAAGTTTCAAACACATACTTCCTACAAATAAAACATAAAAATGCATAAATTTGGGCAAATAATTGTAAAAGACTAACTTAATTAATCAGAGAAAAATAGCTAGCTATGCTCGCTATCAAATACCCCCAAACTTAAGCTTTTGCTAGTCCTCGAGCAAACTAAAAATCAAGCATACGGTGGAAGAATGGATGCAACAAACATGACTGGATCCTCAAGGCTCAAAAGTCAATAGTCAAGCAATCAAGAGACATGCACATAAGGACCAATGAGGGAGACAAATCAAAAGTTTTCCAAAATTAACTTGCACAAGCGAGATCTAACTCAACGAGATTAGACTCTACTAGCCCGGGATTGGATTATTAAACTCTCAACTCATCTTCCCTCTACACTAGCACTAAGGATTCACTAATGAGTCAATGGAACAAATTAGTTTGTTTTCATCCATACTTAGGTGCTTAATATTGAAAATTAAATCAAGCATTTATATGTGGCACTAGCTTTCACACACCTATTGCAGGGACCCTTAACCTGAGTTTTCTCTGGTTGGCCTAACTGATCACAACAGGGGTAGCTCTTTTTGCCTAAATCTTTATTACTCATTGCATTGCGCGCATAAGTCATGACTTTTTTTTTTTTTTTCAAATTGTAACAACAAGAGTGATTTTTCTTTATGAGCATGATAAGCATATATTCTTTTCTTTCCTCCTAAGCAAGACCAAACATGCTAATTTGCAAAAAATTAACTCTTTAGCTCTTCCCTACACCTATCGAGGTGACAACAAGCATATGAACCTAATAATTCGCTCCTAAGCATTCAAATCCAAATCTAGCCAAGACAAATACTCTACTCATGCAAGACATCTCCTAGAAAAAGTTTAAAAAGTCTCCCTTTTGGGCACTCATGCTTACAACTCATCGAAAGCTTGAAAATTGACAAGAAAGCCTATCCTAGGAAATCATAGTCATGCAAAAATAGCATCCAGAAAACAACCATATGCTAAATTCAAAGAAAGCTCAAAATTATAGCCCGAACTCAGATGCTCAAGAGCTCCACAAACATGCTATTCCACCCGCAAACTTAAAGCATACATTGTCCTCAATGTATGAAGAAAATAAAGCAAAATCAATCATGAGAACAATAAAAGAGTAGGAGGAGTGAACAATACTGCCCTGGAATGACGATGTCCTCTTTTATGGAAGCTTGCAAGCAAAGGAGAAACTGGAACCAAGAACTACAAAACAAAAACAAACAATAAATCAAAAGCAAAAAGACAAGTACAACTAAACTTACTTGGGTTGCCTCCCATAAGCGCTTGTTTAACGTCTTTAGCTCGACGTGCTCGTGCAGTCTGTCAAGGCACATAAAAATTCTCGTATTTCTTTGGGGCCTTCTTCCTTGAATCAATATAACCAACGATCACTAGTAAACTTACTAGCTTCTCATGGGCTCCTGAAACAGAATTATTTTTTGTATTTTTGAATAAAAGAAGCATAAAAGGAGAAATATCAAAATAAAGAGACTCTGACTCTAAAACTGACTCGTGAGAATAGAAAAAAGAACAATCAAAATCTACAAAGGATGGAGAAGATAAATCAGACGAAGGCTTTTCAACCTCAAACTCTACCTCCTGATCTTCCTCTGACACTTCAAGCTCATTTTCTTTTTCTTCCTCACAAACATGTTCTTGAAAGGTGCTACAACTCTCCAATTCTTCTCCACTGTCTATGCAACTCACCCCTAAATGCTCATCCTTAGCCAGATCGAAAGAACTAAGCTCCTGAATGGGTGCCAACGAATCATCGGCCACATGACTCACTAGACATCCTATGGAAGTGGATCCCACCTCACTAACTTCCTTTGGGATTTGAAGTCCTTTTATAATTTCATCAAATTTTAAACTCCTCGCTCTAGACTCCTCAATGTAATTTTGAACTATGCTTTCCAAGGAAGAATTTTCTTTTAAAGGGGTATAACTTGAAGATGAAAAATTGGAGTATGGTGTTGAATAAAAATCCATTCAAATCAATTAAAGCAACAATGATAATTAGGCTTCCAATCAAATAATAACCCAACAAGAACAAATGACAAAGACTCAAACAAAAAAGGAAAGAAAACAAACAAAGAAAACTAAATAGAAAAGGAAAACAAAAACAAAAAAGGAAATAAAACAAATAAGGAAAAAAATCAAACAAATAAGGAAAACACTAAAAAAGGAATGCAACAAATATGGACAAAAATGCAATCTACCTAAACAAAATAAAAACACACCCTAAATTAAGACCGAACAATTTTTCCACAATATTAATTTAACTAAATATACCAATCCCCGGCAACGGCGCCAAAAACTTGATGCGCAATTTGCTAACCGCAAGTGTACGGGTCAAGTAATAATATAGTGTTTTCGTGTAAAACGAGTGTTGTCCTCTGGATTGGTTTTCTAGCAAATTAAGTATCGTGAATACTTTTGTCCAATTTTATTTAGGGAGCAAAACTCAATGATAAAGATAAAAGTAAAGACTAAAAGCATAAAAATAAAAGTGGAGACTCAAATGGAAAGACTCTTAGGGAATTGATTTCATTGATTAAGATTGAGGATTGATTAATAGGAATGAATTGACCGTGCAAGTATTCTACAAGCCAAGGAAACTTTTATCACGATTACCTCTCCCGAGTATAATTGATTCTCATGCATATAAACTAACTTGATATCCCTATCTAAGTTCATTAACATGCAAGGCATTATTCGGTTCGGTCCTTGTTACGCTTCTAAAGATATTCCAAATCCCGTCACAAACTTAGAATTTCTACTCTAGTCATGAAATTAAACAAAGTAAGTCTTAGGCCAAATCCTCCCTCCCGAGTTAGATTCAACACTTAAATCATTCAATTAGTGATCAAGTAATTGAAAGCATTAAACAAAATTGCATGCATAAAATAAAAACACATTCATACCTAAAATCAATCCAAAAACTAAAACAATTACATCAATCCCTAAGACAAACAACTAGCAATTCATAGTCTTTAAACCATAAACACTAATTGAAAGAAAAGCCATAAAAACTACAAGAGGTAAGGGAAAGAGAAAGGAAAACTTGAATCCGTCGAAACCGACACGTCCTCGTCACGATCTCCACGTCTTCTCGCTTGATTCCCGCTCCTTGGCCTTGCTTTAGCTCCCACCAAAGGTCTCTAGTCGAAATTAGGGCTAAAATCTAACCAATTGGACTCCCCTAATCCGTAGCTGAAAAGAGGAATTTATAGAAAATCTGTCGATAGTGTCGCGACGCTGTGCACATAGCGTTGCGACGCTACGAATTTTTTTTTTTTTTTTTTTTTTTTTTTTTTTTTTTTTTTTTTAAGGATTGAACTCCATTTGACTCCAATTGCTGAATTAAGCTTCAAACACATACTTCCTACAAATAAAACATAAAAATGCATAAATTTGGGTAAATAATTGTAAAAGACTAACTTAATTAATCAGAGAAAAATAGCTAGCTATGCTCGCTATCACCAATCAATAAACAGCAATTCCTCTCGAGCCAGGAGAGGATGGGCGCCCTTGTTCAAGACCCAGAATCAGCCCTTAAGGGAACACACATCTGCTTACCCCAATAAGGGAAGGAGTGAATTACATCTTGTAAAGTTATGTTCTCAGCCCCCACTCGGTCTTGCCCCTAAAATGGTAGGCTTATTGAGTCGGCGAACTGGCCAGTCTCACTCATACAAATCTAAGGACAATCCCTCCTGAAAGGGGTTCATAACATACTCAGGATTTAGATTGAGTTACCTAGGTCATCCTATTGAAATAGAAACCTAAACTAGTTAACGGTGTTACATCTAGTGGTTACTATTTCGCCGTCCGGTCTTATGCAAACTCATTACACAGGATACTCCCACTCGCATGTCTCCTACATGGATGCTTTGGATAATTGCATCTGTATCGAATACAAAGTGAGCCATATCACATAGTGTTACCAAGATAAGGTACTCAACCTTATCCCTATACTATAGACCATTTAGGTTGTTACTTGAACACTGATCCCCGTATGTCCCCACATACTTGTTCAAGTTTCATCTAAACAACCTAGGATCTTAGTTTATTGGATTTGGGTCAAATTGTGCAATTTTAGTAACAATAACTCTTTATTGTACAAACCTCAATAACAACGTATTGAGACAAGTGAACAATTTGTCATCATTCATTATCTAAGAGTTTTAGGGCATAAAACCCAACACACATAAGAAATCATAAGCCACGAAGTAAGGTCGTATTAAGTGAATTAACTATTAAAGCTACAGAAATATCAACAAGGGTTGTTGATGAGGCTGACCCTTCAAGAGTTGTTGATGGGGTGGATTCATCTGGACAATCACATCCATCTCAAGAGTTGAGAGTGCCTCCACGTGGTGGGAGGGTTGTTATATAACCTGATTGTTACATGGGCTTAACTGAGGCCCAGGTCTTCATACTTGATGATGGCATAGAGGATCCATTATCTTACAGACAAGTAATAAATGATGTTGACAAGGACCAATGGATTAAAGCCATGGACTTGGAAATGGAGTCTATGTAGTTCAATTCTGTCTAGGATCTTGTAGATCAACCTGATGGGGTAAAACCTATAGGTTGCAAATGGATCTACAAGAGAAAACGAGACGTAGAAGGTAAAGTACAAACCTTCAAGGCTAGACTCGTGGCAAAGGGTTATACCCTATTGCCATGTTGAAGTCTATTAGGATACTCTTGTCCATTGCCACGTTTTATCATTATAAAATATGACAAATAGATGTCAAGACTGCTTTTCTGAATGGTAATCTTGAAGAGAGTATTTATATGTCTCAACCAGAAGGGTTCATTCAGCAAGGTCAAGAGCAAAAGGTTTGCAAGCTTAATCGATCCATTTATGGATTGAAATTAGCATCTCGATCTTGGAATATAAGATTTGATACTGCGATCAAATCTTTTGGCTTTGATCAAAACATTGATGAACCTTGTGTTTACAAGAAGATCGTCAATAGTTCAGTAGCTTTCTTAGTGTTGTATGTGGATGATATCCTACTCATTGGAAATGATGTAGGTTATCTTACTGACATAAAGAAGTGGCTAGCAGCAGCTCAATTCCAAATGAAAGATTTGAGAGAAGCTCAATTTGTTCTTGAGATCCAAATTGTTTGGAACCATAAGGACAGAACGCTAGCCCTGTCTCAAGCGTCTTATATCAACAAGATGTTGGTTCAATATAAGATGTTGAATTCCAAAAAGAGTTTAATACCTTAGCTTTCAGGCATGGAATTCATTTGTCTAAGGAACAATGTCCTAAGACACCTCAAGAAGTTGAGGACATGAGACACATTGATAGCGAGCATAGCAAGCTATTGTTCCCTATCTATTTTAGTTAGTCTTTGAGAGTAAATTTTCCAAATTTATGCACTTTAATGTTTATTTGTAGGAATTGATTATTGGAGCTTAATTGGAGAAATCGAAGTCAATTGGGTGTTCGAGACACTAAAAGAGGTCAAAAAACCGAAAAGAATCAAGTTAAAAGCTTCCAAAATAGGCTCATCCGAGAGCAAGCGTCAAGACGCTGCTCTTTGGGCGTCTCGACGCTGGTTTTCCTTGTTTGTTTTTTGCGGTGGCAGGGACAGCGTCGCGACGCTATCAACAGATTTTCTACACATTCATTCTTTTGAGCTACGGATTGGGGGAGTCCAATTGGTTAGATTTTAGCCCTAAGTTCGACTAGAGACCTTTGGTGGAAGCTGAAGCAAGGCCAAGGAGCGGGAATCAAGCGAGAAGACATGGAGATCGTGACGGGGACGTGCCGATTTCGACGGATTCGAGTTTTCCTTTCTCTTTCCCTTACCTCTTATAGTTTTTATGGCTTTTCTTTCAATTAGTGTTTGTGGTTTAAATACTATGAATTGCTAGTTGTTTGTCTTAGGGATTGATGTAGTTGTTTTAGTTTGTTGGATTGATTTGTGGTATGAATATGCATTTATTTTACCTATGCAATTATGGTTAAATGCTTTCAATTACTTGATCACTAGTTGAATGATTTGAGTGTTGAATCTTGCTCGGGAGAGGGGATTTGGCCTAAGACTTACTTTATTTAATTGCATGACTAAAGTAGAAATTCTAAGTTTGTGACGGGATATGGAATAACTTTAGAAGTTGCTTGAAGAACTAAATCCAATGCCTTGCATGTTAATGAATTATGCTCTGGAGAGATAGTTGGTTGCATGCATGAGAATCAATTATGCTTGGGAGAGATAGTTGTGATAAAAGGTTCCTAGACTTGGTAGAATAATTGCATGTGAAATTCATTCCATTAATTAATCCTCAATCTCAACAATGAAATCAATTCCCTAAGAGTCTTTCCATTTGAATCTCCACCCTTTATTTTATGCTTTTTTTCTTTAAATTTATCTTTTTCATTAAGTTTTCGCACCCTAAATAAAATTGAACAAAAGTATTCACGGTACTTAATTAACTTAAAAACCAATCCAGAGGACGACACTCGTTTAATCACGAAAACACTATATTATTACTTGACCTGTACACTTGCGGTAAACAAATATGCTTCAGCTGTGGGCAACTTAATGTATGTCATGTTGTGTACAAGACCCAACATCCGTTATGCAATAGGGATTGTCAGTAGGTATCAATCCAATCTAGGATTTGATCACTAGACAGTTGTTAAGAATATCTTCAAGTATCTTAGGAGAACGAGGGACTATATGATGGTGTATGGGGCTAAGGATTTGACCCTTACAGGATACACTAACTCTAACTTCCAATCTGACAAGGATTCTAGGAAATCCACGTCAGAGTCAGTGTTCACCCTTAACAGGGAGTTGTAGTGTGGCGAAGCATGAAGTAAGGATGCATTGCAGACTCCATTATGGAGACTGAGTATGTAGTTGCTGTGAAGCCGCAAAAGACATCGTTGATCCATTTACGAAGGCTCTCTCAGCTAAAGTGTTTGAGAGTCATCTAGAGAAGGTCTAGGAGATTCATACATAGTATAATCTAGGGCAAATGGGAGATGTGTAATGGGTATGAAGAGGCCCTGGTTTATTGTATTTGTATGCAATGTACTTATACAATTAACATTTCCCACTAACTAGAGTTTTAGTTCAAGTGGGAATTTCTTGGGTTTTATACCCTAAAACTCGTAGATAGTAAATGTAAATTATTGATTGTTATCAATAAAGTGTTATTGATCATTATTCTATAAAGATTTGTCAAATTATTGTATTAATCATGTCTTAAATAACCCTAAACTCAATAAACTAAAATTCTAGGTTGTTATATGAATCTTGAACTGTATGTGGAGACATACGGGGATCAGTGTTCAAGATACAGCCTAAACAGTCTATAGTATAGAGTAAGGTTGGGTACCTTATCCTGGTAACACTATGGATACAGCCCAGCTTGTAGTTGATACAAACGTAATGATCCAACGTGTTCGTGTAGGGGACACGCGAGTGGGGGTATCCTATGCAATGAGTTTGCATGAGATCGAACCGCGAAATAGTAACCACTAGATGTAACTCCGTTGACTAGTAAGGTTTCCATTTCACTAGGATGGCCTAGGCAACTTAGTCTCAATCCTGAGTGTATTATGAACTCCTGTTCGCGAGGGATTGTCCTTTCATTTGTATGGGTCAGAGTGGCCAGATCGCCGACTTAAGAAGCCTACCATTTTGGGGACAAGACCGAGTGGGTGAGTGGGAACATAATCACACAAGATGGAATTCACTCCTTCCCAACTTCAGGGTAAGTAAATGAGTGTTCCCTTAAGTGGTGTCTCCAGGACTTAAACAATGGGTCCTACCCTCTCACTGGCACGAGAGGGATTTTTCTTTATTGGTTGGACCATAAAAAGGTTGTTCATTAGAGGAGCACTGGTACATGAGGATATAGATGTAACCTAGGGGTAAAACAGTAATTTGACCCTGCTTGTGCTACGAACACTCATGAAGGACTAACTTGCTGTTATTGGTCTATATTCGTGGACACAGAAATATGTTGCAGTGAGAAGAGTGCAGTTGTGGCTCTATGGTGGAGTGTACCCACAGTTAACGAATATTGATTAAATTTGGTTAATGAGTTTAGCCAAATTAATCTCATATCGTTGGAGCTTCTGATCTATAGGTGGCCGGACGAGTTTGTCGAGTCCTCATCGCCAAATAAAATTTATGAACTCTGACTCTATGCTACTTTGCAGTAGGTAGTGATCGGGTCGTCCACAGGGAAAGGGTGATCTTTATTAATTTTTGGGTTTTCGTTGAACAGAGGGGTTGGTACAAAAATAGGGATTTTGGTTTGTCATTAACTGAAAAAAAAATAGCAAGGAAAAGTAAAAATACCAGAAAAGGGAAAATAGCATGCAACAAGATCAAACAAAAGTAAAATTCGAATGGAATCAAATAAAAGACAGGACTGTCGGATTGGTTATTTCTTGAATTAATTAGGCACAACGAATCATTGTTTTCTCTAAATATAAAATTCTGAATTATCTTCTTGCCCGGATTGCTTCTTGGTTGTTTAGATAATCCACCTGCTTAACCTGTGTTTTACCAACTAAACTCCCCGATACTCCATGAATAATTTAATTGGTTAATTATTTTAATTGCGCCCTCTGCCTCTTATGCTTAGATCGATAAATCCCCAAACTAAATTTAATTAATTAAATTAGTAATCCGATAAATCCTCAAAACTACTAATCAATTAATCGCATTATCTTACAAGGCCCAGAATTGTTTAAATAAACTAGGAGTTGTAATTCTCTAATCTAATTAAATCAACTTCTCCTATGCCCTTAGGCCTATCGGAAGTCTACGCTAGGCTACCGTCAAACTAGCGATGGATCTACCTCAACCTAGTGGCTATCTATTTATAACAAATAAATTAAATTTGCAACCAATTTAAGGGACGTCAATTCTTAAACTAATATGCAAACGTAATTATGTAAACAAGAGCAAAAGATCTAATAAAACTCATTCAAGACAGAATTGAAAGCCAACAAACTCATCTAAATATAGTGATTGTGAGTATCGTCTCCACAGGGATTGGATTTATTCAATTAATTACCGCGAATAATCTTGCTTAGCTTTATTTAGAGAACAAAATCTAATACCAAAAAAGAATAACAAAAAGCTAATCTAGAAAGCAAAAGATAAATGGAGACACAATTTGGAGGGATAATTCTAGAGCGCTGATTTCATTAGTTGGACCTTTAATTACTTAATTAGCTAACTCAGATTAATTAGTCATTCAATTCATAAGTCTAGAAGCCTAATATCAAGGACTCTCCTGTCGATCTCCTCCTATTCTCATGCGTTTTAATAAAGAATCTCCTTTCTGTTTCCTCTTTATTTACTAAGCATGACATTACAACCCTTCAATACAACCTCTAACGTTATTTATTTTATCCCGTGTCACTCGAGTAAATAAACGTCAGTCATGAATTCAGTTCTAGTCTAAGATTCTCTCCGTCGAGTTTCCACTTAGTAACAATTCATTTAATCAATGATCAGGTGATTAAGAGCATTAAGGACAAAATGCACAAATGAATGATAATGACAACCAAACCAAATTACTTCATTAATTAAACAAAGGTTCAACAACTAAATCAAAACTCATAGAATTTAGGAATTAATTACTCATAATCACTAAACATCCAATAATTCCTAATCACAACTATTCTAGAAACTAAAAGTAAAGGAAAAGGAAGAGAAATGCTCAATAAAATGTTGATCTCCTCAATCCCATGGCGACCTCCATCGATCCCGAGCTACCAAGATCTTCAACAAGGCTCCCAAAACTCTCCCAAAACCCCCAATTTCAGTATTGAATCAAGAATAGGGTGAAAACCCTCAAATTGGCTCCCATAATCCGGTTGCAAATGGCCCCTTTTATAGTTGTCCAGCAGCGATAGCGTCGCAACGTTGGTACGTCATGTGCTAGAGCCCAAGTCACCTCAACGTCGCGACGCTGAGGGCAGCGTCTCGACGCTGTCCCATTTCCAGAATCTTCTCCACAGCTGGTCGTCATCGAGACGCCCAAGGCTAGCGTCGAGACGCTAGGCCTCGGATCCTCTCTTGAAAAATTTGCCCTTTGATCATCAGAAAGATCATCAGAAAGTAACATACATACATTCTCACTTACCTCCTCCTTACCAGAGGACTTAACCTTACCTTGATACCAAGCTTTTTGGAACACGGTATAGGATGGAATTTGTGCTACCGTCTCGAGAAAGGGGATGTTCACCTGCAACTTCCTAAACACTTCTAATTCATCCTGTGCATCAAAAGAAACAAGATTAGCATTAAGCTCGAAGGAAGTGGGATAAGTACTTACCTCATCATTTTTGTTAACAGAAAAGTTTTTTTTCAAAAGAAGAATTTTTATCAAGAGAAGGGGAAAAGAAGGATCCTCGAGGAAAATTGGTTGGGCTACTCCACTCCATAAGGCACTGACGTTCACCTTAGGATTGACCTCATGCTGTGGAGGTAGTTTTCCTGAGCTTCTGTTTTCCAACTTGCTGATCTGCATGGCCATCTGAGTCATCTGACTCCCTAGGTTCTAAATTGCATTCTTGGTTTCCTTCTAGAACTGCAAAGAACTGTCAGCAAGCTCCTTCACAATCTCATCTAAAGACTTACCTGAAGAGGAACCTGTGGCTTGGTACTGATTGAACACCTGGGGCTTTTGATTCCCATAACTGAAGTTTGGATGGTCGCGCCACCCCGGATTGTAGGTGTTCCCGTATGGATTGTAGGGCCCTTGGTTCCCATTGTTCCCAACATAGCCACCTATGGCATTGACTTCGCCGCTCTCCTGGAGCTGGGGACATTCATAAGTAGTGTGAGAGGTCATCGAACACAACCCACAAGCCTTTACTTGTGTTTTACCTGCACACATAGAACGAACAAGCTTAGCTAAATCAGAAAGTTCAAAACACATCTCACTTACCTCATTTTTTGAAGCAACCTAAACAGGTGCTGCAAGGTCTCTTGTGTCTAACTTTTGTGAGTTTTCTGCCATGCTCAAAATGAGTGCTCGGACCTCAACTTCCATCTTATTCACCAGTGCACCACCACTAGCAGCGTCGATCATACTCCTGTCCATGGGGAGAAATCCCTCATAAATGTATTGGATCAGAAGTTGATTTGAAATCTAATGGTGAGGGAAACTAGCACATAGTCGCTTGAATCTCTCCCAATACTCGTACAGGGTCTCCCTGGAGATCTGGGTAATTTCATAGATCTCCTTCCTCAGATTTTCTACTCTGCTCGTAGGAAAGAACTTTTCCAAGAAAAGTCTTTTCATCTCGTTTCAGGTAGTCACCGAGCCTGATGGTAGATAATACAACCAGTCCTTGGCTTGGTCTTTCAGAGAGAATAGGAATGTCCTCAAGTTGATGGCCTCCTCTGTAACCCCGTGTGGCCTCATACCAGAGCACACGATGTGGAACTCCTTCAGATGCTTATGTGGATCCTCTTCTGCACTACCATGAAAGATAGGAACTAAGTGGATCAAATTGAATTTATGTTCAAAGGTACCTATCGTTTCATGGTAGGTAATGCAAAGGGGCTCCTGATTTAAATCAGGCACTACCATCTATCTGAACGTTTGATCTCCCATCTCAGGAAAATGAATGGGCTCTCTACTCTCGCTCTCTCTGCTCCTTACTCGCCTCCTCAAGCGTCGCTCCTCCCGTGTGATTTCAAGATTGTATCTTAAATTCTTATTCTGAACGGAATGAGTGATCATACAAAAGAAACAGTAGAGGAGAAAAATGCAAAAACCCAAAAATTAAAAAGAAAACAAATGTCTTTCCCCGACAACGACGCCAATTTGGCCTGACGAGTTTGTCGAGTCCTCGTCGCCAAATAAAATTTATAAACTCTGACTCTATGCTACTTTACAGTAGGTAATGGTCGGGTCGTCCACAGGGAAAGGGTGATCTTTATTAATTTTTGGGTTTTCGTTGAACATGGGGTTGGTACAAAAAGCGGGGTTTTGGTTTGTCACTAACTGAAATAAAAATAGCAAGGAAAAGTAAAAATGTCGGAAAAGGGAAAATAGAATGCAACAAGATCAAACAAATAAAAATCGAATGGAATCAAATAAAAGACGAATCTGTCAGATTGGTTAAATCCGATGGATCATTGTTTACTCTAAATATAAAATTCTTGAATTATCTTATTGCCCAGATTGCTTCTTGGTTCTTCATATAATCCACCTACTTAACCAGTGTTTAACCAACTAAACTCCCCAATACTCCACGAACAATTTAATTGGTTAATTATTTTAATTGTGCCCGCCGCCTCTTATTCTTACACCGCTAAATTCTCAACCTAAATCTAATTAATTAAATTAGTAATCCTATAAATCGTCAAAACTACTAATCAATTAATCGCATTATCTTATAAGGTCGAAATTGTCTAATTAAACTAGGAGTTGTAATTCTCTAATCTAATTAAATCAATTTCTCCTAGGTCCTTAGGCCTATCAGAAGTCTACGCTAGGCTACCGTCAAACTGGTGATGAATCCGCCTCAACCTAGTGGCTATCTATTTATAACAAATAAATTACATTTGCAACCAATTTAAGGGACGTCAATTCTTAAACTAATATGCAAATGTAATTGTGTAAACAAGAGCATAGGATGCAATAAAACTCATTCAAGACAGAATTGAAAACCAGCAAACTCATCTAAATACCTAATCATTCAAGAAATAGATCCAATCCAACAATCTAAGGGGTTTAGCCCCTCTTGCTAAAAGATAAATCAACAAAACAACAAGGATTCATAGAAAAATAAAGAAGAAACCTGGAAAGAATTCAGTTATGGACTCAAAGGAACGAAAAGCTACAGAGGGAATTCATCTAAAACAGCTGAAAAAGTGACCTAGCAACTAAAAAGATGAAAATTTTCGTATTTATAGTTAACGCCAGCATCGAGATGCTGGCCCTTCTGTCCGAGGGTTAAAATCGGGGCAGCGTCTCGACGCTACCATTATAGCGTCGAGACGCTTGCTCTCGGGTTTACCCAAATTGCAAAATTTCTTGTTCGGTCCATTTGGCTCCAAAGACGGTGTCCAAGCGCTCCAGGCGATGCCTTTCGCTTCATGTCGTCTCGGGGACTCCAAAATAGCTCAAAAACATCATAAAACTCTTGAGTTTGCGCCGAATTGAAATATAGGCCAAATTGTCCTCTTGTGCTCGAATTCCTATAAAACATACAATTAAATAATCAAACGCACAGTAACAACATCAAATTAAAGGTGATAAGAGAGTATATTTCGGGTGCTATCAGTAGGTTCATTAGGTCCCACTGGTAGCTCGTAAAGGGTAATTGAGGAAATTAAGTCTCGATTAATAAGGGAAATAAGATATTGTATAATGATACTTTATAATATAAATTTAAATTTGGATATGATTCAAAATTAATTAAATATTTGAATTCAATTAAATAAATTAATTAGATTCATATTAAAACTATGGGTTATGTGGGAGATGTTCATTTAAATATGATTTAAATGAAATGATTTAATTAATTGATTTAATTAAATAAATCCCAATCCCATTACAACTGGAAAGAGTAATTAATTATTAATTAATTAAATATATTCCTAACCTATTACGAATAGGAAAGGGATATGGTATTCTATATAACCCATAGAATGCCTCCCAGTTGTCTCACTCTCTCAATTCATTGAATTCTCCCTAAAATCAAGAAAAACGTCCCCACTGCCTTAGCCTCAAATTCCCCAAAGAATACCAATGTTTCCCTATGGTAGTGTTCCAAGTTGTTCTTGATTATTTCTCAAGCAGTTTGTGAAATTAATCTGAGTCGTCAATGAGAGTAAGTAACTTATTACTTTGTGTAAATTAGAATTAGATTCTATAATTTTTCAGCATGTTTAATCTAGATATACAATAGATTATGAATGTATATATGTTGCTAGTGTATTGGTATTTCATGATTCTAAATTAATTGCGAATTGTTCCTAAACTGCTTCCGCTACGTCAGGACCCCCGTCCCTACAGAATCCTCAGGTGCCGAACAAAGAAGCTGTGAGTCTTGAAGTAGTCATGGGGAGGTCTATGGTTGAGCTCTTGGCAGGCGGGTATACTCCAAAGAAAAGAAGTCGTCCTGGGATAAGAGCAAACTCTCGGTAAAGCCTAGAGAGCTCGGTGGATGGATGACTATTTGAAGGGAGGCTCAGTGGTACTTTGTTCGAGGGCAGGATTGTTGGGAGTGCTACCAAAGTCCCACATCGGCTAGATTACGGGAAGATCATGGGTATATAAAGGAGGATAAGTATCTCCATTGGTATGAGGCCTTTTGGGGGTAAACCAAAAGCAAAGCCATGAGGGCTTTATGCCAAAAGTGGACAATATCATACCACTATGGAGATTTGTGTAGTGTCCTTTGTCCCTTACAACAAATGTATTAACTAAAAAATCTGAGTGTATTTATTTTGACTTAAAGGAAAGCTATTGTGAGAATGTTTAGTACAGTGACAAACTTCACATGTGATGACCGCAAAGTGCACGGGCCGCAAGTAATAATAAAATGGAAGTATTCTGAGTATCGAATCCACAGGGAGGTGTAACGATATTTAAACAAAGCAATTAATTCCTGATCACTAAAAGTACTTGGGAGAAATATTATTTAGGGACCCAATCTTGATGCTAAAATGAATTAAAAATTAAAGCAAGTAAAGAAATCAAATGATCAATCAAAGAAATAAAAAAATGGAGAAAGAGTTTGAGTGAGAAGCGGGGTCTTGAAAATCAATTTATAGCTAATTAATTACTATAATTATCCTATCTCATTGCCCGACTAATTATAATCCTAGAATCTCTGATTCATTATCGAAATCTAAGTTTCACCAACTAATCATGTTGTCACTACGAGCAGTTAAACTAGTTGCATGGATTATGATCTATCCTAATTTCTCTCCGTCGAGTTTCCATTAGGAATCGAATCAATATATAATTAGCCAGATCATATACAGCATTACGAACATCCATACAAATAATTAGTTAAATGGACAAGAGATAGGTAATCATAATAACAATTAACTCTGAATTTTCATTTCAAGACCCCAAAATGGGTTTAGCTATACATGGCTATAATATCCACAATGTATACAATAAAAAGCATAATTTGGAGCAAAATAAGAGTAAAGGAAGTGATCATCGAGAACCCTGTCGCTTGCGCTTGGAGTCCCTCTGAAACACACTCCGAGCCTCCTAGAGTGCTCACTACAAGCTCCCCACAAAATTTCCCACTCTTAACTCTCAAAAAGGCTAAAAAGCCTTGAGATAATGCTCAAAGAGAGCAAAGGAAAGGAAGGAAGGAAGGATGGATTGATTGATGCCAAAATGGGGTACCAAGGGGTCCCTTTTATAGGCCTGGAATAGGGACAGCATCGCGACGCTGTGACGTCACTCGACTTGCCCGGCAAGAAATTGGACAGCGTCTCGACGATGTCCTCATAGCGTCGCGACGCTGTGACGCTTCCAGAACTTCTCCTCGCGGGCTGGGCTTGAATTTGTGCCATCTTCTTTCTTTTCTTGATTTTAACTTGGAATGTTGACTTTTGGGCTTCCCGTTTGACCCATCCTTGGAAAATTGGCTTGATATGCTCATTTTTGGGCCTTTTTTCACCAAAAATCCACAATTTGCTCCTTAGGACAAAATAATGAATTTCATTAGATTTTCTCAATAAAAACACAATAAAAGCACTTAAAAGCCTAATAATTTGGACTAAAATAGCGACATTTCTACCCGCTATCAACGTGCTTAATCCAAATAAGCCATTGAGTTATTCAAAAAAGGAAGCAACTTCACTACATTCTTTGAAGGATGGCCAAATTGATGATGTCATAGCTCAAAGAATTTTGAATTAGGAACTTAAACCAGTTGCACTATTAAGCCTTTAATTGATAATAAAGTTCATCTTGTCTTTCACTTGTGCCAATCACTTCCCCCGAACATTGGTCTTGTATACCACACAAGTTAGAATTAAATTGGACAAAACAATGGAGATCAACATTCAATTATGAAACTAAGATCAAATTGCAGTGTAATTTAGGAACAAAGAGAACATTGTGAAGTATTATGGAGTTCTTCTTCAATCTCACAACACCCTCTTTAGTAGCAACAACTGTTTAACGGCCATTCGGAAGATCCATGGGACATGGAGAAACCCACGTGAACATTTAATAAACAAGATTCATTACTAGTAACATGATGAAAACATTTAGTATCAATTATCCAATGATCCATACTCAACTTACTGTTGGGAGTGCGACCAAAGTCCCACACATTGGCTAGATAAGGGGAAGAGATCATGGGTATATAACGGAGGACAAGTATCTCCATTGGTATGAGAAAGCAAAGTTATGAGGGCTTATGCCCAAAGTGCACAATATCATACCATTGTGAAGATATGTGGAGCGTTCATCATCCCTTACAAGTGGTATCAGAGTCATGCCTCAAATGTAGCCGTGTTGGGTGGAATCCTCAAGTACTGAACAAAGAAGTTGTGAGCCTTGAAGTAGTCATGGGGAGGTTGATAGCACCTAATTCGTGCTATCTTATTATAGCTAATCTAAGCTTGTTAGAAGCATTTTATGTTTTAATTGTCTTATTTTCAGGTAATTCAAGCACAGGTAACATTGGGAGGAAACCACACGAATTGGTACTAATTCGGGCCAACTGGAGCGTTTTTTAGCCATCTCGAAGTCTATGGACGACGAGGAGGTAAAAAGTATCGAGCGGGTCGAAGCAGGCCTGAAGAATAATGCCAAGAAGTTAAAGGTTCAAGCCCCAAACCGAGATGAACCGAACTAAACCGAGAAAAAGGACAAAATGCTGGAAAAGGGGTCAGCGTCGAGACGCTGACGCGAATTTTACACGGAAGGTAGTATCGTAGTGTCGAGACGCTATTTTCCTAGCATCTCGATGCTATGACGATTATTATAAATATTAGGACTCGGTTTAGTCCGCTGTTAGTTCAGAATTTCGATTTTTATTTCGTTCTCTTTGTATTTTCTCTGTTCTTTTCTGTTCTCTTAGGTTCTTAGCTCATTTAGGATGATTTCTTTCCAGTTTATTTCATTGTTTTTGTACATTATGTGCAGCTAATTCATTGTATTGTTGGGTTTGGTGATGAACGGCTAAACAATTAATAGAATTGGTTGAGTTTGATGGTTATCTTTTGAATTCTATGAGTTTTTGTTTCAGTTTCTTATGTATCTTGATTAAACCAATGCAATCAATTTATTTTCTTTGAATTGATGGCTCTTAGGGAGTGAGTTGGTTGCATTCTACTTGTTATTTTAGATAGCCATTAGGTTGAGACAAGACAAGCGTTAAGTTATGTTGAATTCGTAGTGTAGATTCTTGATAGGCCTAAGAGCAATAGAAAATTTCTGCAAATTACTTTGAATGTATGTTTGAATTAATTGCTTTAATTCCCAGTCCTTATTCTTAATGCGATTAGTGTAGGTGATCGACTGCGAGGGTTATCGAGTTGGTTAATCTAAATTAATTAGAAATAATTTGAATGTTAATTTGGGTTATGCATGAGGGACAACAGGCGTAATTAAAATTGGTTAATCAATTAATTTTTGAGGTTACAGGTTAATTGATTAGCTGTGCACAGGTTATGAGGAGGGTTATTCGATTAGTCAATAAGCAATGCCAAACCAAAACATAAATTCATATAATTAATTTAGATCAAACTAGGAAGAAAAACTATAATCGATTCAGTAGGATTCAACAAATTCAACAATATCTCTCTTACTGATTTTCTTTATTCTCTATTTCTCTTTATTGCCTTTTTACCTATTGTGCACCTTTTATTCTTCCTGCCTTTTATTTCGACGTCTTTCATCTTTGAAAACCCCCCTTTTTGTGTTTGCACGAGAACCTATATTCTATTAGGACTCTTTTCCCTATGTTCGACCCCGACCACTATTACTATGAAAGTAGTTTGGTGTCATGGATTACAAATTTTATATGATTCGAATCCTTGACAAGTCCCGTCAGAGGTCCGTGGTTGAGCTCTGGGCAGGTGGTCTGTGGTTAATGTTGGTATGGACGAGGATAATATGGATGTTGGCATAAATCCCCAAGCAGTCTCACCCTCACCTAACATGACTCATCGTGTTGAGCAGCCACCCTCACTATTCGAGCCTTAATTGTCTGCTTGAGTTGTTAGTGAAGATCTCATTAGTGAGGGGGTGGGTGAAGAACACTTGGGCCTGGGTTTTAGGCAAAGATCCCATCGATAAAATTGCGAGACTATGTAAGAAATACAATTATCAAGAAAAGTCCATTTATTTCTCCACCTAATTAGCAATATCACACTCCCTTGGGTAACACATTATGTTAGTTTTACAAATTTACTTTTCAACACCGAAATTTTCTTGTAGCTACAACAACAAGTGTTGAACCACGATCCTTTAAAGAGGTTGTAAAGGATGTTGGTTGGCATACTACAATGCAACATGAAACTCTTGCCTTGGAAGACAAAGACCCTTGGACTGTGGGAGAAATTACCTTCTATCAAGAAGGCCTTGAGCAATAAATGGTGTACAGTATAAAATATAACCTTGATAAAAGTATTGAGAGAAGTAAGATTAGTTGTGTTTGGAAATCATGAAGTTGAAGGAATTGACTGCACACTAAGATGTTTGCTCCAGTAGTAAAAATGGTGATAGTTCGAGTTTCCTAGTTGTTGCAACATTAAAGAATTGGAAATTGCATCAAATGGATTTTCATAATGTCTTCATTCATGGCGATTTAGATGAGGAAGTATATATGGAACTCCCTCTAGGCTTTAACTCTAATGATCTCTGTAAAGAGAGCTCATTAAGTCATGTGCTTGGCACGTGTTTATTGTTATTTTATATTAGGTTGAAAACTGTTTTTGAGTTGTAATTCTCTATTGTACTCATACAGAAAATGACTATGTATAGGAGTTGTTCTCCCTTTCATATAAATCATCTCATGTATTCAGACCATTCGATTGAAGAAAATAATGAAGATGAAATGCTTTCCCTGTAATTTCTGTTCTTGATTCTTTCTATTTTCACAATCTCACTATGGTTTTCTGTTTGAGTAAGTCGTTGGTATGCATGGTTTGTAATAAGCCCTTCAATGTTGGTTTGCAAAAAGCTTGGGACAACTTTAAAGGGGTATTGTTTCCTTCAATCCTACTTCGATTATTCTCGGTTTACTTACACTAAAGGATTCATACCAATTAATATACTAGTGTATGTTGATATTTTGATAATTTCTAGTAATGATTGTGTTAAGGACGAGGACGCGATATTGTCCACTTTGGGCATAAGCCCTCATGGCTTCGCTTTTGGTTCCACCCAAAAGGCCTCGTCCCAATGGAGATACTTGTCCTCCCTTATAAACCTATGATCATCTCCTTATTTAGCCAATTTGGGACTTTGGTCACACTCCCAAAGCCCAACAATCCTCCCCTCAAATAATCATCTATCCGTCCATATCTCCTTTCTTAGGGAGGAGCTTTGCTCTTAGAGCCAAATTACGGATTCTATCTGTCCATATCTCCTTTCTTTAGGGAGGAATTTGCTCTTAGAGCCATATTACTGATTCTATCCGTCCATATCTCCTTTCTTACGAGGGAGTTTGCTCTTAGAGCCATATTACGGATCTCTCCATGACTACTTCTTCAAAGCTCACAAATTCTTTTTGTTCGACACCCAAGGATTCTATCGACATGGCTAAGTTGGGGTCTAGCTCTAATACCACTTGTTAAGGATGAGGACACGATAGATCTCCACAATGGTATGATATTGTCCACTTTAGGCATAAGCCCTTATGGCTTTGCTTTTGGTTCCACCCAAAAGGCCTCATACCAATGGAGATACTTGTCCTCCCTTATAAACCCATGATCATCCCCTTATCTAGCCAATGTGGGACTTAGGTCGCACTCCCAATTCCCAACAGATTTCGCTGTGGCGAGAGTTTTTAAAGCATGTTTTTGAGCAACTGATTTTTATGGTATCAAAGTAGAAGGTCCTATGTTTGAACCCTCATAAAGTCATTTCATTCCTAATTAATATTAATTTCCACTTGTTGGGCCTTATACAGAATGTCCAAAAGTCCATTAAGTGAGAGAGAGTAAGAAAGTATTGATATATAATTAAATTTGTTGTAATTCATCAGCTTAAGCTTTAGTTTGATTGGTGATTTAACAGTTTCCATTTCTTGTTTCTTGTTCTCATTTCTGATTTTCTAAGAATCATACTGGGTAATCCAACTCGTTTCTTGATTCTAATTTTTTAAATATGTTTATTAAAATAGAGTAAAATTTTGGAAACTACAAAAAATAGTTTTTATTCTTCCATTTCTACACATTCTCTAAGACCGTGAGGTCTTATTTGTAGATTCTTTATGATCTCTTGAAATGTGTTTTCTATATCTCTCTGATGAAGAGATCTCTCTCTCTCTGTTTTTTTTTTTTTTTTTTTTTTTTTTTTGCATTATGCATGTTTTAATTAAAACAAAGAAAAAGAAAAAAAATAATTCTCCATTGGTTCAGTTGACAAACAATGATGAGGGCTAAAGGACAAGGGATAGACTGATGCTGCTATGTCGAGAGGCCCTCAAACAATCTAATTTGTTTTTTCTATTTTTCTATTTCTTAATATACTGAAGGACGGAAAAAGAAAAGATCTTTAAGGATAATGGGTCCCTTCTAGTCTCCTCTCTCTCTCTCGATAGAGAAGGCAAGCCAGTAGTGGACGAATCTGGGCAACTGGCGGTTGCAGGTCATTTGGTGGAGATCTAAGCTCCAAAATCATCAGTCATGGAAGAAGGACAGAAACCTAAAGAGATGCAATAGGACAGATCAACACATGAAGGTCAAAAGTGTTGGGTTTTGTGCCCTAAAACTCGTAGATAGTAAATGTAACATTTGATCGAACATTAATAAAATGATGTATTATTCATTTACTTTGTTTGTATTGTGTAATCTTGTCTTAATAACCCTAATCCAATATACTAAAAATCCTAGGTTGTTAGTATGAGGCTTGAACTAGTATGTGAGGACATACAGAGATCACTGTTCAAGATACAGCCTAAAGGGTCTATAGTATAGGGATAAGGTTGGGTACCTTATCCTGGTGACACTATGGATACGTCCCGCTTTGTATTACCATACAAACATAATGATCCAACGCGTTTTTTTAGAGGACATGCGAGTGGGGGTATCCTACGCAATGAGTTTGCATAAGACCGGACCGCGAAATAGTTAACCACTAGCTGTAACATCGTTAGCTAGTTAGGTTTCTATTTCACTAGGATGACCTAGGCAACTTGGTCTCAATCTTGAGTGGGTTATGGACTCCTGTTCACGAGGGATTGTTCTTTGATTTATATGAGTGAGAGTGGCCTGCACGCCGACTCAATAAGCCTACCATTTTGGGGACAAGACTGAGTGGGGAGCTGGGAACATAATCACACAAGATGGAATTCACTCTTTCCCGACTTTACGGTAAGTAGAGGTGTGTTCGCTTAAGTGGTGTCTCCGGGTCTTAAACAATGGGCCCTGCCCTCTCTATGGCACGAGAGGAACTTCTGTTTGTTGGTTGGACCTCAAGCAGGTTGTTCATTAGAGAAGCACTGGGACTTAAGGATAAAGAGGTATCCCAGGGGTAAAACGGTAATTTGACCTAACTGGGGTACGAACATCGTGAAGGACTGACTTGCTATTTTTGGTCGATATCCGTGGACACTGATATATCTTCAGTGAGAAGAGTGCAGCTGTGGTTCTATAGTGGAGTGAACTACAGTTAACGAACATTGATTAACTTGGTTAATGAGTTTAGCCAATTAATCTCATATTGTTGGAGCTTCTGATTTGTAGGTCCATTAGGTCCCACTGGTAGCTCACTTAGGGCGTTGAGGTAATTTTCTAAGGGAGAATTGAATATTCGAAGGTGTTCGAGTATTAAGTTTAAAATATGAATTGGATTCATATTAAAACTATAGGTAAAAATTAATGCGCATTAGATGCACATTAATACTATAGGTTATTTGAGAGAGATATAATTAAATATATGATATTTAATTATAGGTTAATTAATTGTTGAATTAATTAATCATTTGTGTTAATTTAATTTAATTTGATTTGATTTAATTGAATTAAATTAAAACTATAGGTTATGTGGGAATATTTATATAAATGTGATTTATATAAATAATAATTAAATTAATTGTTAATTTGATTATATAATTAATTATTAATTTTAATTATTAATTAATTAATTTCTTATCAGTTTGGTTAACTGAAAGAACGTGGTCTCCCACTTACCCAGGGCTACATGATTGAAGGAGGAAGTTTAGGAAATGGGCTATTTTCATCCGTTGTGTGAAAAAAATCTCTTAGCCGATCGATTATTCCTCTCTCTTTTTCGGTACCTCTCTCTCACGTTTTTTCCAGAGAAAAACACAGAGAATCCCTTAGAGAAAAGTTGCTCCCACAAGCCCCTCAACCAAGAATCCTGTGAGAATATCAGTGTCTCCAATGTGGTGGTGTTCGTGGGTGAATTTTCCAACAAAGGAAAACTTTGTGCTGCTGTATTTTCTGGTTTATAGTAAGGGAATTGGCGAAATTCGATCAAGAACGAATACGGTAGTAAGTATCTCATCTCTTGATCAATAGGATCATATCTAGATTAGCTAGGTATTTTTTCCATGATTTAAAGCATGTTTTATAGCATAATTCAGTAGTATTAAATATGTTTTACTGCTGTATGTTTTTTGCCAACGTATCGGTATTCCGATCGTTGTTTAAATTGAGTTGGTCCTCTGATGGTTTCCGCTGCGCAAAGGCTTTTTATCCCTTCAAAGGGACGTCAGAGCCAAAAGAGAAAGACTCAAGTCAATCATCCACAAAAGAAGACACTAATATCAGTTGGCAACTCCAAAACCTCAAACTCTCAAATGAGGAGAAAGGTAAGATAGTTAGAATGAACGATGTGTTGGGTTTTATGCCCTAAAACTCGTACATAGTGAATGTAACCATTGACCGGATATTAATGAAATAATATTGATACATTTTTCCATTAAATGTTATTAGTTATTTTATATTTGTCTTTGCCTAAAATAACCCTAATCCAATAAACTAGACATCCTAGGTTGTAATATGAGTCTTGAACTATATGTAGCGACATATGGGGATCATTGTTCAAGAAACAGCCTAAAGGGTCTATAGTATAGGGATAAGACTAGGGCCTTATCCTGGTGACACTATGGATACGACCCACTTTGTATTTGATACAAACGCTATGATCCAATGCGTTCGTGTAGGAGACATGCGAGTGGGGGTATCCTATGCAATGAGTTTGCATAAGACCGGACCGCGAAATAGTAACCACTTGTTATAACACCGTTAACTAGTTGGTTTTCTATATCACTAGGACGACCTAGACAACTTGGTCTTAATCCTGAGTTGATTATGGACTCCTGCTCATGAAGGATTGTCCTTTGATTTGTATGGGTGAGAGTGGCCAATACGACGACTCAATAAGCCTACCATTTTGGGGACAAGACCGAGTGGGGAGCTAGGAACATAATCGTACAAGATGGAATTCACTCCTTCCCGACTTTAGGGAAGCAGATGAGTGTTCCCTTAAGTGGTCACTCCGAGTCTTGAACAAAGGGCCCTACCCTCTCAATGGCACGAGAGGGTTTTCTGTTTGATGGTTGGACCACAAACAGGTTGTTCATTAGAGGAGAATTGGTACTTAAGGAAATAGAAGTAACCCAGGGGTAAAATGGTAATTTGACCCAACTGGTGTTACGGACACTCATGAAGGACTAACTAGTCGATATTGGTCTATATCCGTGGACACAGAAAATATGTCTGCAGTGAGAAGAGTGCAACTGTGAGTCTATAGTGGAATGTACACACAGTTAACGAATATTGATTAATTTGGTTAATGAGTTTGACCAATTAATCTCACATCATTGGAGCTTCTGATCTGCAGGTCCATTAGGTCCCACTGGTAGCTCATAAAGTAATTTGAGGCAACTAAGTAATAAATGTAAATTGAAAGTGTTCAATTTACTAAGGGAAACAATATAATATATATTGATATATTATTATGAGAGAAATTAATATTTGAAGAAATTCAAATATTAATATAAATTTGAGTCACAATAAATTTATGGAAGTTTGAAAGAGTTCAAATATGAATTAATTAATTTTAAGGCCTAAAATCTATTTGGGCAAAATTAATTAATTCAAGGCCGAAAATTAAATATTTGATATTTAATTTGTGGTTAATTAATTAAAGAATTCATTAGCTCGGAATTAATCAATTATGGAAATAATTAATCACTTAAGGAAGTGACTAATCATTTATGGAAATGATCTAATCAATTATGGAAGTAATTAGTCATTTGTGGAAAAGATTAATCAATTACGGAATTGATTGATCTTGGATTGATTAAAAAGGAATAAAGATTGAATCAATTTTGGAAAAGATTGATTTAATTGAATATTTTATTCATGGCCTCTCTTCTATAAATAGAACACTAGACCTAATTGGTTCAGTACTCTTCTTTTCCTCTTAGACTCACAAGACAAGACCATAGAATTCTCTCTAGCCTCCCTCTTAGAGAAAGACTCCCACAAGTCTTTTGCCTCCTAGACTTAGAGACATACCGGTGTAACCTCTGTGGTTATTGTGTCATTGAAGAAGAAATTTCCAGCAAAGAAATCAAGAGGGAGTTGCTGCGTTTTCGGTCGTTGGAGCATCGTTGGCGAAGAACGGTCAAGTCTACAACGAAGGTTTGTAACTGTTCTTTCCCGTTTCTCTAGAAAAGCATGAAAATAAATTTAGATTTATTTTTCAGCATGTTTATAGCTATTTTCAGCAACTTTAAAGCATGTTTAAAGTTTATTTTGCCTTTTCGTAACGGTATTTTAATGTTAATTAATATACGACGTAAGGTCCTTTCGATGCGCTTCCGCTGCGTGGGGACTTTTATTCCCTACACGATGAAGAGCTGGAAAGGAAAATTCAAGATCTGGAACATGTAGCGGTTTGCAAAATCCTCACGGAAAAACATATTAACCCTGAAATATTTAAAAATATGATACATCGCATATGGAACATTGAAGGGCGAGTTAACCTAAAGAAGGTGGGAGAAAACATGTTTGAATGCACCTTCAAATCGACGAGAAAAAAAAAAGAAAATAATGGATGGAGGTCCATGGATATACGATAGGGCTCTTACTTGTTCGAAGAAATAAAAGGAAACGAACGATACTCAAGACTCGAATTCAAGTACACCTCTTTTTGGATCCAGTTTATGGACCTTCTGAAGGATTGGAATTCTCTAATTTCGTTAAGCGGAAGCGAATTGAGACCGATTTGTAGTTAATTTTGTTTAATCTAAAATACCAATACATTAGCAATAAACTTATAACTATTCTATATTTATATTTATTAAGGCTAAGCATACAACCCTAGATCTAATCTAAAGGGGATTAAGCATGCATACCGTCGTCTGATGACTCTGATGGAACAAGAACACCTTTCTTGATTTCATAGGGACCAAACGTCAACAATTCTTGGGACACCACCACTATGGCTACACCGGTATGACTCTGAGACTTCTAGAAGCAGAAGATTGGTGGGAGTCTAGGAAGCCTTCACGGGAATTCTCTGAGAGCATGAGAACGAATGGGATGCCTTTCAACCCACCCCAAGGGTCCTATTTATAGGAAAAGACCAAGATCTAATCCTTGTAGGAAAAGGTCATGAATAAGATCTAATCGAATCAATTATCTTATTCATATCTAATTTTAATAAATAATTAATTAATTACCCAGTTAAATATCATATATTTAATTTTAGGGATTTTAGTAAATTATTTATTTTATTAATACGAATCCAATTCATATTAATTATTTTAACTCTTTCAAATATTTTCTCTCAAAAAAATTAATTTTGAAATTAATTCAAAATTATATTATAAAGTTTCATAAACTTTATATTATAATGCGTCAACATACATTATATGATTCTCCTAAATAAATTGAACACATTCAATTTACAATTAATAATTAATTGCCTCAAGTCTCCTTACGAGCTACCAGTGGGACCTAATGGACCTGTAGATTAGAAGCTCCAACGATGTGAGATTAATTGGCTAAACTCATTAACCAATTAATCAATTTTCGTTAACTGTGGGTTCACTCCACTAAAGACCCACAGTTGCACTCTTCTCACTGCAGACAAAATTCTCTGTCCACAGATATTGACCAGTAATAACAAGTTAGTCCTTCACGAGTGTTCGTAACTCCAGGGGTCAAATTACCGTTTTACTCCTGAGTTACTTCTACCTCCTTAAATACCAGTGCTCCTCTAATGAACAACTTGTTTGTGGTCCAACCACCAAACAGAAACCCCTCTCGGGCCAGTGAGAAGGTAGGGCCCTTTGTTCAAGACTTGGAGACACCACTTAATGGAACACTCATCTACTTCCTCAAAGTCAAAGAGTGAATTTCATCTTGTGTGATTATGTTCCCAGCTCCCCACTCGGTTTTGTCCCCAAAATGATAAGCTTATTGAGTCGGCGTACTGGTCACTCTCACCCATACAAATTAAAGGACAATCCCTCGTGAACAGGAGTCCATAATCCACTCAGGATTCAGACTAAGTTGCCTAGGTCATCCTAGTGAAATAGAAACCTAACTAGTTAATGGTGTGACGGCTAGCGGTTATTATTTCGCTGTCTGGTCTTATGCAAACTCATTGCATAGGATACCCCCACTCGCATGTCCCCTACACAAACACGTTGGATCATTGTGTTTGTATCAAATACAAAGTGGGTCGTTTCCATAGTGTCACCAGGATAAGGTACCCAGCCTTATCCCTATACTATAGACCTTTTAGATTGTTACTTGAACAACGATCCCCGTATGTCCGCACATACTAGTTCAAGTTACATGAAAACAACCTTGGATCTTAGTTTATTGGATTTGAGTCTTATTGTGCAATACTTAACAATAACACTTTATTGAAACAAGTATACAATTTGTTTACATTCACTATCTACGAGTTTTAGGGCATAAAACCCAACACCTTTCAAGAGTGTGTCTGAATAAGAAATGGGTTGAGGTGCTAGGCAACACGGTGGGGTAGTTCAACATGTTGATTTGGACAAAATCGAAAAAGAAGATGTTGACTATCTGAGAATAAGAGTCAAAATTGACATAAAAAACCTTTGAGAAGGGGCACGATGATCCAGATAGGCTCCCAACGAGAAGAAGAAGGGATAGATATGAGATTCGGGAAGCTTCCAGACTTTTGCTATGGTTGTGGAAGACTGGGGCATCTGGCAAGGGAGTGTGAAGACTTAGAAGCAGTTAACAGTGATGACTTACAGTTCGAAGCTTGGCTGAAAAAGGAACCTACAGGAATAGGAAAAAACGAATTAAAAAAGGAACAAGGAAAAAAGAAAAAGGGACAAACAAAAGAAGGAGGAAGAATATGGTCTAAAAGCTCCAAAAATAAGAAAAAAAATAGTGAAAAATCAAACCAGCATGAAGGCAGAAGCTTCCAACCAAGCTGCCAGGGGGAAAACACACTGAAAAAAATGGAGATCGGTGGTGGATTGAGAAAGGAGAATACGACAAAGAAAATGAAGGGTTAAAATCCCTTACGTACCGGAATATTTATCAGAGATCAAACTCAATTAAATTATCAATTTGAATACCAATACGATGGCAAAATTATAGTAAATTTATCAAATAAAACTTGTTGTAAAGAAGGTAAAACATGCTTGAAAAAATTCAGAAAAATTTAGATCTAATCTAAATTTGATCCTACTGATCAAAGATCAAAGAAAACTTACTTTTTCTTGGAAGCCTTGATCGTTTTGCCAAATTCCCGTTCTTGCAAAAAAATTCCAACAACGCCTCCTTGCTGGACACCAGCACGAAGTGACACCGGTATTCTACTAAGGATATCGTTGAGTGGCTTGTGGGAACCCAAAGAGACTAAGGAAATTATTTTCTTCTCTATGATTGTAGAGAGAATCAGAGAGTGAGAGAGAGAGAGCGAGAGAGACAAATTAGAGAACCAACTAACAGTCTTCACTTTCTCCTACTTTTTCTCCCATTTGAACGTGTAACATCAGTTAATAGGGAACCATCACGATTTATTAGTTACCATAACTGATAAATCAATTTAATTAAAAAATATTAATAAATAATTAATTAATAATAATTTAATTACCTCAATAATTGATTTAATTTGTTTATATAAATCATATTTATATAATCATTCCCATATAACCTATAGTTTCAATGCAATTTAATTAAATTAAATTAAAACAAACGATTAATTAATACTATAATTAAATATCATATATGTAATTATAACTCTCTCATATAACCTATAGTATTAATGTGCATCCAATGCGCATTAATTTTAACCTATAGTTTTAATATGAATCAAATTCATATTTTAAACTTAATATTCGAAAACTTTCGAAAATTTAATTCTCCCTTAGAAATTTACCTCAACGCCCTAAATGAGCTACTGGTGGGACCTAATTGACCTACAGATTAGAAGCTCCAACGATGTGAGATTAATTGGCTAAACTCATTAACCAAGTTAATCAATATTCGTTAACTGTGGTTCACTCCACTATAGACCCACAGCTGCACTCTTCTCACTGTAGAATATTTTTGTGTCCATGGATATCGACCAATGTTGTAAGTGGTCAGCCCTTAAGGGAACACACATCTACTTACCTCAATAGGGGAAGAAATGAATTCCATCTTGTCCTGTTATGTTCCCAGCCTCCATTCAGTCTTGCCCCTGAAATGAGATTATTGAGTTGGCGAACTGGCCACCCTCACCCATACAAATCTAAGGGCAATCCCTCCTGAAAAGGGGTCATAACAGACTCAGGATTGAGATTGGGTTACCCAGGTCATCCTATTAAAATAAAAACCTAAACCAGTCAACAGCGTTACATCTAGTGGTTACTATTTCGCGGTCCGGTCTTATGCAAACTCATTGCATAGGATACCCCTACCTGCATGTCTCCTACATGGATGCTTTGGATCATTGTATCTGTATCAGATACAAGGTGGGTCGTATCACATAGTGTCACCAGGATAAGGTACCCAGCCTTATCCCTATACTATAGACCATTTAGGTTATTACTTGGACACTAATCCCCGTATGTCCCTACATACCAGTCCAAGTTTCATTTAAACAACCTTGGATCTTAGTTTATTGGATTTAGGGTTTATTAATGCAAACTCGATTATTCAATAACCAAATTACTGAATCACTCAAATAAAGCTTTATTGAGATCGTTTAATTTGTTTCATTTACTATCTACGAGTTTTAGGGCATAAAACCCAACAGAAAATGGCTAGTTTTGTCTTTCAGCCGACAACTGATACAATGATGATTAATAGACAAGCAGAGTTACGGAAATCAGATCATTGCATAAAGAAAAAGGAAAAGAAAAGGCTTCAGACCCAGAATTCCAAAAGTTTGAACCAAGACCAGAAAAACCCATCATAATTAAAGCCCATGAGAAAGTCAACAACAAACAAAATCAGGGGCCTAAGTTAGGAACAACCACAAGCAAACAAATCGACTTGGGCCAAGACAAAAAACAAAGTCAATTTAGAGAAAGTTAGCATCCTAATATGGACAAAGCCATACAAAGAGTCAACTCTAACCTGGAAATGCATGAAGCGTTGCACCTAGAGGAAAAAAATTGAAATCAAACCAGAAGAAACCAGAAACCAAAGTGAAAAGAAAACAGGAAAATCATGGAAGAGAAGAGCAAGAGAAGAACAAAACAAAAAGAAGGAATAAATAGGTGCACAATCTATGGGAGGAATAGGAAAGCACATAAGAGAAGACCAAGAGGAAGGGAAGGAAAGCAAGAGAGTGTGCAAGGACTACTTCGGGTCAACCATTGGGATATCGACGGGAGCTGTGGAACAGTCTCGTTGGACGCCATGAAAATCCTATGTTGGAACGTCCAAGGGGTGTGGAATTCTTTGTTGGGGTTGGTGCCCTAAAACTCGTAGATAGTGAATGAAGCAAATAGTAATATACTTGTTTGATAAAGTTGTTATCGAGTTTTTTTGTTCACTTAAGTTATTTTATAAGTGAATTGCACATTAAACAACCCAAATCCAATAAACTAAGGTCCATGGCTATATAATATGTAAACTGGAACTTTATGTAGTAACATAAAAGTGGATCAAGTTCAAGTAATAACCTAAACGGTTATAGTATAGGGATAAGGTTGGGTACCTTATCTTGGGGACACTATGAGACGCGTCCCACTTTGTATATAGTACAAACGATGTGATCCTTAATCGTCCATGTGAAGACATGCGAATGGGGGTGTCTTATGCAATGAGTTTGCATAAGACCAGGATTCTTTCCTTTATAACACTGTTTACTGTTGAAACTGACTTATTTAGTGTGATGACCTAGGTAACTCGATCTTAATCCTGAGCTAACTATGAACTCCTGTTTTTTCGGGATTATCCTTTTATTTACATGGGTGAGAGTGGCCCAACATCACCGACTCAATAAGTCTACCATTTTGGGGATAAGATCGGGTAGATAGCTGGGGACGTAGTTTTGCAAGACGGAATTCACTCCTACCTGAATCAGGGATAGCAGAAAGGTTGTTCCGTTAAGCACTGACTCCATGACTTGAACAAAGGGATCCCGCCCTCTCCTTGGCTCGAGAGGGATAAGGTTTGATGGTTGGACCACAAACCAATTGTTCATTAGAGGATTAGTGGGACTTAAGGAGCTAGATGTAACTTCAGGGGTAAAACGAACATTTGATCCAGCTGTAGTTACGAACAACCTGTGAAGGGTCGACTTACTAATCATGGTTATATCAGGTGGACAGAAATATATCTACAGTGAGGGGAGTGCAACTATCGGACTACAATGGAGTGTCCCGGTAATTAACGAATGTTGGTTAACTAGGTTAAATGAGTTTAGCCGGTTAATCTCATATCGTTGGAGCCCATGATCTGTATAGGTCCATTAGGTCCCCCTGCTAGCTCATACGGAATAAACCTTAGAACATAGTGATGAGAGAATTTGAAAGGTTCAAATTCGATTTAGGGAGTTACCGTTAATTATATCCGATATATTTAACATAATAGTTTAAATATGAATTAAACTATAAATTTGAGAGAGTTGGAAATGTTTAAATATGATTTAAATATTGTAAATGTGTATGTAATACGTATTTCGGTTAAAAATTGAATAGTAATTCAAATTCGTTCGGCTTTGAGAGAGATCGAGATTGGTGCGATTATTTAATTTGATATTTGATATTAAATTAAATAATGTATAATCAATTAAAATGGTTAACTAATTATTTAAATTTTATTTAAAATTAATTAATGGAGTTAATTTTCATTAGAATTTAATTTAGAAATTCAAAATCTTTGAATTTACATGAGTTGGTGGGTTTCATGTTGTCTTCGTGCATAATTTCTACATCAGCCACCTAAATCCCTTACTCACAACAATCCTCATGTGTTGTCCTCATTTTGTGAAATGAGTTTTGCATGTGTTTTTCTATATAAAGGTGGAAAAAGCTGAGGAAATGTGAGGATGAAAAAGGTAATGAAATGCTGCAGAATTCTTTTCTCAAAAACCATAAGCTTCCATCTCTCTAAGCTCATTTTCTCTCTCAAAATTTCATCACATATTTGATCCCACAACTCATTCTAAGGCCGGAGGATAGAGGTGAAGACCACAGTGGTCGTCCACATCTTGTTCGTTTTCGATTTCATCCAACTGAGCTCTTGAATTTCGTCCAAAGGTTGGTTATTTTGAATACTCTGTTTTCAATTTAGAGTTTGTGCATGTTTTCTTTCCTAAAATTAAATGAAATTAGAGTGTTTCGATCCAAATCGCTTCCGCTAGTGTCTTCTACACTCCTTCATTCTTGGGCGATCCGTTCCTTGCGACATGAAATTTGCAAACACAACCCCGACATGGTATTCTTGGCTGAAACAAAAAAAACCCAGTTCGGAAGCAGACAATCTTAAGAGGAAAATTGGTACAACAACATCATTTGTGCTGGTAGCAAAGGAAACAGTGGAGGGTTGGCACTAATGTGGCAAAATCAGCTCCTTGTGAGTGTCAATTCTTTCTCCAAAGGCCATATTGATATAACCATTAAGGAGGACAATTGGTGGTGGAGGTTTACGGGATTCTACGGCCACCCGTCGCAAAGAAAAAGGAAAGAGTCGTGGCGTCAACTCGACAGATTAAATGACTCGACTAACCTCCCTTGGATAGTCGGGGGTGACTTCAACGAAATAATGTTCAACAAGGAAAAAGAAGGGGGCACCTCAAAACCTTTAAACTTTTTAAATGAATTTTATGACTCTGTTGGGAAATGTGATCTTATTGACACTGGTTTTTCGGGTGACAGGTTCACGTGGTCAAGAAACAAAAGGAGAAGTAAAGCTACCAAAGAGAGGCTGGATCAGTTCTTTATAAACTCGAAGATGCTGGAACAAACTAAAGATATGAAAGTAGAGCACTTGAACTTTCATCATTCAGACCATCGGCCAATTCTCTTGAATATTGGTTGGGAGGAAAAAAATCCAACAAACAAACATCACCAAAAAAGGCATCAAGTTGGAAGAAAGTTGGCTCAAAGGCTCCTGGATGTCCACGGCTGAGGCAACTAACGTCAGCTTCAGCAGGAAAATCCAAGAAGGCATAGTGGCGATGAGAAACTGGAACAAAGAGAGACTTAAAGGCTCCTTAAAAGGAGCCATAACCAGAAAAAAGAAGGAGATCATTTATTTATTGAACTTGAATGACCAAGAGGGTTTTGACAGAAAGATCAAAGTTGAGAGGGACCTTGAGAAATTATTGGAGGAAGAAGAAAGCTACTGGAAGATTAGATCAAGGGAAGATTGGCTAAAGTGTGGGGACAAAAAATACCAAATGGTTCCACTCTAAAGCATCTTAGAAAAGAAGAAGAAACGAGATAAAAGGGATCTTTGATGATAAAGGCAAGTGGGTTGAGAAAGAGAACGAGGTGGACATAATAGCCTCAAAGTTCTTTAGAAACTTGTTGAGATCAAGCAATCCCAACAAGGCAAGGATTATAGAAGCAACCAATGCCATCAACTCTAGAATATTTGAAGAGTAGAAGAAAAGACTAGATATCCCTTTCACCAAAGAAGAAATCGAGCTAGCAATTAAAGGCATGAACCCTACTAAGGCTCCAGGTCCTGATGGAGCCCACGCCTCCCTATATCAGAGATTCTGGGATATAGTTGGAGACGACACAATAAGAGTCTGCCTCAAAATCCTTAACAATAAAGAGAAGATGGAACCAATCAATAAAACGCTCATAGCCCTCATCCCTAAAACAAAAGATCCGAAGAAGATGAACGAATTCAGACCCATCAGTTTGTGTAACGTCATTTACAAAATCATAGCCAAAGTTATAGCCAACAGATTGAAAAAGGTCCTTGACTCTATCATATACCCCTCTTAGTCGACATTTGTTCTAAGAAGACAAATTTATGATAATGTGCTTGTGGAATTTGAATGCACCCATGCTTTGCACAACAAAAGGAGAGGAAAAGAGGGGCATATAGTGATCAAACTCGACATGAGTAAGGCGTACAATAGAGTTGAATGAGACTTTCTAGAGGAAATCATGAGGAAAATGAATTTCAGTGAAGATTGGATCCGGAAAATTATGGAATGTATATCTTCGGTCAGCTACTCGATCCTTATAAACGGTGTCCCTCATGAGGATTTTAAGCCAAGTAGAGGAATCAGACAAGGAGACCCCCTTTCATCCTATTTATTTCTCATCTACGCGGAAGGCTAATCTACTATGCTAAATAAGGAGGAATTTCTTTCTAACTTATCTAGATTTCAGATTAATAAACACTATCTTCAACTCACCCACCTTTTCTTTACATATGATAACTTGATATTCCTTAAAGCTGGAGAGAAGGACATTCAAGCATTCAAAAAAGTGTTGAACTGGTACGAGGAAGCCTCGGGACAAATGATCAACATGGACAAATCCTCCTTTATGGCGAGCAGGAACTTGAGTAGAGAATCGAAGGAAGCTTGCGAGAAATCTCTTGGAATCAAGAGAATCGAATCCTTAGGTCACTACTAGGGATGCCATCTTAAATTGGAAGGAACAAGGGAGCCAAGTTTAAGAAAATCAAAGACAACATGGAAAAGACCCTTCAAGGATGGAAAGAAAAGCTATTTTCGCTTGGAAGGAAAGAAGTTCTTATCAAATCGGTGGCCCAAGCTATTCCTACATATACTATAAGTTGTTTTCGCCTTCCTAACAAAATTTGCAATGAGATTGACAAGTTGCATGTCAGATTCTGGTGGGGATCAATGGGCGACAAGAACAAGAGCCACTGGATGAGCTGGACCAGAATGTCTAAGAGCAAGGAATCAGGAGGCATGGGTTTCAAGGAGCTATCTTTATTCAACCAAGTGATGCTGGCCAAGCAAAGCTGAAGAATTTTAAAAACCCCAACAGCATCCTGTTCAAAATTCTGAAAGGAAGATACTTTAAAGACGAAAACTTCCTTGAGGTGCCAATAGGGAATTCTCCTTCTCTGACATGGAGAAGCATTTGCTGGGGGCGGGAGTTATTTGCGAATGGCTTTGGATGGAAGGTAGGAAATGGAGAAGTCTTATCTCAATAGATAAAGACTTGTGGATCATCCGAGAAGGCAATCCTCGACCTTTGGTCACGAAGGAAACCATCAAAGGCCAACGAGTCTCATGCTTGCTCGATGATAACAATGACTAGAGACAAGACCTTATCCATCAAGTTTTCTCCCCTCAAGATGCCATTGATATCATCAACATTCCTACAGGAAATAAAACCTCCAAAGATGAGATTTTTTGGCAGTTTGACAAAAGAGGGATTTTCTCCTTCAAGAGCGTCTATCGACTAGTTATTGAGTCTAAAGAGCTCGGTCAAGCCTCGCACTCGGACAACAACAAAGCATCCAACTTCTAGAAGAGTATTTGGACCTCCAGGGTGCTTCCTAGGATTCAAGTTTGTGCTTGGAAAATAGTTAATGACATTATCCCAAGCAAAGCTAATATCCTAAAAAAAGGGATTGACATAAACCCCCTATGCACTCTTTGCAGGAAAAAAGTGGAGACAACCCCTCACCTCATATGGGAATGTAAAATCTCGAAACAAGCTTGGTTAAAACTAATTCCTTCCTCATTCAATCTCTTCAACTTGTGTAGGGAAAATTGGACTACCAAAGACTTTTGGGGCTGGATGCAAGACCATTGGAGCAAAGAAGAATTGGCCAAGGGAGCAATTATTATTTGGAGCATATGGAATTATAGGAACAAAATTGCAGCAGTCAAAATTATTCCAGCAGCAGACAATCTCATCAAATATGGAGAAGGCAGCATCAAAGAATGGGAAGCCACTTACCTCGACAGATCTCAACAAAGTAAACCTAGGAGCCACGCGATTCAAGCTTCTTTGGAGAAGCCGCAGCCCCCTTTCTGGAAGTTAAATGCTGACGTCGCCTGGAAAGACGACAAAGGAATCGGGGGACTTGGCTAGGTCGTGTATGACTCGAGCGGCTCCTTGATTTGTGTCGGAATGATGAGGATAGATCGAAAATGGTCAGTCAAGGTCCTTGAAGCCGCTGCGATTTTAGAGGGGATAAAGAGAATTCGAGATACCTGTGTGCAAAGATCCCCCTTGAGGTAGAAACAGATGCCCTATCAATCGTGAGGACTCTGAATGGCGACACCATGTATCTCACGGAGGTGAAGATGATCACTGATGCCATTGCGTCGGTCACCGTCGAGCTCAAGGAGATTCAGTTCAGCCATTGTAGGAGAGATCCGAACACAGTAGCCCACTGTGTCGCCAATCTTGCGGGTAATCAACATTTTTTTTTTGCCAGGTGCCTTCCCCTACGCAGGAAGAAGGGCTTTGTTTTTTGTCTCTGGCGTTTCCCTCGTGGTTATACCCACGAATTTATGATGGTTGTTGCGTGTAGTTGGTTGTGGTTTTAATGAAAAGCCTTTTTCAAAATATATATATATACACACACCGAAGGACAAAAAAACAAACTTTATGAACTTCAATAATTGGCATAACTAAATGATTTTTCCCCTATCCCTGAAACTTAGCTAAATGACTCAATTTTAACATTTAATTTAGGCCCTATTGATAACCATTTGGTTTTGGGGCAACAAGAAAAATGGCTAGATTTAATAGGGGGATTTGAAAAATGGCTAAACATGTTTAGAAATTAAATACATGGCTAAACGTGATTTTAATTAATAGATTCCTAATTAAAATAGACGAAATTGCCCCTAACCACTTTTTAGACAGAGAAATGCAACCTACAAATGTGGAGCATAATAAGGAGGAAAGAAAACCTAATTTTAATCAGAATCTAACCAACTAAATCAAAAAAAAAAAAAAAAAAGAGCATTATAAGAAGGGGAGAAACAAAAAAAACAAAAAAACAAAAGAATTGAGCATTCTAAGAAGGGGAGAAACCAAATTTGACATTTAAATCTAAAATCGTTATTAGCATCATTTAAACAAAAAATCTAAATTCTTAATCCTAAAAAAACTTATGTTGAACTGTCAATATACATCATTTCATACAAAGTCACCCAATACTTATGTGTGTATAATAGCACATACATAAAAGCACAAAAGTAATTATGTACAAAAACACAATAAGTACAACAATATATATTTATATATGTGTATATACAAACAAGCATCATACTCAATAACCCTATCGATTGCTTGCATATGGATAAAAGTATATATCTCTAGAATCTCTATGTACATAAGAGTATATACATATAGTTAATCCAATAATTAAACATTACCCGGTTCTCGCCATCTTCCTTGACAATGTAAAATGCTTTAAAAACTTCGTCTTTGAGGACCTTGTTTAAACAATCTAAAATTGTAAGGACTATTACTCAGCTACAACTTGTATTTAACCATATCTATTAGTGTAAAAACATCACTTACCACTGAATTAAGGAAACAACCATCATCCTTCTTTGAGTTGCATTCTCCTTAGTGGATTTGGTCCAACACTGCCTCTGTGTATATTGGTATCTACAGGCTCAGCATCCACACTGACAACATAGTCAGTGTATTGTGTTGATATGTACACTTACATGAAATCCTTCCTCTGTTGTTTGTATTTTCCGTTGAATTCAGGCTTGCATCGTCCCTATGGATACTAGTATCCGCACTTTCAACATATACGACAAGACAACAATTGTGGTACATCCCGTTATATACCTTAGCGAGCATCAATGCAAGATCTTTGTTCTCAGAAAAGCTTATAATCTGAAACTTGTCTTCACCATTAGTAGATCTGTGAAATTTTCTTTCGAGCATCAAGTCTAATAAGGTTTGTGATGGAATCAGTGCCCAAACGCTATCGTATAGGATCGAAACTAGATGGGAAACCATTATTGAAAACATTTTGGTGGTGCAAAGACAGTGGAAATGAAATTTGAATTCTGGATTTCAGGCAAAGATTGGAACGTTGATTGTGAAGAGATGAGTGAGAATGTAGAAAAAACTTTGTTGGGACTGAGAAAATATAAGACAAAATTAGTTTTTTTTTTCTTTTTAACAAATATTTAGGAAAATCCACGTGACTTTAAGATTTTTCGGTTGAGAAAAATCTTACGTTGATTTTTTTAAAAAAACTGAATATTGGTAGTTGAGTTGGACAAAGTTGTAAATAACAGTATACACCAAGGGTAAAAGGGGGAAAAATAGATTGGTTAGCAGTTCCTAAAATCATGGTAGTCATCCCCCTAAATACTAAACTACTTTAGCCATAAAACAAAAGAGATTTTTTTCCTATCCATTTACCACAATTCCCCTTTGGTTTGGGGTTTTGTTTTTGAAAATTAAGTTTAAAAACACTACTTTCACATTTAAGTTTCTTAGTTTTGTTATCTACTTTATTCTCATGTTTTCAAAAACCAAGTCGAGTTTTGAAAACTAAAAAAAGTGTAGTTTTCAAAAACTTGTTTTTGTTTTTGGAATTTGGCTAGGAATTCAAATGTGTTCTTAGCAAAGATGCAAAGCATGGTAAGGAAATTGGGAAAAACAAGCTTAATTTTTAAAAATTAAAAAAAAAAACCAAATGATTATAGAACAAGGTCTTATCAATTTGAATTTGAAACTTGAATATAGGTGAAATTCGTACAATTCTCAAAATTAAATTACAAAATTACTTTGAAACTAATTCACAAGGTCCCGTTTGATAACCATTTAGTTTCTAGTGTTTGATTTTTTTAAATTAAGCTTATAAAGACTATACTTTCACCTATAAGTTTCTTTGTTCAATAAACTTGAGCTAAAAATGAAGTAATAGAATGCTTATATCAAACCTAACTACAAGATCGAGTAGCTAAAAATGCATCTAAGTTAAACACTCAATTCTTCAAATTTATCTAAAAAAGAAACATTCAACACATCAATAAAAGGCCCATATCCTATAAAAATAGTCCTAGGTTAATCTCACCACAACAACATGCTCATAGCTAACTACACATAACTACACATTCTTTGGAACAATAATGAAAATTCAACTATTAGGACATGTCAATACTTTACCATTTATTTGTCGACATAAACCTAGTTTAACTAGCCCAGACATTACTTACCTCTCTAAAGAATCGAGGTTCGAATCTCTCCACCTTTTTGATTGACTACAATACAAAAAGTGCTTACCCATCTACTTTAAGAGTCCAAAGTTCAATTAAATGAAAATTTTGATTAAATTGGACAAACCCAACCCACCTCTAATTCAGTTAAAAAATAAGAGATTTATTTTTCTAAAAAGAATTAGAAGAAAGGGGAATTGCAATGGATAGCAAAAAATATTAGGATATTTGTAAATTTAGCTATGATTTTTTAGATTTGAAAACATCGCAAAAATTTAAAAATCTGATTTCCGTTTTTTTTATTATTCCAATTTTACCCTCGTTGGTATATCGATAGGTATATTAGTAGTATATCTGATATATTTTATATTTACTGATATACGAAATATAAAGTATACCAAATTTGATATACTCGAATGAATACAATGATATACCTAATATATACTTGATTTGATAAGCATAACATTTGATATATCAATGATATACTTGATATGTTACTTTCTTTACTTATATTTGTTATATTTTTTTTTTCTCTTTATTGAATTATGTGGTGTTACTTACATATTTTAAATGAAATGTTTGTCTTTTATAAAATAAATGTGTCTTCTATACCTGTTATAATGTTGATACACCATTGATATACCTCATTTGTATTTTTTTTTTAACTTACCTCATTTTTTATACTACTCAAATAATTAATAACATTTGATATACCTGATTATGAGTAGCTAAATACATCAATGATAGATTTGTTATTAAAAAAAATCATTGATGTATACACATTCAACCAAGAGGTTAGAGGTTTAAATCCTCTACCACACATATTGTCCCAAAATAAAGCTAATATATCTAATTCTTCATTGATAAAGTATATAAAAGATATCTAAAACTAATGAAAGCTCATGTGTATACTTCATAAATGAAGTATATTATATTCACGAAAATATACATCTGATATATTATATATTTAGTATATCAGTTGATTGATATACCAAATATCTAGTATATTTTTAGGGTTTAATACTAGATATTTGGTATATTGGTGGACGGCGAGCTGAGGTTATTTTAGTCTTTTTGCGTTATTGTTTGGGCAGGTCCAAACTTTTTTTGCTATATCTGCAAACCCAATAAATCAAATACACGCCTATAATTATGATTTCTTTTTTTGCTATTGATGCAAACGCCCCTAGAAGAAAACTATTGCTTAGGGACAAGAAAGTGTGCGAGTGATTTGACACATATACGACAGAAGATATCCAATCCAACAAACGTAATAATCTTGAACATACCATACTTTTTTTTCCCCTTTTTTCCAAGTATTTAAAGTCAATAAAGTTTCCAAGATTACACATCTGAAGTATGAACAAATTTGGATTTTGATGATGACTTTGCAAGAAACTTCCATATGGAGAAACAATATATATATTTTTTCAAAAAAAAAAAAAAAAGAAACAATATATATATGTATATATATATTCCTTTTTGACTATAGTTTTTCCATTCAATTAGAATATATATCTCATACTACTTTTATCTTTGAACTTGAATGTGAGTCTGATGTTATCATAAATTTTTAGATTTACCAAGTTGAGTTTTAAAATTAGATAAAGATTGCCATTTTTACTGTTTCCATTTGGAAAGTTATGAAAATAAATATTCTCACGAGCGTTTTATGGAGTAAAAACAATACAAACAGATGTTTTGTATGAAATTCATGGATTTTCGAAGAAAATTCACATCTAGGACTGAATTTTTATTGGAATCGATGAGTTTTAAGAGATTTATTTAATTATGAGGAATTGATTGTGGTTGAAATTAGTAAATTATTTTTTCTTTGTTCTCTTTGTTGTTGGAATTAATGGGTATGTAAATGTAACAACAGAAACCTAATAGATGCAATTAAACTTAATAAAAGAGAATTATTTCATTAATAGCAATAACCACACATAAAAATAATGTAACTTAATTATTACAAGTACAACTATTTTCCCTAAGGTTAGCTGTCCAAAGGGAAAAACCTATAAAAATACAACCAAACTATCAATAACCTTCTACATCCTCCCACCAAAAAAATATATAAAGTTTACACCATATGGAACAGTGGGAAAAAATACACTATCTATATCTATAGTCAACATGACCCCCAAAAAAGAAAAAAAATGACTTTATGAATACTAATTATTCTCCACAAAATCTACTCATTTGAATATATATGTATGTAGTATTTCCAGTAAAGCAACTGCTTTGTTGATAAGTTTTAGATGACTTTTAAAAGAAGTGCTTTTGAGTGAAATTCTTTTAAAATTTTTCAAATTCTCGTAATGCTTTTGTAATGGGTTAAAAGTACTTCTTTCTCAAAATCATCTCAAACTCATGTTTATTAAGTCTTGGCTCTCACCAGTGGCGAGTGAGGCGACATCAAGAGCGGTGAGTTAAGAACACTGCCATCTTCATATCTTCTCCCTGAGAAGGAGAAGCTCAGCCGCAGCTTATTCTCCCTACGCTTCGTCGTCTTTGGTGGCATTGCGACGGTGTCGTCTTCCTTCTTGTCGATCTTTCCGACGAAGCCATGGATTCTATTGAGAGCAACGTCGACGGTGTTATCGTCCATGTTTGCGAAACAAACTCGGAACCAACCTGGCTCAGTGACATGAAAGGATGAACCAGGAGAAACATTGAGCTTCACTTCATTGATAATCACTCGCCAAAGCTCCATTTCTGCTTTAAAGCTTTGATCTTTTAGTAGCCTCCGTAGATCCATCCACACAAAAAGCCCTGCGTTGCTGTTCAAGCAAGTGATCCCCATTTTCTCTAGCTCTTTTGTGAACCTGAAAATTTTTAACAATCCAATTATTTTTCTCATCCGAGTGCTAAAATAAACATTTTAAAAGTCTAAAGATCAAAATAAAGTCGACTAAACCAACCTCTCGTGCCTTTTCGCGAGCCGTTTCGAGTTCTCAGCCAGAAAGTTGTCCACGAACTCCTCGTCAGAAAGCATGGCCGCGAGCAAATGCTGCGTCTGGGACGAAACCAAGCCGAAGCTGGACATCTTGCGACCGCAGTTGACGACGGCGTCGTTGTAAGAATAAAGAATTCCAACTCGAAAGCCAGGGAGGCCCATGTCTTTGGACAAACTGTAGAGAATATGGATCAGGTCCTTGTTGCAATGGTCCATTTCTTGAACAACCTCAGCGATGCTTGTGAAGCTTGGGGCTTTGAAGACAGTGGCAGAGTAAATTTCATCACAGATTAAGTGGATGTTGTTGTCATTGACAAAGGTGACGAGGCTTTTGAGAGTGTCACGGTCGTATGTGGTGCCTAAGGGATTTGAGGGGTTGGTGATTATTAGTCCCTTTACTTTGATGTTGCCTTCTTCAGCCTTTTTGTAGGCTGCTTCTAAGGCTGCCTTTGTGATTTGGAAGTTGTTCGAGCTGTTGCAGTGGACCGGGATTATTTGCGCTCGTGTTCGCCATCGAAGGTCTCTATCGAACCTGCAAAATAACGTGATAGTCGTCAGGACAAAGACTTTTCTGTATCTTAACACTAGTATGATATTGTTCACCAAGTCTGTGTAACTTTGTTTTCTTTACTTAAGAAAACCTCGGGTAATCTATTTATTTTTACAACTTTGAAAAAGATGGAAGGATATAGCTAGTGATATTAATGATCAAAAGATTTGTGGTTTGAATCCTCCTATCCTACATGTTGTCAGAAAAAAAAACACATAAAATAATATAATATGTTAATTATGTATATGAATGAATGTGAATGAAGGGGTTATTATTTTCTTGGAGAGGAAGGAATTTGGTCTAAGGTCATTAATAATGGAGACATGTCCAGGCTAGCTAAGTGGAGAAAGTGTGTTGTTGGGATTATTAAATAAGTAAAATAAAGAGGGACAAGTTATTGTTATTTTAATTTAAGTGGGTTTTGATCAAAGTCAAAAGGGTTTCATCACTAAATTTAAGAAATGATTAAGCAATTTATTTATTCTTTTCCCTATAAAGCCTAATTACTCAATTAAGATTTTTAATGGTTGACTTGGATGGTCTTATTGATTCTTCATTTTAATTATGACTTTTTTTCTTGGGAGAGGAAAGTTGAAGTTTTGACCCTATAAAAACTTCAGACATTCAAAAGAGTTGCATAGAAATTAATTTGTCAAATGGATACTCTCTCTTCTTTCTCTTTCTACATTAGACATAGGAATATTGACCCTTAAAAAAATATGGGTTTTTAATGCCTCCACTCTCTCTCTCCATGGAAAATAAAAAAGGGAGATTTTGAAAAAAAAAAAAAAAAAGAGATAAATAAGCTAATTATTACAATGGTGAAAAATGAAAAATTGAAGTGTGGAAATGGCAAAAGAAGAACTCACGCTGCATAATAGGGTGAAGGAACCAAGAAAGCATCGCCTGGATCCGCCAAGCAGAAGATGACGGTTTCGCTTGCTCCGGTGGCGCCGCCGCCCATCACAATCCGACTCGGGTCGAATTTCACCCTCCCACCCCTCGACTTTTCCATAAAACTCGCAATCGCCTAAAAAAAGAAAAAAAAAATTAATTTACCGTAACCCATAAACTTAAACTTCTGTATTAGAAGTAGTAGTTGAGGTATTGTACATTTCGAAACTCTGGCAGACCGTGGTAGTCTTGGTAGTTGGCAATGTCCTTGAAGCTCTCAAGCCCTTCGTCGGTGCAAATCGAAGATTTCGGATGTTTTCTAATCCAGTCGACGATCAAGTCAGAGGAAAGCTGCCAGAATCACCCAAAAACAAAGTTAGCGCCAAATTTTCAAAAACTAACTAAACTATGAAAGCAAATATACAAAACCTGATTCTCTGCTAAACCCATCTGAATAACACCCAAAGGATTATTCTCCGGGTGAAACGGATCGTTATCGTACGCTTTCCACCCGTCGAAGTACGGAGAATCCTCGCCATGGCCGTCGTTAATGGCGATCTTAGAGAGAAGAGCATGGTTCCTTTCGTCAACTTGATGAAACCCCATTTGGCTATACTTTCTTCTTGGTTATTGGTTCAAGCTCTCTGCAAGTTCTTCGGCCTTCTTTTTTTTTTTTTTTTTTTTTGGCTCTCGAATGTGCGTGCTATTGGCTTTCTAACATACGAAAGAAAGAACAGAATGGTGAGAATTTATAGAGGAAAATCAAACGTGAAGAAAATTCAGTTCAAAGTTCAAAGCATGGAAAGAAAAAAATACTGATCTTTTTTTTTTCTCTCTCCCAGCTGAGAATTAGAAAAAAAAAAAATAAAAAATAAAAAAGAAATGAAGAGAGAGTTAAAATCGGGTTTTGGTCAACAAGCGTAATGGCTGACGTGGACGGTTCTGATTCAAGCAGGAACAGCGGACACACATCCAGCCAACCGCCCGCGCGCTTGTGGGGGAACTTTAGATATGGTTTAAATCTCATTTGACGTCATAAAAATCTCTAGAATTATTCTATTTTCATTCTTAAAATTTACGAAGTTTATTATAATACTTTTTTTTTAATTCATTTTCTGATATCTAAATTAGAGAAAAATAATGATTTGGTTGTTATTTTATTTTGATGTTAAAAAGTGGATTACGTAATTTTGAATAGGAATATGTGTATTAATGCTGTTTTTTTTTTTAAAAAAAAACATATTCATATTTTATCTGCAAGGTATTACGACATATTTGTGAGTGATTTTGAAATTCTTAAAATCACTATTGTCATATTTAAAATCACTCCAAAACATGTCTTTAATAATTCAAAATCCAACTTGATGATATGAAAATTACATTTAAAAGTAAAAAATCAAACATTAAATTGATTTTGAATGATTAAAGGCATGTTTCGAAGTGATTCTAGACATGACAAAAGTGATTTTAGCCATTTCAAAATTATATTATTATATGAACGGTAAACTTATAGCTTCTATAAGTTTGAATTATGATAATAATATTTTATAATATGAATTGTAAATTTGGATAAAATATTACAAAAAAATAGTTGCTTAAAAGCAATTTAAATAAAATATAAATCATTACTGATTATGATCCATCACTATATAATTTAATTAGCAATTTTTATGGTTATATTTAATGAATATCTATAACAATAAATCAATATATATATGTTAATGAATTAAAATTATATAAAATAAATTTATACCGTTATTTAAGTCGATCTCAATTTATAACTTTTTAAAAATGATATATAATTTTGAAAAATATATATTTATTTTTAATTTGTTTTAAGAAAATTCACGTCTATAAAAATGTAAAGAACGAACCAACCCGTTTAAAATAACATATAAAAATGATTTTAATTCGTTATTAAAAAGGAAGATTTGAAGGCCATTTATATATATATATAAATAATTTTAAAAAGTTTTGGGGTCACGACCCTTAAATCCGCCGTTAAGTACCTACATATTAGGTGTCAAAACAATAACAATGGTGTTTCAAAAAAAAAAAAAAAACAATAACAATGGTCAAAAAACATGTTTTTTTTTTTTTTTTGATATTGATACTCATATAGATCTTTTGATTTTTAGAAGTTAGGGATCAAAATGATTAATTAAATCCTTAAAGATGAGAGATTAAAATAAACATATTGAAAGTTCAAGGAGCAAGATATAACAAAGTTGAAAGTTGAAGGACCAAAAGTTAAAAGCTAAAATATAATTGTTTTTTAATTCTTTATTTGAGTATTTTTTTTTTTCAAACAAATCTTCTGCTTATTTGGATGTGTGTATATATATGTTTTTTGACGTGCAAGTTCTTGCATTTATAAATCGTTTTTAGTTTAATGTTGCATTGGTCTAAAAGCTTGGACTTGATTTCTAATTTAGTTTTTAAGGATTTTGATTGGTGTAATTAAATAATAAAAATCCTTTTTAAAAACTAATCTATGGCCCGTTGTTAACGTTCTTGATTAAGATTTTTCTTTTGAGGGATAAATTTAATCCGATCGTCAACTTGACTGAGATATTGGAAAATTTAAATTGGGAAGAAACATTATTATGGGAATCTTATTTTAGAATTATAATTAATTAAGAGAAAATTAATTTAGTTTTAGAGTGTGGTTTAATTATGTGTATTATCTTACTTGTTTTCCTTCTAAAACATACTTTTTGCAGATTATATGAAGTTAGTTATGAATTTCGTTGATCCGTTTATGTACCTTTTTTGTATTTTGATTCATTGAATATGTTTTGTATTTGAGCTTTTGGTAACATTTTAGTTTCTTTGTAGAATAAATCTTGTTGTAATCAAGTTCATAATAGTGAGTGTGTAATTTTTTTTTACCATGTCTAATTCTAGATTATATGTCATTGTGTTTTGCTTCACTTATTTAGCCTAATTTCGAGTGTAAACTTACTCGTCAATTCGATTTCTTTCAAAGAAATTTTTAAGTTTAAAAAGTTAGATTCCGTTTGATAATCATTTAGTGCATGTTGGAAGTGATTTTGAAAAGGCTAAAATCACTTTTATCATGTTCGAAATCACCTCGAAACATACCTTTAATTTAATTGTTCAAAATCAATTTCATGTTTGATTTACACCTTTAAATGTGATTTTCATATTATCAAAATTGATTTTGAATTATTAAAAACATGTTTTGGAGTGATTTTGAATTTGACAGTAAAAATTTTGATTGTTTCAAAATTACTTCCAAACATACAGTTAGTTTTTTAAAATTAACACTACAAGAAATAGGTTTCTCCCGACACACTTTCCTACTTCCATACCAAATGGGTTTCTTTGGTCTATTATCTACTTTTTACGATTGTTTTCAAAATTCAAGTTAAGTTTTGAAAACTGGAAAAAGTAACTTTTATATACTTGTTTTTGTTTTTTAAATTTGTCCGAGAGTTCAAATGCTCTCTATTATTTTAAGAGAGGTGAAAATCATAATAAAGAATTTGTGAGGAAGGAAGCTCAATTTTCAAAAATATAAAACTAAACAAAATTGTTCTATAATGGAATGTTAAATTGTTAATGTAAATTAAATGAAATATCATTAAGATTAAAACATTTTCTTTTAGAGATGTTTGACTCATAGATGAGTTTAAACTTACGTTCAACTTCATGTTGGAAAGTTTCTAGTTACCTATCTGAATAAAGAAAAAAGTGATTGAAACTTGATTTTATTGCATGGTCAAAGGGTATATAATTATTAAAAATAAGTATATATAAAGCTTCAAAGTTAGGTTGAGAGGTCTGAATTTACGATAATTTGAGTTTATGTAATTTGTAGGATTCAACAAATCTTGCTATAATATTAAATTTACTCCAATCTATCAGTTAAACTTTTGAGTTAATAGATGATTTAACACAAACAAAACACATCCCACGTTACGGAACTGAGCTAATTTTAAACCAACGGCTCCCTCCGAGAGGGAAAGTAGGTGGATGAAAAGAATGTTTTTACCAAATCAAAATTCTATCCAATCAAATGAGAAAAAGATTAGTGGACCAAATTGAAAAAGTCAAAAAGTTTAGGGGAGGAGATGGAAAAAAAAGGATAAAAATGTTAGAGAAGCATAGAAAATAAAATTGGTCGTGAACAACGAGTGTGTGGAGAAGAAGCAAAGGAATGAAGTTTCGTTGGAAGCAGCAGATCCCACATGCTTTTGAATTGAAAGATTGACATTGAGTAATAGAATAGTATAGGCTCATTTTCTTAAAGTGCTTTTTGGAGTGGTTTTTTGGACTTTTACACCTAAAAGTAATACATAAATATATATAAATGTGCATCTATAATAACTCTCACATTTTGTACTCCCACCTGTTTACCTAATTCAAGCTCATATCTTTATGGTGCTCATTCTTTTTTGAATTCTTATGTGAATTTATTTGAAAGTGTGACATGTGTCATGTGTCATACTCCAATAGTTATTGCACATATTTTTCCTATTATAAGATGGAGGAGATCTTAGAGTTCAGACTCAATGTAGTAATCAAATTTGATTCTATCTATTGAGTCTCAAAGTTTGAAGGTTAAGTTATAAAAAAGTATCTCCGTTTAAAAAATATTACCTTTCGACTATCATAAAAACTTTTCAAAAATAACTCTTGGAGTAGAAATTCATAGGATGTTGAAACCGAAGAGTTGACACGGTGGAATGTTGTTATTTCAAACTTAATCCAGGATAAATGTACCCGTTGTTTTAACAAATTTCTATTACAAGAGTAGTTTTGAAACATTTATGAAAGGTCGAAGATAATATTGCAACTTTTGAAAGAATGGGAGAATTTTTGAAACAAAGATTAATATTGAGGGATACTTTTTCTAATTTAGTCAAATTTTAATTAATTAAATCTCTCTACTTTTGATCCTAATCCTAATAAATCCTTTGTTTTTTTTTTTTTGAAGCCTAATCCTAATAAATCCTTAATGTTTAGAGAGAGTTGACCAACTTACATAAAATGAGATTGGAAAACCCAAAAATTTCAATAAAGTAGGCCAGTTGAATGATATCTTTTAAAACCAAAGTGGGAAAACTAGGGAAAATCCTACAGTTTTTTTTTTCCACAGATGACCCATTTTAATGGGTGAAAATGATAAATGTTCACCCTTCTCAATTTAAGGTTATATTTCATTTTGTTTGCATCAGCATCATAGTGAAATTACCATTTCAATCTCTTTCTCTCTTGTTACTCTTGCTCTTGCTCCAACTTTCCGCTCTCTCCAATCTCTCTCCCTCTCCCCAATCTCTCACTCTTCAATCTCGCTCTCTCTGATTTCTCGTTCTTCAATCTCGCTCTCTCTCCGATTTCTTGTTCTTCAATCTCGCTCTCTCTTAAATCTCTCGCTCTCTTTCTAATTTCTCTCTCCAATCTCTCTCTCATTTCTCTCTCCAATCTCACTCTCTCTCCAATCTCGCTCTAGTCTCTCGCTCTCGTTGTGTGTTCTTTGGAGAGAGAAATGATAGAAGAAAAAAATTGAGTGAGAAGACATTAGCGAGAACGAGAAACGAGATGAGAGAAAAATAGCGAGAGAAAAATAGCGAGAGAAAAACCGCGTGTTGCCCTATAGAGAGTAAAATGATAATTTTGCTATAATGATGACGTAACTAAAAAGGACATATAACCTTAAATTAAAAAAGTAGGACATTTTTCATTTGCACCCATTAAAATGGAGTCATTTGCACGATTCTTTCAAAATCCTAAGCTATATGAGTAAATACAACATTTCCATTAACATGATTCAACTTTTTCTAAAAATAAAATCCAAAAGTAAAACGTTAAGAGTACCTGAATTCTTTTAGACAACATATCATACTATTGTAAAGATATGTTTTATTCTCTCAATACCTAACTTAAACTCGTTTCTTGTGTAACGTATCAAACTTTCTTAGAGTATCTCATCGCGGTCGATAAGTTCGAGAACGCGGCAGAAGAAAGGGGCAATGTAGTTCACACATTGTTTGACTCATTATGTGCCAAAGGGGGTATGGGGTGGCAAAATTTAGGGTTTCTTGGAGGGGTTTGTGGGGGCTAAAAATGGAAAGTGGGACATGACTATCACACCCCCCATAGTGATGAGTTTACAGAGAATAAGCATGATTTTCATTTTGTTTGCTCAATCTGAAAGAAGAATGTGGTTTCACATTTAGATGGGAATAATTGCTTTTTTCAACTTCTGCTTCTGCAAAAGCGCTTCCGATTCCTCTTTGTTTTTGTTCTTTCATTTTTAGTGAAGTTTAGGCTGCGTGAAACACTTCCCAACTTTTTGAAATCAAATTTTGTAGCCGTGACAAAAGTAACATTTTTAATTCTCTTGTCAATAATTTTCCCTAATCAAACTTAATTAATCTGTATTTAAAGTTTAAATAATGAAAAATCTTAATATATATATATATATATAGATTAATAAGTTTTAAATCAAGCCGCTTTAGTAGTATTCTCACCATGCACATAATTCGTCAAAATTAAAAAATAAATTAAAGTTGACTCTAGAGATAAAACCTAGGATTATTTCACAATGTGCAATAATTTAAAACTATTTTTAAAAAAATCAGGATATTAAAATTCTTCAATTACAAGCACAAGAATCCCCATGGAAAAAAAAAAAAAAAGGATGGAGTATTCAACTTTGCAGTTTACACAAATATTGGGTTTGGTGAAAAGGAAAGTTGGAAAAAGGAGTCATAAAGATATAATTAGTTTCCTAATATGCATGCTTGAATAACAAGTTTGGATTAAGTTGATGATAATCTTGTTGATCTAATTACATCAAATTCCATTACTACAACCACTAAAATTTTAATTAGCTGTTCAGGTAAAATTCTAAAATAACACACATTAAATTATCTCTTCATTTTTTCTCAGATTTTTTGGCAAACACAGCCTAACAACAACTCTACTGAATCTCCACTGTGTTCAAACCAAGACAAATTTAATGGAGTCTTCCTATTGCGTGAAGAGATTGTAATGCTTCTTTTTCAATGGGAAAGAGACAGGTAGAGAGAGAAAAAAATCTAACCTCTCCATTTATTTGGTATAAAATTAGGCTTACCACGTCAAATTTACCGAATACCCGTTTGAGTTTTATGGGCTCTGATATTATATCAAATTACATAGGGTTCCATCTCAAAACCAATTGGCAATGGGTGCGGTGATCTTTGTAGCTTATAAATTGTGAGGTCTTCACTAATCTTTTCAACGTGGGATTCAGTTGGATCTTAGGCTAACTTCTACTTCATACGTAAGAGAGAGTGTTGAAAATACATAAAAAAAAAAATTAAATCTACCAGAACCATCTATTTCTAGACTTTTTTTTTTTAATCATCGTTGGGTGTTTCTAACTTTTTTTACACTATTGGTTGTTTATTTTCCTAATTTGTCTTTAATTCTGTCTTGATCTGTTGCCTTAAAATCCATCTTTTAATATACCTAACCTTTTTTCCTAAAAAAGAAAAATTACCATGGCCTATTAGGTTAACCATTTGAACCAAGTAAACTCCATATCTTGGAAAAAAAAAAAGAAAATATAAAAAAAACATGATATGAAAGAATATATATATCAATGTTTAAATCGATGGGCTTGACCAAGAATAATTTTGACAAAAAAAGGTGAAGCAAAAGGGTTGAGTCCATTTCATGTAGAATTTCTCATTTTACAACAACAAAAAAAAAATTATATTCCAAACTCTCTGTATTTGATACGTATATATACACGTATATATGTGTTGGACTTATTGAAAATAAATAAATAAATAAAATCATAAAAGAAAAGTTAATTAATGGGAGTTGAAAATCAAGTCCACGTTTATTAATGGATAGGTACCAAAAGTCAAAGAGATGAAATTTGGGGAGGTTGTCAGTGCAATTATTTTGATTTTGTGGGAGGGAAAAAGATAATTTCAAATATGTCGAATTAAAATAAAATTTGGCTTCTCAAGTAAGATGGGGAAATTAGATGGTTCTTTGTGATCGACTATTTTGTGTTTTTATGGATTTTTCATTGGATATGGACGTAAAAATTGGAAGAAAAAAAATATATTTGAAAGTAGTGTTGGAGTAGATGTTGAATGATGAATGAATAGGAATTCAATGTGGAATTATCTGGAAGATTTAAGAAACAAATGAGAAGAATTTTTTTTTTCTATCTAAGAACACAATTAGTCGTGTGGTCGGTGGCAATTTGATGTTTAATTATCATTTTTTTGAGGCAACTATTTCATATTTTTGATAAAAGGTTAACCTAGAAAGTTATGCTTCTTTCTATCTTCAAACTTTTCCCCCTCTTCATGTTTTCATTCTTTTGTTGCAATAAGGCTAACTATTTTCCATCCACGAGTTTCTTCTAGTCTTATTCTTCTTCCTTGTTAATTTTTCAAATGTCTTCTCCTACGATATGAAACGATGACATTAGAGAAGTTTTAAAAAAAAATTAATTGAGAAAGACGATCAAGTTTCCACCGCCTATATTCAATTGTGAGTTTTGAGATTTGACAAAGAGAGTTGTCGAGTCGTCACCACTAGTGTTGAAGAAAACTTAAGAATCTATTCTAGGTTTAGTGAAGACCAAATACAATTTTAATAGTTGTTGATGGTCAAATTTGGATAGGAGGAACTCACCTGGCCTTCCCGTGCCACCAACGGTAAATTTGTATGAGAGGGGGGAAGACGTGACCTGCAAGACAGTAAGCCTGCACACCGGTGTGGTGCTTGCCACACCGCCTCTGATGCTTAAATCAACAAGCAGAACGATGGGAAGCAAAAGAGAAAGAGTAAGAGGAGAGTTCAGAGATTAGAGTTCGAGATCCCTTCTTCAGTCACGAAGAACGGTTTAAATACCTTTTCCTGCCTTAGGGTTTCTAGGCTTTCGGAGGCGATTCGGGCTGAAACAGGTGGAAACGGGGTGTCTGGGGGCACCAGGGACAAAATGGAGGCGGAGGGCAAGACCGATCAGGGGTCGGGCCAAGGCCCGGTCCCTCCGATCTTGGCCCGACCCTTGATAGCGGGCAGAAATGTCGCTATTTTAGTCCTAATTTATTAAGCTTTTGGGCACTTTAATTGTGTTTTTAGTGAAGAAATTCAATATATTTTGTTATTTGGTATTTAGGAGCAAATTATGGATTTTGGTGAAAAAAATGTCCAAAAGGAGCCATTCAAGCCCAAATTCCATACATGGGTCAAGGGGGAGTCCAAGAAAGTCAACCATGAAGAAGAGGTCCAAAAAGAATTGAAGTTGGCCCAATTTCAAACCCAAACCGCGCCTGCCCAGTTCTGGAATCTGCATAGCGTCGAGACGCTGTCCCTTTTCTTGGCCAGCAAGTTGAGTGACGTCACAGCGTCGCGACGCTGTGCCGATAGCGTCGCGATGCTGTCCAATTTTCGGGCCTATAAAAGGCGCCCCTTGGTGCCCATTTTAGGCATCAATCATCATTCCATTCCTTCATTCTTTCTTTCCTTGGTGATAGCGAGCATAGCTAGCTATTTTTCTCTGATTAATTAAGTTAGTCTTTTACAATTATTTGCCCAAATTTATGCATTTTTATGTTTTATTTGTAGGAAGTATGTGTTTGAAGCTTAATTCAGCAATTGGAGTCAAATGGAGTTCAATCCTAAAAAAAAAAAAAAAAAAAAAAAATCATAGCGTCGCGACGCTATGTCCACAGCGTCGCGACGCTATCGACAGATTTTCTATAAATTCCTCTTTTCAGCTACGGATTAGGGGAGTCCAATTGGTTAGATTTTAGCCCTAATTTCGACTAGAGACCTTTGGTGGGAGCAGCTAAAGCAAGGCCAAGGAGCGGGAATCAAGCGAGAAGACGTGGAGATCGTGACGGGGACGTGTCGGTTTCGACGGATTCGAGTTTTCCTTTCTCTTTCCCTTACCTCTTGTAGTTTTTATGGCTTTTCTTTCCATTAGTGTTTATGGTTTAAAGACTATGAATTGCTAGTTGTTTGTCTTAGGGATTGATGTAATTGTTTTAGTTTTTGGATTGATTTTAGGTATGAATGTGTTTTTATTTTATGCATGCAATTTTGTTTAATGCTTTCAATTACTTGATCACTAATTGAATGATTTAAGTGTTGAATCTAACTCGGGAGGGAGGATTTGGCCTAAGACTTACTTTGTTTAATTGCATGACTAGAGTAGAAATTCTAAGTTTGTGACGGGATTTGGAATATCTTTAGAAGCGTAACAAGGACCGAACCGAATAATGCCTTGCATGTTAATGAACTTAGATAGGGATATCAAGTTAGTTTATATGCATGAGAATCAATTATACTCGGGAGAGGTAATCGTGATAAAATTTTCCTTGGCTTGTAGAATAATTGCACGGTCAATTCATTCCTATTAATCAATCCTCAATCTTAATCAATGAAATCAATTCCCTAAGAGTCTTTCCATTTGAGTCTCCACTTTTATTTTTATGCTTTTAGTCTTTACTTTTATCTTTATCATTGAGTTTTGCTCCCTAAATAAAATTGGACAAAAGTATTCACGATACTTAATTTGCTAGAAAACCAATCCAGAGGACGACACTCGTTTTACACAAAAACACTATATTATTACTTGACCCGTACACTTGCGGTTAGCAATTTGCACATCACTTGGCTCCTTTGGAGCCCTCTCTCAAGGTTTTTAAGCCTTTTTGAGAGTTCTTTTCAATGGGAAAATTTTGGAGAGTTTTGGGGAGCACTCTAGGAGGCTCAAGGTGTGCTCGGAGGGACTCCAAGTGCCAGCAACGGGGTCTTCGACGATCATTTCCTTCCCTTTTATTTTGCTCTTAATTATGCTTTCCATTGTATATTTTGTGAACATTTTAGCTATGTATAGCTAAACCCCAATTTGGGGTCTTGAAATGAAATTATAGTTAAAAGTTTGTCTATCTCTTGCCCTGTTTACTAATTATTTGTATGGATGCTAGTAATGCTGAATACAATCTGGCCAGTTGTATATTGATCCGATTCTTAATGGAAACTCGACGGAGAGAAGTTAGGATAGATCATAATCCATGCAACTAGTTTAATTGCCCGTCGTGACAACGGGATTAGTTGATTAAACTTAGATTCCTAAAATGAATCAGAGCGTAATAATTAATGAATTTTAATGGCGCTAAGGACACTTAGGTTGTTAAAATGGATTAATTATAATTAGGGGAAACCGACAGGAGATCCTATGTGACTAACGGAGATTCTAGGAATATGATTAGTTGGGCAACGAGATAGGTTAATTGTAATAATTATTTAGCTATTAATTAAGTTTCAAGACCCCACTTCCCATTTTAAAAACTCTTTCTCCATATTTTATTTTCTTGATTGATCACTTTACTTTCCTTAATCGTATTAATTTTAAAAATCATTTTATTTTCCTGTTTTGGTCCCTAAATATTATTTCTCCTAAGTATCTTTAGTGTTCAAGGAATTTTTGCTTTGCTTAATTTTCGCTTCGCCTCCCTGTGGATTCAATACTCGGAATATTTCCGTTTTATATTACTTGCAGCCCGTGCACTTGCGGTATTAGTAGCGGTGTAACGCCCGAACAACCCTCTGGCCTGTTTCGCCTCCAGAGTCCGTTTTCTGGTCCTATTTTCGGGCTCGCGTCGGGTTGTCCTCGTCAGCTCCTTGTACATCGAAGTGGTCCAAAATTACCTATAATATTAAGCCTTCACTCTTGAATTGGGATTCAGGTGTGACTTATTGCTATAGGTCGAGCTCCTTAAGCCCGATTTAAGAGTAAAGATCTTTCCCTTGTGCTGACTTATGTGCGAATTTTTGATATCCTTCAAAATATGATAAAACTAAACAAAGCAGAAACTCCCTGAATAGGGGTCAAGTGAGAGAAAATAAGAGAAGTAAGGGGTTGAAGAAATAATCCGGCCTCGGCCTCGGCCTCGGGATGAGGCTGAGGCTAGCGTTTGGAGCTAGTCCAAACTTCTGTGCTTTTTTTCCTTCATTTTGGATGTTGTTCAATCCATTTCTTTGTTTTGAAGCCCCCTATGCATGTGCTTTTCTCGTTTAGCCATTTATGTGGCGCACGTGGTAAGACCTTAGGGTCGGTCTCGACCACCTTTCATACTATTGAAAATTTCGAGTTCTTGCATCGAAATGTTAATTTCTGAAAAATAAAAATGAGGGAAGTGGCTAGGGTCGGCCTCGGCCTCAGGCCCCTGTTAGCCCAAAATTTAGCTCCCTCATTCATACATTAGTCCTTGTAGGAAAATAATGAGAGAATAGACTAGAACATGTAATCATTGGTTAGACATGCTAAGCTAGTGTGCCTTTTGTTTAATACGGAGTACATATCTCCTGTTACTTTCTTTTTGTTTAATATGGAGTGCATATCCCCTGTGTAGCCCCCTTACTCAAGTAAAATTTTACTGAAACATAAAATATAATTGAGTAAAGAGAAGAATACCTTTAAGGTTTGGAGTCGGCCTCGGCCTCGACCAGGTGACCTTGGCTCAGCTGAACTGCATGGGCTCAAGCTAGATGAGGTGAGGTAGACTCGGTGGTCCAGGCTCACGCAATCTCATATTTGGATGAGGCGAGGTAGACTCGACAGTCCAAGCTTGAGTAATGTGATGGGCTCAAGCTAGATGAGGTGAGGTAGACCCATGGTCTAGACTCACACAATCTCAAATCTGAATGAAGCGAGGTAGACTCGGTAGCCCAGACTCATGTAATGTGATGGGCTCAAGCTAGATGAAGTGAGGTAGACCCGTCGTCTAGACTCATATAATATCAAATCTAGATGAAGCGAGGTAGACTCGGTAACCCATGCTCGCGTAATGTGATGGGCACAAGCCAGATGAGATGAGGTAGACCTGTGGTCCATGCTCACATAATCTCATATCTGGATGAGGCGAGGTAAACTCGATAGTCCAGACTCGCGTGATGTGATGGGCTCAAGCCAGATGAAGCGAGGTAGACTCGTGGTCCAGGCTCACATAATCTCATATCTGGATGAGGCGATGTAGACTCGGCAGTCCAGGCTCGCATGATGTGATGGGCTCAAGCCAGATGAGGCGAGGTAGACCCGGTGGTCCAGACTCGCATAATCTCAAATCTGAATGAGAGGCGAGGTAGACCCGGGGGTCCAGGCTCGCATGCAGTAGCATGGGCTCTAAGCGTGGAAGGCTTAGGCTCGTATGTAGGCGTGGGCGCTAAGCTGGAGGGCTTAGGCTCGCATGTAGGCGTGGGCTCTATAGGCTCACATGTAAGCGTGGGTTCTATAGGCTCGCATGTATGTGTGGGCTCTAAGCATGGAAGCTTATGCTCGCATGTAAGCGTGGGCTCGATCTTCGCTTGTATCAATAGGGTTGGCTTTGGCCACGACCATGGCTGGGGTCGGCCTCGACCTCGGGTATGGCTACGGTTGGCCTCAGCCTCTGCCATGGCAGGGGTCGACCTCGACCTCGGCCTCAACCTCGGACAGTTTGTCGTCTTTCATATCCGACTCCTTTGCTTCAATCTTGATCTCGTCTTGTGTTCAACTCCATTCGCAATCAAATTTGCATTGATCATGTGATCCTGGGGAGACTTTTGAGGCCTTGGAAGGTCAGCCTCGACTTCGGCCCAGGGTCGGCCCCGGTCTTGAATGGCTTCCAACTTTTCAATGGCCTTTCTTTCTTGGTGTATTCGATCTGGTCAAGACTTGTGTTTGTTTTTTATTTGTCCTCCAAAGATGGTTCTGATCCCCTGTGGGGTTTCCTCTTAATCGGTCTGGATAAATATCTCTGGTCGGCCTCGGCCTCAGCCTTCGCACTGTTCGTCTGGTAGTCGTTGTTCGTCTTGGAGCCCTTTGCACATAACTCTTCTTTCGATTTCTGTGGTTGATGATTATTTTCGAAAGGTTTTGTATCTGGATTCTAGTTTTTCTTCTCCATTCTCCTATTTGTTAGGTAACTGATGTGCAGATTTAGCAATCTTTCTTCCCCATAGACGGTGCAGACGGCGCCAACTGTTGATGGTCAAATTTGGACAGGAGGAACTCACCTGACCTTCACGTGCCACCAACGGTAAATTTGTATGAGAGGGGGGAAGACGTGGCCTGCAAGACAGTAAACCTACACACTGGTGTGGTGTTTGCCACACCGCCTCCGATGCTTAAGTCAACAAGCAGAACGATGGGAAGCAAGAGAGAAAGAGTAAGAGGAGAGTTTCTAGGCTTTCAGAGGCGATTCAGGTTGAACCAGGTGGAAATGGGGCGTCCGGGGGCACTAGGGACCAAACGGAGGCGGAAGAGCTCGACCAAGGCCGACCATGGGCCTCGATCGAGTCCCAAGGCCGAGGCCGAGCAGGGGTCGGGCCAAGGCCCGATCCCTCTGACCTTGGCCCGACCCTTTGGCCTATTTCGCCTCCGGAGTCCGTTTTCTGGTCCTATTTTCGAGCTCACGTCGGGTTGTCATCGTTAGCTCCTTGTACATCGAAGTGGTCCAAAATTACCCATAACAATAGTAAATATTTTCCGAAATTCATTTTGAATTAAACTAAGGGATTATTTATGAAATGACATAGATTGCCACTTGACGAAGATTGACTGCTTAATCCTAACCAGAGTGATCGAGGTTATCATTTACTTTAGTTAGATTCTTGCATAGAAAAATAAACGAGGCATGAGGAATCTTTGGATCTTGTTGATAAGCCTCATTTTGTTGGTGTGCCTTCAAGGAGGATGATAAGAATTCCTTCAAGAGATTGAACTTTATGTGCTTGAGGAGCTGGGTTTAAATCTAACCTCAGCCAACTCTTAATTGTTCCTCTCTGAAAGTTTGAAACTAATGTCTTGAGTGTCCGCATGGATGTGATTAAATCTTACTTAGGTTCCCAAAATTGCTTTAGTGTGGACAATTTAGGGAAGAGCAGTGGCTTGTCATTAAAAGGTTGAGGAAATATTGTATATTGACTTGTTATGATTCATACATTGTGGAGTCTTTTTATACACTGAATGGACTTAAATCAAGACCATAATAAATGTAAAATATTTACAATTTAAGAGAAAAAATCAAGGCATGAATAATTGAAATTGATATGCTCTAATAATCATTTCTTTGTCATGATGAGAAGTTTGGAGGGCACGTGAAGGAGGATATTGCATTCAATGCTTTCCGTAATGCACTCAATGAATGTGGTTCGATTGATCTAGGCTTCTCTAGAGATGTCTACATAGGCCTATTTCATTAGATAATGTATCATATAAACTCATCTCTAAGGTCCTAGTTAATGGAATGAAAGAGATTCTTAGTGGCATTATTTCACTTGAGCAAAGTGCATTTTTCATTCCAACTAGATGTGTGTGGTGGATAATGCAATTCTTAGCTTTGAATGTATACAATCTATGAGGCTAAAAGCAAGGAACGATGGTGTAGGCAATGCTCAAATTAGGTATGAGCAAGGCTTACCATTGGGTTGAATGGATTTTAGTGCATAAGATGATGCTTCAATTGAGTTTTGCAAGGGAGTGTGTGGATCTAACTGATCACTTTATATTAGTACTATGACCTACTCTTTCAACATTAATGGAGAGCAATTGGGGTATATTATATCAAGTATAGGCCTTTAGTAGATTCATCCTTTATCATCATATATGTCTTGATTTGTGTCGATGGTCTCTCTAGTTTGTTACATATAGGATGATATGTAAGAAGTGTATTTCATGTTTGTCTCTCTCGAAACACAACCTTCTCATCTCTCATCTATATTTCATGTATGGTAGCTTATTATTTTTCAAGGCTACTTGAGATTTTGACAGCAATGAAATTGGGAGATAATACTCAGTTTTTCTTCTTCTCTTATTACCAATAATGATTGGCAAGGGCCATTTTATACAGCTTGGGGAATACATAAAAGAATAACGAATAATACAGGGAAAATAGAATTAAATAGCCAAAGAGGGCAGATGGCTCCACTAGACAGGTTACTGAATAACAGAAGAATATTTGTTGTTAGCTGATCTTTGTATTTGAGAATTCTGGAATGTTCGAGGCCCATTCTTGCTACCCTTGGGCCTGCCTTCTCTGTCTGAACCTCTAGCTTCAACATTGGGCTGGCCTATGATGTAGTATTCCCTAATATACTTTGGACGAGGGATAGATCATCTAGGACATCCTTTCTCTGAATGAACGAGCATCAGGCCAAACAATGAATTTCTATAAAATCATCATTACATTCACTCTCAAAATATAGATCCACAAGTCCAACACTAAGGGGCTGTTTGAGGCACTGAATAGGTTATAATAACCCCCTCTATTATAACCTATTCAGTGTTTGGGGCATCAACTAAAATAAATGATGAGGTGAGTTATTTTTACCCCCGATTATTTTATCCATTCTCTACAGTAACCATCATTCAACCCACCCAATTATTCTATCCATTTTCTACAGTAACTCTCTCCTCTCTTCTTCCATGCGACTCCTTGACTTTTCCGACGACCGTCGGTCGCCGTCGACCGGCGAAGTTTCCGGCGACTTTTCCGACGGCCACCGACCACTTTTCCGACAACTTTTCGGCAACCATTTTTTTTTCCTTTTTTTTTTTTCATATTTCTTCTCATTTTCATTTTGAAAAATATAAAAAATGAAAATAAAGAAGAAAAAAAGAAGAAAAGAAAGAAAATGAGGAAAAAAAATTTGGTCGTCGAAAAATTTGTCGGCAACCGCCGGAAAAGTCGTTGAAAACGTTGCCGGCATTAGGGTTAGAGGAAGAAGAAAATGATGAAGATGGAGTTTGAGGTTGAGGAAGAAGATGGAGATGATGATGGAAATGGAGGAAGACGATGATGAAGATGAACATGGAAATGGAGGAATAAGATGAAGATGATGGTGATGGAGGAAGAAGATAAAGATGGAGGAAGAAAATGAAAAATAAGGGAAAAAGAAAAAGAAAAAAGCGATTTTTGGTCATTCCATGTTAGAAACACTTATCAGTTTCTCAGTTGTCTTTCTACATATATAAATATGGAGTTTTATTATATAATTTCTTTGTACATAAGCACTTACCATTTTTACGTTGAAAATACAGAAATGAAACAATTATGGTTTTCCAATATGAAATCATAAAATTACTTCTTTTGTGAAAAAAATCATGTCCCTAAAACAAAGAAAATCAACTCTTACCTTAAGTTATTTTTGTTTCCTTTTAAGTTAAACACATCATTTAACCTGTATACCAAATACTTTATTTTTTTTACAACTGAATCCAAACAATTTTTTATTGATATTTGCAAAATATAATATTTGACATACAATGTTGTATGAGGAAAATAAACAAAAAAAAAAAAAAGTCAGGAAAAAAACAATCAACTTGAACATTTGATTTAGAATCTCAGGTTAAACATATTAGAAATCCAAACACAGACTATTTTAATTCAGACTAAAATAATCTGCATCCCAAACACAGATTATTTTATCCTAAACTAAAATAATATGCACCCCAAACACAGATTATTTTATCCCAGACTATAATAATCTGCACCCCAAACACAGATTATTATAACCCCAGACTATTATAATTCCCAGATTATTATAACCACCAGATATTATAATCAATTCAGTGCCCCAAACAGCCCCTAAGTTAGTACTATATTCTTTGTTTCTATTACACTCCGTTACCAACAATATTTGAGTTTGCCTTCTTTCATGTCATGTCATCACTCTTGCAATCTTGGTTGGAAAGGTATTTCTTTGGGCTGCGGGTAATGGTGTTAATTTTCATATCTGGCATTTTAAGTTAACTGGTCTATAGACAAGATAGAATGGCCATCGCTTGGCTCATGACCATGTCATTAGGCTTTTTTGTCCCCTTTTAATTTGGATAATTTGTTAGGTTGGCGAAAGGCATTTTGGAAGATGAATTTCAAGTAAAATTGTACATTCTTGTGGCGGTTTTGTTTTGACCACTTACCAACGACTGCAAATCTAATGGGTGGGATATTGATTCACCAAACCTTTGTCAATTCTTGCAAACCTACTTAGACCTATTTGGGCTCCAAAATTTCCCATCTTTTAGGGCGGTAGGGGTATTCCACTTTTTTCCCCCTACTTGATTTTAAAGATTGTGTTTCTTGGGATGAGTTTTAAGAATGGTGATGTTGCTCTAGGTCATTTGAAAATGGTTTTGTTTGTGAGGTAGTGAGCTTACAATTTATGGATGGTATTAGCATTTGGGCAAAAGATTATATTACATTTGTTTTGATGGGTAAATGCTCTAATATGTCATTCCAAGGAAACTCATTGCCACCATGCATGTATCGATTCCAATACGGGCGCCGCTTTTGACCATGTATCTTGTTCTACATATTTTAAAATTGAGGTCTTTGCATAGATGGCAAATTGAACCAAACTAATAGCAAATATAGCACACTTGCAAACTAATTGCATATATAGCACAATTAGTTGTAAAAGACCCAAAAGCCCATCAAAGTCCATTCACCCCAAATATTTTTGCCCACCAATTGACAGTTTTTAGCCTACAAGCCCTAATCCATTGTTTCCGCAATTTCAATTGAGAAAATCAATCAGTATTTTTTTTTTAAAAAAAATCAACTTATCTCATTTCTCTACTGATTTATGTTGATTTATGTTTTTTCAACATCTGATAGACTCCAATAATGGATTTTTTTAATTATTTTTTTATTATTGTCGAAGATAGACTCTAATTATTGGAATCTATTAGAATAATCACTGATTGATTGTTGACTTCAACAAACTTTTCTTTATAGTCAATTCAAAACGTTCTAATCCCTTTTAGAAAATTGTTGATTGTCATTTAGACTTCGATTAATCAATCATTGATAGACTCCATAATTTGCAAAACAGATTGAAGTTAATGGCTTAAGACTAGTTCGTTGGGAATCACAAAATTCCAAGGATTGGCAAAATATGAACAAGAAGATATTCTTGGCTAATGATGTAAGTTACTTTTATACTTTTTGTTTAATTTCTAAGTTTTTTATACATGTGCAATTTCAAAGCCTCAGATATCAGTATCTATCACTAATGGACCTTGATTAATCATATTCTATCAGTGTTTATCACTGATAGACTCCAATTAATCAATGTATATCACTGATAGAGTGATTAATTGGATTCTATCAGTGTCTATCACTGATAGATTTTGATTAATCAAAGTCTATCAGTGATAGCCACTGATAGATTTCGATTAATCGGAGTCTATCAGCGATAGAGACACTGATAACTATGAATAATCGGAGTCTATTAGTAAATTGATAGATTTTGTTTAATCAGAGTCTATCACTGATAGATTCTGATAGACTCTGAATAATAAAAGTCTATCAGTAAAGATTGATAGATTCTAATTAATAAGAGTCTATCAGTGATATACTCTGATAGATTGTGCCATATTTTCCATTCTTTTTACATTGTGCTAGATTTGCAATTATAGAAATTTTATCTGCCACCCACTACAAATTCTCTTTAAAATTATCATTCAGGATGTCAGTGGACAAGTCCTTCTGGTTTGGCTGAAACCTCCAGTGTTGCAATAACTTGGAAAAATATATGAAAAGGTTTTCTGTCCAAGTGCAAGTGCGCACTATCACAAGTAGTAATAAAACTTGGAAGTATTCAAAGGTATCAATCCCACAGAGACTATGCTTAAAAATCAGATTTGAATTAGAAACTACTTTTAAGTGCAACAAAATTAACCAAGAGTTTGAAAAGTTTTGAATGTTTGATTTTTAAGGAAAACATTAATGATAAAACAGGGACTCAATTTAGTTGAGCTCAAGTTAAATTAACTATATAATAACTAGCTTGTCTAACAACCTAAGTCTACTTGCATTGGTCAGGTTTAACTTCTACTTGGCCTTGGTTTTCAAGAACCATTAGAAGACTAAACGAGGCGGACACACATGTTTGTGGCTACACTCTGACATAGATAATTCAAGCATGCAACCTTTAAGACCATATAGTCATTACTCCTCGTAAACACTGAATTTTCTATGTCTAGGCTTTTCTCCTACATCCACTTTACAAGCATTGATATTGTCCAACCCTTTCAGTATTGGACTCACATTGCATGCTAAATCTAAAACACTAGTTTAAAATTAATTAGACAGCAGTTAAGTCAATAAAGAGAGAAATGCATAATTGACTTTGGGGTGCAAGCAAACTAACTTTCAAGCTAATCCATCCACAAGGGCATTCACCAAATTGAATCCCTCTAAAAAATTTAGCTACACATGTAAGAAATGTGAAACAATAAAATAATATTGCATTAATGAATAAATCATGCTTACTTAGAAGAATTAAAATGAATACAATGTTGGAAATTAAAATAGTGCATAATGTAAATGGAAAATATAGGGTTTCATAAGAGCTCTCACTCCACTCAACTCCTTTTTTTTCAAGGGAAATTTGGTGGTTTACAAGCCAAACTCTTGGGTTTGGGTCTAATCTTGATTTTAGGACAAACTTCTTTGAAAGGATGAAAAGCTCAGTTATTACTGACTCGCTAAAATCTGGAAAGACAGTTTCTACCCAGAATTGCAACAGCAATTCATTTTAGCCTTGGACAGATTGCAGCCGCAATTTGCCTTTTTCCTTGTTTTCTGCCGAACACCAAAATATAATCATTTTTTTTTCACAAAAATGGCTCTTTTAACCTTAAATATGCATAACTTGAATACTTAGACTCTTCAATACTTGACTCACACACTTTTGCACTTTTAAGTTCGGAAAATAAAAAATATAATCAAAATATGTTTCATTTGACAAGAAATAAGCTAAGTTTAAGGGACAAATATATAACATATTTGACACTTACCACCTTATGTTATGTCCATGGATATGATCGAAGAGACTCCTCTTCTCTAAGGTATACCATATTGTCCACTTTGGACATAAACCCTCATGGCTTCGCTTTTGGTTCACCTCAAAAGGCCCCATATAAGTTGAGATACTTATACTTCCTTATATACTCATGGTATTCCCCTTATCTGGCCAATATGAGACTTTATATAGTCGCACTCCCAACACTCGCGTCCACTTTGAAGTTCTTCTTGTGTCATCGATGCTCCTTTTCCAATTTATTCATCGTTTGGGAGGGTAACTAGGAAAATCATCAGCTTGTGCGTATGGCGTTAGAGGGAGCTTTAGATGATGTTTGATTAGAGTAAGGGCCTTTCGCAAATTCTAACAAATGATTTTCTAGTTTGTCTTTGATGTATTTTGTTTGCCTTAAAAAAGGAAAAAAGTAACCCACGTTGGTTTTATTATCTTAGCTCCTAATTTCTCTAATTTTCTATCTATCTTGGAAGTGTTAATGTAAATACTTTCAAATGTATTCCTTTTTGGTTATTTAGAAGAATGAGAGGTTATTATTAAGAAATCAAATAAAGAATTTTGAAAAATCCTAAAGAGGCAACCAACATTGCATTGCAAAGGGCGTCATGTATCATGACACATGTGAATGAAAATAAAGGCAATTAGATTGCTAGGTACCACGCGACTTATCGGTATTAATTTTTTTCCATTAATTTTAAACGTAATTCTAACACATATTAGAAATATGAGGAAAAAAATGTTTTTTTCTCATAAAAAAAAAAAAACAGGTCAATAGTAAAAGTGACCTAAATGATGGTAAATATTGAGAGGTTCAAAAGACGACGAGAAGTACATAGAATAAAAAGAATAAGGAAATAGGAGATATGATCCCGTGTTCTTTTATTATTTTCTTGGTATCTTTACCTTTACATTTTAGATTTTAGAATTAGTCCTTTTTTTTTCATATTGAATTTAATCCGATTCTTTTGGGTATGATGTCAACCAACCCGACTTAAAATGGAAGAGAAGTACAACCAAAAAAACCAACCAAAGAAACATGGGTGAGATGCAAGGGTCGATGGAACAATGACAAGACAAAAAGTAGATCAATCAATCTTGAATCCAACCAAATTTGAATTATGAAGAAATATTAGAAAATGTCAATAATCTCCACCTTCAACTCCAAAATCGCCCTATCCACTAGCAAGAATCCTCACCTATTGGAAGGTTCTTATTATAAATTCCAAATTGTTCTAGTGAAGGAGGTTTTTTTTTTTTTTTTTTTTTTTTTTTTTGGTTATTACCCTACTATTTTTCAATCTCTTGTTATTAGCTTACTATTGCAATCGGGGGTGGGTCCATGTTGGAGTCAAGAGGAGCACGTGCCATTGAATATATATGTATGTGTATATGTTTGAATATTAAAATAAGTCTTTGTGAGGGGCATACTAATTACCTTTTCCCTCTGGTGTGTTTTGGTTTCAATTCCCGAGAAACACATATTTTAATTTTAATAACAATTTTTTAATTTTACATCGCAACGCATTCCTTCTTTCTAGTTTATAGTTTCAAATCCTACACAAGCCTTTCTTTTTTTGAGAAGTCCTACACAAAAGCCTTTCAAATTCATTTTTAATTTCATTTTCTTACATATATATATATATATATAGTTAAACTAATTAGAATTTAGTTTATTTTCTTGTATAAAAAAACTTAGTTCTATTTGAAAAATCTTTAGTAAATATTTCAAGTTCAATCATTCCTTATATATTTAGGTGATAATTCTATAATGAGTTATTATAATGTTTTAATTAATATTAATTAATCTAAATATATTACATATTATTACATTTAAAATTATATTTATATTAAATTACAAGTTTAGTCCTAAATTTTTAAATTTGTGCCTAATAGATTTCTAAGGCCCCGCTCGATAATCGTTTAGGCCCCGTTTGATAACCATTTGGTTTTTGAAAATTATGCTTATTTTCTCCTAAATTCCCTTCCATGGCATTCATCCTTGTTAAGGATCCATTTGAATTCCTAGACAAATTCTAAAAACAAAAACAGGTTTTTGAAAACTATTTTTTTTTCTTTTCAAAATTGGACTTGGTTTTTGAAAACAAGGAAGAAGATTGATACTAAAGCAAAGAAACTTATAAGTGGAAATAGGTGTGTATAAGCTTAATTTTCATAAACCAAAAACCAAAAACCAAATGGTTATCAAACGGGGCCTTTGTTTTTAGTTTTTGGTTTTTGAAAATTAAGCCTATAAACACTACTTTTATCTATAAGTTTATTCACTTTGTTATATATGTTGTTGTAGGTGATTTTGGACCACTCCGGAATTCGAGGACTAAACAGGACAGTGCGACACCAACCAGAAAGCAGACCCCGAAGGACACTCGACCGAAGGGATTGGGCCGACGACCCAATCCCATGCTCGGCCTCGGCCTCGGGCCGAGGCTGACCATTTGGCCCACTCGTGTGGGCTGAGTGTCCTCCCCTCCGCTCGGTCCTTGGTGCCCCTAGACGCCCTGATTCTACCTGGTTCAGCCCGAATCATCTCCGAAAGCCTAGAAACCCTAAGGCAGGAAAAGGTATTTAAACCCTTCTTCGTCACTGAAGGAGGGACCTCGAAACTCATTCTCTGAACTCTACTTTTCCTCTTGCTCTCTTGCTCTCCTTCTTCAGCTTTCTGACTTAAGCATCGGAGGCGGTGTGGCAAGCACCACACTGGTGTGTAGGTTTTTTCTGTCTTGCAGGCCACGTCTTCCCCCTCTTTAAACAAATTTATCGTTTGTGGCACGTGAAGGTCAGGTGAGTTCCTTCTGACCAAATCTGACCATCAACAGTTGGCGTCGTGTGTGGGGAAGAGAGCTTGCTAGTGAAATCTACACATCGGTTACCTAACAAGTAAGAGGATGGAGAAGAAAAACCAAAATCCAAACACAAAAACTTTCGAAAATAGCCATCAACCGCAAAAATCGCCAGACGATGATAACACGCAAAGGTCACCGAGACGAACAGACCATGGAGCTGAGGCCGAGGAGAAGAAGCTGATGCCAAAATTTCCGCCCTTGAGGATAAGGTGAGAGGAATGGATCGAAGTTTGTCCAAGATACTCCAAATCTTGAATAAACCTGGTCCTAGCACCAAACTCCGAGAGGAAGGATTGGTTAGAGACCCGAGGAAGGGGCCAATCGAATACATTGAAGAGTCGGAGACAAAATTGAAGGCAAAGGAGACCAACAGCGCGACTAGCAAGGTCGGGGGGCTGAAGCATGCAGAACGCACAGTTCTGAGGAGCCCAGAACCAAGTACCAGCCGCAGAACAAACTTGAGGAACCTGATTGAGGAGAAGCTCAAAATGGCCAAAGCTGCCGAGGTCGAAGCAAAGGCGGCCGAGGCTGAAGCCAGAGCTACCGAGGCCGAGGCTGAGGCCAAGAAAGACAATCTCTCTTGGAAGACTGAGCTTCTAAACACACTAAAGGAGCTCGAAAATCTTCAGGGAGACCCGCAGAAATCAAAGGACTCTGGAGAACAAGACTTGGAAGAACTGATCGACCAAGTCGACCCACCCTTCACGGAAGAAGTCATGAAAGTCGAGGTGCCCCAGAAGTTCAAGGTACCTACATTCAAGCCGTATGACGGCAACAAGGACCCCGTACAACATCTAGGCACCTACAGGAACTGGATGGACTTCTTGTTGGGTTTTATGCCCTAAAACTCGTAGATAGTAAATGAAACAAATTAATCGATCTCAATAAAGTGTTATTTGAGTGATTTAGTAATTTGGTTATTGAATAATCGAGTTTGCATTAATAAACCTTAAATCCAATAAACTAAGATCCAAGGTTGTTTAAAGAAACTTGGACTAGTATGTGGGGACATACGGAGATCGGTGTCCAAGTAACAACCTAAAAGGTCGTATAGGGATAAGGTTGGGTACCTTATCTTGGTGACACTATGTGATACGACCCACCTTGTATTCGATATAGATGCAATGATCCAAAGCATCCATGTAGGAGACATGTATGTGGGGGTATCCTATGCAATAAGTTTGCATACGACCGGACCCCGAAATAGTAACCACTAGATGTAACGTCGTTATCTAGTTTAGGTTTCTATTTCAATAGGATGACCTAGGTAACTCAATCTCAATCCTGAGTCTGTTATGAACTCCTTTCAGGAGGGATTGTCCTTAGATTTGTATGGGTGAGAGTGGCCAGTTCGCCGACTCAATAATCCTACCATTTCAGGGGCAAGACCAAATGGGGGTTGGGAACATAACAGTACAAGATGAAATTCACTCTTTCCCCTATTGGAGTAAGTAGATGTGTGTTCCCTTAAGGGCTGATTCCAGGGCTTGAACAAAGGCCCGTCGTTCTCTCCTGGCCCGAGAGGAACTCCTGTTTAGTGGTTGGACCCTAAACAACTTGTTCATTAGAGGGATCAGTGGTACTTAAGGATCCAGAGGTAACCTAGGGGTAAAACGGTAATTTGACCCAGTTGGTGTTACGAAAACACGTGAAGAATTGACTTACTGCATTGGTCGATATCCGTGGACACAGAAATATTCTACAGTGAGAAGAGTGCAGTTGTGGGTCTTTAGTGGAGTGACCCACAGTTAACGAATGTTGACTAACTTGGTTAATGAGTTTAGCCAATTAGTCTCGTATCGTTGGAGCTTCTGATCTGTAGGTCCATTAGGTCCCACTGGTAGCTCGTTAAGAGACTTGAGGCAATTAAGTATAAATTGTAAATTGAAAGTGGATAATATAAAGTTTATGAAACTTTATAATATAATTTTGAATTAATTTCAAAATTAATTCTTGAGAGAAAATATTTGAAAGAGTTCAAATAATTAATATGAATGGGATTCATATTAATATAAATAATTTAATAAAGTCCCTAAGATTAAATATGTGATATTTAATTGGGTAATTAATTAATTATTTATTTATTAAAATTAGATATGAATAAGATAATAGATTTGATCTTATTCATGGCCTTTTTCTATAAATAGGACCCCTGGGATGGGGTGAAAGGCATCTAATTCATTCTCCTACTCTCAGAGAATTCCCCTGAAGGCTTCTTCTAGACTCCCACCAGTTTCCTGCCTCTAGAAGTCTCAGAGTCATACCGGTGTAGCCATAGTGGTGGTGTTCACAGTAGTTCGTGATTATTTCACAAGCAGTTGGTGAATTTAATCTGAGTCGTCAACGAGAGTAAGTAATTTTTTACTGTATAAATTAGATTTAGATCTAATATTTTGTATGGTTAGCCTTAATATAAATTTAGAATAGTTCTAAGATTATTGCCAATATATTGGTATTTTAGATTAAACAAAATTAATTACGAATCGGTCCTAATCACGCTTCCGCTTTACGGAATTACGAAATTCCAATCCTTCACTTCCACGACATCTCAGATACAATCAGGTGTCGCGTCAGGGCCTAGAATAGCACTACAGCGAAAATTTGGGGTTTGCCTTATGTATGCCGCTATGCTGCCGAATTTTCGGTAGCACTACAGCATAAGTGAGGCTAAACTTAGTAGCACCCCCCTGATTAGACTAAGCTTAGTAAAATCCCTTGATACGTTACGCTCGATAGTCGTACGTATGAAGAAGACAAGACCTAGAATAGGAGCCTTAGATGTGATTCAGGGCCTCAGGTAGACTTAGCAGATCGTTAAGCCTTGTGTCAAGCTAGGGTCGTTTCCTTCCCCATCTTAGGATATTGATGGAACTAACCTACAGGCACGAGATCGTGCACTCTATCAGTGACTGGTAGAGCTTACTTTTATGGCACGGGATCGTGCATTCCATCAGGACGGTGTCGAGCTAGGCACAGGATTGTGCGCTAGATGGCATTCGAGCATGCTCCATGCCCAGATTGTTCCACCGTACTTTGACTTCATGATTCAAGGGTGTTTTGTAGGGATAAGTGTAGTTCTGCTAAAGGTTGCCAGCTAGTCCCTAGTTTACTCGCCTTACTTGACTGACCCACACAACACCATAGTTGGCACAGGTTGGGGGTAGGAAACCACCCTAGGGAGATCATTACCTGAACTCGAATATGGCCCTGGGGTTAGAAACCCAAATCTATGTTTCCAGTTAGGTTCCTATGACGTTAAAACCCGGAAGCTAAGTTTCATGCTACCCGATTTTACGATTATCTGATTCGACCCCTAAGTGGGATACTTACTGAGTATATTCTTATATACTCACCCATGCTGCATGACTTTCCTTTTCAGGTGGTACTTGAGGATGACTGACGCTTGGCGAGAGCTGTGACTTCGTTGGCTATGGGATCGTAGCTGCAGATTTTGTCTCTCGTTCTCTTATAATTTCCAGTCTCTTTATTATAGGATCGAACTCTTGTTTTAGATTCGATGTTTTAAAACTATGAGTTTTTCTGGATTATGTTTCAGATGTTCCATTTTATGATTTATAAACTTAAATTATGTTTTGGGCCCTTTTAGTAAATGAAAGTTATTGATTTCTTCCGCTTGTGTTTGTTTTTTTTTTTTAAAAAATTATGTCCATGATTTAGCATCGACCTTCAATATATTTTAGCTTCCATCTAGTCAGGTCGTTACAAGAAAGGACAGCGTCTCAATGCTATGATTTGGCTTGCTCGACGTTGGATTTAGAGATGCTCAACGTTGGAAGATAGAATGGTCAGCGTGTCGATGCTATCATTCCTTCACGCTCAACACCGCAAATTAGTCATCTCAACGTTGTAAGTCAGAATGCACAACATCGAGATACTGTCTCGATTTCTAGTAGAATAATTTTGGCACGTTCGTAGATTTTCTTTCCTTATTTGAAGCAATGTCTCAACACTCACCACAGTCTCGACGCTCTCGGGTTGTATAAATATGCATCATTCATTTAGGGATGAATTAATTAGGGTGTGGTTGGTCGGTGATTTGAAAACAGAAATTTGAAAACAAGAGATTCAATGAAAACAAAGTTGTATTTCATGTTTTCAGATATGTATTTGGTAGCATATTTAGAAATTGGATATGAATTTAAATAATGGTTCAGAATGAGTTTGATAATATATTTATAAACCATAAATTATTTGTAGTTATCAACTAAATAATAAGTTGAATATAAAATATTATTAATTAATTTATAAACACGTTATGTGTTATAAATTTTTTATTATCATTATTTTACAATATCATATAATTTATAATACACTATATTATACAAATTTTAATTTCACAAAAATAAATTGAGTTTATAACATGAAATACTATATTTATTAAAGTTTTTATCTCTTTTAATTTAATTTTGCATTTAAAATTTTCAAATTCAAAATATGGATACAATGAAAACATAAAAAATTTGTTTTCAGAATTTCTACTATTTGGATCATAGAATCTGAAAACAGTTTTCAAAAACACATCTGCCAAACGCATATTCACTGAATTAAGTGAATCTGAAAACATAAAATAGAATCCGGATTGCCTACCAAACAGGCCCTTAGCCTTTTGTACTCAATTGTAGCCATATTCTTCTTAGTTTCCAGCATTCTTTTCTAGTTTTCTTGCTTTTTAGGATAGATTTAGCTTAGTTCTTCGATGGATCGAACTTGGGAGCGAGGTTGTTCAGTATCACTAGCCGCTAAACTTCTATTTCATGTAATCGGGACGTCGGGATGTAAGTTCGATTTTTATTAATGAGATTTCCTATGCTTTGATAGTTTAATTTCATGTTTTTGTGAGTCTAGCCTTGTTCATATAAATTTTATACTGATAGGAGAGATTGAAAACTTCGACCACAGTCGTGTTAAATTATTGTGATAAAGGTGTTAATTCCCCTTGATCGCATTCATGGCTAATCTGACTGAAGGAGTGTACGACACTCGAGCGGAAGCGATTTTCGATCTTAGGCACTTAAATTACATGAATTTCTCAATTGAAAAGCATACCAAACATAAATCGAAAACAGAGCCTTACATACTAACCTCTTGTAGCTCTGCATTCTTCTAATCCATGGGATGATCTTCAACACGATCGTGTTGTGGACCACCGCTAGTGTCTTCCCCGCTGTTCTCCAGCCTTAGATTGACTTGTGGGAGCCGAATTGTGTTGAACATGAGGGAGAGAAAAGCTTAAGTTTGAAAAACAAAACTTGGCCTTTTGAGAGAGTTTCTCTAGCATGTATCTTATGTTTTTCTTCAACCAGCTTCATGAATCAATATTCCAACTTAATATTGAAAGAGTAATTGGGATTAGTCACTTACAAAGGTGGATTAATGCAAGATTCAAAATCACATAATTTTGCAAACAAACCAAATTGATTTCTTAAACCAATTTTGATTTTTCATAATTAATTTAACAAATTAAATTAATTTGAATAATCAATTTTATAATAATTAACTAAACAATTAATTTAATATCTTATATTAAATTAATGCACCAATCTCAACCTCTCTTAAAGTCGATTGTTCGAATGTGAATCCCTATTCATGTTCAAACCGAAATATGTATTGAATACAACTTAACTTCTAAGTCATATTTAAATATTTCTAACTCTCTCTCTATATATAGTTTAATCCATAATTAAACTATAACGTTAAAAATATTGCATATAATTAACGTTAATTCCCTAAATTGAATTTGAACGATTCAAACTCTTTCATCACACTATTCTAAGGTTTGGTCCGTATGAACTAGTAGGGGGTCTACTGGACCTACAAATCATGGGCTCCAACGATTCGAGATTAACTGGCTAAACTCATTAACCTAGTTAACCAACATTCGTTAACTACTGGGACACTCCACTATAGCCCAGTAGCTGCACTTCCCCTCACTGTAGATATATTTTTGTCCACTCGATATAACCATGATTAGTAAGTCAACCCTACACAGGTTGTTTGTAACTATAGTTGGGTCAAATGTCCATTTTACCCCTAAAGTTACCTCTTGTTCCTTAAGTCCCACTGATCCTCTAATGAACAATTTTTTATGGTCCAACCATGAAACAGAAGTTCCTTTTGGGCCAAGAGAGGACGGTGCACCTTTGTTCAAGACCTGGAGTCAGCACTTAAGGGAAGAATCTCTCTATTATCCCTAAAACGGGTAGGAGTGAATTCCATTTTGAAGGACTATGTCCCTAGTGTCACACCCCCTCCCGAACTACCTACTAGCTTAGTCTGGGAGATGGTGTGAAGACAACAAACATCGTCCTCCTCTAACGATACCTGTTGATCTTGCTGAAATGTTGAACCTGATAAACATGCTAATCTTAGATATGGAATACTTTACATGCAACACAACACAGCGGAACCTTGATAGTCTTTAGACATACCAGAAGTGCAGCCCTGACTTAATTCACTTTGGAAAATAAACCTGATAGAGACATCACAACCAAAACCATATCCAACTAGGGTTTATACAACCACAACATTTAGAGCTTACACAAACCGTAAACTATCCAATCCTTACAAAGACATTTACAAGATAAACAGACTCGATGTACAACTCCACCCACGTACTCGAACTTGATCTAGGACGTTTTAGCAGACTTTGGCAGTTTATCAGGCACTGGGAGCTCGATCTCTACCTGATAAGTGGGAAAACATTTTGAAAAAGTGAGCTACGAAGCCCAGTGAGTGACTAAATTTAAAACTGTAAATCCGCAAATCAGAACACGTGATAAACCTCTAAACGTATAAATCTGTTCAATCAAAGCGTTAAACATAAACTTGTAATGATAAAAGCTTTCTCAAATACTCCGCAAGTACGTCATTAAAATCTAGCAAGGAATATCAAGTATATAAAACATTTTAACTAACATGAAAAATCAACGTTGTGTAGGGCACGCCCAGTACAACCAACGTTTACTAGCTCTACGATGTAGTGAAGCCCGCCCAGCACTCCCATCGTCTTTGTCGTAGTGGGGCCCGCCCAGCACTCACGGCAGCATCGTTGTCACGGAGTACACTCAACGTCAACAACGGAATATAACCTGTATGCACACGGTACCATATAGTCTCGGGCTCAATATCTCAGTCATGTAGTCAATAAAAGTCTTAGAAAACAACATGAAAACATTAAAACATGCCTGCTTATCTTTATCTTTCGCAAGACTCAAGCTTACTCAGCTTGCTCGTGAAAAACTGAAAAATCTTTAAGCAGTACTCGCTAATACATACTTTGCTTTAAATGATATCGTTTCAACTACTTTTCAGAAAGTCAATAATCACGCGCTCGTATATAAACCTCATTAGAAAATCTAAGCTCAAAATTTATGCTTGAAACGGTTCATAGAAACATGTATCATTCATAAGTTCATATTCAACTATGTAACCAGTTAGGCATAAATAACAATTTAGAAATCATTTCCGAAATTCGTTTTGTCACTCACAGTCTTGGCTAGTTCCCTGGTCTGTAGACTCAGCCTATTTCCTCTTGGTCTGTCAAACAAACTAAAATCGAGCATCAAAACTATAAATTGTCTTGTCTTTCCATGCTCATGAATTCTAAATTCTAGAAATAAAATCACATTTCACACTTTTTTCCAGATTTTCCAGATTCAATACCCTAACTTCCAACACTCATAACCTCCTCAATACTTGACAAATATTAATGTACTATATATCAAACTCTTCATTTTGGAACCCTCTACAACTTACTCGAAGGAATGAAAACGAGATTCCCAACAGATTTGTCCAGAAATCCGCCGAACACAGCAAATACAGATTCGTGCTTCTCTGCTACCCTCTACATTTCTCCTGAAATTAAACCTATATCTAGTCATTTTTGGCTCACGAAATCTTCATGAAAGTTATAGGAAATTGAATAATCTTTCCAACCATACCAAATTGAGCTTCTAATTCAACCTATACACCCAGAATGTTCGAAAAACCAGAGAAAACCAGAGATCCTTCTGATTTGCATGAAAATGATGTGCTCTGTTTTCCTCTTCAAAAACCATTAACTTACAATCCGATTTAGCTCAAACTTCCTTCATGCAATTTGTTAGAAAATGGATTAACTTTCAAGAAAGTCAGACCGCACCTCTTAGTTCTTCTTGTGTAGCTCAAAACGAATTAAAAACCAGAGATAGGCAGGTTGAACCTAGATTCTGCCATGGTTGCACTTGCATGAACCTTTCCTCTCTTCTTCACCCTCAAACCTCCAGCAAGCTTCTTCTTCCCCTTCATTCACTCTCTCTCTCGAAAAATGCTCTGAAATTTGATGGGAAATGATGGAGAAAATGAGTAGAAATACCTTAAGCGGTGGTGGGTTCTATCTAAAAAATACAAGCACCGAATGGGTTTTCCATTTCCTTTCTTTTTTTTTTTTTTCCATTTCCTTTATTTCTTTTCTTTTCTTTTATTTTCTTTTATTTCCTTCCAGCTTCCTTTTCATTTTCTTTGTTGTTGTTTTTTTTCTTTTTAAATTAATAAATTCCAAGATTTATCAAAAAAACTTCAACCCAAAAGCTTTACCATTTTCCCTCTGCAATGAAACAACAACAAGTTTAATTCAGCTTCCTATCACATGTGACAAGAGCAAATAATCCAAGGGAAGTCTCGGGTTTACAACTTACCTCCCCCTTATGAAATTTCGTCCTCGAAATTTAGAAGTCCTTAGGTGAAGAGTGTCAGGTAACTCCTCCTCATCTGGTCTTCTGACTCCTAAGTTGCCTATTCCACTCCATGATGTCTCTAAAGAACCTTCACGAGTGGGATCGTCTTGTTCCTCAAAACTTGCTCCTTTTTGTCGAGGATTTGAACCGCTTCCTCTTCATAACTCAAGTCTTCTTTCAGCTCAACCGGTTGCCCTTGCAACACATGTGACGGATCTGGAATATATTTCCTCAACATGGACACATGAAAAACATCATGTATTCGAGCAAGTTCTGCTGGCGACTCAAGTCTATAGGTTGTTGGCCCAACTCGTTCTGTTATCTGGTAAGGACCAATATATCTAGGACTCAACTTACCTTTCCTCCCAAAGCGAAGAACACCTCTCCACGGAGATAACTTCAAGAAAACTTGATCTCCAACCTGGAATTCTAAGTCTCTTTGTCGCTTATCTACATAGCTCTTCTGTCGATCCTGAGCTATTATCAGGTTCTCTCTAATCAGCTTAATACTGTTTGACGTAACTTGTACCAACTCAGGACCAACTAGCTTTTGCTCTCCCACTTCGTTCCAGCACACAGGAGTTCTGCATGGTCTGCCATACAAAGCCTCGAATGGTGGCATGTCGATACTAGACTGATAGCTGTTATTATAAGCAAACTCCATAAGTGATAAGTGGGTATCCCAACTTCCCTTAAATTGAAGGACACATGCTCTCAACATGTCCTCTAAGGTCTGGATGGTCCTCTCTGACTGACCATTTGTCTGGGGATGGAACGCTGTACTGAACTTCAACTTTGTTCCCATTGCGTTTTGCACAGTAGGCCAAAACTTAGAAGTAAACCTCGAATCCCTACCTGAAACTATGGACACTGGCACTCCATGCTGACTCACAATCCTATCGACGAATAGCTTAGCTACCTAATCTAGTGTAGATGTTGCTCTAATCGGTATAAACCGCGCTGTCTTGGTGAGTCTGTCTACTATTACCCATATACCATCATGTCCACTAGAAGTACGAGGTAATCCAAATAGAAAATCCATGGTAATATGCTCTCACTTCCACTCCGGCACTGGCAGTGGATTAAAAAGTCCTCCTGGCCTCTGTCTCACTGGTTTAACCTGTTGGCAGATCAAACATTTATCAACATATTCGGCTATCTCCTGCTTCATACCAGGCCACCAATAAGTCTTTTTCAGAGTTCTGTACATCTTGGTGCTTCCTGGATGCATAACGTAAGCTGAACTGTGAGCTTCCTCTAGTATAGCACCCTTGAGCTCACTAATACTCGGAACGCATAGTCTTCCCTGCTTTACTATGGCTCCGTCTGCTCTCAACTCAAATTCTGCCTCTGGGCCTTTCTTGGACTTTTCAAGCATCTTCTGTAAATTACTATCCTCTGGTTGTCTTCTCACAATCTCTGCTACTAGAGAAGACCTAACCTGAAATTGAGCTAAAAGACTCCCTGAACTCTCTGCAGTCACAACTGCCATGAAACCTCTTAACTCACTTAGCAAGGTTGCTCGAATACCACGCAAGGCACTCTTCGAAAGTCTCGACTTCCTACTTAATGCATCTGCCACTACGTTAGCCTTACCCGGATGGTATCCTATGGTACAGTCATAGTCTTTTATCAGTTCTAGTCATCGCCTCTGTCTCAGATTCAACTCTTTCTAATCAAAAATATACTTCAGACTCTTATGATCTGTGAAAATGTGGCACTTCTCACCGAATAAATAATGTCTCCAGATTTTCAGTGCTAAAACAACAGCTGCTAGCTCAAGATCATGGGTAGGGTAATTACACTCATGCTTCTTCAACTGCCTTGGAGCATAAGCTATTACCTTTCCTTCCTGCATAAGCACACAACCTAATCCTTGCCTTGAAGCGTCACAATAGATCACATACTCCTTCCCTGTTACAGGAAGTGTCAGAATGGGTGCTGTCACTAATCTCTTTTTCAACTCCTAGAAACTCTATTCGCATTTATCCGACCAGTCAAACTTAGCATTCTTCCTTGTCAAAGTTGTCAAGGGTAATGCTAATAGTGAGAAATCCTCAACAAAACGTCTGTAGTATCCCGCCAGGCCTAGGAAACTACGTACCTCTATTGCACTAGCTGGTCTCTCCCAGTTGACAACAGCTTCCACTTTCTGCGGATCAACACTAACTCCATCCGCTGAAACTGCATGCCCTAAGAACACTACCTATTTCAACCAGAACTCACATTTGCTGAACTTAGCGTACAACTGTTTATCACGTAGTGTCTGTAGAATAATCCTCAGATGTTCCTCATGGGCTTTCCTGTCAATTGAGTAAACTAGTATGTCATCGATGAACACTATCACAAACTGATCTAAGTACTTATGGAAAATCATGTTCATGAGGCCCATGAAAACTGCTGGCGCATTCGTTAAACCGAATGGCATCACTAAAAACTCATAGTGCCCATACCTCGTCCTGAATGCTGTCTTAGGAATATCTGATTCCCTAACCTTTAACTGATGGTATCCTGACCTCAAATCAATTTTAGAGAACACTGTTGCTCCCCTTAACTGGTCCAACAAGTCATCGATGCATGGTAGAGGATACTTGTTACGTATCGTGACCTTGTTTAACTGCCTGTAATCAATGCATAATCTGAGGGTACCATCTTTCTTCTTCACGAATAACATTGGAGCTCCGCAAGGCGATACACTGGGCCTGATGTATCCCTTGTCAACTAGTTCTTGTAACTGCACCTTCAGCTACTTAAGCTCGCTTGGAGCCATTTTGTACGGCGCCTGTGAAATAAGTGTTGTTGCTGGTAACAATTCAATAGTGAACTCCACCTCTCTATCAGGTGGCAAATCTAACAGATCAGCTGGAAAAACATCAAGAAATTCGTTCACTACAAGAACATCTTCTGGTTTAAGCTTTTCTTCCTGCACCTCTACTACGTGTGCAAGAAACACTGTGCAACCCTTTCTCAGCAACTTCTCAGCTTTCAGAGCTGAAATTAAACTCGTAGGAATAATCTTCCTCACACCCTTGAAAACCACTTCAGCAAAACCTGGTTTCCTGAAAATCACTTCCTTCCTATGGACATCCATAGAAACATTGTGAGTGAATAAGAAATCTATTCCCAAAATTACATCCAACGCCTGCAACTCTAGTGGAAGAAGATCCACTAACATACTGAGACCTTCTACTAAAACCTCACAATCATGCAACACTTCATTGACTAGTAAAATGTCACCAACTGGAGTGTATATAACTAACCCCCCAGATAAAGGCTCTAGCATCCTATTCAGCTTAGTTAGAAACATACTACTCGATGACTGGCCACCAGATCGACTCTTAAAGTCTTGACGGCCTGAAACATTCACTCCAGGTGCGAACCTCCACTGCTCACAACCTCAGAAACTGCTAGCTGTTGAAGCCCCACGACTAGGCTCCACAGCTGACTTATCCTCTGTTATACTCAGCTCCACACGTAGGGCAGTCTCTACTAATTGAGAAAAATCTGTCCACTTAGCAATAGCTGTAACCGGGGTACGTATCTCAAAACGCAGCCCTCTTTCAAACCTTCGACACCTGTCACCCTCAAATGCCACAATCACATAAGCATACCGCGAAAGCTCGGTATACTTTCTCTCGTACTCGGCCACTGAAAGTGACCCTTGCTTCAGCCCCAGAAACTCATCTCTCTTTGCCTCAGAGTATGTGTTGGGATAATACTTGTCCTCGAATATGCCTCTGAAAGTTTGCCAGTCTAACGTACGTGCATCACTGCGCCTGGCTAATATGGATTTCCACCATCCCTTCGCCTCCTTTCGTAGTAGGAATGTGGCTAATCTGACTTTTCGCTCCTCAGGACAACTCATCACATCGAAGCATTTCTCAAGCATATTTAACCAAACCTCGGCGTCAGCTGGATCTGTGGAACCCTCAAACACTGTGGGTCCTATTTTCTTAAGCCGTTCTATTCCGTACATATTTTCTGGATCACTAGGCCCTGCTCTCTTTGACCTACCTACCTCCTTAGCAAATCTAGCAAACTGCTCGTTTCCTTCCCCAATCTGAACTCTCGGGGTACTAGATCCCCTTTCAGATTGACCTTGGGTAAGATCCTGCTTCCCGTCCTGATTCTGCCCGCGTCGTCTACTAGTACGTGGTGGCATGACTCCTATGACATATCAATACATCAGACATGCTATAGATACTTAACTCTTACTCTTATCCCTACTTGGACCATACTCTGCCAGTTCTATCTGAACTGACTCAACGTCTAACTATTTACTTCCTAGATTCTTCTAAGCACTAACTCCTCTGTCTCATTCCCATGGAGCTAACTGCTTTGATACCAAGTTGTCACACCCCCTCCCGAACTACCTGCTAGCTTAGTCTGGGAGACGGCGTGAAGCCAACAGACATCGTCCTCCTCTAACGATACCTGTTGATCCTGCTGAAACGTTGAACCTGATAAACATGGTAAACTTAGATATGGAATACTTTACATGCAACACAACACAGCGGAACCTTGATAGTCTTTAGACATACCAGAAGTGCAGCCCTGACTTAATTCACTTTGGAAAATAAACCTAATAGAGACATCACAACCAAAACCATATCCAATTAGGGTTTATACAACCACAACATCTAGAGCTTACACAAACCATAAACTATCCAATCCTTACAAAGACATTTACAAGATCAACAGACTCGATGTACAACTCCACCCACGTACTCGAACTTGATCTAGGACGTTTTAGCAGACTTTGGCAGTTTATCAGGCACCGGGAGCTCGATCTCTACCTGAAAAGTGGGAAAACATTTTGAAAGAGTGAGCTACGAAGCCTAGTGAGTGACTAAATTTAAAACTGTAAATCCGCAAATCAGAACACGTGATAAACCTTTAAACGAATAAATCTGTTCAATCAAAGCGTTAAACATAAACTTGTAATGATAAAAGCTTTCTAAAATACTCCGCAAGTACGTCATTAAAATCTAGCAAGGAATATTAAGTATATAAAACATTTTAACTAACATGACAAATCAACGTTGTGTAGGGCACGCCCAGTACAACCAACGTTTACTAGCTCTACGATGTAGTGGGGTCCGCCCAGCACTCCCATCGTCTTTGTCGTAGTGGGGCCCGCCCAGCACTCACGACAGCATCGTTGTCACGGAGTACACTCAACGTCAACAACGGAATATAACCTGTGTGCACACGGTACCATATAGCCTCGGGCTCAATATCTCAGTCATGTAGTCAATAAAAGTCTTAGAAAACAACATGAAAACATTAAAACATACCTGCTTATCTTTATCTTTCGCAAGACTCAAGCTTACTCAGCTTGCTCGTGAAAAACTGAAAATCTTTAAGCAGTACTCGCTAATACATACTTTGCTTTAAATGATATCGTTTCAACTACTTTTCAGAAAGTCAATAATCACGCGCTCGTATATAAACCTCATTAGAAAATCTAAGCTCAAAACTTATGCTTGAAACGATTCATAGAAATCATGTATCATTCATAAGTTCATATTCAAACATGTAACCAGTTAGGCATAAATAACAGTTTAGAAATCATTTCCGAAATTCGTTTTGTCACTCACAGTCTTGGCTAGTTCCCTGGTCTGTAGACTCGGCCTATTTCCTCTTGGCCTGTCAAACAAACCAAAACCGAGCATCAGAACTATAAATCGTCTTGTCTTTCCATGCTCATGAATTCTAAATTCTAGAAATAAAATCACACTTCACACTTTTTTCCAGATTTTCCAGATTCAATACCCTAACTTCCAACACTCATAACTTCCTCAATACTTGACAAAAATTAATGTACTATATATCAAACTCTTCATTTTGGAACCCTCTACAACTTACTCCAAGGAATGAAAATGAGATTCCCAAAGGATTTGTCAGCAATCCCCCGAACACAGCAAATACAGATTCGTGCTTCTCTGCTACCCTCTACATTTCTCCTGAAATTAAACCTACCTCTAGTCATTTTTGGCTCACGAAATCTTCATGAAAGTTATAGGAAATTGAATAATCTTTCCAACCATACCTAATTGAGCTTCTAATTCAACCTGTACACCCAGAATGTTCGAAAAACCAGAGAAAACCAGAGATCCTTCTGATTTGCATGAAAATTATGTGCTCTGTTTTCCTCTTCAAAAACCATTAACTTACAATCCGATTTAGCTCAAACTTCCTTCATGAAATTTGTTAGAAAATGGACTAACTTTCAAGAAAGTCAGACCGCACCTCTTAGTTCTTCTTGTGTAGCTCAAAACGAATTAAGAACCAGAGATAGGCAGGTTGAACCCAGATTCTGCCATGGTTGCACTTGCATGAACCTTTCCTCTCTTCTTCAACCTCATACCTCCAGCAAGCTTCTTCTTCCTCTTCATTCACTCTCTCTCTCGAAAAATGCTCTGAAATTTGATGGGAAATGATGGAGAAAATGAGTGGAAATACCTTAAGCGGTGGTGGGTTCTATCTTAAAAACACAAGCACCGAATGGGTTTTCCATTTTCTTTCTTTTTTTTTTTCCATTTCCTTTATTTATTTTCTTTTCTTTTCTTTTCTTTTCTTTTATTTCCTTCCAGCTTCCTTTTCATTTTCTTTGTTGTTGTTTTTTTTTCTTTTTAAATTAATAATTCCAAGATTTATCAAAAACAACTTCAACCCAAAAGCTTTGCCATTTTCCCTCTACAATGAAACAACAACAACTTTAATTTAGCTTCCTATCATATGTGACAAGAGCAAATAATCCAACGGAAGTCTTGGGTTTACAACTTATCCCCAGCTATCTACCCGGCCTTATCTCGAAAATGGTAGGCTGATTGAGTCTACAATGTTGAACCATTCTCACCCAAGCAAATCAAAGGATAATCCCGAATAAACAGGAGTTCATAGTTCATAGTTATTCACTCTATTTAGAGTTGTTTTATCGATAAGAAACTGTCTTTTGGAATCAAATTATTTTAGGTCAAGATTGCTTTTCGTTCCTTCCTAGTCAGTTTTGTTCTGCCATGACTTTTATCCTTTTTGTTTTTATTCATTATCCATTTTGGTTGGTTCTTACTCGAGCCTTTCTTTTTACCCTGGACTAGTCCATGGATTTAGGATATCACTTTACCTTTTTAAAAGAATGAATCTTGCTGGAATTAATTTTGTGGTTTTAAAATAATATTCACCTAATTTCTACCATATAATGAGCATGGGTTGAATTGATTTATTTATGGAATTTGAAGTTGCGTGTGGAGTATAGTTTTATTTTTTGGTTGCTTAATTTCTACCATACAATGATGTCACTGATTAATCTGATGCTCATAATGAATCTAATTCAAGAGTCAATATGTGCTTCTACATTAGGATTTTTCATGTTGTTCTTGCTTATCTCTTTTAACTAAAAGTTGTCTCTATCTAAAATGTTACTTTGTACTAGATTCATTTGTGGTGAATGGATTCCAATTGATTTGTTGCGGATGAAGATGATGACACGTTTAGCTGTCGCGTTTCAGGTATGCTTATTTTTTCTTACGGTTCCTAATTCATTGTCATGCGACTTGATTGTTGAATTTTCCAGCACATAAAGATTTGAATTTTATATGGTGAAAAAGAAAAATATTTGAATTTGATACATTTTAAGTATGTTGAAATGACAAGTTGGATGTAATATTATTGAAAATGTATCAATCAAAATGTTGATTCATCTTGAGGAGAATAGCCCCAGTTATTGACTAGAAGAAATTGATTTATGTGGCTTTTAGGCGTTGAAATACTCATCCATGGTCTTTTAGCACTTCTAACCACAGTCTTTTTAAGCCATAATGATTGTCCTCTAGCCATTTTCTAATGCTACAAATTGTATTACTTTCAACTTAGTTCCATGTTGAGTCGTGTAGATACATTATCAACATTATCTCTTTTGGTGTAAGTTCCTTTTTCGGTGGCTAATAAGAGGATAAATGCACTTTTTCATAGGAAGTGTTAAGAGTATCATCTATCAAAAGACTTGTAAAATTCTTAACACTGGCTTCTGGAGTGACAAGAGCTGGCTTAGAGAGTTTTTTGGAGGAAGTTTTGGCTGAAAACATGTCTATAGGTAATTCTACTTGCCTACATTTCAATCGTTAATTTATTGTAAACAAATTATTGCATCAACTTTTCTTGCCTACATGTTTTCACCCTTCTGGAGATTCTAAATGCAAATACAATCTAACCCGCCGTCTGGATATGTCTTCTATCTTTTAACCCCTTCATTTCATTCCTTTGTCATAGGTTTGCTATGTTAGGATCATGGACATGAAAAGGAAGTTCTTGGAAGCAATTATGATATATCCTCCCCTGTTTGGAAGTAGTAAGTATTCAAGTTTAGGTTGATTTTGGTGGAGAGCAGGATCCATCGCTTGGCCCGGTATTACAAGAAGACAAAGAAGATTCCCCTTGTTTGGAAGTAGTAAGTATTTTAAGGCACAGAAAGCACATGAATTATTTAATAAGTAATTTGTGATTTTTAATATATGGTGGAGATAGGTATTATGTAATTTTGAATATATGGTGGAAATGAGTGTAAGGTTCTTCATTTTGGAATTGTCCAAATGGAGTTGATAGGTCTTGTAATTTTGTAATTGTTCATGCGGGTTGATAGGTCTTGTAATTTTTGGAATTGTTCATATGGGTTGATAGTTGTAATTTTGGAATTGCTCATATGGAGGTTAAATACTTTTGTAATGGTGAAGATATAAATTTTATTGAAGTTATTGGGGGAAATTTGGTTTATGGATCTTGAATGTGTCTTTGTTTATTTGGTTAATCAATATATCAAATTGTTGGAATGCAATGCAGGAGATTCAAGATAATAGAGAACAACTATTATAATTGAGAAAAAAAAATCACAAACAAACCTGACATGTAAAATGTGTCAAGACTTATTAAATTGATATTTTTGAAATGTCAAGATAAAGTATCATTTGACACATTAGACCTGTCAAGTTTTAACAAAAATGATATTTAATAAATGTCAAGAAATCTATATACATGACGCTTCAGAAATGTTAATGCTGTTAATATTCTTGACGTTTAAAAAATATCAAGGAAATAATATCTTGACGCTTCTCGTTTGTCACATTTTCGATACCTTATTCTTGATAGTGATTCTCTCGATGCTTTTAAAAGCGTCAAGAGTATTAAAATTTGACATTCCAAAAGCGTCAAGTAATACCGTTTTTGTAGTAGTGATATTTAGCTCATTCTCTTGTCAAAATTGTATGTTTTAGATCAAAAACACTATTCCCAAGCTTTAAAAGTGCTAAAGTTGATAAGTTAGGATGTTGAGAGTCATGTATGTCAAATTATGCATATGTGTGCTTAAAAGAACTCATTTTGGTGTGAATTTGACTTGGTTTTGGTGTTTTGTAGAAAACAGAGGAATCTGGAAAATTCCCAAAAATGCGACTGCATTTCTGGCAAGGCAAAAATGAAATGCGACCGCATTTCTGGGCAGAGGCAGATAGTTCCGAGTCTGTCGCGGGTCGTTTTGAACAAGTGTTTTGTGCACCTAACCGGCTGGTTTGACTCTAAACTGACTGGGCCACCTGCTAGCACCATTTTCTTGACTCTTCAACTACTTTCCATGCTATAAAAGGCCTCGATTCGAAGGGAAATTCAAGCATAACTCACTGGGAAGAAGAGGGTGGTGACAGAACCCTAGTAGACGCCCATGAGTAGGGATGCCCGAGGTCCTTGCTAGAAGACTAAATTCTAACCCTTAGTTAGACATCAAACCCGAGTGTTTGTAGAGATTTCACCCTATTCCCACCTTTTAAAAGGAGAGTAGAGTGTCGTGGAACTCTAGAAGGATTGGATAAAGTGAAAAAAACCCTAGTTTTAGCTACTGCACAATATTTTTCCAGCACTTGTTTCTTTTCATTATTTTGTATTCTTTATTCATTATTTCAATGAAAAGTTGTTCATTTTCATTATATTCCATCATGCGTAGCTAAATTCCATTGAGAGGTTCGGTGTAGTGAATTCCCTTATGGTTTAAATAGCTTAAAAGTGCTTATTTGCCTAAGTTCTATTTATTGTATGTCATCCTTTATTGATTATCATTCTAACCTTGCTGAGTTTAACTTGATCACTTAGACTTTGCATGCTATGTGAGTTTATATCTGAAAGGGTCAAAAAATATCGGTTCTCATAAAGGTGATATAGGAGAAAGGGCTCGAGAAGAGTGTATTCGGTGTTATAGGGGAAGGTCGCCTTATAACAATTATAGAGTTATAGATTGCATGCATGAATAATCTATGTCGAAGTCGAGTCACAGAAATGTGCATAACGGTACTCGCTTAGCCTTCTAACAGTTCTTGGGAGCAAGGTGATATAAGAGTTAAACCTGACCCAATGCATAAGTAGACTTAGGTTAAATAAGCCATTCTAAGAGTTATTTGCCTTAGGGTTGAAGCTATATTGAATACCTCACTTTATTATTATTGTTATTTCTTTACTTGTTTGTTTATTTGTTTTACAAAACCCAACATCAACTATCTCTTTGGTTACCTTTCAAAAGCAATCTTAGAGCAGTTTCTTCTTCAAATCTGTGTTTCCAACTTAGTCTCTGTGGGATCGATACCTTTGGAATACTTCCAGAGATTTTATTACTACATGCAATAGTGTATACTTGCACTTGGTTGACTGAATCCATTCTTATTTATTATTTACCATCTCTTCCAACATCCATCTTCAGTCCACCGCTCGTATCATATATCATGCTTCGATGCCCTTAGAATTTTGGTTTCATGCATTTGCCACATCTATTTTTCTAATTAATAGGCTTCCATCTAGCTCTATTAATTACATGACTCCTTTTCAAAAGCTCTATGGTTATGCTCCTGATTCGTCTCATCTTTGAATTTTTGGATGTGCATGTTACCCTTCCTTAAAACCATAAACACCCACAAACTTCAACCCAAAACCACACAACATGTCTTTATGGGTTGTACCCTTGAGTATAAGGGTTATCTTTGCTACGATATTCAAACCAAGAAAATGATTATCTCTAGACATGTTATTTTCCATGAGAATATTTTCCATTTGCTGCTCTTCAATCCACCCCTGAATTTGAACCTCTCAAGCTTCTCATTTTCGTTCTCACTGTCCTAATCCTGCTATCTAACTTTCCCTCTTTGATAAACCTACAAAACCAGCCACTGTCTTGCCTATTGATACTTGATGTAGATTTTTCCTTAACGCAAGTGTACGGATCAAGTTTTAATAATATAGTGTTTTCGTGATTAAACGAGTGTCGTCCTCTGGATTGGTTTTCTAGCGAATTAATTACGGTGAATAATCTTGACCAATTTTATTTAGAGAGCAAAACTTAATGAAAAAAGATAAATCTAAAGATAAAAGCATAAAATAAAAGTGGAGATTCAAAGGAAAGACTCTTAGGGAATTGATTTCATTATTTGAGATTGAGGATTGATTATTGGGAATGAATTTTAGCAAGCAATTATTTTATAAGTCAAGGAAACTTTTATCACAATTATCTCTTCCGAGCATAATTGATTCTCATGCATACAATAAACCTAATATCCCTATCTAAGTTCATTAGCATGCAAGGTCTTGAGTTTAGTCCTTTTCACAACTTCTAAAGTTATTCTAAACCTCCCGATCTTAGAATTCTACCTCAAGCAATTAGGGTCTAAGCTAAATCCTCTCTCCCGAGCAAGATTCAACACTTAATCATTCAATCAATGGCCAGTTAATTAAATGTATTCTAACATAATTGCATGAATAAAACAAAAGCGCATTCATACCATAAATCAATCCAACAATCTAAACAACTACATCAATCCCTAAGACAAATAATTAGCAACTCATAGTCTTAAAACTACAAACAGTAATTGAAAGAAAAGCAATAAAAACAACTAGATAAAAAGGAAAGAAAGGGATAAAACTCGAATTCTTCGAAATGTACATCCCCGTCACGATTTCCACGCCTTCTCGCTTGATTCTCGCTCCTTGTCCTTGCTTCAGCTCCCACCAAAGGTCTCTAGTCGGAATTAGGGCTAAAATCTCACCAATTGGACTCCTCTTTGTTGTGCAAGATCATGCTCTATTTATAGGAAATCTGTCGACAGCGTAGAGATGCTGTCCTTTGTCGCCCAAACAAATAAGGAATATTTTTTACAGCGTCCAGACCCTCAAGGATAGTGTCGAGACGCTGTCCCACATACGCGCCTACTGCCCTCTCGGGTTGATGTGCTTCAAATTTATTCCTTTTTTATTTCTTTTGCCTCTTTTTAGGTCCCAAACACCCAAATAACTTCCAAATGCTCCATTTCATGCCAAAACTCAAGTTCCTACAAAACAAACATCAAAGTGCATAATTTTGGCCAATCTAATCTCAAAGACTAACTAAAATAACCGAGAAAAATAGCTCGATATGTGCGCTATCAATACTACAAAAAAATCTACCATACCTACTAATATATCTACCAGCCACTTTCCTACTGCACCAAATATTTCTCCAGCAACAAACCATGCTATACCTACTGGCATACCTCTAAATAAACCATTTATTCCCTTAACAAAAAACAACCATTCCATTACCACTAGATCCAAATTTGGCATAGTTAAAAGGAAAACCTTCCTTGCTGAATCCAAGCCCACTTCTACCATAATACCTAAGCCTACCTCGTTTACTACTGCATGCAAAATACCTGAATGGCGACAAGCTATGTTTGATAAGTTTATTGTTTTACAAAGTCAGAACACTTGGAGTCTTATGCCACTTAAAAATGATATGAACATAGTTGGTTGTAACAGGGTATTTTGAACAAAGTTTAACTCTGATGGTTATATGGCAAGATATAAGGCACGTTTAGTTATTAAGGGTTACAACCAGCTTAAGGGTATTGACTTTGATGAAATGTTCAGTCCTGTCATTAATGCGCGAATTGCTTATCGCAAGTGTACGAGTCAAGTAATAATATAGTGATTCTTAAATCGAATGTCGTCCTCTGGATTGGTTTAAGTTAAACTAAGTACCGTGAATACTTATGTTCAATTTTATTTAGGTACCAAAAAGTAGTAAAATCTTGAAATCAAAGACAATGCAAAATAAAAGGTTGAAATTCAATTGAAAGAATTCTTAGGGAGTTGATTTCGTCAGTTTAGTTTAGGATTAATTAAAGGGAATGAATTGTAACGTGCAATTGTTTTATAAGTCTAAGAACCTTTAATCACAACTATCTCTCCCGAGCATAATTGATTCTCTTGCATATAATTAACTTGATATTCCTATCTAAGTTCATTAACATGCAAGGCTTTTAATTCTTTTAACAACTTCTAAAGCTATTCTAAATCTCCCAAATTTAGAATGTCAACTTTAGGCATTTAATTTTAATTTAAAGTCTACGCTAAATCCCCCCTCCCGAACAAGATTCAACACTTAAATCATTCAATTGGTGATCAAGTAATTGAAAGCATTCAAACATAATTGCATACATAAAATAAGTGCACAAAACATCCCAACAATTAATCCATAAACATAAACGACTACATCAATCCCTAAGAAGCACGTCTAGCTACCCATACATGGCGTTACGATATAAGCTAAACATGATAAAGCCATAAAATCTAACTAAAGGTAAGGTAAAGAAAAGAAAACTCTTGAATCCGTTGAAACCGACACGTCCCCGTCACGATCTCCACGTCTTCAAGCTGGATTCCCACTCCTTGGCCTTGCTTTAGCTCCCACAGAAGGTCTCTAGTCGAAATTAGGGCTAAAATCTCTCAAATTGGACTCCCCTTGGCCGCAACAATTAAGGATGCATTTATATGAAACTAGTCGGCAGCGTCGAGACGCTAGGGACAGCGTCGAGACGCTAAGGGGCAGCGTTGAGATGTTGGCCTCGTTGCCACCTTAATCACTTATGGAAAAATTCTAGAGTTGAGACGCTCAGAAAGCAGCATCTCGACGCTAGCTCTCGGGTTTGCCTCATTTGAAAGCTTCCAACCTTGATTCTTTTCGTTTCTTTGGCTTCTTTTAGCGTCCCAAACACCCGATCAACTCCATTTCTCTAATTTGACTTCCATAATCAATTTCCTACAAAATAAACATTAAAGCGCATAATTTGGTCAAATAATACTCAAAGACTAACTATAATTTATCGGGAAATATAACTCACTATGCGCGCTATCAAACACCCCCAAACTTAAGCTTTTGCTAGTCCTCCAGCAAACTAAAAATTAGGCATAGGTTGTAAACAGATGCAATTATAGCATAACTCAATCCTCAAGGCTCAAAAGTAAATAGACAAGCAATTAAGAGACATGCACACAAGACCCAATGAAGGAGACAAATTGAAACTTTTCCAAAATTAACTTGCATATGAGAGATCTAACTTAGTTAGATTAGACTCTACTAGCTCGGGATTGGATTATTGCACTCTCAACTCATCTTCCCTCTACCCTGGTGTTGGGCTTCCAGAGTGGGTAAAAATATAGTAAAAATAGACTATAGAACACTGTGCAAGCATACACAATCCGCAGCAAGTAATAAGTATTTATTGAATCCACGGGGCTGAATAGCTCTCACTTTATCTATTTTGTATAACTTTTTAATGGTTTCAAAAGTGGTTAGAATGATTGGTTTTGATATAATGCTGAATCAAAAGAAATGACAGAATAGAAAGTAAACAAATAAAGCAGACAGAATAGAAACAGGTGTTGGTCAGGATTTAGTAATTGTTTTAAAAGCTGCTCTAGCAATATTATTGATTAGGCAAAACTCTTGCAGTCTTATTAGCAGGATCCTCCCGGAACTCTGGATTTTTTTGGAATGTGTTTCAACTCCAAAGACGTACTACCGATCAAGCACTAGGCAACTGGCTATCCCTAGCTCAGTCACTAGCGTTCACCAATACACAATGATCTAGTGTGATTAAATGCCACACACTTCTCAAATCATCCCTGAAACTAAGAAGTGGTATTCATACCGGCTGGCCAGGCCGGCACAAAATAAAAATATGCACAACAAATAATCAAGATGCTCAAATCAACATATATTGCATAGAGAAATAAGCACGACAATTACATGACTCCTAACCAACACCTAAGCAAATTTAGTTCAAAAACCTCATGATAACACACGCTACAATCTGAGTATGTGCATCCATAATTACAAGAAATTACAAGAAAATATTAATTCCCTTGATCAAATCCGTAATTGATGGTCTTCTTGAAGTCTCCAATCTTTCCTCCTCTATTTGGCTCCCAAAGATGAGAAGTAAGCCTCCACGAATGGAATAGGACTTTCTTCTCCAAGGATGGAATGTAATCCACCCTCAATGGAATGCTTTTGACTTGAGACGGCTCTTCCCTTTTATAGAGTGATAGCAAGCCCTAATTAGGTCAAATTGGACACGTGGCAGGCTTTCCAAGCTTCTTAGATCCGAAAATAACTCAACAAACTTCGGTTCATTAAAATGGATAACGAGCTGTGACGTGGCTGTTTTGCTCCTTGTTTTGCTGGATCACAGATTTTAATCCCTCAAGTCGCTCAGCAATATATTCTGCACAAAATAACTTCCAAAGCATCCATTCTTCCAAATGGGTTAAAACATATAATATACATTTAAAAGCAACTCTATTTAGCACAAAAGACACACAAAATACTAAAGAACTAAGGCCTAAATAACTCCCTTTTGGAGAGTTATCACCTGGCACTAAGGATTTACTAATGAGCCACTAGACAAATTAATTTCTTTTTATCCATACCTAGGTGCTTTAAAATTAAAATTGGATCAAGCATTTATAAGTGGCACTAGCTTTCACACACCTATTGTAAGGACCCATAACCCGAGTTTAACCCTTGGTTGGTCTAACTGATCACAACAGGGGTAGCTCTTTGATGCGCAATTTGCATACCCCAAGTGTACGGGTCAAGTAATAATATAGTGTTTTCGTGATTAAACGAGTGTCGTCCTCTGGATTGGTTTTCTAGCAAATTAAGTACCGTGAATACTTTTGTTCAATTTTATTTAGGGAGCAAAACTTAATGAAAAAGATAAATCTAAAGACAAAAAGCATAAAATAAAGGGTGGAGACTCAAATGGAAAGACTCTTAGGGAATTGATTTCATTATTTAAGATTGAGGATTGATTAATAGGAATGAATTGATCGTGCAATTATTCTACAAGCCAAGGAAACTTTTATCACGATTACCTCTCCCGAGTATAATTGATTCTCATGCATATAACTAACTTGATATCCCTATCTAAGTTCATTAACATGCAAGGCATTATTCGGTTTAATCCTTGTTATACTTCTAGAGATATTCCAAATCCCGTCACAAACTTAGAATTTCTACTCTAGTCATGCAATTAAACAAGATAAGTCTTAGGCCAAATCCTCTCTCCCGAGTTAGATTCAACACTCAAATCATTCAATTAGTGATCAAGTAATTGAAAGCATTACACAAAATTGCAAGAATAAACTAAAGGCACATTCATCCCAAAAATCAATCCAACAACCTAAAAACAACTACATCAAACCCTAAGACAAACAACTAGCAATTCATAGTCTTTAAACCACAAACACTAATTGAAAGAAAAGCCATAAAAACTACAAGAGTTAAGGGAAAGAGAAAGGAAAACTCGAATCCGTCGAAACCGGCACGTCCCCGTCACGATCTCCACGTCTTCTCGCTTGATTCCCGCTCCTTGGCCTTGCTTCAGCTCCCACCAAAGGTCTCTAGTCGAAATTAGGGCTAAAATCTAACCAATTGGACTCCCCCAATCCGTAGCACAAAATGATGAATTTATAGAAAATCTGCCGACAGCGTCGCGACGCTGTCGCGATACTGCGGATTTGGAAAATTCGCCGAGAGAGTCACGACGCTGGTCATAGCGTCGCGACGCTATGAAGTTTTTTTTTTTTTTTTTTTTTTTCTTTTTTTAATCAGCTGGGCTGAATTTGACTTCTTCCAACTTGATCCTTTTTCGATCTTTTAGCCATTTTTCATGTCCCGAACACGCAATTAGCTCAAATATTTATTTCCTACAAATACAACACAAAAACGCATCATTTTGGCCAATAAATTATAAAAGACTAGCTAAATTAATTAGGGAAAACTAGCTAGCTATGCTCGCTATCACTCTTTTTGCCTAAAACGTTATTAATCATTGCATATTGTGTACACAAGCCGACATTATTTTTCTTTCAAATGTAAGAAAAGAATGATTTTTCATTTAAGCATAAGAAGCATATATTCATTTTATTTCCTCCTAGGCAAGATTAAACATGCTAATTTGCAAAAAATTACTCTTTAGCTCTTCTCTACACCTATCGAGGTGACAACAAGCATAGAAACCTAATAATTCGCTCCTAAGCATTCAAGTCAAATTCTAAACCAAGGAAAATACTTTACTAATGCAAGACATCTCCTAGAATTTTTTTTAAAAAGTCTCCCTTTTTGGACACTCATGCTTACAACTCATCAAAAGCTTAAAAATTGACAAGAAAGTCTATCCTAGAAAATCATAATCATGCAAAAATAGCATCCAAAAACAACCAAATGCCATAATCATAATAAGCTCAAAAAATATAGCTCGAACTCAGATGTTCAAGGGCTCAACAATCAAAGCATTCCACCCCCAAACTTAAAATATGCATTGCCCTAAATGTATAGAAATCTAAAGCATACATAAGCATGAGAACAAGAAAATAATGGAAGGGGTGGGTGATACTTCCCTAGAATGATGACCTTCTCATGAAAGCAAGCAAAGACAAGAGCTCAAGAACACCTACAAAACAAAAACAACAAACCAATCAAAAGCATAAAAAACAAAATGAACAAACTTGGGTTGCCTCCCATAAGCGCTTGTTTAACGTCTTTAGCTCGACGTGTTGACCGTGTATGCATCAAGGAGGTTTCCTTTATGTGAATCCACCAGAGGTGCTCTTGCTTGCACCTTTCCTGTAGCCTATCACGAGTGCCTCTGTACGATCTTTGGAGTCTTCAAAATCTTTGAATATTTCTTTTTCGTTTTGGACTCTAACAGTGAGCTCCCTGCGCTCAATGTCAATAATAACTCGCCCAGTAGCGAGGAATGGTCTCCCTAGAATGATAAGTACTATAAGATTTTCCATCATATCCATGACATATAAATCAATAGGGAAGACAAATATACCTACCTTGATTAAAACATTTTCTACAATTCCACGTGGTCTAACCACAGACTGGTCAGCCAACTGGAGCCTAACAAGGGTTGATTTAATCTCACCTATATCTAATTTCTTGAATAAGGATAGAGAAATAATATTAATGCTAGCACCTAAGTCACACGATGCTCTAAAAGAATAAGTATCGAAACTACAAGGAACAGAAAAACTCCCTGGATTTGCTAATTTCTCAGGTACCTTCTGTTGTACTCGAGCACTACATGTCGAGGCGAGATATACTGTGTCAACCTTCTTCTCCTTCATCTTCTTTGCCAGCCATTCCTTCATGAATCTGTTGTACTGGGGCATCTCTAATGCTTCTGCAAAAGGAATATTAATGTTCAGATTCATAAAAGCATTCATAAATTTATCAAATTGAACCTGATTGTTCTTTTTCTTCTTTTTCTTCTCTTTGAGGACCAGCATTGTGGGAGAAGGAATAGGAGGCTCAGAGTTAGGCTTTTCAGCTTCGTCTAATTATGTGTCCTCCTCAGCTTCTCTAGTAGAAATGTCATACTCGTCAGTCTCAGGCTCTTCAGTTTCTTCAATTTCCTCCTCCTAGTGCAAAGTGATGGCCTTACAGTACTCCATCTGGGGTCTCTCTTGCTCAGCTGGGGTTTTACCTTTTTGCATGGTGTTTACAACACTTACCAACTGTCCCAGCTAAGTCTCGATGTTTTTTATGGCTGCACCGTGGCCGGTCACCGTGCTGTTGCAATAACGGCCTCCTCAGGCTTATTTTTCCTATTATTAGACTCTGTAATGAAAGCTCCAACAAGATCCTCTAAAGATTGTTTAGTTTCTTGTTTTTGAGGGACAAAACCAGGAGGATTTGAAACATTTTTATTATTAGCATAAGAGAAGTTTTCATGGTTCCTATTGTTAGGGTGATAATGTGTAGGTCTATAATTATTATATCCCCTAAAATTAGAATTAGATACGTATTGAACCTGTTCTAGGGTCTTCTCCTGAGACTGGGATGCAATAGTAGCACCTGACTCAATGGTTTGTGCACTCCCTGTACCTGAAAACTTCAAGAAAGCATTAGCAAGGGTAGACATCTGGGCTTGGAGAGCACTTACATTATCAATTTCAAACACCCCAGCTGCAACCTTCTTCAGTGTAGACCGCTCAGATGGCCACTGATAGCTGTTGGTGGTCATATCCTCCAAGAAAGTACGTGCGTGCTCCACGGTCTTAGACAATAGAGTCCCCCACCTGCAGTTGCATCAACAATAGTCTTAGTACTTGGATTTAAATCATTATAGAATAATTGGATCTGTAACCAATCAGGATATCCATGCTGGGGGCACTTCCTCAACAGCTCCTTGTAACACTCCCATGCCTTGAACAACTACTCATCAAACTACTGTTGGAACGTTCCAATTTCTGTCCTCAGCTTGACTGTCTTTGCAGAAGGGAAGAATTTCTTCAAGAATGCTTGGACCAAAGCATCCCAGGTTGGTGATGCTTCCAAGTGGACTAGACTGCAACCAATCTCGTGCTTTATCCTGTAAAGAAAAAGGAAACAAGCGTAAGCAAATGGCATCCTCAGTGACTCCATTTATTTTTACTGTCTCACAAATGTCTAAAAAGGATTTTATATGAGAGTTTGGATCCTCTGTGGGCGATCCTCTGTAAGCGCAATCTCGAGCCATCTGGATAAGACCGATTTTCAGCTCAAAGTTGTTGGCATTAATCGGGGCATAGACAATCCCTGACTGTTGCCCTTGAAACATGGGCTGAAAATAATCTCTAATGGGCTTGGGCCATTTGGATAGGTTCTCTAGTCTCCCTTCGAAGCCTATGAATTGTTCTTACTATCTCGGGGTCCAAAGGTACTAAGGTCACATCCCTATCCTTTCGCATACACAATCTAAACTAACCTAAAAAAGGAAAATAACAGAAAAAGGAAAGAAAATAATTAAGGAACTAAACTAGAAAAGGAAACAACGAATCTAAATAAGGAAAGTATATTCTAAAAAAGGAAAAAAATCTCACTAAAAAGGAAAGAAAAGTCAAAGACAAATAAAGAAACTAACAAATAAGGAAAAAAATCGCACAAATAAGAAAAACATTAAACTAGCAAAAAAAATATGGAAAGAAAACAAATAAGGAAAAAAAATGCAATCTACCTAAAAAAAATAAAAATACACCCTAAATTAAGACCAAACAATTTTTTTTCACAATATTAACTTAACTAAATGTGCCAATCCCCGACAACGATGCCAAAAACTTGATGCACGAATTGCTTAGTGCAAGTGTACGGGTCAAGTAATAATATAGTGATTGTTAAATCGAATGTCGTCCTCTGGATTGGTTTAAGTTAAACTAAGTACCGTGAATACTTATGTTCAATTTTATTTAGGGACCACAAAGTAGTAAAATCTTGAAATCAAGGACAATGCAAAATAAAAGGTTGAAATTCAATTGAAAGAATTCTTAGGGAGTTGATTTCGTCAGTTTAGTTTAGGATTAATTAAAGGGAATGAATTGTAACGTGCAATTGTTTTATAAGTCTAAGAACCTTTAATCACAACTATCTCTCCCAAGCATAATTGATTCTGATGCATATAATTAACTTGATATCCCTATCTAAGTTCATTAACATGCAAGGCTTTTAGTTCTTTTAACAACTTCTAAAGCTCTTCTAGATCTCCCGAACTTAGAATGTCAACTTTAGGCATGCAATTTTAATTTAAAAGTCTACGCTAAATCCCCTCTCCCGAGCAAGCACTACAAGAAAATATATTTTCAGTGACAAGTTTTTAGTGACGCGACTAAAATAAGTCGCAAAAGGTGACTTTTCAGCAACATTGTAAAATAGACGTCGCAGTTAAATATTTTTCAGTGACGTGATGAAATTAGACGTTGCTAATAGTTTCAATGACGCGTAAACTCACGTCACTAAAGGTTTTATTTTTAGCCACATATTTATGACGTCGCTAAAAGATTTTTATGCTCTGCTAAAGACTAAAACATTGAAATAATTTAGGGCTCACGTTTTCCCCCCTTTTCCATCTCATTTTTTTTCGTTTTGGCCGCCTCTCTCTCTAAAAGGACTCTCCCCCTCCGGTAAATTGGTAATCTCTCTAAAAAATCGTCGTTGTCGCTCTAAAAAATCACCATATCGTCCTCTCCGTTCGCCACCGCCGTCACGAACTAAAGTCTTCTTCCTCTTTGTTCTCTGCCGCTGTCTAGTTCGTTGTTGCCAAATGTGTAGTAGAATCACGTACTCCTTGTCATTTTCATGTTTTCTTCACCATATATTGGCTTTAGACTTAGCTGTGTAAAATATATTACTACAGGTTAACAAATACTATGATCTTGTTGCGAGCTTTTACGAGTACGGTTGGGGCGAGTCTTTCCATTTTGCACCTAGGTATGATTTTATCTTCCTCCTTCAATTAACAGACCTTCTATATGTCTCTGTTTTCACAAATCTAAACGTCCATATTTTGCACTCTAGATGGAATGGCGACTCTACGAGAGAGCATTAAGAGGCACGAGCACTTCCTTGCTTTGCAACTAGGTTTGAAACCTGGACAGAAGATTCGTATTTTTCATGCATATGGAGAAATTTTCTTCATTCATTTCAAATTTTAGACAATAACTTTGTCTATATTCTAGGTGTTGGATGTTGGATGTGGAATTGGTGGACCACTTAGAGAAATTGAAAATTTTAGGTTAAACTCTTACCAATCCAAATCCTTTTCCATCTAATCTTTTACTTTTTCTTCAGCTTCGATTATTTCTTTTGAGATTTAAGTATCCCATGTCCAGCTGGCCAAGATGATTGATTATTTCTCTCTAACAATTTGCTTCGAAGCTTTCCTTTTTCACCTTTATAACACTCTGCCCCATTTGCAGCTTCTCTGAGTTGTGTCAATTACTTGCAGGTTTCTCTCTCTCTGCATGACTTTCAGCCAAGGTTTAAAATGTCGATGTCGAAGGAAATGTCGAGGTCCATACTTTATGGAAATATCGATGTCGATGGAAATGTCGAGAGACATTTTGGGAAGATTTATGGAAATCATGAAAATTGATGGAAATTGTTTGAATTAATCAATGAAACTTTATTTGTGACTTAATTAGACTATAATTGAATATTTTTTATAATCATGTCTAAAAAGTAAGACAATATTTAGATAGAAATATCGATTCAAATGTTGGTGAGTGCAGTAATTTTGGAAAACAAATGTGAAGATCGATGAAAATTGTTTTAGTTATTAGTTATATTACAATTGTGGTTTAATTATATTACAATTAATCATTTTTAACAATCATATTTAAATTACATATGATAGTTATGTTGAATGTGGATGGAAATGTTGATACCAAAAAAAACTTTGGAAAAATTATAGCAATGGATAGAAATTGTTTGAACTATTAAATGAATAAAAAATTAATTTAATTACTTAATTAAACTATAATTAATTGATATTTAGCAACAATAGTTATATTTATATGGACAATCAAAACATTAAATTTAGATTAATTAAGAATAAAAATAATATTTTAATTTTAAATAAATAATATAAAGTATAAACACATCAATAAAATAAAAGGTAAGATATTACTAATATTATAATATTATTTTTTTTTACATTAAAACAATTAAAGTATTTATAATTATAGATCAATTATTAATTATATTATATATAAAAAGTAAATAAAAAAGGAAGAAATTAAAAAAAAACTGTAAAAAAGTGGAGGTTTTAAAAATAAATAAATAAATAAAAGAAAAAGAATTGATTTATTAAGAAATTAGAATTTAAGAATAAAAAATAATAAAAAAAGAGGTAGTGAATTGTGTGTGATCATTGTGATGTGACCGCCTGGCAGCTGCCAGGCGGCGTGTGTGGTGCAGCGTGCAGGTGCGTCAGTCCTACAGATGTGATTAAAAAATAAATAAATTTACAAACGAAATTTCGGGAAATCTCGAAATTTCGTCCGAAATTTTGAGATTTCCCGAAATTTCAACGAAATTCGGGGAAAAACGAAATTTTTTCCCTTCGACATGTCGACATACCGAAATTTCGATTCGGTCTGTCGACCGAAATTTTACACACTGCTTTCAGCAGAGCTAAGATTAAAGGAAGTTGTTTTTCTATGGATTTTTGTTCTGCATTTTATTTGTTTTTGCTGAATTGAAATGGGGATTAAAGGAGAATTGGTTAGGAATGTGTTCTTGAGGAACCGCTCTTTCAAGACCCATGAGAAAAATGTATGATAGGATTTTGGTTTCTTTCGATTTTCTTTGAACTTGTTGTTTTTTTTATCATTGTTGTCCATCTGTTTGTTGAAATGCCAAGCTGAATTTTCTTCAACTTGTATGTTGTTCTTTAACTTGCTTTCATCTTCAACTTCATTTGTATTCCAATTTGAAGGTTCGTCCATCGTTGTTTGAGTTGTTAAGTTATTGTGATTACAAGCTGAAATCTCTCCAAAGACAACCAATTGATTAATTGATTCCATTGGCAAATCTAATGGAATCAATCCCATTATTTAAGCAACCCATTTTCCTTATGTAATTTATATTTTCCTTCTTTATTTATTCTTTCCTTAGATAATTTATTCTGTATGCATTTTTCATATCTGGAGGTTTATCCTTCTGCTGTATTTATTGGCACCACTACCATAGAATGAAGATAAGAAAAATAAAAATTCTCTCCATTACCATTATGTTCAAAGTTTAACTTGGTATCAGAGCTTCTATGGAAAACTCCAATCACATGGCGTCTGCAAGTTCATCAAGTGGAAATCAAGTTGGGGGCAATATTGCTCAACCATTTGGCAATCCTTTCAACTCAATACTGACAGTAAAGCTGGACGAGAAGAATTTTACACTATGGAAATTGGTGATGGTTCGCAAGCACACAGGTCGTCAGGTAATACAATGATTGTGAGTATGTGAGTATCGCCTTCCACAGGGATTGGATTTATTCAATTAATTACCATGAATAATCTTGCTTTGCTTTATTTAGAGAACAAAATCTAATGCTGGAAAAGAATAACAAAAAGCTAATCTAGAAAGCAAAAGATAAATGGAGACACAATTTGGAGGGATAATTCTAGGGTGTTGATTTCATTATTTGGACCTTTAATTGCTTAATCAATTAGCCAATTTGGAGTAATTAGACATTCAATTCATAAGTCTAGAAGCCTAATGTCAAGGACTCTCCTGTTGGTCTCCTCCTATTCTCATGCATTTCAATAAAGCTCCTTTCGGTTTCCTCTTTATTTAATAAGCATGGCATTACGACCCTTCAATAACAACCACTGATGTTATTTATTTTATCCTGTGTCACTCGGGTAAATAAATATTAGTCATGCATTTGGTTCAAGTCTAAGCTTCTCTCCATTGAGTTTCCACTTAATAACAATTCATTTAATCAGTGATCAGGTGATTAAAAGCATTAGGGACAAAATGCACAAATGAATGACAATGACAATCAAACCAAATTACTTCATTAATTAAACAAAGATTCAACAACTAAATCAAAACTCATAAAATTTAGGAATTAACTGCTCATAATCACTAAACATCCCATAATTCTTAATCACAATTATTCTAGAAACTAAAACACAAAGGAAAATGGAAGAGAAATGCTCATAATTGTGTCGATCTCCTTGGTGCGTTGTTGGGTTGAAATGTGGATGTGAGAAACAAATGATGAATAATAATAATGATAAATTCAGCCAACTTCAGTGCAAGTATACATTGCCGCACGTAGTAATAAAAACCTTAGAAGTATTCCAAGGGTATCGATCCCACGAGGACTAAATTGGAAACTCATATTTGAAGAAGAAACTGTTCAAATGATTGCTTAAAATAGGTAACCAAAGAAATAATTTATGATTGATTTTTGGAAGATAAACAAACAAATAAATAAAGAAATAACAACAATAAATAAAACGAGTTATTCAATATAGTTTCATCCCAAAGGCAAATAACTTTAATCATAGATTATTCAACTTAAGCATATTCAATGCATTGGGTCAGATTTAACTTCTATTTGGCATTGCTCCCAAGAACCGTTAGAAGGCTAAGCGGGTACCGTTATGCACATTTATGTGACTCGACTCCGACATAGATAATTCACGAATGCAATCTATAACCTATAGTTGTTATAGGGTGCCTTAGGCAGCTTGCCCTATAACACCGAACAATCTCTTTCAAGCCTTTTCTCCTATATCACCTTTATGAGAACCGATATCCTTTGTCCCTTTCGAGATCAAACTCACATAGCATGCAAAGTCTAAGTGATCAATTTAAACTCAGCAAGATCAGAATGATAATCAATAAAGAATGACATGCATTGAATAAAAACTTAAGCAAATAAACACTTTCAAGCTATTGAACCATAAGGGAATTCACCATATTGAACCCCTCAACGGAATTTAGCTAAGCATGGTGAGATAAAGTGCAAATGAACAACTTTCCATTGAAATAAAATATAAAGAGTACAAATGAATGAAAAGTGACAAGTGCTGGAAATAATGGCAGTAGCAAAATACTAGGGTTTTTTCTTTTATCCAATCCTTCTAGAGTTCGCTCGACACTCCACTCTCTCTCTTTTACAAGTGGGAATGGGGTGAAAATCCCTACAAACACTAAGGTTTGATGTCTAACTAAGGTTATAATTCAGTCATCTAAGAAGGACCTCGGACATCCCTACTCATGGGCGTCTACTAGGGTTCTGTCACCACCCTCTTCTTCCCAGTGAGTTTTGCTTGAATTTGACTTCAAATCACGAGCTTATATAGTGTGGGGAGTGGTTAAGGAGCCACGAAATAGGTGCTGGTAGGTAGCCCAGTCATTTTCGGGGTCAAAACGGCTGGTTAAGTGCGCAAAAGTCTATTTCAAAATGACCCGCGACGGACTCGGAATGACCTCTGTTTTTCTAGAAATGCGGTCGCATTTGATATTGGCCTTCCCAGAAATGCGTCGCATTTCTGGGTAAATTCCAGCTTTCCTCAGTTTTCCTGCACAACACCAAATTGGGTCAAATTCATATCGAATTGAGTCTTTTTAAGCACAAATAAGCATAATTTGACAAATGTGACTCCCAACTCCCTAATTCATCAACTTTAACATATTTTGAGCTCGAAAACAGTAAAATTGATCTAAACATGCAACTTTTGACAAAGAAATGAGCTAAATATAAGGGTAAAATAGGTATATTTTTTACCTTTGTCATACCCTCAAACTTAACTCATTGCTTGTCCTCAAGCAATAGCCAATCAAAATGTTAGAGATCAACTTTTTAATTGCCAATCAGAATGTGAGAGCTCAATATTAATTGCAAACCAAAATGTTATGGACCATATGTAATTGTCATTCATGGTACTAGCATGAACTTTTAATTGCAAATCATCATGACATGAAATCAAGTAAACATGTTTCTCAAGATCTTTTTCTAAAAAGTTTGCCTTTCAGGAGAGGTTTCCTAGGCATGAAGATTTCTATTGTTCTTTTTCAAAGCAAAACTCTCCCTAGTCCATCCTAACCAATATGTTTAAACTACCTAACTTCTACTCATTGAGCCTAGTGTAGTCCTTTTAGTTAAGAAAAACAAGACTTGAGGTTCCTTGAGCATACATGAGTTACTAGACCTTTTTCTATCTCCCTCAAACTTATTTGACTGTTAGTGCTCTTTTTATTCAACATCTTTTTCTCCCAAGAGTATCCTTGCTTTCATCTTTACCTTCATTCTAGCTTATTGACACTTTGTGGTGGAGATATCTAGCTACAAGCAAAGTTCAGAAGCTTGGATTAGTACTCACTTCCCTAAGTAAACCTTTCATGCAGTGGCAAACCATGGGTGTCATGAATGCCCCTAGTTACTCAGTAAACTCTAGGAAGGAGGAGTAACTCTCGGTTTCTTTTTTTCTTTTTCTTTTTTTTTGGATGATATATACTGAGCACATATTCTTTTTCCAGCAGGTCAAATTTACAAAAAGCATGTATATACAAAGTAAAGTAAAGCACCCCCCTCCCAAACTTAAAATAGGCAGTGTCCTCATTGACTTTATTTTTTAGGCATGGGCTTAACATGAGGCTTTTTATTTTTCAAAACATCAAGGCTAAACTCTCCTAGTGTGCTAGAAAGGTTAAACATGAGGAAGTTAAAACTTAAGAAAATTATGTAAAGAAAAAGACTAATGGAAAGCCTATGACTAGAAAACAATTCAGTTGTGACGGTGGCACTTTTGAGATAGAACAAAGCTCTAGTTATCATCATCAAGGGCTTAAAAGAAAACTCAAATGAAAACATGTTTTTCGAAAAAAAATTTCAAGTAAACATTTCTCATAAAGTTGATTTTTCTTCAAAGAGATTCATAGTTTTAGCACAAAAAACAGCAAGCAGACTTTTTAAGAAAAGTTTCAAAAACTCAAGTTTATCTAAACTAATCTATCAGCAAGCTATCTAAAAACTATCCTATGAACATAACTATCAACAAACAAACAATCAAAGCAATACATACAGCAACTAAACAAGTAAAGACAGAATTTAAACATGCTAAATCTAAAAAGAAAGCAAACAACTAAACACAAAAAACAATATTATTCACAAAAAACAGCATGTAAAAGGGGATCAGAAAACTCCCCTAACCCTCATCCGCGAAATTCTCTCTCTCATCTTCTTCATCTTCATTTTCATCATCTTCTTCATCATCAGAATCCTTTTCTTCTTGAGGCAGCAGCGATTGAGGGAAGTCAGGAAAGACAGGAGCAATACTCGGGGCGATAGAGAGGTAAAACTCTCTAATGGCTTCATCTCTCTCCTTGGCATATGCCCAATAAGTCCTCAGGTTGTCCCTGATTTGATCCAGTTGTTGATAGGCAATTGCTAGGGCTTCAGACTATGGTGAGGGCCCTGAAAAAAGAGTGTGTTGAGGTAGAGAAGCCGGATTCAGCCCTGATGGTGGAGTGGCTTGAGATGTGGAGGCTTTATCTTTTCTTTGGGCATTGTTCTGTTGAAGCTTCCCAATCAAGGATAGGTCGATGGTAGGCTTGAAGAAGTGACGCTCCTCATCCTTACCAGGAACTATCTTTACCCTCTGACAAAGTTGGGTAGTGAGTGACCAGAAGAAGAGCTTCCCTGCTTTCTTCCTTCCACATGCAAGGATTTCCTCCCTAATAATGCTCCCAAAGTTGATTTCTAAACCCTTCATAATACTGTAGAGGAGCATGACTCTCTCTACCGAGATAGTGCTGTCATGGGTTGTTGGCATCAATTTGTTCTTAATAAAGTGAAGCCACATTGCCGATTCTAGCTTGAGGTCGCTTAGCACTAATGTCTTCACCTTAGTCTGGGACTCTTTCCATTGACTCCCTTGTTGGCCACCATTTTTAGTGCTTCTTTCATTTGTTTGGCCGAGGGGTTCTTAATGGCATCATTCCCCCTTGGATGCAAGTGTGCCTTGATTTTGTACACCCTGTTGTTGTCAACAGAAGAAAAGCTGACCATCTTGCCTCTCACCACTGCCATACTCATGCTTTCCTCCTTCAGTCCGACGTAAAATTCTCGAACTAAAGGCACCACGGCCTCCTGAGGGTGAGCACAGAACTCCTGCCACTTGTACTGTGTGATAACTCTGGTTACGAACTCTGGCAGTGTCCCAGCCCTGTTAGAGAATCCCTTCTCATTTAGAACATCTCTTTTTCTCATGATCTCTATCCTTTCCTAAAAATTGACATCTCTGAAGACTTCTGGGGATGAATTTTTAGGAGATGGAGCCTTAGGGGATTTGGCTTTTGGCTTGGCAGGTGAGACGGTTGGAGGAGCTGCAGAAGAGGCGTCCATGGACCTAGTCCTCGACCTCTTGGAAAAAAGGGGGTCATTCTTGTTTTTGGTCCTCCTTTCAGCTCCAATCACTCTTCTTCTCTTCTTTCTCAATGCTGCAGAGATAGGAACTTGGTCATCATCTAGTTTTTTAATCTCTGAATCAAATTCTGTTTCTGAATCACTGGAGGTCTCAACCTCTTTATTTTCAATTTCTTCTTCATCCTTCTTCTCTTCTGAAGAAGTGCTCTCAGCAGCTGGAGGATCATATTTGAACAGAGGTTCGAAAACCTCATTAGCTGGCTGTTCATTAGTGGCCTCATCCTGGCCTTCTTCAGAATACGGCCCAAATGCGGTTGCATTCTGGCTTTCATTCACTTCTTCTTTTTCTTAGTTTTCTTTGCTTGGCCACTCAAGGGCCTCTTCTTTTCTTCCTTGCAGCAACTCAGCCTCACTTTGAGCCTTGTGCAATGGCTCAAAGGCTACAAGAAAGTCTTCAGCCTCTTGTCTTCTTTTCTCATCTTCTTTCAAATTCTCTCTTCTTTCTTTTTCTTCCTCAAGGAGTTGCAATTCAGCAGCTGCTCTCTTGAGTTCTTCATTTTGTTTTCTTTCTTTTTCGGCTTCAATGGCCCTCTCGGCCTCTTGCTTTTCTTCTTCCTCCTTTCATTCAGCTTCTTTTTCTTCTTCCAAGTCTCTTTTTCTCGCAAACTCATATTCTTCTCTCATGCTCTAATTTTCCATCTCTTTTTCAGCCCGAATCTCCCTCAATGCATCTTGCTCAGCCCTATATCCTTCAGCAATAAGGAGGGCTTGTGCCACGGCTTGGCGGATCATGTCCTCAAATACATCCGGAGGCATTCTAGCTACTTTGAGGGGCTCGATGACAAGAGGCTTTTCAGGTGCAACCTTCTTTGGACTCTTCTTCCTTGCACTGTAAGTAACAAAAGGTTTGTCCCTGCAAGACGAAGAAGGGTTAGTAGATGGGTTCGAATTTTTACCCGTTAGAGACTCTCCTTGCCGAGAGCTCTCTCCAGCTTGGGCGGCTTCTTCTTCATCACGCCTTCTTGCTTCTTCTTCAAGAGCCGCACCCCTTTGGGCTCCCATCTCCCGAATCATCTTAAACCATTCCCTTGAGCGTTTTCTCAACGGTTGGCTCGCGGATTTTTGGGTTTTATGGAGGGATTTGGTGCGCGTGGACCTTCTTGGTTGAGATGAACTCAGATTCTCCCTCGAGGTAGCCGAAATTATCGAGGAAGAAGGAGTTTGAGTTGAAGTTCGTTGGTCCACGATCGCTGGCGAGAAACCCGTTGGTCTCGTCCTTCTCGTGTCGTGCATGGAAGCTTCGGTTTGTTCTTCTTGCCGTCGAATGCTTGCTTCAGCTCCTTGGGTAGGTAGATTACTCTGAGATCGAGTAATCTTGCGGGATGAAGATGATTTCGGTGTGTTCTTCATTGTTCTTGCTAGTGGGTTTCGATTTCAAGAGAGTGAAGATGGAGAGTTTGGTGTTTGACTTGAATACCGAAAGTCTAAGTGGTTGGTGAAGAAGAAAACACTTAAAGTCAGCTATTTATAGTTTTCTCAATTAGGTCATGTAATGGTCATTTAAAATGACGTCACTGCCCTCTGACTTTTGGAAAATGCGGTCGCATTTCAAAATGTACTAGGGAGAAATGTGATCGCATTTTCCTCAGTACTCTGCGTTCTTCATTTTTTCTAACTTTTTTCATTTTCCTTTGCTTTTCTTTCTTTCTTTTATTTGCTGAAACAATCACAAACATGTTAGAAAGTTCACATGCTTGATCATGATTTATTCATTTCTTTTTTCTTAAAAATAGATGGATACAAAATAACTTGGACTTTTCAAACTCCCAGGAAAAGGTGTTCCCTACGCTCAACTTAAGTACCTTTTCCTAGACAGGATTTTTCTAGACAGAGTTTTTACTCTTGTCCTTATATTTTGTGATCCTATCTATATTTTTATTTTTTTATTATAGATCCACATAATTTACAAAAATAATGAATAGAATTCATACTAGGTCAATCATAGAAACATGGGTTTCTTCATCTTCAAAGCCCTTCCCCCAATAGCGTTTGATTCTTTGTCTTTTCATGGATTGCTGCTTGATTTCTTCTGTTACTTCAATCTTTTTCCCACCTTTTTCTTCTTGTTCTTCATCTCCAAGCACATCCTCCAATGTTTCTCCTTTCATCATTTCTTGAAGAGTGGATAGCGAAAGTTCATCAACCTCATCAATCATAGAGCACTCCTCAAGATCTCCTGGATATTTCATTGCATTCATCACATTGAAAGTGACTTGCTGGTCATTGACCCTCATGGTCAACTCTCCTTTCTAAACATCAATTAAGGTCCTGCCAGTTGCTAAGAATGGTCGTCCTAAAATAATTGGCACTTCCTTATCGGCTTCACAATCTAGAATGATGAAATCTGGTGGGAGTACAAATTTGTCAACCTTGACTAACACGTCTTCAATTTTTCCAATAGGTTGTGTTAGTGACCTGTCAGCTAACTGTAAGGTTACAGTTGTTGGTTTTGCTTCTCCTATCCCCAACTGTTGAAAAACTGAGTATGGCATCAGGTTTATACTCGCTCCTAGATCGCATAAAGCCCTGCGTACATTCCTTCAACCAATGGACATGGAATGGTGAAACTTCCTGGATCTTTGAGTTTCGGAGGCATTTCACTTTTCACCAATGCACTAGAACATTCAGTAAGTGCAACTGTTTCATATTCTCCCAATCTTCTTTTCTTGGATAGAATGTCGTTTAGGAACTTCACGTAAGTAGGCATCTGTTCAAGCGCTTCTACCAACGGGATGTTGATATGTAGCTGCTTTAAAACATCTAAAAACTTTTTAAATTGTGCATCCTGTGAAGCATATTTAAATCTTTGAGGGTATGGAGGTGGTGGTCTGTATTCTTGATCTATAACGAACTTTTTAGGTTTTGCGGTCGCAATTACGATCGCATTCCTCTGTTTTTTCTCTGAACTTGAACTTTCATTTGTTTCTTCCAAGGTTTCATGCTCCTTGGTCTTTTCTTCATTTTCTTTATTCTGTATAACTTCTGAGGTAACTTCTGACTTCTTTTCTGGAGACTTTTCTTGAGCTTCTTCTGGGATCTTCATTCACTGGGTACTTTGGGCCATTATACTCTAGTCCACTTCTCAAGGTGACTTCCTTGCATTGCTCTTTTCCTTCTCTATAAGGGTTCTCAGTCTTGCTGGGCAACGTCCCTTGTGGTCTATTTTTGATTTCTTGAGCAATCTGTCCAATCTGTACTTCCAAATTCCTAATAGCGGCATCGTTTCTTGCCATGTACTCTTTCATAAGAGTCTCTAGATTTGACTCTTGATTTTGCACTTGGATTGGTAGGAAGTTCTTTTGCGGCTGTTGTTGTGTAGGAGGTTTCCCAAATTTATTTGTATTGGAATTACTTGGGCCGGTTTGTCCTCTCCAAGAGAAGTTTGGATGTTGTCTCCAACATGGGTTGTATGTAGCCGAGTATGGATTCCATTTGTTATGGTTCTGGTTCCCTTGTTGACCTACATCAAAGACAGACGCGAGATTTAGTGGACAGTTATCAGCAGTATGTTCCTCACCACAAATTTCACAGCAGGGAGAAGAATAGCATTGGCAGGGGCTATGTTGGCTTGATTGCCCATAGTCATGCCCATCATCATGTTGTGGATAGCCTTGATTTGAGCTTGCATTGTCCAATTAGCCTCTGCCTCTACTGCTTTAGCTGGATTCTTCAAAATTGTTGTTGGCTCAGTTTCTCCCCAATGTCTATTGTTTGTGGCTATGGTGTCCAATATAGCATGTGCCTCATTTGCAGACTTCTTTAAGAAAGATCCGTTTGCAGATGCATTAACTAGTGCTTTCGAAGCTTGATCCAATCCACTATAAAAATGCTCTAAGATGATGCAAGCAGGCAATCTATGGTGTGGACACTTCCGAACGAGCCTTTGAAATCTTTCCCAAGCTGCATCTAGAGGTTCATTGTAAGATTGTCTAAAAGCAATAGTTTCAGCTTTATATTTGGCATTTTTATTAGAAGGAAAAAACTTTTCTAAAAATTTCTCAGCCAAATCGTTCCAAGAAGTGATGGAGTTTGGAGGGAATGAGTCCAACCAAGCTTCAACATCTCCCTGCAAAGAAAATGGAAAAAGCTTTAGCTTCAAAGTATCTTCAGGCACTCCTGTATCTTTAAAAGAATTGCAAACTCTAAAAAATAGCTTAATGTGTTTATGTGGATCTTCATTTGGAAGTCCAGAAAACTGGCCTATGGTATTCAACATTTGGAACATCACTGATTTCAGTTCAAACTGTGGAGCATCTATTGGTGGCTCCAAAATTCCTAGATTTAAAGTCTGAAAAACAGGTAAAGTGTAGTCTCTTATTTCTCTATTGCGGTCTTCAGCAATATAAATTGGATTTTCTTGTTGTGGCACCGGTGGAACTGGAGGAACTGGAGGGATTCTCCCACCATTTTGCTCCCTTCCACGATTCTGTGGGTTAACTTGAGGATCGACTCCAGGTTGTTCCATTGGAAACTCTTGTATGTGAGAAGCTTCTTCTAGAGGTTCCTGTGCACACAACTCTTGTTGTTCCCTTCTCTTTCGTCTTTGCTCTTTCCTATGACAACGAAAGATTTTTTCTTTCTCAGGATCGATATCAAGGAGTGGACACCCCTTGTTCACGAACCAACCTCAACCTGCAAGAGAAAATTGCAAATTAAAGTCAATCTTCCCCTTTCAGACAGAAATGCAGTCGCAATCGAATCGCAATTTCAATAACAAAACTGGTTTCACTTTTGGTCCCCAAGAACGGCGCCAAAAACTTGGTGCGTTGTTGGACTGAAATTTGGATGTGAGAAACAGATGAATAATAATAATAATGATAAATTCAGCCAACTTCAGTTCAAGTATACATTGTCGCACGTAGTAATAAAAACATAGAAGTATTCCAAGGGTATCTCCCACGAGGACTAAATTAGAAACTCAGATTTGAAGAAGAAACTGTTCAAATGATTGCTTAAAATAGGTAACCAAAACCCCCAATTTTAGTGTGGACTCTAGAATGGGGTGAAAACCCTCAAATTGGCTCCCCAAACTTGGCTGAAAATTGCTCTATTTATAGGTGTCCAACAGCCCCAGCATTGTGACGCTGACGTCACCGCGTCGCGACGTTGTTAAGTCATATACTTGGTGCCCAAGCCGCTTCAGCGTCAAGACGCTGTCCCATTTGTAGAATCTTCTCCACAGCTGGCTGGCGTCGAGACGCTCAAGGCTAGCATCGAGACGCTAGCCTCTCGGCCTTTCTCTTCAACATGGCCCTTTGGGCATCAAAATGGGCCTCCAACATATCTCTTTTGGGCTCTTGGGCTTGGATCTTCAATGGACTTCTTCACAATGCTCCAAAAGCCTCCAAAATCATCCAAAATCTCTCAAAACTCCGGTCTTACTTCCTTGGCTCGATTTTTTGAAATTTAAACATAAAAACATCTCAAAGTACACAATTCAAGCACAAAACTAGCTAAAATTAATAGGAAATAGATAGCATTTCTGCATGCTATCAGAAATCAATTATTTTTGTTATCTTACATGGTCAAAAACTTGAGAGTTTTGTACTTAGAACTTCAAACCCACCTGTTGAATTTCTGCAGACGAAAAAAAATGTTGGGTTTTATGCCCTAAAACTCGTAGATAGTGAATGTAACCGTTGATCGGATATTAATGAAATAATATTGATATATTTTTCCATTAAATGTTATTAGTTATTTTATATTTGTCTTTGCCTAAAATAACCCTAATCCAATAAACTAGACATCCTAGGTTGTAATATGAGTCTTGAACTATATGTAGCGACATATGGGGATCATTGTTCAAGAAACAGCCTAAAGGATCTATAGTATAGGGATAAGACTGGGTGCTTTATCCTGGTGACACTATGGATACATCCCACTTTGTATTTGATACAAACGCTATGATCCAACGCGTTCGTGTAGGAGACATGCGAGTGGGGGTATCCTATGCAATGAGTTTGCGTAAGACCGGACCGCGAAATATTAACCACTTGTTATAACACCGTTAACTAGTTGGTTTTCTGTTTCACTAGGATGACCTAGACAACTTGGTCTTAATCCTGAGTTGATTATGGACTCTTGCTCATGAGGGATTGTCTTTTGATTTGTATGGGTGAGAGTGGCCCAATACGCCGACTCAATAAGCCTACCATTTTGGGGACAAGACCGAGTGGGGAGCTGGGAACATAATCGTACAAGATGGAATTCACTCCTTCCCGACTTTAGGGAAGCAGATGAGTGTTCCCTTAAGTGGTCGCTCCGAGTCTTGAACAAATGGCTCTACCCTCTCAATGGCACGAGAGGGTTTTCTGTTTGATGGTTGGACCACAAACAGGTTGTTCATTAGAGGAGAACTGGTACTTAAGGAAATAGAAGTAACCTAGGGGTAAAACGGTAATTTGACCCAGCTGATGTTACGGACACTCGTGAAGGACTAACTAGTCAATATTGGTCTATATCCGTGGACATAGAAAATATGTCTGCAGTGAGAATAGTGCAACTGTGAGTCTATAGTGGAATGTACACACAGTTAACGAATATTGATTAATTTGGTTAATGAGTTTGACCAATTAATCTCACATCGTTGGAGATTCTGATCTGCAGGTCCATTAGGTCCTACTGGTAGCTGATAAAGTAATTTGAGGCAACTAAGTAATAAATGTAAATTGAAAGTGTTCAATTTACTAAGGGAAACAATATAATATATATTGATATATTATTATGAGAGAAATTAATATTTGAAGAAATTCAAATATTAATATAAATTTGAGTCACAATAAATTTATGGAAGTTTGAAAGAGTTCAAATATGAATTAATTAATTTTTAGGCCTAAAATCAATTTGGGCAAAATTAATTAATTCAAGGCCGAAAATTAAATATGTGATATTTAATTGGTGGTTAATTAATTAAAGAATTCATTAGCCGGGAATTAATCAATTATGGAAATAATTAATCACTTAAGGAAGTGGCTAATCATTTATGGAAATGATCTAATCACTTATGGAAGTAATTAGTCATTTGTGGAAAAGATTAATCAATTATGGAATTGATTGATCTTGGATTGATTAAAAATGAATAAAGATTGAATCAATTTTGGAAAAGATTGATTTAATTGAATATTTTATTCATGGCCTCTCTTCTATAAATAGAACACTATACCTAATTGGTTCAGTACTCTTCTCTTGCTCTTAGACTCACAAGACAAGACCATAGAATTCTCTCTAGCCTCCCTCTTAGAGAAAGACTCCCACAAGTCTTTTGCCTCCTAGACTTAGAGACATACCGGTGTAACCTCTGTGGTTATTGTGTCTTTGAAGAAGAAATTTCCAGCAAAGAAATCAAGAGGGAGTTGCTGCGTTTTCGGTCGTTGGAGCATTGTTGGCGAAGAATGGTCAAGCCTACAACAAAGGTTTGTAACGGTTCTTTCACGTTTCTCTAGAAAAGCATGAAAATAAATTTAGATTTATTTTTCAGCATGTTTATAGCTATTTTCAGCAACTTTAAAGCATGTTTAAAGTTTATTTTGTCTTTTCGTAACGGTATTTTAATGTTAATTAATATACGACGTAAGGTCTTTTCGATGCGCTTCCGCTGCGTGGGGACTTTTATTCCCTACAGAAAATTCAGCACCCATATCCAATCCAGAATATCAAAAATGGATTGCCACAGATCAGACACTTCTTGGATGGCTCTATAGTACAATGACTCCTGGTGTGTCCTCTGAGGTTCCTAATTTTCAAACATCTCAGCAAGTTCGGAAGGCACTTGAAGTATTGTATGGTGCTACCAACAGATCAAGAATCGGTCAACTTAGATTTGGTCTTCAAATAACAAGAAAAGACACCTTGCAAATGGGAGAATATTTGGCTACAATGAAACAATTCTCTGAAAACCTTGCACTTGCAGGGGAACCTATCTCAACTAACTATCTTATCTCAAGTGTTCTTGCAGGTCTTGATAGTGAGTATTTGTCAATTATGTGCCAAATTAATGCAAATGACAAAATGACTTGGCAAGAAGTTCATGCTACACTCATCACATTTGAAAATACACTGTTGTAGTTGAATCTAATTCAACATGATTCAGACTCAACAAATCCAACAACCAATTATGTTGCAAACAGAAGCAATATATCCTTCATACCTTCGCAGCAGTCATACAACAGATCTTTTCGAATAGGAGTAACCACACTGCGAAACCAAGGCAGAGGACGAGGTCGTGGAGGTAGATCTAATCACTGGAAAACGGCAAATGCTTGTGCAACTTGCCAAGTTTGTGGGCGAATTGGTCATTTTGCTGCCATATGCTATTATAGATATAGTGATAACTACACTAAAGGTCCTACATCAACTAAAACCAACAACAAATTTGCAGTCAATATTGCAACTCCAGCCATAGCAGCAGATTTGATTTAGGTGGATTTGAAGCAGTTTTAGCTTGTTCAGTGACAAGGTTCACCACCATCCTAACACCACATACGAAAACACTTTACTCTCACTTAAAAGATTTTTGTGGTTGTGCAAATGAAAATACATACCACATCTCAGCACCAAAAGATATGTTGATGTATGAACATTAGAAAGATAAGGCCCAGAAGAGAAATGACGACATTGCCAAGAACATTATGAATGAGTTGAAGTTCAATCACTCCTCCAATCCAACTACGTTGTATTCTCCTTTCGTTGCCAGCAAAGGAAATTTTGTTATTGCATAAACTCTCCTCACTAGTGTGGATTTTGTTATGAGCCACAACAAGAGTTATATTCAACTTGACTTTTTATTTCTTTAGATTAGATTTCTAAAAAATGATTTCACACTTTCATGAGTCTTTGTCCATTTGCCTGCATGGGACTGGGGACCCGCCCCTAATGGGGCAGGGAATCCCGTTTAAGTGGGGAATGGGGAGGGAGTGGAGGAAAAAATTTTCCGAGACCTAGGAACAGGGACGAAGAATTTATTCCCCATCCATGTTCCTCGTTCCTCACCCCGTTTATTTATTTACTTATTACTATTATTATTATTTCTCTCTATATATATAAAATTAAAGTTTTAGTGTTAATGATTCAGACAATTGGATATGTTTGAATTATATGGTTTAAACAAATGTATAGATAATTAGACAATTTCATATGAAATATTATTTTGTTTCTAATAGGAGATTTAAGATTTTTTTTTTCCTTTAAATAGAGATTTTTTTTTATAAAAAAAAATAACTATTTAAATGAATATTTCATGTGAATAATTAACTATCTAATTTTAAATTAATGAATATTTTCCATGAAAAGTTATTTGAAATTTTATTAAAAGAATTATTTGATTCAATGAACAGAGGCGGAGCTACAGTAGGCCCAGGGGGCTCGAGCCCCTCCTGAACTTGGAAATAGTTTTATATTTGCATATAATTGTTCCCCTTGATTATCAAACTTTAGCTTGTGGCCTGGTGGTTTGAGCGTTTAGCCCCCCCGAAGTATCTCCTGGTATGTGCGTGTTTGATTCTCATAAAACGTTTTGTTCCTGATTATTTTTCCTTTTCTTTTACACCATTTTTTTTAAACTTCTTTTTACACCTAACACGTTTTTCCATCGTTCCCTTTTATTTTTTAACCGTTTTTTTACCCATGTTAACATTTTTCTTTAGTGTTTCCTTTTGATTTTTACACCCATTTGTGTTTTCCAGCCTTTTTTTTCCTTCAGATTAATGTCTTTTATGGTTTCTTTTCCATTTTTACATAGATTAATATAGGGAAATCCTCAGAAATGGCCAGAAATTACAACGTAATTTCGAAAAATGGTCAAACCATATTTTTTAATGAAAAATGGTCAAACCAGTTTTCCTAGCCTATTTTCGTGCTATATAAACTTACTTTTTTGCCCTTCAGCCACCCCCCACGTCTATCCTATATTTGTGCAGCCGTATCTTTTATTTTTTTTTTTCAAAAATAATCTATAACATCTCATTCCATGAATCAAGGGATTTTTAGTTACACGATCATCTCTCTCTCCATCTTCATTTTATTATTCAACGGTAGGTCCTAGTTGTAAGTAAAAAATGTTTCATATCTATATAAACAGAAAAAGGATCCCTACTTTATCGTTTTTCATTTTATTATTCAACGGTGGGTCCTAGTTGTAAGTAAAAAATGTTCCATATCTATATAAACAGAAAAAATTAGCAGAAATTGAAGCATCCTGGATGTCGACAAAACTCACTCGAGCTTCTCTGAATGTTCTTCGACTGTCTATGTAGATACAGTGTAATCTTGTCGAGAATCTTGGTTATGAGACGAAGCTTGAAGGCGTCTGTGAAGAAGTATGGAAGAATCGATGAATGTAGAAGAAGACTGATGGTAGAACGATGGAAGGGTTTGTCTCAGAGGTTCGAATGATGGAGGAAGGGGAAGGGGTTCTCTCGCGAACGGTAAGTTGGAAGGGTTTGAAATGAGGAAGGGGAAAGGGTTTTTTTTGGAACGTGGGTGTGTTCCCAAGAGAGTAATTATGCCTTAGGGTTTTTTCCAAGAAGCTACCAATCCAGAGGTTTGTTTGAAATTGTGTATCAATTTTTTCATTTTTTTTTTCTAATTATACTTTAATTCTGATATTTTAGGTGTTCATCTCATATTTTAGGTGAATCTAGATTTTTTTCTGATTATACTTTAATTCTGATTATACTTTAATTCTTCTTTGAATCTGGAATTTTTTTTAATTGAAGTTGTTCTTCATTGTTATTGAATTTGGTAAGCTCTTTCATTTTTTCTTTTGATATACACTGTTTAAATTTAAGTCCTCCTATTTTTTCTCTCTTTTTTTGAATTCAAATCTCTTGTTTTAAATTTAGGTTGTCAGATTTATATTCCATTTCATTTGAATTTCGGTTAGTTTTGATTTGCTAGATGAATCAATGGGTAAGGAAGCTAGATTTGATTGTTTGAAATTGTGTATCAATTTTTTCATTTTTTTTTTTCTGATTATACTTTAATTCTGATATTTTAGGTGTTCATCCCATATTTTAGGTGAATCTAGATTTTTTTCTGATTATACTTTAATTCTTCTTTGAATCTGGAATTTTTTTTAATTGAAGTCGTTCTTTCATTTTTTCTTTTGATATACACTGTTTAAATTTAAGTCCACCTATTTTTTCTCTCTTTTTTTGAATTCAAATCTCTTGTTTTAAATTTAGGTTGCCAGATTTATATTCCATTTCATTTGAATTTCTGTTAGTTTTGATTTGCTAGATGAATCAATGGGTAAGGAAGCTAGATTTTCTCCCTTATTTATAGTGTATTTGTTTTATTTTATTTTTAGATTTAAGATTTGTTAAAGGGTATTTTCGTCCAATTTCATGCCAAAATAGTTTACTAAAAATAGGATTTGGCCATTTATCAAATTGGAAATACGATTGGCCATTTTTCAAATCAGCTATATTTTTTTTTTTTTTTGGCCATTTATCTGGTTGCCCCATTAATATATTCTTCTTTTGTTTCTTTTTAGTTAAGGCCCTTTCTTTTTTTAAGTCTTTTTTTTTTTTTTTAATAAAAATGTTAATGTTTTCTTGCTTTCTTCCTCTTTTAAAATAAAAATCTTAATTCCATAAGAGACATTATAACTCTTCTAAAGCAAAATATCAATCGTTTCAAATTTTATTCTACTTCTGGTATATTTTTTTTTATTAAAAAGACATTAAAAATACTTTTAATCTTAAAATTTTATGGAAGTAACAATTTAGTCCATAAATTTTAGTTTGTAACAATTTACTCTATATACTTTTAATTTTGTAACAATTTAGTTTATATGGTGAAAAAATACTATTAAGATTTAATTTCTTACATGTACTAAAAAAAAATTTAATTTCTTACATATTTCTATATCAATAAACTAATATGAGACTAAATGTGTTTATAAATAACAAAGACTAAGTAGTTACATAATAAAAATTGATTTTTTTTTTTATTAAAGAATTGAATGAGATCTTCATGTTAAGGTTGAATAGTTATAAATTTTAAAGTACAAGGACCAAATTGTTATATACTAAAATTTGAGGACTAAATGGTTACTTTTATAAAAGTGTAAGGACTGTGTTTTTTTTTTAAATATACCAAGCCCCCCCTAACACAAAATTCTGGATCCGCCACTGTAAATGAAGATAAAAATAAATAAATAAATAAATGGGAAATAATTCCCCACGAGGAACCCGAACCCCACAAATTCCCTGTGGGGAATTCCCACCTCATTCTCTGCTTAATATAATGGGAAATTTCACGGGATAGAGATTGAAATGGGAGGCGGGGACAGGGACGAGAAAGTCATCCTCGTCCTCTTCCCGTCCCGTGGACATCCCTGACCAAAAGATGTGTTGATGTGTGAACATTAGAAAAATAAGGCCAAGAAGAGAAATCACGACATTGCCCAAGAACATTATCAATGAGTTGAAGTTCAATCACTCATCCCAACTACACTATATTCCTTACGTTGCTAGCGCAGGAAATTTTGATAAACTCTGTCCTCACTAGTGCAACTTTGTTATCAACCACAACAAGAGTTACGTTGTTACATTAAACTTGACCTTTTTTATTCTTGAGATTTGATTTCTAAAAAAGATTTCACACTTTCATGAGTCTTCTTCCAAAAATGTACTAATCTACAAAGATAAATAAGACAAAGCATAAATATACATATCTAACCATGTTTTTTCAACTTTTAGGAATGGTAGACTTCACATGTACATCTCCAATTTAACTAATAGTTTTTTAAAAGATATAAATTGAGTCACTTTAAGGTTTAATTGATGAATTATTAGTTTAAAGTTTTAAACAACTCACAACTTAAGAAATTCAAGATTTGAATTAATAAAATTAATAGATTAGGGTCTTAATTGACCCAAATTTATTAACTATTTAATTTTATTTAGTTTGTTTAAATTAATCTCAATAATAGAATTCATTAAAGTTCTTAACAATAATAATAACCATTGTTCTCTTTTATTCCTCAAAATAAAAAAAAAAATGAAAATGGTATTCTAATAGTTTTTTTTTTAAATGGTATCCTAATAGTTATTGTTATAAGTAATTTTGGACCACCTCGATACGCAAGGAGCTGAGGAGGACAGTGCAATATCAATCCAAGGAGACAACCAGGAAACGAACCCCGGAAGAAGAATAGGCCAGAGGGTCGGGCCAAGGTCGGAGGGATCGGGCCTCGACCCAACCCATATGGTCGGCCTCGGCCCCACTCGGTCCACTCGCGTGGGCCGAGTCCTTCCACCTCCGTTCGGTTCCTAGTGCCCCTGGCAGCCCGGTTCCACTTGGTTCAGTCCTGGGATCGCCTCCGAACGCCTAGAAACCCTAGAGCAGGAACAGGTATTTAAACCCTTCTTCATCACTGAAGAAAGGATCTCGAAACTCATTCCCGAAACTCTTTCCTCTTACTTTGCTCTTTTGCTCTCCTCCTTCAACTTTCTGACTTAAGCATCGGAGGCGATGTGGCAAACACCACACGAGTGTGCAGGTTTACTGCAGGTCACATCTTCCCCCCTCTCATACAAATTTACCGTTGGTGGCACGTGAAGGTCAGGTGAGTTCCTCCTGTCCAGATTTTGCCATCAACAGTTATCATACGTCTAATCTCTATTTTCTATTTCTAACACAAGTGAACAAACAAATTTTATTCTAATTTTTTATAATTGTTTTAGTAAATAATATCAATCAAATAACATTCGTTTTTTTTTTTTTTGTTTTGAATTAAAATAACATTCGTATTTTATATTCATTATAATTGATGTTCATTGTGATTTTCGACAGTTAGAACAAAGTGTAAGCGAGAAATTGATAATTTGAAAAAGATGAAATGTAATACTAAGAAAAATCAACACATTTAAAATAAAATTCAAGAGTAAAGAACGAATTTTGAAATTAACAATATTTAAGATGAAAATAAACGTTTTTGTGTTATTCCATTTTCTTTGCTCTTATCCTTTTCAAAAATATATATTCTCTTTTTTTTCTCTCTCTCTTTTCTCATTTCCTTTTAGGGCAACAAGAAATATGGCTAAAAATAAATAGGTGGCTTCAAATATAGCTACAAACGTTTATAAATTAAATAGATGGTTAAACGATTTAATGATTAATAAATACCTATTTGTAAAAGACAAATATGCCCCCCAACAAACTGCCTACCGTATTCTTAACGTTTAAAACCAAAATCAGGGTTTAAGAGAGATAAAATATACCCCTAAAAATAAGTTGGAGACATTTTAGGAAGTTTGAAATTCAAAAATCCAAGAAACAAAACTAGTTTGAAAATCTAGGTGTATCATATTCTTAATACTGGAAAAATTTGCTACCTGGAAAAAGTTGCTTCCCGGAAAAAGGAGTCAATACCTTTATTGGGGAAGGAGTACAAAGTTCAACCTCCCTCAGTAGAGAGAAACACCTTCGGAATGCATTAATTGGAAAAAAAACGTCCTCTCAATCTGAAGACATACTACCTGCAACTAAGAAGATCAGAAATTAAAAAACAAAAAATAAGAACAAGTTGCTAATTTCCCCAGAAAATTGAATAACCTAAAAAGACTATACCTTTAAATGTTGCAATTATGGAATGTCATGTCACCGCCCAACCTCCCACCAGAATAGCCTTCATGCAGCAGTCGTCCGTCCATCTTCTTCTTCCAAAACTCGAAACATTTGAGAGCATTCCACACCATTGAGAGCATTCCACACCCTCGAAACCCCCATTCCACACCATTCCCCACCGCCACCACAGAGTGTATATCGCTACCTACCTCTCATATCACGCCGACGAACCACCTCCGCCGTGCCAACGACCTTCATCCGCCGCATCGCCGACCATCTCTTGCATTCTCAATCGATTCTCCCCCTACGTGACGACTGTACCAAAAAATTTGAACTAGGTAACGGTTTCATTTCCCTTCCCTTATATCTGCAACAAACATATACATTATCCCGAGATTTTAGGAATTTAGTTTATTCCCTTTGAAACCGTATATTTTCGGGATTCATTTTTTCCTTCCAATCCGCGATTATACCGCTCTATTGTAAGACAAAAAGCACGGGCGTGGGGAGGAAATGCATGGAGGCGGTTTTGGTGGAGGGTTTGTGTTGATTTGACTTAAATGTTGAACCCGTCAGAGTGGTATGTACTGATAAATACCATTTCATCGTTATTGCAACTTCTCTGGAAAAAGTGTGCTTGTGGTATACTCATATGTATGTGTGCATACACATTGGCATGTCTAATAGAAAAAATGCTTTGATTTGTCTGTACTATTATATACATCCATGGAATGGTCTGATGTGTCTACTTGTGTGTGTATACACTTAATCCTCCCCTATATTTGAGTTAATCACCCCCTGTACCGTATATGTCTGGAATGCCCAATAAAAATACACTCTGTCTTTGTCTGTGTTGCTATATGCAATCATAATAACCCCTCGTACCATGTTCACCTGAATGCAAATACCTGATGAATGCCATAACTGATATCTGTCTATAGTATTACATACATACGTGTTCCGCATGCATCCTGTGTGTATGCATACTTACCCTAGTCCCACCTCCCATATAAGTTATATATACGCTGTAGTTTATATGCACTGTCATCTGTCTGTGTGTTCTGCTACTTACGACTTTTATTGTTGTCCTTTTGTAACATGAATAATGAGGGGCAAAATGTGAGGGATAAAATCTTTTTTTACCGTTGAAAACGCTGAAACCTAAGCCTAAAAAATAGGTAGATCTTTTTATACACTTGAACACAAACCGCCAACTGAACTCCCTATAAATCGGGATTCATCCATCCCGAAAAAAGGGGGGAGAAACTGAATGAAAACAAAAAAAATCTGTTAACGGCGTTTGTCTATAGTCGTATATACTAGGGGTTAAAATGTCAAAAAAAATCTAGAAAACAGTTCCTGAAAATGCGGTAGCCACCCCTGCGAATTCTGAACATTTGTAGCCAAAAAAACAAGAAGGTTTTTTTTTTCTAGCTATTTAGCACAATTCCCCTTTCCTTTTTAGAGGAGACATGATATTCTGTGGAAATGTTGGAAAGTAAATGGTCAAAGGGGACAAAGTTCAACACAATTACTTGGATGTCTATTTTGACTAAATATAAAAATTGGTATACTCACTGAAATTCTCTGAGCTGCCCACGTGGATCGGCTGGTGGGTTTTTTTTTCCCATTATTTCGCCTAAATTTTCTTTCCACCTCATCCTACGTCCAACTTCAGACACGTGCACATTTACGATTTCTGCAACTACTCTGGATAACCACGAATATGTTCAAAGTTCAAACTCCAGTTGAAAAAACAAGAAGGATTTTTTTTTTCTTTTGGAAAAAAATCAATTTTGACTGTAGACTTTGTGCATGTTTGGGAGTAATTTTTAAATGGCTAAAATCACTTTTGTTAGGTTTGAAATCACCTCGAACATACTTTTAATTATTCAAAATTAATTTCAGGTTTGATTTTACAGTTTTAAATGTGACTTTTATATCATCAAAATTGATTTTGAATTATTAAAGACATGTTTCGAAGTGATTTTGAATATGAAAAAAGTGATTTTAATCATTTCAAAATCACTCCCAAACATGCACTTTGCATGTGTTGGGAGTGATTTTGAAATGTTTAAAATCACTTTTGTCATGTTCGAAATCACTCCGAAACGTACCTTTAATTATTCAAAATCAATTTTATGTTTGATTTTACACTTTAAGACGTGATTTTCATATCATCAAAATTAATTTTGAATTATTAAAGACATGTTTCGGAGTGATTTTGAATATGAAAAAAGTGATTTTGACAATTTTAAAATCACTCCCAAACATACACTTAGGGTGTGTTTTGGTTTAACTTTTCAAGTGTTTAATTTTAAAAATAAATCATTTTGAAACAAAATTATAGTGTTTGAAAACCACTAAAAATGACTTATTAGAAAATGATACTGAGAAATAAACAATTTTAAGAAAAACACTCGAAACCAATTTTTTTTAAAAAAAAAAGTTCTTAAGTATACAATAACTTGTGTATAAAAACACTACTTGTGAAGAAATGTAACCAAACATATTAGTGTTTAAATTCTAAACAATTTTTATACAAAATGTTTTTGAAAAACTGCATTCTTGAAAAAGATTTAAATTAGAATGTATTCCAAACGGGCCCTAAGCCTAAACTTTTAATTTAATCAAATTGTATTTCAAACTTAGATAAGTGTAGCAATTATCTTAATCTTGAACTTTAAAAAATATTGCAATTTTAACCCTTCAATAAATTCTCGCTCTAGATATTTTTATAAAAAGTTCTCTTCTATGCGTTCAATGAATTATAAACTATGTGTAGGATATGAAATTGATAAAATTTTAGGAAAAACAATTTTAAGTTTATAAAGATTAAAATTATTAAAATTAATAAGTTTATAAAGATTTTTATACTTTTTTTTTATTAAAATTAGTGGGTTTGAATTAGCGGAAATTGAATTGAAGGTGAAAATTGCAATACTTATTTAAGTTTAGGGTTCAATTTGATAGATATGAAAGTTTAGGGTCTAATATTAATACAACATAGCAAGTTTAGAGTCAAAATTGATTATTTTTTCTTATTTTTTTTCTCTCTCTCCCTTTTTGCTTTTGAAGATAAAAGTTATGTCTAAATTTCGTTCTTGTATTTATTCCATTTTTGTTTCTTAAAATTTTTAACTTTGCACAGCCAAAACCTTAGAAACATTAAAAACAACAAAATTGACTGAATTAGGTTGGTTTGATTGATTTTAACTATATATGTTGGTTTGTTTTTGGTCAATTTTTTTCAATAGTTGGTTTTTTTTTCACTTATACCAATATATTTGTTTTAACCCAAAAAAAAAAAAAGAATAGTTTCTCCCAAAGAAAATTCTCTAGAACCTTATTAAAAAAAATAGTCATGGTCAATAAATTTTTAATAAATTATTTAACAAGCCCATGACATAAACATGTGCTTACTGCTTAATTAATGCCATATGTAGTATAGGTTGTTTTAAATTTTGATAGAGTTAGATTCTTATTAAGTAATTTAATAAAAAATTAAATTAACCACAACCGCTAAAATAGATTCTAATTGAAAGCTTATAAATTGAAATATAACATTTCAAAGCTTGGAGGAAGAAAAAAAAAGTATATAAAAGTTATGAAATAAGTTTTTAAAACAAATAAGTTTAATTTTATCTTTCTTAGATGTCTAGGTTTTTTTCCTACCTTTTCTTTTTTATTTTCCTTCAAAATTTCAATTGAAATTAATAAAATGATGGTGCGTTTGGTTTAACTTTTCAAGTGTTTAATTTTGGAAAGAAAAAAAATCATTTTGACAATATTTCTAGTGTTTGGCAACCACAAAAAATGACTTATTAAAAAATGAGATTGATAAATAAACCATTTTGAGAGAAACACTAGAAACCAACATTTTTTAAAAGAGTTTTTAAGTATACAATTTAGATTAATTTAAAAGAGTCCTTTTGGAATGCATTTTTAATTTAAATGTTTTTCAAGAATACATTTTTTAAAAAACATTTTGTACAAAAATTGTTTAGAATTTAAACACTCATATGTTTGGTTGCATTTTCTCATAGGTGTTTTTATACACAAGTTATTGTATAGTGAAGACTCTTTTTTAAAAAAATTGGTTTCAAGTGTTTCTCTCAAAATGGTTTATTTATGAATCTCATTTTGTAAGAAGTCATTTTTAGTGGTTGCCAAACACTAAAAAAATTTTCAAAATGATTTTTTTTTTCAAAATTAAGCACTTGAAAAGTTAAACCAAACACGTCCTAAAATGTATTCCAAACGGATCTAAATAACTTAAAATCATGCATTATCATTCAAACTTTTGGTTGGAAAGGGCTGCACAAAGAGCATTTACTTCTTTTTTTTTTTTTTTTTTTTTTGAAACTTTACCAAACACTTTCTAATGCTTAAATCATTAAAACTTAAAGAGCATAGTTAAATTAGAGAGACTTTAGGGTATCTCAATAGTGAGCAAAATCATCTCATTTTATAGGACATAGAGCAATTGTCTATCAATCAACGACTGTTTTCAATTAAATAGTGCAAGGATTATTTTACCTATAAAAATATATTGTTTTAAGTGTTTTCAATTAAATATCAAATAAAAGGAACCTTATCCCACCCCATTTCAATTTTTCATTTTTAAAACAAAATAAATAAATCAAAATAAGCTTAAACCCTCCAGAATATTAGGGTCTACTATTATTAAAAGAAAAAATTATATTGATTGCTATTTTGATATTATCTAGGATTTGTACTTGATTTCAATATCATCTCTGTTGATGATCAAATTTCGCTAGGTAAATTACCTTCGCTCCACGTGATAATCGACAGTGAATTTGTTTGAGAGCGGGAGAAGACGTGGTCTGCAAAAGAGTAAACCTGCACACCGGTGTGGTGCTAGCCACACCGCCTCCGATGCTTAAGTCAGAAAACGGAAGAGGAGAGCAAGAGAGTAAGAGGAGAGAGTCGAGAGTTTGGGTCTCATTCTTCAGTGGCGAAGAGGGGTATAAATACCTGCTCATCCTAGGGTTTTCAGGAATTCGGAGGTGTTTCAGGACGAACCAGGAGGAACCGGGGCGGCTGGAGGCTGCAGGGACCGAGCGGAGTCGGTGGGACTCGGCCCGCGCCATGGGCCAAGGGCGAGCAGCTTTGCCCGACCCATTCGGTCTTGACCCGTCCCATTTGCCGGTTTCGCCCCTAGGGTCCATCTCTCAGCCCTATTTCTGCCCGGTTGTCCTCGTCAGCTCCTTGTACCCGGAGTGGTCCGAAATTACCTATAACATTAAGCCCCCACTCTTGAATTGGGATTCAGGGTGACTTACTGCTATAGGTTGAGCTCCTTAAGCCCGATTTAAGAGTATGAATGAATTCCTTGTTATCGATCCTGCATGACAGGACAAACTAAACAAAATAGAAACTCCCTAAATAGGGGTTAGGTGAAATGAAATGAGAAAGGTGAGGGATTACAAAAATGGTGCTGGTCGGCAGGGGGCGTTGCCCCCGAACCCCACCAGGGCGCTTCGCCCCTGGACCCCGACTCGCTGACCGGTCAGCGAGACCCTCATACAGGTTCAAGTCTGCAAGAGAGAAGCTAGGGAAGAGGCTAGGGTCGGCCTCGGCCTCGAGCCCTTGTTAGCCTAAAATTTGGCTCCCTGCATCCATATGTTAGTCCTTGTAGGAAAATAGTAAAAGAATAGGCTATGACATGTAATTTTTAGTAAAACATGCTACGCCAGTGTGCTTTTTGTTTAATAGGGAGTGCATATCCCCTGTCACTTGCTTTTTGTTTAATAGGGAGTGCATATCCCCTTTGTAGCCCCTAATCCCAAGTAGAACTTCACTGAAACATAAAGTATAGTTGGGTAAATAGGAGAATACCTTTAAAGTTTGTGCTCGGCCTTGGCAAGAGGTGCTCGGCTTTGGCAAGAGGTGCTCGGTTTCGGCCTCTGCCAGGGGAGCTTGACTTACATGAAGTGTTTGGGCTTCGAGGTGAGGTAGACTTGGCAGTCCAGGCTCGTGAGCAGTGGCGTGGGCTCTAAGCGTGGAAACCTAGGCTCGTATGAGAAGCGTGGGCACTAAGCTGAAAAGCCTAGGCTCGCAAGCAAGCGTGGGCACTAAGCTGAAAAGCTTAGGCTCGCATGTAGGCGTGGGCACTATAGGTTCGCATGAAGCGTGGGCTCTATAGGCTCGCATGTAGGCGTGGGCACTATAGGCTCGCATGAAGCATGGGCACTATAGGCTCGCATGGAGGCGTGGGCACTATAGGCTCGCATGATGCGTGGGCACTATAGGCTCGCATGAAGCGTGAGCTCTATAGGCTCGCATGTAGGCGTGGGCACTATAGGCTCCCATGAAGCGTGGGCTCTATAGGCTCGCATGTAAGCGTGGGCACTATAGGCTCGCATGAAGCGTGGGCACTATAGGCTCGCATGAAGCATGGGCTCTATAGGCTCGCAAGGTAGGCGTGGGCACTATAGGCTCGCATGTTTAGCTGGGCTCTTCCCGGTTCGCTCGCCGTTACTAGGGGAATCCTTGTAAGTTTCTTTTCCTCCGCTTATTGATATGCTTAAACTCAGCGGGTAGTCCCGCCTGACCTGGGGTCGCGTCGAGAGCATCGTCTTTGGGGACGACGTTCAGAGGGTCGACATAGAAGGAAGAGTTATCTTTTCTTTTTAACAGCCTACCCATCCGAAGGTCTAAAGGATCGATAGGCCAGCTTTTACCCTTTTGTTCCACACGAGATTTCTGTTCTCGTTGAGCTCATCTTAGGACACCTGCGTTACAACCGACGACGCGGGCCGCAACAAGCCTTAGAAAGGCCAAAGCGGAACGCGAGCATGGGCACGAAGCAGTAAGCTTAGGCTCGCATGTTGTCTTCATACATTCCTTGGAACACACTCTAAGCCTTGAAAGGGGAAAATCTAGGTCCTAACATTAACGATAATGTTTACACTTAAACGGCAAAGCAAAAGGGAAAAGTCTACTCCTACCTACCAAAAATAAAGTGAGCGACAATGCTCTGGTTACATGATAAGTGCAGCAGAATAAAGAAAACTAGAATTCCCTAAGCTAAGGCTTAGTGTGTTCTCCAGAATGTTGTCCTTGACCCTGGCATGAAGTGTGGTAGGGCTCGGCCCCGGCCTCGGCCTCGACCATAGGAGAGTCTGTCTTGGTCCTCAACGGATTTCCAGTTGAGGTCCACCCTTGTCTTTGCCTGGGTCGTCTCTGGTCGGCCTCGGCCTTAGTGGTGAACTCCTTCAGGTATCCGTTCCGAATCAGTGTGATACGAAAACCCTAGCGAATTGGAATTAAAAACCCTTTAGGTATGTGAACCCTTAATTCACCAACGCTAAAACCCTCAATCTATTTGATTTCAATCCCAAGGGAAGGATTAGACAGAGATTACCTTGTTGATCAAAGACCAAGAGGTAAGGAGAACTAGTTCCCTACTCAAGGTTTGAACACTCCACAAGCAAGTTGATCAGACCTACCTGAATGTCCAAGCTTGCAACCCTGGTTTCAAGAATTGCAAAGAGAGTGATGTGGCTCCTTCATCAAGAAGACAGAAAATTCATTCCCAAAACCTATCCCCTGTACACAACGCCTAAATCATCTTTTAAACCTAGTCTGCTTAGCTATTTAGCTAAAAAGACCAATTTACCCTCGAGCCTACTTAATTAAAATTAAAAATTCTAAAATAACTCAAAACAACTAATAAACCCAAAAAAAGTCATAATGTTGATCCAAACATAAAACACCCAAAATATTCTAACAAAAAACTCTGTCTTCGTCTTGTAGCGACATTTGACATAATATATAGAGCTTTTGTTCAGTTTCCCCTCCTTGACCTTCCTTAATTGAGTTGACCACTATTTGTATGTGGGAATCAAAGGCCAATTGTAGTTGTTTAGCCCTTGAGCGTGTGATTGGTCCTGGAGGTAAAACAATGATGTCTTGGTTCATATCATCTTCTCCCCCTTTTGAAGGATTCGTCCTCGAATCAAATTATGCACCTGCATCGAAAGGAGTCAAGTCAGAAACATTAAAAGTAGCACTCACACCAAATTTACCTTTTAGGTCAATTTGATAGGCATTATCATTGACTTTCTTCATCACTTGGAAAGGTCCATCCCCCCTTGGGTTTAGCTTGGAATCTCGTAAATGTGGAAATCTTTCCTTTCGAAGGTGGACCCAAACCCAATCTCCCTCCTTGAATATCATAGGCTTTCGATGTTGGTTGATCCTCGCAGCTACCTTGGAATTTTGCCTTTCAATTCTTTCTTTAACCTCTTTATGTAACTCTTGTATGATTGTCGCCTTGTTGTCAGCTTGAAGATTCACAACCTCGTTAGAAGGCAAAGGTAACAAGTCAATAGGTGATAAAGGATTAAACCCATAAACAATCTCAAATGGAGTACATTTAGTGACACTATGGACAGCCCTATTGTATGCAAATTCAATGAATGGTAGACAATCCTCCCAAGTTTTGGTGTTTTTATCTATGATAGCCCTAAGCATAGTCACCATTGTCCTATTAACTACTTCAGTTTGTCCATCAGTTTGAGGATGACATGTAGTGGAGTAAACTAATTTAGTACCAAGTTTTCCCCAAAGGACTCTCCAAAAATGGCTTAAAAATTTTACATCCCTATCGCTAACAATACTCTTAGGAATGCCATGCAATTTAACCACATCTTTAAAGAACAAGTCAGCCACATGTTTAGCATCATTAGTTTTATTACATGCAATGAAGTGTGCCATTTTGCTAAATCTGTCAACGACTACAAAAATGCTATCTCTCCCTTTCTTAGATCGAGGCAACCCAAGAACAAAATCCATTGAAATATCTAGCCACGACCCACTAGGAGTTGGCAAAGGTAAATAAAGCCCATGTGGTTTTGACTTAGACTTAGCTTCCTTACTTGCAATACATCTCTCACACTCCTTATGTACGTCATGTCTCATTCTAGGCCAATAGAAGTGTTCATTTAACATGTCATATGTCTTAGCGATCCCGAAATGTCCCGTTAAACCACCCCCATGAGCTTCTTTAACTAATAATTCACGAATAGAACAATTAGGAATGCAAAGTTTATTCTTCCTAAACAAGAAGCCCTCAAACATCAAATAATCAGGAACAACTCGTTTGTGCATGAGAGATTCAATAATAGGTGCAAAATAAGTGTCCTGTGAATACAACGTTTTAATGTGTTCGAAGCCAAGTAACTTAGTATGAAGTGCGTTTAGCAAAACATACCTCCTAGATAGAGCATCAGCTACCACATTTTCTTTACCTTTCTTGTACTTGATCACATAGGGAAATATTTCGATGAACTCTAACCATTTAGCATGTCTTCTATTTAGCTTGGTTTGATCCTTCAAATGTTGCAAACTCTGATGATCTGTGTGAATGACGAATTCTTTTGGCCACAAGTAATGCTGCCATGTTTGCAGCGCTCTCACCAACGCATAAAGTTCCTTGTCATATGTAGGATACTTCAAGGTTGCTCCAGTCAGCTTCTCACTAAAATACATTAATGGCCTCTGATTCTGCATTAAAACAGCTCCAATCCCTATTCCACTGGCATCACACTCAATTTCAAATGTTAGCTCAAAATTAGGCAAGGCAAGTAAAGGTGCATTACATAACTTATCCTTCAAATCAGTGAAAGCACGTTCTTGAGCTTTTCCCCACTCAAATTTTACATTTTTCTTTATAAGTTCATTAAGTGGTGCAGCTATGGAACTGAAGTCTCTAATGAACCTCCTATAGAAACCAGCTAGCCCATGAAAGCTCCTAATCTCACTAGCATTCCTAGGTGTGGGCCACTCCCTAATAGCTTTAACCTTTTCAATATCAACTTCCACTCCATGTTTAGACACTATAAATCCTAGGAAGTTTACCTTTTCCATGCAAAAGCTACATTTTTTAAAATTGGCATAAAGCTTTTCTTTTCTTAGTGCAATCAGGACACACCTAACATGCATGACATGATCCTCTAGTGTCTTAGAATATATTAGGATGTCATCAAAATAAACCACTACAAAATCTCCTAAAAAGTCAAGCAATACATGGTTCATGAGTCTCATAAAAGTACTAGGTGCATTAGTCAAACCAAAGGGCATAACCAACCATTCATATAAACCATGCTTAGTTTTGAAAGCAGTTTTCCATTCATCTCCAACATTCATCCTAATTTGATGGTATCCAGATTTTAAATCTATTTTTGTAAATAGGCTACAACCATATAATTCATCAAGCATGTCATCCAACCTAGGAATAGGGTGTCTATACTTAATTGTAATTTTATTTATAGCCCTACAATCGACACACATTCTCCAAGATCCATCTTTCTTAGGTACAAGTAAGACAGGGACACTGCAAGGACTTAAACTCTCACGTACATACCCTTGGGTGAGTAACTCATCAACCTGTCTTTGAATCTCTTTAGCCTCTTGTGGATTGGTTCGATAGGCTGGTCGATTTGGAATTTGAGCACCTGGAATGAAATCAATCTTATGCTCTATGCCTCTCAAGGGTGGTAACTCCTTAGGCAACTCCTCGGGAAAAATTCCTCTGAATTCCTGCAAAAGAGACACAAAAGCACTAAGCAAAGAGGATTCAAGTTCCTCGGTTAGTAAGTAAGCTTCTTTAAATTTAACCATGAGTATGGTTCTTTTTGAAAACATCGCTTTCCTAACCTCACCAGATCTATCACTCCAACTTACTAATTTTCTCTCTTTTTCTTCTCTAGGTCGCGAGCTATCTTTTTGCTTTTCTCTCGATCCCTCATTTTCTTTCAAGTTCTCATTTTCTTTTTCTTTTCCCTTTTCTTTTTTGCTTTCTTCTTTTGCTTTTGCTGCAACCTCTTCTTTTCTTTTTTCTATCTTTGTTTGATCAATAAGTACTTCTTTAGGGGAAAGAGGTACAAGTATAGTTTTCTTACCGTTATGTGTGAAAGTGTAACGGTTAAGAAAACCATCATAAAGAACCATCCGGTCAAATTGCCAAGGCCTACCAAGGAGAATGTCACCTGCATGCATAGGTACTAAGTCACATAGTACTTCATCCTTATATCTCCCTATGGCAAAAGGAATCTTCACTTGCTTAGTCACCTTGAGTTCGCCACAATCATTAAGCCATTGTAGTTTGTAGGGTCGTGGATGTGGTGTAGTATCTAAACTCAATCGCGAAACCAAACTAGAACTCACGACATTTGTACAACTTCCACTATCAATCACTACACTACAAGGTAAGGTTTGTACAAGGCAACGCGTATGAAAAAGATTCTCTCTTTGATTCTCCAAGTCATCCTCCCTCATATATGTACTCAAGGCTCTCCTAGTGACTAAGGATATATGGCTAGTATCCTCCACTTCTTCTTCACCCTCACAATCACTTAGGAACTCATTAGCTTATTCCTCTCCTTCACTCACATCTGTGATGATCTCACCTTCCCTAATGATCATTGTTCTCCTATTAGGGCACTCCCGCCTGATATGTCCCACCCCTTGACATTTTCAACACTTAAGGTCTCTAGCCTGTGGGTGCTTCTGTCTTTGGTTTTGATTTAGATGAAGTTTCACCCTTATCTTTAGGTTTGTCACTGCCTACCTTGGCCTTAAGTTTAAGGTCGGTGGGTTTACCATCCCGTTTCCAAGTAGAAGACGAGTTGGAAAAGTTTTTAGACGTGTACCTCAATTTGCGCCTTTGAATTTGTTTTTCAATTTTCACTGCAAGGTGCACCAACTCCTCCATACCCTCATACATTTGCAACTCAACACGATCAGCCACATCAATGTTTAAACCATGGAGAAACCTTGCCATGGTGTTTTCATCATCCTCATCTATGTCTAATCTCTCCATCAACATTTCCATCTCTTTGTAATAGTCATCAACACCTTTGGTCCCTTGACGTAGAGCTTGAAGTCTTTGAGCACAATCTCTCAAGTAGTGTTTTGGTATGAACCGCCTCCTCATGAGCTCTTTTAATTCTAGCCATGTTTCTATGGGACCCTCTTGGTTTCTCCTTCGCTTAGAGCACACCTTATCCCACCAAGTTTGTGCGTAACTCTTAAAATGTGTCACAGAGATGGTTACCTTCTTCTCTTCTGAGAAATTATTGGTATGAAAAATGTGTCCAGCTTCATGTTCCCATTGGAAGTAGTCTTCAGTGTCAGATGTACCATGAAACTTCGGAAATTTAACTTTAATGTTGCCAAAGCCTCGATCCTCATTGTAGTTTCCTCTTCTACCAGGTGGCCTTCTATTACGAAAACCTCCTCTTCCCCTCAGGCCTTGATTCCCTCCTCTTCTAGGTTCATCTATAACAGGGTCCATTCCATATTCATCTTGCCCTGGACCTTCCTCATCCTCTGAAAACTTCTCAACTTGTTGTCTTGCTTGAAGCCTTTGTTCTATTCTATCCAACCTCGCATTGACCATGGTTTCCACATTTCGCATGATCTGCTCTAAGAGTCGTTCTTGTCCCTCCCCTTGTGGCACATCGCCATTGTTAGGTTGATTTCCTGGGTCTGACATGACTGCAAAAGAAAAAAAAGTGAAGAAAAAAAAATGGACCTCACAATTCACTCCCTCACGTGTTTCACTCGATGGATATAGTTCACTCGTGTTTACACTCTTTAATGTAGTTGTCTCTCATAAAGATGTTTCTCTCAAGATAGAGTGATGAGCCAATACTTTGCAACCAAGATCAAAGAAGCAAACAAGAAAAAAACCAAGCAAGAATGATTGTAAAGTGTCAAACTCAAGCAAAGAAAAAGTAGAGTACCAATAAACAGAAAACTAAAAAAAATAACCAAGAACCTAATGTTCAAGATTACAACAAACTAGGATAAGAAAAGAACACAATAAGATAATTAGAGTCAAGTATCAAAGATTCAAGACTCAAGGGAGTTATGCAAGATAAACAAAGAAAAGGCAAAACAACTAGACAATAATTTGTTTTTTTTAAGAAAAAGAAACAAGAAACAAGATTCAAGACATAGAAAGAGAAAAAAAATAATAATTCACCCAAACTTGAAATTTAAGAAGATTGAACTTTTAGAACCCTAGAAGTTGAATTCTCAAATGATTCTTAGAGTTTGATCTTGGAAATTCCACTTGCGTACTTTATTCTTCCTTAGAATAAGAAAATTTTAGGTACTTAGACTTCAAGAAAATTCAGCTCCTTTAACTTCACTGTTGCTTCACCTACTCAAATTTCAAGAAATTTGTTCAACTTCAGTTGTAGGATTCAATAACTGAACCAAAAGTTCACCTTCATCAATTAACATTCAGTAGCTTTTGTTCAAACCACCTGCTACAAAAAAATTAATCCCTCCCTTACCGGAACTCCACTGGATGAATCGTGAATTCCCTATGGTTTTTTTTTTCTTTCAAATCAAATCAAACTTCAATTTCAATTTTCAACCGTCTTTCTTTTCAATCTCACCTTCTTTGTTATTTTTTTCGCCGCCTTAAGCTCAATTTTTTCCTTTTTTTTTTCTTTTCACCGCTTGAAGCTCACTTTTTTTTTTCCTCTTTTCCTTTTTCACCGCCTGAAGTTCGATTTTTTTTCCTACTTTTCTTTTCACCGCCTGAAGCTCGATTTTTTTTCCTCCTTTTCTTTTCACCGCCTGAAGCTCGATTTTTTTTCCTCCTTTTCTTTTCACCGCCTGAAGCTCGATTTTTTTTTTCCTCTTTACACTTTTTCTTTCCAAATCCAATTGCCTTTTTTTTTTCTTTTTCTCCAATCTCTTGATTTCGTTGATTACTATTGATTTCTAAGATAATGATTGGAAAATTTTCAGCAAGAACAAACTTAAAAATCAAATGAGATATATCAACAACTAAAATACTAAAAGCTCAAAAACCCTAGAGGCAATTTATTTCTCAATGTTCGAGAAATTAGCATCACAAAGAGCCTTACAGTACAGTGGGACTAGACGGAAGAAAACAATATGGAGAAAAAAAAAATCAAAACCCTAAACACACAATTCTAGACTCAATCAACGAAAGATAAATACTCTCACAGGATATATCCGATCTAGAGCACCTAAGCTCTGATACCAAATGATACGAAAACCCTATCGAATTGGAATTAAGAACCCTTTAGGTATGTGAACCCTTAATTCACCAACGCTAAAACCCTCAATCTATTTGATTTCAATCCCAAGGGAAGGATTAGACAGAGATTACCTTGTTGATCAAAGACCAAGAGGTAAGGAGAACTAGTTCCCTACTCAAGGTTTGAACACTCCACAAGCAAGTTGATCAGACCTACCTGAATGTCCAAGCTTGCAACCCTGGTTTCAAGAATTGCAAAGAGAGTGATGTGGCTCCTTCATCAAGAAGACAGAAAATTCATTCCCAAAACCTATCCCCTGTACACAACGCCTAAATCATCTTTTAAACCTAGTCTGCTTAGCTATTTAGCTAAAAAGACCAATTTACCCTCGAGCCTACTTAATTAAAATTAAAAATTCTAAAATAACTCAAAACAACTAATAAACCCAAAAAAAGTCATAATGTTGATCCAAACATAAAACACCCAAAATATTCTAACAAAAAACTCTGTTTTCGTCTTGTAGCGACATTTGACATAATATATAGAGCTTTTGTTCAGTTTTCCCTCCTTGACCTTCCTTAATTGAGTTCACCACTGTTTGTATGTGGGAATCAAAGGCCAATTGTAGTTGTTTAGCCCTTGAGCGTGTGATTGGTCCTGGAGGTAAAGCAATGATGTCTTGGTTCATATCACAGTGCTTCAATCTCCTCCTTTAGCTGAATGCAGTTCCTAGTTGAATGTCCATGATCTCGATGGAAGAGACAATACTGGCTTTTGTCTCTGTTATCAAGGTTTGACTTCAGCTTTTTAGGCACGTTGAGTAGGTTTGTATTCCGTATTTCCATCAAGATCTGCTCATGTGGGATTGAAGTGGGGGTGTACTTCTCAAACTTCTTCAGGTAGTCGCCTCGGTCTGGTTGGCCTCGGTCATGGTCGTCGGTCCGCTGCTTTTTGTCCTTCCTAGTGTCATGGTCAGATGAAGAAGACCTCTTGTGTTCACGTTCTGACTTCTTTGACTTGAGCAACTCCTCTGCGCTCATGTATTTCTGTGCCCGGGAGATAAACTCTGCATAGGTTCGAGGTTGGCTCTTACCTATTGAATTGAGCAGTCTTTCGTCTTCCAGTCCGGCTGTTATGGCTACTAGGGCTGCTCCCTCGCTGTACCCCTCGACCTGTAGTGCTTCGTCATTAAAACGTGTTATATAATCACACAAGCTCTCACCTGGCTGTTGTTTGACTGTTAAGAGGTTGATGTGAGGCTTGCGCTGTTCTCTGGCTCCCATGAACTGTGCAAGGAATGCTCGAGCTAATTCCTTGAAAGAGCTGATGGATCTTCTCTTCAACCTTTCAAACCAATGCTTGGCTGATCCTGTCAGAGTGAAAAAGAAGGCACGACACCTGATTGCATCTGAGAGGCCGTGGAAGTCCATTCAGCTTTTGTAGGCATTTAGATGCTGCACAGGGTCTTTCTTGCCATCATACGGTGTGAATGTAGGTACCTTGAACTTCTGAAGCACCTCGGCTTTCATGACTTCTTCTGTGAAGGACGGGTCAACTTGGTCGATCAATTCTTCCAAGTCTTGTGCTCCTGAGTCCTTTAACTTCTGCAGGTATCCCTGTAGATTTCCAAGCTCCTTTAGTGTGTTTAGAAGCTCGGTCTTCCAAGGGAGATTGTCTTTCTTGGCCTCGGCCTCGGCCAACCTAGCCTCGGCCTCGGCAGCCCTGGCTTCAGCTTCTGCAGCTCTGGCCTCGGACTCGGCAGTTTTGGCACTTCTGCGCTTCTCCTCGATCAGATTCCTCAGGTCTGTCTTAGTATGACCGTAGCTTGGGGTAGAAATTATGTAGTCATGTCTTTTAAGTGTGCTTGACTCTGGGCTCCTCAAAATTGTACGATCAGTAGGTTTGAGCCCCCTGATCTTGCTGGTCATGCTGTCAGTCTTCTTTCCCTTCGATCTCGTCTCTGATTCTGCAGTGTGCTCCATGGGCTCCTTCCCCTTCCTCGGATCCCTAACCAACCTCTCATCATAGATTTTAGTGCTAGGACCAGGTTTATCCAGGATGCGAAGTATCCTAGACAAATTTTGATCCATTGCACTTACTTTGTTTTCGAGAGCAGCAATTTTGAGATCAGCTTGCTTCTCTCGGGATGAGGGCAGTGGAGACCGAGGACGAGGAGATTCAGTCCGAGGCCGATCTCGGCCTTCTTCCCGTGACCTCCGCTGGTGGAGGTCACCATCCGAATTCTCTGTGTTTATGTCTAGATTTCTCTTCTCCATCCCCTTACTCATGGAGTGAGAGATATGCAGATTTGGCAAGCCGGGGTCGACTGGCGTGCGGCTATCGGGGTGTTGGCGGCTGGTGAAGAGAAAAGACAAACGAGAAGGGGTTGGCAGCCGGCGAAGAGAAAAAAAAACGGGAATAGGGAGGCAGTGTAGCGGTTTGAGGGTTTTTTTCCCTTTCCCTTTTCTATTTAGAAAAAAAGAAGAAGAAGAAGAAGAAGTTGTAGAGAAATGGGAAAAAAAGAAGAAAAGAAAGAGAGAAAAAAAAAATGTCTTCGGCCTTCGGCCGCCGGCGAGCGGCGGCTGTCGGAAACTGGGTTGGTGGTGGTTTGTTTGGTGGTTGAAGAACAATCATATGGTAGTTGAAGAAGAAAGAAGGGAAGGGGGAAAAGAAATAATAATAATAAAAAAATATTTTTAATTAATTTATTATTATTTTATTAAAAAAATTAAAAAATATACTTTTTATTAAAATAATAATGTCACGTCAGCAAACTGTTAGAGTTTAACAAAAAATTAGACGGAGGGACCAAAAGTGTAACGAAATCTAAACCTCAGGGACTAAATTGTTTAGTTTGAAAACTCAATGACCAAAATGAAACCTAACCCAAACCTCAGAGACTAAAAGTGTATTTTTCCAAAAAAAAAAAAATACACACTCACACATTATAAAAAAAAAAAAAAAGTTGTTGGGCTAATTTATGTAAGAATAATACTTGATTGCATACCGATGTGTAGCGATCTTCCAACATACCCGTCACTAAGAAAAAGAGAAGTCAAAAATGAGAAAAAAAAAAGAAAATTATCTCTCTTAGTTATCAACATTTATATGGTGGTATATAGAAAAATTTCAATATACCGATATGCAACCAAGTATTTTTTTCATGTAAAACTGTAAATACTAAATTAAAATCAAACACAACGACAATACTATTAGAATATACTTTTCCAAAGTCATAATGTGGAGAAGAAAAGATTGACATTTGATGCCACGCGTCCGGAAGTGATTGGTGGAAGACATAGGAAAAAATCATCCAAATTCTCCACATGAGAAGCAGTCACGTGTACCATAATAGAAGAAATTAGAGCATGAGATTTAATGCCGGTCAGCTTCATCATCGGCGGGCAGCAGACAGAGGAGAAAGAAACATGGAAAAAGATGTCACTTTCGGGCAGGAAACAGTGGGGGCAGCAGACAGGAAAGTCAAAAACGACTACTTTAAGTCTTTAACAGCACCCACAGTTACAACTTACAAGACAAAAACATGGCGGTTTTGTTTGGTAACTGTCGGAAACAAGGATTATTCTTAAAAGAAAAAATAAAGAGGATTAATTTAATATTAAATATATCTAATTAGTTAGACAAATTGGAAGATAAATCGAAGTTTCCACCTTAGAGAAATAATAGACGACTAATATATGGAAGTATGTAATTTGAATTGATATATATTTATTGGGAAAAAAAATCATTTTTAACCCTAAACTTTGGGAGTGGTATGTTTTTAATCCGAAACTTTTAATTTCATCTAATTCAACCCTAAATTTAACAAGTTGCATCAATTTTAACCCTAAACTTTCAATTTCATCAAATTGAACCTCAAACTTATCAGATCATATCGGTTTTAACTCAAAACTTACGTAAGTGTTACAATATATACCTTTGGTTAACTTTCCGTTTGAACTCTCGTACATAATTGATTATTTCTTCCTTTTTTTCTTAATTCACATTGTACCTGAATTGGTTTCTTATAAATAAAATATTGGATGAACTTTATTTTAGATGACTTTTTCTTGTTGTTGAGAACTTTAATTGTGAGGTCTTTTTCGCTGCTATTTAAGATTACGAAAGCAAAGAAATTTTGGAGGTTTTTTATTTTCAAATATTTGTTGGTTTTTTTTTTCTTGTTGCTAAGAACTTTGTGGGATTTTTTTTCTTCTTTTAATGTTTTTTTTCTTGCTAATTAGAAGAATGTACAAATGTAGGAAATGAAAATAAAAAAAAATTCGTGTTTTTTATTTCTCATATTTGCTGGATTTTTCTTGTTGCCAATAATTTTTTTGTGATTCTTTTTTGGATAATAATGAGAAGAAAAGTCTAAGATATTTGATTTCTTCTGGTTTTTCCAACAAATTTCTTACAAAAACACTAACTCAGGTGCAATGTGAATTAAAAAAAAAAAAAAAAGGAAATTGTTTATTATATGTTTTAATAGCAATTCAAAAAAAAGTTGACCAAAGGTCGACATTGCAACGTTTATGCAAGTTTGAGGTTCAAATTGATACGATTTGTTAAGTTTAGGGTTCAATTTGATGAAATTTGAAGTTTAGGGTTAAAATTGATACAATCGGCTAAGTTCAGGGGTCAAAATTGATTTTTTCCCCATTTATTAAAATATTGAACTTTCAAAAAATGAAAATCTTTATAAAATATTGGCATTGATTTATATTGTTAAGAAAACCATAGCAATCAAGAAATTAAAAAATATTTTTTAAATAAGTCAACAATGATAGGGGTAAAAGTCAATTCGATTCCTTCAGCTTTAGATCCAATTGAGAACTAAATCGAATCGATTGGTTTATGTAACTTAAAAACCGAACCAATGTCCAATATGGTATAAAATCAATCAATTCGATTATGTTCAGTTTAGTTTTTACTCAATTTGGCTTTGGGTGCTGTTATTGGTGAATTTGGACCAAATTTTGTTAACTACATAAATAGACCAAATTGAAACCGAAATTTCACAAATGTCTAATTTTGAAAAAAAAAATCAGTTTTGTCCTAAGCCAAGCTAAAATAGAGGTTAATTTTACATCAATGCCCATTATATTATATTTAAATACAAAAAATAAATATGGTCATATATTTTCCTAAAATATCTCTCCATAATAACTACTTGGGGTAAAAAATCTCTTCATCTTCTCATTCCCAAATAATTCCTCGATTCTCTCAAGATTTTCATTTCCTCCGACAGATCCTCCTACGATGGTTCGAATCTCAAGATGGGGGTGTCATCGCCTCCTCAGCCTTGTAAAGGTCGTGATGACCTTTTGCCTCTGTCATTCCCAATGAACTCTTTCAGATAACCTTCTCTGATTAGGGCCTCTATTTCATCTTGTAGCTGTATGCACTCCCTGGTTGTATGCCCGTGGTCCCCATGGAACATACAGTACTTGTTCATGTCCCTCTTGCCTGGATCTGTCTTCAACCTTCCAGGCCGTTTCAGTAAATCTGTATTTTGTACTGCTGCCAGAACCTGTTCGAGAGGGGCGGACAGTGGAGTATATTTTTCAAAATTTCCCCTCGGTTCCGAGCCTCCTTTGCCTCTGCTCGGCCTCGGCTTGAGGAGTGCTCATGTCGGCTCCGACTACCCTGTCTACCTGGCATCTCCCGCTTCTGTCCTCTCTCCGTCAGTCGAGGACAGATATCTCCCAACTCTCTCTCTCCTCTTGCTTGGATCTCAGCAGCTCCTCAGCGCTTATATACCTCTGCGCTCGAGTCATGAATTCCACGTACGTTCGCGGCTGGCTTTCGCCTATTGAGTTGAGCAATTTCTCATCCTGCAAACCTGAAATCACAGCAGTTAGTGAAACTCCATCGTCATAACCTTCACCTGCAAAACTTTGTTACTGAATCTTGCAATATAATCCTTCAAGATCTCCCTTGGCCCTTGTTTAACTGTCAACAGGTTGATCTGTGGCTTACGACGATTCCTGGCCCCTAAGAACTGCGTAATAAAGGCATGTGCCAACTCCTTAAACGACCCTATCGATTTCTGGGGTATCTTGCTAAACCACTGTCTCGCCAACCCTATCAGGGTAAGTGCGAAAGTTCGACACCTGGTCGCTTCATTTGCCCCATGAAAATCCATTCATGTAAGGTACGTGTTTAGGTGCTGGACCAGATCCTTCTTCCCGTCGTACAGTTGGAAGGTTGGTATTTGAATTTCTGCGACACTTCTGCTCCCATGATGTCGTCGGTGAAGGGCAGATCCATTTGCCCTATAAGTTCTTCTATATCCTCATTATCTGCTCTCCTGTGCGAGTCGTAAGGGCTATCCTCCTCTTTCAACCACCTGAACAACTCCTGCTCACACCCTCCTCGGCTCTGCTCGGCCTTGGACTTTGCTCGAACCTCTAACTTTTCCCTGCCACTGTTTTTAACATGCATACCTGGTATTGGCTTTGACGGTGAACTTTTGTGAACCTTTTTGTGACTAGGCCCGAGCTCTCTGAGGGTCCAATCGTCTTTTGGGTTCGGCATTCGGCTCGTGACACTTTTTGAATCTCCCACATCCTCCTCGGCTGCTTCTTTTCCCTTCCTGGGGTCCTTGTGTAGCTGATCTTCCTCGTTCCTCGAGTGCTCAGGTTTTTTTCAAGAAGCTCAAAATTTCTGATAGGTTTTGCCCCATCTCGTTCATCCTTCCTTTACGTGCCGCAATCTCAACCTCTTGGGCTTGGAGTCGAGCCTGGGGGTTCGTCTCATCTGCGATTGTATCATTCCCACATTCCATTCCATCTTCGATGTCCCTGCTAGTAGTGGACAGCGTTTGTGAGTCAACACCTTCCCCATAGACGGCGCCAACTGTTGATGATCAAATTTCACTAGGGAATTTACCTCGACTCCACGTGATGATCAACAATGAATTTATATGAGAGCGAGGAAGACGTGACCTGCAAGACAAGAAAACGCTACACACCGGTGTGGTGTAAACCACACACACTGCGACGCTTAAGTTAGTTCCAAACTAGGTAACAGGAGAATGTTATCGGGCTTAATAAGATACCTGTGTGTGTTCTGATTACGGTTTTTCGATCCCTCTTTTCGGGTGACCTCAAATACATTTATAGCTTTCTCCCCGTAGGGTTTCGCATTGGGCAGGGCTCCAAAAAAAAAGGTTTGGGCCCGTATCCCTAGTTGGCCTTGGCACTGGGCCGAGGCCGAGGAGAATTAAATGGGGACCCGGGGGGTCCTGGCCCTTCTTCTGCTTGCTCTTGGCCCATCAACTCTGGCTCACTTGCCCAATTAAATGCCTGGAGTAACGGTGGATATTTTTACTCATAACAATTATATCTGTGTTATCGTGATATTGTTAATTTACTTGCATTATTGAGGTTATTGTTCTCTTAATTGGAGTTTTATATTAGGGGTGTAAAAAATCGACCCGAACCGGTAAACCGAACCGAATCGGTCTGGTTCGGGTCGGGTCGGTCAGGTTTTCTTTGTTTCTTCTGACTGAATCGAACCGAACTGAAGTTCGGTCCTCTGATTTTATTGCCCGAACCGATGTACGCAAAGATAGGGTTCTGTTGGGTTCCCAGAGTGGGTAAAAATATAGTAAAAATAGACTCTAGAACACTGTGCAAGCATACACAATCCGCAGCAAGTAATAAGTATTTGTCGAATCCACGGGGCTGAATAGCTCTCACTTTATCTATTTTGTATAACTCTTTAATGGTTTCAAAAGTGGTTAAAATGATTGATTTTGATATAATGTTGAAACAAAAGAAATGACAGAACAGAAAGTAAACAAATAAAGCAGACAGATTAGAAACAGGCGTTGGTTAAGATTCTGTAATTGTTTAAACGATGCTCTAGCAAAATTTTTTATTAGGCAATTCTCTTGCAGTCTTATTAGCAGGATCCTCCCGGAACTCTGGATTTTTTGGAATGTGTTTCAACTCCAATGACGCTCTACCGATCAAGCACTAGGCAACTGGCTATCCCTAGCTCAGTCACTGGCGTTCACCAATACACAATGATCTAATGTAATTAAATGCCACACACTTCTCAAATCATCCCTGAAACTAAGAAGTGGTATTCATACCGGCTGGCCAGGCGGGCACAAAATAGAAATATGCACAACAATTAATCAAGATGCTCAAATCAACATATATTGGATAGAAAAATAAGCACGACAATTACATACTTCCTAACCAACACCTAAGTAGATTTAGTTCATAAAGCTCATGATAACACACGCTACAATCTGAGTATGTGCATCCCTAATTACAAGAAATTACAAGAAAATACTAATTCCCTTGGTCAAATCCGTAATTGATGGTCTTCTTGAAGTCTCCAATCTTTCCTCCTCTATTCGGCTCCCAATGATGGAAATGAGAAATGATATTTCCCCAAAAGTGGAATGAATTTGACTTGAGACGACTCCTCCTTTTATAGAGTGATAGCAAGCCCTAATTAGGTCAATCTATACACGTGGATGGCTCTCCTTGCTTCTTAAATCCGAAAATAACTCAACTAACTTCAGTTCATTAAAATGGATAACGAGCTGTGACGTGGCAGTTTTGCTCTTTGCTTTGCTGGATCACAGATTTTGCTCCCTCAAGTCGCTCCACAATATATTCTGCACAAAATTACTTCCAGAGCATCCATTCTTCCAAATGGGTTAAAACATATAATATTCATCTAAAATTAACCCTATTTAGCACAAATGACACACAAAACATTATAAAACTAAGGCCTAAATAACTCCCTTTTGGAGAGTTATCAGGTTCCCTTCATCTTTTTCTTTCCTCGATTAAAACCCACCGCCTCTTCTTTCAAAGCCCCATAAATCTGTCGATCCGAATACCGAGTCTGGAATCTTCATACCCAATCGTAGCTTCCATTTGATTCGAACATTTCTATGGAAGCTCCAAAACAGAGTCGCTGAGGCAACGGAGGAAAGTAGGCGTCGGAGATTGACTCTGTTGAGGAAATGTTGAGGAAGCCTTTGTCGAGGTGTTTGTCGGTCGGGACTGAGGAGAGTAGGCGCCAGAGATTGACTCTGTAAGTGTTGTTGGCCGTGTAATTTGAAAAACCCTTTTTTTTCTTTCTCAAAAAAGGGTAAAAATTGAAACCCTAATTTGCTGCCTTTGGTCTATCTTCTTCTGCAATTCGAAAAGCCGCCATGGCCGAAAAAAGAAGAGATCTTGAAGTTGTTTTGAGTGATTGAAGTCTGGTTGAGTTTGGCTGTGGTTTCCATTGAGAAGGAGATCAATCGTTTTGGTGAAGAAGAAGCCAAAAGCAAAAAAGCATTTCTTGAGAGAGAGAGAGACAAAAAAAAAAAAAGGAAAAAACCGCAGATGACCCGACTCGACCTGACCCATTTCAGATTGAATCTTCACCGGGTCGGGTCGGTTTGTACGGACAAACCGACCCGACCCGAACATTTTACACCCCTATTTTATATAATATATCAGATGGTTTATATTCAATTGATGGTTGAATTCGATATTCAAATCAAGGGAGATTATATTTTATATGAATGTTATATTCGAATGAATGACTTTCATGTCTTATTAGTAATCCCATAATGAAAAATATATTCATGGTCAATAGTAATATAGTTATTAATCTCATTCCAACGACCGTCATATACCATCCGTATATGAATGAGATTATTACCTATAAAAAATACGTGAAGAATATTTAATAAGGTTTAGATATTATACATCTAAGTATATATTTATAGATAAAATATACTGCATGACCTATATTTATAATTCTGAAAATTCATGAACTTTATAAACCATGTTGTATATATACTATATGAAAAGATTTATATAATATAATTCTAAAGATACATTTTTTATACAATATACAACCTAGTATATATTTATTATTATGACGTTTTACTTATGAACTGAATACACTATTATATAATGTGTTATAGGTAATTTTGGACCACTCCGATGTACAAGGAGCTGACGAGGACAACCCGACACGAGTCCAGAAATAGGACTATAAAATGGACTCCAAAGGCGAAACAAGCCAAAAGGTCGGGCCAAGGTCGGAGGGACCGGGCCTTGGCCCGACCCATATGGTCGGCCTCGGCCCGAGGCAGAAGCAAAGCATTATGGTCGGCCTCGGCCCGAGGTCGAGGCAACCCACTCGGCCCACTTGCGTGGGTCGAGTCCTTCCGCCTCCGTTCGGTCCCTGCTGCCTCTGGCCGCCTCGGTTCCACTCGGTTCCGCCCTGGATCGCCTTCGAAAGCCTAGAAATCCTAGAGCAGGAACTGGTATTTAAACTCTTCTTCATGACTGAAGAAGGGATCTCGAACTCTATTCTCTACTCTCTCCTCTTGCTCTCTTGCTCTCCTCCTTTCGCTTTCTAACTTAAGCATCGGAGGCGAAAGCACCACACCGGTGTGCAGGTTTTTCTGTCTTGCAGACCACGTCTTCCCCCCTCTCAAACAAATTTACCGTTGGTGGCATGTTGGGTTTCCAGAGTGAGTAAAAATAAGGTAAAAATAGACTCTAGAACACTGTGCAAGCATACACAATCCACAGCAAGTAATAAGTATTTATCGAATCCAGGGTCTGAGTAGCTCTCACTTTATCTATTTTGTATAACTTCTTAATGGTTTCAAAAGTGGTTAAAATGATTGATTTTGAAATAATGCTGAAGCAAAAGAAATGACAGAATAGAAAGTAAACAAATAAAGCAGACATATGAGAAACAGGCGTTGGTCAGGATGTAATAATTTTTTTAAAGAATGCTCTAGCAACATTATTGATTAGGCAAAACTCTTGCATTCTTATTAGCAGGATCCTCCCGGAACTCTGGATTTTTTAGAATGTGTTTCAACTCCAATGACACACTACCGATCAAGCACTAGGCAACTGGCTATCCCTAGCTCAGTCACTGGCGTTCACCAATACACAATGATCTAGTGTGATTAAATGCTACTCACTTCCCAAATCATCCCTGAAACTAGGAAATGGTATTCATACCGACTGGCCAGGCGGGCACAAAATATAAATAAGCACAACAAATAATCAAGATGCTCAAATCAACATATATTGAATAAAGAATAAAGCACGACAATTACATACTCCCTAACCAACACCTAAGTGAATTTAGTTCATAAAGCTCATGGCAACACACGCTACAATCTAAGTATGTGCATCCATAACTACAAGAAATTACAAGAAAATACTAATTCCCTTAGTCAAATCCGTAGAGATGGTCTTCTTAAAGTCTCCAATATTTTTCCTCTATTCGGCTCCCAATGATGGAAATGAGAAATGATCTCTTCCCCAAAAATGGAATGAATTTGACTTGAACGGCTCTTCCCTTTTATAGAATGAAGACAAGCTTGAATTAGGTTGACCTAGACACGTGGATGGCTCTCCTTGCTCCTTAAATCCGAAAATAGCTTAACTAACTTCAGTTCATTAAAATGGCTAACGAGCAGTGACGTGGCAGTTTTGCTCCCTGTTTTGCTGGATCGCAGATTTTGCTCCCTCAAGTCGCTCAGCAATATATTCTGCACAAAATAACTTCCAAAGCATCCATTCTTCCAAATGGGTTAGAACATGCAATATTCATCTAAAAGCAACCCTATTTAGCACAAATGACACACAAATCATTATAAAACTAAGGCCTAAATAACTCCCTTTTGGAGAGTTATCATGGCACGTGAAGGTCAGATGAGTTCTGCCTGTCTAGATTTTGCCATCAACATAATGGGTTCGGTATATTGATTATATATTATAATGCATGGTATATATTTATTATTTGAAGAAATATTACATTCAACTAATTGTGTGATTCTATGTAAATAATGGTTAATATGAACCAATAGATAAAATTAGAAACATCTTACGTCATTAGATATTAATAACAAAATTGAAAAAAAGAATGTAAGTCATATACTTGGATTGCTATTCATACTATTGGACAAAATAAAACAAAAAATGAAAGAAAATTATATAAAAGATTACTATTCATGTAAAAGCTACTATACTCAAAGATATTTGATCAAATAAAACAATCGAATAAAAAAATAAACAAATTGAACATACTCATAGTGCTTGGGGAATCAATTTTTGTTGAATTTTTTTTTACGGTCGGTAATGAACATTGAGCCGCATATAAAGTACAAAAAATAGGTATATCAAACACGTTTTTATGTTTTCAAAAATAAAAAACACAAGGGAAACAATGAAAACATGTTTGATATACCTATTTTCAAAAACAATTTTCGAAAACAACTCAAGAAATGGCTTGTTTTAAAAAATGATTAAATATTGTTTTCATTGTTGTCTAATTTTGTTTTTAAAATAATGGAAACACGAGATACAACTTTAAAATTATAGGATACATTATTATTTACATTAAACAATGTTGCATTATCTACAAACATCATTTTCTATTTTTCATATCCAAAATTCTCTCCAACTCTAATTAAAAAAATATACAAAAACTGTTGTGTAAATAATGTGTATGATTTACCGATGCTTTGGTTGTTATTTTTATTTTTTGCACAATCCTATCAATTTCTATATATCCCGGTTCTTTACAAATCAAAAGTTCCATACAATACAAGGTATATCTTTTTTTTTTCCTTATAATGTCAGTTCCAACAATTTTTTTTTTTGAAAAATCAATTCCACCAACATTGATTTCTAATACTTTCTAAAAATGAATAAAAATCAAGTAGAAAAATAATTGTTGAACGAGAAATTTTGGCCAATCACAAATTGCAACTTCATTATTTAAAACTAATGATGAAATTATAAATAATTAAATTTGGGACCAATTATAAATTGACGTGTGTCCCAAATTTAATTTGAAGACAAAGTTGGCCAATTAAAAAATTTTAAGGCCAAATGTCCATTTGATCAATTAATTAAAAAATAATTTGATCAAATTTGGGTTTTTTAATATTTGGATCATATGATTTTTGGGTCAAATATAAACCAAACGTAAGACCGAATAGTTGAACCTAAGACCAATAAAATCCAAGTACAAGTTGTTAGGCCCAAAAGTCACCAGGGCCCATCCATGGAGAACTCTATAAATAGAGGGGTCCTCCTTTATTTTAAGAGTTAAAAAATTGGAAGCTCTCAACCAGAATCAGAGAATTCAGAGAGACTCCACCAAGACTGAAGACTCTCTGAAATCCATAAGTTCCTAAGTGTTGAACAACTCCTTGACGACCAAACACTCTTCAAGACTTTGACACTCTTTAAAGACCAAACACTCCTGAAGACTTCAACAGTTCTTGAAGACCAAACACTCTTCAAAACTTGAATACTCCTTGAAGACCAAAGAATCTTCAGGACCTGAAACACTCATTGAAGACCAAAGACTCTTCAAAACTCCAAGACTTCAAGACCCCAAGACCCTAAGACTTCAAGATTCCAAGACTAAAAGACTTCAAGAATTCCAAGAATCAATTGAAGCTTCAGACTCAAGAACAAGCGTTTCAGCCCTCGAGTGAAACACACCCATACACAAGAGAAAGAATTAGAGGATTAAAGTTAGAGATTGTACACCCACATGCATACAACATTAATACAAATCAAAGTTTATTCCATGTGTCCCATTCTTTAAATTTACGTGTGAACAATTATCATATTAAATTAACTTTTTCTTAAAAAAATGAATTTAACCAAACACATATAAAACTTTTTCACTATCTATGCAACTCACCCCTAAATGCTCATCCTCAGCAAAATCAAAAGAACTAAGCTCTTGAATGGGTGCCAATGAATCATCAGCCACATTACTCACTAGACAACCTAGGGAAGTGGATCCCACCTCCCTAACTTCCTTTGGGGTTTGAAGTCCTTTTATAATTTCATCAAATTTTAAACTCCTCGCTCTAGACTCCTCAATATAATTTTGAACTAAGCTTTTTAAGGAAGAATTTTCTTTTAAAGGGGTATAACTTGAAGATGAAAAATTGGAATATGGAGTTGAATAAAAAGCCATTCAAATCAATTAAAGCAACAATGATAATTAGGCTTCCAATCAAATAATAACCCAATAAGAACAAAGGTCTAAGACTCAAACAAAATATAAAAAGATAAACAAATAAGGAATGAAAAATCAAATATGGCAAAAACAAAATAAAAAACTACCAAATAAGGAAAAATTAATCTAAAAAGGAAAAAACTAAAAAGAAAAAATCTATCTATGAAAAATTCAAACAAATATGGAAAAGACTAAACATGGAAAAGAAAAACAATAAAGGAAAAAAATGCAATCTACCTAAAAATAAAAACAACAAAAATAACAAAAAAAATAAAATACACCCTAAACTAGAGACCGAACAATTTTTCTACAATATTAATATTGACTAAATATGTCAATCCCCGGCAACGGCGCCAAAAACTTGATGTGGAATTTTCCTACCGCAAGCGCACGAGTCAAGTAATAATATAGTGAATGTGATATTCGAATGTCGTCCTTTGGATTGGATTTCTAATCAATTTTAATTACCGAAAATACTCTTGCCCAATTTTATTTAGAGAACCAATCAAAGTGAAAATGAATGTAATCAAACACAAAACAATGAAAAAGTATGACAATCTAATGGAGTCAACGGTCTTAGGGATTTGATTTCACCAATTGGGATTATGGATTAATTCATGGTTTAATGACATGCTATGATTCATAAATTTTGGGAAACTAAAATCACACATATCTCTCCCGAGCATACATGATTCTCTCACATGCAATGAACCCGATATCCCTATCTAAATTCATTAAACATGCAAGGCATTAAGATTAACCTTTTTAACGATTTCTAGAATTAACTATTATCTCCCGATTTCTAGCTAAATCTTAGTTATGCATAATGATTTCTAAGCTAAATCCTCTCTCCTGAGTTAGATTCAAGCACAAACAACAATCAATTTATGGCCGGTAAATTGAAAGCATTAAGAACACAATTATGCATAAATGACATCAATAGCAATAAAACCATTAAATCAATCCATAAAGTGCCCAACGGCTACATCAATCCCTAAGAATTAAACTTAGCTACACATAATCCAAATTACAATATAAACTAAGTCTAAAAAAGTCATATAAACTACAAAAGCAAAGGGTAAAGAGGATTAAACGCTAGGTAGGCATAGACTGCACGTCCCCGTGACGATCCCCACGAACAATGGTTTGATTCCCGCTTTTCCTCCACTTGTTTCAGCTTCAAAAGTCCTTTTTTTCTCTGTTTTACGGCTCCAAAATCGTCCAAGAGAAGTCCCCCAAAAAGCCCTAAAATTTTGGTCGTAGCGTCGCGACGCTGTCGCGATACCGCGAATCTGGAAAATTCACCGAAGCATCGTGACGCTATTTTTTTTTTAAGAATCGCGAACTCCAAATATAGAATGTCAGCGCCGAGACGCCCAGAGAGCAGCGTCTCGACGCTGGTCTGCGGATGGGCCTATCTTCAATCTTCCAACTTTGATTCTTTTTCATTCTTCGGTTTCTTTTCGCATCCCGAACATCCAATGGGCTCAAAACTATATTTCCTACAAATACAACACATAAATGCATAATTTTGGCCAATAAATTATAAAAGACTAGCTAAATTAATTAGGGAAAACTAGCTAGCTATGCTCGCTATCAAATATAAGAGATTGTGAATTAAATTTCTCAAGAAATCTCATATGAACAGTTTCATTTTAGTCCATATAGTTTGATTTAGTTCTAATTTAGTTGACATGGTTTAATCAAATCTCTCACATCAATGCAGTCAAACTTAAGCTCCCGAAAATCCCCTTCTTTGTTTTGAGGGAAAAATACACTTTTGGTCCTTGAGGTTTGGGTTAAGTTACATTTTGGTCCCTGAGTTTTCAAACTCATCAAAAATATCCATAAGGTTTGAGATAAGGAGCACTTTGGTCCCTACCGTCCATTTTTCTGTTAAATCCTAACGGCGGCTGACATGACACTATTATTTTAATAAAAAAAATATTTTTAAAATTTTTTAAATAAAAAATATTAAAATAATAAAATATTATTATTTTTTTTACTTTTTTAATTATTTCTCCTTCTCTCTCTTACTCTTCTTCTTCTTCATTAAGTTCCTTCTTCTTCTTCTTCCTATCTCCGACGGCCGGCAGACACCGCTCGCCTGCGACTGTTTTTTTTTTCTTTCCTTTCTCCCTTCCCTTCTTTTCTTTTTCTTCTTCCACCCCTCTTTTCACTGTTTTTTTTATAAAAAAAAAGAAAAAAAAGAAAACGAAGGGGGAAAACCCCCTTCGATTTCGGCGCCGGAGAGGGAGGAATGAGGAGGGAGGTCCCTCCTCCCTCTCCGGCGCCGAAATCGAAGGGGGTTTTCCCCCTTCGTTTTCTATATTTTTTTTAAAGAACAGTGAAAAGAGGGGTGGAAGAAGAAAAGGAAAAGAAAGGAAGGGAGAAAGGAAAACAAAATCAGTCGTCGTCGGCTGCTCGCTGGCCGCCGGAGATAGGAAGAAGAAGAAGAAGGAACTTAATGAAGAAGAAGGAACTTAATGAAGAAGAAGGAACTTAATGAAGAAGAAGATGGAGAAGAAGAAGAAGAGTAAGAGAGAGAAGGAGAAATAATTAAAAAAGTAAAAAAATAATAATATTTTATTATTTTAATATTTTGTTATTTAAAAATTTAAAAATAATTTTTTAATTAAAATAATAGTGTCACGTCAGCAGTCGTTAGGATTTAACAGAAAAATGGACGGCAGGGACCAAAGTGCTCCTTATCTCAAACCTCGGGGGTATTTTTGTTGAGTTTGAAAACTCAGGGACCAAAGTGTAACTTAACCCAAACCTCAAGGATCAAAAGTGTATTTTTCCCTTGTTTTGAAGACGCGAGCACAAGGAAGGCTCTTTAGCCACAGACCCATTTGCCGTCTTTAAGGCCCATTTAGCAACCTAGGTTATTAGGCATGACTAAAAAATGACTAATTTTCAATAGTAGAATTCGAAAAATGACTAAACGTATTTGATTTTGTAAAGAGATATTTGCCCAAATAGTAAAATAGACTAAAATAATTGCAATAATATCAAAATCTAAAACTATTTGCAAATATACAAAAATTGAAGTCTATCAGTGATAGACTTCAATGACAAGTGTAATTATTGTTGATAGACTATTCTTTCGGAGATTTCTTCGTTGATAGAAGATATTGAAGTCCTCTATCCCGTAGCAAACGTGATTTCCTTCGGGAAGTGCCATCGTCGGGGTAATCGGTTGGCGCACAAATTAGCGCGTACGACAACGATTCATGGAAATTTTGTATTTTTTGAGGGTGATCTTTCTGTGATGGAAGAAACCCATGTTAGTAGGGATTCAGTTATCCCCTTCTGGTTTTCCTTAATTATCAAAGAGGAGTTAGGTGTACTTTTCCCTTTTGTCAATTAATGCAAGTTTCTAGTTTTAAAAAAAAGTTTGACTGCACTGAAAAATCTAACCATTCGAACAAATTAAAAATTTACAATAAAAAGCGATACATGTTTTCAAATTTATAGATAAAATTTGACTTTTTCCCCTATAGGCTAGATTATAGGTAGGCCAAAAAAAAAAAAAAAAAAGATTATAGGAAAAAAGTCAAATTTTATCTATAAATTATATAAGTTTTCATTGTGATAGCATAATTAAGAAGATAGGCTAGATTGTAGGGAAAAAAGTCAAATTTTATCTATAAATTTGAAAATATGTATTTGTTTTATCCTAATTATTCTATCATGATTTTTTTGTACTAAAATAAACATAGTTCAGTGATAATTGACATTTACCCTCCACCAAAAAGTTAAAGGTTGGAGAACTAAAAAAAATCATGATCTTGGAGTAAATTAGACCATAATTGCAATAATATATATATATAGATAAAACAAGGATCTTGAGAAAAAAAAATTACAAAAGCAGGTTGAATTTTTTGATTTATTAGATTCCGTCCCTCTCACACGCGGATTCAACCTGCCGGATTTTTTTTTTTTAATTGTAATTTTACTATTCCGTTTTCTTTTTTAGTTCTTTCCCTCCCCACCCAAACCAACTGAAATAGAATTACTAAGGCCCCGTTTGATAACCATTTGATTTTTTGTTTTTAGTTTTTGAAAATTAGGCTTGTTTTCTGTCAATTTTTCTACCATGGTTTTCATATTTGCCAATGACACATTTGAATTCCTATCCAAATTCTAAAAACAAAAACAAGTTTTTGAAAACTATTTTTTTTAGTTTTCAAAATTTGCTTGGTTTTTAAAAACAAGGAAAGAAAGGTATTAGCAAAACAAAGAAACTTGTAGGTGGAAGTAGGATTTATAAACTTAATTTTTAAAAATCAAAAACCAAAAACTAAATGGTTATCAAACGGGGCCTAAAATAGCCTTGATATTTTGAACATTTAGTTTTACTAGTATTTTACACGTTGATAGCGAGCATAGCTAGCTAGTTTTTCCTAATTAATTTAGCTAGTATTTTATAATTTATTGGCCATTTTATTGCACTTAAATGTTTATTTTGTAGGAAATTGTTGATTTGAGCTAAAACGTGATATTGGAGTTAATCGAGAGTTCGGGACGTGAAACGAGGCCGAAGAACCGGAAAGAAACAAAGTTGGAAGTGTACAAAAGAGGCCTGTCCGAGGGCTAGCGTCTCGACGCTAGCCTTGTGGCGTCTCGACGCTATCGTTTTCCTTAGCTGAATTGGGCGGAAGAGGTCACAGCGTCGAGACGCTGTGACAAGAGCGTCACGACGCTCTCGGTTTATTCCTTATCCAGAATGCGCGGTAGGGCATAGCGTCGCGACGCTAGGTCCACAGCGTCGCGACGCTATCGACAGATTTCCTATTTAATCATCTTTTCATGCTACGGCCAAGAGGGGTGCAATTTGAGAGATTTTAGCCCTAATTTCGACTAGAGACCTTCGGTGGGAGCTGAAGCAAGGACGAGGAGCGGGAATCTCACTTGGAGGCGTGGAGATCGTGACGGGGACGTGCCGGTTTCGACGACTTTGAGTGTTTCCTTTCTTTTTCCTTTTCTTTAGTTAGATTTAATGGCTTTTTCATGTTTAGTTGATCTTGTAACGCCGTGTATGAGTAGCTAAACTTGTTACTTAGGGATTGATGTAGTCTTTTTAGTTTATGGATTGATTTATGGTATGAATTGTGCAATGGTTATTATGTTTGCAATCTTAATTTAATGCTTTCAATTAATTGGCCATTAGTTGAATGATCCAAGTGTTGAGTCTTGCCAATTACCGTTGAGCTAAGCTCGCTTTGGCGCGTTGCACGTGGCTTTGGTAATAATATTTTTAATTTATTTTGGTCTATAAGCATTTGAAAAGTTTTTTTTTTGAATAATTCTATTTAAAGTGATGGACATTGAAATGTTACAATAAATTGAAAAGTATATATGTATAGATAGAATGAATGAAGAAATTACAAATCTGTAATCAAATAACTGGCAAAGGACGTCAATTGGCTTCATGCAACGAACTTTTGACCCATGAATACATAGTGCCTGTAACCTCAATCAAGGGAAAAGAAACAAATGTAATACATCAGTTTAAACATTTTGAAGGTTTGAAACAGTGGATGTATGCTATACATAAGTATTTCTAAACAACTTGATTAATTAATTAGATTAATTGTTTTTTTTTCTAACATACATATGAAAATGTAGATCATACGTTCAAAACTCATACACTTATTATCGAATTGGATACCTTTTATATGTTGCAAAGATGCTCATATCGTTGTACATTGTCTAGTAATTTTCTTCCCTACATCAAAAGTAAACTTAAATTTAGAAGGAAAAACTTATGTATGTATCAAAGTTTATAATTGTAATTCATAATACCTTTCTTGTAGAAGTACTTCTTTGTAAACAACATTTTTTGTAAAAGTTGAATTTCTTCCAATAGGAGTATCCGATTTGATGAATACCTTAGTTGTTGACATTGAAGTTCCTCTAGATAATGCCACATATAATTGTCCATGAGAGAAAACATGTTCTAGTAAATATACTCACACATGTGGTATAGTTTGCCCCTGTGCCTTATTTATTGTCATTGCAAAACAAAGTTGTACAGGAAATTGCTTCCTCTTGAATTTGAACGGATAACCTTCACCATTTGCTGGGCTTAGAGGAATGCAAGGAAGAAAAACTTGTTTACCTGCATGTTAACCAATACTGATTTCTGCATATATAACATGAGTGGCAAATTCTTTGCATACCATTATTGTCCCATTGCACAATCCATTAGCTGGATCTAAATTTCTCATAAGCATAATTGGACAATTCTTTTTAAGTTCTAACTTGTGAGGGGGAATTCCATTAGGAAGCAATGTATTAAGGAACTCTTCTTGATAATAGTTGTTTGTGTCATCAACTGCTTCATCAAAACTCACCAAAACTCTTGACTCTCCTGGAAATCTGTGAATCAATTTTTCATTCAGTTGGTTAACATATTCATTTTTGGTCACCAAAATTGCTCGACTTGTTATATATTCTGAACTTTCAGCATTGTATATCAAATTAGGAAAGATGCTCTGGATAAAATTCAATTCAGAATCTCTTTCATTTTCGAAAGGAATTAGCATTTGATCTGGCAAAGTTTTATGTGATCTTTATTATTATTAATTTATTTTCCTATTACATCAATTCGTTTTTCCCTTCTGAGAGACATATATCATCGATTTTTTTCAAACCCTCAATTTTTCAATTGAAGTGCTAATCCGAGCATCAAGATGAAAAGTTTGAATCTTAATCTTCACATGTTGTTGAACAAAAAAAAAAAAAAAGGGAAAAATACACTTTTAGTCCCTGAGGTTTTAGTTAGGTTTCATTTTGGTCACAGAGTTTTCAAACTCAACAATTTAGTCCCCGAGGTTTGGATTTCGTTACGCTTTTAGTCCCTCTGTCAATTTTTCTGTCAAATATAACAGATTGCTGACACGTCACCTGTTTTTTATTTTAAAAAATTATTTTACAATTTTTAAAATAAAAATAATAATTTTTAATTCTTTTTTCTTTTTCTTCTTTTTCAACCCCTTCACCAATCACCACCACCCTTCTTCTTCAATATCCCCACCACCAACCTCCCGCCGGCGACCGACCGCCGCCACCGCACGTTTTTTTAATTTAAATTTTTGTCTCCTTTCCTTCATCTTTTCTTTCCCCTTTTCTTCATTTCCCTCTCGTTGAAGCCCTCCCTCTCGAGCACAACCGCGAAGCCCTCTCGAGCACAACTTGAAGCCCTCCCTCTCGAGCACAACCGCGAAGCACTAAATCGAGCACAACCGAGAGGAAGAAAACCCACACGAGATCTGGGATTGTCCTCGTGCCGTGGGTCTTAATCGCTGCACGCCGGAGGTTTCGCGGTCTGAGAAGGAGGAGCTTCGACCACCAGCTTGTGGTTCAGAAGGAGGAAAATTGCGTCGAGAGGGAGGGCTGAACGGAGGCGGGAGAAGAAAGAAGAATAGAAAAAAAGGAGGACTGAACACAGATCTGGTACTCGACGGAGATGGCAGCAAGTGAACCCACGTGGCTGTAGAGAGGAAGGTTCTGGTTAGGATCGGCAAGTGAACCCATGGTGACGCCTTTAGCGGCAAGTGAACCCACGACGACACCCTAATCGATCAGATCTCATCCTTATCTGGTTCTAAACTTCCATTAATGGATGATTTTGATTTCATCCCTCTCTTATTCTTAGCTTCTGAAATTCGAGGCCCCACATAGGATTTCCGAATCCCCAACCGACGAACTGTCGTACAACCGGTCACAAAGCTTTCCGAGAATATCCCCAGATATGGGCCCGTTTTTCAGTCGGATTTCTTGAATTTCTAGAAAGAAAGGAGAAAGGAGAAGGGGAAAGGGGAGAAGAAGAAAAAAGGGAAAAAAAAAAGAAACAAACGGAGACGGCGGCCACGATGGAGGACGCGCGACGGTGGGCGGCGGTGATGACGGAGGACGGCGGCGTCGATGGTGGTGGATGGATATGTGAGGAAGAGGGAGAAAGTAAAGGAGGAGTGAGAAAGGAGAGGGAGGAGAAAGGAAGAAGCTAAGAACGAAGAGAGAGAAAAAATATATGTTTTTTAAATTAAAAAAAGAAATAATAAAAAATGTATTCTTTCAATAAAAATAATAAAAAATATGTTTTTTTAATAATAAATGAAACCCATGTCAGCATTTTGTTAAAATGTAACGGAAAATTGGATGGAGGGACCAAAATGAAACTAAAACCAAACCCCAGGGACTAAATTGTTGAGTTTGAAAACTCAGGGACCAAAATGAAACCTAACCCAAACCTCAGGGACTAAAAGTGTATTTTTCCAAAAAAAATAATAAAAGAGTAATTTTATCATCTAAAAATATAAAATTGTTGCAATTAAATCTTGCAGAGTAACTTCATAAATGAACTAGTGATTAGGTACCGTTTCAACAATTATTTGATACATTTGAGAGTATAATTATGTTTAGTTTTATAACAACTTTTGTATAGTGTTCTAGTTTGGTTACAACTAACAAAGTTATCATGTTTTGATTATGGCAATTTCATAAGATTGAGAGATTTACCTTACAATAAAGTTTGAAAGATATTTACTCAATTAAAGGAGAGTCAAAAGTCTTTTTTATTTTAGAAGGGAAAATTTGAAGTTGTGAGATTATAACACCTCCATTTTTTTCATTGGTATGAAAAGGTTGAGATTCAAACTTTTAAAATGGATGATGCTCAGGTTGATACTTTGATTGGAAATTTGATGGTTTGATTTTGCAACAATCCATAATTTGGTGGAACTCTTACAATTTCTTCTCAATTTTATTTTTCGATTTCAAAAGTACTTTTTAAAGTTTATATAACATATCTGGTGAGGGTTTCATCTAACTTTCTCTCTTGCATTGATTTAACTAAAAAAAAAAAAATAATAATAATAATAACATATCTCTCTCCAAAAGAAAAAACAAATTGATGTAATAGTAAAATAAATTAATAATAATCAAGAGCACATAAAACAAAATGTTCAAAATACGAGAGTTATTTTCGTAATTCTATTTCAGTTTGTGTGGGTGAAAAAAAAAAAAAACCATGATCTAATATTTTTTCTTTTTGCAAAAATTCAACCTGCTTTTCCTAAATTTTTCCGAACATCTCTGTTTTTGTTACAAATACACTGTAAATGTAATTATAGATATCCATGTTTAGGTCATTCAACCCCACCATTATAGGGCACTTCCCATGACTCTCCTTGACTTTAGGCTCAAGACTCTCCCTCCCTCCTATTTTAAGTCCTTTTAAGTTGTAACCATCCCTATTGTAATAGTATAAATAGGGATGTGTATGAAGGGTTAAATAACAACTCAATTGAATGCAATTCATTTGCTCTCTTCTCCCTACCTTTGTTCTCTCTATTTCTCTAAGTGTTCTTAGTGTTCTTGTTATCGTTTTTAACGTTTTATAACAGTTTTATCTAATATTTTTTTTCTTTTTGAAATTATTATCTAATTTACCCATGATCTTTTTGCTTCTATTTTATAAAATAAATAATCTTAGGATTTATCGGGTATGATTTCTACAATCAATTGTCGAGAAAAAAGATGGTAGAGAACGAGAACAATAGATTGGAAAGTCACGTAGATAAACTATTTTTTAGGGTTGTTTGCATAAATAGTAAAATAGATTAAAATAATTGTCAATATAGAAAAATCTAAAACGATTTGTAAATATAGCAAAATTGAAGTCTATCAGTGATAAAAGTCTGTCAGTGATAAACTTTAATCACAAGTGTAATTATTGTTGATGTGATAGTAGTTTATCATTGATAGACTACATGCAATTGTGATTGAAGTCTATCAGTGATAGATAGAGGTGTTCAAATTAAGATCGAAAACCGATCCAACCGACCAAAATCGACTGAACCTACTGCAGTCCGGGTCGGTCAGAGTCAGTTTTACCATATGGTAAAACCGTCGGTCGGTCGGTCCACTACTTATGCATTAAACCAACCGACCAACCGACCATACAATAATATAAAAAAATATATTTTAAATAATTAGAAAAGGAAAATCATACCCTAAAACCCTTATTCGTCTAATCTGTGTCGCCTCCTTCCTCATTTTTAAATTTTTCGCAGCTACCCACCCCCCAGTTCCCTTTGTCTCTTCCAATCTCAAATCTCTCGGTTTCTCTCTTTCAATCTCTCCTCTCACCAGTCCCCATCATTGACTTGAAGCTGAAGCAAGGAAAACTTTGCTCATTCACAACTCTTTCTTCCCCATTCGACAACACAACTCTCTCACTAGAACCTCTGCTCTCTCTCTCGCGGTCAAACTCTCAGTCGACGTGGCAGACTTAGCACTCGGCACAACTCTGCCTCTATCTTTCGATCTCTTAGTTGGATGGTAGTTCTCTTTCGATCTCACTTGTTTGTCTCTCTCTCTCTCCATCTTTCTCTTTCAGGTTTCAATAATTGAAAACCAGCACCTAATTGTCTCCGTCGTCTCTCAACTGCCGTCTCCTCGATTTTTCTTCCTTTTCTCAACCATGGATTCCTCAGTAGAGTAAGATATCCATAAAAACCAATTTTAGTCTTAAATTTATTTCATTTTTCCTAATTTCTCACATGTTTTAAAGTTCAATTTTTGTTAAATATTAATTTAATTGATTGTTTATTTCTACATAATCGATATGGATAGCCCCAAAGAAAGTTCGGTCCATGTTGTGGAGAAAACAATTGCTTCTAAGAAGAGCAAAGTGGGGAGTCCAACAAAAAAGTGTAAACATACTAAAATCTCCATAAGTTTGGGATCATTTTGAGAAAATTAAAGATTGTGATCCTGATGATACTTATGCTAAATGTAAATACTGTGGGGCTAAGTATGCATGTCATTCAAAGCGTAATGGTACCTGAACTTTGAGACACCATTTAGAGAACTGTAAGAAATACCCTTATCAAAGAAAGAAGAGCCAGGACAAAAAAAAAATTGGTTTTCAAACCTAAATAAGCCATTGATGAATCTAATTCAAAATTTAGTTGTGAGACATTTAGCCTGGAGAATTGTCGATGAGCTCTTGCTGAGATGATTATTCTAGATGAATTGCCTTTTAGGTTTGTGGAGGGAATAAGTTTTCGAAGATTTATCAACAAATCAATAGCTTTGTATGAGCCTAACTTTCATCTCGAATAATTATTGTTAGGGATGTTCTTAAGATATATGTTAATGAGAAAAAAAATGCTTGGAAGACTTGTTTAAGACAAAGAAATATGGTACTGACGACACACTTCATTGATTCTGATTGGAAATTGCATAATATATAGGATTCTTAGTTTTTCTACGGTTGAGAATCATAGAGGGGATACCATTGGTAAAACCATTGAAAAGAATTTAAAGAGTTGAGGTATTGATAAAGTTATGACTTTGACGGTTCACAATGCAAGTTCGAATGATACAGCGGTTGCTTATCTTATCAAGAGATTTAGTAGTGGGTTATTATTGAAAGGTGACTTTTTGCATGTTAGATGTTTTGCCCACACATATTAAATTTTATTGTATGTGATACCTTCAAGTAGCATTATGAATGCATTAGTAGGATTTGCAATGTCGTAATATTTGTGAGGTCTTCTCCTGCACGTGCCATGAAATTTAAGAAGTGTATTGAAATTGAAAAGATTACTTGTAAGAGTTTGATGTGCCTATATATTTCCACTAGATGAAACTCAACATATATGATGCTTGAGGCGGCTGGTGCGTCGTCAGCTGAATGGATGAAATGTGAGTTAAGATGAGTAATAATAATAAAGAATAATTCAGCTAACACTTAGTGCAAGTATACATTGTCGCACGTAAGAAGTATTCCAAGGGTATCGATCCCACGAGGACTAAATTGGAAAATTCAGATTTGATGAAGAAACTGCTCAAATGATTGCTTTTGAAAAAGGTAACCAAAGAAAATAAGTTGATTGATTGGTTTTTGAAAAGATAAATAAAACATGCAAATAACTAAAAGAATAACAATAAGAAATAAACGAGGTATTCAACATGGATTCATCCCTAAGGCAATAACCATAATCATGCAATATCGAACTTAAGTGTATTCAATGCATTGGGTCAAATTTAACTCCTATTTGGCCCTTGTTCCCAAAAACCGTTAGAAGGCTAAGCGAGTACCGTTATGCACAATTCTGTGACTCGACTCCGACATAGATAATTCACGAATGCAACCTATAACCCTATAGTTGATATAGGGTGCCTTAGGCAGCTTGCCCTATACCTCCGAACAATCTCTTTCGAGCTTTTTCTTCTATATCACCTCTATGAGAATCGATATCGTTTGTCCCTTTCGAGATCAAACTCAAATAGCATGCAAAGTCTAAGTGATCAAATTAAAGTCAGCAAGATTGGAGTGATAATCAATAAAGAATGACATGCATTAAACACAACTTAAGCAAATAAAACACTTTCAAGCCATTAAACCCTAAGGGAATTCACCACATTGAACACCTCAACGGGATTTAGCTACTCATGATATGATAAAAAGAAAATGAACACATTTTCATTGAAATAATAATGTAAATAATACAAAATAATGAAAAGACTCAAGAGCTGGAAATAAAGGAGATAGCTAATTATTATGAGTTTTTCTATTTACTCAATCCTTCTAGAGTTCGCTAAGACACTCCACTCTCTCGCTTTTACAAGTGGGAATGGGTGAAACTCTCTACAAACCACAAGATTTGATGTCTAACTCTCTCTCGGGTTAGAATTTGGTCATCTAAGAAGGACCTCGGGCATCCCTACTCATTGGCGTCGAGCCAGGGTTCTGTCACCACCCTTTTCTTCCAAGTGAGTTTTTCTTGAATTTGACTTCGAATCTCGAGCTTATATAGTGTAGAAAATGGTTGAGGAGCTGCGAAATAGGAGCTGGAAGGTTGCCCAGTCAATTTCGGGGTCAAAACAGCCAGTTAGGTGCGAAGAAGACTCGTCAACAACGACCCGCGGACGACTCGGAACGGCTTCAGATTTTTCAAGAAATGTGGTCGCATTTCATTTTTGCCTTCCCAAAAATGCAGTCGCATTTCTGGGGAATTCCAGCTTTTCCTTTGTTTTTCTGTACAGCAACAAACTAAGTCAAATTCACCTAAAATCAAGTCTTTTTAAGCATAAATGAGTACAATTTGACAAAAGTGAATCTCAACACCCCAACTTAACAAATTAAACATATTTTGAGCTCGGGAACAGTAAATTGATCACAACATACAACATTTGGCCAAGAAATGAGCTAAATATAAGGGTAAAATAGGTATATTTTTTACCCTTATCATACCCCCAAACTTAACTCATTGTTTGTCCTCGAGCAATTGCCCATCAAAATGTTAGAGATCAACTTTTTCTAATTGCCAATCAAAATGTAAGAGCCAATATTAATTGCGAATCAAAATGTTAGAGTTCATGCATAGTAATCAATCATGGTACTAGTATCAACTTTTCATTTCAAATCAAGTGACATGGAATCAAGTAAACATGTTTTTCAAGATCGTTTTCTAAAAAGTTTGCCTTTCAGGAGAGGGTTATACTCTAGTGCCAGTCACAACATCTGAGTTTCCTAGGCATGAAGATTTCTACTGTTCTTTTTCAAAGAAAAACTCTCTCTAATCCATCCTAAACAATGTGCTTAAACTACCTAACTTCTATTCATAGAGCCTAGTGTAGTCCTTTTAGTTAAGAAAACAATCTTGAGGAAAACATGAGCATATATGAACGACTAGACCTTTTCTATCTCCCCCAAACTTATTTGACTGCTGGTGCTCTTTTTATTCAACTTCTTTTTCTCCCAAGAGTATCCTTGTTGTCGTCTTTACCTTCGTTCTAGCTTATCGACACTTTGTGGTGAAGATATCTAGCTACGAGGAAAGTTCACAAACTCGAAACGATACTCACTTCCCTAGGTAAACCTTTCATGCAGTGGCAAACCATGGGTGTCATGAATGCCCCTGGTTACTCAGTAAACCCTAGGAAGGAGGAGTAACTCTCGGTTTTTCTCTTTTTCATTTTTTCTCTCTTTTTTTTTCTATAAAAACTAAGCACATCTTTCTTTTCCAGCAGAACAAATTTACAAAAATATTTACATAGTAAAGCATAAAGCACCCCCCAAAACTTAAAGGTAGACAATGTCCTCATTGGCTTGTTTTTGAGGCATGGGCTTAACATGGGGCTTTTTATTTTCAAAACATCAAGGCTAAACTCTCCTAGAGTGTTAGAAAGGTTAAACACGAGGAAGTTTAGACTCTAAGAAAATTTTGTAAAGAAAAAGACTAATGGAAAGCATATGACTAGAGAACAACTCAGTTGAGATGGTGGCACTTTTGAGATAGAACAAAGCTCTAGTTATCATCATCAAGGGCTTAAAAGAAAACTCCTTTGAAAACATGCTTTTCTTCCAAAACATTTTAAAGCAAATTTTTTTTTTCTTAAAGTTGATTTTTCTTTCAAAAAGTTCATAGGTTAAGCTCAAAACAGCAAGCAGATTTTTTCAAAAAAAGCTAAAAACCCAAGTTTATCTATCCTAAACTATCTATAAACTATCTAAACTATCCTATGATCAAAATTATTAACAAACTAAACAATTTAAATCCATCAAAACAACAATTAAATTACTAAAAACAGAATGCAACATGCTAAAACTAAAAAAAACAGCAAGCACAAAAAACAGTATTATTCACAAAAAATTTCAATCAAAGAGGATCAGAAAACTCCCCTATTATGTTCGAGGAACTCTCTTTCTCTTCATCTTTCTCTTCATCTTTCTCTTCATCAGAATCCTCTTCTTCTTGGGGCATCAGCGACTGAGGGAAATTTGGAAAGACCGGAGCAATACTCGGGGCAATAGAGAGATAAAACTCTCTAATGGCTTCATCTCGCTCCTTTGCATATGCCCAATACGTTTTCAGGTTCTCCCTGATTTGATCTAGCTGGCGGTAGGCAATGGCTAGGGCTTCCGATGATGGTGAAGGCCCTGTGAAAGGAGTGTGCTGGGATGGAAAAGCTACATTCGGCCCTGTAGGTGGAGTAGCCTGAGATGTAAAGGCTTTGTCTTTCCTCTGGATATTGTTCTGCTGGAGCTTCCCGATCAAGGACAGGTCAATGGTAAGCTTGAAGAAGTGACGCTCCTCATCCTTGCCCGGAACGATCTTCACCCTTTGGCAGAGCTGGGTGATGAGTGATCCAAAGAAAAGCTTGCCTGCTCGCTTTCTTCCACAGGCTAAAATCTCATCCCTGATAATGCTCCCTACGTTGATTTCCAACCCCTTCATAAGGTAATAGAGTAGCATTACCCTATCCACTGAAATCGTGTTATCGTGGGTGGTTGGCATCAAACGGTTCTTGATGAAGTGAAGCCACACTGCCGATTCTGGCTTTAAGTCGCTTGGCACTAAAGACTTCACTTTCTTCTGTGATTCTTTCCATTGAACCCCCTTATTGGCCACAAGTTTCAATGCTTCCTTCATCTGCTTGGCCGAAGGGTTCCTTATCACATCATTCCCTCTCGGATTCAAGGGTGCTTTGATCCTGTACACCCTATTGATGTCGACTGAGGAGAAAATGACCATCTTCCCCCTCACCACCGCCATGCTAATACTCTCCTCTCTCAGGCCAGCGTAAAACTCTCGCACTAAAGGCACCACAGCCTCCTGAGGGTGAGCACAAAAGTCATGCCACTTGTATTCAGATATGATCCTACTCACAAACTCAGGTAGTGCTCCAGCTCTGTTAGAGAATCCCTTCTCATTGAGGAAATCTCTTTTCTTCATGATCTCCATTCGTTCCTGAAAATTAACATCTCTAAATACCTCAAGGAATGGATTTCTGGGAGATGCAGCCTTGGGTGACTTGCCCTTTGGCTTGGCGGGTGAGATGGTAGGAGGAACTGCAGGAGAGGCGTCCATGGACCTCGTCCTCGGCCTCTTGGCAAATATCGGGTCATTATTCTTCTTTGTCCTCCTCTCAGCCTTGATCTCTCTCTTCCTCTTTTTTCTCATCGCTGCAGAGATAGGAACTTGGTCATCATCCAGCTCCCGTATCTCTGAATCAGATTCTGTATCAGAGTCAGTGGAGGTCTCGGCCTCCTCATCTTCCTTCTCCACTTCTTCCCTCTTCTCTCCTGAAGAGGTGCTATCAGCTGCTAGTGGGTCATTCGTGAATAGAGGCTCAAAAACCTCTTTAGCTAGCTGATCAACAGTGGCCTCGGCTAGGCCTCCTTCAGAATGCGGCCCAGATGCGGTCACATGCTGGCCTACATTCTCCACTTCTCTTTCTTTTTCTTTTTCCACATTTTCTTCAGTTGGCCCCTGTTGGGCCTCTTCTTCTACCCTTCCTTGCAGTGCTTCAGCCTCACTTTGAGCCTTGTGAAATGGCTCAAAGGCTGCAAGGAAGTCTTCAGCTTCCTTCCTTCTTTTTTCATTTTCTTTTATTTCTTCTCTTCTCTTTTTCTCTTCCTCAAGGATCTGCAAATCCATGGCTGCCCTCCTGAGGTTTTCCTCATACTTTCTTTCTTCTTCAACTTCTAAGGCTCTCTCGGCCTCTTGTTCTTCTTCTCTCCTTCTTTTCTCTTCTTTCTCATCTCTTTCCTTTGCAAACTCATCTTCCTCAACCATTTTCTGTTATTCCATCCCTCTCTCGACTTCAACCTATTTCAAAGCATCCTGTTCAGCCTTGTACCTTCAGCAATCTCAAGGGCCTTTGCCACAGCTTGGCGGATTATTCCTTCAAATACATCGGGAGGCATCCTTGCGGTTTTGAGGGGCTTAATCTTGAACGGCTTTTCAGACACATTTTTCTTCGGGATCCTCTTTCTTGCGCTGTAAGTAACAACGGGTTTGATCCTGCAAGATAGAGAGGGGTTAGTTGAAGGTTCGGAAACCTTACCTATTGAAGCTTCTCCTTGCCGAGAGCTTCCAGCTGCCTTGGCGGCTTCTTTTTCATCTTGCTGATTCCCTTCTTCTTCAAGGGCAGCGCGTCTCTAAGCACCCATCTCCCGGATCATTGCAAACCACTCCCGCGAACGTTTCTTGAACTGTTGAGTGGCGGGTTTTTGGGTTTCGCGGATAGCAGCAGCGCGCGTGAACCTCCTTTTAGTCGTAATCTGATCGCAATTTCAAAAACAAATCTGGTTTCACTTTTGGTCCCCGGCAATGGCGCCAAAAACTTGGTGCGTCGTCAGCTGAATGGATGGAAGGTGAGTTAAGATGAATAATAATAATAAAGAATAATTCAGCTAACACTTAGTGCAAGTATACACTGTCGCACGTAGTAATAAAAAAACCTTAGAAGTATTCCAAGGGTATCGATCCCACGAGGACTAAATTGGAAAATTCAGATTTGATGAAGAAACTGCTCATATGATTGCTTTTGAAAAAGGTAACCAAATAAAATAAGTTGATTGATTGGGTTTTTGAAAAGATAAATAAAACATGCAAATAACTAAAAGAATAACAATAAGAAATAAACGAGGTATTCAACATGGATTCATCCCTAAGGTAATAACCATAATCATGCAATATCTAACTTAAGTGTATTCAATGCATTGGGTCAAATTTAACTCCTATTTGGCCCTTGTTCCCAAAAATCGTTAGAAGGCTAAGCGAGTACCGTTATGCACATTTCTGTGACTCGACTCCGACATAGATAATTCACGAATGCAACCTATAACCCTATAGTCGATATAGGGTGCCTTAGGCATTTTGCCCTATACCGCCGAACAATCTCTTTCGAGCTTTTTCTCCTATATCACCTCTATGAGAATCGATATCGTTTGTCCCTTTCGAGATCAAACTCACATAGCATGCAAAGTCTAAGTGATCAAATTAAACTCAGCAAGATTGGATTGATAATCAATAAAGAATGACATGCATTAAACACAACTTAAGCAAATAAAACACTTTCAAGCCATTAAACCCTAAGGGAATTCACCACATTGAACCCCTCAACGGGATTTAGCTACTCATGATGGGATAAAAAGCAAATGAACACATTTTCATTGAAATAATAATGTAAATAATACAAAATAATGAAAAGATTCAAGAGCTGGAAATAAAGGAGATAGCTAAATATTATGAGTTTTTCTATTTACTCAATCCTTCTAGAGTTCGCTAAGACACTCCACTCTCTCGCTTTTACAAGTGGGAATGGGTGAAACTCTCTACAAACCACAAGGTTTGATGTCTAACTCTCTCTCGGGTTAGAATTTGGTCATCTAAGAAGGACCTCAGGCATCCCTACACATTGGCGTCGAGCCAGGGTTCTGTCACCACCCTTTTCTTCCAAGTGAGTTATGTTTGAATTTGACATCGAATCTCGAGCTTATATAGTGTAGAAAATGGTTGAGGAGCTGCGAAATAGGTGCTGGAAGGTTGTCCAGTCAGTTTCGGGGTCAAAACAACCAGTTAGGTGCGAAGAAGACTCATCAACAACGACCCGCGGACGACTCGGAACGGCTTCAGATTTTTCCAGAAATGCGGTTGCATTTCATTTTTGCCTTCCCAGAAATGCGTCGCATTTCTGGAGAATTCCAGCTTTATCTCTGTTTTTCTGCACAGCAACAAACTAAGTCAAATTTACTTAAAATCAAGTCTTTTTAAGCACAAATGAGTACAATTTGACAAAAGTGAATCTCAACACCCTAACTTAACAAATTAAACATATTTTGAGCTCGGAAACAGTAAATTGATCACAACATACAACATTTGGCCAAGAAATGAGCTAAATATAAGAGTAAAATAGGTATATTTTTTACCCTTATCAGCGGCTACAAAGTTCCAATAAGCTTTTGAGAGATTAGAGGATGAAGACTCAACTTTTATGAAGACTCAACATTTATGAATGTCAACCAACTAAAGAAGATTGGGAGAATGCTAAGATGTTGGTTAGGTTTTTGGAAGTGTTTTATAATGTCACTTTAAAGATTTCAGGCTCTTTATTTACCACATCTAATTTATTTTCCACCAAATTAGCACAATTCAAAATTGCATACAATTGAATTCTATGGATAGTGGAAACCAATTTTTTTGTGATGTGGCTAAGAGCATGAAGTCTAAGTTTGAGAAGTATTGGGGAAATAATGAGAAGACCAATTTGTTGTTGTATGTCTCTGTTGTGTTGGACTCACGATATAAGTTGAAATTCTTTTCATATTGTTTCAATAACTTGTTAGAGCCAACTTCTGCTAAAAGCATGACAGACAAAGTAGAGCAAGTCTTAAGACAACTCTTCCATGCATATAGTTCATCTTCTTCTAGTGGTAGTGGCAATGCAAGTGTCATTACTAAAGATAAGGGTGAGGCTCAAACAATGTGTTGGGTTTTATGCCCTAAAACTTGTAGATAGTGAAAGTAAACAAATTGTATACTTGTTTCGATAAAGTGTTATTGAGTTTCTACAATAAAATGTTATTGTTAATGAAGGATTGGAATTCCGTAATTCCGTAAAGCGGAAGCGTAATTGGGACCAATTCGTAATTAATTTTGTTTAATCTAAAATACCAATACATTGGCAATAATATTAAAACTATTCTAAATATATATTAAGGCTAAGCATACAAAAATATTAGATCTAAATCTAATATGTATAGTAACTAATTACTTACTCTCGTTGACGACTCAGATTAAATTCACCAACTGCTTGTGAAATAATCACGAACCAGTGTGAACACCACCACTATGGCTACACCGGTATGACTCTGAGACTTCTAGAGGCAGGAGACTGGTGGGAGTCTAAAGGGAGAATTCTCTGAGAGTAGGAGAATGAATGGGATGCCTTTCACCCCACCCCAGGGGTCCTATATATAGTAAAGGCCAAGACCTTTTTCCTAATAGGAAAATGAAGACCTTTTCCTAATAGGAAAAAGTCTCTAATTTTAATAAATAATTAATTAATTCCATAATTAATTAATTTCCCAATTAAATATCATATATTTAATCTTAGGGATTTTATTAAAATTAAAATTAATATGAATCCAATTCATATTAAATTTATTTGAACTCTTTCAAATATTTTCTTTCCTAAAAGGAAAAGGTCTCTAATTTTAATAAATAATTAATTAATTCCATAATTAATTAATTACCCAATTAAATATCATATATTTAATCTTAGGGATTTTATTAAAATTAATATGAATCCAATTCATATTAAATTATTTGAACTCTTTCAAATATTTTCTCTCAAGAATTAATTTTTGAAATTAATTCAAAAATTATATTATAAAGTTTCATAAACTTTATATTATAATGCATCAATATACATTATACGATTCCCCAAATAAATTGAACACTTTCAATTTATAATTTATACTTAATTGCCTCAAGTATCTTTACGAGCTACCAGTGGGACTTAATGGACCTACAGATCAGAAGCTCCAACGATACGAGACTAATTGGCCAAACTCATTAACCAAGTTAGTCAACATTCATTAACTGTGGGTCACTCCACTAAAGACCCACAACAGCACTCTTCTCACTGTAGAATATTTCTGTGTCCACGGATATCGACCAATGCAGTAAGTCAGTCCTTCACGTGTGTTCGTAACACAAGCTGGGTCAAATTACCGTTTTACCTCTGGGTTACCTCTGGTTCCTTAAGTACCACTGATTCCTCTAATGAACAAGTTGTTTAGGGTCCAACCACTAAACAGGAGTTCCTCTCGGGCCAGGAGAGGACGGCGCACCTTTGTTCAAGCCCCGAAATCAGCCCTTAAGGGAACACACATCTACTTACCCCAATAGGGGAAGGAGTGAATTCCGTCTTGTACTGTTATGTTCCCGGCCCCCATTCGGTCTTGCCCCTAAAATGGTAGGATTATTGAGTCGGCGAACTGGCCACTCTCACCCATACAAATCTAAGGACAATCCCTCTTGAAAGAGGTTCATAACAGACTCAGGATTGAGATTGAGTTACCTAGGTCATCCTATTGAAATAGAAACCTAAACTAGTTAACGGCATTACATCTAGTGGTTACTATTTCGCGGTCCGGTCTTATGCAAACTCATTGCATAGGATACCCCCACCCGCATGTCTCCTACATGGATGCTTTGGATCATTGCATCTGTATCGAATACAAGGTGGGCCGTATCACATAGTGTCACCAGGATAAGGTACCCAGCCTTATCCCTATACTATAGACCTTTTAGGTTGTTACTTGGACACTGATCCCCGTATGTCCCCACATACTAGTCCAAATTTCATTTAAACAACCTTGGATCTTAGTTTATTGGATTTAGGGTTTATTAATGCAAACTCGATTATTCAATAACCAAATTACTGAATTACTCAAATAACACTTTATTGAGATCGATTAATTTGTTTCATTTACTGTCTACGAGTTTAGGGCATAAAACCCAACAGTTAAATATTGCACAATATGACCTAAATCCAATAAACTAAGATCCAAGGTTGTTTGTATGTAACTTCAACTAGTATGTGGGGACATACAGGGATCGATGTCCAAGTAACAACCTAAAAGGTCTATAGTATAGGGATAAGGCTGGATACCTTATCCTGGTGACATTATGTGATACGATCCACTTTGTATTTGATACAAACGCAATGATCCAACACGTTCGTGTAGGGGACATGCGAGTGGGGGTATCCTATGCAATGAGTTTACATAAGACCGAACCGTAAAATAGTAACCGCTAGCTGTAACACCATTAACAAGTTAGGTTTCTATTTCACTAGGATGACCTAGACAACTTAGTCTGAATCCTGAGTGGATTATGGACTCTTGTTCACGAGGGATTGTCCTTTGATTTGTATGAGTGAGAGTGGCCAGTACGCCGGCTCAATAAGCCTACCATTTTGGGAAAAGACCGAGTGAGGAGCTGGGAACATAATCACACAAGCTGGAATTCACTCCTTCCCGACTTTTGAGGAAGTAGATGAGTGTTCCCTTAAGTGGTGTCTCCGGGTCTTGAATAAAGGGTCCTACCCTCTCACTGGCCCGAGAGGGGTTTCTATTTGATGGTTGGACCACAAACAGGTTGTTCATTAGAGGAGCACTGTTACTTAAGAAGGTAGAGGTAACTCAGAGGTAAAACAGTAATTTGACCCAGCTGGAGTTACGAACACTCATGAAGGACTAACTTACTGTTATTGGTCTATATCTGTGGACACATAATTATGTCTGTAGTGAGAAGAGTGCAACTGTGGGTCTTCAGTGGAGTGAACCCACAATTAATGAAAAATGATTAATTGGTTAATGAGTTTGGCTGATTAATCTCATATCGTTGGAGCTTCTGATCTGCAGGTCCATTAGGTCCCACTGGTAGCTCGTAAAGAGACTTGAGGCAATTAAGTATTAATTGTAAATTGAAAGTGTTCAATTTAGGGGAATCATATAATGTAAAGTTTATGAAACTTTATAATATAATTTTGAATTAAATTCAGAATTAATTTTTGAGAGAAAATATTTGAAAGAGTTCAAATAATTAATATGAATTGGATTCATATTTATAATTTAATAAAATCCCTAAAATTAAATATATGATATTTAATTGGGTAATTTATTAATTATGGAATTAATGATTTATTTATTAAAATTAGATATGAATAAGATAATAGATTTGATTAGATCTTATTCATGACCTTTTTCCTATAAGGGATTAGATCTTATGGTCTTTTCCTATAAATAGGACCTCTGGGGTGGGGTGAAAGACATCTCATTGATTCTCCTACTCTCAGAGATATCCCTTGAAAGCTCCCACCAGTCTCCTGCCTCTAGAAGTCTCAGAGTCATACCGGAGTAGCCATAGTGGTAGTGTTCCCAAGAATTGTTGACGCTTGGTCCTTAAGAAATCAAGAAAGGTGTTCTTGATCCATCTGAGTCGTCAGACGATGGTGTGTATGTTTCTCTCCTTTAGATTAAATCTAATGTTATATACTTAGCCTAGTTGATAAATCATAGAATAGTTCTAGGATTTTTGCCAATGTATTGGTATTTTAGATTAATAAAATTAACTACAAATCGGTCCCAATTCGCTTCCGCTAACGGAATTAGGGAATTTCAATCCTTCACAATGGATGTTGATGTTGATGAGAGTGAGACATATGGATTTGCACATTCATTCTCAAGTGTCGAGATGATAGCACCAAATTTGGTGCTAATTATTTCTGTAAATTTTGCTTATCCTAATGCTATTATTTGTGATAATTGACTAATTTTGAGTCTTATTGATCTATTGGTCGTTTTGGTGTTCTCGAGATCAAGAAGAACATTTTGGTAATTAAAAGTAAACAGGGACAAAAATTTAGCCATTTTCCCGAGAGCTAGCGTCGAGACGTTGCAAATATGGCATCTCGACGCTACGGAAATCAGAAGCGGGCCAAATCACCGTCAGCATCTCGACACTGGCCTCAGCATCTCGACGTTGTCACTTATTATAAAAAGACAGTTTCACAATTAGGACATAATTCTCCTCTCCCTCTTTCGATTTCAGCCGCTTTTCTTCCCCAAATTCTCGGTAGTTTTCATATTTCATAGGTTTTAGAGTATATTTCTTAGTTTTTCATGGTGGATCGAACTCGGGAGCGAGGTTCGGCATTCCAAATGACGGGCTAAGCTCATTTATCATGTAATTGGGACTCATGGTTGTAAGTTTAGATTTATTTTAATGAGGTTTCTGTTCTTTATTGCTTGATTAATTTATCTTTGTAATTCTAGCTCCGCGTTATTAATTTAGCAATGTTAGGTGAGATTGACAACCTCGACCATGGGTTGTTAAATTCATATGCTAATTAAAAGTAGTAAAAAAGGATAGCATGTTGCTAGTTTGGGATTGATTTCTTAGATTTAGTACCTTGGCATGTGTCCTTGGGCTAGGATATTTACTTGTTGTGTTTTAGGCGCATTATCCCTAGAATGCATGCATAGTTAATCTGGCTAGTCCCAATGCAACCTTGATTTGATTAATAGGCTTGTTAATTAGATTTGGGTTAGAATCAGGTTAAGTGCATTGGTTTGTCCGTGGATGTGGACACGACTCTCATGGCTATTCCAGGAGTACGCCGAACTTAGGTAATTAATTGAGACTTTTAGTAAATCGATGAATTAAATAACCAAACTTGCACCCAAGAACCAATTGCATGATACCGAGGTGAGATTTACCATTCCATATTTTTCTTGCACTTTTAATTTCTTGCAATTTATTTTCCTCATCTTAATTATTTTCTCCAATCTCCCATTCCCATTTGGTTACATATAAACATAAAAGAACTTAGAAATAAAACCAACTGTTCCCTGTGATTGACTGATAGCGGGCAGAAATGTCGTTATTTTAGTCCTAAAATATTAAGCTTTTTAGTGCTTTAATCGTGTTTTTATTGACAAATTCTAATTTAATTTATTATTTTGTCCTAAGGAGCACTTTGTGGATTTTTGGTGGAAAAATGCTCTAAAATGAGCTATCCAACCCAAATTTCCATTCATGGGTCAAAGGGGGAGCCCAAGAAGTCAACCATTCAAAGAAGATCAAAAAAGAAATGAAGAAAGGCCCAAATCTGCGCCAGAACATCTGCATAGCGTCAAGACGCTGGGGGACAGCGTTGTCCCATTTCTTGGCCAGCAAGTTGGGTGACGTCACAGCGTCGCGACGATGTGCCGATAGCGTCGCGATGCTGTCCTATTTCTAGGCCTATATAAGGCCTCCCTTGGTGCCCATTTTCATCATCAATCATTCCATATCCTCTCCTTCCTTCCCTTCCTTGGCTCTTTTTGAGCCTTCTATCGAGGCTTTTTAGCCTTTTTGAGAGTTCTTAGTGGGAAAATTTTGGGGAGCTTTGGGGAGCACTCTAGGAGGCTCAAGGCGTGCTCGGAGGGACTCTAAGCGCTAGCGACGGGGTCTTCGACGGTCATTTCCTTTCCTTTTATTTTGCTCATATTTATGCTTTCCATTGTATATTTTGTGGATATTTTAGCCATGTATAGCTAAACCCCAATTCGGGCTCTTGAAATGAAAATATATAGTTAAATGTTATTATAATTGCCTCTCTCTTGCCCTCTTTTACTAATTATTTGTATGGATGCTCGTAATGCTGTATGCAATCTGGCCAGTTGTATATTGATTTGATTCTTAATGGAAACTCGACGGAGAGAAATTAGGACAGATCATAATCCATGCAACTAGTTTAATTTCCCGTCGTGACAACGAGATTAGTTGATTAAGCTTAGATTCCTAAAATGAATCAGAGCGTAATAATTAACGAATTTTAATGGCGCTAAGGACACTTAGGTTGTTAAAATGGATTAATTAGATTAGGGGAAACTGACAGGAGATCCTATGTGACTAACGGAGATTCTAGGAGTATAATTCGTTGGGCAATGAGATAGGTTAATTGTAATAATTATTTAGCTATTAATTGATTTTCAAGACCCCGCTTCTCACTAAAAACTCTTTCTCCACATTTTATTTTTTCCTTGATTGATAAAATTTTTAATCTTTAATTGCTTTAATTTTAAAATTCCTTTTATTTCATGTTTTGGTCCCTAAATATTATTTCCTCCAAGTATTTTTAGTGTTCAAGAATTTATTGCTTTGCTTAATTTTCGCTTCACCTCCCTGTGGATTCGATACTTGGAATATTTTCGTTTTATATTACTTGTGGCCCGTGCACTTGCGGTTGGCAACATTGACCCCGACCACTATTGCTACAAGTTAGCTTTAGGTGTTGGTGATTATAAATTTATTTGACCCGGAGCCTCGACAACTCTGGCTCGTCAAGAGACTACCACCTTTGATAAGGAGTCAGAGATTGATGTGTATTTATTAGAAAGTCTTGCTAAGGATGATAGTACACAATGTATTCGGGCGCAAGTCCTGCAGGCAATGGAGCACTTGGGTAGTTCAGTGTCTGTTGGGTTTCCAGAGTGAGTAAAAATAAGATATAAAAAGACTCTAGAACTCTGTGCAAGTATACACAGTCCGCAACAAGTAATAAGTATTTATCGAATCCAAGGTCTGAACTAGCTTTCACTTTATCTATTTTGTTTAGTTTTTCAATGGTTTCAAAAATGGTTAAAATGATTGGTTTTTATAGAATGCTGAAGCAAAAGAAATGACAGAGCAGAAAGTAAACAAATAGGCAGACAGATTAGAAACAGGCGCTGGTCAGGATTAGTAATTGTTTTAAAAGATGCTCTAGCAATATTATTGATCATGCAAAACTCTCGCAGTCTTATTAGCAGATTCCTCCCGGAACTCTGGATTTTTTAGAATATGTTTCAACTCCAATGAAGCTCTACCGATCATGCACTAGGCAACTGGCTATCCCTAGCTCAGTCACTGGCGTTCACCAATACACAATGATCTAGTGTGATTAACTACCACACACTCCCTAAATCATCCCTGAAACTAGAGAGAGGTATTCATATCGGCTGGCCAGGCGAGCATAAAATAGAAATGAACACAACAATTAATCAAGATGCACAGAATCAATATTTATTATTAGAGATTAAACACGACAACTACATGTTCCTAACCAATGCCTAAAGCTACTTAGTTCATAAAATGCATGGAAACACACGTTACAATCTGAGTAAGCATATCCATATTCACAAAATAATACAAGAAAATATTAATTCCCTTGATCAGCTTGCAAATGATGGTTTCCTTGATGGTCTCCAATCTCTCCTCTATTCGGCTCCCAAAGGTGGAAGTAACCTTTCCAAGAATGGAATGTTTCTCCCAAAGATGGAATGAATTTGACTTGGGCGGCTATCTCCTTTTATAGAGTTGAGGAAAGCTTGAATTAGGTTGACCTAGACACGTGGATGGCTCTCCTTGCTCCTTTATCCCGAGATTAGCTTAACAGAATTTAGTTTGTTAAATTGGCTAACGAGCTGTGACATGGCAGTTTTTGCTCCCAGCTTTGCTCCAGCACAGATTTTGCTCCCTTAAGTCGCTCAGCAACATATTCTGCACAAAATAATTTCCAAAGCTTCCATTCTTCCAAATGGGTTAAAACATATAATATCTATGTAAAAGCAACCCTATTTAGCACAAATGATGCACAAATCAACATAGAAATAAGGTCTAAATACCTCCCTTTTGGAGAGTTATCAGTGTCCTAAGCTGAATTCAGAATGTAGAGGGGTAGCTTGAATCACTTCTTGTGGAGGAGGAAGTTTATTGGAAGCAGAGATCTTAGGCCTCGCGTAGGAGGAGAGGTAATAAGATAAAGGGTTTGGAGGATAATGATGGGGTGTGACAGCAGGATACAAACAGAATTTTGGGGCTGATAGAAGGATTATTCGAGCACATTTATATGACGTCACATCCTTCGATTGAGGATCTGGAACAGGTCTCGAGTTCTACCAACGCTCGTGGTTTGTGGTGGGTTCTGATGTGGTTCAGTGCTATCTGAACATCCTGAATAATAGGGTCTTTTCGACTCCTTTAAATGAAACGATGATTGTATTGATCCCAAAAAAGAAGTGCCTCAGGCGTATTACAAAGTACCGACCTATATCTCTATGCAATGTGACTTACAAACTGGTGTCAAAGGTGTTGGTGAATCATATGAAAAGTATGAAAGCCCTACGCAGCGGAAGATTTTCAGAAACCACACTGTATTTCTATTTTAATTAAAATACCAATACGGTTTGCAAACAATTTTACAGCAACATATATTCATAAATAAAGCTGTAAACTAATTATAAAACATGCATTTTAAGGATCAAAACCCTAGATCTAATCTAAAGAATGATCATAATGATCAAAGGCTAAGAAGGACTTACTTTCACTGAAGATCTTCACCGAAAAACACCTTTTCTCGTCTATGATCGTGAAAATACAGCAGCCCTTTTTTTTCTTCTTGTTGGAAATTCACCACGAAATCACTACCACCAAGTAACACCGGTATCCTCCAAAGGATTATAGGTTATGGTTGCTTGTGGGAGCCAAATATCACTAAGGGAATTTTCTCTGTAAAGCTATGGAAAACCAAAGAGTGAGAGAGAGAGCAAAAGAATCGTGAGAGGCCACACCCTAATCGACTGACAGATAGGAGAGATAACGGATGATCAATAACCTCCCTAAAAATCCTCTCCAATCGTGGACCAAGAGTAAGTTAGTGGAGTTGACAAATTCTTATCAGTTAAAACTGATAAGATTAATAATTATTAATTAAAAAATAAAATTAATAATTAATTAACGAATTAAATTAACAATTAATTTAATTAATTACTTATATAAATCATATTTATACAAATATGCCCACATAACCTATAGTTTTAATGTAATTCAATTAAATCAAATTAAATTAAATTAAATTAAAACAATTGATTAATTAATATTATAATTAAATATCAAATATTTAATTATATTTCTCTCATTTAAACTATAGTATTAATGTGCATCTAATGTGCATTAATTATAACCTATAGTTTCAATATGAATCAAATTCATATTTTAAACTTAATATTTGAACCCCTTCGAATATACAATTTTCCCTTGGAAATTTACCTCAACGCCCTAAATGAGCTACCGGTGGAACCTAATGGACCTACAGATCAGAAGCTCCAACGATATAAGATGAATTGGCTAAACTCATTAACCAAGTTAATCAATGTTCGTTAACTGTGGTTCACTCCACTAAAGAACCACAACTGCACTCTTCTCACTGCAGATATATTTATGTGTCCACGGATATTGACCAATAACAGCAAGTTGGTCCTTCACGTGTGTTCGTACCCCAGCTAGGTCAAATTACCGTTTTACCCCTGGGTTACCTCTTTATCCTTAAGTACCCGTGTTCCTCTAATGAACAACCTGTTTGAGGTCCAACCAATAAACAGGAGTCCCTCACGTGCCATAGAGAGGGCAGGGCCCATTGTTCAAGACCCGGAGACACCACTTAAGGGAACACACCTCTACTTACCCTAGAGCCGGGAAGGAGTGAATTTCATCTTGTGTGATTATGTTCCCAACTCCCCACTTGGTTTTGTCCCCAAAATGTTAGGCTTATCGAGTCGACGTGAAGGCCACTCTCACCCATACAAATCAAAGGACAATCCCTTGTGAACAGGAGTTCATAACTGTTGGGTTTCCAGAGTGAGTAAAAATAAGATATAAAAAGACTCTAGAACGTTGTGCAAGTATACACAGTCCGCAGCAAGTAATAAGTATTTATCGAATCCAATGTCTGAATTAGCTTCCACTTTATCTATTTTGTTTAGTTTTTCAATGGTTTCAAGAATGGTTAAAATGATTGGTTTTTATAGAATGCTGAAGCAAAAGAAATGACAGAACAGAAAGTAAACAAATAGGCAGACAGATTAGAAACAGGCGTTGGTCAGGATTTAGTAATTGTTTTAAAAGATGCTCTAGCAATATTATTGATCATGCAAAACTCTCGCAGTATTATTAGCGGATTCCTCTCGGAACTCCAGATTTTTTAGAATGTGTTTCAACTCCAATGAAGCTCTACCAATCAAGCACTAGGCAACTGGCTATCCCTAGCTCAGTTATTGGCGTTCACCAATACACAATGATCTAGTGTGATTAACCGCCACACACTCCCTAAATCATCCCTGAAACTAGAGAGAGGTATTCATACCGGCTGGCCAGGCGGGCATAAAATAGAAATGAACACAACAATTAATCAAGATGCATCAAATCAATATTTATTACTAGAAATTAAGCACGACAACTACATGTTCCTAACCAACGCCTAAAGCTACTTAGTTCATAAGATGCATAGAGGCACACGTTACAATCTGAGTAAGCATATCCATATTTACAAAATAATGCAAGAAAACGTTAATTCCCTTGATCAGCTTGCAAATGATGGTTTCCTTGATGGTCTCCAATCTCTCTCCTCTATTTGGCTCCCAAAATGGAAATGAGGGTGATCTCTTCCCCACAAGTGGAACGAATTTGACTTGGGCGGCTATCTCCTTTTATAGAGTGATAGGAGGCTTGAATTAGGTTGACCTAAACACGTGGATGGCTCTCCTTGCTCCATAAATCCGAGAATAGCTTAACAGAATTTAGTTTGTTAAATTGGCTAACGAGCTGTGACGTGGCAGTTTTTGCTCCAGTTTTGCTCCAGCACAGATTTTGCTCCGTTAAGTCGCCCAGCAACATATTCTACACAAAATAATTTCCAAAGCTTCCATTCCTCCAAATAGGTTAGAACATGCAATATTTATCTAAAAGCAACCCTATTAAGCACAAAAGACACACAAATCAATATAGAAATAAGGTCTAAATAACTCCTTTTTGGAGAGTTATCACACCCCCAAACGGTAAAATCCGGATTTTTAAACGCCCATGGTAAACAATAATGCGCTGTCCAACAGCTAAGCCCTTTGATCTTCCCTATGTGACACATGTCTCCATCAGATGGCTCATGCAATTAACCTGCCCACAGAAAATTCAAAATCCAAACGGTAAAAGTAATTAATTCAAAACAAAACTCTTCCCCTTCGGACGAGAGATTTGCTTCGGCCATAAAGTTGTCGTAACAACCTTCCGATCAAAACAAATCTTAGATACGGACGAATTTAAAATCAAATCAAATCAAGAAATTTGAATTAACCGCTTTAGTCAAATCTTATTATTATTCAAAACCGAATAAATTAGGAGAAATTTTATTCTGATCTAATCTAAATAGAAATTTAAATAACAAAAAATAAAATCTAAATATAATCTAATCTAATCGGAAAAACTAAATTACCAAAAATATTAAAAATATTCAAAATCATGATAAAATCTACGGAATTAAAAATAACACCGAACTTAAAATAAATCATACAAAATTGAAACAAACCAAATCGAATCCTAATTCAAATTAAAATCAAATCATATCAGCGAGAAAATAAAAACAAACACTGGGAGCTCAAAATATTGCTCTACGAAATGCTCCCGTAAATATCTGGTTCTCTCATTCATCAACCAGCTTTAGGGAAGGATATTTTGTCTGGAACTCCTCTCCCCAATAATGCTTCACACGCTGTCCATTCACCTTGAACATTCTCCCATCTTTTTCATCCTGCAAAGTAATTGCTCCATGGGGAAAAACTTCAATCACAATAAATGGCCCTGACCATTTAGATTTTAGCTTCCCAGGAAACAATTTTAATCTAGAATTATAAAGCAAAACTTTCTGACCTTTGACAAACTCTTTAGGTTTAATTTTCCTGTCATGCCACAACTTAGTCTTTTCTTTATACATTTTCGAATTTTCATTAGAAAATTGGCGAAATTCCTCTAACTCGTTAAGCTGCAGCATTCTTATTGCTCCTACACGACTCAGATCAAAATTTAATTTCTTCAAAGCCCAAAACGTTTTATGCTCAAGCTCTAATGGTAAATGACAAGCTTTCCCATATACCAACCTATAGGGAGACATGCCTAGAGGAGTCTTATAGGCTGTCCTATAAGCCCAAAGAGCCTCATCCAACCTAAAAGACCAATCCTTCCTAGATGGATGAACTACTTTTTCTAGAATTGATTTAATTTCCCCATTACTAATTTCAGCTTGACCTTTTGCTTGTGGGTGATAAGGGGTAGCTATCCTATGCTTGATCCCATACTTAGCTAAAAGCTTAGTTAAGATATTATTAACAAAACATATACCCTCATCACTTACTAAACCTCTAGGTGTCCCAAATCGCGCAAAAATGTGCGATTGAAGAAACCTTGATACTGTCTTGGCATCATTCTGATGGCATGCAATGGCCTCCACCCACTTGGACACGTAATCAACTGCCAATAAGATAAAAACATTACCATTAGAAGGGGGAAATGGCCCCATAAAATCAATACCCTATACATCGAATAATTCAACTTCCAAAATGTAAGTAAGAGGCATTTCATCTCTAGGCCCTAAGTTTCCTCTCCTTTGGCAGGCATCACATTGCTTGTAGAACACATGGGCATCCTTAAACAAGGAGGGCCAGAAGAATCCACAATGCAAAATCCTCATAGCTGTCCTCTGACCGCTGAAATGGCCTCCATACGGCGAAGAGTGACATTGCTCCAGGATTTCTTTTGTCTCATCACCTGAAACACACCTACGAATAATACCATCAGAGCATTGCTTATACATAAATGGCTCATCCCAATAAAAATATTTCGCATCATGCTTAAAGTTCTTCATCTGCCTCCAATCCATATCAATAGGAGTGACTCCCTTGACCAAAAAGTTAGCAATATCAGCATACCAAGGGACATCCTTCACTACCTTTACCTCAACAGCAAAAAGCTGTTCATCTGGAAAAGAATCTGAAATGGCAGATTGCTTCAGCAAAGATGATGTTGGATCAAGACGAGACAAATGATCTGCAATGACATTCTCTGATCCCTTCTTGTCCTTTATCTCCAAGTCGAATTCCTGCAATAATAAAACCCAACGAATTAGTCTAGGCTTTGCATCTTTCTTAGACATTAAATACCTTATTGCTGCATGATCCGTGAAAACCATGACTTTGGATCCAACCAAATATGGCTGGAATTTCTCAAAGGCAAACACAACAGCTAACAACTCCTTTTCAGTAGTTGTATAGTTGACTTGTGCCTCATTTAAAACCCTGCTTGCATAGTATATAGGATGGATAAATTTGCCTTGCTTTTGCCCCAGCATAGCACCTACCGCAGCATCACTCGCATCACACATTACCTCAAATGGTAAACTCCAATTAGGTGCACAAAGAATGGGTGCTGAGATTAAAGCATCCTTTAAAGTCTCAAAAGCCTTCCTACAATCTGCATTAAAGTCAAAAACATGATCAGTGCACAATAAGTTACAAAGAGGTTTACTGATTTTTGAAAAATCCTTTATGAACCTCCTATAAAATCCAGCATGACCTAAAAAGCTCCGAATCCCTTTCACTGAATTCGGTGGTTCTAGTCTCTCAATAACCTCAATTTTTGCTCGATCAACTTCTAAACCATTCTTAGAAATCCTATGACCTAACACAATGCCCTCCTTCACCATGAAGTGACATTTCTCCCAGTTGAAGACTAGATGGGTATCCTCTCATCTTTTTAACACCTTACCTAAATTATCCAAACAACTTTGAAAAGACCCTCCAAAAACTGAAAAATCGTCCATAAATACCTCAACAGTGGACTCAATCATATCAGAAAAAATTGCTAACATACACCTCTGAAATGTTGCTGGAGCATTGCAAAGGCCAAAAGGCATTCGCCTAAAAGCAAACGTCCCATAAGGGCAGGTGAAAGTGGTTTTTTCCTGATCCTCAGGAGCAATAGTAATCTGGTTATACCCAGAATAACCATATAAAAAACAGTAGTAGGCCTGACCAGCCAATCTATCCAACATCTGGTCAATAAATGGTAGAGGGAAATGGTTCTTACAGGTAGCTTTATTAAGCCTCCTGTAATCCATGCAAACCCTCCAGACAGTTACTGTCCTGGTTGGGATCAACTCATTGTCTTTATTGCTCACCACCGTGACACCTCCTTTCTTAGGGACACATTGAACAGGGCTTAGCCAACTGCTATCTGCAATTGGATAAATAATACCAGCATCCAACCATTTTATCACCTCCTTTTTAACAACCTCTTTCATTGCAGGGTTAAGCCTTCTTTGTTGCTCAATACTCCTAAAGGATCCCTCCTCTAGAGTGATTTTGTGCATACAGAAAGATGGGCTAATTCCCTGAATGTCAGCCAATGTCCAACCTATTGCCTTGCGATATTGTTGCAGCAATTTTATTAAGGCCTCTTCATGCTCCAGCATTAAATCTGACGCAACAATAATGGGAAACGTCTCACCCTCCCCAAGATACACATACTTTAGATGATCCGACAAGGGCTTCAAATCTAAAGTGGGTGCCTCAATCAGGGATGGCTTAATAGGAGGAGCCTTCCTTTGATCTAAATCTAAAGACTCAAAAACATCCTCACACCTAAACACCTCTTTTTCATTTTTTCTTTCTAAACAACAAACTTCTAAATCCTCTACACTAACCTCTCCATGATCTTCCAAATGCTTGTCAGCCGAATCCTGCATTGTGACAGAAGAGATTGTCGCGGTCTCTTGTCAAATAAATTTATAATCCACGATTCCTAAAGCTAACTTATAGCAGTAGTGGTCGGGGTCGATCACAGGGAACAATCAGTTTATTTCTAAATTCTTTTGTGTTTTTTGAGGTAACCAAAAAGGGGGGTTTATGGGTAAAAAGGAAAAATTAAATGCAAGGAAAGTAAAGGCGGGGTTAGTTGATCTTACCACGAGGATCACTGTAATCGGGGTTGAACTCGGTGTTAAGTTTGATTAATTTCATTCATCGATTATCGATTGATTTTAATTAACTATCTAAGTCCGGCGTACTCCGGCAACAAACCGAGAGCCATGATCCAACTATCACAAACCTGCAAACGCTAAGTTTGATTCTAGTTTAAATTAATTAATTGGCCTATTAACTAATCTAAACCGCATTGGGATCTAGCCGAATTAATTCACATGCAACGGGCAACAAACCACAATTACAATTGATTAAATCATTTTGTTCTAGGGATGCATGCGTATAATTATAACGTTAACCTATTTGCTACTTAGATTTAGCAAGTAAATTTAGAGAGGGCGCGGTCAAGGTTGTCAATCTTTCCTACCACAATCTAAACTTGTATGAAAAGAACTAAAATCACAAAGACAATTAACTAAGTAATTAAGAATAGAAATCTCATCAAATTGAATCAAACTTACAAACCGAGGTCCCGGTTACAACGATCCTAACTTAGTTGGCCATAGACAAGCACCTCCAAGCTCGAGGCTCGATCAACTGACCCTTAGACTAAGAAAGCTTAAAAGAACTCTAGAAAAGTAAAGAGAAAGGTGGCTACAATTGATGAATTTTGGGATTCAAGGGATGATTCTAAACCTACACCAAAGGCCTCTATTTATAGAGTTTCTTGGCCTTCAATTCGTGGTAGAATGGTGCTGAATTGGGTCTTCAAAGAAGGAAAATTTCCAGCCAAAATAGGAAAAAATTAATTCTGGAAAACAGCCTAGCGTCGCGACGCTGTGCGGCAAGCGTCTCGACGCTGTCTCTTCAATTTTGGAAAATATTTCTCTGATTGCCCTAGCGTCTCGACTCTGTGAGGCAATCGTCTCGACTCTGATGACGAGCGTCTCAACGCTGCGACGGCTCCAGGGGCAGAATGGTCATTTTACGCTCCGGTTTCGCTCGTTTTAGCCCCGAATTGCTTCCAAAGCTCCGGTGAGGACTTATAGACATATTATACTCATTTTAAAGAATTTTTCTCAAGGAATTCAACTAAGATAAGAAAATTGGGAGATTTTAAGTGTATAATAAATTAGACCGATCACATTGTTGTCTCAACAATTGTGTTCTCCAGAATCCTAATGAAAGAGCAATCTTCCATTTCGTCTGGATACTTCATGGCCTTAAAAACATTAAATTTTACTTCCTCATTGTTAATTCCCCTTTTTGAACATCTATCAACGCCCTACCAGTATCCAAAAATGGACGACCTAAAATAATTGGGACATCTTTACCAGCCTCATAGTCCAAGATAATAAAATCAACAGGAAATATGAATTTATCTACTTTCACTAAGACATCCTCAATTTTACCCTCTGGATATGTGATAGACCTATCAGCTAATTGGAGTGTGACTGTGGTGGGCCTAGCTTCACCAATACCTAGCTTTCGATAGACCGAAAGAGGCATAAGGTTAATGCTTGCACCTAAATCACAGAGTGCTCTACCTAACTCTTTTCCACCTATTGACACAGGTATAATAAATGACCCTGGATCCTTAGCCTTGGTTGGTAGCCCATTCTTAAGAATAACACTACATTCCTCAGTAAGAGATACAGTTTCAAACTCACCTAACGTCTTCTTTTTAGTTAAAATATCCTTGAGAAATTTAGCATAATTAGGCATTTGCTCTATAGCTTCTACTAACGGGATATTTATATGCAATTACTTAAGAATCTCCAAAAACTTCTTAAATTGACCATCCTGATTCTTAGGCCTTTGCCTTTGTGGAAAAGGTAGAGGTGGTACATAGGGTGGGGGCGGCACATAAGGTGGTTCCACATCTGGTACAGAGCCAGATGCTCTAGCATCTTTGTTGCTGCCTCCAATACCCTGACCAGACTCCAACTCTTTCTCAACAACAACATTTTTATCACAATTCTTTTCTATATCCTGGGTTTTACTAGGCTCTTTTCTTTCCTCTAGTGGCTTTCCACTCCTAAGAGTCACTGCCTTTACCTGCTTCTTACCTTCCCTTCTAGGTGTTCAGTATCTGAAGGAAGTTTCCCTTGAGGCCTTGTGTTGGGTTCCTAGAGTGAGTAACAATGCGATATAAAAATGCTCTAGAACACTATGCAAGTATACACAGTCCGGAGCAAGTAATAAGTATTATCAATCCAAGGTCTGAACTAGCTTCCACTTTATCTATTTTGTATAACTTTTTAATGGTTTCAAAGATGGTAAAAATGATTGGTTTTTATAAGAATAATGCTGAAGCAAAATAAATGACAGAACAAAGAATAAACAAATAGGTGAGATTAGAAACAGGTGCTGGTCAGGATTTAGTAATTGTTTTAAAAGATGCTCTAGCAATATTATTGATCATGCAAACTCTCGCAGTATTATTAGCGGATTCCTCCCGGAACTCCGGATCTTTTGGAATGTGTTTCAACCCCAATGAAGTACGACCGATCAAGCACTAGGCAACTGGCTACCCCTAGCTCAGTCACTGGCGTTCACCAATACACAATGATCGTAGTGTGATTAATCGCCACACGCTCTCTAAATCATCCCTGAAACTAGAGAGAGATATTCATACCGGCTGGCCAAACGGGCATAAAATAGAAATGAACACAACAATTAATCAAGATGCATAGAGTCAATATTTATTACTAAAGTTAAGCACGACAATCACATTGTGTCCTAACCAACGCCTAAGCTACTTAGTTTATAATATGCATGGAACCACACGTTACAATCTGAGTGAGCATGTCCATAATCACAAGTTAATAAAAGGAAATATTAATCCCCTCGATCAGCTTGCAATGATGGTCTTCTAGGTGGTCTCCAATCTCTCTTCTCTATTCGGCTCCCAAAGGTGGAAGGAACTTCCCAAGAATGGAATGTTTTCTCCCAAAAGTGGAATGAATTTGACTTGGGCGGCTACTCCCTTTTATAGAAGGATAGGAGGCTTGACTTAGGTCAACCTGGACACGTGTAGGGCTCTCCTTGCTCCTTTATCACGAGAAAAACTCAACAGAATTCAGTTTATGAAGTTGGCTAACGAGCTGTGACGTGACACTTCTGCTCCTAGTTTTGTTGCAGCACAAAATTTGCTCCCTCAAGTCGCCCAGCAACAGATTCTGCACAAAATGATTTCCAAAGCTTCCATTCTTCCAAATGGGTTAAAACATGTAATATACATCTAAACCAACCCTATTAAGCACAAAAGACACACAAATCAATATAGAAATGAGGCCTAAATAACTACCTTTTGGGCAGTTATCACACCCCCAAACTTGAACTATTGCGCGTCCCGAGCAATACTAACCAACCTCCCCTTAAGAATTCAAAACATTAGACAAAGCACAGCTTAATCAAAACAGATAATCCAACACTACCTTCAACCTTTACCTGAGCATTCTGCAAAACCAAGGACTGCTGCAGCAAAATAATTCTTCCGGCATGGACAAATAATCACCACTTTTAACTCAATTCTAAGAACTTGCCACAGCTTAGCTCTATTATCAGACATATCAAAACACATTTTCAAGGGGTTTATATTTTTGTTTTCCAAACTTAAAGCAGCCTTACAATCATAAGCTCTTAAGCATGGGATAACCCACTTTATGGTGCAGTATACCCTTGCCTCAAACTCATCACCCACTAGGCTAAATACTCTTTGTAAAACTCAAAAATCCTTAGTTATTCTATCTCTTGCCCCTCAGAATGGCAACATTTTATGATGAAGCTCACCTAAGTTCTGGGAGACAGAAAAACTGCTGGACTATCATTCATCCTTCAAAACTTTTGCTCCATGAATTTTCTCAGCAAGATTTTCAACAATCACTTTTTTCAGCAAATAATTTTTCATAATTTTTCACATTTCCTAGGTCACCTTTTGACGCGAAGACAAACTGTGGGTATCACAAGTGTCCCCGGTTACTCAATAACCTAACAAATTATTTAATGAAGGAGAGGAATGCTCGAGCAAAACAATTGGAGTAGCAAAAAGTCCCCCAAACTTGAATTATTCATTGTCCCCAATGAATTATCAGTTTTTGCAATTATACCCCCAAACTTAAATTTTCCTATCTGAATTCTAAAACTAAGCGTGGGACTAGACCTAAGCTTAAAGTGGATCACATAAGTCAACACTAGCTCCAGAATTTTCTTTGCCGCTGCAACGACCAGGCCAGAGAAAATGCCCAAGCAAAAGGTTTCTGAAGATCAGAATTCCTTGATCTAATTAAGCTTAGCCAGTCCAAGCTTCCAAAATTCAGAAGGAATTAGTTAAGTTAGATTTACTCAGTGCTTATGGAACAGAAATAACTTCGGAAATTTCATTAAAAGCATAGAAAAGAAATTACATAAGCAGAGATATATTTTTAGCAGCAGAAAAATTAAAAAGAAACAAGCAAACATATTATCAAGCGGGGTCAGATATGCGCGAGCAAACAAAAATGGAAAAACAAAAGTAATGCTCGCTCAAAATCATCACATAAGTCAGTCTTCCTGACCCTGCTCTTCATCATCCTCCTCTTCTCTTTCAACAGGTGGGGGTGGAATCCAAGGGTTCAAAAGATCCTCAGGGAATGCTGGAAGGGCTGGATACGGCTTGGAAAAATTTTCTTGCAGCGCCTTCTTCAGATTGGCATCACGATTTCTAACATAGTTCCAGAAGGTTAAAGCTTGCCTCTCGGCAAACTCTTGCCTGCTGGCCGAAAGTGCCAGTTGTTCTAAAACCGTGTTGATGCCGTAGATAAGCCCACCTTGACGTGCCTCCTGCATACGCTGAAGCCGCGCCAAGTTAGGCGTATCTATAATTCCCTTGTCAAACAGGATAACATCTCCCTCATCCACTGGAACCCCTACTCTTCTGCAAAGCATCGTGATTGTGTTCAGAAAGAACAGTTTCCCCACTTTCTTTTTCTAACAACCAGAAATCTCATTAACAATCATCTTCCCTACATCAATGCTAAGAGACCGCAAAATCGTGAAAGCCAGAAGAACCCGTTCCCTCGAGACCGTCGAGTCATGAGTCGTTGGAAGCATCCTCTGTCTGATAAATCCCATCCACGTGTTCGCTTCCCTCTTCAGATAAGTTGACTGAAATGTCATTTTCCCTGTCTTGGACAGCTGCCACTGTGCCCCTTCAATACCCACCTCCCGCACAGCATCACTTAACTGCTCATTAGATGGCGCTACAGCTATCTCATTATAAGCTGCATGGGGGAAATTCTGAAGGTTATACAGTGCATTGATAGCACTAGGACTCCAGTCTACCTCGACTCCTCGAACAATCACCTGGAAACCATCCTCTTTATCAATATTAGCATAAAATTCACGTACCACCTGTGCGTTTACAGACTCAGGCTTCGCACAAAACAACTCCTAGCCATGGTCTGCAATGTCGGTCCTCAGAAAATGTGGAAGATTACCGCTAAATGCTCTTCAAACAGGAAGTCTCTTTTCAGCAGCTCAGCGTATTTTGCTCTGGCAAAATTGTTGATGAAGCGACCATGTTCTTCTATTTCATCAGGTTCCTCCGATGCTTCAGCAACACTTTTGCCCTTTTCTGCCCTTCACTTGAGCAACCGCTCTTCCTCAGCCTTTTTCTCTGCCTCTTCTCTTGCTTTTTCCTCGGCTTCCTTCTTCTCACGTTCTACTCTCTCTGCATTCTCTCTTTCAGAATCCGTGGTTGGAGCGAAGGAGTATCAGTTCGGACAACCCTAACGCGGCCTGCTTTCCTCTTAATCCGGCGACGTTTCGGTGCCTCTGGCATGATCAACTCCACTCGAGCCTCCTGCACTGGCTCATTATCCGTTACCTGAACATCTTCTGCCTGTTGCTCTTGCACATCCTCGGCCTGCTTTTCTTGAACTTCTTCTGAGATTTCTTCTCGAACCTCCTCGGTATTTTCCTCTCGAACTTCCTCTGTTTGCTCCTCTTGAACTGTTTCGGTATCCGCGACTCTCTGCTCGGCCTCCTCTGGGTTCTGTACATCAGGTCCTTGCTGGTCCTCTTCAACCACCGTGGCAGCGACATCTTCCACCACCTTCTCTATAACTTCTTGATCCTCAGCCCTTTGCTGCCTTCTCCTTCTTTTAGCTTCTTTTTCTTCTGGCGTCTTCTTCTTTTTCGTCTTAACTTTCGGTGCTTCGGGGGTCACGGGTACCTCTTCTTCCTCATGATCTCTCTGTTTTCTTGCTCTCGTTTTCACCATGGAAGACTCAAGGGGTTTACAGAGAATAGCAATAAGGAAAGAAAAATGAAAACGGCAAAGATTCGAAACAAGAAGACGAAGTGAAAAAAATACTTACCAGAAGCTGTTAATAAATAGGGCTCCAGCAAATTGAATCCTAACCGAAAGATTTTGCTTTCATTAATTAACATTACCGTTTAAAATCGCATGCAGCTTAGTGGAATTAAAACCATCAAACGGTAAAATCAGAATTCCAATCAGCCCATGGTAAATAAGTATATGTTGTCTAATGGTTAAGCCCTTGGATTGCCCCTGCGTGGCACGTGGCAGCATCATAATTCCTCATTCAATTTCCTGCACACGGAAATTCAAAAATTCAAACGGTAAAAATAATCAATCATTAACCAAACCCTTCCTATTCGGACGATTCGCTTCAGCCATAACTTTGCCGCAAAGACCTTCTGAAAAGATTACCTTAATAATCTTGGATACGGAAAATTTAAATTCAAAATAGAAAAAGAAAAATCAAATCCGGAAATTCAAATATTATCCGCTCAAATCAAATCTTTTTATTTTTACTATTCAAAACCGAATTAAATAAGGAGAAATTTTATTCAAATCTAATCTAAACAGAAATTTAAATAACCGAAAACCTAATTAAAAGATAATTCAAAGATAATTTAAATAAATAAATCAAATAAAGCGAAATCAAATCTACAAAAATAAATTCTACAAAATTATAAATATCAACGAAATTAAAATCAACCATGCAAAAAACCAAATCTATCCTCAATGAATTTAAAAACAAATCAGCGAAAAATAAAAACAAACACTAGGAGCTTAAAATTTTGCTCTGTAAAATGCTCCCGCAAAAATCTTGCTCTCTCAATCATCAACCAACCTTAGGGAAGGATATTTCGACTGAAACTCCTCTCCCCAATAATGTTTGACACGCTGTCCATTCACTTTGAACACTCTCCCATCCTTTTCGTCTTGCAAAGTAATTGCTCCATGGGGGAAAACCTCAATCACAATAAATGGCCCTGACCATTTAGATTTAAGTTTCCCAGGAAACAACCTTAATCTAGAATTATAAAGCAACACTTTTTGACCTTTGACAAACTCTTTAGGCTTAATTTTCTTGTCATGCCACAACTTTGTCTTTTCTTTATATATTTTCGCATTTTCATAAGAAAATTGGCGAAATTCTTCCAATTCATTAAGCTGCAGCATCCTTATTGCCCCTGCACGACTCAGATCAAAATTCAATTTTTTCAAAGCCCAAAACGTTTTATGCTCTAGCTCTAATGGTAAATGACAAGCTTTCCCATATACTAACCGATAGGGAGACATACCTAGAGGAGTCTTATAGGCTGTCCTATAAGCCCAAAGAGCCTCATCCAACCTAAAAGATCAATCCTTTCTAGATGGATGGACTACTTTTTCTAGAATTGATTTAATTTCCCTATTACTTATTTCAGCTTGACCATTAGCCTGCGGGTGATAGGGGGTAGCTATCCTATGCTTGATTCCATACTTAGCTAAAAGCTTAGTTAAGATATTATTAACAAAATGTGTACCCTCATCACTTATTAGAGCTCTAGGTGTCCCAAACCGCGCAAAGATGTGCGATTGGAGAAACCTTGAAACCGTCTTGGCATCACTCCGATGGCATGCAATGGCCTCCACCCACTTGGACACGTAATCCACTGCCAATAAGATGAAAACATTGCCATTAGAAGGGGGAAATGACCCCATAAAATCAATACCCCACACGTCGAATAACTCCACTTCCAAAATGTAAGTAAGAGGCATTTCATCTCTAGGCCCTAAGTTTCCTCTCCTTTGGCAAGCATCACATTGCTTGTAGAACCAATGGGCATCCTTAAACAAGGTAGGCCAGAAGAATCCACAATGCAAATTCCTCATAGCTGTCCTCTGACCACTAAAATGGCCTCCATACGGTGAAGAGTGACATTGCTCCAGGATTTCCTTTGCTTCATCACCTGAAACACACCTACGAATAATACCGTCAGAGCATTGCTTATACATAAATGGCTCATCCCAATAGAAAAATTTTGCATCATGCTTAAATTTTTTCTTCTGCCTCCAATCCATGCCAATAGAAGTGACTCCCTTGACCAAAAAGTTGGCAATATCAGCATACCAAGGGATCTCCTTTACTACCTTTACCTCAACAGCGAAAAGCTGTTCATTTAAAAAAGAATCGGAAATGGCAGATTGCTCCAGCAAAGATGATGATGGATCAAGACGAGACAAATGATCTGCAATGACATTCTCTGATCCCTTCTTATCCTTTATCTCCAAGTCGAACTCCTGCAATAATAAAACCCAACGAATTAGTCTAGGCTTTGCATCTTTCTTTGACATTAAATACCTTATTGCTGCATGATCTGTGAACACCGTGACTTTGGATCCAACCAAATATGGCCGGAATTTCTCAAAGGCAAACACAACAGCTAACAACTCCTTCTCAGTAGTTGTGTAGTTGACTTGTGCCTCATTTAAAATCCTGCTTGCATAATATATAGGATGGATAAATTTGCCCTGTTTTTGCCCCAGCATAGCACCTACCGCAGCTTCACTCGCATCGCACATTACCTCAAATGGTAAAGTCCAATTAGGTGCACAAAGAATGGGTGCTGAGATTAAAGCATCCTTTAAAGTCTCAAAAGCCTTCCTACAATCTGCATTAAAGTAAAAAACATGATCAGTGCACAATAAGTTACAAAGAGGTTTACTGATTTTGGAAAAATCCTTTATGAACCTTCTATAAAATCCCGCACAACCTAAAAAACTCCGAATCCCCTTCACTGAATTCGGTGGTTCTAATCTTTCAATAACCTCAACTTTTGCTCTATCAACTTCTAGACCATTCTTAGAAATCCTATGACCTAACACTATGCCCTCCTTCACCATGAAGTGACATTTTTCCCAATTAAGAACTAGATGGGTATCCTCACATCTTTTTAACACCTGACCTAAATTATCTAAACAACTCTGAAAAGACCCTCCAAAAACTGAAAAATCGTCCATGAATACCTCAACAGTGGACTCAATCATGTCAGAAAAAATTGCTAACATACACCGCTGAAATGTTGCTGGAGCATTGCAAAGGCCAAAAGGCATTCGCCTAAAAGCAAACGTCCCATAAGTGCAGGTGAAAGTGGTTTTTTCCTGATCCTCAGGAGCAATAGTAATCTGGTTATACCCAGAATAACCATCCAAGAAACAGTAGTAGGCCTGACCAGCCAATCTATCCAACATCTGGTCAATAAATGGCAGAGGGAAGTGGTCCTTACGGGTGGCTTTTTAAGCCTCCTGTAATCCATGCAAACCCTCCAGCTAGTTACAGTCCTAGTTGGGATCAACTCATTGTCTTTATTGCTCACCACAGTGACACCTCCTTTCTTAGGAACACATTGGACAAGGCTCACCCAATTGCTGTCTGCATTTGGATAAATGATGCCAGCATCCAACCATTTAATCACCTCCTTTTTAACCACTTCTTTCATTGCAGGGTTAAGCCTTCTTTGTTGCTCAATACTCCTAAAGGATCCCTCCTCTAGAGTGATTTTGTGCATACAAAAAGATGGGCTAATCCCCTGAATGTCAGCCAATGTCCAACCTATTGCCTTGCGATATTGCTGCAGTAATTTTATTAAGGCCTCCTCATGATCCGACATTAAATCTGATGCAACAATAATGGGCAACGTCTCACCTTCGCCAAGATACACATACTTTAGATGATCCGGCAAGGGCTTCAAATCTAAAGTAGGTGCCTCAATCAGGGATGGCTTAATCGGGGGAGCCTTTCTTTGATCTAAATCTAAAGACTCAAAAACATCCTCACACCTAAAAAATTCTTTTTCATTTTTTCTCTCTAAAACCTCTAAATCTTCTACACTAACCTCTCCATGATCTTCCAAATGCTTGCTAGCCGAATCTTGTATTGCTCTCTCAACAATTGTGCTATCCAGAATCCTAATGAAAGAGCAATCTTCCATCTCGTCTGGATACTTCATGGCTTTAAACACATTAAATTTTACTTCCTCATTACAGACTCTCATTGTTAATTCCCCTTTTTGAACATCTATTAACGCTCTACCAGTAGCCAAAAACGGACGACCTAGAATAATTGGGACATCTTTGTCAGCCTCATAGTCTAAAATAATGAAATCAACAGGAAATATGAATTTATCTACCTTTACTAAGACATCTATTAACTCTAGTTGGAGTGTAACTGTGGTAGGCCTAGCTTCACAAATACCTAGCTTTCGATAAACCGAAAGAGGCATAAGGTTAATGTTTGCACCTAAATCACAGAGTGCTCTACCTAACTCTTTTCCACCTATAGACACAGGTATAGTAAATGATCCTGGATCCTTAGCCTTGGGTGGTAGCCCATTCTTAAGAATAGCACTACATTCCTCAGTAAGAGATACAGTTTCAAACTCACCTAACCTCTTCTTTTTAGTTAAAATATCCTTAAGAAATTTAGCATAATTAGGCATTTGCTCTATAGCTTCTACTAAAGGGATATTTATATGCAACTGCTTAAGAATCTCTAAAAACTTTTTAAATTGACCATCCTGATTCTTAGGTCTTTGCCTTTGTGGAAAAGGTAGAGGTGGTACATAAGGTGGGGGCGGCACATAAGGTGGTTCCACATCTGGAACAGACCCAGATGCTCCAGCATCTTTATTGCTGCCTCCAGCACCCTGACCAGACTACAACTCTTTCTCAACAACAACAACATTTCTATCACAATTATTATCTATATCCTGGGTTTTACTAGGCTCTTTTCTTTCTTCTAGGGGTTTACCACTCCTAAGAGTCACTGCCTTTACCTGCTCCTTACCTTCCCTTCTAGGGTGTTCAGTATCTGAAGGAAGTTTCCCTTGAGGCCTTGCCTTCAGCTCATTAGCTAGCTGACCCACTTGCAATTCCAGGGCTCTCATTGAAGCTTGATTACTTTGAATTGCGGCGTCTGTACGAGCCATAAATTTTTTCATCATTGCTTCGAGAGAATTCCCCGAATTTTGCTGGGGCAAAGCCTGCTTATTTTGCTGGGGCAACACCTGCGTTTTAGCAAATCCCGGCTGGTTCACCTTTTGCTGCGTTTACACATTACTCCCTTTTCCTCCCCACGCGAAGTTGGGGTGGTTGCGCCAACCTGGATTATAAAAGTTAGAATAAGGGTTATTCCTCTGATTACCTACAAAAAACACAGAAGCTGGATTGCTGGGGCAAAACTCGTAGTTGTGGTTTTCACCACAATAGACACAAGCTTCCTCTGCAACTTGATTCACCACTGCAGCAGGCTCCACAACTGGCGGCTGTTGATGACTAATCACTGTCACATTCTTAAGAGCGTTAGCAATCATTGCAAGATCAGCCCTAATGGTGGACACACCATCAACTTCTAATACACTCTTAACCTTTTTATTTGTGCCTCTAACATCCGACCACTGACAACTATTAGTAGATATTCTTTCTAAAATTTCATAGGCTTCGTTAAAATTTTTTGCCAAAAGGGCCCCTCCAGCCGAAGCATCAACCATACCTTGAGTTACTGCGTTCAATCCATTGTAAAATGTTTCCATTTGAATACAATGTGGTAAGCCATGGTGGGGACACTTTCGCAAAAGCTCCTTAAACCTCTCCCAAGCCTCACTAAAAGTCTCATCTTCAAGTTGCCTAAACCCTACTATTTCACTCCTTAATTTAGCATTTCTATTAGGTGGGAAATATTTACTCAAAAATTTTTCAGCTAACTCATCCCATGTCCTAATTGATCCTGGAGCAAAAGAATTTAACCACGCCTTCGCTCCATCCCTAAGAGAATACGGGAACAAAGTTAATCTAAGAGCATCTCTAGGCACTCTTTGAATTACAAAAGAATCACTGACTCCTAGAAAAGACTTAAGATGTAAATGAGGGTCTTCAGATGACAAACCATGGAATTGACCCACGGTTTGCAACATCTGAAACATTACCGGTTTCATTTCAAAATTTGCCGCTTGAATTTGAGGACGTGCAATCCCTGGATTCAACTCATCAAATATTGGAAAAGCATAAGCTCGAATGGCTCTGGTCCTATCGTTCGCTACCAAGATAGGATTCTCAGCCTGATTATTTTGCTGCTCATTTTGCTCCAGCGGCGGGTTTTGCTGCAGCACACGATTCTGCTGGGGGTTCGCTAGACCTTCAGGACCCTGGGGTAGATGCGGCACGTCAGCCATTTGATTTTGCTGTCTACGCTGCTCTCTCCTTCTTATCCTGAATGTCCTCTCGATTTCTGGATCAAGCTCGAACCTCACCCCAGGCGGATCGCTCATGCACCAAACTCACACCTGCAAAAACAAAAGAAACAATCAAAAAGTTCTAGCACCAAACCACTAAAACACATACACAAAACAGATCAGATAAAAACTTATTCAAGTCCCCGACAACGGCGCCAAAAACTTGTTGGGTTCCTAGAGTGAGTAACAATGCGATATAAAAATGTTCTAGAACAATGTGCAAGTATACACAGTCCGGAGCAAGTAATAAGTATTATCAATCCAAGGTCTGAACTAGCTTCCACTTTATCTATTTTGTATAACTTTTTAATGGTTTCAAAGATGGTAAAAATGATTGGTTTTTATAAGAATAATGCTGAAGCAAAATAAATGACAGAACAAAGAATAAACAAATAGGTAGACAGATTAGAAACAGGCGCTGGTCAGGATTTAGTAATTGTTTTAAAAGATGCTCTAGCAATATTATTGATCATGCAAACTCTCGCAGTATTATTAGCGGATTCCTCCCGGAACTCCAGATCTTTTGGAATGTGTTTCAACCCCAATGAAGTACGACCGATCAAGCACTAGGCAACTGGCTATCCCTAGCTCAGTCACTGGTGTTCACCAATACACAATGATCGTAGTGTGATTAATCGCCACACACTCTCTAAATCATCCCTGAAACTAGAGAGAGATATTCATACCGGCTGGCCAAACGGGCATAAAATAGAAATGAACACAACAATTAATCAAGATGCATAGAGTCAATATTTATTACTAAAGTTAAGCACGACAATCACATTGTGTCCTAACCAACGCCTAAGCTACTTAGTTCATAATATGCATGGAACCACACGTTACAATCTGAGTGAGCATGTCCATAATCACAAGTTAATAAAAGGAAATATTAATCCCCTCGATCAGCTTGCAATGATGGTCTTCTAGGTGGTCTCCAATCTCTCTTCTCTATTCGGCTCCCAAAGGTGGAAGGAACTTCCCAAGAATGGAATGTTTTCTCCCAAAAGTGGAATGAATTTGACTTGGGCGGCTACTCCCTTTTATAGAAGGATAGGAGGCTTGACTTAGGTCAACCTGGACACGTGTAGGGCTCTCCTTGCTCCTTTATCACGAGAAAAACTCAACAGAATTCAGTTTATGAAGTTGGCTAACGAGCTGTGACGTGGCAGTTCTGCTCCTAGTTTTGCTGCAGCACAAAATTTGCTCCCTCAAGTCGCCCAGCAACAGATTCTGCACAAAATGATTTCCAAAGCTTCCATTCTTCCAAATGGGTTAAAACATGTAATATACATCTAAACAAACCCTAATAAGCACAAAAGACACACAAATCAATATAGAAATGAGACCTAAATAACTACCTTTTGGGCAGTTATCACCTTGCCTTCAGCTCATTAGCTAGCTGACCCACTTGCAATTCCAGAGCTCTCATTGAAGCTTGATTACATTGACGACAGCGTTAGCTCCTTTGCTTTCAATCCATCTGACTTTCTCCATTTTCTTAACCGCAATTCTTCATTTGGTTTAACCTTTATCTTCATTTCCTCAGATCTTAAGGAAAATTCCTTCGCATTTTCGACTTGCCGCAACTCAGCCTTCCACTTCTTTAGTCCATGCGTTTCAATGTAAGTTTGGGGGACAATGGGGACATTGTCCATATAAAGTTTGAGGGAGTCAGCGCATAAATATATAATTTAATAAATAATGTATGCGTTCCCCTAGGTATGTGGCATGTTTGTAGCCAAGGGCATTTATGACACCCATAGTTTGCCACTGCACGAAGACAATCGCAACCCATGAGCGTTTAAGGACAGTAAAAAAATGCAATGCCCGTAGTTGGATACCTTTCATCACAAATGTGGGTTAGCCAAAACGAAAGCATACGTTTTGATGTCCATTGCATTGATTGCTTTCTTAAAAAAAAAAAAAAAAAAAAAAAAAGTGAGTCATATATAACTTTATGCGCCCAGGACACGCAGGAGCAGATTGACTGAGTTAACGCAAGGAAGAATCTAAGCACAAGGGACTTTCTTTAAGCAATAAAGGAAATTTGACAAAAGTTAAATCTGTTTGGTAATACGCGCAAGAAAAAGAAAAAGAGGATGCCAAGATCGCATGCAATGAAGAGCTGAGTAACTGTCGCAAAGTGGATAATAGGCATTGCTTGAGGACAAACAATAGTTTAAGTTTGGGGGTTTGATAACTTGCACAAAGCAAGTTATTTGTTCTTTAAACTTAAGCTAAACAAGGCTGAAAGATCCTAAGATGCGTTATCTCAGCGGAAAAAGAAAGAGAAAAGTGATTGTTATAGGCGGCGAGCTATGTTCATGTATGCAGCAAGAAATTATAAAATATAGGGCGCAAACGCAAGCTAATTCATTTGTTTGTTTTAATTTTTTCTCAGCGCAGGCACACATCCCAAGATGATCAAGAGACAGAAAAGATGGATAAAAAGACAGCACTGACACAACTGAAGCAAATAGGCAAAAAAGGGGCTGAAAAGACGCAAGTTGGCTAATAATGATCAAACACAAGTTGCTAAATTACTTGGAGAATTCATCTTCCTCGCCTATAAATAGATGCCAAGAACATTGATAAAGGGAGGAGAAAGAGGAGATCACAAAGAAATCTCAAGAAGTTGCGATTAAAAGCAAAACTTACGTGCATAATGTTTCATATCATGATGTCTTATTTTGCTCGCATGAACTAATTTTTCTTCTTCAAGGCTTAGAGCAAGCACCTCATGCGGTGATAAGTATATTTTGTAAGCGCATATTTTGATTTAAATGAAACATTGATTGCTTTCTACTTAGTTGCGATAATCTTTTCATTACTAACTCCCGCTTGGCCAGCCGGATGCGGTAGCAGTGTGCTAAATCCCTGACAGGTAATGCGTGCGGACATCTCTAAGTAGAACGAGTTAGTGCATGACATGAGGTCTTGGTAGCGTGAAAATACTACCGCTGAAAGATAGTGCATGAATGAGCTTTGATTGCGTTGTGACCAACACAGTCCCTTGTAAGTTTTAAGAGAACTAAGCCCCACGCATGAACTAGCCAAACAATCAATTGATAGTTTAATGCCAAACGCATAAGGAGTACCGGAAGGGAAACTTTGTGATTTTTCTCACTTAGGCATTAATGGATCAATTAATCAAAGTATGCGCTACAAGATTCTTATAAACGCATGAGGTTGCAACCGCAAAAGTCTTGATACCATTCTCATTGTGATTTTTCCTTTAACTCTCATTGAATGTTTTGTTTTATGCAAAATATTACTTTTCAGTCATACCAACTCTCTTGTTTTTTTTTTAAAAAAAAATAATATTATACGTTTTGAGTTTCAATCAGTAAATATTGTTAAAAACTTTGTGCATATCCCTTCCCTGCGGATTCGACCCTGAACCCACCAGGTATTACTTGATTTTGTCAGTTTATACTTGGATTGATTAAAATCTACGATACTTCTTTATTAAAATACCAAACACTCTGACAACCAATCAAGTTTTTGGCGCCGTTGCCGGGGAAGGGCAACAGAAGTCTTTAAAAATTTTTTCTGATCTAACACTCCGTGTGATATTATCTGTTGTGTTCCCTGTGAGTCTTTTTTCTCCAGGTAACCAAAGGTTGTATGCGTGCCGCCCGACAAATTGATTTCGAAATAGATCCTGAAATTGATAGAACATATCACAGAAGAAGAAGAAATCGAAGAGCCCGAAGGAAACCAGAAGAAATGGCAGCACCCAACCAACAAAATAGACCATTAAATCCTATTCAAATGGCCGATGATAGGGCCAGAGGAATTAGAGACTACGCTGCCCCTGCAAACTGTAATTTTAATCCAAGGATAGTCCAGCCCACTCTAGAAACAGAAAGGTTTGAATTAAAACCTGTCATGTTTCAAATGCTGACAGCTGCAGGGCAATTTGGAGGAAGCCTAGCAGAAGACCCACATTCTCACCTCAAATCATTTTTGGATATTTGTAATAAATTTATTATTCCAGGAGTAACGCATGAGCAATTGCAGGTAATTTTATTTCCTTATTCACTTACAGATGCAGCGAAAGTATGGCTAAATCAGCAACCAGCAAACTCCATCGCAACATGGAATGATCTGGCCGAGAAATTTCTTGAAAAATACTTTCCACCCACCGCAAACTCTAGACTACGGAAGGAAATAATGACTTTCTCGCAAATGGAGGATGTAACGTTGAGTGAGGCATGGGAACGTTTCAAGAGCCTGCTGCAGAGATGCCCGCATCATGGATTTTCAATTGGAGACCTTCTATGTAGGTCTTAACAAGAACTCGCAAGTCTTGGTAGACTCATCCGCAAACGGTGCACTACTCAGAAAAACATATGACGAAGCTCACGCAATACTTGATCGGATTGCACGCAACAATTACGAGTGGGGCACTACGGAAGATAGAAGAAGGAGACCCATTAAAACCAGCTCTGGAAGCTTTGAAGTCGATCCAATAACATCGATCAACGCAAAGATAGATGCACTAACCACGAAAATGGATGCGCTTACTGCTAGTACAGCACCACTGATCACGCAACTCAACGCAGTCGGATGCGGGATTTGCAGAGAAGGAATTGCGTATGACCAATGTCCTTCAAACCCAGAATCAATTTTCTACATTGGACCGCAAGGAGCTGGGCGCAACAATCCATTTTCAAGCACATATAATCCAGGATGGAGAAATCACCCGAACTTTTCATGGAATGGTGGCGCGAATAAACAGCCACAACAATGAGTAAATCTTGCGCCCAGATTATTCAACACTAACAATGAACAATCATCGCAGGGACATTTTCAGCGCAACACAGACGGAGGAAACCAAAAAGCATCATCCTCGAATGCGTTGGAAACAATGATGAAGGAATTCATGGCCAGTCAAAAGGAATATATGGAAAAAATGATGCGGTGGTTCAGAGTCAAGCCGCATCTTTACGCAGTCTGGAAATACAAGTTGGACAACTTGCGTCAGAATTAAAGAATAGACCTGCAGGTGCGTTGCCCAGCAATACAGAGGATCCAAAGGGGAAGGAGCACTGCCATGCGGTGACTCTTCGCAGTGGAAGACAATTGCAGGTAAATGATCCGGTACTAACGCAGAACAATTTAACTAAAAACACAGCCACAGGAGATCATAGCCAGACGCAAGAAGAAAGAGTAACTGAGAATGAAGAATCCAAAAAGAAGGAGGCTCACGCAGAAAAGGAGCCTGACGCATATAAGCCCGCAATACCTTTTCCTCAAAGGTTGCGAAAGAAAAATGATGAGGCTCAATTCAAGAAGTTTTTGAACGTCTTGCGAGAGCTACATATCAATGTCCCACTTGTAGAGGCATTGGAAAAAATGCCTAGTTATGAAAAATTTTTGAAAGACATTCTGATGAATAAACGGCCCTGGAAAGAATTTGAAACCGTTGCATTGACAAGCGAGTGTAGCGCAATACTTGCCAACAAACTTCCCCCAAAATTGAAGGATTCAGGGAGCCTCACGATTCCTTGTTCAATAGGAGGAATCGATGTTGGCAAAGAGCTATGTGACCTGGGCGCAAGCATAAATTTAATGTCATTGTCTGTTTACAAACGCCTAGGATCGGAGAAGCAAGACCAACGACTGTTACACTCCAATTGGCAGACAGATCTGTGGTCCACCCAGAAGGAAAAATTGAAGATGTTTTAGTCAAAGTTGACAAGTTTATTTTTCCTGCAGATTTTATCATATTAGATTATGAAGCTGACAGAGAAATTCCCATTATTTTGGGAAGACCATTCCTTGCCACCGGTCAAACACTAATAGATGTGCAAAAAGGAGAACTAACAATGCGTAAGAATGATCAGAAAGTGGTTTTTAATGTTCTCTCTTCATTAAAATACCCTGACGACAGCAAGGAATGTGGCATGATAGCCCGCATAGACATATGTTCTCCGTAGGAGATTCTACACTCAAATGCGTTCATCAGAGAAGAAGACAAGGAAGAACAGGTGGAAGAAAATTGCATTCTAGCGCAACATGAAGAAATTATCCATACGCTAGATCTAAAAGGAAGAACCCCCACCTTACTACCTATAGCGCAACCTCCTGCGCTAGAACTCAAGCCATTGCCAACACATTTGAAGTACAGGTTCTTGGGAGAAAAAGAATCACTCCCAGTCATCATCTCATCAAAGCTCGATTCATCGCAAGAGCACCTGTTGATGGAAGTCCTCACAAAGCACAGAAAGGCCATTGGATGGAGCCTAGCAGATATTAAAGGAATTAGCCCCGCATATTGTATGCATAAGATTCGATTGCTAGACGAATCCAATGAATTTATTGAACGTCAAATAAGGCTAAATCCTGCGATGATGGAAGTCGTACGAAAAGAAGTTATTAAATGGCTGGACGCAGGTGTGATATATCCCATCGCAGATAGCAGATGGGTAAGCCCAATCCAATGCGTGCCCAAGAAAGGAGGCATGACAGTAGTGGCTAACGCAAACAATGAATTGATTCCATCTCGCACCACTACAGGATGGCGCATATGCATGGATTATCGCAAGTTGAACGCAAATACTAAGAAGGATCATTTCCCTCTTCCATTCATTGATCAGATGCTAGATCGACTTGCGGGACAAGCATATTATTGTTTTCTTGATGGATACTCTGGGTATAATCAAATTACCATTGCGCCAGAAGACCAAGAAAAGACTACATTCATCTGCCCATATGGCATCTTTGCATTCAGAAGGATGCTTTTTGGATTGTGTAATGCGCCTAGAACGTTCCAGAGGTGTATGATCACCATCTTCTCAGAGCTACTAGAAAAATCTGTGGAAGTTTTTATGGATCACTTCTCAGTCTATGGGAAGTCCTTCGCAGACTGTTTAACACAACTAGAACAAGTGTTGGTAAGATGCAAAGAAACTCATCTAGTGCTGAATTGGGAGAAATGCCATTTTATGGTGGAAGAAGGCATTGTCCTAGACCATCGCATATCTAACGCAGGTATTGAAATCGATAGAGCAAAAATTGATGTCATTGAAAAATTACCACCTCCAACATCTATAAAGGGAATCAGAAGTTTCTTGGGACATGCGGGATTCTATCAGGAATTTTTCATATATTACAAAGCCACTATGCGCATTATTGGAGACAAATAGAAAATTTGAATTTTCAGAAGAATGCGCCAAGGCGTTCAAGGAGCTGAAGCTTGCACTGATCAGTGCACCCATTCTCGCAACTCCCGATTGGAAGGAACCGTTTGTCTTGATGTGCGATGCTAGTGACGTGGCAGTTGGAGCAGTCCTGGCACAGAAAAAGGAAAGGATTCTGCACCCCATTTATTATGCTAGCAGAACATTGAATGAAGCACAAACAAATTTCACGACAACCGAGAAGGAATTATTAGCGGTTGTTTATGTGTTTGACAAATTTCGTGCTTATCTGATTGGCTCCAAAGTCACAGTCTACACAGATCACGCAGCAATAAAATATCTAATTACAAAAAAAGATGCAAAGCCAAGACTGATTAGATGGATCTTATTGCTGCAAGAATTTGATCTAGAGATCAAGGACAAAAAATGGAGTGAGAATTTGGTCGCAGATCATTTATCACGCTTGGAGAACCCAGAGAAGGTAGATGCGCCAATAATCCCTATCGTAGAAGAGTTTCTTGACGAAAAGCTTTTGATAGTTGAAGGCGAAGAGCCGTGGTTTGCTGACATTGCAAACTACCTCGCCGCATGGATCTTGCCAGAAGAATATTCAGCGCAGCACCGTACGAAATTCTTTCATGAATTGAAATTTTATTTTTGGGATGACCCTTACCTCTATTGCAGGGGACCTGACCAGATCATTAGGAGATGCGTTGGCCATAGAGATGCGTTGAAGATATTGGAGGCTTGTCACAAAGCCCCATATGGAGGACACTTTGGAGGTCAGCGCACCGCGGCTAAAGTATTACAGAATGGTTATTGGTGGCCCACCTTGTTCCAAGACGCAAAGAAATATGTGGATAGTTGCGATCGGTGCCAACGCACTGGTAATATCAGCGCAAGGAATGAGATGCCACAAAACTACATAATAGAAATTGAGTCATTTGATGTCTGGGGCATTGATTTCATGGGACCCTTCCCATCATCGCAAGGATACCAATATATCCTCCTCGCAGTTGACTATGTCACAAAGTGGGTAGAGGCAATCGCCTGCGTAAAGAATGATGCGGCGACAGTGGCAAAATTTCTCAGAAAGAATATTTTTACAAGATTTGGTGTGCCACGCAGACTGATTAGTGATGAAGGGACCCATTTTATAAATAAGATCATGCATAAGCTGCTGCAGAAATACAATGTTAAACATCATATCGCAACAGCTTATCACCCACAAAGCAATGGACAAGCTGAAGTATCGAATTGGGAAATTAAGAAAATTCTTGAGAAAGTTGTTAGCACAAGCAAGAAAGATTGGGCGCAACATCTAGATGATGCGCTGTTGGCATATCGCACAGCCGTCAAAACATCTATAGGAACATCTCCATATGCGCTGGTGTTCGGAAAGGCTTGTCATTTGCCCTTAGAGTTGGAGCACAAGGCGCATTGGGCCATGAAGCGTTGTAATTTTGATCTAGATTTAGCAGGGCAAGCAAGATTGCGTCAACTGTCAGAATTAGAAGAATTCAGAAGAAATGCATATGAAAATGCCAAGATCAGTAAAGAAAAACAGAAACAGTGGCATGATCAAAGAATATGCAAGAAGAATCTCCAAGAAGGTATGAAAGTATTGTTATTTAATTCTCGCTTACGTCTCTTTCCAGGTAAGCTAAAATCCAGATGGTCAGGCCCATATACTATCCATAAAATATATCCACATGGGGCAGTAGATCTACATTCTACTGATGGAAAGTGAATTTTCAAGGTCAACGGGCAAAGAGTAAAACCGTACATTGAAGGGACTTTAGACGAGGTAAGTGAAATTATTCTTTTGGAAGATCCACCTTAGAATAAAAAAAAAAAAAATAGGTCCAGGACAAAAAGTGCTCTCAACTGCGTCAGGACCTAGCGCAAGAAAAGAGCACAGCAGGTTAGAAATTGTAATTATTTATTTCTTTTCGCATATTTATTTTATTGCGTTACCACTATTTAGATCGCATCGCATGATTAACTCGCATTTGTTGTATTAGCATAAAATCATTGCGTTAGTAATTTTTGTTGCGATAGAGCCTTAGGAGAATGTCCCAATCCATCTGTATTTCTCCTGCATTGGAGGCGCGGCCATAATCATGTTAGCATTTAATGAGCCGCACTAATCCCTGTCTTTTCACGTTACCCAAGGCAACCGCTCACATTCCCCCATAATAATCATGATCACCTACCTAAGTGGGATGCGAAAGGGCACCAGAATCAAGGATCGCATGCCTTGCGTTGGCTATAAAACAGGGGTGCGGCTTCTATATCTCTTCTTCATTTCCTGCGCCTAAAAGCCCCCAATCAAGTTTTTCTCCCTTTTGTAAAAAGCTTCTTCAAAAATCGACCATGTCAGACTCTCAAAATCCATCCCTCGGTGGTTATGCTGACGATGCTCCTCCATCTTCACCGGAGGTGGAAGGACCGCATCGGGACGTCATTATCTCATCGGATGAAGATAGCCGGCAAGACACTGATCACATGGAGGAAGACGAACCGGAAGTCATAGATGGGGAACAAGCCATCGAAAGCACGGAAGGTCCACTCACCGCCGATCCATCACCCTCCAGTGGAAACACCGCTGAAGTCCTCAACATTACGCCATTAGATGCCTCAACCTTCACCCTCCAACCCGTCAACCTTCAGCCTATACCAAATCTTCTCACCCCTCGCAACCTAACTCCATTCTCTTCTCCCTTCCCGTTGGTTGCCCTCCTTCCACCTCCGAACTCTTCCACTACCCTGGCCCCAAACACCAACTCTTCTTCTTCCTCCACTCCGTTTCCACCTCCCTCCCACGGATAACTCCCACAGGCCCTACTCTACCACAATTATCAGAACAGCAAATGGCCGCATGGAACGACTTGCTAGAAGAATTGGGCGAGGAAGGCGAAGAAATTCGTCGAAGAGAAACGAGGGGACATGTAACCACAGATAAAACTGCTCGCAACCTCACCGCAGAAACGAGTACAGAAAAAGATAAAGAAGGATCGAGTAAAAAGGGGAAGGAGCACGCAGCTGCCGCAGACATCGCCGCAACTAATTTAGCCATTATTGCGGCAGCCCTTGAGGTTTAAACCTCGGATTCCGAAGATGAAGTGCCTCTAATTCTTCGCCGCAGCCTCCAACCCACAGGGGTAATCATCCAAGAACCATCTGAATAGCCTGCGGCGACCCCTAGCAGAAAAAGGAAAGCACCCACCGCAGCCAAAGATAAGGGCAAACAGAAAATGGGTGCAAGCAAAGAGGTAGAGGCCAACGATTGGGGGAAATTCCAAGAGGAACGAGGATTCAGTTGCCCCCTCCCGCAGACAATGACTGAGCAAATTTCCCAGCACAAATGGGAAAACGTCTGCCAAAACCCTAGTCGCTGACTTCTACCGAGCGCAATGGCAAGACGACCTCGACGACGTCTTGGTGCGAGGCCACGTCGTCGCCTTCTCCTCCGCCCACATCAACAATGTCTATGAACTGCGAGACATTCCCAACGCCGAAGGCAATGCACTCCTTGACTGTCTAGATGATGACTTCTTGAGCACAGTACTGCTTGCGGTGGCCAGACCTGGGGCCAAATGGGATGGAAATGGAGCTGCCAGGACCCTCAAATCGCAATTGCTCGAGTTTGAGGCCACGCTTTGGATGCACTGGGTAAAGAATCGCACCATGCCCACAACGCATGATGCGACATTGAGCTTGCAGCAAGTCATCCTTGTCTACTGCATAATGAAGGGCACCCCAATAGATCTTGGCCGCATCCTTGTAGAAACCTTGCGCCAAACTGCTGCAAAACCAAAGGGCACAAAATTCTGTCCCGGACTGGTCACATCCCTCTGCCGCGCATCAGACCTTCTGCCCGCATCAGATGAAAAAGTGCGAACAATGCGGAAGGACTTTGATGAGCAATGGTGGGCACGTGTTAAAAGCACTCGCAATAGGCGTTTGCAAGAAAGCACGCAGCAGCCAACAGCCCCCGCATCTCAACCCACCGAGACTTTGCCTGCGCCTGCGGCACATAAGAAGAAAAGGTGCAAGCAAACCGCAGGCAGGTACCATCGCCCAGCCGCCCAGATACCTCAAAATCCTGCTCCAGCGCGGGCAAGCACGGTCTGTGCTCAAAATCAAGAATCCTTGCCACAATCGAAAGAAGACCTGCGGCCGTCACCGACACCGCAACCACCAATTGTCCAGCCCCCGCCTCTTGCGCCGACCACGGATGAATTGCGACCAGAGGGAACTACCGAAGACCCAGTACCGAACCCCTCTCGCAATGAGGAGGTTCCTGCGCCGAACCCTACGATGCAAGCCTCTGCGAGTACCACTCCGGCTGGGGTCGATCTCACGATTGATGTGGATGCCGCTCTTATCTTCTCGCAGATGCGGACAATAATTCACAATAGTATAGAGCCCTTGCGACTGCAGCAAGCGAGGATGTGCCAGCAGCAGGAGTTGCTCCGCAAGCAACAAGAAGAACTATCGACGCGGGTGAATGAGTTAGTCATCTTCCTGACGGGCTGGACGGACTCTTTTGGTCGCCTGCCTGTCGCGCCCAACTTGTTTATGCGACCAGCTACAGCAGAAAGACCATCTGATGCAGGGCCTTCGCAAATGCGTCCTCCCAGAGTACCTCCTGCTCCAAGAGCTCCAAGACCACCACCACCACCACCGCAGGAATAATGAAATCCCATGTTTTCCTTATCATCTTTTGTTTATATTTTCAATGTATGCGCTCTTGATTATAATTTTGTGTCGCAATTCATTAATATAACTAGCTGTTTATCTCATCGCACTTTTCTCTCTACCTTAGAATTAAATGACTTTATCTCACAAACTCTTTGCGTTAGCTCCTTTGCTTTCAATCCATTTGACTTTCTCCATTTTCTTAACCGCATTGCTTCATTTGGTTTAACCTTTATCTTCATTTCCTCAAATCTAAAGGAAAATTCCTTCGCATTTTTTACTTGCCGTAACTCAGCCTTCCACTTCTTTAGTCCATGCGTTTCAATGTAAGTTTGGGGGACAATGGGGACATTGTCCATATAAAGTTTGGGGGAGTCAGCGCATAAATATATAATTTAATAAATAATGTATGCGTTCCCCTAGGTATGCGGCATGTTTGTAGCCAGGGGCATTTATGACACCCATAGTTTGCCACTGCGCGAAGACAAACGCAACCCATGAACGTTTAAGGACAGTAAAAAAATGCAATGCTCGTAGTTGGATACCTTTCATCACAAATGTGGGTAAGCCAAAACGAAAGCATATGTTTTGATGTCCATTACATTGATTGCTTTCTAAAAAAAAAAAAAGAAAAAAGTGAGTCATATATAACTTTGTGCGCCCAGGACACGCAGGAGCAGATTGACTGAGTTAACGTAAGGAAGAATCTAAGCACAAGGGACTTTCTTTACGCAATGAAGGAAATTTGACAAAAGTTAAATCGGTTTGGTAATACGCGCAAGAAAAAGAAAAAGAGGATGCCAAGATCGCATGCAATGAAGAGTTGAGTAACTGTCGCAAAGTGGATAATAGGCATTGCTTGAGGACAAGCAATAGTTTAAGTTTGGGGGTTTGATAACTTGCAAAAAGCAAGTTATTTGTTCTTTAAACTTAAGCTAAAACAAGGCTGAAAGATCCTAAGATGCGTTATCTCAGCGGAAAAAGAAAGAGAAAAGTGATTGTTATAGGCGGCGAGCTATGTTCATGTATGCGGCAAGAAATTATAAAATATAGGGCGCAAACACAAGCTAATTCATTTGTTTGTTTTAAGTTTTTCTCAGCACATGCACACATCCCAAGATGATCAAGAGACAGAAAAGATGGATAAAAAGACAGCACTGACACAACTGACGCAAATAGGCGAAAAAGGGGCTGAAAAGACGCAAGTTGGCTAATAATGATCAAACACAAGTTGCTAAATTACTTGGAGAATTCATCTTCCTCGCCTATAAATAGATGCCAAGAACATTGATAAAGGGAGGAGACAGAGGAGATCACAAAGAAATCTCAAGAAGCTGCGATTAAAAGCAAAACTTATGTGCATAATGTTTCATATCATGATGTCTTATTTTGCTCGCATGAACTAATTTTTCTTCTTCAAGGCTTAGCGCAAGCACCTCATGCGGTGATAAGTATATTTTGTTAGCGCATATTTTGATTTAAATGAAACATTGATTGTTTTCTACTTAGTTGCGATAATCTTTTCATTACTAACTCCCGCTTGGCCAGCCGGATGCGGTAGCAGTGTGCTAAATCCCTGACAGGTAATGCAAGCGGACATCTCTAAGTAGAACGAGTTAGCGCATGACATGTAGTCTTGGTAGCGTGAAAATACTACCGCTAAAAGATAGTGCATGCATTTGATTGCGTTGTGACCAACACAGTCCCTTGTAAGTTTTAAGAGAACTAAGCCCCACGCATGAACTAGCCAAACAATCAATTGATAGTTTAATGCCAAACGCATAAGGAGTACCGGAAGGGAAACTTTGTGATTTTTCTCACTTAGGCATTAATGGATCAATTAATCAAAGTATGCGCTACAAGATTCTTATAAACGCATGAGGCCGCAACTGCAAAAGTCTTGATACCATTCTCATTGTGATTTTTCCTTTAACTCTCATTGAATGTTTTGTTTTATGCAAAATATTACTTTTCAGTCATACCAACTCTCTTGTTTTTTTTCAGAAAAAAATAATATTATACGTTTTGAGTTTCAATCAGTAAATATTGTTAAAAACTTTGTGCATATCCCTTCCCTGCGGATTCGACCCTGGACTCACCAGGTATTACTTGATTTTGTCAGTTTATACTTGGATTGATTAAAATCTACGATACTTCTTTATTAAAATACCAAACACTCTGACAACCAATCAATTAACCGCCACACACTCCCTAAATCATCCCTGAAACTAGAGAGAGGTATTCATACCGGCTGGCCAGGCGGGCATAAAATAGAAATGAACACAACAATTAATCAAGATGCATCAAATCAATATTTATTACTAGAAATTAAGCACGGCAACTACATGTTCCTAACCAACATCTAAAGCTACTTAGTTCATAAGATGCATAGAGGCACACGTTACAATCTGAGTAAGCATATCCATATTTACAAAATAATGAAAGAAAACGTTAATTCCCTTGATCAGCTTGCAAATGATGGTTTCCTTGATGGTCTCCAATCTCTCTCCTCTATTCAGCTCCCAAAATGGAAATGAGGGTGATCTCTTCCCACAAGTGGAATGAATTTGACTTGGGCGGCTATCTCCTTTTATAGAGTGATAGGAGGCTTGAATTAGGTTGACCTAGACACGTGGATGGCTCTCCTTGCTCCATAAATCCGAGAAATAGCTTAACAGAATTCAGTTTGTTAAATTGGCTAACGAGTTGTGACGTTGCAGTTTTTGCTCCCAGCTTTGCTCCAGCAACATATTCTGCACAAAATAATTTCCAAAGCTTCCATTCCTCCAAATGGGTTAGAACATGCAATATTTATCTAAAAGCAACCCTATTAAGCACAAAAGACACACAAATCAATATAGAAATAAGGTCTAAATAACTCCCTTTTGGAGAGTTATCAATAACCCACTCAGGATTGAGACCAAGTTGTCTAGGTCATCCTAGTGAAATAGAAACCAAACTAGCTAACTGTGTTAGAGCTAGTGGTTAACTATTTCGCGGTCTGGTCTTATGCAAACTCATTGCATAGGATACCCTCACTCGCATGTCTACTACATGAATGCATTTGATCATTGCGTTTGTATCATAATACAAAGCGAGTCGTATCCATAGTGTCACCAGGATAAGGTACCCAGCCTTATCCTTATACTATAGACCCTTTAGGCTGTATCTTGAACATTGATCCCCGTATGTCCCTACATACTAGTTCAAGCCTCATACTAACAACCTAGGATGTTTAGTTTATTGGATTAGGGTTAATAAGACAAGATTACTCAATACAAACAAGATAAATGAATAATACATCATTTTATTAATGTTCGGTCAAATGTTACATTTACTATCTACGAGTTTTTGGGCATAAAACCCAACAAGGTATGCTTAACAACTTGATATCCTATAACTAGATTGCATTTATTCTAGGATGCTGTGTAGTTGATAATGTTATCCTGGGATATGAATGCATCCATGCACTGAAAGTGAAGCAGAGTGGGGTGGCATTCGCTCAAACTGGATATGAATAACGCCTATGACAGAGTGGAGTGGATCTTTTTGGAAAAGATTATGTTGAGGATGGGTTTTGCTCTGAAATGGGTGGAGTTAATCACCCTTTGTATTTCATCGGTCTGATTCTCTTTTAATGTGAATAGGGTTAGGGGTGGGGATGTGATTCCTAGCAGAGGTTTGAGACAGGGGGTTCCACTATCTTTGTTTTTATTTCTTCCATATTTCGAGGGTCTTTCATGCATGCTCCGTAATGTTGAGACGTCAAAGGCTACAAAGGGCCTAAAGATAGCTCAAAATGGCCCTGCCAGCTCGCATTTATTCTTTGTCGGCGACAGCATGTTATTCTTTGAAGGAACGACTTGTTGAGGGTCAAACTCAAATAAAATTTTTAAACTTCGACTACTAAACTACTTTGCAATAGTAGTGGTTGGGTCATCCACAGCGAGTGGCGGTTGGCAATTATTTTCGAGTTATCTTGAGTTAAAGTAACTAAAAGAGGGGATTTGCATGGATAGGGATAACAAGAAATTAAAATGCAGGAAATTAACGACATGAAACAAAATGGAAGAAAGATAAAAATGAAAGAAACACTAATTCTACTTAGCGACACTGATTCGGGAGACTTTGGGGTTAATTAGCTAGTTTGATCATAGAATCACTTCCAATTTAAGGCTAATTCAATTTTTAATTACCCAATCGATCTATCCCTAACCCAGGATAGACCCTAAGTCCACCTAAAGATTCTAACCCGATCATACATCGTCCATCAAATTAACACCTAATTAACGAATCAATTAATTAGAATAATCCATCAAATTAGTCAATTAATTAATTGCACTAAGTTTAATGGATTGATCAGGACATTAGAATTAATTAGGCCTAAATTACTTCTAACGTTATTTTAGATTCAAACCTATCATGCAAACTACGATGTCAGAGAGATGCTCTTGGGACTCGTGCTCAGGAATCAATTTAGGTGCTACCGAATTAGCAAATTACGAACATGTGCAAACTGCAAATTAGGTCGTCAATCTAATCTACTATACAAACGAAATCTAAAACGTAATTTCAATGAAATAAATCACATTCAGTTCATAATCTCACAAACTAAACTAATCAAACACTGAAAAATCTCCTGATTGACGTCAACAGGTTTAGCCGGTCATAAACACAACTAAAACCCGATACAAAGTAAAATTGAGCATCAAAATCTAATCTAAACTAACTAAGAAACATAAAAATACAATGCTGGAACAAGAATACAAAAAGAAAAAAGAGAAAGAAATGAAATTCTAACTTAAACGGTCGAAGGAAAACGAGGGTTTTTATAAGGTTTACAGTCGTAGCGTTGAGACGTTTGGCATAGCGTCTCGATTCTATGCAATCTATCTTTAGAAAATGTGCATGAAAGGGGCTAGCGTCGAGACGCTTCGGAAATATCAGCATCATTCTGAGTGCATGCCTACAGATTTGAGTGGTCCCTTGGCAAGATAGCGTTAAGACGCTCTTGGGTAGCGTCCCAACGCTATCCTCTAGGGTTTAGGCACCAATTTAATATTTTCTTGAGCGTTTTGATATTGGGAATGAGGTATGGTCTCTCTTCTTCATCTCTTGAGCTCCCAGTTCACAAAATGACTCCAATTCAGCCCTTTTTAACTTCTTTTTACCCAAATTGAATTCTCGACCTCTTACTCACAAAATCCTACAAAAAATATCAATTAAGCTTATAAGTGACCATAAAACTAGCTAGATTAGGACTAAATATATAGGACCAAATTGATCCTATCAAATACCCCCAACCTAGCTCTTGCTAGTCCTTGGGCAAGAAAAATAAACAAAAGATAAGATTCGAAGGTCACAATTCTAAAAACTCCAATCTCAATGCCTAAAATGCCACAAACATTGCAATCAAGAGACATGCACACATAGCCCAATAAAGTGACAAGTCGAAATTTTTCATGAAAACTCTTACTCAAGCTCACACCTAGCCGACCTAGAACCAATCTTACTAACCCAGGATTGAATTATACAACTTATATTCCCTCTACACTGGCACTAGGAACAAGCATTCAAGCAATGTGAACAATCAAATAAGCAATACGTTACTAGGCGCCTGAAAATAAAATGAATCATGAATCATGCATTTATAAGAAGACACTAGCTTTTACACACCTCTTGCAGGGACCATAACCCGAGTTCAACTCTTGGTTGGCCTAACTGATTACAACAGGGGTAGCTCTTTTTGCCTTAGACATTTTTAAACATTGCAAGGTGCGCACATAAGACTAGTCTTTTCTTTCTTTCATTTTCAATAACAAGAATGATTTTACTTTAAAGCATAGCACACAAATTTTCTTTTATTATTCCTAAGCAAAGCATTACAAGCCATTAAGTTCTAAATTACTAAAAAGCAAATTCCTGCACCTATCGAGGTGATTGTTGGGTTCCTAGAGTGAGTAAAAATAAAGTGTAAATAGACTCTAGAACTCTGTGCAAGCACACACAATCCGCAGCAAGTAATAAGTATTTATCGAATCCAAGGTCTGAATTAGCTCTCACTTTATCTATTTTGTATAACTTTTCAATGGTTTCAAAGGTGGTTAAAATGATTGATTTTTATAGAATGCTGAAGAAAAAGAAATGACGGAACAGATTATAAACAAATAAAGCAGACTGATTAGAAACAGACGCTGGTCAGGATTTAGTAATTGTTTTAAAAGATGCTCTAGCAAAATTATTGATCAGGCAAAACTCTTGCAGTCTTATTAGCAGATTCCTCCCCGAACTCTGGATTTTTTAGAATGTGTTTCAACTCCAATGATGCACTACCGATCAAGCACTAGGCAACTGGTTATCCCTAGCTCAGTCACTGGCGTTCACCAATACACAATGATCTAGTGTGATTAAATGCCACACACTCCCCAAATCATCCCTGAAACTAGGAAGTGATATTCACAACAAATAATCAAGATGCATCAAATCAACATATATTGCATAGAGATTAAGCACGACAATTACATATGTCCTAACCAACATGTAAAGTTACTTAGTTCATAAAGTGCATAGTAACACACGTTACAATCTGAGTAAGTGCATCCATAATTACAAAATAATACAAGAAAATACTAATTCCCTTGATCAAGTTCGTAATTGATGGTCTTCTTGTAATCTCCAACCTTTCTCCTCTATTCGGCTCCCAATGATGGAAATGAGAAATGATCTCTTCCCCAAGAGTGGAATGTTTTTTACTTGGGCGGCTTTTCCCTTTTATAGAGTGAAGACAAGCTTAAATTAGGTTGACCTAGACACGTGGATGGCTCTCCTTTCTCCTTAAATCCGAGAATAGCTTAACTAATTTCAGTTCATTAAATTGGCTAACGAGCTGTGACATGGCAGTTTTGCTCCTAGTTTTGCTGCAGCGCAGATTTTGTTCCCTCAAGTCGCTCAGCAATATATTCTGCACAAAATAACTTCCAAAGCATTCGTTCTTCCAAATGGGTTAAAACATATAATATATATCTAAAAGCAACCGTATTTAGCACAAAAGACACACAAATCACTATAGAAATAAGGTCTAAATAACTCCCTTTTGGAGAGTTATCATAAACCCAAACTTTAACTATTGCGCGTCCCGAGCAATACTAACCAACCTTCCCTTAAGAATTCAAAACGTTAGACAAAGCATAGCTTAATCAAAACAGATAATCCAACACTACCTTCAACCTCTACCTGAGCATTCTACAAAACCAAACTCTGCTGCAGCAAAATAACTCTTCCGGCATGGACAAATAATCACCATTTTAACTCAATTCTAAGAACTTGCCACAGCCTAGCTCGATTATCAGACATATTAAAACACCTTTTTAAGGGGTTTATATTCTTGTTTTTCAGACTTAAAGCAGCCCTACAGTCATAAACTCTTAAGCATGGGATGACCCACTTTATGGTGCAGTATACCCTTGCCTCAAACTCATCACCAACTAGGCTAAATACTCATTGTAAAGCTCAAAAATCCTTAGTTATTCTATCTCTTGCCCCTCATAATGGCGACATTTTATGATGAAGCTCACCTAAGTCCTGGGAAAGAGAAAAACTGCTGGATTATCATTCATCCTTCAAAACTTTTACTCCATGAATTTTCTCAGCAAAATTTTCAACAATCAACTTTTTTCAGCAAATAATTTTTTCATTTTTCATATTTTCTAGGTTATCTTTTGACGCAAAGACAAACTGTGGGTATCACAAATGTCCCTGGTTACTTAACGACCTAGCAAATTATTTAATGAAGGAGAGGAATGCTCGAGCAAAACAATTGGAGTAGCAAAAAGTCCCCCAAACTTGAATTGTTCATTGTCCTCAATGAATCATTAATTTAAGAATTATACCCCCAAACTTAAATTTTTCTATCTGAATTTTTAAACTAAGTGTGGGACTAGAAGTAAGCTTAAAGTGGATCAAACAAATCGACACTACCTCAGAATCTTCTTGCCGCAGCAACGACCAGGCTAGAAGAAATGCTCAAGCAAAAGGTTTCTGGAGGTCAGAATACCTTGATCTAATTAAGCTTAACCAGTCCAAGCTTCAAAAATTCAGAAGAAAATTAGTTAAGTTAGAATTACTCAATGCTTATAGAACATAAATGCTTGGAAATTTCATTAAAAACATCGAAAAAGAAATTACAGCAACAAATATTTTGATGGCCAAGAAACAGAAAAATTAAAAACAAGAAAACATAAAATCAACAGAAATCGGGGTCAGAAATACGCGAGCAATCAAAAATAGAGAAACAAAAATAATGCTCGCTCAAGGTCATCATATCCATCAATCTTCCTGACCCTGTTCTTCATCGTCCTCTTCTTCCCTTTCTACTGGTGGGGGCGGAATCCAGGGGTTAAATAAATCATCGGGGAACATAGGGAAGGCCTGATACGGTTTGGAGAAATTGGATTGCAAGGCCCTCCAAAGTGTATCATCTCTCCTTTTAGCATAGGTCCAGTAAGTTTGAGCTTGCCTCTCAGCAAACTCTTGCCTACTGGTCGACAGTGCCAACTGCTCTAGGATTTGATGTATTCCACACACTAACCCACCCTGGCGTGCCTCCTGCGTGCGCTGAAGCCGAGCCAGATTAGGCATATCTATTATCCCATTGTCAAGCAAAATCACATCCTCTGGAACCGTGAGCACTCCTGCCCTGCTGCACAACATCGTGATCGTGTTCGGGAAAAATAGCTTCCCCACCTTTTTACGCCAGCAATTATAAATTTCATTCGAAATGATTTTTCCAACATCAATACTTAAAGATCGAAGAATTGCGAATATCAGAAGCACTCTGTCTCGAGACACTGTTGAAACATGAGTGGTCGGAAGCAGGCGCTAGGTAGCTTGAAATGTGCGCTTCTCCGTCTTTGATAATCTCCACTGAGCCCCCTCAATGCTAACCTCTCGGACAGCCGCATTTAACTGATCACTCGATGGTGCCACCACCATCTCATTGAAGCCTGCGTGCGGGAAGTCCTGGAGGTTGAATAAAGAATTGATAGCCCCTGGGCTCCAGTCAACAGCCACTCCTCAGACCATGGCTTGAAATCCTTCCACACTATCAATATTCGCATAAAATTCTCGAACGATGTTTGAATTCAACGGATCCGGTTTTGCACAGAATTGACTCTAGCCGTGATTCACAATCCCGGCCCTCAAGAAATGTGGTAAATCTTCACCGAAACCTCTCTCGAACAAGAAATCCCTCTTTAGAATCTCCTTGTATTTTGCTCGGGCAAGTTCATTGATGAAGCGAATGAACGGTATTCCGTTTGTTTCCTCTTCTGGCTCATCTGATGCTTCAGCAATTCCTTTGCCCCTGTCTGCTTGATGCTTTGTCAAAGTCTCTTCCGCTGCTTTCGTTTCTGCTTCTTCTCTTGCTTTTTCTTCGACCTCCTTTTTGGCCTGTTCTTCTCTCTTTGCATTCTCTCTCTCAGAATCAGTTGTCAGCGGCGAAGGAGTATCAGTCCAGACTACCTTAATACGGCCGGCTTTCTGCTTCCGACGGCGACAACGGGGCACCTCCGGCATGATAACCTCTACTCGAGCCTCCTACTCTTGCATCTCCTACTCATTGCCTTTTTCCTGCACAACCTCTGTCTTTCCTTCTTGCGTATTCTCTATCTGTTTTTCTTGTGCATCCTCTATCTGTTCTTCTTGAACTTCCTCTGTCTGTTCTTGTTGAACTTCTTGCGTATCCTCAACTATCGGGTCAGTCTGCTTAGGGTTTTGTCCTTCAGGTTCTTTCGGATTGCCTTCCTCAACTGTCTCGGCAGCAATATCCTCTACTACCTTCTGCACAATTTCTTGATCCTCAGCCCTCTGCTGTCTTCTTCTCCTTTTAGCTTCTTTCTCTTCTAGTGTTTCCTTTTTCTTTGCCTTCATTTTCGATGCTTCGGAGGTAACTGGTACCTCTTCTTCCTCTTTGTCTCTTTCCTTTCTTCCTCTAGTTTTCGCCATTAGAGACTCAAAGGATTTACAGAAAACAGAAGTAGAAAGAAAGAACACAAACGGCAAAGGTTGAAAGCGAGAAGATGAAGTGAATAAAAACTTACCGAAGGCTGTGAATAAATAGGGCTTTAGCAAAATAAAATCTTAACCGAAAGATTTTTGCTCTCATTAATTGAAATTACCATTCAAATCCTATGCAATCGGAAAATTAAATCCATCAACAGTAAAATCTGAATTTCAATCGCCCATGGTAAATGATGATGCGTTGTCTAACAACTATGCCCTTGGATTGCCCCTGCGCGACACATGGCAGCATCAGACTTCTTCATGCAATTTACCTGCCCACGGCAAATTCAAAATCAAACGGTAAAAATAATTAATCCACAACTAAACCCTTCCTATTCGGACGAAATTTTTGATTCGACCATAAAATTGTCGTAACAAACCTCTGAACAAAGATTACCTTCTAGAAGAATCTTGGATACGGAAGAATTTAAATTCAAATCAGAGAAATCAAATCAGGAATTTTAAATTAACCGCGTAAATCAAATCTTTTTTATTCAAAGCCAAATAAATCAGGAAAACTTTATTAAAATCTAAACCTAAACAAAAATCCAAATAACCGAAAATACAAATTGAAATAAAATCTAATTAAATCTAATCGGAATAGATAAAAATTAAACTTGGCAGAAATAATAAAAATAAAATTTACTGAATATAACAACAAATTAAAATAAATCATGCAAAATTTAAAGAAACCAAATCTAAAATTATTCAAATTAAAATCAAACCAAATCAGCGAGAAATAAAATCAAAACAACCACTAGGAGCTCAAAATATTGTTCTGTGACATGCTCCCGCAAACATCTCGCTCTCTCATTCATCAACCAACTTTAGGGAAGGATATTTCGACTGGAACTCCTCTCTCCAATAATGTTTCACACGCTGTCCATTAACTTTGAACACTCTCCCATCTTTTTCATCCTGCAAAGTAATTGCTCCATGGGGAAAAACTTCAATCACAATAAATGGCCCTGACCATTTAGATTTTAGTTTCCCAGGAAACAATTTTAATCTAGAATTGGAAAGCAAAACTTTTTGACCTTTGACAAACTCTTTAGGCTTAATTTTCTTATCATGCCATTGCTTAGTCTTTTGTTTATACATTTTTGAATTTTCATAAGAAAATTGGCGAAGTTCCTCTAACTCGTTAAGCTGCAGCATTCTAATTGCCCCTGCACGACTCAGATCAAAATTTAATATTTTCAAGGCCCAAAACGTTTTATGCTCAAGCTCTAATGGTAAATGACAAGCTTTCCCATATACTAACCTATAGGGAGACATACCTAGAGGAGTCTTATAGGCTGTCCTATAAGCCCAAAGGATCAATCCTTCCTAGATGGATGGACTACTTTTTTTAGAATAGATTTAATTTTCCTATTGCTAATTTCAGCTTGACCATTTGCTTGTGGGTGATACGGGGTAGCTATCCTATGCTTAATTCTATACTTAGCTAAAAGCTTAGTTAAGATATTGTTAGCAAAATGTGTACCCTCATCACTCACTAGAGCTCTAGGTGTCCCAAACCGCGCAAAAATGTGCGATTGGAGAAACCTTGATACTGTCTTGGCGTCATTCTGATGGCATGCAATGGCCTCCACCCATTTGGACACATAATCAACTGTCAATAATATAAAAATATTGCCATTAGAAGGGGGAAATGGCCCCATAAAATCAATACCCCATACATCGAATAATTTCACTTCCAAAATGTAAGTTATAGGCATTTCATCTCTAGGCCCCAAGTTTCCTCTCCTTTGGCAAGCATCACATTGCTTATAGAACCAATGGGCATCCTTAAATAAGGAAGGCCAGAAGAATCCACATTGCAAAATCCTCATAGTTGTCCTCTGTCCACTGAAATGGCCTCCATACGGCGAAGAGTGACATTGCTCCAGGATTTCTTTTGCTTCATCACCTGAAACACACCTACGAATAATACCATCAGAGCATTGCTTATACATAAATGGCTCATCCCAATAGAAAAACTTTGCATCATGCTTAAACTTTTTCATCTGCCTCCAATCCATATCAATAGGAGTGACTCCTTTTACCAAAAAGTTGGCAATATCGGCATACCAAGGGACATCCTTGACTACCTTTACCTCAACAGCAAAGAGCTGTTCATCTGGAAAGGAATCTGAAATGGCAGATTGCTTCAGCAAAGATGATGTTGGATCAAGACGAGACAAATGATCTGCAATGACATTCTCTGATCCCTTCTTGTTCTTTATCTCTAAGTCGAATTCCTGCAACAATAAAACCCAACGAATCAATCTAGGCTTTGCATTTTTCTTAGACATTAAATACCTTATTGCTGCATGATCTATGAAAACTGTGACTTTGGACCCAACCAAATATGGCCGGAATTTCCCAAAAGCAAACACCACAGCTAACAACTCCTTTTCAGTAGTTGTATAGTTGACTTGTGCCTCATTTAAAACCCTGCTTGTGTAATATATAGGATGGATAAATTTTCCCTGCTTTTGCCCCAGCTTGGCACCTACTGCAACATCACTCGCATCGCATATTACCTCAAATGGTAAACTCCAATTAGGTGCACAAAGAATGGGTGCTGAGATTAAAGCAGCCTTTAAAGTTTCAAAAGCCTTCCTACAATCTGCATTAAAGTCAAAAACATGATCAGTACACAATAAGTTACAAAGAGGTTTACTAATCTTTGAAAAATCCTTTATGAACCTTCTATAAAATCCAGCATGACCTAAAAAGCTCCGAATCCCTTTCACTGAACTCGGTGGTTCTAATCTCTCAATAACCTCAATTTTTGCTCGATCAACTTCTAGACCTTTCTTTGAAATTCTATGACCTAACACCATGCCCTCCTTCACCATGAAGTGGCATTTCTCCCAATTAAGAACTAGATGGGTATTCTCACATCTCTTCAACACCTTACCTAAATTATCCAAACAATTCTGAAAAGACCCTCCAAAAACTGAAAAATCGTCCATAAATACCTCAACTGTGGACTCAATCATATCAGAAAAAATTGCTAACATACACCTCTGGAATGTTGCTGGAGCATTGCGAAGGCCAAAAGGCATTCGCCTAAAAGCAAACGTCCCATAAGGGCAGGTGAAAGTGGTTTTTTCCTAATCCTCAGGAGCAATGGTAATCTGGTTATACCCAGAATAACCATCTAAGAAACAATAGTAGGCCTGACCAACCAATCTATCCAACATTTGGTCAATAAATGGTAGAGGGAAATGGTCCTTACGGGTGGCTTTGTTAAGCCTCCTGTAATCCATGCAAACCCTCTAGCCAGTCACTGTCCTAGTTGAGATCAACTCATTGTCTTTATTACTCACCACTGTGACACCTCCTTTCTTAGGAACACATTGGACAAGGCTTACCCAATTGCTATTTGCAATTGAATAAATAATGCCAACATCCAACCATTTAATCACCTCCTTTTTAACAACCTCTTTCATTGCAGGGTTAAGCCTTCTCTATTGCTCAACACTTCTAAAGGATCCCTCCTCTAGAGTGATTTTGTGCATACAGAAAGATGGGCTAATTCCCTGAATGTCAGCCAATGTCCAACCTATTGCCTTGCGATATTGCTGCAGCAACTTTATTAAGGCCTCTTCATGCTCCAGCATTAAATCTGATGCAACAATATGAAGGGATAAAAGCCCCACGCAGCGGAAAGTATTACCGAACCTACTCAGAGTCTTAGATTCTAATTGAAATACCAATACAATTTGCAAAATATTACAACAATAAATCTCTATTTAAAGGGCTGTACATAGGCTATAAACATGCTAAAAGATCAACTAGATTGATCCTAGTGATCAAGGATTTCATAGAAAACTTACTTTTGTAGAAAGCCTTGATCAATTCCCCTTTTCTTGCCAATAAGATTGAAAACGCAGCAACCCTCTTGTGCGAACACCACCAATCGGCTACACCGGTATATCTCTAAGACTTCTTGAAGCAGGAGACTTGTGGGAGTCTTTTGGGAGAAATCTCTGAGAGAATGAGAGACAATGGGATGCCTTTCACCCCACCCCAGGGGTCCTATATATAGGTAAAGGCCAAGACTTTTTCCTAATAGGAAAAGGTCTAGGAATAAGTTCAAATCTATTATCTGAACAATATCTAATTTTAATAATTATATAATTCCATAATTAATTAATTACCCAATTAAATATCACATATTTAATCTTAGGGATTTTATTAAAATTAAAATTAATATGAATCCAATTCATATTAAATTTATTTGAACAATTTCAAATATTTTCTTTCCTAATAGGAAAAGGTCTCTAATTTTAATAAATAATTAATTAATTCCATGATTAATTAATTACCCAATTAAATATCATATATTTAATCTTAGGGATTTTATTAAAATTAATATGAATCCAATTCATATTAAAGTTATTTGAACTCTTTCAAATATTTTCTCTCAAGAATTAATTTTTGAAATTAATTCAAAAATTATATTATAAAGTTTCATAAACTTTATATTATAATGCATCAATATACATTATACGATTCCCCAAATAAATTGAACACTTTCAATTTACAATTTATATTTGTTTGCTTCAAGTCTTTTTACGAGCTACCAGTGGGACCTAATGGACCTACAGATCAGAAGCTCCAACGATACAAGACTAATCGGCTTAAACTCATTAACCAAGTTAGTCTCCATTCGTTAACTGTGGGTCATTCCACTAAAGACCCTCAGCTGCACTCTTCTCACTGCAGAATATTTCTGTGTCCACGGATATCGACCAATACTACAAGTCAGTCCTTCACGTGTGTTCGTATCCCAGCTGGGTCAAATTACCGTTTTACCCCTGGTTTACATCTTTGTCCTTAAGTCCCCAGTGCTCCTCTAATGAACAACCTGTTTGAGGTCCAACCAACAAACAGAAGTCCCTCTCGTGCCATAGAGAGGGTTGGGCCCATTGTTCAAGTCCCGGAGACACCACTTAAGGGAACACACCTCTACTTACCCTAGAGTCGGGAAGGAGTGAATTCCATCTTGTGTGATTATGTTCCCAGCTCCCCACTCGGTATTGTCCCCAAAATGGTAGGCTTATTGAGTCGGCGTGCTGGCCACTCTCACCCATACAAATCAAAGGACAACTCCTCGTGAACAGGAGTCCATAATCCACTCAGGATTGAGACTGAGTTGTCTAGGTCATCCTAGTGAAATAGAAACCAAGCCAACTAACGGTGTTACAGTTAGTGGTTAACTATTTCGCAGTCCGGTCTTATGCAAACTCATTGCATAGGATACCCCCACTCACATGTCAACTACATGAACGCGTTGGATCATTGCGTTTGTATCATAATACAAAGCGGGCCGTATCCATAGTGTCACCAGGATAAGGTACCCAGCCTTATCCTTGTACTATAGACCTTTTAGGTTGTTACTTGAATATTGATCCCCGTATGTCCCCACATATTAGTTCAAGTTACATACAAACAACCTTGGATCTTAGTTTATTGGATTTGGGTCAAATAGTGCAATATTTAACAATAACATTTTATTGCAGAAACTAAATAACACTTTATTAAATACAAGTATAAAATTTGTTTACATTCACTATCTACGAGTTTTAGGGCATAAAACCCAGCACAGTAATGGGCAACGTCTCACCCTCTCCAAGATACATATACTTTAGATGATCCGGCAAGGGCTTCAAATCTAAAGTGGGTGCCTCAATCAGGGATGGCTAAATAGGAAGAGCCTTCCTTTAATCTAAATCTAAAGACTCAAAAACATCCTCACACCTAAACACTTCTTTTTCATTTTTTCTTTCTAAAGAACAAACTTCTAAATCCTCTACACTAACCTCTCCATGATCGTCCAAATGTCTGTTTGCCGAATCCTGCATTGTTGTCTCAACAATTGTGTTCTCCAGAATCCTAATGAAAGAGCAATCTTCCATTTCGTATGGATACTTCATGGCCTTAAACACATTAAATTTTACTTCCTCATTATAAAACCTCATTGTTAATTTCTCTTTTTGAACATCTATTAATGCCCTACCAGTAGCCAAAAATGGACGACCAAGAATAATTGGGACATCTTTATTTGCCTCATAATCTAAATTAATAAAATCAACAGAAAATATGAACTTATCTACCTTTACTAAGACATCCTCAATTTTACCCTAAGGATATGTGATAGACCTATCGGCTAGTTGGAGTGTTACTGTGGTTGGCCTAGCTTCACCAATACCTAACTTTCGAAAGACCGAAAGAGGCATAAGGTTAATGCTTGCACCTAAATCACAAAGTGCTCTACCTAACTCTTTTCCACATATAGACACAGGTATAGTAAATGATCTTGGATCCTTAGCCCTGGTTGGTAGCCCATTCTTAAGAATAGCACTACATTCCTCAGTAAGAGATACAGTTTCAAACTCACCTAACCTCTTCTTTTTAGTTAAAATATCCTTAAGAAATTTAGCATAATTAGGCATTTGCTCAATAGCTTCTACTAAAGGGATATTTATATGCAACTGCTTAAGAATCTCTAAAAACTTCTTAAATTGACCATCCTGATTCTTAGGCCTTTGCCTTTGTGGAAAAGGTAGAGGTGGTACATAAGGTGGGGGCGGCACATAAGGTGGTTCCATATCTGGAACAGATCCAGATGCTCCAGCATCATTATTGCTGCCTCCAGCACCCTGACCAGACTCCAACTCTTTCTCAACAACAACATTTTTATCACAATTATTTTCTACATTCTGGGGTTTACTAGGCTCTTTCCTCTCTTCTAGTGGCTTACCACTCCTAAGAGTTACTGCCTTTACCTGCTCCTTACCTTCCCTTCTAGGGTGTTCAGTATCTGAAGGAAGTTTCCCTTGAGGCCTTGCCTTCAGCTCATTAGCTAGCTGACCCACTTGCAATTCCAGGGCCCTCATTGAAGCTTGATTACTTTGAATTGCGGCATCTGTTCGAGCCATATATTCTTTCATCATTGCCTCAAGAGAACTCTCTGAATTTTGCTGGGGCAAAGCTTGCTTATTCTACTGGGGCATTACCTGCGTTTTAGCAAATCCCGATTGGTTCACCTTTTGCTGTGTTTGCACATTACTTCCTTGTCCTCCCCAGGAGAAGTTGGGGTGGTTTCGCCAACCTGGATTATAAAAGTTAGAATAAGGGTTGTTCCTCTGATTGCCTACAAAAAACACAGAAGCTGGATTGCTGGGGCAAAACTCGTAGTTGTGCTCTTCACCACAATAGACACATGCTTCCTCTGCAACTTGGTTCACCACTGCAACAGGCTCCACAGCTGGCGGCTGCTGATGACTAACCACTGTTACATTTTTAAGAGCGTTAGCTAACATTGCAATATCAGCCGTAATGGTAGATACACCATCCACCTCTAACACACTCTTAACCTTTTTATTTGTGCCTCTAACATCTGACCATTGAAAACTATTAGTTGATATTCTTTCTAAAATTTCATGGGCTTCATTAAAAGTTTTTGCCAAAAGGGCCCCTCCAGCCGAAGCATCAACCATACCTTGGGTTGCTCCATTTAACCCATTGTAAAATGTTTCCATTTGGATACAATGTGGTAAACCATGGTGGGGACACTTTCGCAAAAGCTCCTTAAACCTCTCCCAAGCCTCACTAAAAGTCTCATCCTCAAGTTGCCTAAACCCTACTATTTCACTCCTTAATTTAGCATTCCTATTTGGTGGAAAATATTTACTCAGAAATTTTTCCGCTAACTCATTCCATGTCCTAATTGATCCTGGAGCAAAAGAATTTAACCATGCCTTTGCTCCATCTCTAAGAGAATACGGGAACAAAGTTAATCTAAGGGCATCTCTAGGCACTCCTTGAATTACAAAAGAATCACTAACTCCTAGAAAAGACTAAAGATGTAAATGGGGGTCTTCAGATGACAAACCATGGAATTGACCCACGGTTTGCAACATCTGAAACATTACCGGTTTCATTTCAAAATTTGCTGCCTCAATGTAAGGACGTGCAATCCCTGGATTTAACTCATCAAACATCAGAAAAACATATGCTCGAATGGCTCTGGCCCTATCGTTTGCTACCAAGATAGGATTCTCAGCCTGATTATTTTGCTGTTCATTTTGCTCCAACGGTCGATTTTGCTGCAGCACACGATTCTGCTGGGGGTTCACTGGATCTTCTGGACCCTGCGGGAGACACGACACGTCAGCCATTGAATTTTGGTTTCTACGCTGCTCTCTCCTTCTTCTCCTGAATGTCCTCTCGATTTCTGGATCAAGTTCGAACCTTACCCCAGGCGGATCACTCATGCACCAAACTTACACCTGCAAAAACAAAAGAAACAATCAAAAAGTTCTAGCACCAAACCACTAAAACACATACACAAAACGGATCAGATAAAAACTTATTCAAGTCCCCGGCAATGGCGCCAAAAACTTGTTGGGTTCCTAGAGTGAGTAAAAATAAGGTGTAAATAGACTTTAGAACTCTGTGCAAGCATACACAATCCGCAGCAAGTAATAAGTATTTATCGAATCCAAGGTCTGAATTAGCTCTCACTTTATCTATTTTGTATAACTTTTCAATGGTTTCAAAGGTTGTTAAAATGATTGATTTTTATAGAATGCTGAAGTAAAAGAAATTACGGAACAGAAAGTAAACAAATAAAGCAGACTGATTAGAAACAGGCGTTGGTCAGGATTTAGTAATTGTTTTAAAAGATGCTCTAGCAATATTATTGATCAGGCAAAACTCTTGCAGTCTTATTAGCAGATTCCTCCCGGAACTCTGGATTTTTTAGAATGTGTTTCAACTCCAATGACGCACTACCGATCAAGCACTAGGCAACTGGCTATCCCTAGCTCAGTCACTGGCGTTCACCAATACACAATGATCTAGTGTGATTAAATGCCACACACTCCCCAAATCATCCCTGAAACTAGGAAGTGATATTCATACCGGCTGGCCAAGTGGGCACAAAATGTAAATGAGCACAACAAATAATCAAGATGCATCAAATCAACATATATTGCATAGAGATTAAGCACGGCAATTACATATCTCCTAACCAACACGTAAAGTTACTTAGTTCATAAAGTGCATAGTAACACACGTTACAATCTGAGTAAGTGCATCCATAATTACAAAATAATACAAGAAAATACTAATTCCCTTGATCAACTTCGTAATTGATGGTCTTCTTGTAATCTCCAATCTTTCTCCTCTATTCGGCTCCCAATGATGGAAATGAGAAATGATCTCTTCCCCAAGAGTGGAATGTTTTTTACTTGGGCGGCTATTCCCTTTTATAGAGTGAAGACAAGCTTAAATTAGGTTGACCTAGACACGTGGATGGCTCTCCTTGCTCCTTAAATCCAAGAATAGCTTAACTAATTTCAGTTCATTAAATTGGCTAACGAGCTGTGACGTGGTAGTTTTGCTCCTTGTTTTGCTGCAGCGCAGATTTTGCTCCCTCAAGTCGCTCAGCAATATATTCTGCACAAAATAACTTCCAAAGCATCCGTTCTTCCAAATGGGTTAAAACATATAATATATATCTAAAAGCAACCCTATTTAGCACAAAAGACACACAAATCACTATAGAAATAAGGTCTAAATAATGCCCTTTTGGAGAGTTATCAGTGACAACAAGCATATAGATTAAATAATTCTCTCTTACGCTTTCAAAGTTAATCCTAAGCATGCTAAGGTTCACTCTTGCAAGAAAAATCTTAGAAAAAATTTTAAAAAGGCTCAATTTTGGGCAATATGCTTACAACTCATCAAAAGCAATGACAATGACATAAAGGCATATCATCAACTCTAATAATCATAAAATTGCAACTGAATCATCCAAACAATCATGCTCAAAAATCAAAACACACAATCATAGCCTAATGCTCAGATGCTCAAGGTTCAACAACATGCACAACACCACACCCCCAACCTAAAATCTACATTGTCCTCAATGTATGAGACATGATTAAACAAGGACAAAATGAAAAGGGAACAGGAAAACTCCCTTAAATTTTGCACAAATAGAGATTTGGAAGATGGATGGATACCCTATAATGATCTCGCTCTTTTTCCAAAAGCCACAATCTATAAACAAAAACAGAAACAAACTAACTGAGCAAAACTAAAACAAACAAATAAACAACTAAAAGAGAAAAGGATAGACATTATTTTTAAAGCTTGGATGCCTCCTAGAAGGGCAAATTTTTAATGTCAATTGCTCGATGGGGCTCTCCTAGAGTTCAACCAGGGTCTATGTTCTCCCTTCCCAGAACATTCATCAGCCTTGACATTGAAGCCTTACATAGCTCCTCCTGCAAACTATTGGAAATATTTTCACGAGCAAGAGAAGGGTTAATTTTCCAACCATATCAGAATAAAAGCGACTTCTTTTTCCTTTAAACTCAACAGAAATGACACCTTTACCTATATATATTTTAACCTTAGTCGTTCTCATGAGCGAACGACCTAGTAAAACAGACACCGCATTAGGTGAGTCATTTTCATGCATATCAATAATATAGAAGTCCACTGGAAAAATTAACTCGTCAACCTTAACCAAGACGTTCTCACAACCCTAGAGGTTCAATCATGGATCGATCTGCTAATTGAATTATTGCATTTGTTTTCTTAATTTTAGACAAGTTAAGCTCATTAAAAAGTGCAGACGACACGACATTAATGGAGGATCCTATATCTAGCATGGTATGCTCAATTTTTCTACCTCCTATAATGCATGGCAATGTATAAATACCTAGGTCCATATATTTTTCAGGCAACTTTTTCAATACAGCAGAAACGTTCTTACTTACCTCCGACTTACCCTTCTTTGAACACCATTTCCTTAGGAACTTACCGATCTTAGGAATTTTCTGAATGGCGTCCAACAGTGGGATATTGACCTCCACCTTCTTGAATAGATCAAGCATGTTCTTCTCTTTGTCTTCCTTGGGAGGTAGGTTGTGGTGCTAACCTGCTAGGAAAATGAGCTCTAGGAACGTAAGAATTAAGATTCAAGGGAGGATCGAAATGTACCCCACGTCTCTTAGGAGGGTTGGGATCATCTATCTTTTCTTCTTCAGACTTCTTCTCTTCTTTTTCCTCTTCAACTGCAGTAGATGGAGTAGGGGTAGGTGGTTGGGAATTTAAGATTATCCCACTCCTCAACGTGATAGCACTGACATTTTCTCTCCTTAGGATCTCAGGCTGAACAGGTAACCTTTCTACTCAAGTTTCCAGCTTAGCGATAGTGTTAGCCAACTGGGTGATCTGGGTCCCTAGTTGCTGCATCCCAGCACCGGTCTCCTCCTGAAATTTAAGTTGACCTTCCTGCATAATACGAGTGTTGTCAGCTAATCTTCTAACTACATATTCTAAGGAAGTACCTGAACTTGAACTAGTTAAAAGGCCTCTGGTGCTGGATGGTTGGAAATCCTTCTATATCATTCACCTCGAACGGGGAGTCCTGTTGCAAGGTCAGGCAAGAATCTGTGGCATGTCCTACGGTAGAACAAATGCCACAGGTCTTCACTAGTGCTGCAACCAACTAACAAACAAGATATTTTAGCTCAGACATTTCAGATTTAAACTTACTTACCTCATGATCGTCTTGGCTAACATATCTCGTTGTAGGAACTCTCGACCAAATGAGTCACCACCCCTCCGCTGCAGTTTTATTAACCAAGGCACCTCCGCTCGCCGCATCGATCATGTTCCTATCCAGTGGCAACAATCCTTCATAGAAGTACTAGATAAGGAGTTGATCTAATATCTGATGGTGGTGGAAACTGGTGCAAAGGCGTTCGAAACACTCCCAGTATTCGTACAACGTCTCCCTGGAGATCAGTGTGATGATGTAGATCTCCTTCTTTATAATCGATGTTCGGCTGGCGGGAAAGAACTTCTCCAGGAAATGTCTTTTCATCTCTACCCAGGTTGTGATGGATTCAGATGGTAGGAAATACAACCAATCTTTCGCTTGATCCTTTAGAGAAAACGAGAAGGCCCTCAGATTGATCTGCTCCTTAGTGACTCCATGAGGCTTCATTCTCGAGCAGACAGTGTGAAATTTCTTCAAGTGCTGGTGAAGGTCATCACCTGCACTGCCACGAAATATAGGAAGTAAATGAATCAAACCTGATTTCAATTAAAACTCACTTTCAGTAGCCGGGTAGGTGATGCATAAAGGTTGCTGATCAAGATCAGGGGCGGCTAACTATTTTAATGTGCGCTCAGCCATGATATCTACTTGATAAGCTTCGTCGAGGTTATACTAGATATCTTCGTCAAACTCACTGTCGCTTTCTCTCACTTCTTGCCTTAATCTCCTCTCCTCCTTAGCAATGTCCAAACAAAAACAACTATTCTTTGTCCTGCGAAGAACGAGTGCACATAAAAAAGCAAGAGATAAGAGGTAAAAACTCAAAATAAAAAAAAATAATTAATCATTTGCACTCTCTAGCAACGATGCAAATTTGAAGGAACGACTTGTTGAGGGTAGAACTCAAATAAAATTTATAAACTCCGACTACTAAACTACTTTGCAGTAGTAGTGGTTGGGTCGTCCACAGGGAGTGGCGGTTGGCAATTATTTTCTAGTTATCTTGTGTTAAAGTAACTGAAAGGGGGGGATTTGCGTGGATAGGGATAATGAGAAATTAAAGTGCAAAAAATTAAAGACATGAAATAAAATGCAAGAAACAATAATTCTACTGAGCGACACCGATTCGGGAGACTTTGGGGTTAATTAGCTAGTTTGATCATTGAATCACTTCCAATTTAAGGCTAATTCCATTGTTAATTACCCAATTGATCTATCTCTAACCCAGGAAAGACCCTAAGTCCACCTAAAATTGATAACCCGATCATACATCATCCATCAAATTAACACCTAATTAACTAATCAATTAATCAGAATAATCCATCAAATTAATCAATTAATTAATTGCACTAAGTCTAATGGATTGATCAGGACATTAGAATTAATTAGGATTAAATTACTTCTAACGCTATTTTAGATTCAAACCTATCATGCAAACTACGATGTCAGAGAGATGCTCTTGGGACTCGTGCTCATGAATCAATTTAGGCTTTACCAAATTAGCAAATCACGAACATGCAAGCTACAAATTAGGACGTCAATCTAATCTACTGTGCATGCTAGTAATACAAACGAAATCTAAAATATAATTGCAATGAAATAAATCACATTCAGTTCATAATCTCACAAACTAAACTAATCAAACACCCATAAATCTCCTAATCGGCGTCAACGAGTTTAGCTGGTCATAAACACAACTAAAACCCGATACAAAATAAAATTGAGCATCAAAATCTAATTTAAACTAAGAAACATAAAAATACAATGCTGAAACGAGAATACATAAAGCAAAAAGAGAAACAAATGAAATTCTATCCTAAACGGCTGAAGAAAAACGAGGGTTTTTATAAGGTTTACAGTTGTAGCGTCGAGACGCTTGGAATAGCATCTCGATATTATGCAATTTGCCTTAAAAAATGCGCGTGAAAAAGGCTAGCATCAAGACACTGCAAGCAGCGTCTTGACGCTTCGAAAATATCAGTGTCATTTCGAGCGCGCACCTGCAAATTTGAGTGGTCACTTGGCAAGGTAGTGTTGAGACGCTCTTGGGTAGCGTCCTAACGCTACCCTCTCAGGTTTAGGCACCAATTTAACATTTTCTTAAGTGTTTTGACATCGAAAATGAGCTATGGTCTCTCATCTTCATCACATGAGCTCTCGATTCACAAAATGACTCCAATTCAACCCTTTTTAGCTCCTTTTTACCTGAATTGAATTCTCGATCTCCTGCTCATAAAATCCTACAAACATATCAATTAAGCTCATAAGTGACCATAAAACTAGCAAGATTAGGACTAAATATATAGGACCAAACTGGTCCTATCATTCTTCCGGGCTAAAGAAAGTGATGCCTATGTTGTCCATGATATACTTCTCCGTTATGAGTGTGTCTTAGGTCAGATTGTTAATTTTGACAAATCTATGATCTCTTTTAGTCCGAGCATAGAGTCAAGCATTCAGACATAGGTTAGTCAGATCTTATAGGTTCAAGTAGCAGCAAGTCATCGCCAAAATTTGGGCCTCCCGTCTTTAATGCCTCAAAATAGGACGGACACGTTGAGCTTTATTAAAGATCAAGTGTGGCGGCAGATACAAGGCTGGAAGGGAAAACTTTTTTTCAGTAAGGGGCAAGGAAGTGCTTCTAAAAATCCATAGTTTAGGTAATTCCATGTTACTCTATGAACTGTTTTCGGCTGCCCAAGAAGCTAATTCATGAGATTAGTCAGGCTATGGCTCGATTTTGGTGGAGTGGTGGAAAAGAGGATCGAGGGATTCATTGGGTGAGCTGGAAGACCTTATGTAAGCCAAAATGTTATGGTGGCATGGGCTTTCGGGATTTAGAGATCTTTAATCAGGCTTTCTTAGCAAAGTAGTGCTGGAGGATTATACAACACCCGTCCTCATTCCTCTCACGTGTTCTAAAGGGCAGGTATTTCCCCTTCACAAATTTCTTGGAAGTAAGGGTTGGGTCAATACCATCCTTTATTTGGAGGAGCTTAATTTGGGGGAGGGAGCTCTTGGAGAATGGCATGCATTGGCAAATAGGGAATGGTGAAAATGTTCGTGTTTATGGAACCAATTGGATCCTCGATGATTTCTGTCTCAAAGTACGCTCACCAGCTACCTTGGCACCTAAGACTCGGGTAGTTGAGCTAGTTACAATCTCTAGGCAGTGGAATGAGGAGCTTATTCGACATCACTTCAACCCTCATGAGGTGAGTCTTATTCTTACTATTCCTTTACGAGATGTCTTGTCTGAGAATAGAATTATTTGGCATTATGAGAAATCTGGTTTATTTTCTTTAAAAGTGGGTACCAGCTAGGCCAAATGGCTTTGCTTGCTAAATCCCCGTCTCCCTCATCGCATGAATCAATCCTTAGTTTGTGGAAGGGGTGTTGGAAAATGATGATCCCGAATAAAATTAAATTTTTTTTTGTAGAGACTTTGTTTGGATCGTTTGCCTACCATTGGTAATCTGACTACCCAAGGTGTTGATGTGTTGAATGTGTGGTATGTGTGGCAAGCAGGTTGAGTCTAGTATGCATGTTTTTTGGCAATACAAGGTTTTCCGAGAGAATTTGATGGACTTTGAATTTGGGATGTTGTTGCAAAATATGAGGGTGGGAGCCATGTTTCACCTTCTTAGAGATGTGAAGGATAAGGTAGGTTGGGTGAAGTTTGAGGTTTTTGTGGTGGTTCTGTGGGTTGTATGGAATTTCCACAATCAGTGGAAATTCAAGGGCGTTGCTCCTACTGTTTGGAATGTTGTAAGAGATTGGCTGGTATAAAGTAAATGTAGATGCAGCGTTTCCGAAGCTCATCGGGAATAATTGTTAGGGATTCCGATGGGCAGGTTATGCTCTCTGCAATAGTGGTGCATGACCATATTAGGAGCTCGAATATGGCTGAAAGAATGACTGCAATTGATGGCTTACGGATTGTAGTGGATATGAGGTTGCTGACATATCTTACGTGGGAAGGATGGTGACTGAGTTACATGGGGAAGCGCCAGGTCCTTCTCTGTGTCGGTTGCAGATTCATTCGAAGGGAGGGAAATAGGAGTGCACTCCAACTGGCTCGCATGGCGTTAAGGGAGGGGTGTCGTCTGTGTGTTTAGGGTGGAATCTTGTCCATTGTGTATGGGCCCTCTGATTTCTAGGAGTTATCTTTCATGTAATGTTGTTTGCTTGAGGTTATGAAATGTCGATTTCTTATGGTTTCAAAAAAAAAAAAAAAAAAATCAAACATAGTTTTCAAAAAGTAAACTAAAATAATTTGAAAATTTTATTTCAACAATTTCAACGCCTTACTTATCTAGATGGATCAAAACTACCCAAATCTATAGATTAGACTAGAAATTAGCTCTTTGAATCAAGTCATTTCATTGTCTTTAATTGATTACATTTGACTTATCCATCATTATTTATTTTTAAAAAAAGTCAAATCAATTTTTTTATATATATAAACTAGCAGATTATAATAGATGTTAAGAAGAATGTCAAATGATAGGGAGAATGTTGAAAAATAAAATAAAATAATAAATAAATATAACGCATAAAATGATAAAAGTAATAGATAATTCATTATAATTATAATTATAATACATAAAAAGACAGAATGGTCCACAAGACCAGGAGTGATGGGTATATGACTTCAAAGTTCAAACTTTGGACCACAAAGGAACAACTGTTTTAACTTAGTTTTATTTTTATAATAGATATTTAAAGGATTAGAAATTACTTCTAAATGTAATTAAGATCTAATTATTTTTTCTAAAGACCAAATTGAATTGTTTGATTATGGGAGTTTGACTTTGAGCTCACCCAAGGAGATGAAATATCTTACATCCTCTTTATTACTCATGGATGATAACAATGATAATGACTTTCTTATTATAATACTAAAAATAATGTCAATAATTTTATAGATAGATATTTAATCTTTCATTTCTTAGAGAATAATCAGTAGATGAACCATATAAACAATAAAAGCTTCTTGAGAAATAACCTCGCCTTGTGATTATATAAAGATACATATATAATTACACAATCAAGGATTAAAATGTTGGTGTCGACGGAAATGTTGAGGTCGCATTTTTATGAAAATGTCGAAGTCTCACTTTTATGAAAATGTCGATGGAAATATCGACAAAATGTCAATGTCGATAGATATTTCTGGAAAAATATTTAAAATAAAAAAATTCAAAAAAATATTTAAATTAACAAATAAATGTTTTACATTTTAAAATTAAATTAAAATACTTATTATAAATATCATGTCTACATTAGTTACATTTTCTTATTATTTTGTTTATATTTTATCAATTTATTTACGATATAATGAAAATGTTGATTCACCTTATATGTCGATGTCGAACCTATAGAAATGTGAAAATATTGATGGAAATGTCGACATGTATATGAAAATTTAATACATTGTACACAATAAGGCTTAAGAATAAATGTTTAAAACAATTTTTTATTTATTTTATTTTACATTATTCTTTTTATGGTGAAACAACCAGTTGTGTAGTTGTGTGCCCAGAATTATGTTTACATTTTTAAGTTTAATTCGAAAATAAATACCTTAGCCAATTGAACCATACCAAATTAATACCTATTTATTATTTATTACTAGTAAAACAACAAAAACAACCCTATTTTTACTAAAAAAAAAAAAAAACAAAAACATCCCTATTAATTATTCAATAGTCCATTTTGATAAATGTCCAAAGATTTCAAATGTTGTGAATACGCAAAATCTAAATCAGTCTTACACTTCTAGAGTTCAAAATTCAAAAGTAAATAATATAGACTGAATCGAGAAAAATTAGGTGCTAAAAATTAAAATAAAATAAAATAAAATAAAAAGCCTCTTGGGCCTTAGTAGTAGATATTTAAGGCCCAATGCTCTAAGAAATCCTACCACATTATCTGGTAGAAAAGACGAGCAGTTTTATATGTTAGCAGTTAGCACCAGCACCTCTAGCATATGCTAGACCCCTGTGTTTCTTTCTCATTACTCCATGTTTATTGGCACCAGATTGATCGTATCGATAACCAGCGCATCGATACACCTCAAAGATTCAAATCTCCACTCCAAAAAACAAGAAATAGAAAGACAAGAAACAAGAAAATAAAAATGATAAACAAAAACCAGAAATGAAACATGCCCAATGCAATTGGCTAAGTTATTTAGCACAAACAAGTTGACCTTGAGAGGTATTCAAGGTCATATTTACAGGATGAAACCAGAAAGGTGAACAAAAATCCTCTTTCCAGTTGCCAATAATCCAATTCTCCCAAAGGAATTAGATAGTGAAACCAAACGGTTCTGTAAGGAAAACAGATCATGCCTAGTCACTTCTCTAATTTCTCCTACAACCTGTTATAAAAAAAATGACAAAATTTACACCTAAAAAACAAGTTACCTACCACCGTCTGGCCTCTAACACTTTGAAAAGAAATTTTCTATTCGCATATTAACATTTTTTACTCCATTCTTGTACCTCTTTGCCCCTGCCGAAGTTGTCTCGCTCTGCACAAATTTACATACAACATGTTCAGAGATAACTTGTTGCAAGCTACAGGGGAACTTAGAGCTTTTAAATCCAACATCGATGCGTTTCTAAAGTATGGAGAAGTCAACATAAAAGGAGCACCATTGTATTACAATCAGAACATGCAAGTTTGAAGGTATGAATGATCCATTATCAAAGAAAGATGACAAGGAGACATGATATATTTCAGAGAATGACTCGAAGAGAAGAAATAAATTCATAAACTTACCATTGAGGATTCATTTTGAGATCTCAGGACTTTTATTTGCCCACCTCTCCCATCCGCTCCAACGACAATCAGTTTACCAGAACGTGAACCTTGCATTGCACCTGACCCATTGGTCTGTCCACGTTTGCACCATTTACCCAAGTACCTATTTGATCCATCAGGGCCTAGTAGTCCACCAGAAAAACATATACCTCCTGGAAATTGTTTTATACATCAAAATTGTCAGTATCAATTGTTTTTTTGGGAAAACAAAGAAACAAAGTATGGGCTACCTAACCCTACACTTAAAAATGTACCATTACCTGGTTTATTAAGTGAAATGTGGTTAGAAGATTCTCGCCTAATGTTAATAAGTACAGGTTCACATTCTTCGGTGTCTTCAACCACTAAAGGCATGCATTCATCCCCAGGAACAGCAGTCGTGCCTGTATTATTGGCTGTAGCTGTTGAAGTTGTAGTATTCACTGGGTTGGTTGTTCTTTCTGCTACTTTTTTTCGGACCAAATTGCAACTTGTCAACTGAGGATGGTAAGACCTTCGTTCTGCTTCTTCCTCACTTATTTGGCGTCCTAAATAAGGATTTAAATTGGCATGCTCAACTTTAGGAAATTCTGAAGTTTTCTTATCCATTGAGGAGTAGATGTCCTTGGCTGTATCTACCAAGGTTGAACCGCTTTTAGATACATCACCTGAAAATTCAAAAATTTTCCCTTTTCTTGAAGATAATGATTGGTTGATCTGGCTTGCAGTTGAACCTGAAGCATCCGGTGAAGCAGCAGGTTTATTTTTGGCTGATATCATGTTACATTTACAACACACACTACTCTGAACCCCTTCAATGCTTGAAACCTTCAAGCCTCTCAAAACTTCATTATCTTTATCTTCAATGGCTTTCTCTAGTTCTTGGACTCTTACCTGATAATGATCATTAGACATTAAATTACATCAAATGCATCAAATGAGATTTTATTTGTTATGAGCTCACCTTCAATTTATTTAGTTTCTCTTTTGCCTTCTCAAGTTTCTTACAAGAGCGAGCTTCTCCCCTTCCAAGAAGATTGCACTTTGTCATCAGTTCTTTATAACTCCTGTGAAAAAGTTAAAGACTTTTTCAAAGAACTCTTGAAATGAAGAATTAGCCAAAGGAAATACATACATGTTATCATTATTGGTCTAATCTTCAAGAATCATTTGTACATACTTGAACAACACATCTTTTGATTCGTAAAGTTCTCAAAGTTTCAATTTAAAGTCAAATCACACAACCAAATTGCAAAAAGTTACATTCTAATTATTTCAGATTTTCATAGGTGACATTGAGATAACTGACCTATTACGCAGAACCAAAGATTTCCTTAGAATGTCAATTGTATCTTTATTATCTGCTCCACTCCCCAATGAAGAAAGCTTTAGAACCTCTTCTTCATCAAGATCTAGTTCAGATACCCTACAATACAAATGGCAACACTATTGGTATGCAAACACACAAAAGGGAACACAACCTTTTCTCCTCATTTTCCTTAACAACAAAATTGCACTTACAACTTGAAAGCTGCAAGCTCTTTAGCCAAAGCCATACTTCTTTCATGCAACCTTTTGCACTCAATAGTTGATTTATCGAGTTCCTGCACGTGCAGCCAAACATCACCATGTATAACACAATCAGTCCCTAAAGGAACCAAACATTGCAAGAAAAAAGAAATCTGAGCTTAGAATGAACTGTTGACCTCAGATTTTAGGTGGAGCAATTGGGACATTAATGTTTTTTGTTTCATGGCTTCATTCCTCAAGCTTACTTCCTTCTTCACTTCATCCTGGCAAAGATGAAGCTGAAAAAAGACAATGTGATTAAGTACCACATTTATACATACCCTCATCAACAGTTAACATGAGCAAATTATAGCACATGAAGCTTTATCTAGGAGCTGAAGAATTTTTTTTGTAAGAAACAATTTTTTTTATAAGCTTTATCTAGGAGCTGAAGAAATGAAAATTTGATTTTCAAAGAAAATCATCACAAAATGTCTCAAGTTGTTTAGAACTTTAGGAAACCAAGAAACTACCAGTTCCATAGTTAGATTGTACTGATCTAGTGAAGACAAGCCTCTATGCTCACTACTCTCGAGAAAACAATCATCATCTTCAAACCATCTATGAATCCTTACAGCACAGAAAACCAAAAAACAAAAAAACAAAAAGAACACACACACAACAAACCAGGAAAAGAAAATCATTCGAAGAACAACCAAGTACATCGTCAATTTTCATAGGAAAGATTAATTGAAAAGAAAGGAGAGATTGGCATGCAACATCCCCGAAGCCCCAAAAAGCAACTAAGAATTACCAAAAACTCCCCAAATGCTATCTTATGATGTAAGAAGAATAGTACAAAAACTTCTTCTAAACAAGCTCCAATAGAAGGTGTAAGATATATTAAACTAAAAAAGGACCCCCATTCTGTGTAGCTATCTTAAAAAGTCCCAGTATTATTTTCCTACCAAATATTCCAACATAGAATGGTAAAATCATTCCAGCAAAGCACATATGATTTCACTCTCAAGATCACCACTCATTTTTGTAAAAGAAGAGTTAGATATCCCTAAACTAAGCAAGCTCCATTGAAACGTAAATAAATAGTCAAAAGAAACCCAGGATTTATAAGAGAAAGGAATAAAGAGCGATCAATATCCTTCCCAGAAGAAGGGAAATTAGCACAAATTCTATTAGTATGAAAAAAATTGAGGCCAAAGACAAGTGAAGGCTTTAGCCTTTTCAGAGACTTTGCACATTTCTAAATTTGATACCATTGGAAACATCAGTAATCAAACACCCAAGAATTCAATAATAAAGATCTATTAGTCCTAGTTTTCCTAACAACCAAGCAGAAATACCTCCTCACCGAGCTCTTTGAGATCCTTCCCCTGTTGCTCCAATGTCGAATTAAGCACGGAGACCTTCATCTCCAGCCTCTTCACCTCACTTCTCAACAACTCTGGATCTCTCTCAACCCAATCGGCCGGTTTCTTAGCAAGCATGGAATCATTCGCATCTCCCACAGACTGAAAATACAGCCGCGCAACATCTTTTGCCACACAGGTCTGCTTGCACATAGGGCAACTATACTTCTTCTTCCCATTCGAACAATACTCAAACCACTGCTGCAAACTAAAGAGATCCAAGTACAAATTTACACCACTTCAATGTTCGAGGATGAAAAGAAAAAGAAGAAGAAAAATCAACAGAACGAAAAACTAACGCAGGATTACTTACCAGAGCTCGTGGAAGACATGACCACAGATTGAGATGGATTGAAGATCCTCGACAATGGGCTTTAGATCCTCGTAGCAGATTGAGCAAATGGTTTTGGCAATGCCGCAACCATTGTCCATTGATTTTGCTGCTTTAGGTTGTTGAAAGACGAATTTGAGAAACTGGGTTCGATTTCTGAATAAGATGAGTTATCGGAGGGGAATTGGAGGGAAATTTTGCAGAGGGAGGAAGAGAAATTTGAAAAAGGAATTGATTGAGAGCGGGAAAGAGTGGGAAATCTTGACGATGATGAAATTTTGGTTAACGTCGTTTCTGGGATCTTATTTAATTGCTCTATATATATAGATATGTTCTTTCCTTCCATAAGAACCATCAGATGTTTGTCTCTTCAAAAAAAAAAAAAAAACCATCAGATGTTTGTTAGGGTTAAATTCCGGTAATTTAAGCCTTGTTGGATAATTATTTGTTTTTGGTTTTGGGGAATTGTGCTAAATAGTTAGAAAAAAAAAGTCTTCTTGTTTTTTGGCTACAGATGTTCAGAATTCGCAGGAGTAGCTACCGCATTTTCAGGAACTGTTTTCTAGATTTTTTTGACATTTTTACCCCTAGTATATACGACTATAGACAAACGCCGTTAACAGATTTTTTTTGTTTTCATTCAGTTTCTCCCCCCTTTTTTCGAGATGGATGAATCTCGATTTATAGGGAGTTCAGTTGGCGGTTTGTGTTCAAGTGTATAAAAAGATCTACCTATTTTTTAGGCTTAGGTTTCAGCGTTTCCAACGGTAAAAAAAGATTTTATCCCTCACATTTTGCCCCTCATTATCCATGTTACAAAAGGACAACAATAAAAGTCGTAAGTAGCAGTATACACAGACAGATGACATATAAACTACATCGTATATATAACTCATATGGGGGGTGGGACTGGGGTAAGTATGCATACACACAGGATGCATGCGGAACACGTATGTATGTAATACTATAGACAGATATCAGTTATGACATTCATCAAGTATTTGCATTCAGGTGAACATGGTACGGGGGGTTATTATGGTTGCATATAGCAACACAGACAAAGACAGAGTATATTTTTATTGGGCATTCCAGACATACACGATACATGGGGTGATTAACTCAAATACAGGGGGGATTAAGTGTATACACACACAAGTAGACACATCAGACCATTCCATGGATGTATATAATAGTACAGACAAATCAAAACATTTTTTCTATTAGACATGCCAATGTGTATGCACACATACATATGAGTATACCACAAGCACACTTTTTCCAGAGAAGTTGCAATAACGATGAAATGGTATTTATCAGTACATACCACTCTGGCGGGTTCAACATTTAAGTCAAATCAACACAAACCCTCCACCAAAACCGCCTCCATGCATTTCCTCCCCACGCCCGTGCTTTTCGTCTTACAATAGAGCGGTATAATCGCGGATTGGAAGGAAAAAATGAATCCCGAAAATATACGGTTTCAAAGGGAATAAACTAAATCCCTAAAATCTCGGGATAATGTATATGTTTGTTGCAAATATAAGGGAAAGGAAATGAAACCGTTACCTAGTTCAAATTTTTTGGTACAGTCGTCGAGTAGGGGGAGAATCGATTGAGCATGCAAGAGATGGTCGTCGACGCGGCGGATGAAGGTTGTTGGCACGACGGAGGTGGTTTGTCAGCGTGATATGAGAGGTAGGTAGCGATATACACTCTGTGGTGGCGGTGGGGAATGGTGTGGAATGGGGGTTTCGAGGGTGTGGAATGCTCTCAATGGTGTGGAATGCTCTCAAAGGTTTCGAGTTTTGGAAGAAGAAGATGGACGGACGGCTGCTGCATGAAGGCTATTCTGGTGGGAGGTTGGGCGGTGACATGACATTCCATAATTGCAGCATTTAAAGGTATAGTCTTTTTAGGTTATTCAATTTTCTGGGGAAATTAGCAACTTGTTCTTATTTTTTGTTTTTTAATTTCTAATCTTCTTAGTTGCAGGTAGTATGTCTTCAGATTGAAAGGACCTTTTTTTCCAATTAATGCATTCCGAAGGTGTTTCTCTCTACTGAGGGAGGTTGAACTTTGTATTCCTTCTCCAATAAAGGCATTGACTCATTTTTTCGGGAAGCAACTTTTTCCGGGAAGCAAATTTTTTCAGGAGTAACAATATGATACACCTAGATTTTCAAACTAGTTTTGTTTCTTGGATTTTTGAATTTCAAACTTCCTAAAATGTCTCCAACTTATTTTTAGGGGTATATTTTATCTCTCTTAAACTCTGATTTTGGTTTTAAACGTTAAGAATACGTTAGGCAGTTTGTTGGGGGGCATATTTGTCTTTTACAAATAGGTATTTATTAATCATTAAACCGTTTAACCATCTATTTAATTTATAAACATTTGTAGCTATATTTCAAGCCACCTATTTATTTTTAGCCATATTTCTTGTTGCCCCTTTGGTTTTTGGTTTCGAAAATTATACTTATTTTCCTAATTTTCTTATTATGGTTTTCATCTTTGATAATAACATATTCGAGTTCTTAGCCAACCAAATACAAAAACAAGTTTTTGAACACTATTTTTTTTAGTTTTCAAAACTTTGAACTGGTTTTTGAAAATATGGAAATAAGATAAAGAAACTTGAGAAAAATACATTTTTGGTCCTTAAGTTTTGAGACATAGGTGTCTTTAGTTCCTGAGTTTTCAAAATAAACATTTTTTGTTCATAAGTTTTAAGAAATAGGGCTAAAAGGTCCCTAAATTTTCAAAATAAACTTTTTTAGTTCCTGAGTTTTGAGAAATAAGTTTAAAAAGTCTCTCATATTATTTTTTTCAATTTTTTAAAATTAATACTTTTTAATTTATTTAATTTAAAAAACTATTCAATATTAAAAAATAATAAATAGTATTATTTTAAAAAAAAAAGTTGAAAAATGATATGAGGGACCTTTTAAACCTATTTCTCAAAAGTCAAAGACTCAAAAGGTTCATTTTGACTTTTTTTTAAAAAAAAGTTCATTTTGAAAACTTAGGGACCTTTTAAAACTAATTCTCAAAGCCCAATGACTAAAAAGGTCTATGTTGAAAATTCATGGACCAAATGCACGTACTCCTCAAAACTCAGGGACTAAAAAAGCATTCTTCTCAAGGATTAATTGTTACAAATTTGAAAGTATAGGGACTAAATTGTTACAAACTTGAAAGTATAGGGACTAAATTATTATTATTAAAGTTCAGGGACTAAATTGTTACAAATCAAAGTTCAGGGATCAAATTGTTACTTTCAAGTAAGTTTAGGGACCAAAAGTGATTTTTAACTTTTTTTTTTTATCTATCTTCTTCCATGTGTTTCAAAAACTTGTCTTTACAAGAGACCTGTTTTCAAAAACTTGTCACTAATAAACAATGGCAGATCCAGAACTTGATGATAGGGGCACAAGTTCATATTAGATGAAATTATAAGTTTATTCTGAAATTTTAGATGGGGTATATTTAGTCTCCAAACTTTAAAAAGTGTTTGATGGGTCCTTGAATTTTCAAAAAAAAAAAAAATAGTGTCTAATATTGATATCTAAAGTTTCAATTATATATCTAATAGGTATTTGACATATTCAAAATATTTATAAATTAAACTTTCTATTAGATATAAAGTTTAATTTTGAGTCTAATAAGTTCTCAATTTATGCGACATTTTAAAAAGTTAATGTATATATTAGTTATTAAATTGAAAATTCAAAGATCAAATAGATACAAAATTAAATTTTTAGGAAAAAAATACACTTTTAGTCCCTGAAGTTTGGGTTAGGTTTCATTTTGGTCCCTGAGTTTTCAAACTCAACAATTTAGCCCCTGAGGTTTGGTTTTAGTTTCATTTTAGTCCCTATATCTATTTTTCTGTTAAAAACTAACGATTTGTTGTCGTGGCACTATTTTTTTTATTACAAAAATTATTTTGTAATTTTTATTATTTCTCTCTCTTCCTTCTTCTTTTTCTTCTTCTTTTTCACACCGGCGGCCGACGACCACTGCCGGTGACTTTTTTTTTCCTCTCTTCTTCTCTCCTTCTTCTCTTTTCTACTTTTCTTAAATTCCCTCCCTCCCTCCTCAGTTTTTTTTTTTAAACGAAACAGATATGGACGGACGATAAGAAACCCACACAGATCAGGATGGACACCCATGCGATCTGAAAACGATCTGAAACCGAACGCCAACGCCCAGATCTAAAAACGCCCACGAAGCAAGAAACCCACATAATATATTTTATAATTCTAGGAGGCACATGCCCCCCTGGCCCCTTCATAGATCCTTCCCTGCTAATAAAGATGATCAAACGGGGCCTAGTTTTTTTGTTTTTGATTAAAATGTGTTCAAAAGTTTCAAGGTGGTTTAATTAATAATGCATTTACAATAAAAATCGATTCAAGAGCGTCTAAATTTGTTTTAGAAAAAGACATGAAGAATCTTGTCTCAAAACAAATTTTTGCTAGATGGCAAACAATCCTATCATGCTTCGATTTCAAAATTTTGCCTAAAGGAGTACAAAAGTCTTCTTGTAGATTATCTCTTAAGAGAATTTCTCAAACTCTAAAGACTCTCACCGCTCTAATTTTTTCTGAAAGGACATGAGTATGTAGAGGAAAAACTTCCTCCTCTTCAAAGGGAAAAAGCCTAGCTTCTTCAAATTTTCCCGCTCCTATGATAGTGGATCAATACACCATGGATATGGTGTTGGGTTTTGACACGCCCCGCCCCAGATTATCCTAACCAACCTCGGACGTGACGTGTTGACAATGAAATCCCAACTAACTACAAACTTCATTGTCAACTATGCATGAACTGGATTGACTATGAAAAAGAATTTTCAAAACGTGGCTAGCAATGGTTTATTAAATGAAAAGAAATCATAAAAATTTCAACAGAGTTTCCCTTGAAATTTGGATATCTAAACCACCTGAAAACAAGATTTAACACTCCCAAATAATCATAATATAAAATCCAACACCAGCACCCAAGTCGGTTCAGAATTTACAACCATGACATAGTCAACTACACAAAACAACATATAGTTTTCAATCACAAAAACCACCCTAACAACCATGATTATACATCATCATGAAGATGCTAGCCATTCTAGTTACAAAAATAATACATCTATAAGTAATGCAAAATGGCATGCAACCTATTGAGTCTGGTGGCAGATATCAACTATGATAGGCTCATCAGGAACTCAACTACTACCTGGTGGAAAAAGTTTAGAAAGAAAAAGGGTGAGCTAATAAGGCCAGTGAGTGGTGAAAATTTATATATAAAAAGAAATAAGATATGACTTTTTAGGAACCCATGACAAACATAGTTGCAATCATAATTTGATAAGCAATATAGATTTTTTTTTTGTATGAATGAATAAAATCTTGAGATACCAAATAAAGTCTCTTGCAAAGTTAAAACGTGAAATGTCTAAAATCGAAACGCTGTAAACATAAGCATATAAAAAAGGTAAACCATCATGGATATGAGAAGTTTTTCATCACTAATAGTTGTACCCGAAACTGGTCATACTATATATGGAGAAACTCGACGTATAAAGCAAAGCAACTAGTCATACTACATATCGAGTAGTCTCAAGATATGTAGTAGAGCAAATCTGGTCATACCACACATCGAGTAATCTCAAGTTGTATGGTAGAGCTATCCTGGTCATACGCGCGCAGAGCAACCTCCAAAGGGCAAAACACCTCGACACACAACCCAAAGCCTATGTGTGTGCCAAAGTGGGTCCCAAAGACCTCATACATATCATACATACACCACGGAAACACATTCACGCAAGTGCATTGGGATCTCACCATGGGTACAATCTCTAGTGGTTCGAAAACAATGTCAACATTATAGTTACAAGCTCTCAACCACACTAGCGTTATAATCGTTTTAAAAGAATGCATTGTAAACCAAAGATCATATTTGAGAAATTTCCAAGCCATAGTTAAGTGCTTGACATCAATAAAATATTGAAATTAATTAAATTTCTCATCTCAAGCAAATCATATTTCAAACACTTCATTTACTTTAAAACTTTCAAATATTTGAAATGTATAGTTATACGATCGTAAGATTTCAAAAGGACTTGGGCCTTTGCCGATAGGCTAAAATCTTAAAGCTTTAAAACCATAAGTCACCTTTCTACAATAGTCTTAGAAATTGTCATAATCCTCAACAACCAACTCATTTGTACAAATATATACATATATATATATACATATATATCATAATTGACTTCAAACTCAAATTTCATTAATTTCTAAATAAGAAAAGTATTTTGAAGAATAACCACTCACTATACTATTGATGAGAGAAGTTTGGGTCGTAGGCGGTCCCGATCTTTGTTTGACCTGAAATAATAATTACCCAAGTATTAACAACTTTTAAATCCCCAAATTAGAACACAACACCAGATTATACCAAGCTTTAGTTCCCCTTTAACACTTGGAATAACTATAATTTTCCATGAGCTTAGCCTCCAACTACCATGTAAATGTTACCATATTTCTAAAATATGGTTTTCCAATAACTCCATTGCACACCTCTTTATAAAAAGTTTCATTCTGCTCATTCCTTTTCATCTTCCTTTCCATGAAACCTCACTAGTATTCCAATTTTTGTAGAGAACTTGCAATTTAACAACTTGCAAATAAGCCTCTTTCAATTATTCTTACAACAATTACATGGGTTCCACCAAATTTCTCCTTTTTCAACACAACAACTACCTTCACTTTAGTTTTCAAGCTAACCCATGAAGTTTTCACCCAAAGGAAGAAAAACCCACAAAAGAATCTACTAATCTAACCTCTACAACCCATGAGAAACTTAAATCAAGAGTTAGAGAACTTACCCAAGGTTCCAATCCAAAGTTTGAGCTTCCTTCCTTGATTTTCCCTTCAAGAATAGCTTAAAAATGCCTTAACCTCCTCTCAAAACAACCATTTCTCCAAGTTCTCTCCATCTTCCTCTCTTTCTCTCTCTCTTTCTCTCTCTTTTTCTCTATTTTGCATGGGCTTCCCAGAACTTTGCATTTTCTTTTTTTTTTTGTTTTTTTTTTATTAAACTCTTGTTTTAACCATCAGAAGCTTTGGTTTTCATCTATTCTTTTTTTTTTTTTTAAATTTATTTATCTTGTCTAAACCAAAGCTTCCAACGGAAGCTTTGGTGTCCCCCTTTTTTTGGTATTTTATTATACTTTTTTTTTTTTTGTTTCATTAGACTAAAGCCTCCACTTTCCTTTTTTTTTTTATTAATCCAATTGCAACTCAACCCATTGATTATTAATATTATAAATATATATATATATATATATATATATATATATATATATATTTACACATAGAAATAGGTGTCACAAATTTTACCCTCTTTTTGAAAATTTCGTCCTCGAAATTTAGTCGCGTGTATCAAGTAAAAAGTTGAGGGTATTTGATACGCATCTGCTCCTCACTTTCCCAAGTTGCCTCCTCCATTGCGTCGTTCCTCCATAAGACCTTAACCAATGAAATAGTCTTATTTCGTAGCACTTGCTCCTTTTTTGTCTAAGATTTGCACTGGCTCTTCTTCATAAGATAAGTTATCTTTCAATTGCACCGGTTGAGTCTCAAGGACATGTGATGGATCTGAGATGTACTTACGTAACATTGAAACATGGAATACATCATGAATTCGAGAGAGTTCCATTGGTAAAGCCAAACGATATGCCATTGGTCCAATACGTTCAAGAATCTTGTAGGGACCAATATATCTAGGGTTCAATCTTCCTTTCTTACCAAACCTCAATACACCCTTCCAAGGAGATAGCTTGAGAAAAACTTTATCGCCAACCTCAAATTCTAAATCTCTCCGACGCTTATCTGCATAGCTCTTTTGTCTGTCTTGTGCCCCTTTCAAATTTTCTTTGATTACCTTCACCTTTTCTGCAGTGATTTGCACAAGTTCAGGACCCATCAATTTCCTCTCACCAACTTCATCCCAAAAAAATGGAGTTCTACACTTCCTACCATACAATGCCTCAAATGGTGCCATTCCAGTGCTTGAATGGTAACTATTGTTATACGCAAACTCCATTAGTGACAAGTGAGTATCCCAACTTCCTTTAAATTGCAAAACACATGCTCTTAACATGTCCTCCAAGGTTTGTATAGTCGTCCTTTCTGATTGTCCATCTGTTTGTGGATGAAAGGCTGTACTAAAATGTAGCTTAGTACCCAATGCTTGTTGTAAACTAGGCCAAAATTTAGAAGTGAACCTCGAGTCTCTATCAGAAACTATCGAAATTGGTGCTCCATACAAACTTATTATTTCATCCACATACAACTTTGCCAGTTTATCTAAAGAATAAGTGATCTTGATTGGCAAAAACCTAGCAGTTTTTGTTAATCTGTCCACAATCACCCAAATACCATCATAACCACTCTGTGCACGAGGAAGACCAAATAAGAAATCCATCGTAATATGCTCCCACTTCCATTCTGGAATTGGCAAAGAATTCAAAAGTCCTGCCACTCTTTGGCGTTCTAGTTTCACTTGTTGGCAGATTAAGCATCTAGAACCATATTCTGCTATTTCTCTTTTCATGCCTTGCCACCAATAATGCTCCTTCAATGTTCGATACATTTTTGTACTACCAGGATGCATAGCATAACCTAAACTATGAGCTTCGTCAAGTATTTCCTTCTTTAAGTTTGGATTGTTAGGTACACATAACCTATCAAACTTGGTTAGTGCTCCATCATCTCTCAACACATAATCTGATCGTTGATTATTTTTCACTTCTCCCTTAAGCTTATCAAGAACAAGATCATCAGATTGAGCTATTATAATCTTGTTAATCAAAACAGGCCTTACCCGAAAGCTTGCAATTAATGCTCCTAGCTCATCCACTGATAATTTTGCATTCATGCTATTGAATTCACCCAACAAGGAGAAACTCATGGCATTAGATGAGGTTACTGGACCATGCCTTTTCTACTTAAGGCGTCTGCAACCACATTAGCCTTCCCTGGGTAATAATTAATGGTACAATCATAATCCTTTAGTAGCTCAAGCCATCTTCTTTGACGCAAATTCAACTCCTTTTGATCGAAGATGTACTTTAAACTTTTATGATCGGTATAAATATGACACTTCTCTCCATATAAATAATGTCGCCAAACCTTTAAAGCTAACACTACTGCAGCTAGCTCAAGATCATGGGTTGGATAATTGTGCTCATGTTTCTTCAACTGTCTGGAAGCATAGGCTATTACCTTACCGTTTTGCATTAACACACACCCCAAACCCTGATAAGAAGCATCACTATAAATAACAAACTCCTCACCAGGTGTCGGAAGTGTAAGTATTGGAGTAGAAACTAACCTCTTCTTCAATTCATGGAAACTTTGCTCACACTTGTCAGTCCAAACAAACTTCGAATTCTTTCTAGTCAAGCTAGTTAATGGGAGAGCTAGCTTGGAGAATCCTTCAACAAAACGACGATAATACCCAGCTAGTCCAAGGAAGCTACTGAAGGATTGGAATTCCCAATTCCGTTACAGCGGAAGCGCAATTGGACCGTTTCGTAGTTAATTTTGTTTTCACCAAAATACCAATACATTGACAAAATTTAGAAAACTATTCTAAATCAATTATTAAGGCTAAGCATACAACCTTAGAACTAATTCTAAAGGGGAGAAGCAAACATACCGTCGTTGTCGTCTCTGAATTCTTCAAGAACGCCTTTCTTGATTTGCGTCAACAATTGGGACACCACCAATTTGATCTTCCCCTCTATGACTCTGAGATTAGGAACGTAGTTGTGGGACTACCTAATCTTGAATGGGAAAAACTCTTAGAGAGAAAAATTCTCTCTAGAGTTCTTGAGTTGGGAGAATATGAGAGGGAGGCTAGAATGAGACCTCAGGGCTAGGGTTCTCATAACCTTTCCTTTTATAAGAGAGGAAACCCTAATGTGAGGTTAGAAAACAATATTGACCGTTAGATCAAGATCAATTAATTAAATGTTAGTTAACTAATCATATTAATTAATTAAACGTTAATTAATTAATCATATTAATTAATTAATCTCATGCACATTTAAATCTTATTTAAATGTAATTTCCTCACATAATATATTTTAATTAAACTTAATTAAATCACATTTAATTAATTCAATTAAACTAATCAATTAATTAATTTCAATAATTAATTAATTTTTTACAATTAATTAAATATCTCCCATATTCAATTAATTACATATTAGAATCATATTCTAATAATTCCCTCATAGACTATAGTTTAATTAAATCTCATTTAATTTAAACTAAATTGAATAATTAATTAATTCATAATTAATTAAATACCATATATTTAATTAGACATATATTTGAACTATTTCAAATATATCAATCTCTCAATATAATAAAGTTTAATCTCAAATTAGACTTTATATTTTAATTCATCACAATACATTATATTAATTTGTATCTCATACAATTAACTTAATTCCCAATATGAATTTGAACTATTCAAATTCTCTCAAGATATATTTGTTCCTAATTACTCTTTACGAGCTAGCAGAGGGACCTAATGGACCTACAGATCAGAAGCTCCAATGATATGAGGTTAACTGATTAAACTCATTAATCAAGTTAACCAATATTCATTAACTGGGGTCATTCCACTAAAGACCCATAGCTGAACTCTTCTCACTATAGAACATTTCTGTGTCCATGGTGAAGGAATGAAAATCCTACGCAGCGGAAGCGTATATCAGATCGGTCGTTCTTAATTGAGTTTCATAGAAAACACCGATACATTGGCCAACAAATTTCAGAACGTTTCTAAAATTAAAACCTAGATTAAGCATGCAACTCTAAACCATTTAGAGTTTTGGAAACCTACTTGTTGAAGATCGTTCTTCACAACAAGTTATTCCTTGATTAGATTCACATACAGAGGATGAATTCAATTGGGCACAACCACTAGTAAACACCCACTAATCTCTGAGTTCTCGAGGTTGTGATTGTGGGATCACCATCTTCAAAGGGAAGGAAAATTTTACAGCATTAGTGTTGCTGTAAAATTCTTGGAGAGAATTATCTTGAGAGAGCATTTTTCTAGAGAGTCATCTTGGAAAAAAAAACTGAGCGCACTTCTGCCCCCATTCCCACGTTGGTTGTAGGGAGGGGAGTTACAATCATGTAACTCCCCAATGAGGTGTCAATACCTCATTCCTTGGATTATTAATTTAACCTATTAAATTAATAATTACACAAACTATATATTATTCACCAATTTAATCAAATAAAAAATTCAATTAAATTAATTTTAACATATAGTTCCAAATTCAACTAAATCATATTTAATTGAATTAATTCAACCAACTAATTACATATCATATATCTAATTAATTTTATATTTGAATCTAATCCAAATATGTTTCTCTCTATTAACCTATAGTTTTAATGTGCATCAAATGTACATTAATTATTAACTATAGAATTAATTTAATTAAATCACATTTAATTAAATTAAATTAATTAATTCTCCAATTAATTAATTCATTAATTAAATACTATATATTTAATTAATTTACTATTTGAATCATAATTCAAATAATTCTCTCATATACTATAGTTTTAATATGAATCTAATTCACATTAAATTTAACCTATAGTTTCAATATGAATCTAATTCATATTTAATATTTGAACTCTTTCAAATATTTAATTCTCTCATTGATTAATTTTTGAATCACATCCAAAATTAATTTTATACTATAAAGTTTAATTCACCAATGAAACTTATGTATAATGTATCTTCATACATTATCTTAATTGTATCATATACAATATAATTCCCTTAACGAATTTGAACACACTTCAAATTCTATTCAAGACTATTTAACCTCAGAACCCTTTACGAGCTAGCAGGTGGACCTACAGATCAGAAGCTCCAACGATACGAGACTAATTGGTTAAACACATTAACCAAGTTAGTCAACCTTCGTTAACTGTGGGTCACTCCACTAAAGACTCACAGCTGCACTCTTCTCACTGTAGAATATTTCTGTGTCCACGGATATCGACCTATAACGGTAAGTCAATCCTTTACGAGTGTTCGTAACGCCAGCTGGGTCAAATTACCGTTTTACCCTTGGGTTACTCTGGATCCTTAAGTACCACTGATTCCTCTAATGAACAATCTGTTTATGATCCAATCAATAAACAACAGTTTCTCTCGGGCCAGGAGAGGATGGACGCCCTTATTCAAGACCCAGAATTAGCCCTTAAGGGAACACACATCTGCTTACCCCAATAGGGGAAGGAGTGAATTCCATCTTGTAATGTTATGTTCCCAGCCCCCACTCGGTCTTGCCCTTGAAATGGTAGGTATATTGAGTCGGCGAACTGGCCACTCTCACCCATACAAAGCTAAGGACAATCCCTCCTGAAAGGGGTTCATAACATACTCAGGATTGAGATTGAGTTACCTAGGTCATCCTATTGAAATAGAAACCTAAACTAGTCAATGGTGTTACATCTAGTGGTTACTATTTCGCGGTCCGGTCTTATGCAAACTCATTGCACAGGATACCCCCACTCGCATGTCTCCTACATGGATGCTTTGGATCATTGCATCTGTATCGAATACAAAGTGGGCCGTATCACATAGTGTAGGATAAGGTACCCAGCCTTATCCCTATACTATAGACCATTTAAGTTGTTACTTGAACACTGATCCCCGTATGTCCCCACATACTAGTCCAAGTTTCATCTAAACAACCTAGGATCTTAGTTTATTGGATTTGGGTCAAATTGTGCAATTTTAGTAACAATAACTCTTTATTGTACAAACCTCAATAACAACGTATTGAGACAAGTGAACAATTTGTCACCATTCACTATCTACGAGTTTTAGGGCATAAAACCCAACACATGGATGTAGACCTATGTCGGTAAGTCAATCCTTCACGAGTGTCCGTAATCACAGCTGGGTCAAATTATCGTTTTACCCCTGTGTTACATCTGTCTCCTTAAGTACCAGCGCTCCTCTAATGAACAACCTGTTTATGGTCCAACCATTAAACAGAAAGTCCCTCTCGGGCCAGTGAGAGGGCGAGATCCTTTTGTTCAAGTCCCGGAGTCACCACTTAAGGGAACACTCATCTACTTCTCCTAGAAACGGGAAGGAGTGAATTCCTTCTTGTGTTGTCATGTCCCTAGCCTCCCACTCGGTCTTGTCCCCAAAAAGGAAGGCATATTGAGTCGGCGTATTGGCCACTCTCACCCATGCTAATCAAAGGACAATCCCTCATGAGAAGGAGTTCATGACACACTCAGGATTAAGACTGAGTTACCTAGGTTATCATATTGAAACAGTAACCTAACTAGTTAACGGTGTTACATCTAGTGGTTTACTATTTCGTGGTCCGGTCTTATGCAAACTCATTGCATAGGATACCCCCACTCACATGTCTCCTACATGGACGCCTTGGATCAATACGTCTGTATCAAATACAAAGCGGGCCGTATCACATAGTGTTACCAGGATAAGGTACCCAGCCTTATCCCTGTACTATAGACCTTTTAGGTTGTTACTTGAACACCGATCCCCGCATGTCCCCACATACTAGTTCAAGTCACATGTAAACAACCTTGGATCTTAGTTTATTGGATTTGGGTCAAATTGTGCAATATTTAACAATAACACTTTATTGTAGAAACTCAATAACACTTTATTGAAACAAGTATACAATTTGTTTACATTCACTATCTACAAGTTTTAGGGCATAAAACCCAACAGCTACGAACTTCCGTAACGGATGTAGGTCGCTCCCATTTAACTACTGCTTCAATCTTTTGAGGATCAACAAATATGCCTTCTGCAGAGATTACATGGCCCAAAAACACAACTTGATTTAACCAGAATTCGCACTTGCTAAATTTAGCATACAACTCCTTATCTCGCAATGTCTGCAATACAATTTTGAGATGTTCCACATGCTCTTCTCTACTTTTGGAATATACCAATATGTCGTCAATGAACACAATCACAAATTTGTCTAAGTAAGAATGGAACACCCTGTTCACGAGATCCATAAAGGCTGCAGGGGCATTAGTCAACCCAAACGGCATGACCAAAAACTCATAGTGCCCATATCGGGTCCTGAAAGCAGTCTTTGGCACATCCGTTCCTCTAATCTTAAGTTGATGATACCCTGATCATAAGTCAATTTTGGAAAACATCGAGGCACCTTTCAACTGATCAAACAAGTCATCTATCCTAGGCAGAGGATACTTATTACGTATTTTCGCCTTATTCAACTGCCTATAATCGATACATAACCTCAATGTACCATCCTTTTTCTTCACAAACAACATTGGTGCACCCCATGGAGATGCACTAGGCCTAACAAAACCCTTATCAACGAGCTCTTGCAACTGTAGCTTCAATTCTTTCAATTCTGTTGGGGCCATTCGATATGGTGCTTGTGAAATAGGAGTCGTACCTGGTATCAAATCAATCACAAACTCTACTTCTCGATTAGGTGGTAACCCAGGCAATTCTTCTGGAAATACATCTGGAAATTCCTTAACCACAGGTATATCTTCAATCTATGATTTACTCACCCCAGTGTCAACTATATGAGCCAAGTAAGTTGAACAACCTTTCCTAAGCAGTTTACCAACCTTCAATGCTGATATCACACACGAAGGAACAATTTTTCTCTCACCCCTAAAAATAACTTCAGTTTCTCCTGGTCGTTTAAACACAACTTCTTTTTGGAAGCAAACTACTGTGGCATGATGTGCAGATAAGAAATCCATCCCCAAGATAACATCAAAATCATGAATATCCAAGGGTATTAGATCAACGTTCAACTCCCTATCACCAACTATGACCGTACAATTTCGATAAACACTATTCGCCAACAAGGATTTTCCAACTAGAGTAGCTACTATTAAATCATCAAGTAAGGACTCTGAGACCTTACTAATTCCAACAGAAAATATAGGAGAAATAAAAGAATGCGTAGCACTAGGATCTATTAAAGTACGAACATTTTTACCAACAATAGATAACATACCCATAACAACATCAGGCGATCCGTGAGCTTCTTGTTGAGTCATGGCGAATACTTTCCCTTGGTTGCGAGGCCTCCCAGCTTGACCCTTCGACTTTGACCCACTAGAGTTCGCAATATTGGATTGGCCTTCACTACTTGTTGCAACGACTCTTGCTTGCAAATTAGGTTGTCCTTGACTAGCCTGTGTCCTGATTTGATCGTGTTGAGAAAATGAGCCTTGTGCACCACTAGCCCTCTGAAACAATGTTGGACAATCTCTTCTCATATGGCCCATCTGACCACAGTTATAACAAGTGTTTGTGAAGGGATAAAAGCCCCACGCAGCGGAAAGTATTACCGAACCTACTTAGAGTCTTAGATTCTAATTGAAATACCAATACAATTTGCAAAATATTGCAGCAATAAATCTATATTTAATGGGTTGTACATAGACTATAAACATGCTAAAAGATCAACTAGATTGATCCTAATGATCAAGGATTTCATAGAAAACTTACTTTTGTAGAAAGCCTTGATCAATTCTCCTTTTCTTGCCAATAAGATTGAAAACGCAGCAACCCTCTTGTGCGAACACCACCAATTGGCTACACCGGTATATCTCTAAGACTTCTTGAAGCAGGAGACTTGTGGGAGTCTTTTGGGAGAGATCTCTGAGAGAAGGAGAGACAATGGGATGCCTTTCACCCCACCCCAGGGGTCCTATATATAGGTAAAAGCCAAGACCTTTTCCTAATAGGAAAAGGTCGGAAAAGGTCTATTAATAAGTTCAAATCTATTATCTGAACAATATCTAATTTTAATAAATAATTAATTAATTACCCAATTAAATATCATATATTTAATCTTAGTGATTTTATTAAAATTAAAATTAATATGAATCCAATTCATATTAAATTTATTTGAACTTTTTCAAATATTTTCTCTCAAGAATTAATTTTTGAAATTAATTCAAAAATTATATTATAAAGTTTCATAAACTTTATATTATAATGCATCAATATACACTATATGATTCCCAAAATAAATTGAACACTTTCAATTTACAATTTATATTTATTTGCTTCAAGTCTTTTTACGAGCTACCAGTGGGACCTAATGGACCTACAGATCAGAAGCTCCAACGATACGAGACTAATCGGCTTAAACTCATTAACCAAGTTAGTCTCCATTCGATAACTGTGGGTCACTCCACTAAAGACCCACAACTACACTATTCTCACTGCAGAATATTTCTGTGTCCACGGATATCGACCAATACTACAAGTCAGTCCTTCACGTGTGTTCGTATCCCAGTTGGGTCAAATTACTGTTTTACCCCTAGTTTACATCTTTGTCCTTAAGTCCCCAGTGCTCCTCTAATGAACAACCTGTTTGAGGTCCAACCAATAAACAGAAGTCCCTCTCGTGCCATAGAGAGGGTTGGGCCCATTGTTCAAGTCCCGGAGACACCACTTAAGGGAACACACCTCTATTTACCCTAGAGTCGGGAAGGAGTGAATTCCATCTTGTGTGATTATGTTCCCAACTCCCCACTAGGTATTGTCCCCAAAATGGTAGGGTTATTGAGTCGGCGTGCTGGCCACTCTCACCCATACAAATCAAATGACAACCCCTCGTGAACAGGAGTCCATAATCCACTCAGGATTGAGACTGAGTTGTCTAGGTCATCCTAGTGAAATAGAAACCAAGCCAACTAACGGTGTTACAGTTAGTGGTTAACTATTTCGCGGTCCGGTCTTATGCAAACTCATTGCATAGGATACCCCCACTTGCATGTCAACTATATGAACGCGTTGGATCATTGCGTTTGTATCATAATACAAAGCGGGCTGTATCCATAGTGTCACCAGGATAAGGTACCCAGCCTTATCCTTGTACTATATACCTTTTAGGTTGTTACTTGAATATCGATCTCCGTATGTCCCCACATACTAGTTCAAGTTACATACAAACAACCTTGGATCTTAGTTTATTGGATTTGGGTCAAATAGTGCAATATTTAACAATAACATTTTATTGCAGAAACTAAATAACACTTTATTAAATACAAGTATAAAATTTGTTTACATTCACTATCTACGAGTTTTAGGGCATAAAACCCAACAGTTTGTACCTCGGAAGCACTGTCCTTGATGAAATTTCCCACATTGCGGGCATTGTGGGTTTCTAGTGTGGTAATCAGACTCACCTTGTTGCCAAGTGCGTTGACCACTTGAGGATCTAGAAGAATGGATTGAACTATTCGACGTTTGGACAGATGCACTTAACGACTTTGATCTGAAGCTTGATGACCCTCGATGTCTGGGTTTAAAATTTCCTCGATCTACCACTCTTGGAGTAAACCTTCTGTTACCACTTTGAAATTGTCTATCACCAGAGGCATTAGTAGTGCCTCCTGAAAAGCCACGTACATTCCTTGAGGGCTCTCTTTGACTCTTACTTTCAGATTTGCTTTTCTCAATCCTCAAAGCTGCTTCTACCAACTTCCCAAATTCCTTCCATTCCACTATGGTGGTGGAACTTCGAATCTCTTCCCTTAGGCCATCTTCAAACCTCTTGCACTTATCAATCTCATCTTCGATAATAGTCGTAGCATACTTCAAAAGCTCAACATACTTCATTTGATACTCTGCCACAGTCATTGATCCTTGCACTAATTTCAAGAATTTGCTTCGTTTTGCATCCTGTTGGGTTTCCAGAGTGAGTAAAAATAAGATATAAAAAGACTCTAGAACTCTGTGCAAGTATACACAGTCCGCAGCAAGTAATAAGTATTTATCGAATCCAAGGTCTGAATGAGCTTCCACTTTATCTATTTCGTTTAGTTTTTCAATGGTTTCAAAAGTGGTTAAAATGATTGGTTTTTATAGAATGCTGAAGCAAAAGAAATGACAGAACAGAAAGTAAACAAATAGACAGACAGATTAGAAACAGGCTCTGGTCAGGATTTAGTAATTGTTTTAAAAGATGCTCTAGCAATATTATTCATCATGCAAAACTCTCGCAGTCTATTAGCGGATTCCTTCCGGAACTTCGAATTTTTTAGAATGTGTTTCAACTCCAATGAAGCACTACCGATCAAGCACTAGGCAACTGGCTATCCCTAGCTCAGTCACTGGCGTTCACCACTACACAATGATCTAGTGTGATTAACCGCCACACACTCCCTAAATCATCCCTGAAACTAGAGAGAGGTATTCATACCGGCTGGCCAGGCGAGCATAAAATAGAAATGAACACAACAATTAATCAAGATGCATCAAATCAATATTTATTACTAGAAATTAAGCACAACAACTACATGTTCCCTAACAATTGCCTAAAGTTACTTAGTTCATAAAGTGCATGGAGTCACACATTACAATATAAGTAAGCATATCCATAATTACAAAATAATGCAAGAAAATCTTAATTCCCTTGATCAGCTTGCAAATGATGGTCTTCTTATAGGTCTCCAATCTCTCTCCTCTATTCGGCTCCCAAAATGGAAATGAGAAATGATCCTTCCAAAAGTGGAATGTTCCTCCCAAGGATGGAATTCCCTTCCCCAAAAAGGAATTCATTTGACTTGGGCGGCTATCTCCTTTTATAGAGTGATAGGAGGCTTGAATTAGGTTGACCTAGACACGTGGATGGCTCTCCTTGCTCCATAAATCCGAGAATAGCTTAACAGAATTCAGTTTGTTAAATTGGCTAACGAGCTGTGACGTGGCAGTTTTGCTCCCAACTTTGCTCCAGCACAGATTTTGCTCCCTTAAGTCGCTCAGCAATATATTCTGCACAAAATAACTTCCAAAGCATCCATTCTTCCAAATGGGTTAAAACATATAATATGTATTTAAAAGCAACCCTATTTAGCACAAAAGACACACAAATCAATATAGAAATAAGGCCTAAATAACTCCCTTTTGGAGAGTTATCACACCCCCAAACTTGAACTATTGCGCGTCCCGAGCAATACTAACCAACCTTCTCTTCAGACTTCAAAACGTTAGACAAAGCATAGTTTAATCAAACCAGATAATCCAAATTACCTTCAACCTCTACTTGAGCATTCTACAAAACCAAGCTCTGCTGCAGCAAAATAGTTCTTCCAGCATGGACAAATAATCACCACTTTTAACTTAATTCTAAGAACTTGCCACAGCCTAGCTCTATTAACAGACATTTTAAAACACATTTTCAAGGGATTTATGTTTTTGTTTTTCAGACTTTAAGCAGCCCTACAATCATAAGTTCTTAAGCACGGGATGACCCACTTTATGGTGCAGTATACCCTTGCCTCAAACTCATCACCAATTAGACTAAATACTCATTGTAAAGCTAAAAAATCCTTAGTTATTCTATCTCTTGCCCCTCAGAATGGCGACATTTTATGATGAAGCTCACCTAAGTTCTGGGAGACAGAAAAACTGCTGGATTGTCATTCATCCTTCAAAACTTTTGCTCCATGAATTTTCTCAGCAAAATTTTCAACAATCACTTTTTTCAGCAAATAATCATTTTTTCATTTTTCATATTTCCTAGGTTACCTTTTGACGCAAAGACAAACTGTGGGTATCACAAATGTCCCTGGTTACTCAACAACCTAGCAAATTATTTAACGAAGGAGAGGAATGCTCGAGCAAAACAATTGGAGTAGCAAAAAGTCCCCCAAACTTGAATTATTCATTGTCCCCAATGAATCATTAATTTTGTGAAGTATACCCCCAAACTTAAATTTTTCTATCTGAATTTCAACCTAAGCGTGAGACTAGAACTAAGCTTAAAGTGGATCAAATAAATCAACACTACCTCAGAATCTTCTTTGCCGCAGCTGTGACCAGGCTAGAAGAAATGCTCAAGCAAAAGGTTTCTGGAGATCAGAATACCTTGATCTAATTAAGCTTAACCAGTCCATGCTTCAAAAATTCAGAAGAAAATTAGTTAAGTTAGAATTACTCAGTGCTATAGAATAGAAATACTATTGGAAATTTCATTGAAAAACAAAGAAAGAAATTACAGAAGCAGATATTTTGATAGCCTAAAGACAAAAACATAGAAACAGAAATTGAAAACATTCAAAGAAAATGAGGTTAGAAAATGCGCAAGCAAACAAAAATATCATAACAAAAATCATGCTCGCTCAGTGCCACTTCATCCGTCAGTCCTCCTGACCCTGCTCATTTTCATCATCCTCTTCTTCTCTTTCGACAGGTGGGGGCGGTATCTAAAGGTTAAATAAATCATCGGGAAACATAGGGAAGGCCTGATATGGTTTGGAGAAATTGGACTGCAAGGCCCTCCGAAGTGTGTCATCTCTCCTTTTAGCATAGGTCCAATAGGTTTGAGCTTGCCTTTCAGCAAACTCTTGCCTACTGGCCGACAGTGCCAGTTGCTCTAGGATTTGATGAATTCCACACACAAGCCCACCCTGGCGTGCCTCTTGCGTTCGCTGAAGCCGCGCCAGATTAGGCGTATCTATGATTCCCTTGTCAAGCAAAATTACATCCTCTGGAACCGTGGGCACTCCTGCCCTGCTGCATAACATAGTGATCGTATTCGGGAAAAACAGCTTCCCCACCTTTTTGCGCCAGCAATTAAAGATTTCATTCGAAATGATTTTTCCAACATCAATACTTAAGGATCGAAGAATTGCGAATATCAGAAGCACTCGGTCGCGAGACACCGTTGAATCATGCGTAGTTGGAAGCAAACGCAGCTTGATGAAGCCCAACCAAGTATTGGCTTCACTCTTTAGATAGGCAGCTTGAAAAGTTCGCTTCTCCGTCTTTGATAGCCTCCATTGAGCCCCCTCAATGCCAACCTCGCGGACCGCTGCATTTAACTGGTCACTCGATGGTGCCACCACCATCTCATTAAAGCCTGCGTGTGGGAAGTCCTGAAGGTTGAATAGTGAATTAATAGCTCCTGGGCTCCAGTCAACAGTCACTCCTCAGACTATGGCCTGAAATTCCTCGTCATTATCAACATTCGCATAAAATTCTCGAACAATGTTCGAATTCATTGGGTCTGGTTTCGCACAAAACTGACTCCAGCCATGATTCGCGATCCCTGCCCTTAAGAAACGTGGCAGATCGTCACCAAACCCTCTTTCGAATAAGAAATCCCTTTTTAGCATCTCCTGGTATTTTACTCGAGCAAGTTCATTGATGAAGCGGATGAATGGTCCTTCTTCTGCTTCTTCTATAGGTTCATCCGATGCTTCAGCAATTCCTTTGCCTCTGTCTTCTTGATGCTTTGTCAAAGTTTCTTCCGCTGCTTTCTTTCCTGCTTCTTCTCTCTCTCTGTCCTCAGCCTCCTTTTTCTCCAGTTCCCCGCTCTCTGCATTCTCTTTCTCAGAATCCGTCGATGGTGGTGATGGGGTATCAGTTCGGACTAGCTTGACGCGTCCAGCTTTTCGCTTCACACGGCGACGTTTTGGTACTTCCGGCATGATAACCTCAACATGAGCCTCTTGCTCTTGCTCCACCTGCTCATTACCTGTTTCCTGAACATCCTCTGTCCTACCTTCTTGCGTATCTTCGGCCTGTTTTTCTTGAACTTCCTCTGTTTGTTCTTCTTGAACTCCCTCCGTATCTGCAACTACTGGGTCACTCAGCTCAGTGTTCTGTCCCTCTGGTTCCTTCGGATTTCCTTCTTCAACTATCGTAGCAGCAACATCTTCTGCCGCCTTCTGGACAGCTTCTTGGTCCTCAGCCCTCTGCTGCCTTCTCCTTCGTTTGGCTTTTTTTTTCCTCCGGCGTTTTCTTTTTCTTCGTTTCACTTTCTGTGCCTCAGGGGTAACTAGTACCTCTTCGTCTTCATTATCTCGCTCCTTTCTTGCTCTTGTTTTCGCCATTGAAGACTCAAAAGGATTTACCGCACACAGAAACAAAGAAAGAAGAATAAAATCGAAGGCTGTTTAATAAATAGGGCTTCAGCAAGGAAAATCCCAACCGAAAAGATTTTGCTTTATTAATTAAAATTTCCGTTTAATCTACAAAATTAAAACCATCAAACGGTAAAATCCGAATTTTAAACGCCCATGGTAAACAATAATGCGCTGTCCAACGGCTAAGCCCTTTGATCTTCCCTGTGTGATACGTGGCTCCATCAGATGGCTCATGCAATTAACCTTCTCACAGAAAATTCAAAATCCAAACGGTAAAAGTAATTAATTCACAACAAAACCCTTCCTATTCGGACGAGAGATTTGCTTCGGCCATAAAGTTGCCGTAACAAACTTCTGAGCAAAACAAATCTTAGATACGGGCGAATTTAAAATCAAATCAAATCAAGAAATTTGAATTAACCGCTTAAATCAAATCTTATCTTATATTTTTATTATTCAAAACCGAATAAATTAGGAGAAATTTTATTCAAATCTAATCTAAACAGAAATTTAAATAACCGAAAATACAAACTGAATTAAATTCTAAACTAACAGATTAAATTAAATAACTAGATTAAATAAACTGGCGAAAAATGAAATAAAAACACCGAAAATAAAACCTACGAAAAATAACAATTAAAATAAATCAGATAAGATTTAAACCAAATCTAATTCAAAATAATTCGAATTAAAATCAAACCAAATCAGTGAGAAATAAAAACAACCACTGGGAGCTTAAAAATATTGCTCTTTGAAATGCTCCCGCAAATATCTCGCTCTCTCATTCATCAACCAGCTTTAGGGAAGGATATTTCGACTGGAACTCCTCTCCCCAATAGTGCTTCACACGCTGTCCATTAACTTTGAACACACAACCATAATCAACACATTGTCTAACCATAGATGCATCATTTGATAAATAAAAGTTCACCCCATGGAAAAATTCCTTCATCTGTTCTTTTGATAAACCAGGAGGCAAGTTTCCAAAATCAAGGTAATTGGAAAAGTCATCATACCAAGGTGTTTTCACTGCCTTAATATGAGTTACTGTAAATAACCGCTCATCAATGAAGCACGCCTGGAACATTGATTTGAGAAGAATACACAAAGTCAACTTTATTAAGGCCTCTTCATCCTTCGGCATTAAATCTGATGCAACAATAATGGCCAACGTCTCACCCTCCCCAAGATACACATACTTTAGATGATCCGGCAAGGGCTTCAAATCTAAAGTGGGTGCCTCAATTAGGGATGACTTAATAGGAGGAGCTTTCCTTTGATCCAAATCTAAAGATTCAAAAACATCCTCACACCTAGACACGTCTTTTTAATTTTTTCTTTCTAAAGAACAAACTTCTAAATCCTCTACACTAACCTCTCCATGATCTTCCAAATGTTTGTTAGCCGAATCCTGTATTGCTGTCTGAACAATTGTGTTCTCCAGAATCCTAATGAAAGAGCAATCTTCCATTTCGTCTGGATACTTCATGGCCTTAAACACATTAAATTTTACTTCCTCATTATAAACTCTCATTGTTAATTCCCCTTTTTGAACATCTATCAACGCCCTACCAGTAGCCAAAAATGGACGACCTAGAATAATTGGGACATCTTTATCAGCCTCATAGTCTAAGATAATAAAATCAACAGGAAATATGAATTTATCTACTTTCACTAAGACATCCTCAATTTTACCCTCAGGATATGTGATAGACCTATCAGCTAGTTGGAGTGTGACTGTGGTAGGCCTAGCTTCACCAATACCTAGCTTTCGATAGACCTAAAGAGGCATAAGGTTAATGCTTGCACATAAATCACAGAGTGCTCTACCTAACTCTTTTCCACCTATTGACACATGTATAGTAAATGACCCTGGATTCTTAGCCTTGGTTGGTAGCCCATTCTTAAGAATAGCACTACATTCCTCAGTAAGAGATATAGTTTCAAACTCACCTAACCTCTTCTTTTTAGTTAAAATATCCTTAAGAAATTTAGCATAATTAGGCATTTGCTCAATAGCTTCTACTAACGGGATATTTATGTGCAATTGCTTAAGAATCTCTAAAAACTTCTTAAATTGACCATCCTGATTCATAGGCTTTTGCCTTTGTGGAAAAGGTAGAGGTGGTACATAGGGCGGGGGCGGAACATAAGGTGGTTCCGCATCTGGAACAGAACCAGATGCTCCAGCATCATTATTGCTGCCTCCAGCACCCTGACCAGACTCCAACTCTTTCTCGACAACAACATTTTTATCACAATTAATTTCTACATTCTGGGTTTTACTAGGCTTTTTTCTTTCCTCTAGTGGCTTACAACTCCTAAGAGTTACTGCCTTTACCAGCTCCTTACCTTCCCTTCTAGGGTGCTCAGTATCTGAAGGAAGTTTCCCTTGAGGCCTTGCCTTCAGCTCATTAGCTAGCTGACCCACTTGCAATTCCAGGGCTCTCATTGAAGCTTGATTACTTTGAATTGCGGCATCTGTACGAGCCATATTGTCTTTCATCATTGCCTCAAGAGAACTCTCTGAATTTTGCTGGGGCAAAGCCTGCTTATTTTGCTGGGGCAAAGCCTGCTTATTTTGTTGGGGCAATACCTGCGCTTTAGCAAATCCCGATTGGTTCACCTTTTGCTGTGCTTGCACATTACTTCCTTGTCCTCCCCACGCAAAGTTGGGGGGTTGCGCCAACCTGGATTATAAAAGTTAGAGTAAGGGTTATTCCTCTGGTTACCTACAAAAAAAACACAGAAGCTGGATTGCTGGGGCAAAACTCGTAGTTGTGATCTTCACCACAATAGATACATGCTTCTTCTGCAACTTGGTTCACCACTGCAACAGGCTCCACAGCTGGCAGCTGCTGATGACTAACCACTGTCACATATTTAAGAGCGTTAGCTAACATTGCAATATCAGCCCTAATGGTGGACACACCATCAACCTCTAACACACTCTTAACCTTTTTATTTGTGCTTCTAACACCTGACCACTGACAACTATTAGTTGATATTCTTTCTAAAATTTCATGGGCTTCATTAAAAGTCTTTGCCAAAAGGGCCCCTCCAGCCGAAGCATCAACCATACCTTGGGTTGCTCCATTTAACCCATTGTAAAATGTTTCCATTTGGATACAATGTGGTAAACCATGGTGGGGACACTTTCGCAAAAGCTCCTTAAACCTTTCCCAAGCCTCACTAAAAGTCTCATCTTCAAGTTGCCTAAACCCTACTATTTCACTCCTCAATTTAGCATTTATATTTGGTGGGAAATATTTACTTAAAAATTTTTCTGCTAACTCATTCCATGTCCTAATTGATCCTGGAGCAAAAGAATTTAACCATGCCTTTGCTCCATCTCTAAGAGAATACGGGAACAAAGTTAATCTAAGGGCATCTCTAGGCACTCCTTGAATTACAAAAGAATCACTAACTCCTAGAAAAAACTTAAGATGTAAATGGGGGTCTTCAGATGACAAACCATGGAACTGACCCACAGTTTGCAACATCTGAAACATTACCGGTTTCATTTCAAAATTTGCTGCCTCAATGTGAGGACGTGCAATCCCTGGATTTAACTCATCAAACATTGGAAAAGCATATGCTCGAATGACTCTGGCCCTATCATTTGCTACCAAGATAGGATTCTCAACCTGATTATTTTGCTGCCCATTTTGCTCCAGCGGCGGGTTTTGCTGCAGCAAACGATTCTGCTGGGGGTTCGTTGGATCTTCAGGACCTTGCGGGAGATGCGACACATCAGCCATTGAATTTTGGTTTCTACGTTGCTCTCTCCTTCTTCTCCTGAATGTCCTCTCGATTTCTGGATCAAGCTCGAACCTTACCCCAAGCGGATCGCTCATGCACCAAACTCACACCTACAAAAACAAAAGAAACAATCAAAAAGTTCTAGCACCAAACCACTAAAACAAATACACAAAATAGATCAGATAAAAACTTATTCAAGTCCCCGGCAACGGAGCAAAAACCTGTTGGGTTTCCAGAGTGAGTAAAAATAAGATATAAAAAGACTCTAGAACTCTGTGCAAGTATACACAGTCCGCAGCAAGTAATAAGTATTTATCGAATCCAAGGTCTGACTGAGCTTTCACTTTATCTATTTCGTTTAGTTTTTCAATGGTTTCAAAAGTGGTTAAAATGATTGGTTTTTATAGAATGCTGAAGCAAAAGAAATGACAGAACAGAAAGTAAACAAATAGGCAGACAGATTAGAAACAGGCGTTGGTCAGGATTTAGTAATTGTTTTAAAAGATGCTCTAGCAATATTATTGATCATGCAAAACTCTTGCAGTCTTATTAGCGGATTCCTCCCGGAACTCTGAATTTTTTAGAATGTGTTTCAACTCCAATGAAGCACTACCGATCAAGCACTAGGCAACTGGCTATCCCTAGCTCAATCACTAGCGTTCACCAATACACAATGATCTAGTGTGATTAACCGCCACACACTCCCTAAATCATCCCTGAAACTAGAGAGAGGTATTCATACCGGCTGGCCAGGCGGGCATAAAATAGAAATGAACACAACAATTAATCAAGATGCATCAAATCAATATTTATTACTAGAAATTAAGCACGACAACTACATGTTCCCTAACCAACGCCTAAAGTTACTTAGTTCATAAAGTGCATGGAGACACACATTACAATATAAGTACGCATATCCATAATTACAAAATAATGCAAGAAAATCTTAATTCCCTTGATCAGCTTGCAAATGACGGTCTTCTTATAGGTCTCTAATCTCTCTCCTCTATTCGGCTCCCAAAATGGAAATGAGAAATGATCCTTCCAAAAGTGGAATGTTCCTCCCAAGGATGGAATTCCCTTCCCCAAAAAGGAATTCATTTGACTTGGGCGGCTATCTCCTTTTATAGAGTGATAGGAGGCTTGAATTAGGTTGACCTAGACACGTGGACGGCTCTCCTTGCTCCATAAATCCGAGAATAGCTTAACAGAATTCAGTTTGTTAAACTGGCTAACGAGCTGTGACGTGGCAGTTTTGTTCCCAGCTTTGCTCCAGCACAGATTTTGCTCCCTTAAGTCGCTCAGCAATATATTCTGCACAAAATAACTTCCAAAGCATCCATTCTTCCAAATGGGTTAAAACATATAATATCTATCTAAAAGCAACCCTATTTAGCACAAAAGACACACAAATCAATATAGAAATAAGGCCTAAATATTTTGGAGAGTTATCACATCCCTATAGGAACGAGGATAGTATTCATCATAAAAGGCTTTCTTGAACTCTTTCCATTCCATTACTTCTTATTCTTCTCGTCTACTTCTCAACGATTTCCACCAGTCATCTGCCCCCCCTTGGAGTAAGAAGGTGGCTAGTCGTACTTTTCTATCTTCAGGGCATCCCATGACATTGAAACATTTCTCTAACATTTCCATCCATAATTCAGCGTCAGATGGGTCTGCCGTCCTAGCAAACGTAGTTGCACCCAAAGCTTTTAGCCGCTCAATTCTAAATTTTTTTTCTGGGTCATTTCTGAGCATTCACATCCCTACTACTATGCCTTGCGCAATTCTCGCCCTCAATTGTTCATCTTCTTCATTTACATTTTCGGCTTGATTCACATGTCGGTGACTAGATTCACCAACGGTTTCTTCTTCAATTGAATTTTGTCCATCAGAAGTTTGTTGAGTTTCAAGGTCCTGGAGCCTACGCGTTCTACCATCTTGAGGCATGATTTCCTATAATGTAATGCATGTCACATGATCATCATGTTAGAAAATGACCAACTACTGAACTAATGCAAGTCTTAATGCTCTGATACCAAACTGACACGTCCGCCCCAGATTATCCTAACCAACCTCAGACGTGACGTGTTGACAATGAAATCCCAACTAACTACAAACTTCATTGTCAACTATGCATGGACTGGATTGACTATGAAAAAGAATTTTCAAAACGTGGCTAGCAATGGTTTATTAAATGAAAAGAAATCATAAAAATTTCGACAGAGTTTCCCTTGAAATTTGGATATCTAAACCACCTGAAAACAAGATTTAACACTCCCAAATAATCATAATATAAAATCCAACACCAGCACCCAAGTCGGTTCAGAATTTACAACCATGACATAGTCAACTACACAAAACAACATATAGTTTTCAATCACAAAAACCACCCTAACAACCATGATTATACATCATCATGAAGATGCTAGCCATTCTAGTTACAAAAATAATACATCTATAGTTGCAATCATAATTCGATAAGTGATAACTGCCCAAAAGGTAGTTATTTAGGCCTCATTTCTATATTGATTTGTGTGTCTTTTGTGCTTAATAGGGTTGGTTTTAGATATATATTACATGTTTTATCCCATTTGGAAGAATGGAAGCTTTGGAAATCATTTTGTACAGAATCTGTTGCTGGGCGACTTGCGGGAGCAAATTTTTTGTTGCAGCAAAGATGGGAGTAAAACTGCCACGTCACAGCTCGTTAGCCAATTTAATGAACCGAATTCTGTTGAGTTATTTTCGGGACAAAGGAGCAAGGAGAGCCATCCACGTGTCTAGGTCAACCTAATTCAAGCCTTCCTCAACTCTATAAAAGGAAGTAGCCGCCCAAGTCAAAGTCATTCCACTTTTGGGGACGAGTTCACTCTCATTTCCACTTTTGGGAGCCGAATAGAGGATAGAGATTGGAGACCATCAAGAAGACCATCACTTGCAAGCTGATCGAGGAGATTAATATTTTCTTTTATTATCTTGTGATATGGATATGTTTACTCAGATTGTAACGTGCATTTCCATGCATTTTATGAACTAAGTAGCTTAGGCGTTGGTTAGGAAACAATGTGATTACCGTGCTTAATTTCTAGTAATAAATATTGATTAATGCATCTTGATTAATTGTTGTGCTCATTTACATTTTGTGCCCGCCTGGCCAGCCGGTATGAATACTTCTCTCTAGTTTCAGGGATGATTTAGGGAGTGTGTGGCATTTAATCACACTAGATCATTGTGTATTGGTGAACGCCAGTGACTGAGCTAGGGATAGCCAGTTGCCTAGTGCTTGATCGGTAGTGCTTCATTAGATTTGAAACATATTCTAAAAAATCTGGAGTTCCGGGAGGAATCCGCTAATAAGACTGCGAGAGTTTTGCATGATCAATAATATTGCTAGAGCATCTTTTAAAACAATTACTAAATCCTGACCAGCGCCTGTTTCTAATCTGTCTGCCTATTTGTTTATTTACTGTTCTGTCATTTCTTTTGCTTCAGCATTATTCTTATAAAAACCAATCATTTTTACCATCTTTGAAACCATTAAAGAGTTATACAAAATAGATAAAGTGGAAGCTAGTTCAGGCCTTGGTTTGATAATACTTATTACTTGTTGCGGACTGTGTATACTTGCACAGAGTCTAGAGTCAATTTACATCTTATTTTTACTCACTCTAGGAACCCAACAAGTTTTTGGCGCCGTTGCCGGGGACTTGAATAAGTTTTTATCTGATCTGTTTTGTATGTGTTTTAGTGGTTTGGTGCTAGAACTTTTTGATTGTTTCTTTTGTTTTTGCAGGCGTGAGTTTGGTGCATGAACGATCCGCCTGGGGTGAGGTTCGAGCTTGATCCAGAAATCGAGAGGACATTCAGGAGAAGAAGGAGAGAGCAGCGTAGAAACCAGAATTCAATGGCTGACGTGCCGCGTCTCCTGCAGGGTCCAGAAGATCCAGCTGATCCCCAGCAGAATCGTGTGCTGTAGCAAAACCAGCCGCTGGAGCAAAATAGACAGCAAAATAATCAGGCTGAGAATCATATCTTGGTAGTGAACGATAGGGCCAGAGCCATTCGAGCGTATGTTTTTCCAATGTTTGATGAGTTGAATCCAGGGATTGAACGTCCTCAAATTCAAGCGGCAAATTTTGAAATGAAATCGGTAATGTTTCAGATGTTGCAAACCGTGGGTCAATTCCATGGTTTGTCATTTGAAGACCCTCATTTACATCTTAAGTCTTTTCTAGGAGTTAGTGATTCTTTTGTAATTCAAGGAGTGCCTAGAGATGCTCTTAGATTAACTTTGTTCCCGTATTCTCTTAGAGATGGAGCGAAGGCGTGGTTAAACTCTTTTGCTCCAGGATCAATTAGGACATGGGATGAGTTAGCTGAAAAATTTTTGAGTAAATATTTCCCACCTAATAGAAATGCTAAATTGAGGAGTGAAATAGTAGGGTTTAGGCAACTTGAAGATGAGACTTTTAGTGAGGCTTGGGAGAGGTTTAAGAAGCTTTTGCGAAAGTGTCCCCACCATGGTCTACCACATTGTATCCAAATGGAAACATTTTACAATGGGTTAAATGGAGCAACCCAAGTTATGGTTGATGCTTCGGCTGGAGGGACTCTTTTGGCAAAAACTTTTAATGAAGCCCATGAAATTTTGGAAAGAATATCAACTAATAGTTGCCAGTGGTCAGATGTTAGAGGCACAAATAAAAAAGTTAAGAGTGTGTTAGAGGTTGATGGTGTGTCCACCATTAGGGCTGATATTGCAATGTTAGCTAACGATCTTAAAAATATGACAGTGGTTAGTCATCAACAGCCACCAGCTGTGGAGCCTGCTGCAATGGTGAATCAAGTTGCAGCGGAGGCATGTGTCTATTGTGGTGAAGAACACAACTACGAGTTTTGCCCCAGCAATCCAGCTTCTGTGTTTTTTGTAGGTAATCAGAGGAACAACCCGTATTCTAACTTTTATAATCCAGGTTGGCGTAACCACCCCAATTTCGCATGGGGAGGACAAGGAAGCAATGCGCAAGCACAACAAAAGGTGAACCAGTCAGGATTTGCTAAAGCACAGGTATTGCCCCAGCAAAATAAGCAGACTTTGCCCCAGCAAAATGCAGAGAGTTCTCTTGAGACGATGATGAAAGAATATATGGCTCGCACAGATGCCACTATTCAAAGTAATCAAGCTTCAATGAGAGCCTTGGAATTGCAAATGGGCCAGTTAGCTAATGAGCTGAAGGCAAGGCCTCAAGGGAAGCTTCCTTCAGATACTGAACACCTTAAAAGGGAAGGTAAGGAGCAGGTAAAGGCAGTAACTCTAAGGAGTGGTAAGCCACTAGAAGAGAGAAAAGAACCTAGTAAACATCAGGATTTAGAGGAGAATTGTAATAAAAATGTTGTTGTTGAAAAAGAGTTGGAGTCTGGACAGGGTGCTGGAGGCAGCAATAATAATGCTGGAGCATCTGGTTCTGTTCCAGATGTGGAACCACCTTATGTGCCGCCCCCACCTTATGTACCACCTCTACCTTTTCCACAAAGGCAAAGACCTAAGAATCAGGATGGTCAATTTAAAAGGTTTTTAGAGATTCTTAAGCAATTGCATATAAATATCCCTTTAGTAGAAGCTATTAAGCAAATGCCTAATTATGCTAAATTTCTTAAGGATATTTTAACTAAAAAGAAAAGGTTAGGTGAGTTCGAAACTGTATCTCTTACTGAGGAATGTAGTGCTATTCTTAAGAATGGGCTACCAACCAAGGCTGAGGATCCAGGATCATTTACTATACCTGTGTCTATAGGTGGAAAAGAGTTAGGTAGAGCACTCTGTGATTTAGGTGCAAGCATTAACCTTATGCCTCTTTCGGTCTATCGAAAACTAGGTATTGGTGAAGCTAGGCCTACCACAGTCACACTCCAATTAGCTGATAGGTCTATCACATATCCAGAGGGTAAAATTGAGGATGTCTTAGTAAAAGTAGATAAATTCATATTTCCTGTTGATTTTATTATCTTAGACTATGAGGCTGATAGAGATGTCCCAATTATTCTAGGTCGTCCATTTTTGGCTACTGGTAGGGCATTGATAGATGTTCAAAAAGGGGAATTAACAATGAGAGTTTGTAATGAGGAAGTAAAATTTAATGTGTTTAAAGCCATGAAGTATCCAGACGAAATGGAAGATTGCTCTTTCATTAGGATTCTAGAGAACACAATTGTTGAGACAGCAATGCAGGATTCGGCTAGCAAACATTTGGAAGATCATGGAGAGGTTAGTGTAGAGGATTTAGAAGTTTGTTCTTTAGAAAGAAAAAATGAAAAAGAAGTGTTTAGGTGTGAGGAAGTTTTTGAGTCTTTAGATTTAGGTCAAAGAAAGGCTCCCCCGATTAAGCCATCCCTGATTGAGGCACCTACTTTAGATTAGAAGCCCTTGCTGGATCATCTAAAGTATGTGTATCTTGGGGAAGGTGAGACGTTGCCTATTATTGTTGCATCAGATTTAATGCCGGAGCATGAGGAGGCCTTAATAAAATTGCTGCAGCAATACCGCAAGGCTATTGGTTGGACATTGGCTGACATTCAGGGGATTAGCCCATCTTTTTGTATGCACAAAATCACTGTAGAGGAGGGATCCTTTCACTACAACAAATATCACTTACGATAGCATTAAAAAAACGCTATCGTAGGCTTTCCATAGCGTTTTTTGAAACGCTGTCGTAGCCGATGTTATTGAAAGTCTCCGACTTTTCATAGCGTTTTTTCAACGCTATAAAAAAGGCTATAAAAATTCCGTTTCAATTGCGTAATTTTAATGTTATGGAAATTTTTCATAGCGTTAGCAAAAAACGTTATGATTGCCTTTTAATAGCGTTTTCTATAGCATTAAAAAAACGCTATAAAAAGTATATCATAGCATTTTTACACACGTTGTTATAGCCGATGTTATTGAAAGTCTTTGACTTTTTATAGCTCTTTTTCAATGCTATAGAAAAAGCTATTACAAAATCAAAATTTTATTGCACATTTTTAATGTTATAAAAACTTTTCATAATAATAGCAAAAAATGCTATGATTGCTCTTTAATAGCATCTTTTTATAACAATTAAAAATGTTATCAAAACATAATCATTTTTTATCTCATCATCGTGATAGGCAATGTTATGGATAGTAGGTAACTTTTAATAGCATTTATACATACACATACATTTGTACCATTTTTTAGTAATATGTAACAATCTCTATAACATTTTATGTGTACCAAATATTTTCAAATGTTATTGTGAAATAAACTCATTTATATAAACATACAATGTATTTAAATGCACTTACATCAAAATAAATTTTCAAGAATAGACATAGTACCAAAATTTACCTATTATAAATGACATTACCAAATTTATCCCTATTATTCGTTGAAACACTTCTAAAAATTTCGACAGCATAACAACATAACTATAGCTAACTCAAAAATTTCAACCACCTACACTTAAAAGAACACATAACTCCAAAGAATTCCAAACAAAATTACGAGTCAAATCTCATAATAAATTTCATTTAAATAACTCAAATAAACTTATAAGTCTAACACGATGCTAACCACAAGAGTAAGATATGTCCCTCGAATTAAATAACACCCAACTAAATAAAACGACTAAGTCTTTCTAACAACCACTATTTAAGCACAAGACAACAATGAAATTAAGACTTAGAGAGCTATTATTGTTCCTCAGACCTCTTCCTCAGCATCACCCGATTCGTAGTAATCCTCATCACCTACAAAATTTGATGGTAGGTCAGTACAAACCATGGCACTAAGTGGCTCACACCTGAAGAGCCATCAAACAACATACAACAAACTAAGCAACATCATGTTTTTCAAACACAACTAAACATGTTTTTTTATATACATGACAAGCAACCAACATAACAACTCTTGAAAGGATGCCCAACGAAGATTATATTTCAAAGTATATATTATCTAAAATAACTATTAACTTTACTTCTTTTAAGAAAAGCTACCATGTCATAAACTAAACTACCACTAAAAACACAATAAATCACAAAGAAAGTCACAAAAGCTAACTCTGGTAGTCTTCCTCATTTTCCATAAAACAATAAAGCAAAATCCTTGGAGTCTTTTTCAATAAAATTTCACTTATTCTACAAGTGTATAATATGCATTGCAAAATATCGTAACAAAATCACAAGCGTAACACTCCCAAACTCCCCCCCCCCCCCAAAAAAAAAAAAAAATCTTGGAAGTCATTTTTCGACCAAATTTTATCCATCCTATAAGTAAGAGATCACAACAAAGTCACAAGGTGTCTCCTAAACTCTTCACTCATCCCCTAAACTAAGCAAAATGAAAATTGACTAAATGGTTGCATTATAAAAGGAAATACACAATATGCTTCTACTTTCATATTAAGCTCGAATTCTTATAAACATGCATGTCCATAGGACCAAAGAAAACAAAACGTGACAATTCGCTAATGAGAAAAAGCAATAACTCAAGAAAAAGCATCATTTAAGCTAGAATCCCAAACTATTAAGCCAAAATCTCAAAACTAACAAACCTTAGTCAAAATTATAGAACATGATCACACTCAAAACTAAAAAACCTAGACCAAAATTATAATTAAGCTAGAATTTCAGAGTTGGTCATTTTCATTGCCTAAACACATGCATCCATTTATACCTGCCAACAAAATATGTGAAAGTTGTAAAATTCCAAGATTTCAACAAAATATGCCAACTACCTTTGAAGATAAGCCTTCTAGTTCGTTGGCCCCTTAGATTTTGCAGCCTATTGTTGATGTGCTCCTTGATGGTTGGATTTATCGTGAAAAATGGTTATGCTACTGATGTGATTATTCAGGTTGTTGCTGAAGGGCTTATGAAATTTGTTTTGTTGAGAAACTGGAGGTAATGGGTGGTTCTGTTGTGGGATTTGTGATATTTGCTGCATAGCAGATAAGTTTGCTTGTGGTCTATATGAATGTGTTGAAACTGGTGGGTTTCCTTGTGAAGTAGATGGCAACTATGGTCGGTTGGAGGGTTGCATATTTTAAGAATATAAAAGCTTAACAAACACCATTGTCAAGACAAAAGAAAAAAACTCCATGAAGAGAGAAAAAAACTCCAGGAAGAGCCTAGAAGCTTTCTCCATCTATGCCCCTCAAGTGTGTTGAGTTACTGAGAACTGCATTTCCAATATAAATCATAAATGAAAAGCTTAACAAATAACCATCGATAAGTTAGAAACTTGAAACACCCGAGATGTCAACTCAACCTGATTTGACTTTATAACCTTTCCTTTCACTTCCTTGTAAACGGTAGGCACAACCTGCAAAGAAGTTTCAGAAATGCATATCTCATGCAAATAAAACCCAACCAATGGAAAGTTATAAAGCTCAACTAGCTTGCATTTCAAATTTAGTTAGATAGTGATAGGGCTATAAATACCTTTACTTTGTGATGCTGTGAGATCATTGTATTCGTGTGCTCTTCGAGAAATAATAAAAGCACGCACAAAGATCCCTTGCACAATGGACGTATACACCTACAAAAAAGAAGACCATATTAAAGGAAGAAAATAAGACCAAGAATCTTAGTAAATATAATACCCTGAATACCAAGGAACCTTATCAAGGAAATCAAGCTTCATTTGCTCTTTCTTCAACTTTTCATATTCTTTAATAGATAAAGGATGAGAAATACCCCACCTATTAATCATACAATTCAATTAATCAACCAAAAAAATAAAACTATACTCCACACGCAACTTCAAATTCCAGAAATAAATCAATTCAGTCAAGCTCATTATATGGTAGAAATTAAGTGAAAGTTATTTTAAAAGCACAAAATTAACTCCAACAAGATTCATTCTTCGAAAAGGTAAAGTGATATCCTAGATCCATGCATCAGTTCGGGGTAAAAAGAAAGGATCGAGTAAGAAACAACCAAAATGGATAATGAATAAAAACAAAAAGGATAATAGCTATTGCAGAACAAAGCTGACTAAGACAAACGAAAAATGACAACACATGTAACTACTTCACATAGAACTAAATAGAAAGAGCCTAACAAGGGATCAAAATAGCTATTCAAAATGTAATTAGGAAAGGTTTCTGTTAATTAGTGTTATATCACCAAGCATACACAACATAACGCAACACCTTTCTTCCAAAAATCCTTGCAAAAATTAGTCATTTGTCATTTTTCCTCTAAATGTTTAAACAATCAAATAAAAACCTCAAAATTTCCCCAACTAAAGCTCTCAAATACCCCCCCCCCCCCCCAAAAAAAAAAAAAAGAAAAAATCTACTTCACATTAAGCAAAAACAGTAACACATCTTCAAAGTACATCAACAGCGCAAAAATCTATACAAGCTCAACAAACCAAAGAAAGTAAATCGAGAGCTCATTGAAACAATGATGCTAAACTTACAAACTAGGCAAAGGTATATGATTCATGATATGTAAACAGGACAAAATGAGCTTTGTTTGGAAGTTTACACTCTGACACACAATGCCTACGCCTCCTTTGACTCTAAAAACCAGTCTCTCCATCCCCAAATAATGCTCTTCCACCACCTCTGCCAACACGTGTGTTGCTTTGTCAACGTCGTAATCACAGTGCTAATCGTCCAAAATACTTTCAATTTCAGCTCTTAGACATAGCCTCGAGCTCCACTCTCCATTTAACGTCTCTAACTCTCTCAACCTTCAAATAGAAAAAGAATGGTGCCTTAACAGGCTCTTGGAGGGATGGATATAATACTTTTCTCATTAAGTTGGCTTACAGTGTTATAGCCACAACAATCCTCCACCATACCACTATACATGGGTTGTCCTATACATAACATTAGGAAGTAAAAAAGTTACATAGATAAAATTTTGTTGCCACTACTGGAAAGATAGAAAATACTAGTTCAAGAACTAAAAGCCATAACTTTCAAAATCACACAAAGCTTCAATTTAAAGAAGACTTAAAAAATGTAATGCCAAACTAAGCTTAGACAAAAAGAATGTTCTTTATTTTCAAATCCCACAAATATATATAAATATGTAAGTTTTGGAGGGTACACAATGAGGAGCATATAACTACAAGATTGTATATTGAACAAAAACCATAGATACAAAAGTCTCTGTATATATGCATTTACATTGCCTATGTTTTAAACAAACAAACTCAAAGGTGTATTTTATTAACAAAGGAAATTTTAAATAGGAAACTTATGTTCTAAACATGATTGATTAGACAATGGCTTGCACAAACCAACCTATTAGTGAATTTTCTTTCAAAGAAAAGAACAGTTTACATTTAACGAACTACACACACCATTCCTCTTTCTCTCTCTTCTTTTCTATATATTTGATTTGTGAAAGCTAATATACTATTGCTAAGAATCTGAACAAGATTATTATGAGCAAAGGATAACCACAAGATAATTATTATTACTCTGAATGCACAAGGCTTCACTAACCAAAGTTCAAAGAAATAAATCATATGAATATTGACTAACTCAAGTTTAAAAACATAACAAATATTTAAAGAGATAGCAAAGTCTACACTATTGAAAAAATCCTCTGCAAGAAAAACATAAATGTTCTTTGTAAAAAAAAATAACAGAGAGAGAACAAACGTTTAAAATATAAATAAATAAATAGATATATATACACATACATGGTAAAGAAACGAAAGGAAATAGAAAAATGTATACAAAATAAGAAACAGCTAAGCTCCATATTGTGAGCAGGAATGTTCTTTCATTAGTTTGCAATGAAGAGCAGAAAATTGGGGGATGAGGTTGTTTGCTTATGTGTTTTGTTCAAAGGTTTGAGGAAGAGAAATGAGTGAAAACTAATGAAAGAAATCCTTGAGAATAAAAGCACCATTTCAAAAGATTTACTTATTACCTCATATTTCTCAAGATCTAGAAACCTTCAACCATCTTTGTTAACAAAAGCTTGAAGTCAAAACCTCTAGGCGAAGAGCAAAACTACACACAAAAGCTTGGAATCACAGATTTCAGAGGTAACTAAGTGCAACAATGTAGCGATTCTCATAAACGCAACTTAACGAAAAACAAATGAGACTAAACGTAACTCAAATGATCAAAACATTTTCAATGAAACAACTAAACTTATCAACCAAAATTGTTAAACTTATTCAAACAACAAAGTGCATCAATGTAGTGATCCTCATAAACGAGAGTGTAACAACTTATTAAAAGATCAGAATGCGAACATAACAACTCAATGGAAAACAAACTTACCAACAAAAATCATAACAAAACTATGACTACCATAACTGCAGGATAGTCATAGTACCCATACCATGACTTTGATAGCGATCAATTTTCATGACTTTGATAGTGATCAATTTTGATGGTAGTTTTTTCCTATCTTTTGAACTTGACATTGGGCACTCATATTTGGATTTTATTATTATTATTTTTTTATATTAATGGGAGTATGCATCATGTTTCCACCTAAAATTTAATTTCCTCCCATTCAAAAAAATATTGAAGGGAAACAAAATCCTTAATGCACCATGGATATCCATAAAAAAGTTTAATCCTTGTGAAGGATCTTGGTTTATATTTAAATTACTAACAAGTTAGAAACTAAACAGATCCATTAGATTATCCAAAGAAGTTAAAACCATTCAGATTTGTTTAACCTGAGAAACTAAAAAGTTATTTTGTTCTGAGTGTCTAACTACTATTCCAATAGGAAAAGAACCTCAAATGTACAAGAATATTTGAACCAACAAAACAAGAAGATAAGTATACAAATTTGGATAAGATTAGAATCCAATGTGGACCAAAATTGAGAATCAACCGTTCATAAAACAAGGTAAAATCCATAAAAACACCAAAATGCAAACAACAATAAGAAATAGATATGGATAAAATGGGGAAAAAGAAAGAAAGTACCCCTTTGGCCGACATCAGTCACATCACTATCCTTGCACTCGAGAATCTTGCGAACATCCTTTTTTTAATAAGAGTTTGAACATCATGAAAACACCCCATAAGGAATTACTAAAGGTAACTAACATATCTATATTGAATGTATAATGCAAGGCAAGAGAAGAACTACTTTGCCTAAGCAGAGAAGTATACCAACCATGCAAGACTTATAAGGGGAAATAACCTGGATCATTCACATAAAAATAAAAATAAAACAAGGGAAAGAACAACCACCAAAGTTACAAGTCCCATTTGGACTTTAAGTTTCAAAATTTATATTTGAACTAGTTGCATGAGGTGGGAGCTTAAACAAGTATATAGAGAAGCTGTAATCAAAATTACCAGGGGAAAGTAGGTGAGAAAAGTTTCTGAGATGTATGAAGCTTCTACACTGGTGCAAAATCTAAATGAGTAGAGAAAACAAGGCATGTAAGATTCGTGAATAAATTATTGTCCAAAAAATTAACCAAATAATATCCCCTTTAATTTTCATTTCATTTCACAGAGAGAGGTTTTAGGAAGACTGAAGAGATATATAGCAAATAGTTATAGTGGATAACCGGTCACTTGTGCATTGTCAAAACATATCATTGAACAAAATACCTTACATGCTCTAGGTTGACCATAATTCCTGTTCAAGGGATGGAAATTTTCCCTCCATAAATTAGCTAAAGTGTGGGCTCCAAATTTCAGAACTCGCAAGATCGAAAAGCACATTGGAACTGTTATCATTTGAAATCACAACACAACAAGAGGAAAACTAGATAGAAAACCCAAAACAATCCAACATCCAAAGCAATTGTCTTCAACTTGTAGATAATAGGGTGACAAACAATGTAAGAGACCATATCAGACAAAGAAACAAAAAAGGATCAACTTCAATTTCCTCGCATTGATTGTCAAACAGAATCACCAAAAGAACCAACAGAACAACAATAATATCAAAGGCAAAAAATTAAAATTCATCTTTCATGAGCTCATACAGGCATTTTCACAAACACTTTGCAACCAAATCCATTAGGCCAAGAACATTCCCAAGTCCCGCCATCTCTAATCTTTCCCAAATTTCCACAAAGAGAAATCCAATCATTCATTGCTAAAAATCAAATAAACACAAAATCAAACAATGAAAACTAATTTTGATCGCTCGCACTCAAAACTTCCAAAATTAAGCATTGCTGCATCAGATTGGAAGAAAAAGGGTATACAGATTAGATTGTCGAGCGATCAACTAAACCTACATACTTCCAATTACATCTTTTTCTCTGAATCATGAGGTCCCCATTCCTTTTTCAACTAGCGTAATCAATATTAAAATGTTTTCCATATATTGCTTATATGAATATGTATGTTTTCTCACAGTAACAAATGCTTATAAAAACAACCTTCTCCTCGTATAAGAAGATGTTCATGTACTTCCCTCCTTACAGATTTTAGTTTTCTTCTCGGGTAGCAAATTAGTCAACCACAACCCCCCCCCCCCCCCCCTAAAAAAAAGCTCCATTAGACAGGAGGGAAAATGAAAACTTTCAAAATATTTTGAAAATGAGAATTCCAACAGATTTTATTCTCGTTTTTGTTAATCATTTTTTTCTCGGTAGAATGTCACTTTCTAAATTGAGTTGGTCAAGCAAGATGCCAACTTCTCCATGAGATACTTGAAAAGAACCCATGGAATCTCCAGTATCTTGAAATTACAAAACCAAAACCTAGAAATTAAAAAACTAAACTCCAATCGATAAATTCACTAGAAATTGAATCTTAAAAAGATTTCCCACGCTACCTGCACGTCGCCTACCCAACTCGAGAACACGTCAAAGTTGTGTCGCTGCACTGGGATCGCTGAAAAAAATGAAGACCCGACGTTGCTAGACTGTTCGTGTGGAGGACCTGCCAAAATTCGTTGTTGTCGTCGTGCGTCCAAGCCTGTTGTTCTCGCTGAAGATGATGCTCGAATCCGAGGAAGGTATGCGCGAGGGAGAGAGGGAGAAATCGACAAAGATCGAGAGGAAGAGAGAGAAAACTGAGAGATAGATTAACCTCGTTGTCGTCGCGTGAAGCCGTCGAAACCGCTGAACCCCATCGCCTGGACCCTTGCGCTCGTCGGAGGTGATCGAAGATGAAGGAACAACAATCGGTGGCGAGGATTCATGGAGAAGAAGAAAAGAGAGTGAGGGAAAGGGTCGGTGGCTAAGAAAGAACATGGGAGAGAGAGTCTAAGGGCTCTGCTACAAGCGTGAGGGGAGGGTATTTTACCGTAACGTTTTTTGCAAGCACGATTTTTGCCGCCCTTTTTTTTTCTTAAAAATATCCTCAGCGCGTTTTTTTTAATAGCTATTTTGACCCAATGCTATAATTAGGTGCTATAGAAAGTGGTATTTGTTGTAGTGTTTAGGAGTATTGAGCAACAAAGAAGGCTTAACCCTGCAATGAAAGAAGTGGTTAAAAAGGAGGTGATTAAATGGTTGGATGCTGACATCATTCATCCAATTGCAGACAGCAATTGGGTAAGCCCTGTCCAATGTGTTCCTAAGAAAGGAGGTGTCACTGTGGTGAGCAATAAAGACAATGAATTGATCCCAACTAGGACTGTAACTGGCTGGAGGGTTTGCATGGATTACAGGAGGCTTAATAAAGCCACTTGTAAGGACCATTTCCCTCTGCCATTTATTGACCAGATGTTGGATAGGTTGGCTGGTCAGGCCTACTACTGTTTCTTAGATGGTTATTCTGGGTATAACCAGATTACTATTGTTCTTGAGGATCAGGAAAAAACCACTTTCACCTGCTCTTATGGGACGTTTGCTTTTAGGCGAATGCCTTTTGACCTTTGCAATGCTCCAGCAACATTTCAGCGGTGTATGTTAGCAATTTTTTCTGATATGATTGAGTCCACTGTTGAGGTATTCATGGACGATTTTTCAGTTTTTGGAGGGTCTTTTCAGAGTTGTTTAGATAATTTAGGTCAGGTATTAAAAAGATGTGAGGATACCCATCTAGTTCTTAATTGGGAGAAATGCCACTTCATGGTGAAGGAGGGCATTGTGTTAGGACATAGGATTTCTAAGAATGGTCTAGAAGTTGATAGAGCAAAAATTGAGGTTATTGAGAGACTTGAACCACCGAATTCAGTGAAGGGGATTTGGAGTTTTTTAGGTCATGCTGGATTTTATAGAAGGTTCATAAAGGATTTCTAAAAAATCAGTAAACCTCTTTGTAACTTATTGTGCACTGATCATGTTTTTGACTTTAATGCAGATTGTAGGAAGGCTTTTGAAGCATTGAAGGCTGCTTTAATCTCAGCACCCATTCTTTGTGCACCTAATTGGAATTTACCATTTGAGGTAATGTGTGATGCGAGTGATGCTGCAGTAGGTGCAATGCTGGGGCAAAAGCAGGGCAAATTTATTCATCCTATATATTATGCAAGCAAGGTTTTAAATGAGGCACAAGTCAACTACACAACTACTGAAAAGGAGTTGTTAGCTGTGGTGTTTGCCTTTGAGAAATTCCGGCCATATTTGGTTGGATCCAAAGTCACGGTGTTCACGGATCATGCAGCAATAAGGTATTTAATGACTAAGAAAGATGCAAAGCCTAGACTAATTCGTTGGGTTTTATTATTGCAGGAATTCGACTTGGAGATAAAGGACAAGAAGGGATCAGAGAATGTCATTGCAGATCACTTGTCTCGTCTTGATCCATCATCATCTTTGCCGGAGCAATCTGCCATTTCAGATTCTTTTCCAGATGAACAACTTTTTGCTGTTGATGTTGGGTTTTATGACCTAAAACTCGTAGATACACTACAAGAAAAACTGCATTACTTGACACTTGAGATTTTATATTAGTTGACATTTTCTAAAAAAAAGGTCAAGAATTTGCATTTTTAACCAAAAAAACGTCAAGAAAAATGTAAAAACACGGAGTTTGACGGAGTTTTTCGGATTTTTTCACGCTAGGGAAGACTTGATATTTCTAAAATGTCAAGAATTATGAGATTTCTTTTAATTTAATATAGGGTTAAAATCAAAATGAGGGCTTTTCACTTCAGATTTTTTCATCGCGCGCCTCACCCCTCGCGAACCTCAGCTGCCCCTCACAAACCTCAGCCGCTTCATCTGTTCTCGCGCAAAGGTACTGCCATAGACACCTAGAAGCCGACGGCGACACAGCCAACAACGGCGGCGAACAGCTTCACACAACCCAGCGACGGCGACGTTCGCGGACGGCCTCACTCGCTAATCTCCAGCCGCTTCGTCTCTGTTCTCGGGCGAACTGCCACACACAGCGACAGCCGCTTCGCCATCGCCGTCAGAAATTCATCTATGGGTTTCTTTTCCATTTCATTGTCCCAAATATCTCTTTGTTCTCTGTTCTCTCTTGAAGAGGTAGGTACTCCATCTCTATCTCTAGGTTTTTCATTCTCGTTCTTGATATTTAAAAAATATGGTAATGGAATTCAATGGTTTATTTGATTTCTTTTCAGGCATCTCTGATATTTGTGTTTGGCATTTTGTCGGCTGTAATCGTCTTGGAAGTATAGATGCGCTTGATACTCAATTTGTTCATGACTTTGAGGTACCTTATTTTGGTTTGAGAGTGGTTTCCCTTTATGTTTTTTATATTTCTTCAGATTTTGCTGGGAATTGGTTTTTTCTTGTTGGAATGGTGGGAGTGGTTGGAGATTAGCGAAGAAATTCATGAAACCTTGCGATTTAGATAGTTAAAAATAGGCCGGTTGTGATATTAGTCTCATTTGAGATGGTATATGCTATGATTCTTTCTATCTCTTGTGGTTTTGATTGCTTAGAAATTTTCCATATTTGGTAGTTTGTATTTGCTTGGATGATTGGAATTTGGATGTTAGAGTTGGGGTTAGAGTGGATTACAGTATACATCATTTTCTATATGATGAAAGAACAAGTTAATAGAAGAAAAAGCTCAGATTTACCGAACAAAATACCTTGACCCAACTAAAGTTTTAAAGTGAGAAATTTTGAGGTTGGCATTCAAGAATTTAATTGGAAATTTCAGATGATAACGATGACCTTCTCCTTTTGTCTTCACTCTCTGCCCTTTTTTTCTCTTTACTTGGTGTTTTTCCTCCACTCTTATTAGGTCATTTTGATCTCTATGTTGCTCGTGGTGAAGCATTTTGATAATTTTCTTGATTAATACATCAATAATCACTTTATTTATTTTATTGTCACTAGTTGTCAATTTTACTCCTCTTAAATAATACATGTCGATTTGTGTCTAATTATGCTCTATGGGTGTATGTCGATGGCTTGAACATTTCTATTTATTTCTCTTTATTCTAACAGTATTTTGAATAAAAATATACTTTGAGTATGTTAGATACTTCAACAGTTGGAAAAAAAGCTTTTCTTGAGCTGGAAGATGAACGAAAACAAAGGGAAACTAAACTATAATCATGCATTTCACATGGCTAGACTATAAAATTAAGTTCTTGGAGAAGGAATCATTGTTTTTTTTTTCTCCTTTTTTCTTTTACTAATTTGGAGAAGGAATCAGTTGATTTTGTATTATGAATAAATAGTTAGACAAATTTGAAGTTGAAGTTTAATTCTATAAAGTTTATTGTGAGAAAATGATATACAAATAAGAATGCCCTACCTCTTTGAGGTGCTGCTTGATGGATAAAGATACAGAACCTCATATGCTGATGGAAGCAAAGATCAACCTCATGCATAGTACTACTAATGCTGGAGTAAGAGCACTAACCATACTGAAGTTGAAGAAACTTCCCATTGAGTATCAAACCTAAGTAAGAAAAAGAACTGAGAATACATTGGATTCTATTGAAATTTCAGTAGATCATGAGTTTCCTAAGACTCAACGCTGATTTTGGTTTTGCAAATTCTGATAAAAATCATCATTAGCTGTATCCACTCTAACGCTTGCTTCATCTGAGCAATATGGACTTATCTCTTCGTTTGGTATATTGTCATCACCTATAGAGCTCGCCCCACCCCTGAAATTCCCTTGATATTCCCACTGATTCCTTTTCTGTAACCAAAGGAGGGCCAAACTTTGTATTACGCCACTTTTGCTGCCTAAAGTACCTTCTCCCCAAATCATAAGATGATTCCTTTGCCCGTTTCAACATCTGTTGGTTGTTTGATAGAATGCACAAATCCTGTTGGTAATTAGTACTTGTACTAGGAGTGCTTTCTTCTGAGAAAGAAGTTCGAGAATCATGGCTGTTGACCTGCCCTTCTTGAGCAGATTGTTCTATAAAGTTTATTGTATTCTTTCAATTCTATGTTTCTAAGAAAAAATTGTTGTTATGTTTGAGATTCATGTTTTGATTAATACTTAAAACTATATTTAGCAATGAGAATTTAGATACAAAAATCTTCTTGTTTTGCTTAGTAGAAAGATAAAATGGAATCTTCTAGGCTGATGGAATTGAAACAGTAGTCACTCCCCCTCAGTTTGTCTTTTGTGCTTAAAAGCTGAAGAAACCATGAAGCATCTTTTTTTGAATTGCCTGTTTGCTGTAAATGGGTGGGGAGGGTCAATTGTTCTTGATTAAAGAAACAATAAAGACAATTAGTAAACTATTGAATTTGAGTTGTTGCTGTAAAAAAATGTTGTCAAATATCCTTGCTGCCATAATATTTGAGTTTTATTGTGAGGTATTATCTTAAGTTTAGTTGGATTGTCTTGTAGGAGTTTTTTTCTCTTCTTTTACAATTTTGAGTTAAATTAATAACTGACTAAGTGCTTCTTCTAGAAAAATATCAATTTTACCTCTGTAAAGTGTAAACTACTCAGAACATTCTAGTTATCTTCCATTTGGAATGAGACTTGAGGTTGCTGTGAATGGGAAAACTGAAAATTTATCTGGTTGTTAATGCATCTTTTTACTTTCATAGTGCTATATATTCACATATTGTTGGAATAGCATTTAAGCTTAATCAGTTCCAGAAACAAATTTCTATTTGGAGCTCTCTGTCTTTCTATCTAACCACTTTGTGTTACTATTATCTTCCTTTTCTTTTATTCAATGATTAAAAATACTTTCTTTTCTTACCTAATATCTCATACTTCCTTCAATTTGAAGTAGTCTTCTTAGTGATGGTAAATGTCCTCTACAATTTCCTTTTGTTCCTCTCAACCCCATCCCTCTGATTTCAAATCTCAGAAAACAATTGTGTCCAAATTTTCTTTCTCAAACTGAATGTGTTAGAGTTCTTAGATCTTTACGATGACGGAAAGCTAAAATTGGAGAGTTTGTTTATGGTTTGGTGTATGGATTCAATTAAGCGACAAAATGGATTAGTTGTCTTGTTTGCTTAAGCACTTGTTTTGAAATTGTTTAATTGGAATGTTATGTCATTGATTTGATATTTTATGTTTCTGAGATATTGAAGAACATTTCTATAAGTAAATAGTTTCCTTGGCTAGCTCCAACCACTCATAAAAAATATATATATACATGTGACATTGTAATTTATTACTTAATTCTTGTTGTACCTTTTCATTTGAAAGTTTACTATTAGCTAGGCACGCCTATTTAAAGTGACAAGTTTACTGAAGTTGCTCTGTTATTTCATTATTGGTGTAAATCTAGCTTTCTAGATCTTGTGCACGTGTTTTTCATCCCGCTCTTACCTTTCCCTCCCTTAGAAACTTCGTGTTAGGTGTCAACTTCCAATTGGACAATGGAAGCTAGGAATTATATAGGAAAATGCGAGGAGGTATCTATCATGCGCTCAAACAAAAAGGTAAGTCTGTAAGGTTGATTTTTTTTTTTTTATAGATTCTTAAATCTTGTTTGACCCAAAAAAATTGTTGATGCTAAATGTATGATGTTCCAAAGATTCTACTAGTTGTTAAGAATGAATTACTTTAGATATCTATTGTTTTTCGAAGGTATTCAAATTTGATAAGTTGTTTAAGTTTTGTATTTATGTTCAATTTGATAACTTTAGTTGTTTGTGTTAACTTGATGAGTATGGTTGTTTATGATCATTTGAGTATATGTTGTTCATACTTCTAATCTTAATTATCTTGATTAAATTATTTGCATTTCTTCTTATGTATCAGATTTGATCATGTTGATCAATGGCTTCAAGTACAAATTGCACCATATTCGATCAACCTTCAAAGAGTTATGTGAGACTTTTTTTTTCATTTGCTTTTATTTTTGCAAGTGAAATTATTGCACTCGACAAATGTCATAATGTTATGAAAATTATATGTGACCATTTTACACTTACTTCATGGTGTTAATAGGTGTTGGAATTTTAGAATTGTTCATATTGAGTTGATAATTCTTGAAATTTTGGAATTGTTTATAAGATTGATAGTTTGGTGATGTTGAACACATGAACTTTGTTAATGTTATTGGTGAGCCCCATCTACCCTTCCTCCACTGAACTTCTATTTTATACATCAATCAGAATTATTATGTTATTCTTTTTAACATTTTTTCTTTTTTGGCTCAGGACTAGCTCCTGAAATCCCGGAGGATCTTTACCATCTCATCAAGGAAGCTGTTTCAATCCGAAAGCATTTGGAGAGAAACAGGAAAGACAAGGATTCCAAGTTCAGGTTGATTTTGGTGGAGAGCAGGATCCATCGCCTGGCCCGGTATTACAAGAAGACAAAGAAGTTTCCCCCTGTTTAGAAGTTGTAAGTATTTTAAGGCACGGAAGCACATTAATTATTTAATAGGTAGTTTGTGATTTTGAATATATGGTGGAGATAGGTATTATGTAATTTTGAATATACGGTGGAAATGAGTGTAAAGTTCTTCATTTTGGAATTGTCCAAATAGAGTTGATAGGTCCTGTAATTTTGTAATTGTTCATGTGGGTCGATAGGTCTTGTAATTTTTGGAATTGTTCATATGGGGTTGATAGTTGTAATTTTGGAATTGCTCATATGGAGGTTGGATACTTTTGTAATGTTGAAGATATGAATTTTATTGAAGTTATTGGAAGAAATTTGGTTGATAGATCTTGAATGTGTATTTGCTTATTTGGTTGAACAATATATCAAATTGTTGGAATGCAATACAGGAGATTCAAGATAATAGGGAACAACTATTATAATTGAAAAAAAAATTACCAACAAACTTGACATGTAAAATGTGTCAACAACTTTTTAAATTGACATTTCTAAAATGTCAAGATAAAGTACCATTTGACATGTTAGAGCTGTCAAATTTTAACAAATATGATATTTAATAACTGTCAAGAAATCTATATACATGACGCTTTATAAGTGTCAAAAATTTAATATTCTTGACGTTTCATATATATCAAGTAAAAGATGTCTTGACGCTTCTCGTTTGTCACATTTTCGATACCTTATTCTTGACAGTGGTTCTCTCGACGTTTTTAAAAGCGTCAAGAGTATTAATAGTTGACATTCCAAAAGCGTCAAGTAAGTCAATTTTTCTTGTAGTGATAGTGAATGTAAACAAATTGTATACTTGTTTCAATAAAGTGTTATTGAGTTTCTACAATAAAGTGTTATTGTTAAATATTGCACAATTTGACCCAAATCCAATAAACTAAGATCCAAGGTTGCTTACATGTGACTTGAACTAGTATGTGGGGACATACGGGGATCGGTGTTCAAGTAACAACCTAAAAGGTCTATAGTATAGGGATAAGGATGGGTACCTTATCCTGATAACACTATGTGATACGGCTCGCTTTGTATTCGATACAGACGTATTGATCCAAGGCGTCCATGTAGGAGACATGCGAGCGGGGGTATCCTATGCAATGAGTTTGCATAAGACCGGACCACGAAATAGTCAACCATTAGTTATAACACCGTTAACTAGTTAGGTTACTGTTTCAATAGGATGACCTAGGTAACTCAGTCTTAATCCTGAGTTTGTCATGAACTCCTTCTCATGAGGGATTGTCCTTTGATTAGCATGGGTGAGAGTGGCCAATACGCCGACTCAATATGCCTTCCTTTTTAGGGACAAGACCGAGTGGGAGGCTGGGGACATGACAACACAAGAAGGAATTCACTCCTTCCCACTTCTAGGAGAAGTAGATGAGTGTTCCCTTAAGTGGTGACTCCGGGACTTGAACAAAGGGATCCCGCCCTCTCACTGGCCCGAGAGAGACTTTCTGTTTAATGGTTGGACCATAAACAGGTTGTTCATTAGAGGAGCGCTGGTACTTAAGGAGACAGATGTAACACAGGGGTAAAATGGTAATTTGACCCAGCCGTGAATACGAACACTCGTGAAGGATTGACTTACCGGTATAGATCTATATCCGTGGACACAGAAATGTTCTACAGTGAGAAGAGTTCAGCTGTGGGTCTTTAGTGGAATGACCCACAGTTAATGAATATTGGTTAACCTGATTAATGAGTTTAATCGGTTAACCTCATATCATTGGAGCTTCTGATCTGTAGGTCCATTAGGTCCCCCTGCTAGCTTGTAAAGAGTAATTAGGAACAATTATATCTTGAGAGAATTTGAATAGTTCAAATTCATATTGGGAATTAAGTTAATTGTATGAGATACAAATTAATATAATGTATAATGATACATTAAAATATAAAGTCTAATTTGAAATTAAACTTTATTATTATGAGAGAAATAAATATTTGAAGAAGTTCAAATATCAATATGAATTTGATTCATATTAAATTTATAGGATATAAGAGAATTGGAAGGAGTTCCAATTTTAATATGAATTTGATTCATATTATAGAATTAATTAATTGAAGGCTTGAAATTAAATATATGATATTTAATTGGGTAATTAATTAATTAACTAATAGAAGGTCTGAAATTAAATAGATGATATTTAATTGGTGATTAATTAATTTAAAGAATTAATTAATTGGAAATTAATCAATTATGAAAATGATTAATTGCTTATGGAAGTAATTAATCATTTATGGAAAAGATTAATCAATCGTGGAATTGATTGGTTATGGAATTGATTAATTATGGAAAATATTAAATCAATTATGGAAATAATTGATTTTAAATGAATATTTTATTCATGGCATTTCTCCTATAAATAGAACACTAACCCTAGGGTTTGTGTGATACAACATATGGCCACCATAAGGTCCTCTCACATTCTCTCAACTCAAGAACTCTAGGGAGAATTTTCTCTCTAGAGTTTTTCCCATTCAAGATTAGGTAGTCTCACAACTACGTTCCTAATCTCAGAGTTATAGCGGGGAAGATCAAATGGTGGTGTTCTTCGTTGTTGCAGAGCAATCAAGAATCATTCTTGAAGTATTCAGAGTCGTCAACGGAGGTATGTTTTTCATCGCTTAACCTTTTGCCAATGTATTGGTATTTTGTAGAACGAAATTAATTTACGAACAGTCCAATTGCTTCCGCTGTAACGGAATTGGGAATTCCAATCCTTCAGTTGAGGTAAAGGTAGTCAAGGAGATCCCTTGGTATGCTGATATTGCCAACTTTTTGGTCAAGGGAGTCACTCCTATTGATATGGATTGGAGGAAGAAGAAAAAGTTTAAGCATGATGCAAAGTTTTTCTATTGGGATGAGCCATTTATGTATAAGCAATGCTCTGATGGTATTATTCGTAGGTGTGTTTCAGGTGATGAAGCAAAGGAAATCCTGGAGCAATGTCACTCTTCGCCGTATGGAGGCCATTTCAGCGGTCAGAGGACAGCTCTGAGGATTTTGCATTGTGGATTCTTCTGGCCTACCTTGTTTAAGGATGCCCATTGGTTCTACAAGCAATGTGATGTTTGCCAAAGGAGAGGAAACTTAGGGCCTAGAGATGAAATGCCTCTTACTTACATTTTGGAAGTGGAGTTATTCGATGTGTGGGGTATTGATTTTATGGGGTCGTTTCCCCCTTCTAATGGTAATGTTTTTATCTTATTGGCAGTGGATTACGTGTCCAAGTGGGTGGAGGCCATTGCATGCCATCAGAATGATGCCAAGACGGTTTCAAGGTTTCTCCAATCGCACATCTTTGCGCGGTTTGGGACACCTAGAGCTTTAGTAAGTGATGAGGGTACACATTTTGTTAATAATATCTTAACTAAGCTTTTAGCTAAGTATGGAATCAAGCATAGGATAGCTACCCCCTATCACCCACAGGCTAATGGTCAGGCTGAAATAAGTAATAGGGAAATTAAATCAATTCTAGAAAAAGTAGTCCATCCATCTAGGAAGGATTGGTCTTTTAGGTTGGATGAGGCTCTTTGGGCTTATAGGACAGCCTATAAGACTCCTTAGGTATGTCTCCCTATCGGTTAGTATATAGGAAAGCTTGTCATTTACCATTAGAGCTAGAGCATAAAACGTTTTGGGCTTTGAAGAAATTAAACTTTGATCTGAGTCGTGCAAGAGCAATTAGAATGCTGCAGCTTAACGAATTGGAGGAATTTCGCCAATTTTCTTATGAGAATGCAAAAATGTATAAAGAAAAGACTAAGTTGTGGCATGACAAGAAAATTAAGCCTAAAGAGTTTGTCAAAGGTCAAAAAGTTTTGCTTTATAATTCTAGATTGAAATTGTTTCCTGGGAAACTAAAGTCCAAATGGTCAGGTCCGTTTGTGGTGATTGAGGTTTACCCCCATGGAGCAATGACTTGGCAAGATGAAAAAGATGGAAGAGTATTCAAGGTGAATGGACAGCGTGTCAAGCATTATTGGGGAGAGGAGTTTCAGTCGAAATATCCTTCCTTAGAGCTGGTTGATGATTGAGTGAGCATGATTTTTGCGGGAGCAGTTCGCAGAGCAAAATTTTGAGCTCCCAAAATTTGTTGTGATTTTATTTTCGTTGTTATGATTTGGTTTAATTTTAATTTTAATTGTAGTAGATTTGATTGCTTTAAATTCTGCAAGATTTATCTCTACTTGTAGTTATTTTTAATTCCGTAGATTTTATTTTATTTTCGCTAGATATTTTATTTAATTTGATTAGTTTAGATTCGAGTTGGTTGAGTTTTATTTTCTGATTAGATTTAATTATATTTTAAATTCTGTATTTATTTTCAGTTATTTGAATTTCTGTTCAGGTTTAGATTTAATAAAGATTTTCTTGATTTATTTGGCTTCGAACAAAAATTAAAGATAAGATTTGATTTGAGCGGTTAAAATTTGAATTTCCTGATTTGATTTTGTATCCGAGTTTTTTCTGGAAAATAATCTTGTGTTCAGAAGGTTGTTGTGGCAAAGTTATAGCTGAAGCAAATCTTCCGTCCGGATGGAAAGGGTTTGTTGTGAATTAATTACTTTTACCGTTTGATTTTGAATTTTCTGTGGGCAGGTAAATTGCATGGATGCTGCCACGTGTCGCACAGGGATAATCCAACTGTTTAGCCGTTTGACAGCACACAATTATTTACCATGGGCGATGGAATTCAAGATTTTACCGTTGATGGATTTAATTTTCAGATTTGCATGGGATTTGGTCGGTAATTCCATTTAATGAGGGCAAAATCTTTCAGTTATGATTTGATTTGCTGAAGCCCTATTTATTAAAAGCCTTCGGTAAGTTCTTCTCATTTCATCTTCTTGTTCGTCCCTTGCCATTTGTATTCTTTTTCTTTTTCTGTGTGCTGTAAAAATTCCTTTGAGTCTTCAATGGCTAAAACGAGAGCAAGAAAAGAGAGAGATAATGAGGAAGAGGAGGTACCCGTGACCCCCGAAGCACCGAAAGTAAAGGCGAAGAAGAAGAAGACCCCAGAAGAAAAAGAAGCTAAAAGAAGAAAAAAACAGCACAAGACTGAAGATCAAGAAGTTGCTCAAAAAGCGGCGGAGGATGTTATTGCGGAAGAAGATCCGAAAGAACCAGAAGGACGGAATCAAGAGCAGTCTGAGCCAGGAGTTACGGATACAGAGGAAGTTCGAGAAGAAAATACAGAGGAAGTTCAAGAAAAGCAGGCCGAGGATGTGCAAGAAGACAGGCAGAGGTTGCGCCTGAAGAAGTTAGTGAGCAAGAACAGGAGGCTCGTGTGGAGGTGATCATGCCAGAAGTGCCCAAACGCCGCCGCATAAAGCGAAAAGCGGGCCGTGTTAAGGTAGTCCGAACTGATACCCCCTCGCCTCCAACTACTGATTCTGAAAGAGAGAATACAGAAAGAGAAGAGCGTGTGAAGAAGGAGGCCGAGGATAAAGCAAGAGAGGAAACAGAGAAAAAGGCTAAAGAAGAAAGATTGCGCAAGCAAAGGGCAGACAGGGGCAAGAGTGTTGCTGCGGCATCGGAGGAACCTGATGAAATAGAAGAGTCACAATTGCCGTATGATCGCTTTGTCAACAATCTTGCCAGAGCAAAATATGCAAAGTTGCTGAAAAGAGACTTCCTGTTTGAGAGGGGATTTAGTGGTGATCTTCCACATTTTCTGAGGACCGGTATTGCAGACCACGGTTGGGAACGGTTTTGTTCACAGCCTGAATCTGTGAACGCGCAGGTGGTGCGCGAGTTTTATGCAAATATTGACAAAGAAGAAGGTTTCCTAGCGATTGTTCGAGGTATTGAGGTCGACTGGAGTTCTGGTGCTATTAATGCACTGTATAACCTTCAAAATTTCCCCCACGCAGCATATAATGAGATGGCTGTAGCGCCATCCAATGAGCAGCTAAGTGACACTGTGAGGGAAGTTGGTATTGAAGGGGCGCAGTGGCGGCTTTCGAAAACAGAGAAAAGGACGTTCCAGTCAGCCTATTTAAAGAGGGAAGCAAATGCTTGGATGGGATTTATCAAACAAAGGCTGCTTCCAACGACTCATGACTCGACGATTTCTAGGGAACGAGTGCTTCTGGCTTTCGCTATTTTGAGGTCTCTCAGTATTGATGTGGGAAAAATTATTGCTGATGAAATATCTGGATTTTGGAAGAAGAAAGTGGGGAAGCTGTTTTTCCCGAATACCATTACCATGCTTTGCAAGCGAGCAGGGGTTCCAGAGAATGAAGGAGATGTGATATTATTTGACAAGGGAATCATTGACACGCCTAACTTGGCGCGGCTTCAGCGTACGCAAGAGGCACGTCAGGGTGGACTTGTCTACGACATCAACACGATTTTAGAACAACTCGCACTTTCGGCCAGCAGGCAGGAGTTTGCCGAGAGGCAAGCTTTAACCTTCTGGAACTATGTTAGAACTCGTGATGCCAATCTGAAGAAGGCGCTACAGGAGAATTTTTCCAAACCATTTCCAGCCCTTCCAGCATTCCCTGAAGATTTATTGAACCCCTGGATTCCGCCACCGCCTGTCGAGAGAGAAGGAGATGGAGAAGAAGATCCTGGTCAGGAGGATTGAAGAAGGGAAATTTGGGCGAGCAAACTTTTTGATGAATTAATTTTGTTGCTCGAGCATTTCTGACCACATCTTTTTCTATGTTTACTTGATTTGTTCTGTTTCTTTTTAATTTTTCTGATGCTAAAAAAATATATCTACTTATGTAATTCTTTTTCTATGCTTTTAATGAACTTTCCGAAGTTATTTCTGTTCCATAAGCGTTGAGTAACTCTAACTTAACTAATTATCTTTCTGAATTTTTGAAGCTTGGACTGGCTAAGCTTAATTAAGATCAAGGTATTCTGATCTCCAGAAACCTTTTGCTTGGGCATTTTCTCTGGCCTGGTCGTTGCTGCTGCCAAGAAAATTCTGGAGGTAGTGTTGACTTATGTGATCCACTTTAAGCTTAGGTCTAGTCCCACGTTTAGTTTTAAAATTCAGATATAAAAATTTAAGTTTGGGGGTTGTCATTTAAAATTTTAATGATTCATTGGGGACAATGAATAATTCAAGTTTGGGGGACTTTTTGCTACTCCAATTGTTTTGCTCGAGCATTCCTCTCCTTCAAAAGAAAGAAAAAAAAAATTTTGTTAGGTTATTGAGTAACTGATGTGCAATTTGCTTGTGCAAGTGTACAGGTCATGGATGCAACAAACATGACTCAATCCTAAAGGCTCAAAAGTCAATAGTCAAGCAATCAAGAGACATGCACATAAGGGCCAATGAGGGAGACAAATCAAAAGTTTTCCAAAATTAACTTGCACAAGCGAGATCTAACTCAACTAGATCAGACTCTACTAGCCCGGGATTGGATTATTAAACTCTCAACTCATCTTCCCTCTACACTGGCACTAAGGATTCACTAACGAGTCAATGAAACAAATTAGTTTGTTTTCCTCCATACTTAGGTGCTTATAATTGAAAATTTAATCAAGCATTTATATGTGGCACTAGCTTTCACACACCTATTGCAGGGACCCTTAACCTGAGTTTTCTCTGGTTGGCCTAACTGATCACAACAGGGGTAGCTCTTTTTGCCTAAAACTTTATTACCCATTGCATATTGCGCGCATAAGTCATGACTTTCTCTTCTTTTTTTTTTTTTTTTTCAAATTATAACAACAAGAATGATTTTTCTTTATGAGCATGATAAGCAAATATTCTTTTCTTTCCTCCTAAGCAAGATCAAACATGCTAATTTGCAAAAAATTGATTCTTTAGCTCTTCCCTACACCTATCGAGGTGACAACAAGCAGATGAACCTAATAATTCGCTCCTAGGCATTCAAATCCAAATCTAGCCAAGACAAATACTCTACTCATGCAAGACATCTCCTAGAAAAAGTTTAAAAAGTCTCCATTTTTGGGCACTCATGCTTACAACTCATCGAAAGCTTGAAAATTGACAAGAAAGCTTATCCTAGGAAATCATAGTCATGCAAAAATAGCATCCAGAAAACAACCATATGCTCAATTCAAAGAAAGCTCAAAACTATAGCCCGAACTCAGATGCTCAAGGGCTCCACAAACATGCTATTCCACCCCCAAACTTAAAGCATGCATTGTCCTCAATGTATAACGAAAATAAGGCATAATCAAGCATGAGAACAAATAAAGAATGGAAGGGGTGAACAATACTGCCCTGAAATGATGACCTTTTCATGAAAGCTTGCAAGCAAAGAGGAAACTGGAACCAAGACCTACAAAAAAAAAAAACAAACAATAAATAAAAAACGCAAAGAAAAACACAACTGAACTTACTTGGGTTGCCTCCCATAAGCGCTTGTTTAAAACGTCATTAGCTCGACGTGCTCGTGCAGTCTGTCAAGGCACATAAAAATTCTCGTATTTCTTTGGACCCTTCTTTCTTGAATCAATAAAACTCACTATCGCTAGCAAGCTTACTAGTTTCTCATGAGCCCCTGAAACAAAATTATTTTTGGTATTTTTGAATAAAATAAGCATAAAAGGAGAAAGATCAAAATAAAGAGACTCTGACTCAAAAATAAGCATTAATCTTACCTAGGAGGAGAGAAAATAAATTAGGAAACTAGAAAAGGAAAATGCTTGATCTAAATAAGGAAAAAATAATCTACAAAAGGAAAAGATAAACAAACAAGGAATGCAAAAACAAATATGGCAAAAACAAATAAGGAAACTAGCAAATAAGGAAAAAACTAAAAAGAAAAAATTCTATCTATGGAAAACTCAAACAAATATGGAAAAATCTAAATATGGAAAACAAACCAACAAAGGAAAAAAAAATGCAATCTACCTAAAAACAAAACTAACAAAAAATAAAATACACCCTAAACTAAGACCGAACAATTTTTCCACAATATTAATTTAACTAAATATACCAATCCCCGGCAACGGCGCCAAAAACTTGATGTGCAATTTGCTTACCGCAAGTGTACGGGTCAAGTAATAATATAGTGTTTTCGTGTAAAACGAGTGTCGTCCTCTGGATTGGTTTTCTAGCAAATTAAGTATCGTGAATACTTTTGTCCAATTTTATTTAGGGAGCAAAACTCAATGATAATGATAAAAGTAAAGACTAAAAGCATAAAAATAAAAGTGGAGACTCAAATGGAAAGACTCTTAGGGAATTGATTTCATTGATTAAGATTGAGGATTGATTAATAGGAATGAATTGACCGTGCAATTATTCTACAAGCCAAGGAAACTTTTATCACGATTACCTCTCCCGAGTATAATTGATTCTCATGCATATAAACTAACTTGATATTCCTATCTAAGTTCATTAACATGCAAGGCATTATTCGGTTCGGTCCTTGTTACGCTTCTAAAGATATTCCAAATCCCGTCACAAACTTAGAATTTCTACTCTAGTCATGCAATTAAACAAAGTAAGTCTTAGGCCAAATCCTCCCTCCCGAGTTAGATTCAACACTTAAATCATTCAATTAGTGATCAAGTAATTAAAAGCATTACACATAAAATTGCATGCATAAAATAAGAACACATTCATACCCAAAATTCAATCCAACAATTTAAGCAACTACATCAAACCCTAAGACAAACAACTAGCAATTCATAGTCTTTAAACCACAAACACTAATTGAAAGAAAAGCCATAAAAACTACAAGAGTTAAGGGAAAGAGAAAGGAAAACTCGAATCCGCCGACACCGCACGTCCCCGTCACGATCTCCACGTCTTCTCGCTTGATTCCCGCTCCTTGGCCTTGCCTTTAGCTCCCACAAAAGGTCTCTAGTCGAAATTAGGGCTAAAATCTAACCAATTGGACTCCCCTTGGCCGTAGCATGAAAAAATGAATTTATAGAAAATCTGGCGACAGCGTCGCGACGCTAATACCGCATTTTTGGAAAATTTGCCTATAGCGTCGCGACACTATGATTTTTTTTTTTTTTTTTTTAGATTGGAAACTCCATTTGACTCCAATTGCTCAAATAAGCTTCAAACACATACTTCCTACAAATAAAACATAAAAATGCATAAATTTGGGCAAATAATTGTAAGAGACTAGCTTAATTAATCAAAGAAAAATAGCTAGCTATGCTCGCTATCAGTAACCGGGGACATTTGTGATACCCACAGTTTGTCTTCGCGTCAAAAGGTGACCTAGGAAATGTGAAAAAAATGGAAAAAATTATTTGCTGAAAAAAATTGATTGTTGAAAATTTTGCTGAAAAATTCATGGAGCAAAACTTTTGAGGGATGAATGATAATCCAGCAGTTTTTCTGTCTTCCAGAACTTAGGTGAGCTTCATCATAAAATGTTGCCATTCTGAGGGGCAAGAGATAGAATAACTAAGGATTTTTTAGCTCTACTATGAGTATTTAGCCTAATTGGTGATGAGTTTGAGGCATGGGTATACTGCACCATAAAGTGGGTCATCCCATTCTTAAGAGCTTATGACTGTAGGGCTGCTTTAAGTTTGAAAAACAAAAATATAAACCCCTTGAAAATGTGTTTTAATATGTCTGATAATAGAGCTAGGCTGTGGCAAGTTCTTAGAATTGAGTTAAAAGTGGTGATTATTTGTCCATGCCGGAAGAATTATTTTGCTGCAGCAGAGCTTGGTTTTGCAGAATGCTCAGGTAAAGGTTGAAGGTAGTGTTGGATTATCTGTTTTGATTAAGCTATGCTTTGTCTAACGTTTTGAATTCTTGAAGGAAAGGTTGGTTAGTATTGCTCGGGACGCGCAATAGTTCAAGTTTGGGGGTGTGATAACTGCCCAAAAGGTAGTTATTTAGGCCTCATTTCTATATTGATTTGTGTGTCTTTTGTGCTTAATAGGGTTGGTTTTAGATATATATTACATGTTTTATCCCATTTGGAAGAATGGAAGCTTTGGAAATCATTTTGTGCAGAATCTGTTGCTGGGCGACTTGAGGGAGCAAATTTTGTGCTGCAGCAAAGATGGGAGTAAAACTGCCACGTCACAGCTCGTTAGCCAATTTAATGAACCGAATCCTGTTGAGTTATTTTCGGGACAAAGGAGCAAGGAGAGCCATCCACGTGTCGAGGTCAACCTAATTCAAGCCTTCCTCAACTCTATAAAAGGAAGTAGCCGCCCAAGTCAAAGTCATTCCACTTTTGGGGACGAGTTCACTCTCATTTCCACTTTTGGGAGCCGAATAGAGGAGAGAGATTGGAGACCATCAAGAAGACCATCACTTGCAAGCTGATCGAGGAGATTAATATTTTCTTTTATTATCTTGTGATATGGATATGTTTACTCAGATTGTAACGTGCGTTTCCATGCATTTTATGAACTAAGTAGCTTAGGCGTTGGTTAGGAAACAATGTGATTACCGTGCTTAATTTCTAGTAATAAATATTGATTAATGCATCTTGATTAATTGTTGTGCTCATTTACATTTTGTGCCCGCCTGGCCAGCCGGTATGAATACCTCTCTCTAGTTTCAGGGATGATTTAGGGAGTGTGTGGCATTTAATCACACTAGATCATTGTGTATTGGTGAACGCCAGTGACTGAGCTAGGGATAGCCAGTTGCCTAGTGCTTGATCGGTAGTGCTTCATTAGATTTGAAACATATTCTAAAAAATCCGGAGTTCCGGGAGGAATCCGCTAATAAGACTGCGAGAGTTTTGCATGATCAATAATATTGCTAGAGCATCTTTTAAAACAATTACTAAATCCTGACCAGCGCCTGTTTCTAATCTGTCTGCCTATTTGTTTATTTACTGTTCTGTCATTTCTTTTGCTTCAGCATTATTCTTATAAAAACCAATCATTTTTACCATCTTTGAAACCATTAAAGAGTTATACAAAATAGATAAAGTGGAAGTTAGTTCAGGCCTTGGATTGATAATACTTTTTACTTGCTGCGGACTGTGTATACTTGCACAGAGTCTAGAGTCAATTTACATCTTATTTTTACTCACTCTAGGAACCCAACAATAAGCAATATAGATTTTTTTTTTGTATGAATGAATAAAATCTTGAGATGCCAAATAAAGTCTCTTGCAAAGTTAAAATGTGAAATGTCTAAAATCGAAACGCTGTAAACATAAGCATATAAAAACGGTAAACCATCATGGCTATGAGAAGTTTTTCATCACTAATAGTTGTACCCGAAACTGGTCATACTATATACGGAGAAACTTGACGTATAAAGCAGAGCAACTGGTCATACTACATATCGAGTAGTCTCAAGATATGTAGTAGAGAAAATCTGGTCATACCACACATCGAGTAATCTCAAGATGTATGGTACAGCTATCCTGATCATACGCGTGCAGAGCAACCTCCAAAGGGCAAAGCACCTCGGCACACAGCCCAAAGCCTATGTGTGTGCCAAAGTGGGTCACAAAGACCTCATACATATCATACATACACCACGGAAACACATTCACGCAAGTGCATTGGGATCTCACCATGGGTACAATCTCTAGTGGTTCGAAAACAATGTCAACATTATAGTTACAAGCTCTCAACCACACTAGCGTTATAATCGTTTTAAAAGAATGCATTGTAAACCAAAGATCATATTTGAGAAATTTCCAAGCCATAGTTAAGTGCTTGACATCAATAAAACATTGAAATTAATTAAGTTTCTCATCTCAAGCAAATCATATTTCAAACACTTCATTTACTTTAAAACTTTCAAATATTTGAAATGTATAGTTATACGATCGTAAGATTTCAAAAGGACTTGGGCCTTTGCCGATAGGCTAAAATCTTAAAGCTTCAAAACCATAAGTCACCTTTCTACAATAGTCTTAGAAATTGTCATAATCCTCAACAACCAACTCATTTGTACAAATATATACATATATATATACATATATATCATAATTGACTTCAAACTCAAATTTCATTAATTTCTAATTAAGAAAAGTATTTTGAAGAATAACCACTCACTATACTATTGATGAGAGAAGTTTGGGTCGTAGGCGGTCCCGATCTTTGTTTGACCTGAAATAATAATTACCCAAGTATTAACAACTTTTAAATCCCCAAATTAGAACACAACACCAGATTATACCAAGCTTTAGTTCCCCTTTAACACTTGGAATAACTATAATTTTCCATGAGCTTAGCCTCCAACTACCATGTAAATGTTACCATATTTCTAAAATATGGTTTTCCAATAACTCCATTGCACACCTCTTTATAAAAAAGTTTCATTCCGCTCATTCCTTTTCATCTTCCTTTCCATGAAACCTCACTAGTATTCCAATTTTTGTAAAGAACTTGCAATTTAACAACTTGCAAATAAGCCTCTTTCAATTATTCTTACAACAATTACATGGGTTCCACCAAATTTCTCCTTTTTCAACACAACAACTACCTTCACTTTAGTTTTCAAGCTAACCCATGAAGTTTTCACCCAAAGGAAGAAAAACCCACAAAAGAATCTACTAATCTAACCTCTACAACCCATGAGAAACTTAAATCAAGAGTTAGAGAACTTACCCAAGGTTCCAATCCAAAGTTTGAGCTTCCTTGATTTTCCCTTCAAGAATAGCTTAAAAATGCCTTAACCTCCTCTCAAAATAGCCATTTCTCCAAGTTCTCTCCATCTTCCTCTCTTTCTCTCTCTTTTTCTCTCTCTTTCTCTCTCTTTTTCTCTGTTTTGCGTGGGCTTCCCAGAACTTTGCATTTTCTTTTTCTTTTTTGTTTTTTTTTTATTAAACTCTTGTTTTAACCAATGGAAGCTTTGGTTTTCATCTATTCTTTTATTTTTTATTTTTTTATTTATCTTGTGTAAACCAAAGCTTCCTACGGAAGCTTTGGTGTCCCCCTTTTTTTGTATTTTATTATACTTTTTTTTTGTTTTATTAGACTAAAGCCTCCATTTTCCTTTTTTTTTTTATTAATCTAATTGTAACTCAACCCATTGATTATTAATATTATAAATATATATATATATATATATATATATATATATATATATATATATATATATATATATATATATATATATATATATATATATATATATATATATATATATATATATATATATATATATATATATATTTACACATAGAAATAGGTATTACAGGTTTTATGCCCTAAAACTTGTAGATAGTAAATGAAACAAATTAATCGGTCTCAATAAAGTGTTATTTGAGTGATTCAGTAATTTGATTATTGAATAATCGAGTTTGCATTAATAAACCCTAAATCCAATAAACTAAGATCCAAGGTTGTTTAAATGAAACTTGGACTAGTATGTGGGGACATACGGGGATCGGTGTCCAAGTAACAACCTAAAAGGTCTATAGTATAGGGATAAGGCTGGGTACCTTATCCTGGTGACACTATGTGATACGACCCACCTTGTATTCGATACAGATGCAATGATCCAAAGCACCCATGTAGGAGACATGCGGGTGGGGGTATCCTATTCAATGAGTTTGCATAAGACCCTAAAAGATCCTATGCAATTGTTTAAATGAAACTTGGACTAGTATGTGGGGACATTGTTGGGTTTAATGTCCTATAAACTCGTAGTTTGTAAATCATTAAACATATTCTATTTCCAATAAAGACGTTATTGAGGTTATTCAATAAAAGTTGTTATTGAATATGTAAATTGCGAATGATTAACCTAAATCCAATAAACTAAGATCCTTGGCTATAAAATGAATACTCGAACTATATGTAGGGACATATCGAAGGATCAAGTTCAAGTTTATAGTCAAAATAGTCTATAGTATAAGGATACGGTTGGGTGCCTTATCCTGGGGACACTATGGACGCGGCCCACTTTGTATAAAGTACAAACGATGAGATCCTGAATCGTTCATGTGGAGACATGCGAGTGGGGGCGTCCTATGCAATAAGTTTGCATAAGACTGGACCACGAAATTAGTCACTTTCTCTTTATAACGCCGTTTACTGAAGAAACTGACTATTTCTCAAAGATGACCTAGGTAACTCGTTCTTAATCCTGAGCTAACTATGAACTCCTGTTTATACGAGATTATCCTTTGATCTGCATGAGTGAGAGTGGCCAGCATCGCTGACTCAACAAGCCTACCATTTTAGGGATAAGATCGAATAGATAGCTGGGGACGTAGTCTCGCAAGACGTAATTCGCTCCTACCCATTTCAGGGATAGTAGATAGGTTGTTTCCTTAAGTACTAACTCCAGGACTTAAACAAGGGGCCCCACCCTCTCGTTGGATCGAGAGGGACTTAGGTTTGATGGTTGGACCATAAACCGATTGTTCATTAGAGGATTAGTGAACTTAAGGAACAAGAAGTACTATAGGGGTAAAACGGTCATTTGACCTAGCTATAGCTACGAACAACCTGTGAAGGATCGACTTACTGAGCATGGTTAAATCAAGTGGACGGAAATATATCTATAGTGAGGGGAGTGCAACTATCGGGCTATAGTGGAGTGTCCCGGTAGTTAACGAATGTTGGCTAGCTTAGATTATGAGGTTAGTCGGTTAGCCTCTAATCGTTGGAGCCCATGATCTATAGGTCCATTAGGTCCCCCTACTAGCTCATATCGGATTAAAGCCTAGAACATATTGATAGGATTCTTTGAATCGTTCAAAATCGGGAAAAAGGGTATTATCGTAAAATCGTGTTTGACACGATAATTTAATTATGAATTAAATTATAAAATGAGAGATAAAGTATTTAAAAGGGTTTTAAATACTATAAACATGAATTAAGATTCATATGTAAAGGATGCACAACATTTTGATGATTAATTTGATTAATCATACATAATTAGTGGGGTAAGCTACAAGATTGATTGTTATAATTAATTTCAATTTAGAATTGAAATTAAAATCAATAATGCTGAATTTAGAATCTGATTTTGATTCATAATTTAGTGGAAAAAGTGGAAAAGTGGAATTACACCACATTCATGCAATGGTGCATGTAGTGTTGTTTGAACACCTAGCTTCCACTTTCTCCATTAAGACCACCATGTGTCTTGCTCCTTGAAGCCCCTTCTTGCATGGATTCTCTCTATAAGTAGAGGAAGAATCAGATTGTGGAGATGGACAACCTTTACCTTAGTGTTATGCTGCATAAATTCTTCCTCAGTCACTCTCTCATCTCATATCTCTATAGAGCTTGATTCTTCAAGCATTCCCTTCCCTTTCCCTATCACTATAGACTCCCACAAGTCGTTCTTGGCCTGGAGAATAGTAGGGAAGACTCTAGAGGTTGTCCAAGAGAAGTTGGAGAAGGAAAACACCACAAGGAGATCAACTCATTTGAGCTACAAAGAGGTTGGTATTCCTTTCTTTCTGTTCTGTCTTTTGTAGAACATGCATGCTTTAGGAGTAAAATTGATTGAGTTAAGTGCTTTCGATCTTCAATTGCTTCCGCATGTGTTATATGAACACCTTCAATTGGTATCAGAGCATGATTAGAGCACTTAACTTGTATTAATTTTGCTGTGGTGGGTACCATTTTGAAATTGAATTTTCTGTGTGCTAAAATGGATATGTTCTGGTTTGGCAATTTTTTGAGCCTTTAATTCTTCATGGAAATGTAATTGCTCGGTAATGTAAGAGCGTTAATGTGTGTATAAGAGTCTGTAATTTTTATAGAGTCATTAGAGTCCATATAGGCTGTAAAATTGAAGAAAAAATGGAGAAGACGCAAGCAGAAAACAGCAGCAGGGGGCTGCTGTCGTGAGAGCGTCGGGACGCTCTTCAAGTAGCGTCCCGACGCTGTAGAACATTTTTCCAGATTGCAGATTTCCAGATTTTGGTTCGGTTCAGCAGCTTGGTTATGGGTCCAATTCGGTCTTCTGAAGTCGGTTCAGCCTATTTATTCACACTTGATGTCTGGTTCACTCCATGGAGGATTGGTTCGGGGCGGTTCGTGAAGCTCGGGTTCATTACAAGCATTTATTTATTAATTATTATTGTAATAATTAGTTAAATTGCTTGTTTTAAATTGCCAAACCAATCCATTTTAGCTTGAATTTAATTTCTTTATGCATTGAGAATGTATGGTTTAATTAAATGGTTGTATGTGCATTATGAGCATGCCATATAGTTTTAAAATCCCACCATAGGAAAGCATGATCATGCATTTTTTATTTTTAATAAGTGTTATTAATAATTCAAATGCATGAGGGAAATTTCATGTTTGATTAATACAAAGAGTGTTGTGTTAATTTAGGGAGATTCATGCTTGAATGATTAATTAAAATTGATTAATTGATATATAAAAGTTATATATTAAATGATAAAATTAACCTAGCATGAAGATGAAATTTCCTTAGTTTTGTTTATAAGTGTTATAATAAAAAAGGAAGCAATGTTATAGATTAGATTTATAATTGTTATAAATCACTTAGAAATTTAAAATCTATAACAAAGAAAAAGGTGCATGCTCATTTAGGGTTAAATTGAATCCAAATTCTCGATCTTTTTCAATTAGATTCAAATAGGTCGACAAGCTTGTAAAACATAGGTTACAAGAGAACTCACCCGACGAGATGCTGTCTAAGGCTGGAGGTATTTAAGTTGACGGTTTACGGAACACCTCCTACCTGGGCATCGAGTCGGTTCTTGAGTTAAAGTTAACCCAGTTTTATGAGCTTGCACGTGTGTGATGTGAGGTTTTAATCGTTATCACCTAGACATCGCAAGATTAAATGAACTTAGACTTAGGGTTATTCAATTAGCCGGAATTCGCCTAAGTATAAGTATACCCAAAACCGTTTAAAATACTTAGTGGGAGGGGAGAGATATATCAAATCCATTTCCTTCTCACGTTCTCCCTTTAGTTCACAACGTGAGATTTATGCTTGGCCTCGTGTTGATTATACCTCAACTGCTCCATTCGGAAGGTGTTTGCATAAATCAATAACAAGGTGAATGAAGAAAGTATTTATAGTAAGTGAGTGAAGGAAGTGTGTCAACCTGCGGTCTCCTCCGTTAGGTTGCATCGTGAGATTTCCATGTTGCGCCTGCTTGTATGCCCTGGAGCTACTAACCATTCAGAGGGTTGTAACATGGAGATCGGAACAACGCAAACTCCAGAGATGGATAGGATTACTTAGGACCATTTCCAACATTAGCTTTTCCATTCGGTAGCATTGTTGGGGCCGTTCTCTGTAATCTTAAAACGGCGGGTCACACTTACAAGGGTTACTAAGTGTTAGTATATTCCTGACCAAATGTAACGATAACTAAACCACTATAGGAATAAGAGTTATTCTGGAGTTAGTATTTAGTCAAGAACGTCTTGGTTTAGTGAAGGAGTGATTGAATGCACCTCGGTAGCGGTTGCTCTAACTCACTAAAGTGTCGTTGCAAAATAATAATCCTAGGTACATTATTACTTTTGCTAAAACCTGATTGGATTTTGTCAAAATGGTTAATAAGCAAATTTCTAATAGTTTTGTTTAATTTTTCAGCATGTCTAGCTCACTAGTTCAATTACTCGCTTCGGATAAGCTTAACGGGGATAATTATGGAATTTGGAAGTCTAATATGAATACCATACTAGTAATCGAGGATCTTAGATTTGTCCTTACTGATAACTGCCCAAAAGGTAGTTATTTAGGCCTCATTTCTATATTGATTTGTGTGTCTTTTGTGCTTAATAGGGTTGGTTTAGATATATATTACATGTTTTAACCCATTTGGAAGAATGGAAGCTTTGGAAATCATTTTGTGCAGAATCTGTTGCTGGGCGACTTGAGGGAGCAAATTCTGTGCTGCAGCAAAACTGGGAGCAGAACTGCCACGTCACAGCTCGTTAGCCAACTTCATGAACCGACTTCTGTTGAATTATTTTCGGGATAAAGGAGCAAGGAGAGCCCTACACGTGTCCATGTTGACCTAATTCAAGCCTCCTATCCTTCTATAAAAGGAAGTAGCCGCCCAAGTCAAGATCATTCCACTTTTGGGAGAAAACATTCCATTCTTGAGAAGTTCCTTCCACCTTTGGGAGCCGAATAGAGGAGAGAGATTGGAGACCACCTAGAAGACCATCGTTGCAAGCTGATCGAGGGGATTAATATTTCCTTTTATTATCTTGTAATTATGGACATGCTTACTCAGATTGTAACGTGTGTTTCCATGCATATTATGAACTAAGTAGCTTAGGCGTTGGTTAGGACACAATGTGATTGTCGTGCTTAATTCTAGTAATAAATATTGATCATTGCATCTTGATTAATTGTTGTGTTCATTTCTATTTTATGCCCGCTTGGCCAGTCGGTATGAATACCTCTCTCTAGTTTCAGGGATGATTTAGAGAGTGTGTGGCGATTAATCACACTACGATCATTGTGTATTGGTGAACGCCAGTGACTGAGCTAGGGATAGCCAGTTGCCTAGTGCTTGATCGGTCGTACTTCATTGGGGTTGAAACACATTCCAAAAAATCCGGAGTTCCGGGAGGAATCCGCTAATAATACTGCGAGAGTTTGCATGATCAATAATATTGCTAGAGCATCTTTTAAAACAATTACTAAAGCCTGACAAGCGCCTATTTCTAATCTGTCTGCCTATTTGTTTATTCTTTGTTCTGTCATTTATTTTGCTTCAGCATTATTCTTATAAAAACCAATCATTTTTACCATCTTTGAAACCATTAAAAAGTTATACAAAATAGATAAAGTGGAAGCTAGTTCAGGCCTTGGATTGTTAATACTTATTACTTGCTGCGGACTGTGTATACTTGCACAGAGTTCTAGAGTCCTTTTATACCATATTTTTACTCACTCTAGGAGCGCAACAAGTTTTTGGCGCCGTTGCCGGGGACTTGAATAAGTTTTTATCTGATCTATTTTGTGTATGTGTTTTGGTGGTTTGGTGCTAGAACTTTTTGATTGTTTCTTTTGTTTTTGCAGGTGTGAGTTTGGTGCATGAGCGATCTGCCTGGGGTGAGGTTCGAGCTTGATCCAGAAATCGAGAGGACATTCAGGATAAGAAGGAGATAGCAGCGTAGACAGCAAAATCAAATGGCTGACGTGCCGCATCTACCGCAGGGTCCTGAAGATCTAGCGAACCCCCAACAGAATCGTGTGCTGCAGCAAAACCCGCCGCTGGAGCAAAATGAGCAGCAAAATGATCAGGCTGAGAATCCTATCCTGGTAGCGAACGATAGGACCAGAGCCATTCGAGCATATGCTTTTCCAATGTTTGATGAGTTGAATCCAGGGATTGCACGTCCTCAAATTCAAGCGGCAAATTTTGAAATGAAACCGGTAATGTTTCAGATGTTGCAAACCGTGGGTCAATTCCATGGTTTGTCATCTGAAGACCCTCATTTACATCTTAAGTTTTTTTTAGGAGTTAGTGATTCTTTTGTAATTCAAGGAGTGCCTAGAGATGCTCTTAGATTAACTTTGTTCCCGTATTCTCTTAGGGATGGAGCGAAGGCGTGGTTAAATTCTTTTGCTCCATGATCAATTAGGACATGGGATGAGTTAGCTGAAAAATTTTTGAGTAAATATTTCCCACCTAATAGAAATGCTAAATTAAGGAGTGAAATAGTAGGGTTTAGGCAACTTGAAGATGAGACTTTTAGTGAGGCTTGGGAGAGGTTTAAGGAGCTTTTGCGAAAGTGTCCCCACCATGGCTTACCACATTGTATCCAAATGGAAACATTTTACAATGGATTGAACGCGGTAACTCAAGGTATGGTTGATGCTTCGGCTGGAGGGGCCCTTTTGGCAAAAACTTTTAACGAAGCCTATGAAATTTTAGAAAGAATATCTACTAATAGTTGTCAGTGGTCGGATGTTAGAGGCACAAATAAAAAGGTTAAGAGTGTATTAGAGGTTGATGGTGTGTCCACCATTAGGGCTGATCTTGCAATGATTGTTAACGCTCTTAAGAATGTGACAGTGATTAGTCATCAGCAGCCGCCAGTTGTGGAGCCTGCTGCAGTGGTGAACCAAGTTGCAGAGGAAGCTTGTGTCTATTGTTGTGAAAACCACAACTACGAGTTTTGCCCCAGCAATCCAGCGTCTGTGTTTTTTGTAGGTAATCAGAGGAATAACCCTTATTCTAACTTTTATAATCCAGGTTGGCGCAACCACCCCAACTTCGCGTGGGGAGGACAAGGGAGTAATGTGCAAACACAGCAAAAGGTGAACCAGCCGGGATTTGCTAAAGCGCAGGTATTGCCCCAGCAAAATAAGCAGGCTTTGCCCCAGCAAAATTCGGGGAATTCTCTCGAGGCAATGATGAAAGAATTTATGGCTCGTACAGACGCCGCAATTCAAAGTAATCAAGCTTCAATGAGAACCCTGGAATTGCAAGTGGGTCAGCTAGCTAATGAGCTGAAGGCAAGGCCTCAAGGGAAACTTCCATCAGATACTGAACACCCTAGAAGGGAAGGTAAGGAGCAGGTAAAGGCAGTGACTCTTAGGAGTGGTAAACCCCTAGAAGAAAGAAAAGAGCCTAGTAAAACCCAGGATATAGATAATAATTGTGATAAAAATGTTGTTGTTGAGAAAGAGCTGGAGTCTAGTCAGGGTGCTGGAGGCAACAATAAAGATGCTGGAGCATCTGGTTCTGTTCCAGATGTGGAACCACCTTATGTGCCGCCCCCACCTTATGTACCACCTCTACCTTTTCCACAAAGGCAAAAGCCTAAGAATCAGGATGATCAATTTCAAAAGTTTTTAGAGATTCTTAAGCAATTGCATATAAATATCCCTTTAGTAGAAGCTATAGAGCAAATGCCTAATTATGCTAAATTTCTTAAGGATATTTTAACTAAAAAGAAAAGGTTAGGTGAGTTTGAAACTGTATCTCTTACTGAGGAATGTAGTGCTATTCTTAAGAATGGGCTACCAACCAAGGCTAAGGATCCAGGATCATTTACTATACCTGTGTCTATAGGTGGAAAAGAGTTAGGTAGAGCACTCTGTGATTTAGGTGCAAGCATTAACCTTATGCCTCTTTCGGTCTATCGGAAGCTAGGTATTGGTGAAGCTAGACCTACCACAGTTACACTCCAACTAGCTGATAGGTCTATCACATATCCAGAGGGTAAAATTGAGGATGTCTTAGTGAAAGTGGATAAATTCATATTTCCTGTTGATTTCATTATTTTAGACTATGAGGCTGACAAAGATGTCCCAATTATTCTAGGACGTCCATTTTTGGCTACTGGTAGGGCGTTAATAGATGTTCAAAAAGGGGAATTAACAATGAGAGTCTGTAATGAGGAAGTAAAATTTAATGTGTTTAAGGCCATGAAGTATCCAGACGAGATGGAAGATTGCTCTTTCATTAGGATTCTGGAGAGCACAATTTTTGAGACAGCAATTCAGGATTCGGCAAATAAGCATTTGGAAGATCATGGAGAGGTTAGTGTAGAGGATTTAGAAGTTTGTTCTTTAGAAAGAAAAAATGAAAAAGAGGTGTTTAGGTGTGAGGATGTGTTTGAGTCTTTAGATTTAGATCAAAGAAAGGCTCCCCGATTAAGCCATCCCTGATTGAGGCACCTACTTTAGATTTGAAGCCCTTGCCGGATCATCTAAAGTATGTGTATCTTGGGGAAGGTGAGACGTTGCCTATTATTGTTGCATCAGATTTATTGCCGGATCATGAGGAGTCCTTAATAAAATTGCTGCGGCAATACTGCAAGGCAATAGGTTGGACATTGGCTGACATTCAGGGGATTAGCCCATCTTTTTGTATGCACAAAATCACTCTAGAGGAGGGATCCTTTAGGAGTATTGAGCAACAAAGAAGGCTTAACCCTGCAATGAAAGAAGTGGTTAAAAAGGAGGTGATTAAATGGTTGGATGCTGGCATCATTTATCCAATTGTAGACAGCAATTGGGTGAGCCCTGTCCAATGTGTTCCTAAGAAAGGAGGTGTCACTGTGGTGAGCAATAAAGACAATGAGTTGATCCCAACTAGGACTGTAACTGGCTGGAGGGTTTGCATGGATTACAGGAGGCTTAATAAAGCCACCCGTAAGGACCACTTCCCTCTGCCATTTATTGACCAGATGTTCGATAGATTGGCTGGTCAGGCCTACTACTGTTTCTTGGATGGTTATTCTGGGTATAACCAGATTACTATTGCTCCTGAGGATCAGGAAAAAACCACTTTCATCTGCCCTTATGGGACGTTTGCTTTCAGGCGAATGCCTTTTGGCCTTTGCAATGCTCCAGCAACATTTCAGCGATGTATGTTGGCAATTTTTTCTGATATGATTGAGTCCACTGTTGAAATATTCATGGACGATTTTTCAGTTTTTGGAGGGTCTTTTCAGAGTTGTTTAGATAATTTAGGTCAGGTATTGAAAAGATGTGAGGATACCCATCTAGTTCTTAATTGGGAGAAATGCCACTTCATGGTGAAGGAGGGCATAGTGTTAGGTCATAGGATTTCTAAGAATGGTCTAGAAGTTGATAGAGCAAAAGTTGAGGTTATTGAAAGATTAGAACCACCGAATTCAGTGAAGGGGATTTAGAGTTTTTTAGGTCATGCGGGATTTTATAGAAGGTTCATAAAGGATTTTTCCAAAATCAGTAAACCTCTTTGTAACTTATTGTGCACTCATCATGTTTTTTACTTTAATGCAGATTGTAGGAAGGCTTTTGAAACATTGAAGACTGCTTTAATCTCAGCACCCATTCTTTGTGCACCTAATTGGAATTTACCATTTGAGGTAATGTGCGATGCGAGTGATGCTGCAGTAGGTGCTATGTGTCACGGTCGTACCTTTCCAACCGTGCGGCGCCATGATCTTGCACGCGACCATGGCCAGCCTTAAGGGTCATCTCTAACCCATAACACTTTTTCGCGAGACTTTGGTGCTTCATCGGACCTTAGGCGAGGTTCTCCATCCTCAACCGAACTCGAATCATCTTGCAGCGGAATAACATTCGGTCATACACGTCGCCCGTACGTGTATTTTCACTCATATGCGACTCTAGCCGACTTGCCTCCACTCTAGGCCAAGTCCTAAGGCTCAACCTTGCCTCTACATCAGGCCAAGGTCATATAAACGCAACGTCGCATCTCATTTCATCATCCTCTATCTCGAGAACACGGCCCACACGCTTCTACATCGATCTGGAACTTCGCCAGGATGTGTTCGGACCCTTCAACGGGTCAAAACGGCCTTAAAACGCTCAACCGGAGCTTACCGGGTGATTTCAGCACTTACCGGGACCTACCGGGGCATTATAACGCTTACCGGGGCTTTTCGACGCCTACCGGGGCTTATCGGGCCATTATAATGCTTACCGGGACATTTCGGGCAAATACCGTGCCAACCGGGAACTATCGGGTTCCACTGATGCTTCACGATGCCACCCCGAGCCTCGGGATGTCATCTGACTTAACCACTCGCTCGGACCTGCTTCTCGAGAACGGGCCCATGGGCTTTACTTATGATCGGGGCCTCCCGGACATCCATCCATCCGGGCATATCGAGGCATGAACCCTTCCGAGTCATGCCGAGTCATTTTCGTATAGCGTGCCGCAGCCCGGCCATATGGTGCAACCTCTAGCCCATGGGCGGGGGCGCAATGTCGGCACACCCGTGCCGCCCGACACTGTCCTTGGAAACCCATTCCCAAAGGAAGACGCCCAAGACACTCGTCTTGCAACGCTCGCCCACACCATGACACACGCATGTGCCATGGGGTAGCTCACTTAGGCCACAGGGCCCAGGGGTGGTGGAGAGCTGACACCATGCCTCCCCCTATAGTACATTCTGAGGCATATTTGGTCTGACACCCTTGCACGTCATATTCACGAGGAGTCATACGCCAACGTGGAGCGCCCGTCTGGTGTCCGATTGAGATGAAACTTTGCGGGCTTGCATACTTCACTCATATGCACTTAACTCCAGAGCCGCTCGTCAAAACTCACGACGGAACCCCGACTTCCGAGGTCATGGCCCGGGGCCCCATCTGACCCCCATTAAGCATACAACTGACGCGTCTGACGACACTGTTGCTTCTCAACATGCTCATGCCTTCTTGTGACATCAATGTCCACTCCTCTTGGTGTGTTGGATGATGCATCGTCCTCCTCGATCGCATCATGGCACTTCTCTCTCTCGGCCCTCTGACATGGCCCGATGGGCGACACTCGATGTGCCACCACTTCACTGTCTGCTCAGTGAGGGTCACAACCTACTCTCTTCTAGTATGGTTGTGACATTCTCCCCCACTTAAACTGTCATCGTCCTCGATGACATACTTGGGGGCACAATCCACATCACTTGCACGATGGATTGTGACATTCTCCCCCACTTAATCTCGGCATCGTCCCGATGACGATCCGACTTCGGACTGGCTGCTGACGGACCCGCTAAAATATTGTGCATCAGAACGAATACGGAAACTGCGCACTACCTATGAGCTATCCCACTCACGGACCTAACTAACGCCCAACTTTAGGACTCGGCCCCGAGACTCGCAACATCGGCAAGGCAAAACAACTGCACACTATCTACGGGCTATCCCACCAACGGACCTAACTCACGCCCAACTTTAGGACTCGGCCCCGAGATTCGCAACGTAAACACGGCAAAAAGCACACTGCCTGCAGACTACCCCCTTCTCTGTGGACCTAACTAACGCCCAACTTTAGGACTCGGCCCGAGGATCTTCTAACAGAACACGGCTAAGCTTCGGCATTCTCTTCGCCTCCGCTTACGGGGAGCGCGCCCCGATTTTTCTTTGGCACTACTGGCCACTTTACTCACATATTCTCTGAGCGGCACATAGCAAGGTGCACCCCGCGGGGTGAGGCTCGCAAGCCTACCACGGAATGGTCTCATCGTGGCACCATCCCTTCTGGTGCGGACGTCGGAAAGCATGACACAGCCCATTCTCTCTGTTGGCACTCCCCTTCGGCCAACTAACAACTGGCCACCTTCATGTGGCAATCGCTGCACCGATGCTTCTGTCGGGACTTGCAGCAGCTTCTTCTTCTTTCTGCTCTGTCTCCAGCCTGGTGCTCCATCTCGAGCAAATTGCTGGTCTTGACAACTGTGAAGCCACCCACTTAGGCATGTGAAGTGACTTAAGGGACACACTCGCTCGACACACGAGCGTCTTCACGGGACAAGCAACCCATTCTCTCGGGCTCTTTCCCAATCACTGGCTCTACACAGCCCAAATCGCCCACCCATATAGGCTTTCTTGATGCTCAATTCTGGCACTTGACCGGCGATGTCAAACTCGACCCCCGGCTTTCTCTGCTTGCAACCATCAACACTATCCCTCTGGTGGTAATGGCTCTTTCGAAGGCACCCTACCTGGTACACCTTCTGATTTCTCTTGCTCAAACTGATACCCAAGCCCTTGGCAAATGGACTTGGTTCTTTCTTTCTGACGGGTTGGACTCCATAAAGAGTCCGGCTTCATTACCCTTCTCTGTCTCTGATACTGACAACACAACTGCCCTGCCGAAACTGGCACTCTTGACACAATCGTGAAGTCTTCAATCTGACCATCGGGTTTCTTTTTCTTGTTCGACTACGCACACAAAGTGGGGCTCTGATCGTAGCCCAAAGCCTAAACTAGGCTCTGATACCAACTGTCACGGTCGTACCTTTCCAACCGTGCGGCGCCATGATCTTGCACGCGACCATGGCCAGCCTTAAGGGTCATCTCTAACCCATAACACTTTTTCGCGAGACTTTGGTGCTTCATCGGACCTTAGGCGAGGTTCTCCATCCTCAACCGAACTCGAATCATCTTGCAGCGGAATAACATTCGGTCATACACGTCGCCCGTACGTGTATTTTCACTCATATGCGACTCTAGCCGACTTGCCTCCACTCTAGGCCAAGTCCTAAGGCTCAACCTTGCCTCTACATCAGGCCAAGGTCATATAAACGCAACGTCGCATCTCATTTCATCATCCTCTATCTCGAGAACACGGCCCACACGCTTCTACATCGATCTGGAACTTCGCCAGGATGTGTTCGGACCCTTCAACGGGTCAAAACGGCCTTAAAACGCTCAACCGGAGCTTACCGGGTGATTTCAGCACTTACCGGGACCTACCGGGGCATTATAACGCTTACCGGGGCTTTTCGACGCCTACCGGGGCTTATCGGGCCATTATAATGCTTACCGGGACATTTCGGGCAAATACCGTGCCAACCGGGAACTATCGGGTTCCACTGATGCTTCACGATGCCACCCCGAGCCTCGGGATGTCATCTGACTTAACCACTCGCTCGGACCTGCTTCTCGAGAACGGGCCCATGGGCTTTACTTATGATCGGGGCCTCCCGGACATCCATCCATCCGGGCATATCGAGGCATGAACCCTTCCGAGTCATGCCGAGTCATTTTCGTATAGCGTGCCGCAGCCCGGCCATATGGTGCAACCTCTAGCCCATGGGCGGGGGCGCAATGTCGGCACACCCGTGCCGCCCGACACTGTCCTTGGAAACCCATTCCCAAAGGAAGACGCCCAAGACACTCGTCTTGCAACGCTCGCCCACACCATGACACACGCATGTGCCATGGGGTAGCTCACTTAGGCCACAGGGCCCAGGGGTGGTGGAGAGCTGACACCATGCCTCCCCCTATAGTACATTCTGAGGCATATTTGGTCTGACACCCTTGCACGTCATATTCACGAGGAGTCATACGCCAACGTGGAGCGCCCGTCTGGTGTCCGATTGAGATGAAACTTTGCGGGCTTGCATACTTCACTCATATGCACTTAACTCCAGAGCCGCTCGTCAAAACTCACGACGGAACCCCGACTTCCGAGGTCATGGCCCGGGGCCCCATCTGACCCCCATTAAGCATACAACTGACGCGTCTGACGACACTGTTGCTTCTCAACATGCTCATGCCTTCTTGTGACATCAATGTCCACTCCTCTTGGTGTGTTGGATGATGCATCGTCCTCCTCGATCGCATCATGGCACTTCTCTCTCTCGGCCCTCTGACATGGCCCGATGGGCGACACTCGATGTGCCACCACTTCACTGTCTGCTCAGTGAGGGTCACAACCTACTCTCTTCTAGTATGGTTGTGACACTATGCTGGGGCAAAAGCAGGGCAAATTTATCCATCCTATATATTATGCAAGCAGAATTTTAAATGAGGCACAAGTCAACTACACAACTACTGAAAAGGAGTTGTTAGCTGTTGTGTTTGCCTTTGAGAAATTTCGGCCATATTTGGTTGGATCCAAAGTCACGGTGTTCACGGATCATGCAACAATAAGGTATTTAATGTCTAAAAAAGATGCTAAGCCTAGACTAATTCGTTGGGTTTTATTATTGCAGGAGTTCGACTTGGAGATAAAGGATAAGAAGGGATCAGAGAATGTCATTGCAGATCATTTGTCTCGTCTTGATCCATCATCATCTTTGCTGGAGCAATCTGCCATTTCCGATTCTTTTCCAGATGAACAGCTTTTCGCTGTTCAGGTAAAGGTAGTCAGGGAGATCCCTTGGTATGCTGATATTTCCAACTTTTTGGTAAAAGGAGTCACTCCTATTGACATGGATTGGAGGCAGAAGAAAAAGTTTAAGCATGATGCAAAATTTTTCTATTGGGATGAGCCATTTATGTATAAGCAATGCTCTGACGGTATTATTCGTAGGTGTGTTTCAGGTGATGAAGCAAAGGAAATCCTGGAGCAATGTCACTCTTCGTCGTATGGGGGCCATTTCAGCGGTCAGAGGACAGCTATGAGGATTTTGCATTGTGGATTCTTCTGGCCTACCTTGTTTAAGGTTGCCCATTGGTTCTACAAGCAATGTGATGCTTGCCAAAGGAGAGGAAACTTGGGGCCTAGAGATGAAATGCCTCTTACTTACATTTTAGAAGTTGAATTATTCGATGTATGGGGTATTGATTTTATGGGGCCATTTCCCCCTTCTAATGGCAATGTTTTTATCTTATTGTCAGTAGATTACGTGTCCAAGTGGGTGGAGGCCATTGCATGCCATCAGAGTGATGCCAAGACGGTTTCAAGGTTTCTCCAATCGCACATTTTTGCGCGGTTTGGAACACCTAGAGCTCTAATAAGTGATGAGGTTACACATTTTGTTAATAATATCTTAACTGAGCTTTTAGCTAAGTATGGAATCAAGCATAGGATAGCTACCCCCTATCACCCACAGGCTAACGGTCAGGCTGAAATAAGTAATAGGGAAATTAAATCAATTCTAGAAAAAGTAGTCCATCCATCTAGGAAGGATTGGTCTATTAGGTTGGATGAGGCTCTTTGGGCTTATAGGACAACCTATAAGACTCCTCTAGGTATGTCTCCCTATCGGTTAGTATATGGGAAAGCTTGTCATTTACCATTAGAGCTAGAGCATAAAACGTTTTGGGCTTTGAAAAAATTAAATTTTGATCTGAGTCGTGCAGGAGCAATGAGAATGCTACAGCTTAACGAATTGGAAGAATTTCGCCAATTTTCTTATAAGAATGCGAAAATATATAAAGAAAAGACTAAGTTGTGGCATGACAAGAAAATTAAGCCTAAAAAGTTTGTCAAAGGTCAAAAAGTTTTGCTTTATAATTCTAGATTAAAATTGTTTCCTGGGAAACTAAAATCCAAATGGTCAGGTCCGTTTGAGGTGATTGAGGTTTTCCCCCATGGAGCAGTTACTTTGCAAAACGAAAAGGATGGGAGGATGTTCAAAGTGAATGGACAATGTGTCAAACATTATTGGGGAGAGGATTTCCAGACGAAATATCCTTCCCTGAAGTTAGTTGATGATTGAGAGAGCAAGATGTTTGCGGGAGCATTTTACAAAGCAATATTTTGAGCTCCCAGAGTTTGTTTTAATTTTATTTTTCGCTGATTTATTTTTAATTTCGAGTATTCTAAATTTAGTTCGTTTAATGATTTATTTTCTGTTGTTATTTTTAATTCCGTAGAATTTATTTTAGATTTTATCTATGTCTATTTGAATTTTAATTGATTTTGTTAGATTCTATTTTCGGTTTATTTATTTATTTTATTGAATTGTCTTTTAATTAATCTGATTAAGTTTAAATTAGATTTTAGTAGATTTTAATTTAGTTTGTATTTTTGGTTATTTGAATTTCTGTTTAGGTTTAGATTTAATAAAGATTTTCTTGATTTATTCGGCTTCAAATAAAAATAAAAGATAAGATTTGATTTTAGCGGTCAATTTAAAATTTGAATTTCCTGATTTGATTTTATTTTAATTTTTCCGTATCCGAGATTTTTCTGGAAGATAATCTTTTGTTCAGGAGGTTGTTGTGGCAAAGTTATGGCTGAAGCAAATCTTCTGTCCGAATAGGAAGGGATTCCTTGTGAAACAATTACTTTTACCGTTTGGATTTTGAATTTTCTGTGGGCAGGTAAAATTGCATGAGTCATCTGATGGGGCCACGTGTCACACAGGGAAGATTCAAGGGCTTTTCTGTTGGACAGCGCGTAATTATTTGCAAGGGGCGATTGGAATTCAAGATTTTACCGTTGATGGTTTTAATTATTCAGATTGCATGTGGTTTTGAACGGTAAAATCAATTAATGAGAGCAAATCCTTTCGGTTACAATTTGATTTGCTGCAGCTCTATTTATTCCAAAACCTTCGGTAAGTTTTTCTCACTTCATTTTCTTGATCATCCCTTGCTAGTTATATTTTTCTTCTTTCTCTGTGTGCGGTAAACTTCCTTTGAGTCTTCCATGGCCAAAACGAGAGCAAGAAAAGGGAGAGATAATGAGGAAGAAGAGGTACCTGTGACCCCCGAAGCACCGAAAGTTAAGACGAAGAAGAAGAAGACACCAGAAGAAAAAGAAGCTAAAAGAAGGAGAAGGCAGCAGAGGGCTGAGGATCAAGAAGTTATAGAGAAGGTGGTGGAAGATGTCGCTGCCACGGTGGTTGAAGAGGATCCGAAAGAACAAGAAGAACAAAACCCAGAGCAGACTGAGCCAGGTGTTGCGGATACAGAGGAAGTTCGAGAGGAAAATACCGAGGAAGTTCGAGAAATTACAGAGGAAGTTCAAGAAAAGCAAGCCGAGGATGTGCAAGAGCAATAGGCAGAAGATGTTCAGGTAACGGATAATGAACCAGTGCAGGAGGCTCGAGTGGAGGTGATCATGCCAGAAGCACCGAAACGTCGCCGCGTTAAGAGGAAAGCAGGCCGCGTTAGGGTTTTCCGAACTGATACTCCTTCGCCTCCAACCACGGATTCTGAAAGAGAGAATGCAGAGAGAGTAGAGCGTGAGAAGAAGGAAGCCGAAGAAAGAGCAAGAGAAGAGGAAGAGAAAAAGGCTGAGGAAGAGCGGTTGCTCAAGCGAAGGGCGGAAAAGGGCAAAAGTGTTGCTGAAGCATCGGAGGAACCTGATGAAATAGAAGAACATGGTCGCTTCATCAACAATTTTGCCAGAGCAAAATACGCTGAGCTGCTGAAAAGAGACTTCCTGTTTGAAAGAGGATTTAGCGGTAATCTTCCGCATTTTCTGAGGACCGACATTGCAAACCATGGCTGGCAGTTGTTTTGTGCGAAGCCTGAGTCTGTAAACGCACAGGTGGTGCATGAATTTTATGCTAATATTGATAAAGAAGACGGTTTCCAGGTGATTGTTCGAGGAGTCGAGGTAGACTGGAGTCCTAATGCTATCAATGCACTGTATAACCTTCAGAATTTCCCCCATGCAGCTTATAATGAGATGGCTGTAGCGCCATCTAATGAGCAGTTAAGTGATGCTGTGCGGGAGGTGGGTATTGAAGGGGCACAGTGGCAGCTGTCCAAGACAGGGAAAAGGACATTTCAGTCAGCTTATCTGAAGAGGGAAGCGAACACGTGGATGGGATTTATCAGACAGAGGATGCTTCCAACGACTCATGACTCGACGGTCTCGAGGGAACGGGTTCTTCTGGCTTTCGCGATTTTGCGGTCTCTTAGCATTGATGTAGGGAAGATGATTGTTAATGAGATTTCTGGTTGTTGGAAAAAGAAAGTGGGGAAACTGTTCTTTCCGAACACAATCACGATGCTTTGCAGAAGAGCAAGGGTTTCAGTGGATGAGGGAGATGTTATCCTGTTTGACAAGGGAATTATAGATACGCCTAACTTGGCGCGGCTTCAGCGTACACAGGAGGCACGTCAAGGTGGGCTTATCTACGGCATCAACACGGTTTTAGAACAACTGGCACTTTCGGCCAGTAGGCAAGAGTTTGCCGACAGGCAAACTTTAACCTTCTGGAACTATGTTAGAAATCGTGATGCCAATCTGAAGAAGGCGCTGCAAGAGAATTTTTCCAAGCCGTATCCAGCCCTTCCAACATTCCCCGAGGATCTGTTGAACCCTTGGATTCCACCCCCACCTGTTGAAAGAGAAGAGGAGGATGATGAAGAGCAGGGTCAGGAAGACTGACTAATGTGATGATTTTGAGCGAGCATTACTTTTGTTTTTTCCATTTTTGTTTGCTCGCGCATATCTGACCCCGCTGGCTAATATGTTTGCTTGTTTCTTTTTAATGTTTCTGCTTCTACAAAAATTTATCTGCTTTTGTAATTCCTTTCTCTTTGTTTTAATGAAATTTCCGAAGTTATTTCTGTTCCATAAGCACTGAGTAAATCTAACTTAACTAATTCCTTCTACCAAAGGTGGAAGGAACTTCCCAAGAATGGAATGTTTTCTCCCAAAAGTGGAATGATCTTGACTTGGAGCCGAATAGAGGAGAGAGATTGGAGACCACCTAGAAGACCATCGTTGCAAGCTGATCGAGGGGATTAATATTTCCTTTTATTATCTTGTAATTATGGATATGCTTACTCAGATTGTAACGTGTGTTTCCATGCATATTATGAACTAAGTAGCTTAGGCGTTGGTTAGGACACAATGTGATTGTCGTGCTTAATTCTAGTAATAAATATTGATCATTGCATCTTGATTAATTGTTGTGTTCATTTCTATTTTATGCCCGCTTGGCCAGCCGGTATGAATACCTCTCTCTAGTTTCAGGGATGATTTAGAGAGTGTGTGGCGATTAATCACACTACAATCATTGTGTATTGGTGAACGCCAGTGACTGAGCTAGGGATAGCCAGTTGCCTAGTGCTTGATCGGTCGTACTTCATTGGGGTTGAAACACATTCCAAAAAATCCGGAGTTCCGGGAGGAATCCGCTAATAATACTGCGAGAGTTTGCATGATCAATAATATTGCTAGAGCATCTTTTAAAACAATTACTAAAGCCTGACAAGCGCCTATTTCTAATCTGTCTGCCTATTTGTTTATTCTTTGTTCTGTCATTTATTTTGCTTCAGCATTATTCTTATAAAAACCAATCATTTTTACCATCTTTGAAACCATTAAAAAGTTATACAAAATAGATAAAGTGGAAGCTAGTTCAGGCCTTGGATTGATAATACTTATTACTTGCTGCGGACTGTGTATACTTGCACAGAGTTCTAGAGTCCTTTTATACCATATTTTTACTCACTCTAGGAGCGCAACACTTACCGAAGAGTGTCCACCTAACCCTGGCTCGTCAACAAATCGAATTGTTCGGGAAACATATGAGAAATGAACTCGCGCAAATGAAAAAGCAAAGGTCTATATCTTAGCAAGCATTTCAGATGTCTTGTCAAAAAAGCACGAGAGGATGGTCACCGCTAGGGAGATCATGACTTCGTTGCAAAGTATGTTTGGACAACCGTCCTCACAAATTAGGCACGAAGCTCTCAAGAATGTTTACAATTCCCGAATGAAGGAAGGTGCTTCTGTTAGGGAACATGTTTTGAACGTGATGGTTTAGTTCAATATCGCTGAAGTAAACGGTGCTACCATTGACGAGGGTAGTCAAGTTAGTTTCATAATGGAGTCTATTCCAAAGAGCTTCATTCAGTTCAGGACAAACGCCGTCATGAACAAAATAGATTTTAACTTGACTACCTTGCTAAACGAGCTCCAGACCTACCAAAGTCTCACCAAGAGGGGACAAGAAGGGGAAGCAAACGTTGCCACCATCAAGAGGTTCCAAAAAGGATCGTCCTCAAGAACCAAGTCTGAACCTTCCACTTCTAAGAATAAGAGTATTCAGATGAAGAGAAAGAAGGAAAAAGGGTAAGGAAAAGCTCCAATGGGAAGCAAGGCAAAAACAAAAGCTGCAAATAAAGGAAAGTGTTTCCATTGTAATGTAGACGGACATTGGAAACGCAATTGTCCTAAGTACCTTGCGGAAAAGAAGGCTGAAAAGGAAAAACAAGGTAAATTTGATTTGCTCGTTATTGAAACATGTTTAGTAGAGCAAGATAGCTCTGTCTGGATATTAGATTCAGGAGCGACTAACCATGTATGCTCTTCTTTACAGGAAATTAGTTCCTGGCATATGCTGGCAAAAGGCGAAGTAACTCTCAGAGTTGGAACTGGAGAGGTCGTCTCAGCCAGAGCTTCTGGAACTCTCAAGTTGTCTTTTGGAGATAGATTTTTATTACTTGAAAATGTCTTGTACGTTCCCGATATAAAAAGGAACTTAATTTCTATCTCTTGTTTGATTGAACATGAATACCAAGTATCTTTTGATCTTAATGAAGTGTTTGTTAACAAAAGAGGTATGCATATATGTTCTGCAAAACTTGAAAGCAACTTGTACGTGTTAAGGCCAATTCAAGTTAAAGCTATTTTTAATACGGAAATGTTTAAAGTAGCGGAAACTCAAAACAAAAGGCGAAAAGTTTCTCCTAATACCTATCTTTGGCACTTGAGGTTAGGCCACATAAATCGCAATAGGATTGAAAGATTGGTAAAGAGTGGACTACTAAATCAGTTAGAAGATGACTCGTTACCACCATGTAAGTCCTGCCTCGAGGGAAAAATGACCAAACGACCTTTTTCGGAAAAAGGTTATAGGGCCAAAGAACCCTTAGAACTCGTGCATTAGGATCTCTGTGGTCCTATGAATGTCAAAGCACGAGGAGGGTATGAATATTTCGTCAGTTTCATCGATGATTATTCAAGGTATGGCTACCTTTACCTAATGCATCACAAGTCTGAAGCCCTTGAAAAGTTCAAAGAGTACAAGACCGAGGTTGAAAACCACTTAGGTAAAACAATTAAAACACTACGATCAGATCGAGGTGGAGAATATATGGACCTACAATTCCAAGACTATTTGATAGAACATGGAATTACGTCCCAACTCTCAACCCCTGCTACACCACAACAAAATGGTGTATCAGAGAGGAGAAACCGAACTTTGTTAGACATGGTTCGATCAATGATGAGCTATGCTCAGTTGCCTGATTCGTTCTGGGGATATGCAGTTGAGACTGCCGTGTACATTTTGGACATGGTTCCCTCTAAAAGTGTTTCTGAAACACCCTATGAGCTATGGAGAGGGCGTAAAGGTAGTTTACGTCACTTCAGAATTTGGGGATGCCCAGCACACGTGTTGGTGCAAAACCCAAAGAAATTGGAACGACGTTCAAAACTGTGCCTGTTTGTGGGATATCCTAAAGAAACGAAAGGTCGTCTGTTTTACGATCCTCAGGATAATAAAGTGATTGTATCGACAAACGCTACTTTCCTTGAGGAAGATCACATAAAAGATCATCGAGCTCGCAGTAAACTAGTATTAGATGAGATTTCAAGAAAAACTACAAAAGAATCTACAAAAGTTGTTGATCAAGCTTGTCCATCAAAAGTTGTTGATCAAACACATCCATCTCAAATCGTGAGAGAGCCTCGACGTAGTGGGAGGGTTATAATACAACCCGACCGTTACATGGGTTTAACAGAAACTCAAACCATTATATCTGATGATGGTATAGAGGATCCATTGTCCTTTAATCAGGCAATGAATGATGTTGATAAGGACCAGTGGATCAAAGCCATGGATCTCAAAATGGAGTCAATGTACTTCAATTCGGTCTGGGAACTTGTAGAGCAGCCGGATGGGAACTTGTAAACGCATCTGCAAATGGATCTTTTCTAAAGAAGACTGCTAATGAGGCGCACACTATTCTAGATACCATAGCCACCAATAATCGACATTGGGGAGAAAATGAACCAACAACCATTTTGAAAAATCCAGTGAAAGCAGTAGAAACAGAGGCTAACTCCACGATGCAAGCCCAGATCAAGGCCATTCATAGCATGATGATGGGCATGTCCATGAACAATCAAGCCAACATGGCCCCTGCAAATGCTGTTTCTTCTCTCTGTTGTGAGATATGTGGTGAGGAACACATCGCTGATAGTTGTCCACTAAACCTTGCTTCTGTTTTTTATGTAGGTCTACAAGGAAATCAGAACCAAAATAGATGGAATCCTTATTCGGCCACGTACAACCCGGGATGGAGACAACATCCAAATTTTTCTTGGGGAGGACAAACCGGGTCGAGTAATTCCAATAATCATCAGTTTGGAAAGCAACCTACACAACAACAGTCGCAGAAAAACTTCCAACAAGTTACAGTGCAAAGCCAAGAGTCAAATCTAGAGACTCTTATGAAGGAGTACATGGCAAGGAACGATGCTGCAGTCAGGAATTTGGAAGTTCAGCTTGGACAAATTGCTCAGGAGATTAAGAATTGACCTTAAGGGACGTTGCCTAGCAAAACCAAGACCCCACAAAGAGAAGGCAAGGAACAATGCAAGGCAGTGACCCTAAGAAGTGGATTAGAATACGATGGACCAAAGTATCCAGGTAGTCCAGAAGCAGAGATCCCAGTTGAAGCTCGAGAAAAGATTTGTGAAAAGAAGTCAGACAATACCACAGATATTTCAAAGAATAAAGAAGAAAAAGTAGAAAGGACCAAGGAGACTGAAGCCTTGGTAGAAAAAGAAAAATCAAAGTTGGAGAAAAAGGGGAATGCGGCCGCAAAACCTCAAAAGTTTGTGATAGACCCAGATTACAGACCACCTCCTCCTTACCCACAGAGATTCAAACATGCCTCACAAGATGTACAGTTCAAGAAGTTCTTAGATGTATTGAAGCAGTTGCACATTAACATACCATTAGTGGAGGCACTTGAACAAATGCCTACATACGTAAAGTTCCTAAAAGATATTCTGTCGAAAAAGAGAAGGTTGGGGGAGTACGAAATGGTTGCACTCACGGAATGTTCCAGTGCACTAGTAAAGAACGAGATTCCTCCCAAGCTTAAAGATCCAGGAAGCTTTACAATTTTGTGCTCTATAGGAGGCAGGGATGTAGGCAGAGCACTGTGCGATTTGGGAGCAAGCATCAACTTAATGCCATATTCGGTTTTTAAGCAGTTAAGAATAGGTGATGCACGGCCGACAACTCTGACCTTGCAGTTGGCGGACCGATCACTTACACACCCCGTTGGAAAGATTGAAGACATATTGGTTAAAGTTGATAAGTTTGTTTTCCCTGCAGATTTCATCATCTTAGACTGCGAAGCCGACAAAGACGTTCCGATCATCTTAGGACGACCGTTCCTAGCCACAGGCAGAACTTTAATAGATGTCCAGAAGGGAGAATTGACCATGAGGGTTAATGATCAGCAAATCACGTTTAACGTGATGAAGGCAATGCAGTATCCAGGATACCTTGAGAAATGTTCTATGATTGAAGAAGTTAACGAACTCTCTGTATCTGTTTTGCAGGAAGCATTAAAGGGAGAACCACTAAAAACGGTTGAAGAAATACAAGTCACAAATGATTCTACAGCAGCAAGGATAGAGGCATTAAGGGATTCATCAGACCAAGAAGAAATCAGGCCGTTGCAACCATCTCTAATCAATCCTCCTGATCTGGAACTTAAACCTCTGCCATAACATCTTAAATACAGCTTTCTTGGTGAAAATAAGACATTACCAGTCATTATCTCAGCTTACCTTACTGAACAAGATGAAATTTCTTTGTTGCAGGTCCTCTTTAAACATAAAAGAGCCATAGGATGGACCATTGTAGACATTCAAGGAATCAGCCCCTCATTTTGCATGCACAGGATAAACCTTGAGGAAGGAGCTAAGAATTCCATTGAAAGTCAGAGGAGATTAAATCCCATCATGAAGGAAGTTGTTAGGAAGGAAATCTTAAAGTGGCTGGACGCAGGAGTCATTTACCCAATTGCAGACAGCAGCTGGGTCAGCCCAGTTCAATGCGTTCCAAAGAAGGGTGGAATGACCGTAGTAGAAAATGAGAAAAATGAGTTGATCCCAACACGGACGATTACAGGATGGCGAGTCTGCATAGATTACCGCCGCCTTAATAAAGTAACCAGGAAAGACTATTTCTCGTTGCCATTCATAGATCAGATGCTGGACAGGCTAGCAGGGAAGGACTATTATTGCTTTTTAGACGGTTACTCCGGTTACAATCAGATAACCATAGCCCCAGAAGACCAAGAGAAGACAACGTTCACATGTCCATACGGAATGTTCTCCTTCCGGAGGATGCCATTCGGTTTATGCAATGCATCAGCCACTTTCCAAAGGTGTATGATGTCTATATTATCTGATATGGTAGAACGAACTGTGGAAGTATTCATGGATGACTTCTCGGTCTTTGGCGAATCATTTTCAGCATGTTTACGAAATTTAGACCAAGTACTACAAAGATGTGAGGGAACCAATTTGGTATTGAACTGGGAGAAGTGCCATTTTATGGTACGAGAAGGCATAGTCCTTGGACATCGTATTTCCAGGAAAGGAATTAAGGTGGACAAGGCAAAGATCGAGATCATATCCAAGTTGCCTTTCCCAAAAACAGTGCGAGATATCAGAAGCACGTGCAGGTTTCTATAGAAGATTCATTAAAGACTTTTCTAAAATTTCCAAACCTTTGTGTAGGTTGCTGGAGGTAGATAGACCGTTCGACTTTGATGAAGATTGCAAACAAGCATTTGAGACTTTGAAGAAGGCACTTAGCACATCGCCAATCATAATTGAACCAGACTGGATCCAACCATTTGAGTTCATGTGTGACGCTAGCGACTTTGCAGTCGGTGCAGTCCTATGTCAGAAAAGAGGAAAGATCGTGCAACCGATTTACTTCGCAAGCAAAACACTCAATGAGGCCCAGTTGAACTATACAGTCACATAAAAGGAACTACTTGCTGTAGTATTTGGCTTTGACAAATTTAGATCCTACCTTGTGGGAACTAAAGTCATAGTTCACACAGATCATTCAGCCCTCAAGCATTTACTTTCGAAAAAAGATGCCAAACCCCGACTAATTCGATGGATTTTGCTTTTACAGGAGTTTGACATAGAGATCCAAGACAGAAAAGGAATAGAAAATCAGGTAGCAGACCATTTATCAAGACTTGGAGAAGAAGCACAGATAGAAAAAGGGCTGGACATTCAAGAATCGTTTGTGGATGAGCAAATTCTGGCGGTCAGAACTGTTGAACTTCCATGGTTTGCAGACTATGTAAACTACTTAGTTAGTGGACTAAAACCACCAGAAGCAACCGCTCAACAACTCAAGAAGTTCTTAAGAGACGTCAAAGACTACTATTGGGATGACCCGTATTTGTATAAGCTAGGGCCTGATCAAATACTAAGACGGTGTGTACCAAAAGAGGAGATACCTTCAATATTGGGAGCCTGTCATGCAGCTCCATACGGAGGACATTTTGCATGACTCAAGACAGCAGCCAAAGTCCTCCAATCTGGCTATTTTTGGCCCAGTCTTTTCAAAGATGCACACCTCTTCACGAAGAATTGTGATCAATGCCAAAGGACAGGGAATCTGACAGCTAAAAGCGAAATGCCTCTACACTTCATACTCGAGGTGGAAATCTTCGACGTATGGGGGATAGACTTTATGGGGCCATTCCCACCATCCTTTGGGAATATCTACATATTGCTCGCAGTGGACTATGTATCAAAATGGATTGAGGCAATAGCTACTGCAACAAATGATGCCAAGGTGGTAAAGAAGTTTTTCCTGAAGAATATCTTCACAAGGTATGGAACCCCTCGCTTCATCATAAGTGACGAAGGATCTCACTTCCTGAACAAAATAATAGCCAGTTTTTTTTCTAAATACAACATCAGACACAGGGTAGCTACTGCTTACCATCCTCAAACTAATGGGCAAGCAGAGCTCTCTAACAGGGAAATCAAGGCTATCCTGGAGAAAACAGTGGATCCTTCTCGTAAGGATTGGTCATTAAGGCTTGATGAAGCACTGTGGGCCCATAGAACTGCATATAAGGCACCATTAGGAATGTCTCCGTATCGCATTATATTCGGGAAAGCCTGCCATTTGCCACTCGAATTAGAACACAAGGCTTATTGGGCATTGAAAAAGTTTAATTTCAACATGGAAAAAGCAGGATCAAAAGGAAATTGCAACTTAATGAACTGGAAGAACTCTGACATTTCTCTTATGAAAATGCAAAGCTCTACAAAGAGAAAGTCAAGCGATGGCATGATAGGAGAATTCACCTAAAGGAGTTCTACAAAGGCCAGAAAAAATTACTCTTTAATTCCAGACTCAAATTACTTCCAAGGAAACTCAAGTCGAGATGGTCAGGACCATTCAAAATAGTGAAAATCTTCGACTATGGGACTGTAATACTGACAGATAATCAGGGCATGCACTTCAAGGTAAATGGACAAAGGATAAAACCATATAGGGGAAGAGGCTTCGAGGATGAGGAAACCCATGTCTCCGTGATTGATTTGGTATGACTTCTACTACCTTGAATTAATTTTTGTATATTATCTGGGTTTATAAAAATAATAATCTAGACTAGAGTTCAAAAAAATATATCCGGACAAGAGTAAAAACTCTGTCTAGGAAAATCCTGTTTAGGAAAGGGTATTTAAGATGACCATTGGGAACACCTTTTCCTGGGGATTTACCTGAGAGTTTTGAAAAGTCCATATTATTTTGAGCTCTATCTTGTGTCTGAAATTAGGAAAAAGAGAAAAGTGTAAATGATTTTTGATCAAGAGGGAACTTTGTCTAAGGCAAGTCCTGCCTAGGCTGAGGTATTTAAGCTGACCGTAGGGAACACCTCTACCTGGGGACTTACCTGGAAGTTGAATTGATCAAAACATGTCCTTAATTCTTCTTAAAATTGAGAAAGATGAAAATAGAAATAAAAGTGTATGAGCTTTCTAACTTGTTTGTAAGTGTTTCAGAGAAAAGGAGAAAGCAAAGGAAAAGAGAAAAGGCAGAAAAAAATAAAGGCAGAAAAACTGGGTGAAATGCGATCGCATTTCTCCCTAGTGTATTTGGGAATGTGGTCGCATTTGCCCGAATAAAAAGGGAGTCACGATTTTTGTTGACCTGAACGTGACCTAATTAGAAAAGTATAAATAGCTTGACTTAAGCTCTTTTCCTCTTCACCAAACACCAAACCTTTGCATTCAAGTCAAACCCTCGAGCTCTCCATATTCTCCATCGTGAAACCAAAAAACCCACGCTCAAGAAAGATGAAGAACACTCAAGGATCATCATCCTCACGCAAAAACACTCGATCTCAGAGTATAAGGTCGACCCACGAAGATGAGGTTAATGTTAGACGACAAGAGGAGAACCCCGAAACACCCATGCAAGGCACACGAAGGACGAGACCCACGGGATTCTCGCCGGCGGTCGTGAACCGAGCGCCCAACGCTTCAGCTCCATCCTCTTCGACAATGTCGGCTAGTTCGAGGGAGATGCCGAGTTCATCTACGCCAAAAAGGTTCACGCGCGCCACTGCTGTCTGCCAAACCCAAAAGCCTCCCACTCAACAATTCAGAAAACGTTCGAGGGAGTGGTTTGAGATGATCCGTGAGATGGGTGCCAAGAGACGAGCTGCCCTTGAAGAAGAAGGGAATCGGCAAGACGAAGAAAAAGCTGCCAAGGCAGCTGAAAGCTCTCGACAAGGAGAATCTTCACTAGGTAAGGTTTCCGAATCTTCAACTATCCCTTTTCTCTCTTGCAGGACCAAACCGTTTGTAACTTACAGTGCAAGAAAGAAGAGTCCAAAGAAGGTCGAGTTTGAAAAGCCGCTTGAAATTCAACCCCTAAAAATCACAAAGATGCCGCCCAATATATTCGAAGGAATAATCCGCCAAGCTGTGGCAAAGGCCCTTGAGATTGCAGAGGGGTACAAGGTTGAACATGATGCTTTGAAAGAGGTTGAAGCAGAGAGAGAGATGGAAAATCAGAAAATGGCTGAGGAAGACAAATTTGCAAAGGAAAGAGATGAGAGGGATGAGAGAAGAAAAAGAGAAGAAAAGCAAGAGGCTGAGAGGGCCTTAAAAGCTGAGGATGAGAGAAAATATGAGGAAAATCTCAGGAGGGCAGCTATGGATTTGCAACTCCTTGAGGAAGAAAAAAAGAGAAGAGAAGAAATAAAAGAAAATGAAAAGAGAAGGAAGGAAGCTGAAGACTTCCTTGCAGCCTTTGAGCCACTCCATAAGGCTCAAAGTGAAGCCGAAGCACTGTAAGGAAGGGTTGAAGAAGAGGCCCAACAATGGCCAACAGAAGAAAATTTAGAAAAAGAAAAAGAAAGAGAAGTGGAGAATGAAGGCCAGAATGCGACCGCATTTGGGCCGCATTCTGAGGAAGGCCTAGCCGAGGCCACCGTTGATCAGCCAGGTGAGGAGGTTTTTGAGCCTCTATTCACACATGACCCACCAGCTGCTGATAGCACCTCTTCGGGAGAGAAGAAGGTTGAAGAGGAAAAAGAAGACGAGGAGGCCGAGACCTTCAATGATTCTGACTCTGACACAATCTGATTCAGAGATTAGGGAGCTAGATGAAGATCAAGTCCCTATCTCTACAACATTAAGAAGGAAGAGGAAGAGAGAGATTAAGGCTGAGAAGAGGACAAAGAACAAGAATGACCCAATATTTGCCAAGAGGCTGAGGACATGGTCCATGGACGCCTCTCCTGCAGTTCCTCCCACTGTCTCACCCGCCAAGCCTAAGCGCAAGTCACCGAAGGCCGCATCTCCTAAAAATCTGTTCCCTGAGGTATTTAAGGATGTTTATTTTCAAGAAAGGATGGAGATAATGAGAAAGAGGGATTTCCTCAATGAAAAAGGATTCTCTAACAGAGCTGGAGCACTGCCAGAGTTCGTGAGCAGGATCATATCTCAGTACAAGTGGCAGGAGTTCTGTGTTCACCCTTAGGAGGCTGTTGTGCCTTTAGTTCGAGAGTTTTATGCCGGCCTGAGGGAGGAGAGCATTAGCATGGCGGTAGTGAGGGGGAAGATGGTCAGTTTCTCCTCAGTCGACATCAACAGGGTGTACAGGATCAAAGCACCCCTGAATCCGAGAGGGAATGATGTTATAAGGAATCCTTCTGCCAAACAGATGAAAGACTCATTGAAGCTTGTGGCCAACAAAGGGGTTCAATGGAAAGAATCGCAGACGAAAGTGGAGTCGTTAGTGCCAAGCAACCTAAAGCCAGAATCGGCAGTTTGGCTTGACTTCATCAAGAACCGTTTGATGCCAACCACCCATGACAGCACGATTTCAGTGGATAGGGTAATGCTACTCTATTGCCTTATGAAGGGGTTGGAGATCAACGTGGGGAGCATAATTAGGGATGAGATCTTAGCCTGTGGACGGAAAAGGGCAGGCAAGCTTTTCTTTGGCTCACTCATCACCCAACTCTGTCAGAGGGTGAAGATTGTGCCAGGCAAGGACGAGGAACGCCATTTCTTTAAACCAACAATTGATTTGTCCTTGATAGGGAAGCTTCAGCAGAACAACATCCAGAGGAAGGATAAAGCCTCCACATCACAGGCCACTCCTCAATCAGGGCCGAATGTAACTTCTCCATCCCAGCACACTCCTTTTACAGGGCCTTCACCAGCATCGGAAGCCCTAGGCATGGTCCACCGCCAGCTTGATCAAATCAGGGAGAACCTGAAGACATACTGGACATATGCCAAGGAGAGGGATGAAGCTATTAGAGAGTTCTATCTCTCTATTGCCCCTAGCATTGCTCCGGTCTTTCCAAATTTCCCTCAGTAACGAAGAAGAGGATTCTGATGAAGAGAAAGATGAAGAGAATGAAGAGAAAGAGAGTTCCTCGGACGAGGACTAGGGGAGTTTTCTGATCCCCTTTGACTGAATTTTTTTTTGTAAATAACACTGTTTTACTGTTTTATGTGCTTGCTGTTTTTTTTAGTTTTAGCATGTTTGCATTCTGTTTTTAGTTGCTTAGTTGTTGTTTTGATTGTTTTAAATGTTTAGTTGTTAATAATCTTGATCATAGAATAGTTTAGTTAGCTTGTGGATAGTTTAAGCTAGATAAACTTGGGTTTTAAAGCTTTTCTTAAAAAATTCTGCTTGTTTTTTTTAGCTTTACCTATGAACTTTGTGAAAAAAAGTCAACTTTAGAGAAAAATTTGTTTAAAAATGTTTTGGAAGAAAAAGCATGTTTTCAAAGAAGTTTTCTTTTAAGCCCTTAATGATGAAAACTAGAGCTTTGTTCTATCTCAAAAGTGTCATCGTCACAACTGAGTTGTTTTCTAGTCATCGGCCTTCCATTAGTCTTTTTCTTTACAAAATTGTCTTAGAGTCTAAACTTCCTCGTGTTTAACCTTTCTAACACTCTAGGAGAGTTTAGCCGTGATGTTTTGAAAACAAAAAGCCTCATGTTAAGCCCATGAGGACATTGTCAACATTTAAGTTTGGGGGGGGGGGGTGCTTTATGCTTTACTATGTAAATATTTTTGTAAATTTGTACTGCTGGGAAAGAATATGTGCTCATTTTTTCTAAAAAAAAATAAAAAAGAGAAAAACCAAGAGTTACTCCTCCATCCTAGGGTTTACTGAGTAACCGGGGGCATTCATGACACCCATTGTTTGTCACTGCATGAAAGGTTTACCTAGGGAAGTGAGTATCATTCCGAGTTTGTGAACTTTGCTCGTAGCTAGATATCTTCACCACAAAGTGTCGATAAGCTAGAACGAAGGTAAAGATGACAACAAGGAAACTCTTGGAAGAAAAAAGAGGTTGAATAAAAGGAGCACTAGTAGTCAAATAAGTTTGGGGGAGATGGAAAAGGCCTAGTAATTCATATATGCTTTTGTTTTCCCTAAAGATTGTTTTCTTAGACTAAAAGGACTACACTAGACTCGATGAGTAGAAGTTAGGTAGTTTAAGCATGTTGGTTAGGATGGATGAGAGAGAGTTTTGCTTTGAAAAAGAACAATATAAATCGTCATGCCTAGGAAACTCAGACGTTGTGATTGGCACTAGAATAGAACCCTCTCCTGAAAGGCAAACTTTTGAGAAAACGATCTTGAAAAGCATGTTTACTTGATTCCATGTCACTTGATTTGAAAGGAAAAGTTGATACTAGTACCATGATTCATTACTATGCATGAACTCTAACGTTTTGATTTGCAATTAATATTGAGCTCTTACATTTTGATTGGCAATTAAAGAGTTGATCTCTAACATTTTGATTGGCAATTGCTTGAGGACAAGCAATGAGTTAAGTTTGGGGGTATGATAAGGGTAAAAAATATACCTATTTTACCCTTATATTTAGCTCATTTCTTGGTCAAATATTGAGTGTTTAGGTCAATTTACTGTTCCCGAACTCAAAATATGCTTCATTTGATAAGTTAGGGTGTTGAGAATTGCTTTTGTCAAATTTAACTCATTTTTGCTTAAAAAGACTTGATTTTAAGAGAATTTGACTTAGTTTGCTGTGGTGCAGAAAAACAGAGGAAAAGCTGAAATTCCCCAGACCGCATTTCTGGAAAAACAGAGGCCGTTCCGAGTCGCACGCGGGTCGTTTTTTACGAGTCTTCTTCACACCTAACTGGTTGTTTTGACCCCGAAACTGACTGGGCAACCTTCCAGCACCTATTTTGCAGCTCCTCAAACAATTTCTACACTATATAAGCTCGAGATTCGAAGTCAAATTCAAGTAGAACTCACTTGGAAGAAAAGGGTGGTGACAGAACCCTGGCTCGACGCCAATGAGTAAGGATGCCCGAGGTCCTTCTTAGATGACCAAATTCTAACTCGAGAGAGAGTTAGACATCAAACCTTGTGGTTTGTAGAGAGTTTCACCCATTCCCATCTTGTAAAAGTGAGAGAGTGGAGTGTCTTAGCGAACTCTAGAAGGATTGTGTAAACAAAAACCCATAATATTTAGCTATCTCCTTTATTTCCAGCTCTTGAATCTTTTCATTACTTTGTATTCTTTACATTATTATTTCAATGAAAATGTGTTCATTTTCTTTTTATCCCATCATGAGTAGCTAAATTCCGTTGAGGGGTTCAATGTGGTGAATTCCCTTAAGGTTTAATGGCTTGAAAGTGTTTTATTTGCTTAAGTAGGGTTTAATGCATGTCATTCTTTATTGATTATCACTCTAATCTTGCTGAGTTTAATTTGATCACTTAGACTTTGCATGCTATGTGAGTTTGATCTCGAAAGGGACAAACGATATCGGTTCTCATAAAGGTGATATAGGAGAAAAAGCTCGAAAGAGATTGTTCGGCGGTATAGGGCAAGCTGCCTAAGGCACCCTATATCGACTATAGGGTTATAGGTTGCATTCGTGAATTATCTATGTCAGAGTCGAGTCCCAAAAATGGGCATAACGGTACTCGTTTAGCCTTCTAACGGTTTTTGGAAACAAGGGCCAAATGGAAGTTAAATCTGACCCTATGCATTAAATACTCTTAAGTTAGATATTGTATGAGTATGGTTGTTACCTTAGGGATGAATCCATGTTGAATACCTCGTTTTATCTTATTGTTATTCTTTATTATTTTATTGCTTGTTTTGTTTATCTTTTCAAAAACTCAATCAATCAACTTATTTTCTTTGGTTACCTTTTTCAAAAGCAATCATTTGAGCAGTTTCTTCATCAAATATGAATTTCCAATTTAGTCCTCGTGGGATCGATACCCTTGGAATACTTTCTAAGGTTTTTTTATTACTACGTGCGACAGTGTATACTTGCACTTAAGTGTTGGCTAAATTATTCTTTATTATTTCATTTATCATCTTAACTCACATCCATCCATTCAGTTCACACACGCACCAGAAGGCATGGTTAAATTCTTTTGCTCCAGTATCAATTAGGACATGGAATGAGTTAGCAGAAAAATTTTTGAGTAAATATTTTCCACCAAATAGGAATGCTAAATTGAGGAGTGAAATAGTAGGGTTTAGGCAACTTGAAGATGAAACTTTTAGTGAGGCTTGGGAGAGGTTTAAGGAGCTTTTGCAAAAGTGTCCCCACCATGGTTTACCTCATTGTATCAAAATGGAAACATTTTACAATGGGTTAAATGGAGCAACCCAGGGTATGGTTGATGCTTCGGCTGGAGGGGCCCTTTTGGCAAAAACTTTTAATGAAGCCCATGAAATTTTGGAAAGAATATCAACTAATAGTTGTCAGTGGTCAGATGTTAGAGGCACAAATAAAAAAGTTAAGAGTGTGTTAGAGGTTGATGGTGTGTCTACCATTAGGGCTGATATTGCAATGTTAGCTAACGCTCTTAAAAATGTGACAGTGGTTAGTCATCAGCAGCCGCCAGCTGTGGAGCCTGCTGCAGTGGTGAACCAAGTTGCAGAGGAAGCATGTGTCTATTGTGGTAAAGAGCACAACTACGAGTTTTGCCCCAGGAATCCTACTTCTGTGTTTTTTGTAGGTAATCAGAGGAACAACCCTTATTCTAACTTTTACAATCCAAGTTGGCGCAACCATCCCAACTTCGCATGGGGAGGACAAGGAAGTAATGTGCAAGCACAGCAAAAGGTGAACCAATTGGGATTTGCTAAAGCGCAGGTATTGCCCCAACAAAATTCAGAGAGTTCTCTTGAGGCAATGATGAAAGAATATATGGCTCATACAGATGCCGCAATTCAAAGTAATCAAACTTCAATGAGAGCCCTGGAATTGCAGGTGGGCCAGCTAGCTAATGAGCTGAAGGCAAGGCCTCAAGGGAAACTTCCTTCAGATACTGAACACCCTAAAAGGGAAGGTAAGGAGCAGGTAAAGGCGTGACTCTTAGGAGTGGTAAGCCACTAGAGGAAAGAAAAGAGCCTAGTAAAACCCAGGATATATAAAATAATTGTGATAAAAATGGTTCTGTTCCAGATGTGGAACCATCTTATGTGCCGCCCTCACCTTATGTACCACCTCTACCTTTTCCACAAAGGCAAAGGCCTAAGAATCATGATGGTCAATTTAAGAAGTTTGTAGAGATTCTTAAGCAATTGCATATAAATATCCCTTTAGTAGAAGCTATAGAGCAAATGCTTATGCTAAATTTCTTAAGGATATTTTAACTAAAAAGAAGAGGTTAGGTGAATTTGAAACTGTATCTCTTACCGAGGAATGTAGTGCTATTCTTAAGAATGGGCTACCAACCAAGGCTAAGGATCCAGGATCATTTACTACACCTGTGTCTATAGGTGGAAAGGAGTTAGGTAGAGCACTTTGTGATTTAGGTGCAAGCATTAACCTTATGCCTCTTTCGGTCTATCGAAAGCTAGGTATTGGTGAAGCTAGGCCTACTACAATCACACTCCAACTAGCTTATAGGTCTATCACATATCCAAAGGGTAAAATTGAGGATGTTTTAGTGAAGGTAGATAAGTTCATATTTCCTGTTGATTTTATTATCTTAGACTATGAGGCTGATAAAGATGTCCCAATTATTCTTGGTCGTCCATTTTTGGCCACTGGTAGGGCATTGATAGATGTTCAAAAAGGGGAATTAACAATGAGGGTTTATAATGAGGAAGTAAAATTCAATGTTTTTAAGGCCATGAAGTATCCAGACGAAATGGAAGATTGCTCTTTTATTAGGATTATGGAGAACACAATTGTTGAGACAGTAATTCAGGATTCGGCAAACAAACATTTGGAAGATCATGGAGAGGTTAGTGTAGAGGATTTAGAAGTTTGTTCTTTAGAAAGAAAAAATGAAAAAGAAGTGTTTAGGTGTGAGGATGTTTTTGAGTCTTTAGATTTAGATCAAAGGATGGCTCCTCCTATTAAGCCATCCCTAATTGAGGCACCCACTTTAGATTTGAAGCCCTTGCCGGATCATCTAAAGTATGTGTATCTTGGGGAGGGTGAGACGTTGCCCATTATTGTTGCATCAGATTTAATGCCGGAGCATGAAGAGGCCTTAATAAAGTTGCTGCAGCAATATCGCAAGGCAATTGGTTGGACATTGGCTGACATTCAGGGAATTAGCCCATCTTTCTGTATGCATAAAATCACTCTAGAGGAGGGATCCTTTAGGAGTATTGAGCAACACAGAAGACTTAACCCTGTAACGAAAGAGGTTGTTAAAAAGGAGGTGATTAAATGGTTGGATGCTGGCATTATTTATCCAATTGCAGATAGCAATTGGGTAAGCCCTATCCAATGTGTTCCTAAGAAAGGAGGTGTCACGGTGGTGAGCAACAAAGATAATGAATTGATCCCAACCAGGACAGTAACTGGCTGGAGGGTTTGCATGGTTTACAGGAGGCTTAATTAAGCCACCCGTAAGGACCACTTCCCTCTACCATTTATTGACCAGATGTTGGATAGTTTGGCTGGTCAGGCCTACTACTGTTTCTTAGATGGTTATTCTGGGTATAACCATATTATCATTGCTCCTGAGGATCAAGAAAAAACCACTTTCACCTGCCCTTATGGGACGTTTGCTTTTAGGCGAATGCCTTTTGACCTTTGCAATGCTCCAGCAACATTTCAGCGGTGTATGTTAGCAATTTTTTCTGATATGATTGAGTCCACAGTTGAGGTATTTATGGACGATTTTTCAGTTTTTGGAGGGTCTTTTCAGAGTTGTTTGGATAATTTAGGTAAGGTATTAAAGAGATGTGAGGATACCCATCTAGTTCTTAATTGGGAGAAATGCCACTTCATGGTGAAGGAGGGCATTGTGTTAGGTCATAGGATTTATAAGAACGGTCTAGAGGTTGATAGAGCAAAAATTGAGGTTATTGAAAGATTAGAACCACCGAGTTCTGTTAAAGGGATTCAGAGCTTCTTAGGTCATGCTAGATTTTATAGAAGGTTCATAAAGGATTTTTCAAAGATTAGTAAACCTCTTTGTAACTTATTGTGTACTGATCATGTTTTTTACTTTAATGCAGATTGTAGGAAGGCTTTTGAAACTTTAAAAGCTGCTTTAATCTCAGCACCCATTCATTGTGCACCTAATTGGAATTTACCATTTGAGGTGATGTGTGATGCGAGTGATACTGCAATAGGTGCTATGCTGGGGCAAAAGCAAGACAAATTTATCCATCCTATATATTATGCAAGCAGGGTTTTAAATGAGGCACAGGTAAACTTTACAACTACTGAAAAGGAGTTGTTAGCTGTTGTGTTTACTTTTGAGAAATTCCGGCCATATTTGGTTGGGTCCAAAGTCACAGTTTTCATGGATCATGCAGCAATAAGGTACTTAATGTCTAAAAAGGATGCAAAGCCTAGACTAATTCGTTGGGTTTTATTATTGCAGGAATTCGACTTGGAGATAAAGGACAAGAAAGGATCAGAGAATGTCATTGCAGATCACTTGTCTCGTCTTGATCCATCATCATCTTTGCTGGAGCAAACAGCCATTTCAGATTCTTTTCCAGATGAACAACTCTTTGCTGTTGAGGTCAAGGTAGTCAAGGATATCCCTTGGTATGCTGATATTGCCAACTTTTTGGTAAAGGGAGTCACTCCTATTGACATGGATTGGAGGCAGAAGAAAAAGTTTAAGCATGATGCGAAATTTTTCTATTGGGATGAGCCATTTATGTATAAGTAATGCTCTAATGGTATTATTCGTAGGTGTGTTTCAGGTGATGAAGCAAAAGAAATCCTGGAGCAATGTCACTCTTCGCCCTATAGAGGCCATTTCAGCGTTCAGAGGACAGCTATGAGGATTTTGCATTGTGCATTCTTCTGGCCTTCCTTATTCAAAGATGCCCATTGGTTCTATAAGCAATGTGATGCTTGCCAAAGGAGAGGAAACTTGGGGCCTAGAGATGAAATGCCTCTTACTTACATTTTGGAAGTGGAATTATTCGATGTATGGGGTATTGACTTTATGGGGCCATTTCCCCTTCTAATGGTAATGTTTTTATCTTATTGGCAGTTGATTATGTGTCCAAGTGGGTGGAGGCCATTGCATGCCATCAGAATGATGCCAAGACAGTGTCAAGGTTTCTTCAATCGCACATTTTTGCGCGGTTTGGGACACCTGGAGCTTTAGTGAGTGATGATGGTACACATTTTGTGAACAATATCTTAACTAAGCTTTTAGCTAAGTATGGAATCAAGCATAGAATAGCTACCCCTTATCACCCATAAGCAAATGGTCAAGCTGAAATAAGCAATAGGGAAATCAAATCAATTCTAGAGAAAGTAGTCCATCCATCTAGGAAAGATTGGTCTTTTAGGTTGGATGAGGCTCCTCTTTGGGCTTATAGGACAGCCTATAAGACTCCTCTAGGTATGTCTCCCTATAGGTTAGTATATGGGAAAGCTTGTCATTTACCATTAGAGCTTGAGCATAAAACATTTTGGGCTTTGAAAAAGTTAAATTTTGATCTGAGTCGTGCAGGGGCAATAAGAATGCTGCAGCTTAACGTGCTAGAGGAATTTCGCCAATTTTCTTATGAAAATGCGAAAATGTATAAAGAAAAGACTAAGCAGTGGCATGACAAGAAAATTAAACCTAAAGAGTTTGTCAGAGGTCAGAGAGTGTTGCTTTACAATTCTAGATTGAAATTGTTTCCTGGGAAACTAAAATCTAAATGGTCAGGGGCATTTATTGTGATTGAGGTTTTTCCCCATGGAGGAATTACTTTGCAGGATGAAAAAGATGGGAGAGTATTCAAAGTTAATGGACAGCGTGCGAAACATTATTGGGGAGAGGAGTTCCAGACGAAATATCCTTCCCTAAAGTTGGTTGATGAATGAGAGAGCGAGATATTTGCGCGAGCATTTTACAGAGCAACATTTTGAGCTCCCAGTGGTTGTTTTGATTTTATTTCTCGCTGATTTGATTTGATTTTAATTCAAGTTATTTTAGATTTGGTTTGTTTAAATTTTGCATGGTTTATTTTAATTCGTTGTTATTTTTTTTTTTAAATTCCAAAGATTTTATTTCATTCTTGAGTATTTTTTTTTTTTGCCAAGTTTAGTTTTTATTTATTCCGATTAGATTTAGTTCGATTTTAATTCAGTTTTTATTTTCGGTTATTTAAATTTCTAATTTATTCGGCTATTAAAAAAAAAAATAAAAAGATTTGATTTGAGCGGTTAATTTAAATTTAAATTCCCTGATTTGATTTTATTTGAATTTTAAATCTTCCGTATTTGAGATTCGTCTGAAAGATATTCTTTGTTCAAAAGGTTGTTGCGGCAATTTTATGGCTGAAGCATATCTTTCGTCTGAATAGGAAGGGTCTTTTGTGAATTAATTACTTTTACCGTTTGGATTTTGAATTCTCTGTGGGCAGGTAAATCGCATGGAGAATTATGATGTTGCCACGTGTCGCGCAGGGGCAATCCAAGGGTGTAGCCGTTAGACACCGCATAATTATTTACCATGGGCGATTGGAATTCAGATTTTACCGTTGCTGGATTTAATTTACAGATTGCATGAGATTTGAAAGGTAAATCCAATTAATGAGGAGCAAATCTTTCGGTTAGGATTCATTTTGCTGAAGCCCTATTTATTAACAGCCTGCGGTAAGTCTTTTTCACTTCATCTTCTTGCCTCATCCCTTGCCGTTTGTATTTTTTCTTCTTTTTGCTTCTGTGTGTGGTAAATTCCTTTGAGTCTTCAATGGCGAAAACGAGAGCAAGAAAAGAGAAAGACAATGAGGAAGAGGAGGTGCCTGTTACCCCGAAGTACCGAAAACAAAGGCAAAGAAAAAGAAAACGCCAGAAGAGAAAGAGGCTAAAAAGAGAAGAAGACAGCAGAGGGCTGAGGATATAGAAATCATACAGAAGGTAGTGGAGGCTGTTGCTGCCGAGGCTGTTGAAGAAGGAAATCCGGGGGAACCAGAAGTACAAAACCCAGAGCAGACTGACCCAATAGTTGCAGATACGGAGGGGATTCAAGAAGAGCACAGAGAGGAAGTTCAAGAAAAACAGACCGAGGATACACAAGAGAAACGGACTGAAGATGTGCAGGAAAAAGGTAATGCGCAGGTGGAACAAGAGCAGGAGGCGCGAGTGGAGGTTATCATGCCGGAGTGCCAAGATGTCGCCGTCAGAAGCAAAAAGCCGGCGTGTTAAGGTAGTTTGCATTGATACTCCCTCGCCGCCGACCACTGATTCTGAGAAAGAAAATGCAGAGAACAGGATAAAAAAGAGGTCGAAGACAAAGAAAGAGAGGAAGCAGAGAAAAAGGCTGAGGAAGAAATTTTGCTCAAACAAAGGGAAGACAATGGCAAGGGAATTGCTGAAGCATCGCCGGAACCAGAAGATAGCGAAACAGAGGAACCAAGGTTGCCGTATCATCGCTTCGTCAACAATCTTGCCAGAGTAAAGTATGCTGAGCTGCTGAAGAGAGACTTCCTGTTTGAGAGAGGATTTAGTGGTGATCTTCCAGATTTTCTGCGGGTCGACATTACGAACCACTATTGGGAGTTATTCTGTTCCAAGCCTGAATCTGTGAACGCGCATGTAGTGCCCGAGTTTTATGCAAATATTGACAAGGAAGAGGGTTTTCAAGTTATCGTTCGAGGAGTAGCAGTTGACTGGAGTCCTGGTGCCATTAACGCCCTGTATAACCTTCAAGATTTCCCCCATGCAGGATACAATGAGATGGCTATGGCGCCATCTAGTGAGCAATTAAGCGATGCTGTTCGGGAAGTTGGTGTTGAAGGGGCACAGTGGAGGCTTTCGAAAACAGAGAAAAGGACATTTCAGTCAGCCTATCTTAAGAAGGAAGCAAATACATGGATGGGATTTATCAAACAAAGGTTGCTTCCAACGACTCATGACTCGACAGTTTCTAGGGAACGTGTTCTTCTGGCTTTCTCGATTTTCAGGTCTCTCAGTATTGATGTGGGTAAGATTATTGCGAGTGAGATATCTGGATGCTGGCGGAAGAAGGTTGGGAAGTTGTTTTTCCTGAATACAATTACGATGCTCTGCAAGAAAGCAGGGGTTCCAGAGGATGAAGGAGATGTCATATTATTTGACAAGGGAATCATTGATACGCCTAACTTGGCACGGCTTCAGCGTTCGCAAGAGGCTCGTCAGGGTGGGCTTGTTTATGACATTCACAAGATTGTAGAACAACTTGCACTGTCGGCCAGCAGGCAAGAGTTTGCCGAGAGGCAATCTCAAACTTTCTGGAGCTATGTTAAACGACGTGATGCCAATCTGAAGAAGGCGCTGCAGGAAAAATTTTCCAAACCATACCCAGCCCTTCTGGTATTCCCGGATGATTTATTGAACCCCTGGATTCCGCCCCCACCAATGGAAAGAGAAGAAGAGGATGATGAAGAGCAGGGTCAGGAAGATTGATGGATGTGATGACCTTGGGCGAGCACTATTTTTGTTTTCCTATTTTTGATTGCTCGCGTATTTTTGACCCCCATCTCTGTGGCTGTTATGTTTGCTTGTTTTTAATTTTTCTGTTCCTTGGCTATCAAAATATTTGCTAATGTAATTTCTTTTTCTTTATTTTAATGAAATTTCCGAAGTCATTTCTGTTCTATGAGCACTGAGTAATTCTAACTTAACTAATTTTCTTCTGAATTTTTAAAGCTTGGACTGGTTAAGCTTAATTAGATCAAGGTATTCTGATCTTCAGAAACCTTTTGCTTGAGCATTCCTTCTAGCCTGGTCGATGTTGCGACAAGAAGATTCTAAGGTAGTGTTGATTTATTTGATCCACTTTAAGCTTAGTTCTAGTCCCACGCTCAGTTTAAAATTCAGATAGAAAAATTTAAGTTTGGGGGTAAGATTCATAAAATTAATGATTCATTGAGGACAATGAATAATTCAAGTTTGGGGGACTTTACTCCAATTGTTTTGCTCGAGCATTCCTCTCCTTCATTAAATAATTTCCTCTCCTTCATCAAAGGCATTCCATTCTTGGAAGGGGATCATTTCTCATTTCCACTATTGGGAGCCGAATAGATGAGAAAGATTAGGGACTACAAGAAGACCATTAATTACGAAGTTGATCAAGGGAATTAGTATTTTATTGTATTATTTTGTAATTATGGATGCATTTACTTAGATTGTAACGTGTGTCTCTATGCACTTTATGAACTAAGTAATTTTAGGTGTTGGTTAGGAAATATGTAATTGTCGTGCTTAATCTCTATGCAATATAAGTTGATTTGATGCATCTTGATTATTTGTTGTGCTCATTTATATTTTGTGCTCGCCTGGCCAGCCGGTATGAATATCACTTCCTAGTTTCAGGGATGATTTGGGAAGTGTGTGGCACCTAATCACACTAGATCTATTGTGTATTGGTGAACGCCAGTGAGTGAGCTAGGGATAGCCAGTTGCCTAGTGCTTGATCGGTAGAACGTCATTGGAGTTGAAACACATTCTAAAAAATCCGGAGTTCCGGGAGGAATCCGCTAATAAGACTGCAAGAGTTTTGCATGATCAATAATATTGCTAGAGCATCTTTTAAAACAATTACTAAATCTTGACCAATGCCTGTTTCTAATCTGTCTGCCTATTTGTTTACTTTCTGTTCTGTCCTTTCCTTTGCTTCAACATTCTATAAAAACCAATCATTTTAACCACCTTTGAAACCATTGAAAAGTTATACAAAATAGATAAAGTGAGAGCTAATTCAGACCTTGGATTCGATAAATACTTATTACTTGCTGCGGATTGTGTATACTTGCACAGAGTTCTAGAGTCTATTTCTTACTACATTTTCACCCACTCTGGAAACCCAACAACCGTTAACTAGTTTAGGTTTCTATTTCAATAGGATGACCTTGGTAACTCAATCTCAATCCTGAGTCTGTTATGAACTCCTTTTAGGAGGGATTGTCCTTAGATTTGTATGGGTGAGAGTGGCCAGTTCGCTGACTCAATAATCCTACCATTTCAGGGGCAAGACCGAATGGGGGCTGGGAACATAACAGTACAAGATGGAATTCACTTCTTCCCCTATTGACGTAAGTAGATGTGAGTTCCCTTAAGGGCTGATTTCGGGGCTTGAACAAAGGCGCGCCGTCCTCTCTTGGCCCGAGAGGAACTCCTGTTTAGTGGTTGGACCCTAAACAACTTGTTCATTAGAGGGATCAGTGGTACTTAAGGATTCAGAGGTAACCCAGGGGTAAAACGGTAATTTGACCCAACTGGTGTTAAGAACACACGTGAAGGATTGACTTACTGCATTGGTCGATATCCGTGGACACAGAAATATTCTACAGTGAGAAGAGTGCAACTGTGGGTCTTTAGTGGAGTGACCCACAGTTAACGAATGTTGACTAACTTGGTTAATGAGTTTAGCCAATTAGTCTCGTATCGTTGGAGCTTCTGATCTGTAGGTCCATTAGGTCCCACTGGTAGCTCATAAAGAGACTTGAGGCAATTAAGTATAAATTGTGAATTGAAAGTGTTCAATTCATTTAGGGGAATCATATAATGTATATTGATACATTATAATTAAAAGTTTATGAAACTTTATAATATAATTTTGAGTTAATTTCAAAATTAATTCTTGAGAGAAAATATTTGAAAGAGTTCAAATAATTAATATGAATTGGATTCATATTAATAATTTAATAAAATCCCTAAGATTGAGTAGGTGATATTTAATTGGGTAATTAATTAATTATTTATTAAAATTAGATATGAATAAGATAATAAATTTGATCTTATTCGTGACTTTTTTCTATTAGGAAAAGGTCTTGGCATTTTCCTATAAATAGGACCCTTGGGGTGGGGGTGAAAGACATCTCATTCATTCTCCTACTCTCAGAGAATTCTCCTGAAGGCTCCCTCTAGACTCCCACCAGTCTCCTGCCTCTAGAAGTCTCAGAGTCATACCGGTGTAGCCATAGTGGTGGTGTTCGCAGTAGTTCGTGATTATTTCACAAGCAGTTGGTGAATTTAATCTGAGTCGCCAACGAGAGTAAGTAATTTGTTACTATATAAATTAGATTTAGATCTAATATTTTTGTATGCTTAGCCTTAATATAAATTTAGAATAGTTCGAAGATTATTGCCAATGTATTGGTATTTTAGATTAAACAAAATTAATTACGAATCGGTCCCAATCACACTTCCACTTTACGGAATTACGGAATTCCAATCCTTCATATGGGTTTCACTCCGGTGAGTCGCCCAAGAACCAAGAGTGTTGGTATTCAAATCAGAGATTCAATGGAGTCTTTAACTTCGCCACTGAAGCCTTCTACCTCTCTCACACGACCTACTGTCGTTACTCAAATGAGACCTGCAACCTCTCTTTCAACCCCTTCACCATCTTGCCAATGATCTTCAATCCCTACTACCTATAGCGATGCGGTCAACCCTCAAAAGAAATTTATTCCAAAACCAAAGATCAAAACCTACTCAAATTCTTGAACCAATTGTCAAAGCTGAATTTAATGGAAGTTTAATTGTTGAAATTATTCAAAACATCTACCCTGTGGGATTTTATTTCATTCTAGAATCCTGGATGAAAACAAGAAAATATTATGAGTTTATTCTCATAGATACAAAGTCTGTAGAAATAACTCATATTCCTAACAAAAATTATGCATGGAAGATAGCTTATTCTAAGCTAAAAAATTTCAAAGTCTTAAATCCAACCCATTGGAATCAAAGTATCTTTACTGAAGAAAACAAAAACCCTTTCAAAGCCATTCAATCCTCAAACCTTCTCTTAGAGAGACTATATTGAGGATTTGGACCAAGTTTTGTCCAAACGCCCTAAAGAACTCTCGTTGTGACGAACTTTGGGATCTAAACTCACCAAAGAGCGAACGGAGCAAACTTTGGACTAGGTTTGGTCGAAATGACCTGAAGAACTCTCGTTGGGACGAACTTTGCAATCCAAATTCTTTGAAATTGAAATCGAGAAAAATTTGGAAAAGGTTTGGTTCAAACAACCAGAAGAACTCTCGTTGGGACGAAACTTTAGGTTCCAAACTCTTCAAAGCTAGAACCGAGCAAACTTTGGGCCAGGTTTGGTCCAAACGACTTGAAGAACTCTTGTTATGATGAAACTTGGGATCCAAACTCACCAAAAAAACAGATGGAGCAAACTTTGGATTATGTTTGGTTTAAATGACCTTAAGAACTCTCATTGGGACAAACTTTGCGATGAAAATTGTCCAAAGATGGAACCGAGGAAACTTTGGACAAGGTTTGGTCTAAACGACTTGACAAACTCTCGTTGGGATGAATTTGGGGATCCAAAATCTCCAAAGCTAAAATTGAGAAAACTTTGGACCAAGTTTGGCTGAAGAACTCTCATTGCGATGAGTTTTGGGATTCAAACTCTCAAAAATAATGGACGAAACAAACTTTGGACTAGAATTGGTCAAAACGACCTGAAGAACTCTCGTTGAGATAAACTTTGCGATCCAAACTCTCCAAAACTGGAACCAAGCAAACTTTGGCTAAGTTTTGGTCTAAACTACCTAAAGAACTCTCGTTAGGATGAACTTCAGGATCCAAACTCTCCAAAGTGGAATCAAGCAAACTCTGGACTAGGTGTGGTCCAAATGAACTGTCGTTGGGAGGAACTTTGGGATCCAAACTCTCCAAAGTTAGACATGAGCAAACTTTAGACTAGGTTTGGTCCAAATGACCTCAAGAACTCTCGTTGGGACGAACTTTGGGATCCAAAACTCTCCAAAGCTGGAATCAAGCAAACTTTAGACAATGTTTGGTCCAAAAGACCTGAAAAACTCTCGTTGGAACAAACTTTGGCATCCAAACTCTCCAAAGTTTGAAACGCACCGAGCAAAGTTTGGACCAGGTTTCGTACAAAACATCCTGAAGAACTCTCGTTGGGAAGTTTGGGATCCAAACTCTCTAAAGCTAGAACCGAGCAAACTTTGGACAAGATATTGGTCCAAAAAATGTAATGAACTCTCGTTGGGAGGAACTTTGGGATCCAAACTCTCCAAAGCTTAAACCGAGCAAAATTTGGACCAGGTTTGGTCCAAATGACATGAAGAACTCTTGTTTGGATGAACTTTAGGATCCAAACTCTCCAAAGTTGGAACCAAGCAAACTTTGGACCAAATTTGGTCCAAACGACCTAAAGAACTCTTGTTGGGAGGAACTTTGGGATCCAAAATCTCCAAAGTTGGAACCAAGCAAACTTTGGACGAGGTTTGGTCTAAACGACCTTAAGAACTCTTGGTGGGATGAACTTTGGGATCCAAACTGTCCAAAGTTGGAATCGAGCAAACTTTGGACCAGGTTTGGTCCAAACAGCCTGAAGAACTCTCGTTGGGACGAACTTTGGACCAGGTTTGGTCCAATCAGTTTGAAGAACTCATGTTGGGACGAACTTTTGGATCCAAACTCTCCAAAGTTGGAACCAAGCAAACTTCGGACCAGATTTGGTCCAAACGACTTAAAGAACTCTTGTTGGGAGGAACTTTGGGATCCAAAATCTCCAAAGCCAGAACCAAGCAAACTTTGGACAAGGTTTGGTCTAAACGACCTGAAGAACTCTAGTTGGGATGAACTTTGGGGTCCAAACTCTCTAAAGCTGGAATCAAGCAAACTTTGGACCAGGAGAGAGAGGACAAGACGTAATTGCAGGTTTTATCTAATAATAAATTTGACTATTATTGGTGTTTTTTCTTTTATGTAAATAGGTTAACTGGCAAAGATAAGTTGTTTTGAAGTACATGAATATTTATTGAGTTTTTGTTACATCACATGGAATGAGGTTTTTTTCTAAAATAAGATTTCTTACAAAAAAAAAATATAAAATTTTAAAGATAACATGGGATATAGTAAATAGAGATTAGTTCAATTATCATTTTGATGTTTCAACCTTTTCTTTCGTCGTGGTCGTCAACTCATAATTATCACTATCAAGTACATGCCTCTTTTGAGTTTAATTCTTCAAACCCACTTATCCAGAAAAAAAAAAAAAATTCCAAAACCAATCTTCATTAAATATTAAACAAACCCATTAAATACCAAGGACAAAGATAAATGGGTCATAATTAAATCACTAAACAAAATGGATTTTAGCACTCTATCGCGTTGTGTTTGTCAAAGAAAAAGAAAGAGAGCAATGGTAGGGGCAATGAACAAAACATATTATACATATAAAAAGATATTCCTCTCAAAAAGGAACCAAAAATAAAACAAAAAATAAAAAGTAGCAAACAAATAGACATTGCACAAAAACTCCACACTGCAACACCATTAAATTACAAGCGCATTTATGTCATCACCAAAACATAACCTTTATAAAAGAAAAAGCAACCACCCTTCTACAACCCTCTCGTGAGTCGTGAGACAATTTTTTCCCCCTCTTTTGGATTTGAGGTTAATGTACAAATTAACAAAGAGCTATTATATTTTTTTCCTCAAGTTGGGTAATAATTCAACTAGGGGTTTTTAAATAACCTGGTGACTCAAACAACCTAAACAACCCCATCTAAACCGTGAGGGCTAGGTTGGGTTAGAAATTTTTTTAGTTGGGGTTGGGTCTCAGTTCGGTTTGCGAGTTGAGGGTTATTTAGGTTCGGTTCAACCCGAACCAAATCGAAGTCAATTAAATTATATATATATAAAATATAATTGATGTTTGACCTAAACCCTATACTTGAAGGATAAATTTCACCCCATATTCTTGTTTCTCCCTTCCACCATCACACTGCACGACCAATCGCAGTGAACAACTGAATGCACGTCGTTCCTCTCTCATTCTAAGCTTTGTCTCATATTCACATTGTCATCGTCCACTCTAGTCGTAGTCGGTTGGTTTCTTTATTGTCGTCGTCGTCACCCAAATCAGATGTGAGTTATGTGTGTACTCTAATTCGTTCAATCTCTTTTCTTTTACTTTTACTTTTCTTTTCTTTTCTTTTTTCTTTTTTGAGAGGGGGGATAACGCTTAGATTTGAGAATGAAACGACCCAAATTGCTCTATCTTTTTTTTGGAACAAAGCTTATATTTTGTGTATTCTCGACTCTGAAGTTTGATCGGTTGGTTGTTCTTTTTTTTTTTGGGGGAGGGGGAATACAACTCTTTATTCTGTTGGTAGATCTGATTGCATTTTGTGTTAGGGTAGACAAGTCTTATTCGTTTCTGACCAAGTTCATCAATTTCATTTCAATTCAATTCAGATTAGCTTGTCTTCTCTTTCGTGACTGTGTAATTGGATTACTGTTAGTGCTTCAAATTGTGGCTTATTTTATGGTGATATTGGGGGCGACAGGGTAGATACTATTTATTTGGCTTATAATGAGGTAGTGAGGTTTGAATGGAGTGAAGCTTAGTTCATACTAGACGTTTAAAAAATTAACCAAAGTAAAAAAAAAAAAAAACTTTGTATTCTCTTTTCTTTTTCCAAATTAAACCAAATACTATGTATTCACCATCTTCTTGCAGAACTTCCCACATATACGAAACAACTTGTAGCTTGCATCACAGCTGGTGGCTCATTTTTTTTATTATTTTTTTTTATTGCCCATTAGACCTCTCATATGGAAAGTTGAGATTATGACTTACTTTATTTATTTATTTGCTCTTGGTTTTTAAGCTTTAGGATTTGGGTGGTTTAAAATTTTTTGTGGGCAATTAAATTTTCGAGATTTGTAATGGTTTTGTCAGTAACTTTTTTTTCTTTTTTTTTTTTGAAAAAGTAACTTTTTTTATTTTAAGAAATACAAATTTTTTAAAAGATATATAGCGTTATTATTTTGTTTCGTATTTGGAAGTTATTTTATATTGATTTGATTTATGATTAATTTTAAATAATTAAGGAAAAAAATAACAACCCGACGACCCAACCCAACCAGAAAATATAAGGGTTGGGTTGGGTTGGGTTGGGTTGTCCACCTATTCGGTTCTTTCGAGTAGTGGATCGACCCAATTTGAATTTTCGGGTTAGTCCAAAAAAAATCCTCTAATCCAATCCAAACCAATCCGTGTACACCCCTAAATTCAACCATGGATGGGTATGGTCTACATATAAGGCCAAAAAAGAACGAAAAAAATGCATATATATATATATATATGTATTTATATTTATATCCCAAACCAATTTTCTTTCCTTTATTTTCCTTTACTCTCAGCTATTTTAATTTTGAATTGCTTTGTTTGGATACTGAGTTAGCCCAAAGCTAGGGCATCCTAGATTGAGAGATTCGGTTAGTGGTCCATTCAAAAATTTTGGTAAAGTTTTTCTGCCTTTTAGAGCGTTGTTGACTGCTCGTCGTTTTACGACTTTTACACCACAAGTGCATGGGTCGTCACAAGTAATATAAAACGGTAGGTAATACCGAGTATCGAATCCACAGGGAGGCGAAGCGAAATTTAAGCAAGCAAAGATTCCTAGAGCACTAAAAATACTTGGGATAAATAATATATATTCAGGGACCAAAACATGCAATTAAAGAGAATAAAAAAAATTAAAGCAATTAAAGAAATCAATTTGATCAATCAAGAAGAATAAAATATGGAGAAAGAGTTTTTAATGGGAAGTGGGGTTTTGAAAATCAATTATTAGCTAAACATTTATTATAATTATCCTATCTCATTGCCCAACTAATTATAATCCTAGAATCTCCGTTAATCACATAGGTTCTCCTGTCGGTTTCCCCTAATTGTAATTAATCCATTTTAACAACATAAGTGTCCTTAGCGCCATTAAAAATCATTAATTATTACGCTCTGATTCATTTTAGGAATCTAAGTTTAATCAACTAATTCGGTTGTCACGACGGGCAATTAAACTAGTTGCATGGATTACGATCTATCCTAATTTCTTTCCGTTGAGTTTCCATTAAGAATCAGATCAATACACAATTGGCCAAATTGCATAAAGCATTAAGCACATCCATACAAATAATTAGGAAAAAGGGCAAGAGACAGGTAATTATAACAACATTTTGACTATAATTTCATTTCAAGACCCCAAATTGGGGTTTAGCTATACATAGCTAAAATATCCACAAAATTTACAATGGAAAGCATAATTAAGAGCATAATAAAAGGGAAGGAATTGACCGTTGAAGACCCCTTCGCTGACGCTTGGAGTCCCTCTGAACACTCCTTGAGCCTCCTAGAATGCTCCCCAAAATTCCCCAAAAGTTTCCCACTAAAGAAACTCTCAAAAAGGCTTGAAAGCCTTGAGAGAGGCTCCCAAAGGAGCCAAAAAAGCAAGAAAGGAATGGAAGAATATGATGATTGATGGTAAAATGAGGCACCAAGGGGCGCCTTATATAGGCTCGGAAAGGGGGTAGCGTTGCGACGCTATATGGCACAGCGTCGCGATGCTGTGACGTCATCGACTTGCCGGCCAAGAAATGGACAGCGTCTCGACGCTAGGCGTTTTCCAGATCTTTCAACTACGGATTTGGGCTTCAATTTGGGCCTTTCCACATTTCTTTTTGGACCTTTTTCTTCATAGTTGACCTCTTTTGACTCCCCTTGACCCAAGCATGGAAATTGGGCTTGAATGGCTTCATTTTGGGCACTTTTATCACCAAAATCCATTATTTGCTCCTAAAGACCAAATAACAAAATACATTAAATATTTTCAATAAAAACACAATTAAAGCACAAAAAAGCCTAATAAATTTGGACTAAAATAGCGACATTTCTGCTCGCTATCACACCCCCAAACTTAAGCTTTTCCTAGTCCCGAGCAAAATAAATTCTAAAGATGCATGAAATAGAATCGCTCAAGCCTCAATGATTTTGGAATTCTTAAGATAGAATGGAAAACATGCAAGTGGAATAAGCAAGCACCGCATACTTTTGAAGAAATCTTAAACTAGTGTGAACTTAAGATTAACGAATAGCATGCTCAAGACTTATCTATTGATTCTTTTACTAACCTAGATTAGTCTTATGGCTTTCTCCATTTGTTTTCCCCCTACACTGGCTAAGAGCTCCTAATAGGTCGGAGTTCTTCTATCATGCAAAAAAAAAAAAAAAAAACTAGGGTGCCTATCATTTTCTTTTTTATGGGGGAGCAAAATTCACAAAAAAAAAATTCTTTTTCTTTTGCTACTCCCCCAAACTTGCATTTTGATATCTAATGACACTAGCTTTCACACTACGGTGCAGGGACCCTTAACCCGAATTTTATTCTCTGGTTGGCCTAACTGATCACACCGCAGGTAGCTCTTTTTACCCCTAGGCTTTTTCTTTTGTGCAAGCAAAAATTTTCTTTTTCAACAGATTTTTCTTTTCTCTCATTTTCTTTTGTTGCTTTTGCTTTTCTCTCAGCAGACATAGCATTTTTTTCTACCTAGCTCTTTAGAACAATCAAGCATGAACTTCCTAGTATTAGAAACTAAGCCTATCGGGGTGACAACAAACTTTAAAAATCATAATAAGAATCTAGATTTTCAAAGACGTCATTAGATAAGACTATCGCATGCTTTAGACATCAAAACTAAGTATCAAAAAATTTTAAAATTTCACAATTTCTGCCGTGCTCCCAGATTCCACAACATATAAACCATTTTCTCCCAAAACTTCTAAAATGACATCCTCGGCTATCATAGCTATCTATTCATGCATCCAACAGAATTTATAAATGCTCAACACAGCGAAAGCCTCCCCCCCAAACTTAAACTAAACATTGTCCCCAATGTTTAAAAAAAAATAGCAAAGCATAAAGAGGGATACTGAGACTTCCCTGAGCTAGGAGCGCTTCATCCTCTTCCTTTGGATCCAAAAAATAGGATTTTTGGAGCTTTGGGATTTGCTAAGGTGATCCTGCAAAACAAAATTGGATCACGAAGCAAAGAAAATTATTTACCGCAAAAACAACTACCTAAACTTTAATCCTTGGGTTGCCTCCCAAGCAACGCTTTCTTTAACGTCTTTAGTTAGATGAGGCTCGGCACGCTTATGGAGGCTCGAAATAAAAGTTTTCATCATCCTTCAGGCCCTGCAAAAAATCGCACACCGAATTGCACACTGCAAACAAGGGAGAAAAAAACTTTCCCCTGGCCCATCTTCGCTAAAGAGATTATCATAATAACATTTCAAAAAATATGCAAAGTGTCGAATCTTTTTTCTAAATCTCTATTCACAAAACAATTGTTAACAGAGTCATCAAGCGTTATGATATCAACCGGTCTGGGATCTAAAGGTGGCCTATCAATCATGCCAGTCCATTCATCAGATTCAATATCTATATGCTCAGAAGATTCCTCAGACTCAGAATTAAAAAAATGATTCGACTAAGCTATCATATGACTCACTATCAAAATTAAAGAATTCAAGCTCTTCAGGGTCAGATTCTATATTATGCACAGATTCGAGTTCCTCTGGGTCAGATTCTATGCTATATACATCATCAGGACGCGAATAAGAGTAATTAACATTGTTAGGATTCATGCACTCAGGAATATCAAGATTAGACTCAATAGATTCAGCATTATCATGATCAAACTCAAAATTATCTATCAAGTAATCCTTTTTATGCAAATCATGCTCATCCTCAATGTCAGGTAATTCAATATCATCATCAAAATCATCAATCTCAGGCAAATCCAACTCATTTTCAAAAGAAGGTAAATCATCAACTGCAGATATTTCATGCTCATAAGCAAGCAAGTCTAATTCATTTTCAAAGTTAGGCAGATCCATATCATTCTCAAACAAAGGATCATCAAAATATGCATTATGATCAAAATCCCCATCATCCATAAGCACTTCTCCTAAGCCTAGGCCAAGGTTATACTCTACCTCCTCATCATCGTCAGTCAAGTATTCAGGACCAATAGAAAAACAAGTATGCAGACTACATACAGACTCATCCTGGCCAAAAATACTAAACATGACTTTTTCATCATCAATGTTCAAGGTAAGCTTACCTGTATGCACACTAATTTTGGCCTTACCAGTTGCTAAGAAGGGTCTGCCTAGAATAATAGGTACCTCTCTGTCCTCCTGCATGTCGAGTACCACAAAGTCTATAGGGAAGATAAATTTATTGACCTTCACCAGCACGTCCTCCACAACACCCATCGGGTGGGTAATCGATCTATCAACAAGCTGGAGAATGACGTCGGTGTCCTTCATTCCTGTTAAACCAATCTTCCTGTACACACAATAGGGCATTAAATTTATACTAGCACCTAGATCACACAAGGCCCTATTGAAAGATTTTTCTCCTATGGTGCAGGGAATAATAAAACTCCCTGGATCTTTCTGTTTAGAAGGCATCTTTCCAGAAACTATGGTACTACTACTTTCAGACAATTTAAAAACTTCTTTTTTCAAACTTTTCTTCCTAGAAAGCATTTCTTTCATGAATTTCCCATAATTAGGCATGTTATACAAAGCATCTACTAAGGGAATATTCACAGACAAATTTTTAAACATTTCAAGGAATTTCTGAAACTGCTCATCTAATTTAACATTTTTAAAGCGTTGAGGAAAAGGTAACTCCCTGTAATCAAAGGTTGGATATTCGCCCCTCCGCTTGGGAGGGCTGATGTGCGAGCCTTTGTCATGGTGGTTGCATGGAACCACTTCTTCCTCGTTCAGTTTCTTCTCTTGCCTTTCATCTCTTTCTTTTCCTGCAAAAGAGTTAGAAACATCACAATTCAAATTAACAGAGTTAGGAGGATGTTGGGACCTTTCAGAGGGGGCTTTTTGTGCCTCAGCCCTTTCATCTTCATCCTTACTCTTTTCTTCTTCCTTCTTCTTTTCTGAACTGATCTCCAGCTTCCTACCACTTCTTAGTGTCACCATCTTGCACTGCTCTCTTGGGTTAGGTTCAGTGTCGCTTGGAAATTTTCCCTTCTGAAGGGCATTCACTGCTGAAGCTATCTGACCTATTTGAACTTCCATATTTTTCAGAGCTGTGTTGTGGTTATTAACTGCCGTCTGGAGATTGATATTCAACACTTTTTGTTCTTTAATAAACATAGCCACCATCTCCTCCAGGTTATTCTTCTTTTCAGGCGCACTGGATGATGCAAAGCCTGGCGGTGGCTGCAAAACATTCTTCGTGTTTGAGTTCGAGAAGTTCTCGTGATTGCGCAGACTAGGGTGGTAGAAGTTCTGTATTTGAGTAAATGGTCTGTTCCCCACATATTGAACCTCTTCCACATCTTGACCTTCCTTCTTCGAATACCCTTCAACTAAGGTGGAAATGGATTTGACCACCTCATATGAAGTCAGTTTGTTCAGGGCATTGGTCAGAGATGCCATCTGTGCTTTCAATGAACTCGACTCATCCAATTCATAAATTCCAGCCTTCTTAGAAGTCACTCCCCTCTCGGTTGGCCATTGATAACTGGTTGCTGCCATTTCCTCTAACAGATCCTTGGCTTCTGTCACTGTCTTGGAAAGAAAACTTCCACCTGCTGATGTGTCTAAAACTGTCTTGGTGGAGGAATTCTGACCATTGTAAAACAACTGCACCTGGAGCCAATCTGGATATCTATGCTGTGGGCATCACCTGAGCATCTCCTTATATCTCTCCCATGCCTCGCACAACTGCTCCTCGTCAAGCTGTCTAAACGTTCCAATCTCAGTCTGGAGCTTCGTAGTTTTGGCAGGCGGGAAAATAATAGTTAGGAAAGCCTGGGCAAGCTCATCCCATGTACTAATACTGCCCATCTCGACTGATTCGAGCCAATCCTTAGCCTTGTCTTGTAGAGAAAATGGAAATAACCTCAGTCTTATAGCGTCGGCCGGAACTCCGTTCATTTTCACCGTCCCGCATATTTCCAAGAATGATCGCAGATGTGAGTGTGGATCCTCAGAAGGATGTCCCTTAAAAGAATTATCGCGCGCCATCTGAATCAATCCCGTCTTTAACTCAAAATTGGTAGCTTGGATCGGGGCGTAAACAATTCCGGAATTCTCAGTCAGGAGAACTGGATGTAAAAAGTCTCTGATCGCCTTGGGAGCTTCTTGTTGGGCCATTGCTTCTGCTAATCTTTTTTCTCTACGAATGGTTCTAAGAGTCCTGTCAATTTCGAGATCTAGCGGAAACAAATTAACCACCTTGTTGCTTCGCATACAATACTCCCAATCAATCAAAAGAACCAAACAAAAACAAAAATAAAATGATATTCTCAAAATAATAAAAGAAAAATATTTACACCTAAATTACTATTTATCCCTTTCTTTTTGATGTCAAGAAAAATTGGTTTGTTTAAAAATCAAGCCTCCCCGGCAACGGCGCCAAAAACTTGTTTGTTGCTCGCCGTTTTACGACTTTCACACCGCAAGTGCACGGGTCGTCACAAGTAATATAAAACGGGAGGCGAAGCGAAATTTAAGCAAGCAAAGATTCCTAGAGCACTAAAAATACTTGGGATAAATAATATTCAGGGACCAAAACATGCAATTAAAGAGAATAAAAAAAATTAAAGCAATTACAGAAATCAATTTGATCAATCAAGAAGAACAAAATATGGAGAAAGAGTTTTTAATGGGAAGTGGGGTTTTGAAAATCAATTATTAGCTAAACATTTATTATAATTAACCTATCTCATTGCCCAACTAATTATAATCCTAGAATCTCCGTTAATCACATAGGTTCTCCTGTCGGTTTCCCCTAATTGTAATTAATCCATTTTAACAACCTAAGTGTCCTTAGCGCCATTAAAAATCGTTAATTATTACGCTCTGATTCATTTTAGGAATCTAAGTTTAATCAACTAATCCCGTTGTCACGACGGGCAATTAAACTAGTTGCATGGATTACGATCTATCCTAATTTCTCTCCGTCGAGTTTCCATTAAGAATCAGATCAATACACAATTGGCCACATTGCATAAAGCATTAAGCACATCCATACAAATAATTAGGAAAAAGGGCAAGAGACAGGTAATTATAACAACATTTTGACTATAATTTCATTTCAAGATCCCAAATTGGGGTTTAGCTATACATAGCTAAAATATCCACAAAATTTACAATGGAAAGCATAATTAAGAGCATGATAAAAGGGAAGGAATTGACCGTTGAAGACCCCTTCGCTGACGCTTGGAGTCCCTCTAAACACTCCTTGAGCCTTCTAGAATGCTCCCCAAAATTCCCCAAAAGTTTCCCACTAAAGAAACTCTCAAAAAGGCTTGAAAGCCTTGAGAGAGGCTCCCAAAGGAGCCAAGAAAGCAAGAAAGGAATGGAAGAATATGATGATTGATGGTAAAATGAGGCACCAAGGGGCGCCTTATATAGGCTCGGAAAGGGGGTAGCGTTGCGACGCTATATGGCACAGCGTCGCGACGCTGTGACGTCATCGACTTGCCGGCCAAGAAATGGACAGCATCTCGACGCCAGGCGTTTTCCAGATCTTTCAACTACGGATTTGGGCTTCAATTTGGGCCTTTCCACATTTTTTTTTGGACCTTTTTCTTCATAGTTGACCTCTTTTGACTCCCCTTGACCCAAGCATGGAAATTGGGCTTGAATGGCTTCATTTTGGGCACTTTTATCACCAAAATCCATTATTTGCTCCTAAAGACCAAATAACAAAATACATTAAATATTTTCAATAAAAACACAATTAAAGCACAAAAAAGCCTAATAAATTTGGACTAAAATAGCGACATTTCTACTCGCTATCAAGCGTCCACCATGGTTATTAGACTAACATAAGCATTAGATGAGGAAAAGAACCTCGAAGCTATGAAGTTCCATTTTCAAATTCTTATCTATAATTGTTAGAATTGTTTTCAATTTATTAATTTCTAGTATTTGTCTAATTAAATTCAATTAGGTTTTCTAATTGAGTTTAATTAAATTATTAAGAGTATTGATGAATTAGGTGTTTTTAACTTGCTTCAATATGTTGGATATTTTACAAATAAAATGTGAAAGAAAGTGATTTAAATTCAATTTTTCAAGAGTTTCAAGATGGATTGAAACATCAATTTCAATTTGATGTTTCAATTACAAATTTAAGATATTATAACTCAAATGAGTTATATTTTTCATATGTTTCAATTTTATTTAATTTTGTTCTTTGGAGTTACTAAGTTGCTAGCCTATAAATAGCAACTTGTTTCTTCATTTGAATGATCGCATTCCATTTAGAGCATTCTTCCTTCTTTCTTTGTTTCTTTTGATCTTGAGTCGAGCTGAGAGCAAGTATCCAAGAGTTCTGCCAGATCCGAGTAGTTCGAGGTTGCTGTTCTACCGGAATTAGTCGTTGTATCCTGCTGAGACGATTGCTGTAGCCTGCTTGCAACCTGTGCAGAGCGAATAATTGTCTTCAGGACAGCGCTTTGTAAGCGTGCCTCGACTATTATTGTCAATATATTTTGCAACATTTGTCATATATACAGTGTTTGTATTGTTATTTCCACTGTAATTGTTAGTATCCAGTTAAGGTGTAATCAGTTTGCTAGTGTAACTCAGTTCTTATTTGAGCATATCTCCAACACAATATACTGTTACATATGAGCCTATATATATTGTAGCCACCTATTTTTGTCCGGCTTATTAAATTAATTGTAAAATTAATCATTAAAATTAATGCATAATTATGTTTGCAAATTTGATTTAGTTAGAGATGTTTGTTCTTAAGGACATTTTTCTTCTTCTTAGTTTGGTTAGAGAAACCAATTTAGTTGGTTTAGTTACCAAGGGATCAAAGAAGCAAGTTTTTTTTTTAATATTTATTTATTTTGAATTGGTTTACAAAAAGTTGCATTCCATTTTGAGCATAGCTTATATTTGGCATTGTTTTCAAATTTAAAAAGTAGCTAGTAGGTTTTATTTCACAAAAGAGGAATGGATCGAGCCTTTATAAATCTTCTTTTTGGAGGAAAAAAGGGGGATCATTCAACAAAAGAAAAAACCCTAGAGAGGATGAGGCAGCCACACAAAAACCCTAGAGAGGAGCCACAAAAAAAAAAAAAAAAAAAAAAAAAAAAAAAAAACCTAGAGCACACAATTCATACCCAACCAGCACACACACAATACACAGAGCCTCACCACAAAAAATAGCCAAAAGCACCTCTACCAAACCACAAAAATTAGAACACACAGAAACTAAAACTTCGTTGGAGGTTGCACTTGGTAGGGACTTTGTCTCAAGGATCTGCACCTCGTTCAATAAGTTAGTTTAGTGTTCTTAACTTTTTCCTTCGTTTCCTTTGTCTACGAACACCCTGAAACAAAAAAAATTAGAAATTTTCTTTCCTTATTTATTCCTCTCACTTGCACTCTCTCTTACTTGTTATGAACTCTTGCTTATTTACATTTTTGTTCATTTATACTAGTCATTTTATTATGTGAGCTCTTGTTCATTTATATTTTGCTTTTGTTTTATTTTCGTTTTTTACCTCTCTAAAGTTTTATTACAAGTTCTGTTTATGTAACGCCCCGTACACTTCTGGTGTTAATTAAATTCCATAGATATAGTCGAATTTTACAAAATTATTATTTGGCTTGTATTGTGGAAATTTTAATTATAAACCAAGGTGTTTAGGAAAATTAGCATGTTTAAATCTCTCCCTAAAACTCGTTGGACTTGGTCTAAGTTGGTTGAGGAGTTTAAGCATTATAATTTAAATTATACGCTGAGTGTTGGGTGTTGGTTGTGGGAGAAAATTCTATTTTTTTGGGCTTATGGTTATTAAGAAAAAGAAAAGAGCAAATAAGGAAAAGAAGAAGGAAAGCCCTAGAGTTTCATCTCTCCATCTCTCTTTCTATTCTCGTGTGAGACCCCCCCAGCCGTTTTCTTCAGCCAGCCGCCGCCCAGCCCTTGCTGCCGGATCGCGCCGCCGCGGTCTGAAGTCGCGTGCTGTAGCCGTTCGTCGAGCCGCCTCCCTTGTGATCCCTTCCCCTCTCCGCGGCTCTCTCTCTCTCCCATCAGTCTTCCTCCCTCTCTTCGGTCTCTCTCTCTCTCTCGTGAGGCCGTGAGTCCAGCCGCAGCCGCTGCTTGCAGCGCCGTCGCCGCGTGGGTTTTCTCGCGCGGGTCTCTCTGTCCGTGCGTTTTTGGCCGAGATAAGTCGTGGGTAAGCCTTTTCCCTTCCGTTCTTGTTGGTTTAAGGCAGATCTAAGAGTCCCTCATGTCTGTATGGTTAGATCTTGCGCGGACAGCAGCTCGAAGCACCGTCTCCTTCGCCTTTCAGCCTTAAAAGTTGTTGGTAAGCTCTTGTTCCTCTCATTCTTAGATGAGATAAAGCCGATCTAACTCCCTTCGCTCTTTTCAGTCGAATTCGTGCGCATCCAGCAACCTGAACCTCAGTTCCTCGCATTTTTGTCTTTGTCCAGCTGATAGTATGGCCTTAGATCGCTCCGTTTAGTAAGTTCATGCCTTACCCATTCTTGGTTGAAGCTTAAATTTAAATACCCATTCATTTTAGGTGCTGAAAAGTTAAGTTGTGTTCGATATTCTGATCTGCAGTGTCGTCTAGGTGATCGTTTGGGGTTCGAATCACTTCGACTCGAATACCCACTGCCCAAGGATTATTCTAGCGCATCGTTAGAGGTTAGGATAACCCATCTAGCATGGAAGCGGGTCCGTTTGGGTAAGTTTTCTTGTTGTCCCTTTGCTTTTAGCGTTAAAGGTTGTTGTCCATTAGTTATTTTAGCCTTAGAATCATGATCTTATCATTACCCATCGCATATTTAGGCTCGTAGGAGTTGTGTAATCTTTATAAGTCCTAGTTTATGTTTTAAAATGGGTTATCATGGCTATTTTGGTTAAAATCAAGTAGTTATTCAATGCCCATTAAGCCTCGTTGCCTTAGCATGTTTCCCGACCTTTATAGGTTCTTAAAGCATGAATTTATGAGCTTTTGTTCATGTTCTTGTGAAAAGCATGTTCTGTTGAATATGAATGTACTGAAATGCTTGCGATGAGCATGTATCGAGTATTGTTTGTGATAAGCATGAAATGTGACTATGAGTTGTGGTTGTTGTTTAAGCATGTTGTGATTGGGTTCAAGCAAGATTGGTTAGGCTAGCATGTGTCACGGAAAGTGTAGCATGAGTCTAGTGGTAGCGTTGCATGACGCGTAATTCATGTGTAGGTGCGCAGCGTGGCGCATAATTCACGTGTTTGGTTTAGCGCAGCATGGCGCGTAATGCATGCGAATGGTTTTGCATAGTGTGGCGCGTAATGCACGTGTATGGTTGCGTAGCATGGCGCGTAATGCATGCGAATGGTTTGCGCAGCGTGGCGCGTAATTCACGTGTTGGTTTGCGCAGCATGGTGCGTAATTCATGCGTTAGGTGCGGAGCATGACCCGTAAATCATGTGTGGTCTAGCAAAGTCTGGGTGCATAGTGTGGGATGCATATGCATGGTGTGGTTTAATGTTTTGTGAGCATGATGTGGTTTTATTGCTTTGTGAGCATGTTGGTTTTACTGCTTTTGGAAGCATGTTGTATGCGTGTGAGAAGCATGTCGTTTGCCATTGTTTGATGTGTGTGATCTGGCTCGTGTGAGCTACTTACCAGTACCGCGGTTGTACTGATACCCCCTTCCCCACCTTCCCCCCAACATTTTAGATGTTGCAGTTATTGAGGATGACCCGGACCTTGGTGGTGAGGAGGAGGACTATGAGGAAAATCCATAGGCGATGAGTCCTTTCGTTGTTCTGCTTTTCTTAGTTGCTTTCTTAGATAGCCTGAGATGTTTAATTTTGTGGTTCTATGACGGTGAGGGATTCACCTGAGAAAGGTTTTATTTTCGAGTTTAAAACTAGGCTGGATAGTCTTACAGAGTTTAATAAATTGTTTAGCTTGTGAGTTGCTAATGGAATGGTTGTTCCTCTTAATAAAATGTTTTTATAGCATGGTTTTGGCTTATTGCATGTTTTGGTAAAGTATGTCTTGTCTAGAGGAGATAGGTTTGTGAAATCTGGCTGAAGTTTGGTGGCGTTTGGCTTGTTGCTTGTTTAGAAGTGTTAAATATCTATATCAGGTGTTGTAAAATTTTGGGATAACCAGTTTTACGTCCAAAGTGAGTTGTCCTAGTTGCTTAAGAGTCTAGAGTAAGTAGTAACGTCGCTAGGCCAGAGGTTAGAGAACCTGGGGCGTTACAATTTAGCAAAAAAGAAAAAAAAAATAAAAGTGAGATATGCATAGAAAGAATATGAAAAAAAAAAGGAAGCAAGAAGAAGATAGATGTGAAAAATGCATGTAAATGAGGAAAAACTGAGTGTGCATACCTTAGTTGGAGAGAAGAGCTTGTCGCCATGTGCCTGCGACACGGAGCGGCCGACGTCCTTGAAAAGGGGATAAAATGAAGGAGTTGCCACCAATCCTTTTTTATGGTGTGATTGGACACCAAAATAAAATAGAACTATCATTTTAAGAAAAATAATAAAAGAACGGTCTGCGAAAACCAGATTTGGGTCGGGAGTTGTTCGTGTATGGGGAAGGTGTTAGCACCCCACAACACCTGTTAAAAACGGTCGCCAAAATTTTATCTTGAATTGAAATAATTTGGAAGAAAGATATTATTTAGGAAAAAGATATTTTTAAAACAATGTCTTATTTTGCCCCTCATTACTCCAATATTTGAAGTAATGATCCCATAAAATAAGTGGAAAAATATCCATTGATTTTACTATATTAGAATTAAAATTTTCACCTCAAGAATATTAGAAAATTTTACCATTCCCTAATTCCGTCATAGGATAGCATTCCAAAAGGGAAAGATTTTTTTAAAAACGCTTTTTAAATTAAATTCATTTTTTCTTGGGATCAAAATCTCGGACTCCCAAAGATTAAAATCCCTCACCTTAGGAATTGTAGAAAATCGGACTCCCAAATATTTCTAGATTCCATCCGAATGAGGGGGATCTTGAGGACATGAAAGTATGGTCAAGATAAGCTTAAAAGAATTGATAGATACTACCTATAACAACAAGGTGCACCTTCCTTTTCGGTGGCTCAATCATAGGAACTTTGAAGTTAAGCATGCTTGGCTTGGAGAAGTGATGGGACCTAATTGCCCATGTTTATTTGTCCTTAATCTTGTTAGTTTTACGATAATTATTTCGTTTAAAGTTATGTTTTGTAGCGGTTTGGTATCAAGCGCTCCAAAGGAGCCCATGTTCAAATTTGGTGTTAATTCAAGGAAATTAGTGCGGTTTCGATCTATCTTGAAGTCCATGGGGCGCCGAGACGATGAAAAGACCTAAATGAAGTGCTCGGGACTCGAAGATAACACCAAACGGATCAAGTTTTGAAGCAGCCCAACCAGGGAGACCCGAGAGATGGCGTCGAGACACCATCTCCCGACGTCTCGATTGTTGGGTTTTATGCCCTAAAACTCGTAGATAGTAAATGTACTTTTGTCCGAACATTAATAAAATGATGTATGATTCATTTATCTATGTTTGTATCATGCAATCTTGTCTTATTAACCCTAATCCAATAAACTAAACATCCTAGGCTAATAGAATGAGGTTTGAACTAGTATGTAGAGACATACGAGGATCAATGTTCAAGTTTTAGCCTAAAGGGTCTGTAGTATAGGGATAAGGCTGGGTACCTTATCCTAGTGACACTATGGATACGACCCACTTTGTATTTTGATACATACGCAATGATCCAACACGTTCATGTAGTTGACATATGAGTGGGGGTATCCTGTGCAATGAGTTTGCACAAAGACCGGACCGCGAAATAGTTAACCACTAACTGTAACACCGTTAGTTAGCTTGGTTTCTATTTCACTAGGATGACCTAGGCAACTTAGTCTCAATCCTGAGTGGATTATGGACTCCTGTCCGTGAGAGATTGTCCTTTGATTTGTACGGGTGAGAGTGGCCTGCACGTCGACTCAATAAGCCTACCATTTTGGGGACAAGACCGAGTGGGGAGTTGGGAACATAGTCACACAAGATGGAATTCACTCCTTCCTGACTATAGGGTAAGTAGAGGTGTGTTTCCTTAAGTGGTGTCTCTGGGTCTTGAACAATGGGCCCTGCCCTCTCTATGGCACGAGAAGGACTTCTGTTTGTTGGTTGGACCTCAAACAGGTTGTTCATTAGAGGAGCACTGGTACTTAAGGATAAAGAGGTAACTCAGGGGTAAAACGGTAATTTGACCTAGCTGGGGTATGAACACACGTGAAGGGCAGACTTGCTGTTGATGGTCGATATCCGTGGACACAGAAAAATATCTGCAGTGAGAAGAGTGCAGCTGTGGTTCTATAGTGGAGTGAACCACAATTAACGAATATTGATTAACTTGGTTAATGAGTTTAGCCAATTAATCTCATATCGTTGGAGTTTCTGATCTGTAGGTCCATTAGGTCCCACCGGTAGCTCACTAAGGGTGTTGAGGTAAATTTCTAAGGGTGAATTGAATATTCGAAGGGGTTCGAATATTAAATTATAATATGAATTTTTTTCATATTAAAACTATAGCTTATAATTAATGTGCATTAGATGTACATTTATACTATAGTTTAATTGAGAGAAATATAATTAAATATGTGATAATTATGATATTAATTAATTGGAGAATTAATTAATTATTGTTTTAATTTAGTTTAATTAAATTTGATTTAATTGAATTAGATTAAAACTATAGGTTATGTGGTTTAATTTTTATAAAATTGTTTTATATGAATTTTATTAAATTAAATGTTAATTTAATTTAATTAATCATCAGTTAATTTAACTGATCTGGTCTCCCCACTAACCTAGCATAACGCGTCAAGAAGAGGGTTTTTAGGAAGGGAGTTTTTCCATCTGTTAGATAACTCCCTCATCTTTCATTCAGAAAACCCTAACGCTTATTCACGCAATCCTCTCTCGATCACACAAGGCCTCTCTGCGTTTTTTCCATCTTCCAAAAACCACAGAGAACCGATTTTTCTCTCAAAAATCCCTTAGAGAAAAAGTTCCCACAAACTAACAACGTTTATACCTACGTGAGGATATCGGTGCGACGCTTTTGGTTGTGTTCGTGGGCAATTTGCAACGAAGAAAAGTCTTGGAAGCTGCTGTTTTTTCCTGAAATTTGGTGCGTCGTCAGCTGAATAGATGGATGTGAGATAAGATGATAAATAAGAATAAAAGATAATTCATCTAACACTTAGTGCAAGTATACACTGTCGCACGTAGTAATAAAAAAAAACCTTAGAAGTATTCCAAGGGTATCGATCTCACGAGGGCTAAATTGGAAATTCAGATTTGATGAAGAAACTGCTCAAATGATTGCTTTTGAAAAGGTAACCAAAGAAAATAAGTTGATTGATTGAGTTTTTAAAAAGATAAATAAAACATGCAAATAACTAAAAGAATAACAATAAGAAATAAACGATGTATTCAACATGGATTCATCCCTAAGGTAATAACCATAGTCATGCAATATTTAACTTAAGCCTATTCAATGCATTGAGTCAGATTTAACTTCTATTTGACCCTTGTTCCCAAGAACCGTTAGAAGGCTAAGCGAGTACCGTTATGCACATTTCTGTGACTCGACTCCGACATAGATAATTCACGAATGGAACCTATAACCCTATAGTCGATATAGGGTGCCTTAGGCAGCTTGCCCTATACCGCCAAACAATCTCTTTCGAGCTTATTCTCCTATATCACCTTTATGAGAACCGATATTGTTTGTCCCTTTCGAGATCAAACTCACATAGCATGCAAAGTCTAAGTGATCAAGTTAAACTCAGCAAGATTAGAGTGATAATCAATAAAGAATGACATGCATTGAACACAACATAAGCAAATAAAACACTTTCAAGCCATTAAACCATAAGGGAATTCACCATATTGAACCCCTCAACGGAATTTAGCTACTCATGGTGAGACAAAGTGCAAATGAACACATTTTCATTGAAATAAGAATGTAAATAATACAGAATAATGAAAAGATTCAAGAGCTGGAAATAAAGGAGTAGCTAAATATTATGGGTTTTTCTATTTACTCAATCCTTCTAGAGTTCGCTAAGACACTTCACTCTCTCGCTTTTTACAAGTGGGAATGGGTGAAAATCCCTACAAACCCTAAGGTTTGATGTCTAACTCATGTTAGAATTCAGTCATCTAAGAAGGACCTCGGGCATCCCTACTCATAGGCATCGAGCCAGGGTTCTGTCACCACCCTTTTCTTCCAGTGAGTTCTGCTTGAATTTGACTTCGAATCTCGAGCTTATATAGTGTAGAAAATGGTTGAGGAGCTGCGAAATAGGTGCTGGAAGGTTGCCCAGTCAGTTTCGGGGTCAAAACAGCCAGTTAGGTGCGAAGAAGACTCGTCAACAACGACCCGCGGACGACTTCAATTTTTCCAGAAATGCGGTCGCATTTCATTTTTGCCTTCCCAGAGATGCAGTCGTATTTCTGGGAAATTCCAGGTTTTCCTCTGTTTTCCTGTACAGCAACAAACTAAGTCAAATTCTCTTAAAATCAAGTCTTTTTAAGCACAAATGAGTACAATTTGACAAAAGAAAATCTCAACACCCTAACTTATCAATTTATGCATATTTTGAGCTCGAGAACAGTAAATTGATCACAACATACAACATTTGGCCAAGAAACGAGCTAAAGATAAGGGTAAAATAGGTATATTTTTTACCCTTATCAAAATTCACAAGGGAATTAGGCGAAACGATCAAGAACGCTCCTAACGGTAAGTCTTTCTTGATCTTGGATCACTAGGATCCAATCTAGATTAGATCTAGAGGATTTTATGCCTTTTTATGCATGCTTTATACTTGCTGTACAGTAGATTAAATAGGTTTTTTTTTCTGTTGTGTATTTGTTTGCCAACGAACGGTATTTTATAACACAAGATGAACATCTATATATATTTGAAGAGCATGGTGAATAAACAAAAATATCTCACTCTCGACATTCACACAAACATACTAAAAAGAATTTAATTACCAAAATGATAAGTAATAAAATTAAGACTTGCAATTAAACACAATAAGATTAGTAAGATGGACAAAAGTAAAAAAGAAATAAACAAGGACAATAAATAAATAAAAGAAAAGAAAACTAGAATGAAAATGGGTAAGGATAATTAAACTTAGATGCAAAGAAGAAAAGAAAATAATAATAATAATAAATAAATAAATACATAAAACATAAAAAACATATCAATAAGATCAATATTAAAAGAAAACTATACTAAGAAATTAAACCAATACAAAAAAGAGAAAAGAAAAATAAAACATAATATATATATATATATAAACAAAACAGATAATGAAAAGGAATTAAAAAAGAGAGAAAAAAAAAAAGGAAAACGTGCGTCAGTGCATTGTATTGACGCGACAAGACCACACGACAGAGACATTAAATGGGTGGCTAATCAGCCACCCACATGAAATGTTAGAAGAAAAAAAATAAAAAAAATAAAAAAAAAAGCAAAATTTAGATTATCGTTTAATTGAAACCCAAACATTTTTTTAAAACTTTTAACTAAAAAAAATGATAATAAATATATAGATGAAGCCTTTAACCCATTTTTTTTCTTGTTCAACACCTCTCCCTCAACACCCACTGCCAGCCACTACCCTCTCTTTTTCTTCTTGCTTCCCACACTAAACCTCACCATTCGAAACTAAAACAATTAGGACTAGTTGTCCTTGTTCTAGAGTCTCACAAGAATGAATTCGAAACTAAAACAATTAGGACAACAACTGCCCAACCAATGAAATCAATACTATCCTAACCAAGACAAACAACGAGCTATCTGACATGAAAGTAAGGTCCTTCCTCGTATGCCTCCTCCGCATCACCATGGTCCACGCAGTCCTCATAACCTGCAAAATCTGGTAGTTGGGGGGAGAGAGAGGGGAGGGGGTCAGTACACTAAGGTACTGGTAAGCAGCCCCTACCTGAGAAGCCACCAAACAGCAAACAAGCAAACAACATACTATTCATGCGCAACAACATCATGTTTTTAAAAGCGGTAATCACAACATCTTGCTCAAAAGCTAGTAAAACGAGTGACTCTCCTAAGCCATAACTCATGCATCTTTCTATATGCAACTTGCTAACCACTCAAGCTCCACGAGCTCACTCAACGCTCATATTTAGCCCTCACATGGCTCTCCAAGACTGATCCTTCGAGTCGCACTGTCCCCTGACCATTTGTACCCAGGGCCACAATGCTCTCTACGGAGCTCGGCGTTTGACCCTTGACCATTTGTACCCAAGGCCCCGAACTGTGCATCGCCCCTTGACCATTTGTACCCAAGGTGCACCGATGACTTAGCAAAGTATTGGCCCTTTCCCAGGCGCCCAACACATGATTTCTAGACTTATCACACCGACCCTTGACCATTTGTACCCAAGGCCTCGATGCTCCTCTTAAACCAATGGTGACGTGCCACCCCTCGACCATTTGTACCTGAGGTGCACTGACACTCACCCAACTTTCCTTTCTTTCACATTTTAGGTCCCTGACCTCTATCTCACATCTATCTAGAATGCATTTGCCCTGCAACACACTTCTAGACTCATTTTCTATGCCCACCAAGCATAAACATGCAACTACATGCTCTCGACTCATGCTTAACTCACTAATGCAAAACATAACCAACATGCTTTACACCCAATCATCACGCAACACAGTTCATGCTTTTCAAAGATTCTTATATATACATATATATTCAGAGAAACAAGAGACATGAGAACAGTTATAAAGTGAGAAATCAATCAACATGCATCACACAGTCAAACAGACTACATTAGATAAGAACTACTTACACATAAGCGCTCCTAAGCAACCTAAAAACCAACAGGACGATCCGGAAGAGCCTAAGGAGCCCGAACTACAACCAACAACTTCTAAGGGTTAGGAAATAACTTAAAGCACCTAATAGACTTGACGAAAGGAACTAGGGGTGCTGGAATTTACCGTTCAGCATCCGAAAGACCTCGAACACGTGTTGTCCAGCAAGCAAAGAGGTTTAAAACCACCTATTTAGAGACCCTAGGCACTGGGTGTTCGAGTTTAAGGCTCCACGGACGATGGGTCACAAGGCAAGAATGATTTCGAACCCAAGACGGCACTGCACAACATTGGAAAATCAAGAAATCAAACCAAACGCTCCATTCTAAGGCCGAACAAACATGGGTAAACTGTATTCGAGATCAATAAGCCATGGGTAACGTTGAAAGCTTACCAAAAGAGCTCGAACACGCCAGAACGATCCTTAAATCAGCCTAACCACGCCCAAAACGCGAGGGAGAGAAAAGTCTAGCCTTCCACTCACGAGTCTGACCGAAAAGCGTAAAGAAGAAGGATTAAACTCGTTTTCTTTTTGCTGAACTTGATAGAAAATGAACGGACGATAAAGTTAGCTAACTGAACTAGAAGAAGAACACGAGAGGGACAACGACTTACGGCTAATCGCGAATGAGGAAGACGGGACGGCTGCACAAGCTTGAACGGCGACGAACAGCTTCTGCCTGCCGACGCGACGACGCAAGAGAGGGAGAACAAGGAACGCAGCTTCGTGGGTTAGCCGCTGGCGGCGAAGACGCGAAAGGGAGATGGCTGCGTAGCTCACGGCGGCAGGCTGGACACGCGAGGAAGAACGAACACGCGAGAGGGAGAGACGATGGGTCTCGCTGCCGGCTGAAGAAAATCGCAAGGGGAGGCTGTCACAGCGGCGCAACACACGGCAAGAGAGGGAGGGAGATGCGGTTGGACGGCTCCACACGAGGGAGAAGAGAATTTCAAAAAAAAGAAGGGGGCTGGCGGCTTGCTCACACACGAGAAGAAGAAGAGAGAAAAAGAGTTTTAGGGCTCACTTTCTTTTTCTTTTCTTAAATGAAAACCCTAAGAAAGAAAAACCCAATTAAATAGGGATTAGGCTCTTATCTAGAATTTCATTAAAAATCTCAAACTTATCTCCTCAAAATATTTAGGAAATAAAATAGCCCAATTAATTTGGGATTTGGGTCTTTCGATATTTAAAATAAATATCAAATTTTAAACCTCCAAACTTCAGGAATTTAAAGATTTAATTAAAAATCTCTTTTCCCGAAATTGTCGAAATTTAATTTAACGACCCAAGGCTAAACTCTAATTCTAATTTTCCAAATTAGAATAAGAACGCCCAATAAATTCCAAAACGACTCGATTTCGAAACGCGGGGCGTTACAAAGGGTAAAAAATGAGACACAACCCAATGTAAGAAATCAATAATCAAATTAGTAATTAATTACATAAATGCAAAGATAAGCAATTTCAATTAGGAAAAAATCAATTTTATAATCCAAATTAGAAAATAAGTCGGGCAAAATATGTAGCTACAACATGCCCCCCTTCGTACATCCTTGTACAAGTAGAAGGTGGACGAAGGTATAGACACTATTTTGTCTGGCTGAACTTAGAGGTATATTCAAGTATCACAATGCGCAAGAAAATGGTTGTCTCTTGAAAACCAAGGACCAACCAATGCTAGACTCAAAAGAGATAAGATAAATGTTGGGGGTCAGGGATAAACAAGCACCACCACAGCAAACGCGATACGCTGGAGGCCAGGGATAAACAAGCGCCATCACAACAAAAAGTGGTTGGGGGCCAGGGATAAAGAAGTGCCACCGCAGCAAAACTGACAAGGGTTAGGGATAAACCAACACCACATGTCACAACTAAGACGTCGGAGGCCAGGGATCAACAAGCGCCACACCCAGCAAAATCTTGAACCTAAGGGTAAAATGCTTATGCATGCATGCACGTTCACTTTTAATGCACCATTGTTTTATCCTTCAATTACTTTGCAAAAAGGTTAAAGCATACAAAATAGCTCATTTCTACTCAATAAGCATTAGGATTCCGCTCCATAAAGCAGTTACTTTCCATAACGTAACCCTTCGATAGGTCTCAATCATCGGGAAAATTTTCCATGAATATCATTTTCAGGCATACAAAAGGTTGATTACAAGATTTCAAAAGAGAACAAATGATCCAGCAGTGTTCTGAAATCCCTCCTAGAGTTTTTCCTCTTATGCATAATACTTCTTGATGAAATCGACGTTTATCGGATTGGGTAGATCATTTCCATCCATATTAGTCAAGATTAGAGCTCCACCAACAAATGCCCTTTTTACCACCTACGGTCCTTCGTAATTGGGAGTCCACTTTCCCCTGTGATCCTTTTGAAATGACAGGATTCTCTTTAAGACCAAATCTCCTTCTTGAACGCAACGTGGTTGAACCTTCTTATTGTAAGCTCGAATTAGATTTTTCTGATACAATTGTCCTCTACACAACGCGGTCATCCTTCTCTCTTCAATAAGGTTTAATTGCTCATACCTTACATGGATCCACTCCGCTTCTTCTAGCTCCACCTCTTTAATTACTCTAAGAGATGGTACTTCAACCTCAAAAGGCAAAACCACTTCCATGTCGTACACTAAGGAGAATGGAGTTGCCCCGGTTGATGTTCGAACTGAGGTCCGATAACCATGCAGAGCAAAAGGCAACATCGCTGATGACATGCAAAAATGTCATCATTTTCCTATTAATTTTAGCTAGTTTTGTACATGAATTGTGAGCTTTAATGTATTTTTATGTTGATTTTGTAGAAAACCGAGTTCGAGAAGCAAAACCAAGAATTTTACCAATTTTGGGTATAAAAATAAGACTTTGGGCCATAAAAGAAGAAAAGAAAAGAGACCATTTGAAGTGGAGGCCCAAAAAGCCCAAGAGAAAGAAGAAAGGAGGCAAAAATCCGTAGCGTCGAGACGCTAGGACTAGAGCGTCGAGACGCTAGGTGATCAGCGAGGAAAAATCCATAATCGCGACAGCGTCGCGACGCTGTCCTCGTAGCGTCGCGACGCTGCGACAACTTCGGCGCTAAGAAAACTGACGTCACAGCGTCTCGACGCTGTGACGTAGCGTCTCAACGCTGGCGACTTGTTCAGCAAGAAATGTCCAGCCCTTGCTCCTATAAATAGCCCCCTCTCCCAAGGTTCAAATCATCCCATCTTGGGGAGCTCTCCCCTAGCTCAATAGAGAGAAAAAGTGAGAAGAATTGTGAGGAAAAAGGAGGAATTGAGTGAGATTCCAAGGCTCGGGATTCGAGATGCTCGTGACAGGAGCTTTGGATCAACTTATCGGTTATTTCTTCCTTACTTCTTTGTAATTTCTTATTTTAATTTGAGTTAGGCCTATGGATCAAGATCATTTTAGCAAAATTATCTCTAGTTGTGAGTAGATCTTGAGACCTAGGGTCGTTACTCTAGTTAATTGGAAATTGTAGCGCAATTACTTGGATTATGTAATGAATTTCTTCATATTTCATCTATGCAATTTATTCTTAATGCTTTTAATCTCTTGATCACGGATTAATTGATGTGTTGGTCTAAATTGATACTCGACGGAGAGAAATTAGATTAGATCCTAATTGCATGGCTAACAATTGCTTGGAGCACGAGAGTGAAAGAGAATTGTTAGAAATTGATTATGAAGTTGCTTAATGCCATACTATGATTAACTAAGGAGATGGACACATAAATTAGTTATGTTAGTATGAGATGTGGAGGAACTTGAAAGAGAAATCCGCTTATAATTACTTCTAGATTTATGAAATTGAAGATTATTAGTTACATATATCCATGTAATTGAGCTACAAATCCAAGAAAGCTAGTTAACACCCTAGGTCAAGCCCCCTTTGATAGGAAAATTCCTTTTTACTTGCATGTTTCTTTTTATTAGTTTCTTTCGCTTTACCAATTCGAGTTGAAATTCTAAATAAAATTAAAACATGATGGTTCTTGGTACTTAATGGATATAATTCAAATTCCCTGAGGATTCGATACTCGGAATACTTTCCGTTTTATATTACTTGCGATACCGTGCACTTGCGGTAGCGACCAACAATCGCGTGCCAATCTTTGTATGTGACAGTCATCTTCTCAACAATTCTCTTGATATTTTTGTTTGCTGCTTCCACTGCGCCATTCATCTTGGGACGATAAGGAGTAGAATTCGAGTGCCTGGTTTTAAATTGGGTACACAATTCGTCCATCAGTTTGTTATTCAAGTTTCGTGCATTATCAGTAATGATTTTTTCAGGCAGACCGTAACGACACATGATGTCCTTTTTTATGAACTTGAGTACAACTTGCTTTGTGACGCTCTTGTATGAGGTAGCTTCCACCCATTTTATGAAATAATCAATAGCCACCAGGATGAAACGGTGTCCATTTGACGCTTTTGGTTCAATAGGTCCTATCACATCCATCCCCCACATAGAGAAAGGCCACGGGGCTGTTAATACATGCAAGGAAGAGGCTGGAGTGTGGATTTTGTCTGCATATATTTGACACTTATGACACTTCCTTGCATACTTGATGCAATCTAATTCCATAGTCAACAAATAATAACCAGCGCGTAGCACTTGTCTTGCCAACGTGTGCCCATTTGCATGGGTCCCACAAACTCCCTCATGCACCTCTTCTAAAATCTTCTCAGCTTCCGTCACACCAACACATCTTAGGAGAGTCATGTCATAATTCCTCTTGTATAACACTTCTCCATTAAAAAAGAAGTTCATGGCCAATTTTCTGATGGTGTGTTTATTATTTTCAGATGCTCCTAGAGGGTATTCTCGACACATAATGTATTGCTTAATATCATGGTACTAGGGCTTTCCGTCTGGTTCCTCTTCAATGCTCAGACAGTATGTCGGTGCTTCTCGTTTATCAATTGTTATAGGTTGAATGTCATTGTAATCCAGGTTGAACATGGAGGATATTGTTGCTAATGCATCTGCAACTTGATTACTTTCTCGTGGGATATGTTCAAACGTGATTGACTCAAAGGATTGAGCCAATTCTCCAATATACTGATTATAGGGAATCAACTTAGGGTCTCTCGTTTCCCATTCTCTATTCAATTGGTGTATCACCAAAAGGGAATCTCCATAAAAACGTTGCTTCTTTATCTTCATGTCGTATGCCATTTGAACGCCCATACTGCACGCTTTGTATTCAGCCATGTTATTCGTGCAATCAAAGTATAATTTGGCATTAAAGGATATAGCTTCCCGTCAGGAGATATCAACATGGCCCCAACGCCATGCCCCACTTCATTTGTGGCTCCATCAAACCACATTGTCCACATTTCTGAATCACGCAGTGCCTCCACTATCATGATGTCCTCATCTGGAAATTCAAATTTCATAGGCTCATAATCTTCTAACGGTAACTTAGCCAAACAATCAGCAATTGCACTCCCTTTTATGGCTTTTCTAGTAACATAGACGATATCATACTTAGAAAACAAAACTTGCCACTTAGCTACTCTCCCAGACAAAGATGGCTTTTCGAAAATGTACTTTATGGGATCCATCTTTGAGATAAGCAATGTTGTGTAGTATAACATATACTGCCTCAATCTTTGAGCTGTCCAAGCTAAAGCGCGACTAGTATTTTCCAACAAGGAGTAATTCGACTCACAATTCGTGAATTTCTTGCTTAAATAATAAACAACCTGCTCCTTCCTTCCTGAAGCATCATGTTGCCCCAGCACACATCCCATTGACCCCTCTTTTACTATCAAGTATAAGATTAATGGTCGTCCTAGAGTCGGTGGGACAAGCACTGAGGGGGCTCTGTAAATATTCTTTGATTCTATCAAAAGCCCTTTGACAATCTTCATTCCAGCGACACACCTCATTCTTGCGCAGAAGCTTCAGTATTGGTTCGCAAGTCTGAGTTAGGTGCGAAATAAACCGTGCAATATAATTCAACCTCCCTAAAAAGCTTCTGACTTCTTTTTGGGTTCTTGGTGGTTGCAAATCCACTACCGCCTTTATCTTATCGGGATCTACCTTGATTCCTTCCTGACTAACAACAAACCCCAATAACTTTTCAGATGATACCCCAAATATGCATTTTGCTGGATTCAATTTTAGCTGGAATTTCCTTAATCGCTCAAAAAGTTTACGAAGAGTGACCACATGTCTTTCTCCTGGTTTGGACTTGGCTATCATATCATCAACATATACCTCAGTTTCTTTAAGCAGCAGATCATGGAATAATGTAACCATTGCTCTTTGATAAGTTGCCCCGACATTTTTCAAACCGAATGACATGACCTTATAGCAGAATGTCCCCCATAAGGTGATGAAAGTCGTCTTTTCCCGATCTTCAAGAGCCATCTTAATTTGGTTGTACCCTGAAAATCCATCCATAAATGAAAAAGTAGAATATCCAGCTGTATTATTGTTGGGTTCCTAGAGTGAGTAAAATTATGATCTGAAAAGACTCTAGAATTCCTGTGCAAGTATACACATTCTGCAGCAAGTAATAAGTATTTGTCAATCCAAGGCCTGAACTAGCTTCCACTCTATCTATTTTGTATGAATCTTTTAATGGTTTCAAGGTAATAAAAATGATTGGGTTTTATAAGAATTATGCTGAAGCAAAGTAAATGACAGAACAACAAGTAAACAAATAGGCAGACAGATTAGAGGCAGGCGCTGGTTAGGTTTAGTAATTGTTTTAAAAGATGCTCTAGCAATATTATTGATCATGCAACTCTCGCAGTATTATTAGCGGATTCCTCCCGGAACTCCGAATCTTTTGGAATGTGTTTCAACCCCAATGAAGTACGACCGATCAAGCACTAGGCAACTGGCTATCCCTAGCTCAGTCACTGGCGTTCACCAATACACAATGATCGTAGTGTGATTAATCGCCACACACTCTCTAAATCATCCCTGAAACTAGAGAGAGGTATTCACACCGGCTGGCCAGGCGGGCATAAAATAAGAATAAGCACAACAATTAATCAAGATGCAATAATCAATAAATATTATTAGAGATGAAGTACGGCAACTACATATTCCTTAACCAACGCCTAAAGCTACTTAGTTCATAATAAGCATGGAAACACGAATTACAATCTGAGTAGGCGTGTCCATAGTCACAAGATAATAAAGAAAATAATAATCTCCTTAATCAGCTTGCGGCTGATGGTGTTCTTGGTAATCTCCAATCTCTCTATACTACTCGGCTTCCAAGGAAAGTTGGAATGAATTTGACTTGGGCGGCTATCTCCTTTTATAGAGGTGGTAGGAGGCTTGAATTAGGTCAACCTGGACACGTGTAGGGCTCTCCTTGCTCCTTTATCCCGAAAATAACTCAACAGAAGTCGGTTTACTAAATTGGATAACGAGTTGTGACGTGGCAGTTTTGCCTCTGGGTTTGCTCCAGAATAAAATCCGCTCCCTCAAGTCGCCCAGCAACAGATTCTGCACAAAATGATTTCCAAAGCTTCCATTCTTCCAAATGGGTTAAAACATGTAATATCTATCCACAACCAACCCTAATAAGCACAAAGGACACACAAAACCCTATATAAATGAGGCCTAAATAACTACCTTTTGGGCAGTTATCAATTATCCACCAAAACATCGATGTGAGGAAGTGGAAAATTATCTTTAGGACTTGCACGATTGAGATCCCCATAATCCACGCACATTCTAACTTTTCCATCCTTGAACTGGGACAATATTAGCAACCCATTTAGGGTACTTAGCTAATGCTAGTAAACCTGCGTCAAATTGTTTTTTAACCTCCTCTTTAACCTTGATCAACATTTCAGGTTTCATTTGATGAAGCTTTTGCCTTATGGGCTTACATTCGGCTTTAAGCGGCAACCGATGTGTTACAATTTATGTGTTCAAACCGGGCATATCTTGATAAGACCATGCAAATATATCTTTATAATCATGCAATAGAGCTATAAGATTTGAACGATCATGCTCTGTGGCCAAAATGTCGATTCATACTTCTTTTGGTTCATCAGATGTCCCTAAATTGATTACCTCCAACGACTCTTGGTAGGACATAGTTTCTTTCTCCTCTTGCTTTATCAACCTTAGCAATTCTGGTGACACATCACAATCGTCCTCCACGTTTTGCTCGAGATTATAAATTGGGACTCCAAAGTCAACTGTTCCCTCTCCATTGCCCCTGTTATCGACCCCGAGTCGTATTGGTGATAGATAGAGGATGATAAAAAATAAGCGAAAGACAAGAAACTAATAACACACTCGAAAGCAAAAAGAGTAAATAAAATGATTGTACTAAATAAAAGCAAAGTAATTGTTAGACATTGAGATTGCATCTACGGTAGAGAATATTGAAGAAACCATTATTACAAAGATATCTCATTAGCCTTAGGCATAGCCAATGGGTAGTTCATAGCAATTACTTTTCTATCTCCCTAGTGACTCTTGACATCTCTTTAATTTCCCAATTCTTCAACTCGAACTCTGGAGGACATTGACAAACCAGTTGTCAAGGCGCAGTTGTGCCTTCAGTGACAAAAGTGATCAAAATATCAGAAGCTTTGTTGTAGGATTGGTTATCATCATGAATCATTTCACCTCTCTTGAAAGCCTTAGATAGATGTGGTGTATTCATCTTTCCTTGCTTGATATCTCGCCCTTCGAGCCGTGCATTCCTCACTTCTTTCTTTTCTGCTTTGACCCTTTCCCATTCTAAGGCTGTTGGCTTGTATCCCAATCCAAATCTCTCCTTGCTTTTGGGAAGAAAGATCACATTGGGATCTCCTTGATTATTTCGTCTCAATCCTGTATGCACTTGAAAACCGCTTTTAAACATTGTTTTTGCAACCATTAGAGTTGTCTTGGATGGATAATAGTTTATATCCCAACCTTCAATTGGGAAGAGGGTGGCGTTGGCAATCTCAAAGGACCTGTATGAACACTCCACAGCTTCTTCTACCGCTTCTACATATGGAAATGACGCAGTCTTTGTTACAAACATATCCTCTTCTCCAAGAACAATGGCATGACCACTGTCCAGAACGAATTTCACCCTCTGATGAAGCGATGAAGGGATAGCTCATGCTGAATGAATCCATGGACGCCCAAGCAAACAACTGTTTGAAGAGTTTACATCCATCACTTGGAAGGTTACATTGAAAGCAGAGGGCCCAAATCGCAGAGGAATTTCTATGTCCCCAATCACCTCTCTTCGGGCTCCATCGAAATCCCTAACAACCATAGTACTTGCCTTCAAATACGAGGAATCCACAGGGAGCTTCATCAACGTAGATTTCGGCATTATGTTTAGGGATGAGCCATTGTCAACCAAAACTTTAGCCACAAGGTGATCCTTACATCTCATAGAAATATGTAATACTTTAGTGTGCCCCGTACCTTCAGGAGGGATCTCGTCATCTGTGAAAGTGATACAGTTGACAGCAGTTATGTTTCCCACAATTTCACCGAATGCATTTGCAGAAATGTTGTGGCCTACATGGGCTTGATTTAGGATATCAAGCAAAACTTTGCTGTGTGGCTCAGAGTGTAAGAAAAGTGATAGGATTGAGATATGAGTTGGGGTGCGATGCAACTGCTCTATCACTTTATACTCTCTTTGTTTGATTAATTTCAAGAATTCACGTGCCTCTTCTTCTGATACTGGTTCTTGGCTTATCTTTTTTCCTGTTATGGTTGCTTTTTTAGTAAAAGCTTTATCCAGGTCATTCAAATCGTCTTCATTTTCAACCTCCACAGCTTTACCCTTACGTTGAACTTCATCTTCCTTCGACATACCCTTCAAATTGTTCGGTGTGTAACATCGACGGCTTCGAGCCATCCCTCCAACTGCTGAAATATCAAGTGTCGAGGTACCACTATCTGTGATGAATTGACATTCATATTTCCATGGTACAACTCGATTATCCTTATAAGCGAAAGGACCGGGCACTTCTACGATCATTGGTTTAGGCACCTGAGTGTGAGAAGTGGTACTCGATTGCTCCTCATAATGGATGATTAATGGTTTTGGGAGAGATGATGTCCCTCCTAGCATCTCTTCAGAAGATGACGTGTGAGAAATTACGCCAACATTCTTCTCATCCATATCTTTTTGACTTACGATCAATAGCTTGGAATCCATCAACCTTTGCACTTGTTGTTTAAAATCATCACATTCTTCTATGGAATGTCCGACCATTCCTGCATGGAACACACATCTTTTCTCATCATCAAATTCTGATTCATCTATGTAGCTTTGCTCAATTCCTATTGAGAGATATCCAGCGTTATAGAGAACTTGAAATAGAGTCTTCATTGGTGTACTCAAATCGTAAACCTTATCCTTGTAGCGTTCTGCAGGTACTTCAAGTGCATTCACAATAGAATTTTCATGAGTTGGGAGAGGATTCTGATTAACATTAGGCTCTTCCCCTGTCTTTTTGAATTTCAACCATCCAACTTTGACTAGACTCTGTACTTTAGCCTTCAACGGATAACAATTTCCTGTAGAGTGCCCAATTGACCCTGCATGATACTCGCAATGTGTATTACGATCGTACCATTTAGGATATGGTGGTTGTAGTGGCTCTTGAGGCACAAGCGCAACCTACTGGTTCTTTAACAATTGAGGCAAAAGCTTAGTGTATGTCATGGGGATGGGGTCAAAACGTGTTTGCTTCTAATTACTCTTGCCACCTTGCTGATTTGGCTGACTTTATGAACTTTGTCCTTCGTGTTGAGGACTAGGGGAGTAACTAGTCTGCCCAAGAATTGGTGATGACATATGGATCGCAACTCTTTGCCCTGAGCTGACCTCATGAACCTCTCCTTCTTTCTTCTTTAGCGTCATCATTTTCCTTGCGTTTGCCTCAGATTCTGCATCAGTGATACTTCCATTCTTGACTCCATACTTTATTCTTTCCCTAATCATTATGATATCAGAAAAATTAGTTGAAGCAATTCTGTCATAATACGACGCTCGTAAAGTATTTATGAACATAGCTGTCATTTCACGGTCTGTCAAAGGAGGTTGCACCTGTGCTACCATTTCCCTCCATCGCTGAGCGTACTCTTTGAAGGTTTCAACATTCTTCTTTTCCATGCACTAGAGATCTAAATGATCCGGAGCCATGTCAATGTTGCACTTATATTGTTTCAAAAAGGCATATGCTAAATCCTTCCAGTTGTGCACCTCAGAGCTGTCCAAGTGCATATACCAATGGGATGTCGGGCTTGTCAGACTGCCTTGAAAACAGTGAATCAACAGTTTATCATTGTAGGCGTGGGCCGACATCTTTCGACAATACATGACAAGATGACTCTGTGGACATGTAATCCCTGAAGGAATTGAATCCTCAGTGGAAGTGGTTTTCATCGAGCGTGTTTAATTTCAATTAAACAGAATAACGGTACTTGGGCAGACAGAAACGATTTTTAAAAGTTGCTGATTAAGCATGCTATTTCCATATGTAAAACTATTTTAGATTTGAGTATACTTACGTGAATTGATGTAAAATCAGCAAGAAGCTCCGATTCACGATCCCAACAAAGTCCTAGACACCACCAATAGTGAGCACCCGCTATCCTCTTGGATTGCTGAGACTTTGGCTTGTGGGAACCAAACTTAGTTATCTTGGAAAGGGAAAAATCACAACAAATGGGCTACTATATTTTTGGTGAGAGAAGCTTTTTTTTTTTTTTTTTTTTTGAGAGAATGAGAGGGAGGCAACCCTAATTGATACGTGGGGAATGGGAGGTTAACTCCCTACACGATCTCCACCGTTGATCATAATCAACATGATCCAGGCCTTCAATCAATTAAATAATAATAATTTAATTAATTAATTATAATTAATTTAATTAAATCAATTATAATATAAATTTTTTAATTCAATTTAAATCATATTCAATTGAATTAAATTGGTCATTCAATTAATTCTCAATTAATTGATCCACACACTAATTAAACATCAAATATTTAATTAATTTTACAATCGAATCATATTCAAGTGTATCTCTCTCATTTATTTATTTTTTTTAGACAATGTATCTCTCTCATTTAACCTATAGTTTTCTATGCATCAAATATACATTAATCATTAACTATAGTGTTAATTTGATTAAATCACATTTAACCAAATTAAATTAAATTAATTAATTCTCCAATTAATTAATTTATGAATTAATCAAATATCACATATTTAATTAAATTCATAATTCTCTCCTAAATTAATTTTGAATCATATCCAAAATTAATTATAAAGTTTAATTCTCTAATTAAAATTTATACTATATCGTATCTCCATACATTATATTAATTCCCTTAATATTCAACACTATTTAATCTCAGTACCTGTTACGAGCTAGCAAGTGAACCTAATGGACCTACATATCAGAAGCTCCAACGATACGAGATTAACTAGCTAAACTCATTAATCGAGTTAATCAACATTCGTTAATTGTGGGTCACTCCACTAAAGACCCACATCTGCACTCTTCTCACTGTAGAATATTTATGTGTCCACGGATATCGACCAATACAGTAAATCATCATTCACGAGTGTTCGTAACGCCAATTGGGTCAAATTACCATTTTACCCCTGGATTGCCTTTGGATCCTTAAGTACCACTGATCCCTCTAATGAACAACTTGTTTAGGGTCCAACCACTAAACAGAAATTCCTCTCAGGCCAGGAGAGGATAACGCGCTTTTGTTCAAGCCCCAGAATCAACCTTTAAGGGAACACACATCTACTTACCCCAATAGGGGAAGGAGTGAATTCCATCTTGTACTGTTATGTTCTCATTCCTCACTCGGTCTTGCCCCTGAAATGGTAGGATTATTGAGTCGGCGAACAGGCCACTCTCACTCATACAAATCTAAGGAGAATCCCTCCTGAAAGGGGTTCATAACAGACTTAGGATTGAGATTGAGTTACCTAGGTCACCCTATTGAAATAGAAACCTAAACTAGTTAACGGTGTTACATCTAGTGGTTACTATTTCGTGATCCGGTCTTATGCAAACTCATTACATATGATACCCCCACTTACATGTCTTCTATATGGATTCTTTGGATCAATGCATCTGTATCGAATACACAGTGGGTCGTATCACATAGTGTCGCCAGGATAAGGTACCCAACCTTATCCCTATACTATAGAACATTTAGGTTGTTACTTGAACACCGATCCCCGTATGTCCCCACATACTAGTCCAAGTTTCATTTAAACAACCATGGATCTTAGTTTATTGGATTTAGAGTTTATTAATGCAAACTCGATTATTCAATAACTAAATTACTGAATCACTCCAATAACGCTTTATTGAGATCAATTAATTTGCTTCATTTACTATCTACGAGTTTTAGGGCATAAAACCCAACAACTCCCACTTGAACTAAAACTCTAGTGGGCAATGTACATCATTAATCATAATTAATTGAACAATCATTGAAGTAGGAATAATAGATTGTATTAATACTGTATAATACATGAAAAGTACAAATACAGGTAAATACAATAAACTAGGGCATTCACAACAATACCCATTACATTTCTCCCACTTGCCCTAGATTATTCTATGTACATATCTAGCATACTTAGACTTTCTAGATGACCCTCGAACACTTTAGTCGTGAGAGCCTTCGTAAATGGATCAGCAATGTTGTGCTCCGAAGCAATCTTTGTGACGATCACGTCCCCTCGTTGCACGATCTCTGTGATGAGATGATATTTGTGCTTTATGTGTTTGCCTCTCTTTTGACTGCAAGGTTCTTTAGAATTTGCCACAGCACCACTGTTATCACAATAAAGGGTAATTGGCAAGTTCATATTTGGAACAACTTCCAAATCCATCAAGAACTTCCTAAGTCATACTGCCTCCTTAGCTACTTCATAAGCAGCAACATATTCGGCCTCCATGGTGGAGTCTGCAATGCATCCTTGTTTGATGCTACGTCCTACTACAGCTCCCCCGTTGAGGGTAAACACTGACTTTGATGTGGATTTCCTAGAATCCTTATCAGTCTGAAAGTCAGAGTCCGTGTATCCTGTAAGGATCAAATACTTAGCATCATACACAAGCTGATAGTCCCTCATTCTCCTAAGATACTTGAGGATGTTTTTCACTGCAGTCCAGTGGTCTAACCCTGAATTAGACTGGTATCTGCTAACTATCCCAACTGCATAGCATATGTCAAGCCTAGTACACAACATGACATACATAAAGCTGCCCACAGCTGAAGCATAAGGGATTCGTCTCATATCCTCAATTTCTTGAGGTGTCTTAGGACACTGTTCCTTAGACAAATGAACTCCATGCCTTAAGGGTAGTAAACCCCTCTTGGAATTCTGCATCTTATATCTCGACAACATCTTGTCTATATATGATGCTTGAGACAGGGCTAACGTTCTGTTCTTACGATTCCTGATTATTTGAATTCCTAGAACATACTGAGCTTCACCCAAATCTTTCATTTGAAACTCAGTCGATGGCCAGGTTTTAATGTCAGTTAGATATCCTACATCATTCCCAATGAGTAGAATATCATCTACATACAACACTAGAAAAGCTACTGAACTGCCGATAATCCTTTTGTAAACACAAGACTCATCAATGTTCTGGTCAAAACCATAAGATTTGATAGCAGTATCAAACCTTATATTCCAAGATCTGGAAGCTTACTTCAACCCATAAATGGATCGTTTAAGCTTGTAAACTTTTTGCTCCTGACCTCGAGCAATGAACCCCTCTGGTTGAGACATAAAGATATTCTCATCAAGATTGCCATTCAGAAAAGCAGTCTTGACATCCATTTGCCAAATTTCATAATCATAAAATGTGGCAATGGACAAGAGAATTCTTATCGTCTTTAACATGGCAACTAGAGAGAATGTTTCTTCATAGTCCACCCCTTCCTTTTGGGTATAACCCTTTGCCACAAGTTAAGCTTTGAAAGTCTGTACTTTCCCAGCTACGTCTCGTTTTCTTTTGTAGATTCATTTGCACCATATGGGTTTAACTCCTTCAGGTTGGTCTACAAGATCCCAAACTTGATTGAAGTACATAGACTCCATCTCTAGGTCCATAGCTTTGACCCACTGGTCTTTGTCCACATCATTCATTGCCTATCTAAAGGTCAATGGATCCTCAACACCATCATCTGGTATGGCAGCTGGAGTTTCTATTAAACCCAGATAGCGTTCATGTTAAATAACAACCCTCCCACTACGTCGAGGCATTCTCAACTGTTGAGAAGGATGGGCTTGACTAGATGTATTGGGTTCATCAACAATCCTTGTTGAAGGTCCAACCTCATCAACAACTCTTGGTGATGAATTTGTAGCTTCACCAGAAATTTCACTTAACACTATCTTACTGCGTGGCTTATGTTCTCGAACGTGATCTTCTTCCAAGAAATTAGCATTTGTCGATACAAATACTTTATTTTCTTGTGGATCGAAGAAGTATCCACCTCTTGTTTCTTTTGGATAGCCTACGAATAGGCATAATTTTGAACGTGAATCCAATTTCTTTAGGTTTGCCACTAGCACATGTGCAGGACAACCCCAAATTCTGAAATGACGTAAACTGTAGGGATTGAATCCCAAGCGGAAGCGGTTTTCACTGTTCGTGAATTAATTTCAATTAAAGAAAACCAATACGTTGGGCAAATAAAATTCAGAAACGATTTCTATTAAATTGCGGATTAAGCATGCTGGAAATAAATCTAAAACCCCTTTTAGATGTCGGAAACGTACTTGAATTTGGAGGCAAACTGTACTATGCTCCCAAATGATGTTCTTGATCTTCCAACGGACACCACCACTCAAATTCACCCGCTATCCTCTTGGAATTTCTTGAGATATCGATTGTGGGATCGATCTTGGTCTTGGAAGGGAAAAATACAGCAAGAAGATGCTGATTTTTGGTTGAGAGATAGAGAGAACTCAGAGAGAATTTTTCTCTGTACTTTTCGTGAGAAGGGATGGAATGGGCGATCAGTTGGGTAGCCCCTCTCCACTTCACGATAAGTGGGGAGGGAGATAAAACCCTACATGAGCTCAACCATTGGATCTAATCCAAATGATCTGGACCGTTTAATTATTATCAAATAATAATTAATAAATTAAATAATTAATAATTATTTAAATAATAATAATTAATTATCTAACTAATTATAATTAGTTTAATTAAACCAATTTTAATTAACTCAATTATAACATATAGGTTTAATTCAATTAAATTATATTCAATAGAATTAAATAGCCCATTCAATTAATTTAAATTAATTGATCCCACATTAATTAAATATCAAATATTTAATTAATTTTATAATTGAATCATATTCAATTTTATCTCTCTCATTTAACCTATAGTTTTAATGTGCATTAAAATGTACATTAATCTTAACTATAGTATTAATTTGATTAAATCATATTTAACCAAATTCATGAATTAATCAAATATATATTTAATTAAATTCATAATTTTCTCATTAATTAATTTTGAATCATATCCAAAATTAATTTTATTATAAAGTTTAATTCATTAATTAAACTTATACTATAATGTATCGTCATACATTATATTAATTGCATCAAAATACAATTAACTTAAATTCCCTTTAATAATCAAGACTATATTATCTCAGAACCCGTTATGAGCTAGGAGGTGGACCTAATGGACCTACAGATCAGAAGCTCCAACGATACGAGATTGATCAGCTAAACTCATTAACTGAGTCAATCAACATTCGTTAACTGTGGGTCACTCCACTAAAAACCCACAACTGCACTCTTCTCACTGTATAATATTTTTGTGTCCATGAATATCGACCAATGCAGTAAGTCAATTCTTCACGTGTGTTCGTAACACCAGCTGGGTCAAATTACCGTTTTACCCTAGGTTACCTATGGTTCCTTAAGTACCACTGATCCCTCTAATGAACAAGTTGTTTAGGGTCCAACCACTAAACAGGAGTTCCTCTCGGGCCAGGAGAGGACGGCGCGCCTTTGTTCAAGCTTCGGAATCAGCCCTTAAGGGAACACACATCTACTTTCCCCAATAGGGGAAGGAGTGAATTCCATCTTGTATTGTCATGTCCCCAGCCCCCCACTCGGTCTTGTCCCCAAGAAGGTAGGCTTATTGAGTCGGCGTGCAGACCACTCTCACCCGTACTAATCAAAGGACAATCCTTCGTGAGAAGGAGTTCATGACACACTCAGGATTAAGACTGAAGTTACCTAGGTCATCCTATTGAAACAGTAACCTAACTAGTTAACGGTGTTACATCTAGTGGTTTACTATTTCGTGGTCCGGTCTTATGCAAACTCATTGCATAGGATACCCCCGCTCGCATGTCTCCTACATGGACGTCTTGGATCAATACATCTGTATCGAATACAAAGCGGGTCGTATCACATAGTGTTACCAGGATAAGGTACCCAGCCTTATCCCTGTACTATAGACCTTTTAGGTTGTTACTTGAACACCAATCCCCGTATGTCCCCACATACTAGTTCAAGTTACATGTAAACAACCTTGGATCTTAGTTTATTGGATTTGGGTCATATTGGATTTGGGTCATATTGTGCAATTCTAGACTTAATATGACAATAACACTTTATTGTATAAACCTCAATAACACTTTATTGATACAAGTGTATAATTCGTTAATCATTCACTATCTACGAGTTTTAGGACATAAAACTCAACAGTGAACTAGCTTTACGCCCTCTCCAGAGCTCAAATGGTGTTTCAGAAACACTCTTTGAGGGAACTACATTCAAAATATACACTGCACTCTCTACTGCATAACCCCAAAAAAAACTAGGCAGTTGAGCATAACTCATCATAGATCGAACCATGTCCAACAAGGTTCTGTTTCTCTTTTCTGACACACCGTTTTGCTGAGGTGTACCAGGTGCTAAGAGTTGGGACGAGATTCTATGTTCCATCAAATAGTTCTGGAATTCTAAGTCCATATACTCTCCACCTCGATCAGATTGAAGTGTTTTAATGGTTTTTCCTAACAAGTTCTCAACTTCAGTCTTATACTCCTTGAACTTTTCAAGGGCTTCAGACTTATGACTCATTAGGTATAAATAACCATACCTTGAATAATCATCTATGAAAGAGATGAAATATTCATACCCTTCTCAAGCTTTTACATTCATTGGACCACAGAGATCCGTATGTACGAGCTCTAAGGGCTCCTTGGCACGATAACCTTTTCCAGTAAAAGGTCGTTTAGTCATTTTACCTTCGAGACATGACTCACACGGAGGTAAAGTACCATCTTCTAACTGGCTTAGAAGTCCGTTCTTAACCAATCTTGCAATCCTATTGAGATTTATGTGGCCAAGTCTCAAGTGCCAAAGATAGGTACTTTGAGAAACCTTTTGCCTTTTAGGTTGAGTCTCAGCTATTTTAAACATCTCATTATTCAAAATAGCCCTAGACTCTATTGGTCTTAAAACATATAAATTGTTCTCCATTTTGGTAGAACAGATATCAGCACCCCTTTTAGTAATGAAAGCTTCATTTACAGAAATGGACACTGAGGGCCCATTTGATAACGTTCTCGTTTCTTGTTTCCGTTTCTTCATTTTTAATAAAGAAAAATAGAATTTCATGACCCTAACACCTATACATTCAATAATAATAAACCTATATTCTTATTTATGTTTGGAAAAAATTGTAAACAAGAACAATAAAGGAGAAACTAGTTTTAGTTGTTCCCAAAAGTTCTATACAAATTTTTTGAGTGTTTCTAAAAAATGAGAAACAAGAAACATACATAGTTATTAAATGCTTAGATTTCTTAATAAAATTGGAAACAAGAAACAAGAAACGAGAACGTTACCAAACAGACCCTGAATATCCTTGTTCAAGCAAACAAGAAATAGAAATCAAATTTCTTTTTATTTTGGGAACTATATATACATTATCTAATAACATATAGCGTTCCCTGGAAAAGAACATTTTACTATATTCTACTACTTTAGCTAAAATGAACTCCCCGGTCCCAACTTTGAGAGTCATTTCCCCAGCATCTAATTGTTGCCAGGAGCTCATTCCCTCAAAGGAAGAGCACACGTGATGAGTGGCACTTGAATCAAGGATCCAGGATGTATCATCATTTTCCACTATACACGTTTCAATGACCAATAAATCACATTTATTTTCATTGAGTTTTGCTAAGCAGTCTATGCCATATTCATCATGAACAATTTCAGATGAATTAGACATGTGGGCCTGAGGACAATCCTCAGTTAAGACCAATTCCATGCAATTAGTGTCTAAGTGCAATTTCTTAGTTGTATTAGATCACAAGTTTTATAATTGACGTTATTTAAGGCATTCACATAACGATTCATGCTGAACACAAACAAATGAATTTAATTAGTTTTGTTGCATTAACCCATTACATAAAATAACAATATTTTTATCTAATCAATTTAGCAAAAGTAATGATCGACTCATAGAATAAACATTTATTTTTGCAACGATACTTCAAAGGTTTAGAGCAACAACTACCATAAGGCAGTCAACTACTCCTCCCCTGAATTGAGACAGCCTCAGCCAATCCCTATTACCAGAATAACTCATATTCCAATAGTTATTAGCTACCGTTATTCGATCAGGAAACAATTTCCTGTAAGTGTGACCCTCCTTTTTCAGATCCCAAAGGTCGGTCCCAACAATGCTACCATAGGGAAAGTCAAAGTTGGAAATGGACCTAAGTCACCCTATCCATTTCTGGAGTTTGCGTTGTTCCAACTCCCATGATCAAGCCCTCCGTAGGGTGATCGCTCCCAGGGCGGCTCGCAGGCAGATCATGGAAATCTCACTGTGCAACCTAATGGAGGAGACCGAAGGATACGTTGACACGTGTCCTGCTCCCACTTACTATAAAATACTCCCTCATTCACCTTGATATTGATCCATGCAAACACCATCTGTAGGGGCTCACTCCCAAGGTGACTCGAAGCCAAGCATGCACCTCACGTTGTGAACTCTCGAGGACGTGAGAGCAAAACTTGATTAATGAAAATATTGTTTTGTCATATTTCCTCCCACTAAGTATTTTTATAATTTTAGGGTCTATTACTTAGGTAAATTCCTGCTAAGTGAATCTATCTAAGTCTATGCCTTTATATAACTCTTATATATAGGTCTTTACTCTAATGTTTAGGTGAATTAAACCCTTTTAATTACCTAGTAACATTGCATGCTAACATTAGACTATGATTAATTCAACTCAAGCTCCAGATCTGTTCCCAGGTAGGAGGTGTTCTGTAACCGTCAACTTAAATACCCCCAGCCTAGACAGAACTTCACCGGGAGAGTTCCCTTATAACCATAGTAATGTTTTTCCTACTTAGTTCATTAAAACTAGTTTAATTCTAAGTACGAAAAATAATTCTAATCCTATTAGAATTAAGGTGAGCTTAGGTCTAATTAATTTTAAACATTTTAAAATTAATTCATTTTAATCTAAGGTCCTATGTTTGCATGCAACTCTTTGTTATAGGTTGACGGTTTCTACTTATTTTTATAACTTTTCCAAGTTTTAATGATTAGTCCTATAACATGATCCTATGATGTTTCCTAATAACAATCTAATTCAAGTTATTCTTAAACACCATATTGTTCATGACGCCAATAAAATATAACGAATATATTAATCTAAAGTGGTGTCATGCTTCATGCAATTTCAATTTCCATTTAATTAATATCGATTATACTAATTAAACATTCACGAAATTAAATTACGTGAATATTGACATTAATTTAATATAACTCTTATATTATTTTAATTAATGTCATGCTCAATGCTTTTCCATTTTCATTTAATTAATATAACACTTTATATTAAATCCATAAATAAAAACAAGCATTGATATTATTATTTTCATCCATAATATAACTAATTATATTAGAATCACCCAAACCAAACCAACTCTTCAGTGAATCGAACCACTAGACATTGAACCGGATGAATAACTAACCCACGATCTGCTGAACCATCCACATCGCACGAAACGCTCAACGCATGCGAAAATTAAGAAATTACCGTCAGCATCGAGACGCTGAAGGCGACGTCTCGACGCTGGCCCGAAATTTTCCAGATCTGTTCTTGAGCGTCGAGACGCCGTTGAGCAGCGTCTCGATGCTACGCCTTTGGACAACCTCTGTTTTTTGTTTCCAGCAGCCGTAAACCTCCAATTTCAACCCCGATTCAAGCACCGATTCCAAAATTGAAATCCTAATTCTAGACCGGACTTACAAGACTCGATTTACAATAATTTTCCCCAAAAGCATGGGCCCTTAAATGATCAAATCATATGAAATTGTAAATCTAAAGCCAAAACACCTAAACAGTCTTTAAGCAAACCATAAACATCCAATATGCAAATCGATCCCACCAAAAACCTCAACGCAAATTCTAAAATTGAAATCAAAATCACGAAATGGCTCTGATACCATTTGAAGGAATTGAATCCTCAGCGGAAGCGGTTTTCATCGAGCGTAATTTAATTTCAATTAAACAGAATACCGGTACGTTGGGCAAACAGAAACGATTTCTAAAAGTTGCAGATTAAGCATGTTATTTCCATATCTAAAACTATTTTAGATTTGAGTATACTTACGTGAATTGATGTAAAATCAACACGAAGCTCCGATTCACGATCTCGGCAAAGTCTTAGACACGACCAATAATGAGCACCCGCTATCCTCTTGGATTGCTGAGACTTTGGCTTGTGGGAACCAAACTAGTTATCTTGGAAATGGAAAAATCACAGCAAAGGGGCTGTTGTATTTTTTGTGAGAGAAGTTTTTTTTTTTGGAGAGAAAATCAATTCTCTGTGTTTTTCGTAATCCAGAGAATGAGAAGGAGGCAACCCTAACTCATACGTGGGGAATGGGAGGTTAACTCCCTACACGATCTCCACCGTTGATCATAATCAACATGATCCAGACCGTCAGTCAATTAAATAATAATAATTTAATTAATTAATTATAATTAATTTAATTATAATTAATTTAATTAAATCAATTATAATATAAAGTTTTTAATTCAATTTAAATCATATTCAATTGAATTAAATTGGCTATTCAATTAATTCTCAACTAATTGATCCCCACACTAATTAAATATCAAATATTTAATTAAATTTACAATTGAATCATATTCAAGTGTATCTCTCTCATTTAACCTATAGTTTTATATGCATCAAATATACATTAATCATTAACTATAGTATTAATTTGATTAAATCACATTTAACCATAATAAATTAAATTAATTTATGAATTAATCAAATATCACATATTTAATTAAATTCATAATTCTCTCATAAATTAATTTTGAATCATATCCAAAATTAATTATAAAGTTTAATTCTCTAATTAAACTTTATACTATAACGCCATACATTATATTAATTCCCTTAATATTCAAGACTATTTAATCTCAGTACCCATTACGAGCTAGCAGGTGGACCTAATGGACGTACAGATCAGAAGCTCCGACGATACGAGATTAACTAGTTAAACTCATTAACCGAGTTAATCAACATTTGTTAATTGTGGGTTACTCAACTAAAGACCCACAGTTGCACTCTTCTCACTGTAGAATATTTTTGTGTCCACGGGTATCGACCAATACAGTAAGTCAATCCTTCACGAGTGCCGTAACGCCAGTTGGCTCAAATTGTCGTTTTACCCCTAGGTTACCTCTGGATCCTTAAGTACCACTGATCCCTCTAATGAACAACCTATTTTGGGTCCAACCACTAAACAGAAATTCCTCTCGGACCAGGAGAGGACAACGCGCTTTTGTTCAAGCCCCGGAATCAACCCTTAAGGGAACACACATCTACTTACCCCAATAGGGGAAGGAGTGAATTCCATCTTGTACTGTTATGTTCCCTGCCCCCACTCGGTCTTGCCCCTGAAATGGTAGGATTATTGAGTCGGCGAACAGACCACTCTCACCCATACAAATCTAAGGACAATCCCTCCTAAAAGGGGTTCATAACAGACTCAGGATTGAGATTGAGTTACCTAGGTCATTCTATTGAAATAGAAACTTAAACTAGTTAACAGTGTTACATCTAGTGGTTACTATTTCGTGGTTCGGTCTTATGCAAACTCATTGGATAGGATACCCCCACTTACATGTCTTCTATATGGATGCTTTGGATCAATGCATCTGTATCGAATACACAATGGATCGTATCACATAGTGTCGCCAGGATAAGGTACCCAGCCTTATCCCTATACTATAGACCTTTTAGGTTGTTACTTGAACACCGATCCCTGTATGTCCGCACATACTAGTCCAAGTTTCATTTAAACAACCTTGGATCTTAGTTTATTGGATTTAGGGTTTATTAACTTCGATTGTTCTTTTTCTACCAAGGCTTCAGGCTCCTTGGTCTTTTCTACTTTTTCTTCTTTATTCTTTGAAATATTTGTGGTATTGTCTGACTTCTTTTCACAAATCTTTTCTCGAGCTTCAACTGGGATCTCTGCTTCTGAACTTACTGGATACTTTGGTCCATCGAATTCTAATCCGCTTCTTAGGGTCACTGCCTTGCATTGTTCCTTGCCTTCTCTGTGTGGGGTCTCAGTTTTGTTAGGCAAGGTCTCTTGAGGTCTATTCTTAATCTCCTGAGCAATTTGTCCAAGCTGAACTTCTAAATTCCTTACTGCAGCATCATTCCTTGCCATGTACTCCTTCATAAGAGTCTCTAGATTGGACTCTTGACTCTGCACTGGAACTTGTTGGAAGTTTTTCTACGGTTGTTGTTGTGTAGGTTGCTTTCCAAACTGATGATTATTGGAATTACTCGATTCGGCTTGTCCTCCCCAAGAAAAATTCGGATGTTGTCTCCATCCTGGGTTGAATGTGGCCGAATAAGGATTCCATCTATTTTGGTTCTGATTTCCTTGTGGACCTACATAAAAAACAGAATCAGGGTTTAGTGGACAACTATCAGCGATGTGTTCCTCACCACATATCTCACAACAGAGAGAAGAAACAGCGTTTGCAGGGGCTATGTTGGCTTGGTTGTTCATGGACATGCCCATCATCATGCTATGAATGGCTTTGATCTGGGCTGGCATCGTGGAGTTAGCCTCTTTTTCTACTGCTTTCACTGGATTTTTCAAAATGGTTGTTGGTTCATTTTCTCCCCAATGTCGATTGTTGGTGGCTATGATACCTAGAATAGCATGCGCCTCATTAGCAGACTTCTTCAGAAAAGATTCGTTTGCAGATGCGTTTACTAGTGCCTTTGAAGCTTGATCTAACCCACTGTAAAAATGCTCCAAAATAATGCATGCAGGCAGTCCATGGTGTGGACACTTTCGAACCAGCCTTTGGAATCTTTCCCAAGCTGCATCCAAAGGTTCATTGTAAGATTGTATGAAAGCGATGATTTCTGCTATGTACTTGGCATTCTTATTGGAGGGAAAAAACTTCTCCAAAAATTTCTCCGCCAAATCATTCCAAGAGGTGATGAAGTTTGGAGGAAATGAATCCAACCAGGCTTTAGCATCTCCCTGTAAAGAAAACGGAAAAAGTTTTAGCTTTAGAGTATCTTCTGGCACTCCTGTTACTTTAAAAGAATTGCAAACTCTCAAGAATAATTTAATATGCTTGTGTGGATCCTCATTTGAAAGTCCTGAGAATTGGCCCATCGTGTTTAACATCTGGAACATCACTGGTTTAAGCTCAAATTGTGGAGCATCAATCGGTGGCTCCAAGATTCCTGGATTCAATGTCTGGAAAACTGGTAAAGCGTAGTCCCTTATTGCTCAGTTTCGATCTTCAGCAATGTAGATCGGGTTTTCTTGTTGTGGCACCGGTGGAACTGGAGGAACAGAAGGAATTCTCCCGCCATTTTGCTCCCTTCCACGAACTTGTGGATCAACTTGAGGATCGACTCCAGGAGGATCCATTGGAAACTCTTGAATGTAAGATGCTTCCTCTAGAAATTCCCGTGCGCTCAACTCTTGTTGTTCCTTCTTCTTTCGTCTCTGTTCCTTCCTTCGACGATGAAAGGTTCTTTCTATCTCTGGATCAATGTCAAGGACCCCTTGCTCATGCACTAACTCCAACCTGCCAAAGCAAAACAGATGCAAACCGAAGTCAAATTCCCTTTGAGACAGAAATGCGGTCGCAATCTGATTGCAATTTCAAAAACAATCTGGTTTCACTTTTGGTCCCCTGCAACGGCGCCAAAAACTTGGTGCGTGTGTGAACTGAATGGATGGATGTGAGATAAGATGATAAAATAAATAATAAATAATAATTCAGCCAACACTTAAGTGCAAGTATACACTGTCGCACGTAGTAATAAAAACCTCAGAAGTATTCCAAGGGTATCGATCCCACGAGGACTAAATTGGAAATTCAGATTTGATGAAGAAACTGCTCAAATGATTGCTCTTAAAAAAAAGTAACCAAAGAAAATAAGTTGATTGATTGGGTTTTTGAAAAGATAAACAAGCAAGTAGATAATAGAAAATAAAAAATAATAAACAAACGAGGTGTTCAACATGGATTCATCCCTAAGGTAACAACCATACTCATGTAATATCTAACTTAAGAGTATTTAATGCACTGGGTCAGACTTAACTTCCATTTGGCCCTTGTTTCCAAAAACCGTTAGAAGGCTAAGCGAGTACCGTTATGCCCATTTCTGGGACTCGACTCCGACATAGATAATTCACGAATGCAACCTATAACCCTATAGTTGATATAGGGTGCCTTAGGCAGCTTTCCCTATACCGCCGAACAATCTCTTTCGAGCTTTTTCTCCTATATCACCTTTATGAGAATTGATATCGTTTGTCCCTTTCAAGATCAAACTCACATAGCATGCAAAGTCTAAGTGATCAAATTAAACTCAGCAAGATTAGAGTGATAATCAATAAAGAATGACATGCACTAAACCCTACTTAAGCAAATAAAACACTTTCAAGCCATTAAACCCTAAGGGAATTCACCACATCGAACCCCTCAACGGGATATAGCTACTCATGATGGGATAAAAAGCAAATGAACACATTTTCATTGAAATAATGATGTAAAGAATACAGAATAATGAAAAGATTCAAGAGCTGGAAATAGAGGAGATAGCTAAATATTATGGGTTTTTTGTTTACACAATCCTTCTAGAGTTCGCTAAGACACTCCACTCTCTCACTTTTACAAGATGGGAATGGGTGAAACTCTCTACAAACCACAAGGTTTGATGTCTAACTCTCTCTCGGGTTAGATTTTGGTCATCCAAGAAGGACCTCGGGCATCCCTACTCATTGGCGTCGAGCCAAGGTTCTGTCACCACCCTTTTCTTCCAAGTGAGTTCTACTTTGATTTAACTTCGAATCTCGAGCTTGTATAGTGTAGAAATTGGTTGAGGAGCTGCGAAATAGGTGCTGGAAGGTTGCCCTGTCAGTTTCGGGGTCAAAACAACCTGTTAGGTGCAAAGAAGACTAGTCAACAACGACCCGCGTGCGACTCGGAACGGCCTCTGTTTTTCCAGAAATGCGGTCGCATTTCATTTTTGCCTTCTGGGGAATTCCATCTTTTCCTCTGTTTTTCTGCACAACAGCAAACTAAGTCAAATTCTCTTAAAATCAAGTCTTTTTAAGCACAAATGAGTTAAATTCAACAAAAGTAATTCTCAACACCCTAACTTATCAAACTAAGCATATTTTGAGCTCGGGAACAGTAAATTGACCTAAACACTCAATATTTGACCAAGAAATGAGCTAAATATAAGGGTAAAATAGGTATATTTTTTACCCTTATCAATCAAACACAATTGTTTTGCATCAATGTCTCCATAAACATCAGCACCCTCTATCGCACGCAACTTTTCTTCCAGGAATTCCAATCTTCCTTTACCACCGACATCAGATGCCTTCTTGAGGGTCTCTATGCCTGGAGTGGATACCAGGTCATTCACATGGTTTGCCTGCTGCGAAACTCGATTAGGATCTTGCACGGGGAATGACGAAGGATACGCCATTCCCCCCAAATGCGAACCCAAGAACATTTGAGGCGTAAACCCGGGAGGGTAAGGAGGAGTGTCGTATGACGCTTGGTTCTGACTTATTTTAGCCTGTGATGATGTTCCGGCCACAGACTTTTCTTTTCTTTCAGTGAGAATTTCCAAAATCTTTGCCATCTGCTCTTTCAGTTCTTTCACATCTCGTTGGACTGCCTGGACCTGATCATTGACTTGATCATCCATGAATCTCGCTTTCCTTCTTGTCTAGTATGAGTGATGGGGAGGTGTACTTCGATATATTTTGCAAACTTGAACCTTTTCTTTATAAAAGAAGGAAATAAAAAGATTTGATTAGTCATATGTCTTTTATTATTATCTCTTGAATATTAATGTGAGGTGCATGAATGCAAAGATGTAATAGCAACAAACATCCACTTCATTAATAATGCCAAATATTACAACAAACTGGTGCAAATGCTCAAATAATTAAAAAAAGGACAAACTAAAGACTCTAATGGTAGCACCCAAAGCGCCTGAGATCTCGCCCTATCACCCCTAAGAATGTGATTAAATCTTCACCACCAGGCTGTGTGGGTGTGATACGTTGTCGGAGAGTCATGACTCGTTCGACAAACCGATCTGCCATCCTTGCCATCAATATCAACTTCTCAACTCCTCGTTCAATCTGCCCTCTTACGCCATCATAGTGACGCCTTAGGATCCTGTGTATCTCTCCATATTGCAAAGTCTCTGGACATCTTTCGATACTCTTCCTTCAGCTGCGTGTGCTCATTTGTTATCACTTCACTGGCATCTCGAAATATTCCCAACTGGTGCTCAAAGTTTACTAGGGCTTCCTGGAGAACTCCATTTCTACGCTCTGCCTCTGTGAGTTGACTCCTGTATTCTTCTGTCATTTTCTGCAATGCCTCTGTTTCCTTTTGTGAGGATGCAATGACCTCCTGGGATGTCGTGGCTTGCTCATTTATTGACCTTGGAAACCTTTGATAACGACATTGAGTCTTTCTATTTCTCGTTTTAACTCTCGAATGTGCGCCTTTTGAGCTTCTGTCTCACCTTGCAAGAGTTCAATTTCCCTCTGTAGATTTTTATTTCTTTTCCTCATCTGGATCGCCTCGACATTCAAAGAGCTTTTATCTTTTTCTTGTCCTTTCAACTGTCGTTTGGCCTCGTCTAGCTGCTTCTAAATAACGATAGCATGTTCGATCCATCGTTTGACCTCGTATTTTAATCCTTCATTTGCTCTTACCAGGACAAGATTTCTTTCCTCTAAACGTTCCAAATTTCTCTCCGAGTGAGCTTGATCCATCTTCAAAGTATCACGTCAAGCTATTGATTCCGGCAGAATGACAACCTCAAATCCATTTCGAGCTGCTCTCTAATTCTCATATGGCGTCATTGTGCCCTCGCAGTGCCGTGCGTTTTTCATCTTTCTCACTACTTTCCATGCCTCCACTGCCTGATGAATCTGGGCACTTGTTGCATCAGAATCATACGAGAATTCCTAGTCTTCCAACCCATGGATAGTTGGGATGAATTGTTTCACCCATAATTGACGCAACGCTAATAATGGCGTGTAAGCGATACCTCCCCAGGGCCCTAACAATGGGACAAAAGGTAATTGTCCACATTGATATGTTATAGGCCTTGATGATAACCATGATGCCCTCCAGATCACTTATTCTAATGTTATGTGGCACAAAAAAGACCTCCATGCATCGACATTGGGAACGTCTGGGCTCCAGCATGCACTCATGAAGTCCTTAACCGTGTTCCTTGAACTATTCCATGAACTGCTAAACTTGATTAGAGGATAATTAAACTCGCGTGGATACTTTAAATGACTAGAAAGCCAAATAAAGAGCATTGACGCACAACTAAAAAACTTTCCTTTGCCTTGGGCTCTGCAATGGCTCAATGATCTAAAAGTTTCTGCTAAAATCGGGACAATTGGATTTATGCCACACTCTATTCCAACGAAGAGTTTAATGACTTCATCCTCTACATACCCTTTGACCCTCGGGAAAATAACCATGTCGTATATGCACATTGCCAAAAGAGATAGACCTTTTCTCTCAGGCAGGCTCGCACGTGTGAGGCCTATCAAATAATCGATAGGAATACAGTTCCTCTCTCCTTTGGTCTTCATCTGCTTCTTTATGTCAGATGCATGGACATTTCCCAAAAACTTAGATAACGATCTCTGCAAAGTCAACCTCTGATCCCACATATAAACTTTGCTCCCAGCGTTGGACAGTATGGAGATTAATGCTTGGTATTCCTCGATCATTGGGGTTAAGTCGAACATGCCAAATGTAAAACACTTCAGCCTGCAGAGCATCTTCATTAACACATGCGTACATGAGATCAGCTATGTTCCTGTACGATCCCATGAATTCGGCTCTATGCATCGGGCTCAGACTCTCCCATAGACCTTTCAACTCTGCTAAATCGTTGTGGACAAAACTAAGCTGACACATCTGGGGAAGTGGAATTTATGCAACTTTTGGCCACACAGCTCCTGGTATCTGCTGTAATTGCTCTGAACATTGAGACACAACCTCCCACGAATCTTCCTCAGGGGTAGATTGGGCGGATGCCCTAGGTACATGGGTGTCTACCATCCTAAGGATTTGACATGAATGAAGAAAATAAGCCTAAATGAAAATTACAATAAAAGGCAAGCAAAATAAACAACAGTGAGGCTAAATTCTAAGACCCTAGTTGACAAAGGCCCCCAAATTGGTCATAAAGTTACGTATTCATAACCAAGTTGAGTGAGGATTTTTCGTGTGCCTACACGGAAGCATAAGCTTCTCGAAGGTCATCACTACTTCGTCCTCGATTCTAATCCTAATTGGGTACAGCCCAGGCAGAGGGCTCGTGATAGTGTGTGAAACAAAGCAATAATACTAGGCAATCAAAGCAAAGAATTACATAAATGCTCCAAACAAGTGAGGTTGGTTCTCAAATCCTAAACAACAAGGCTCCCAAAATGGCTTCATTATCGTATAAACGATCATGAGACCAAATCGAGTGAGAATTTTTCGTGTGCCTGCACAGCAGCATAAGCTTCTCGAAGGTCACACTACTTCATTCTCAAATCTAAACCTATTAGGGAAAGTCCGGGTAGAGGACTTGTGATGGTGTGTGAAACAATAAAATAGATGAAACAAGACATATAATAGAAAGAGTAAAGAAACAAAAAAAAGATAAAATAAAATCAATGCAAGAATAAAAAAAACTGGCCAAACTCTCGAGGTGGAACCTCATGTCCCCAGCAGAGTCGCCAGGTGCTTGCAACGCGGAGCGGCCGACGTCCTCGAAAAGGGATAAAAAGAAGGAGTCGCCACCAATCCTTTTTTATGGTGTGATTGGACACCAAAATAAAATAGAACTATCATTTTAAGAAAAATAATAAAAGAAAGGTCTGCGAAAACCAGATTTGGGTTCGGGAGTTGTTCGTGTATGGGGAAGGTGTTAGCACCCCATAACACCCATTAAAAACGGTGGCCAAAATTTTATCTTGAATTGAAAATAATTTGGAAGAAATATATTATTTAGGAAAAAAACATTTTTAAAACAATGTCTTATTTTAAGTAATGATCCCATAATAATCCCATAATAAGTGGAAAAATATCCATTGATTTTACTATATTACAATTAAAATTTTTCACCTCAAGAATATTAGAAAATTTTACCATTCCCTAATTCCGTCATAGGATAGCATTCCAAAAGGGGAAGATTTTTTTAAAAACACTTTTTTAATTAAATTCATTTTTTCTTGGGATCAAAATCTCGGACTCCCAAAGATTAAGATCCCTCATCTTAGGAATTGTAGAAAATCGGACTCCCAAATATTTCTAGATTCCATCATAGGATTTTTTTTTTTTTAGGAAAAACGGCCTTAAAAAACTAATTTTTAAGAAAAAATAATGATTATAAGACCTTTGGAGATAATAATTTAAGGATAAAATTTATAAGCTCAAAAAAAGCAAAAGTATTAGGCAATTGAGAAAAAAAAACAATTTTTAAAATAGGTTTAAAGTAGATAAAAGGAATGTTAAAACAAAGGAGAAATTGAAAACATTGTAAAATAATAATAATAATAATAATAATAATAATAATAATAATAATAATAATAATAGTGATAGCGAGCATAGCTAGCTAGTTTTCCCTAATCAATTTAGCTAGTCTTTTATGATTTATTGGTCATTTTATTGCACTTAATGTTTATTTTGTAGGAAATTGTTGATTGGAGCTAAAACGTGATTTTGGAGTCCAATTGGTTAGATTTTAGCCCTAATTTCGACTAGAGACCTTTGGTGGGAGCTAAAGCAAGGCCAAGGAGTGGGAATCAAGCGAGAAGACGTGGAGATCGTGACGGGGACGTGTCGGTTTCGATGGATTCGAGTTTTCCTTTCTCTTTCCCTTACCTCTTGTAGTTTTTATGGCTTTTCTTTCAATTAGTGTTTATGGTTTAAAGACTATGAATTGCTAGTTGTTTGTCTTAGGGATTGATGTAATTGTTTTAGTTTTTGGATTGATTTTAGGTATGAATGTGTTTTTATTTTATGCATGCAATTTTGTTTAATGCTTTCAATTACTTGATCACTAATTGAATGATTTAAGTGTTGAATCTAACTCGGGAGGGAGGATTTGGCCTAAGACTTACTTTGTTTAATTTCATGACTAGAGTAGAAATTCTAAGTTTGTGACGGGATTTGGAATATCTTTAGAAGCGTAACAAGGACCGAACCGAATAATGCCTTGCATGTTAATGAACTTAGATAGGGATATCAAGTTAGTTTATATGCATGAGAATCAATTATACTCGGGAGAGGTAATCGTGATAAAAGTTTCCTTGGCTTGTAGAATAATTGCACGGTCAATTCATTCCTATTAATCAATCCTCAATCTTAATCAATGAAATCAATTCCCTAAGAGTCTTTCCATTTGAGTCTCCACTTTTATTTTTATGCTTTTAGTCTTTACTTTTATCTTTATCATTGAGTTTTGCTCCCTAAATAAAATTGGACAAAAGTATTCACGATACTTAATTTGCTAGAAAACCAATCCAGAGGACGACACTCGTTTTACACGAAAACACTATATTATTACTTGACCCGTACACTTGCGGTTAGCAATTTGCACATCAAATAGTAATAATAATAATAATAATAATAATAATAATAATATAACATATTAAATATACACAAGCACAAGAAACAAAAATTGCAATTTTAATTCAAGTTAAGGGACATAATGAATGCAATAGATAAGTAAATAATATCATATTCAATTATGTCAAAAATTTAAGAAAAACATATTGAAATCGATCTCAGACTTCCAAAGAATCAACTCCTCACTTCGAGAAAACTAGAAAATCGGACTCCCAAATATTTCTAGATTCCTTCGTCGGATGTCTTTTTTTTATAAAGAAAAATACATGGATTTAGATATTAACATAAGACATTTTATAACACAAGATGAACATCTATATATATTTAAAGAGCATGGTGAATAAACAAAAATATCTCACTCTCGACATTCACACAAACATACTAACAAGAATTTAGTTACCAAAATGACAAATAATAAAATTAAGACATGCAATTAAACACAATAAGATTAGTAAGATGTGCAAAAGTAAAAGAGAAATAAATTGAACAAGGACAATAAATAAATAAAAGAAAAGAAAACTAGAATGAAAATGAGTAAGGATAAACTTAGATGCAGAGAAGAAAAGAAAATAATAATGATAATAATAATAATAAATAAATAAATAAATAAAACATAAAAAACATATCAACAAGATCAATATTAAAAGAAAACTATACTAAGAAATTAAACCAATACAAAAAAGAGAAAAGAAAAATAAAACATATATATATATATATATATATATATATATATTAGTAAACCAGATAATGAAAAGAAATAAAAAAAAACGTTGTGGACATGAGATGAAGTTGAGAAAAATAAAACATATATATATATATAAACAAAACAGATAATGAAAAGGAATTAAAAAAGAAAAAAAATAGGAAAACGTGTGCCGGTGCATTGCACTGACGCGACAAGACCACACGGTAGAGACATTAAATGGGTGGCTAATCAACCACCCACGTGAAATGTAAGAAGAAAAAAAAATTAACAAATAAATAAATTATAATAAAAATAATGATGAATAAATGAAAATTAAAAAAAAAAAAAGAAAAATTTGGATGATCGTTTAATTGAAACCCAAACATTTTTTTTAAACTTTTAACTAAGAAAAATGATAATAAATATATAGATGAAGCCTTTAACCCATTTTTTTCTTGTTCAACACCTCTCCCTCAACAGCCATTGCCCTCTTTTTTTTCTTCTTGCTTCCTACACTAAACCTCACCATTCTTTCTCTCGGAGCAAGGATCTTTCTCAAGGTAAGCTATCTATCTCATTCTTTTCTCTTTTCAGCCTTTTTACTCATTGCTTTTTTTTTTTTTTTACATACACATTACGCTCTTTGCTCTCTTCTCTTCTCTTCTCTTTTTTTTTTTTTAGTGCATGAAAAACTTACAAGATACAAAAGAAAAAGAAAAAAAAAAGTGCAAAAGGAGAAAAATAAACACAATAAACGTAAGAAAGTAACACAAGCATGGAGCTTATATACAATAGAGCATAAAATGTATGTATATGTAGCATGAGAGAAAGAAAAAAAAAAGAAAAAAAAATAGTAAACTAAGGCAAAGTTTAGCCTCCCAATACCTTTGTTCATTTTTTTTTAAGGCATTTGAGGGGAAAAGAGATGGTTAAAGGCTCTGGAAAAAAAAAAAAAAAAAAAAAACACACACACACACACACAAAACACCCAATGCTCTTTGTCGAGGCGCGGATCCTAGGGACAACGCCCTACCACTTGCAACCTCTAAGTTAGGACTTTTGGTGTTTTGAAACTTGTGTATGTGTTTTTTTCCTTGGAGATAACTGTTGCTTTCCTTCTTAGGCTCTCTCACAATATAGCTCTCTTTTTTTTTTGTATGGCAATGGTGTTTTGTGGGTTGGAGAGTATATGGATGGGTATGGATGTTTAGTAGTTGTTGGTGGCTTAGTTGCTCTCTAGGGTTTTCTGAAAGCGAAGTAAAACTGTTCTTTTGAAGCAGAAAAAAAATGAAATTTTATTGCCCTAACCACTTCTTTGTTTGAACAAACAAACTTGGCTAGTTTTTGCAAAATTTAAAAAACCTACCCAAAATGGTGAAATTTTTGGGCAATCCACTCAAGAATTTGGATGTTTATCTCTTTTTTTTTTTTTTTTTTTTTTTTTTTTTTTTTTTTTTTTTTTGAAGTTTTATTCTAAATGAATGGAAAAATAAGGGTAAAAAAGGAGACACAACCCAATGTATGAAATCAATAATCAAATTAGTATGTTGGTTTGTGGGGACAGTCTTCACTCTTAGAAGCGGTTACAGACAAGTATGGTGACGTCGCTAGCTCGTAGAGGATGCTGGTGGAATGTCGGGGTCGTTAGGTGCCGAATCCGAATTCCGAATCTTGGGCCTGGGGCGTTACAGATGGTATCAGAGTAGAACCTCTCCCAGTAGGATGTGGTTCGGGGACGAACCAAGGCGGAAGCTAGCGGGCATGTGACGCCCGAGGTTAGAAGGGATACATGAATGAACCGAGATCACATCCGAATGAGAGGGATCATGAGGACATGAAAGTATGGTCAAGATAAGATTAAAAGAATTGATAGATATTACCTATACCAACAAGGTGCACCTTCCTTTTCGATAGCTCAATCATAGGAACTTTGAAGTTAAGCATGCTTGGCTTGGAGAAGTTCTATGTTGGGTGACCTCCTAGGAATTTTCCTATGGAGCATGTGTGTGAGGACAAAGCATGCTATAAGGACCTCGTGTTGGTTTGTGGAGACAGTCTTCACTCTTAGAAGCAGTTATAAACTAGTATGGTGACGTCGCCAGGTCGTAGAGGATGCTGGGGGAATGCTGGGGTCGTTAGGTGCCAAATCCGTGGGCTTGGGGCATTACACTAACAACCTAGGATGTTTAGTTTGTTGGATTAGGATTATTTAGGCAAGACATACACAATACAAACAATAATAAATGAACAATACATCAAATATCATTTTATTAATATTCAGTCAAATGTTACATTTACTATCCATGAGTTTTAGGGCATAAAACCCAACATATTTAACTTAGATAAATTCGGCTAATTCAATCTATCTAAGTCTAATCTATTATAACTCTTATGATGAGGATTTTACTACAACGTTCCAGGTGAATTAAACTCTTTTAATGAACCTAGCAATATTGCATGCTAACATGACTATGGTTAATTCAACTCAAGTTTCGGATTAGTTCCCAGGTAGGAGGTGTTCCGTAAACCTCATCTTAAGTACCTTCAGCCTTAGACAGAACTTCACCGGAAGAGTTTTCTTATAACCATAGTAATATAAAGTCTTTACTCTAGCGATCTAGGTGTATTAAACTCTTTTAACAAACCTAGTGACATTGCACGCTAACATTTGACTATGATCAATTCAACTCCGGTATTCCGGGTCAGTTTCCAAGTAGGAGGTGTTATGTAAACCATCATCTTAAGTACCTCATCCTTAGACAGAACTTAACCGATGGAGTTCCCTTATAATCATAGTAATGTTTTTCCTACTTAGTCAATTAAAACTATTTTTAATTCTAAGTAAGGAAAAAATTCTAATCCTATTAGAAAATGATTTAGGTCTAATTAATTTTAAACAATTTAAAATTAATTCATTTATCCTATGATCTTATGTTTGCATGCAATTCTTGATTATAGATTGACGGTTTCTAATCATTAATTTTAAAACTATTTCAAATTTTAATGATTAATCCTATAATCATGATTCTAGGGTTTAATTCATTCAACAATCATATTCAAATTAAATAATTAAACCACACTTATTGCATCACATGAGATATAATATAACAATTATATTAATTACTATGGATGTTTCATGCTTCATGCAATATTGATTTTCTTTTTAATATAACATTTATATATAAGCCGATCAAGAAAATCATTCAAGCATGCTGCATTCATCACATTAAACAAAACTATTTATATATAATCTAAGTAATGAAATGCTTCGTGCTTTATTATTTTCATATATTTAATATACACTTATATTAAAATACTCATGAAAATATTCATGCATTTAAAACATACATTATAACAATTTATAATATATATAAATGCATGAGCATGTTTATAACCTAAGGTGGGATTATTATTCTATATGACATCCACAAAGCATATAAATAGCAATTGAACCGATTAATTTTGGCCCCTAGGATAAAATAAAGCATAAATTACAATAATTTTAGCTAAATTCTATCCTAAAATCCTTCTGCAACACCAAAACCTGGTCTAGACAGCACGAGTCGACCCGAACAGCTTCGAACCGGCCTCCAAAATCACGAACAGAGTCAAAAAGTGGTTGACCAGACCAAATAGGTCCCAGCCAACCGAACCGCCAAAAACCCACTTGAACCGCACCTTCTTGAAACCCTAATTCGCACCGCACTCGTGACATCATCTCACACTGCGACTTCTTCTTACCATCTCGGATTCAAGACAACGTCAAGACGCTGTTGCGTCTGGAGCACTTTCTGGGCAAAAAAAACAGTGTCTGTTCTTCAAGCTTTTCTTCGATTCCAACTGTGATTTCAACGTTTTTCATCTCATAAAAACATAATCTCGACCCGGACTTACATAGGACTCGATTTTACATTTAAATTCCTGAAACACAGGGCCTTTAGATGATCAAATCACATAAAAATTAAAATCTATGGCCATAAAATTAACCTAAACAGTCTTATGCAAACCATACATACATTATGCATTAATCTCACCTATTAGAGTCTATCGCAAATTTTAATATCGATTAATAGGGACAGCGGAGGCTCTGATACCAATTGTAGGGACGAAGGCCCCAGTGTAGCGGAAGCGCATCGAGAGGATCTCACACCGTATATTAATTAACAATAAAATACCAATACGAAAAGACAAAACGCTAGTTTAATCATGCATTAAAGATTCTGTAAAACTATTATAAACATGCTGAAAATATAGAAAAATAAAACTACTTTATTTTTCATGCTTTTCTAAAGGAAGAGAGTAATTGTTACAAACCTTCGTTGTAGACTTGAACGATTTTTCGCCAACTCCATTCTTAGGTATAGTGTTTTATTTATAGGAGAAAGACCATGAATAAAATATTCACATAAAATCAATTATTTCCATAACTAATTTAATCTTTTCCATAATTAATCAATTTCATGACCAATCAATTCCATAATTGATTAATCTTTTCCATAAATGATTAATTACTTTCATAAGTGATTAAATCATTTCCATAAATGATTAATTACTTCCATAAGTGATTAATCATTTTCCATAATTGATTAATTTCCAATTAATTAATTTTTTAATTAATTAATCACTAATTAAATATCATATATTTAATTTTCGGCCTTGAATTAATTAATTGCCCAATTTAATTTTAGGCCTTAAATTAATTAATTCATATTTGAACTCTTTCAAATTCTCTTAAATCCTATAAATTTAATATGAATCAAATTCATATTAATATTTGAGTTTCTTCAAATATTTATTTCTCTCATAATAATGTATCAATATACATTATATTGTTTTCCTTAGTAAATTGAACACTTTCAATTTACATTCATTACTTAGTCGCCTCAAACTACTTTACGAGCTACCAGTGGGACCTAATGGACCTTCAGATCAGAAGCTCCAACGATATGAGATTAATTTGTTAAACTCATTAACAAAATTAATCATTATTCGTTCATTGAGGGTACATTTCATTATAGACTCACAGTTGCACTCTTCTCACTGCAGACATATTTCTGTGTCCACGGATATAGACCAATAACAACAAGTTAGTCCTTCACGAGTGTCCGTAACACCAGTTGGATCAAAATTACCGTTTTACCCCTTAGTTACTTCTATGTCCTTAAGTACCAGCTCTCCTCTAACGAACAACCTGTTTGTGGTCCAACCATCAAACAGAAAATCCTCTCGTGCCATTGAGAGGGTATGACCCTTTGTTCAAGACTCGGAGACACCACTTAAGGGAACACTCATCTGCTTCCCTAAAGTCAAGAAGGAGTGAATTCCATCTTGTGTGATTATGTTCCCCCAGCTCCCCCACTCAGTCTTGTTCCCAAAATGATAGGCTTATTGAGTCGGCGTATTGACCACTCTCACCCATACAAATCAAAGGACAATCCCTCATGAGCAGGAGTTCATAATCAACTTAGGATTAAGACTAAGTTGTCTAGGTCGTCCTAGTGAAATAGAAACCTAACTAGTTAACGGTGTTATAAGTAGTGGTTACTATTTCGCGGTCCGGTCTTATGCAAACTCATTGCATAGGATACCCCCACTCGCATGTCTCCTACACGAACGAGTTGGATCGTGGCATTTGTATCAAATACAAAGTGGACCGTATCACATAGTGTTACCAGGATAAGGTACCCACCCTTATCCTTGTACTATAGACCTTTTAGATTGTTACTTGAACATCGATCCGCGTATGTCCCCACATACTAGTTCATAAACCTAAAACCACATTTTCATAAACCAAACCTAAACTTTGATCCATTTTATATACTAGTTCAAAGACACGTGCGATGCACGTTAAATTTCATTGTTTTAATTGAAAAAAAAAAAAAAAAAAAAAACAAAGACGATGCCTAGAAGTCTAAAAGTATATATTATTTTGTTCTAGTTTCAAATAGAGTGAATATGAAATACTTTGCACGTGGTTTGAAATCTTTGGAATATAATTTTTTATGGTGAAAGTTAAAAAATTTACACTAGTGAAAAAGAAATAAAAAGTTTACACAAATGATGGTTGCTAATTGTTAGATAAGGTAATTATTTATAAGAAAAATCATATTATATGCATACAAATCCACGCACACGGTTGGATATGCATGTCAAAGAAAAAGTTAATCATATAACAATCACTTACAAATAATATAAAATCCATCAAACTACAAACCCAACCAGTAAAATCAACAATAAAAAAGAAAATCTCAATATGAAATTTCATGCAACTAAAAAAATAATATTTCATCAAAATTCTAGGATGAAGTGAATTTTAACACAAAGACAAAGTGTAGTGTGTTTTAGGTAACATACACAATAGTAAAAAACAAAAATTAATTGCAATCTACAATTTTATAGTAAAGTATTTACAACTTTTACATGTTGAAAGAAACGTGTAATTCCATTATGAATGAAAAATGAAAAATGTAGTGCAACTTTAATTTTTAGTTTCAAACCACAATTTTTTTGGAGAGAAATTTATTGCAATTTCATACACAATCTTTAAGTAAAATCAAATAACCAACCACATGAAAATAAATGGGAGAAGGAATATAATAATTGACTAACCTTTCTCATCTATTTTGAAACAAGTGATTGAAGTTCAAATAGTGGAATCAATTGTCTGAGTGAAAAAACATGGATAATATACTTATCAAATAAAGGGAATTCATAAAATAACAACTCTTGAATCTAAAGATACAAATAATATAACTACGAAATTCATGAATCTCAACAACAACAATTTGTTTTGCAAAAAATCACTGATCTATGAAGAACTAACTCCAAAAAAATAATTATATAACATAGTTCAATGTTTTTATAAATGGATTGCATTTATACGCGAATGGATGCATCTATTGATGTATAACCACCTCCACCCAATAGTTGTGTCTTCTCGATATTAATTGCACACATTTGAATGAACAAACACATGTACTTGAAGAGTCACATTGTCATTTGAATAGTCATGTCCTACCAGTATACATTGCAACTATTCAACGTTTCTCGCAATGGAAACCTCAACTCGAAGAGTCATGTTCCTTCACTGAAGGGCAAAATGAGAATTTAACAAAAATGTAAGGGCATAATAGAAAGACAAAGATTCTCCCCTCTTAACCCCTTTTACATATAGTATAGATATAGATATAGACATTCAGTAGATTATAGATCGTAGAATTACGTCATCAATTTAATACTTACACCACCATATACATACACCTGTCCAAAATCAACTCACCACAAAATTATACTATCAACATGTTAGCATTAAAGTTAGAGGTTCGAATCCCCCACTCCCAAATGTTGATGTACTCAAAAAAAAAAAAAAGAAAAAAAAAACATGTTAACATTAAAGTAACAAAATTAGTTTAAACATATAATAAAATCTCCATGGGTACAAACTTGTGAGACAAAATTTGATATATAATCTGGATATTGAGAGATCCATAATTGTTGAATCTAACCAATGACTAATTAAAACATATATCTAACTTGTTTCAAAAAAAAAAAAAAAAAAAAACATAAATCTAACTGTTTTTTTAGACAAAACATATATTTTAGAGTTTAATCATTGGAATAATGTAACCAATGAGTAATAATACCAAAGTTTAAAATGTGGGCAACATCCCAAAATGATCTTATAATATTATATATCTAAAATGGATTGAATTAAGAGAGTGTAAATTCGTAGGTGTGTCCTAAAAGGCAGGCCGCCACGTGCATCTCGTTGGGCAAAAACAGCCGTGTCACCATTTTACAGTCTGTTACAGCCACGTACCTCAAAAAACCTTCCTCTCAAAACGCCACCGCTCTCACAAACCCCCACATATAAATCTTAATTATAATCTCATCGTCTTCTTTCCAGTTTCCGATTTCCATCCAAATAACCATGGCGGACCACACAGAATCAGAACCGAAGCCGACCGAGATCGCCGACGATCAAACGACTCAAGCCCCAGCTTCTCCGCCGTCTTCCGATTCCGATGCTGATTCTCCTCCGTCGCCGCCGAAACAGGAGGTTCAGGGCTCTACAATGTTCCCAAGGAAGGAGCCTGTTCATCGTCTTCTCGGCGCTGGAAAACGTAACCATCTCTTTCTCTCATTTTTTATACCTTGGTTTCATTTTATTTCTAATATTGACATTTGAATCGAGAGAAAATGAAATGAAATCTAAAATAATAAAGGACCAAAATAGTATTTAAAAGAAAAGCCGGTGTTAATAATATTATTGTTTTTCTTTTCATTACAAAAAATGTTTTTTTTTTTTTTTTAAGTTTGAGAGACTTGTCCAAAAAAAAAAAAAAAAATTACTGTCTCCCTAGCAGGGAAGTATGATCTTTTATTTGCAAAATCTGACTGTTTTAGCTTGGATAATTTTTAAAGCAGTATTTGATTTTTATTTCAAACTCAAACAACCATCAACTTTGGAAATATCGGCTAAATTAAAAATTCATTTGACTTCGGTTCAAAATATATCCTGGAACCATTAGTTTGGAAAAATATTCTTTTTTTTTTAGAAGAGTTTGGAAAAATATTCTTTACATTATAAATTTGTCCTTTTAATTTTGATAAATTATGAATCTAATGCATGCTAACCTTGATTATTGCGATTATTTGGTCCTAAATTTTAAAAAGTTACATTTAATTTATTAAATATTGATGTCACATACCTACCTACAAACCTTGGCCAATTTAAAATGACATGACAAGTAAACGAAAGGAAAAAAAAAATTGGCCACTCAAATCCCCACCTGGAGGTCAGAGGTTCAAATCCCACCTGGAGGTCAGAGGTTCAAATCCCCACCCAAAAAAAAATGGATAATCAGGCAAAATAGAATTACATGACAAATAAATGAAAATAATAATAATAATAATAATAAACTACAGCCGCAAAGACAAAATAGTTTTTTTTTTTTTTTTTTAAAAAAAATGACAAAATAGAATTTTAGACTTGTAATCTAGAATATTGTATCCGTATTTTTTTTTTCCCAATTTGTCATCGTCGTGTATCAAATTTTATTGCCATTTTATGTTCCAAATTAGTTTACTCTATTTCAGACGTCAACATTTATTTAATGTTATCAGTAGTTCCACAATAGTTTAATTTTATTTTTGTTTTAAAAAATTAGTGATTAAATGATATACCCCCTAAGATTAAAAAAGAAAAAAGAAATATTTCTCAAAAAAAAAAAAAAACTAAATTCATAGGTTAATTGTGGTAATAATAAAGTTGTGCCTATTGACATACACCTTAAAATTTAACAAAAAACAAAACATCATAGTTTTATTATAAAAAATATTTACTGTAAAAAAAAATGGTATAAAATTTTAATTGTGGAAGGATATAGGAGTAATAAATGTGATTTTTTTTTTACCATGTGTGGAGGGTGGAGGGGGATTCGAACCACAGACTGGTTATCAGTACAACTTTATGCCAGTTGAGCTAAGTTGTTGTTGGCGTGATAAATGTGATTTGGTAATAATAAAGTTGTGCATATTGACATGATCATAATGTGTCCTGATTTGTTTTGGGTAGCTGCGGACATATTGTTATGGCGGAACAAGAAGGTCTCAGTCGGGGTCCTTGGCGGAGCCACCGCGATTTGGGCATTCTTCGAAGTGCTTGAATATCATCTACTTCCATTTTTATGCTACGCCTTGATCTTGGTTGTTGCACTCTTGTTCCTTTGGTCCAATGCTCATATATTTATCTACAAGTAAGCTTTGCTTTGTCAAATAATCTCTCCCTAAAGCACTCACTTTCATCCCATTTTGTCAAAATTTTTATGGTTTTAATTGTATTAGCTTTGATAACTTTCTTTCTAAGGTCTTATTTTTGTTAGAATTGCTATCCTTATATAATTTTGTTTTGGAAAATTATTGTATTTTTACCAATACTTTAGAAGTTGAAGCTATTCAATTGGGTTCCAGCTTGATCTATATCATATATTTTGAACCTAGCTCAAGTGTTTGTTTAAATCTCCTTTTATTTTTCAATGTAATATTTTAAAGAATATCTTAGCACATTTACAGGAACCCGCCTCATCTTCCCGAAGTTCGTATTAAGGAGGAGCCATTCCTGCAGGTCGCTTCAGCAGCGAGGATCGAGATCAATCGCGCCATTGTAACGTTGCACGAGATTGCATCTGGGAGAGATGTGAAGAAGTTTCTTGCTGTAAGTTTTTCATTTCAGTAAACTGCCCAATGCCACTTGAAAAAAACTTTTCAACTCATGCTTACTAACATTAACATTAATCTTGTTAGTTATTTTTCTTAATCCAACTTATGCAGCGTCATCAATTCTTTTTATATTTCCAGATTTCTTCTAATATTCTTGAAAAATTTTGTTATGCTAATAATAAAATCATAGAAATCAATCACAATCAAACTCTGAAAATTAGCAATTCTAGAGAATCATATTCATTTATAAGATTTATATAGGTGCATGTGAATTCTTGTAAGATTATGACATAAGGTTATTCCAATATGCCATATTTAAGGTGATGGTATATACTATATGTAGTTTGAAAGCTTAAATTACCAAGTTTAGTCCCTGAATAGGGTTGGGTTAATTTGGTCCCTGAAATAGATTTTTTCAATTTTGTGTCTATTAGGTATTAGGTACTTTAAAAAGTAATTTTGTGTCTAATAAGTCTTTGACTTATTTGACATTTTTTAAAATTGACTGGGTCTACTAGCTAGATACAAAATTGGAAGTTTAGAGTCCTTGTATGCATATAAAAGCAGGAAACTACCTAGATACAAAATAAAAGTTCAGGACCAAACTTGTAATAGAAGCCTACTTTATTTAATCCATCTCTTATAGTAGGATCAATTTATTTCATCTCAAATATTAGATTCAAAATCTAATGAATTATTAAGATGATTGCCTCCTAAAAAAAAAATAAAGAACGTAGAAATGAGTTCAATCCATGAGATTAGTTGCTGGTACTAGGGTCAGGCGGTAGGGATATATATAAAAAAAAGAGGAAATGATTGCCTCCTCTGGAGAAAGTAAATATATAGTCCTAATTGAAAACAACTCTTACACTGACTTTTGATTGATCACGTGGACTTTTGAGGTCGGTGGTGATGTAACCATATATATTTTTTTTTAGAAATTAACCTTCCCAAATTTAGAGCAAATTCTTGGGGCACTTCAAAAATAAAGTTAATTATGAACTCTTAAAAGAAAATAACTATATTATTAATTTGTTCATTATGGTTGTAGAAATTTTCAATTATTCTACCTATCTTACTTTGATGGCCTCAACAATGTTTTTTTGTCACAATGTTCAGGTGGTGGTTGGCCTGTGGGTGCTATCAGTTGTAGGAAGTTGGTGCAATTTTTTGACCTTATTCTACATAGGTAATACTTAATACACAATATTCCCACACGACTTTTCAATATCATTAATTTCAACTTTACTGAATTTCCTCTTTCTTTGCTCAACAGTCGTCGTATTGCTTCACACTATACCGGTCGTTTACGAAAAGTACGAGGACAAGATCAATGCATTTGCGGGGAAGGTTGCGGTCGAGAGTAAAAAGAAGTACGCGGTTCTTAACGAGAAAGTTGTAAGTAAGATTCCCAAAGGGCCATCAAGAGAGAAGAAGGATTGAAGGGAGGAAAGGATATTAAGATTTGTAGCAGCTTGATCCTTTGGGAGCTAAAAGGTATCTGTAGATTCTCTTATTTTTCTATAAAGTTATGAGAAAGGAAAGTCTCCTTATCTTTTTGCTGGATCATGTTGTGTAAATGTTTTGATTTGAAGTTCAAACCAGCTGGGTTTTTTCTTTGGGTTTCTGTGTGGATGTTGTACATATCAACTTTTAGTATAAGGTTCCACTTTTTTCTTTCTTTTTTTTTTTTTTTTTTTTTAATTTATTTGGTCCATGAATTTGAATAATGTGCTTGCATGTGTCAAGACTTTTATTTGATGAATTTGAATTGGAAATGTGTATCTTCTCACTAAAGAAATGTATAGACAAAAAAGAAATAATCAAAGAGCACATGAATGGATATACTTTTAGTTTAGATAGGGACCTATTTGGAATCTGGATTCTGGGAATATGCAAGAGTGATTCAGAGAATTTGATATTTTAAAATGTAAAATTTTATTAATTATAATGTATTATAAATATATGATGTGGTAAAATAATAATTAATTAATAATAGTTTCTATTCAACTTAATATTTAATATTGATAGCTCTAATTAGTTTATAGTTTATAAATGTACTATCTTAAATTGGAATTCAACTTTTTAATCAAAGATTTATTTTTGATAATATAAATATATTATCACACAAATTTTGAATTATTATTTAAATTGGGATTCAACTTTTAAAATCTTCTATTAAATACTGAAAAATCTGCAATAATCTTTTTTTTGCTTTTAAATCACCAGTAAACTCAACCATTAACTCTCCCCTGAGGGGGAGAATGAAATATATTTTGACTTTTTTTTTTTTTTTTTTTTTTGAAACTTTATTTCTAGTTTGAGTAAACTCAAGCTAAACTAAAATTTGAACTAAAACAAGAGAAATTTAACTTCAGGGTCCAAACAATAATGTCCTAAAAACACAAAACTTATGACCCCTCCTCATTTTGAAATTCACCCTCTCTCCAAAACTCAAAGTTTCAAAATCATATTTTGGCCTTCTAGGAACAAACAATTCAAATGCAAAACTTCACCCAACAACATGAACCCATTTGTTACCCTAATTGCAGGATAGCAACAAGCTAAACTGAAACGAACAATCCAAACTGAAGCAAAGAATCTTAACTTCAAAAAGCTAACTAGAATAAAATGAAGACTAGCAATATATATATATATATCACCTCATACTTAATTTTGTATATCTTCTCCTTGTGATCCCATGAATTGTGAAAATCCTCCTTCCGATCTCATGAATTGTGAACTGTCTCCTTGTGATTCCATGAATTGTCTAAGCATGTCTTTCAAGTCTGGCATCTCTGCTCTCATCGAGATCATTGAAGCATCTCTTTCCTCGAGATCATTGAAGCATCTCTTTCCTGCATCCTTGCCTCCATATCCACCAACTTAGCCTTAAGGGTTGATATTTCTTGTTCTTGTTCAATTTCTCTTTGTGTGGGCCTTGAACTTGAGGACGAGCTAACCCTTCCTGATTTTGACGGCTTTGGTCCCCATCACATGCCTCTAACATGGCTCGCTCTTCTTCCTAATACTGTCTCACATACAACTAGTCCTAGGAGCAGTTGGGACCTTTCTAGAGTGAGAGCATCTCGCAACTCTACCATCTTCACCTGTATTTATAATTGAAATAATTAAACATGTATAAACTTTAAAAATGAGGTCCAATTTAGATCCTTACATGTGCATCCTCAGCAACTTGATTGATTCACACTTCCCATCTCTCGCGTGGGTTCATTGGAATAGATCAATTGGACCTATATCTCAACCCTCCCTCTCTTCCTACAACTCAAAAACCATTAAAATATATTAATACTATTCATTAAGAACCGGCGAAAATAATACTTCTATTCTCATCTTATCACTTTGTGTTGTATATTAATGAAGAACTTCGCCCCAGTCCTATAATTGAATGATAGGTTTGATCGACTCCTTTGGTTCGTTTCCACAGTTTTCTAAAAAAATAAAAGATTAGGTAACGAAAATAAATATAGTAAAAATATATTCCAAAACAAAAAATAAAATTAATACCTTCCAAGCAAACTTACTAAAAACATGATGCCAATCTTTCATTGCAATCTTCAGCCTCACTACAAGAAAAAAGCTCTTTGCCGACGCAGGTGTCTCTCAACGCATAAAAACGCGTCGGGAGAAAGATATACCCCGACGCGCAGTAAACGACGTGGGGAGAAACAATTACGCGGAATTTCTGCCGACGCAGTCACTAAACGCGTCGGCAGAAGTGGTCTCTCTCGACGCAGTTAACCACCGCGTCAAGAGAGACAGTTTTAAATCGGTCTCTGCCGACATCGTTAGTGACGGCGTCGGCAGAGACATCATCTCTCTCAACGCGTACAATGAAGACGTCGAGAGAGAGAGGCTGACGGCGTCGGCAGAGACCCTGTTTAAAACCCTAGCCCCAATCTTATTTTCCTCCCATTCGACAAAGAGCAAAGACCCCTCCCCCTCCGTCTGCGATCTTCCTCCACTGCCCCATCACGCCGTCTGCGATCTTCTCCTCTCGTCGCCTCTTCTCGCCTCCGGCCGCCTGTTTTCACGGGGGTGGTTCCGTGGAGGACGGTGAGGCTGTCCGTTGCGTTCATCGGCGTTGTGTTGGGCGTCGTTGTTCTATACAACTCCGCCATTAATCCTTTCAAGTTTCTCCCTGTTTCCTACTCCTACCCCGCTTATCGATCCTCTTCTCCTCCCAGAGATCCTCCCAGAGATCCTTTTAATTTCAATTTCTTTTTCGTTTCATTTCAATTACTCAATTCGCCTATTTGTTTGAATTGAATTCTTTTTAATTTCTGCAAATTTTCCGATTTATCCCATCCAAGTACTGAAAAGAGAACATGTCGACCATTTGAGTTTCGTGGCTTAGCTTTGGACTAAATATGCAAATCGGTTTGTAATGTTTATATATAGCATTTTCTAAAAAGTCTGACCTTATTTGTTAAAAAACTTTCCATTTTATCCTTAATGTTTCAGGTTATTTCAATCGAATCCTTCTGTAAATAAAAGGTTAAAGTTATACTGATGTGGAATTAAAAATTGATTTGTTTCATCAATGCTCCAAAACTCATTCTCCTCCTTCCGTATTCTAAAGTTCCTCCTTAGATCTCCCTTTTTTACTCCCCTTTCCTCATTGCCTCTATCTCACTCGCTCCATTAATCTCTCCCACTCTTGGATCTTGCTCACTCCATTGAACTCTCATTTACTCAATCTCTTTTCAATTTCTTATTTTGCTCTGTCCAAGTAACAGTTAGGGAAAATATGAATAGTACGAGTCAAGTGGATGGTCAAATGGGTTGGATTACTCATTTATTATTTTCATGTGAACAAGTTTAGTACGAGTCAAGTTTCTCCATCTGCATCATTCATCAAGTATTCTATGTGGGCAAGTTTTTGCATTAGTACTTCCACATCATATCATGAACTCATAAAAGTATTATAAACCGTAGGCACTATTTTTCACCCACAAAAAAAAAAATTATTGGGCACTGTTTTTATGATTAGCTTATCACCTGTTGTTATGAAGTTTACTTCACCAGATGGAATTGCTAACTATCCAAATCACATCTATAAGGTAACTTTGGTTAATCGTTATATACACTGAAAGCCAATGGTCGACATGTTCTCTTTTTGCTATTGGAAACTTCAATTACCTAATTGATATTATCTGATTTGATTGTGTGAAGGAATCACATATCGTAAGATATGTTTGTGTTTTTTGGTCATTATATCCTGCAACTCTTTTTTTCTAATCTGTTTTAGGATTTGATTGATGAGTTAACAGTAAGTCACATAGTGGATATGTTTATGTAAATTAAGCCACATTTTGCTTTTAAAAGAATTTTGTTTCAAGAAGCATCCATTACAGGATACTATCCATGTTAATTTCAAGAAATTAAAACAGCGAAGATGGGGAAGTATAATTGTTGCCTAAGCTTCTATGTCCAATAGCTTTCTTTTCTTCATAAAGATTATGCTTTCTTTTGATTGGGGTTGGTGCAACAAATGCTTTTTCTTTATTATGTCCAATAGTTTTTGGTGTCTTTAAGGCGGATTTTGAATAATCCATTGTCGTTGGGTTTGATTTCTTTGAAGGAAATTACTATAGCAAATGGAGATTTGGAAATGGGGTTCATGCTTGAGCATATTGTTATAGAAATCAAATATGAAAAAAAAGGGTAAAAACAATCCAAATATGGGCTCGAGTTTCTTCTAGTTAAAGGGTTGATGAAAGATTCAAAATATTGCATTTGGAGGCCGCCACGAGCTTGTTAGATGTTTTTCCTGTAACTAAAGACTTTCGCTTCTAACTTTTTATTAGAATTATGTGTACCAAACAATATTTTTAATTTTGTGTATTTTTTTATACTTTTAGTTTTCTGTACTTTAATTTATAATGCAGGATTTTATATCTCTCGACTTTCATGTTTATGTGTAATATCTTGAATTTAATTGAATGCATTTTGATTTTATGTATATGTGTAATATCTTGAATGTATTTCTTTTAGACTTTCAAAACACAAAAAATAGCAAAACGAAAAAAAAATAAATAAATAAATAAAGGCTCTGCTGACGCGTAAGTCAACGTGTCGCCAGTGGGCATTTCTGCCGGCGCGCAAGTCAACACGTCGGCAAAAATTGCTCCGCAAAACTTTCTGCCGACGCGTTGACTTCCGCGTCGGGAGAGACCATTTCTCCCGACGCACGGTCAACGCATAGGCAGAAAATCGAGTCCATCGCTTTCTGCCGACGCGTTGACCACCGTGTCGGCAAAAATGCTCTCTGTCGACGCGATAGTCAACGCGTCGGCAGAAAGCGTCCATAATTGCTCCCCACATTATGCGTCGGCAGATACGGTCTCTGCCAACGCATGACAAATACGCGTCGACAGAGGCTCTGCCAACACGTTTTTCCCGACTATTCTCCCGACGTCTGAATACGCGTCGGGAGAACCTTTGCCGACGCGTATTCCGATCTTTCCCGACGCATATTGTTGTAGTGCTCTCAGGTGGGTTTGCACGTGTCTCCTCAAGAGTCACAAATCATTTGTAGTGGTTCCATAACCTCCTTGTACTCTTTAAAGGAATTCATCATCTGTCGATTGATGAATTCTACCACCGTAGGATTTGAAAGGTCGAGTTGAAAATGATTTTGCAAAAAATAGAAAATATGAATATGGAACTTTATAAATTAGCATACAATTCACATAACAATGAATCGGGGTTTCAACTCACCATCAACCAAAATCTAACCAGATCCTTAGCTTCTTTAGTTATATCTTTCCATGGCCAAAACAGACGGAGAAAGACTCTTGAACTGTGATGCCAATTGCTAGACTGAAATTCGTAGCATGTTTCCTGACTGGTTTTTTCAGCTCATGGGTGATATGGATCGAAATTCTCCTATAGGACACAACATACTTGTCCAAATTGATGTTTCATCTATATCCATAGAAATAGACATCGTATGTCACCTGCCATCATTTATCTACAAGTAGACAGAAGAAAATGTTAAATACAAATACATACAACCATAGAAATAGACATGCCCAAATAGATTTACAAGACTATCTTATGGCATTCAAAGACTTATAGGAGTGTAATTTAAAACAAAGATGTAACTAAAATTAAAAGTTGTGTGTTCCTACATTCAATTATTATTGCTTTCCAACCATAAATTAGTAAGCATAAACCAGAGGGAACAACGAAATGAGATCTTTGGAAGTAGCACTAAGTTTTGATAAGGCCATAATAGTTGTAGTAACTGATTGGAGAACCACGACCACTAGGAAAATAAGAAAGAAAGAAGAAACTTAGAGTGAACATATTAATGGGCAACCAAAGAAAGAAAATATTAATTAGCAACCAACGAAAGAAGATGAAAGCACCTATTAGGAAATCAAGTGTGTGTTTTCTCAAGTTTCAAGAGGAGTCCAACCATATTAGGAGATCAAGTTTCATAAAAAACTTAGATAACTCAAAGCAATATCTAGTTGTTGTTGCTAACCGCAAGCGCGCGAGTCACAAGTAATATAAAACGGTAAGTATTTACCGAGTATCGAATCCACAGGAAATTTGTTTTAAATCCATTAAATACTAAAAATCTTCGTGTTCAATTTTATTTAGAACATAAACTCAAATGATTATGAAAACGCTAAGAAAATAACGAATATGAAAACAGGAAATTAAATTAGGGAATTTCTATCCAGGGGACTCATCCTAGGGTGCTAATTAGCCTTTTGGATTGTAACTTAATTATATGAATGAATGCAATTAATAATCTTCAATTCCATGAATCTAGAAGTAATTTAAGTATTTAAAACACTTTTAAATACTTTATCTCTCATTTTCTTATTTAATTCATAATTAAATTATTGTGTCAAACACAATTAACGATAATACCCTTTTTCCCGATTTTGAACGATTCAAAGTTTCGTATCTTATTGTTCTAGGCTTTATCCTGATATGAGCTAGTAGGGGGACCTAATGGACCTATAGATCATGAGCTCCAACGATTCGAGGGTAACCGACTAATCTCATTAACCAAGCTTAACCAACATTCGTTAACTACCGGGACACTCCACTATAGCCCAGTAGTTGCACTCCCCACACCATAGATATATTTCTGTCCACTTGATTTAACCATGTTCAGTAAGTCGATCCTTCACAAGTTGTTCGTAGCTATAGCTAGGTCAAATGACCGTTTTACCCCTATAGTACTTCTTGTTCCTTAAGTTCCACTAATCCTCTAATGAACAATCGGTTTGTGGTCCAACCATCAAACCTAAGTCCCTCTCGTGCCATGGAGAGGGTGGGGCCCCTTGTTCAAGTCTTGGAGTTAGTACTTAAGGGAACAACCTCTCTACTATCCCTGAAATGGGTAGGAGCGAATTCCGTCTTGCGAGACTATGTCCCCAGCTATCTATCCGATCTTATCTCCAAAATGGTAGGCTTATTGAGTCGACGAAGTTTGGCCACTCTCACCCATGCAGATTAAAGGATAATCTCGTATAAATAGGAGTTCATAGTTAGCTCAGGATTAAAATCGAGTTACGTAGGTCATCTTTGTGAAATAGTCAATTTCTACAGTAAACGACGTTATAAAGAGAAAGTGACTTATTTCGCGATTCAGTCTTATGCAAACTCATTGCATAGGACGCCCCCACTCGCATGTCTCTACATGAACGATTTAGGATCTCATCGTTTGTACTTAATACAAAGTGGGTCGCGTCCATAGTGTCCCCAGGATAAGGTACCCAACACTATCCTTATACTATAGACTATTTTGGCTATAAACTTGAACTTGATCCTATGATATGTCCCTACATATAGTTCGAGTATTCATGTTATAGCCAAGGATCGTAGTTTATTGGATTTAGGTTAATCATTCTCAATTTATATATTCAATAACATCTTTTACTGAATAACCTCAATAACGACTTTATTGGAAATAGAATATATTTAATGATTTACAAACTACGAGTTTATAGGACATTAAACCCAACAGGACCACCACTTTAAAAATTTGCATCATTTATCATTATTAACATAAATGATGGATTTCATGCTTAAACAATATCATACTGCAAACATCCAACATCAAGGTAAGCATGCTTAAATAAATCAATCATAAACACACGGTTTTAGGAAAACTCAAGACTACGCTCCAACTTAAAGATTTCAATAGTGAAGGCATTTACCTTAGCTAAACGATCGCTTGATAAAACTATAATTTAATTCCTTAGCTCCCAAAGCCTTAAATAAAACTTCACAAAAGGAAAAGAAAAACTTAACTCAATAAGAGATCATTTCAAGACATATAACTAGGAGCCACAAAATCTTTGGGGACAAATTATACCCCCAAAACTTACCCAAAACAGAAATAGCACTTGTTGTCCGGGGTCCCCAAAACACTCCAATTCAACAACTAAAACTCCCAACGCCAAGAGAACCTTGAAATCAATGGCCACAATTAATGGGTACTCTTCTAACACAAAAGAACGACCAAAACTCAACTTGTTTCACTTACCCACTCCTAAAATCACCAGAAAACACTACTACACGCCCAAAACCTCGCTGCCCACGCAGAAACTGAGATGAAACGCTTGCTGAACCGAGTTAAAGACGAGTGGGTATTCGATTAAATGAATTAAACAATCACTATAACCCTCGATTCAACTTACCCACGCCAAAAGCTTGCCGAAAACGCTAAAAATCGACCAAAAAACTGCAGTCCACGCGCCCACACTGCACAGCCACCGGAAAAAGGAGAAAAACGCCTCTGCCGCCTGAAAACTCGCTGAAAAACGGGAAGAACTTGTTGGACGGGTTTCAAATATTAGTGAGAATTCAATTAAATGCTATAACCAGCCAAATAAACTCTCAAACCAACTTACCCAAAGCCCAAAATCAAATAAAAACAAGCTTACAGCCGCTGGTTGTCGTGCATTCGAGGCTGCCGGAGTGCGTCTCGGCCATTGCTGGGTGCTCGTCGTCGCTGATTTGCACGTCGGAGAGGAGGACGACAACCTGCTGGTACTAGAGAAGAAGAAATTTTGAAGGAGATGGTGGGAGCAAAGGGGCTTGGTCGTGAGGTTGAAGATGGAAGGAGGAATATGAGCCCCTTTTTTTCCCTTGGCTTACCTCGGGCTACGTGCAGCTGATATAAAAGGGGGAAAAACTTAGGGTTAGGTGGCTTGGCTTAAAGACCTTAAAATTACAAAAATGTCACCCCAGCCACATAGTTAATTTCCACCAATTACCATCCATTAAGCTTCTTTCTTAACTCCAAATTTGAAACAAAATTAATCCCACTTAACTCAAAATTAAAGAAATATAATCGAGCTTTTACCTTGAATTACTGACGTCGATACAATAGGTTGTGACCCTCACTGTGCAGACAGTTCAGTGGTGGCACGCGAGTGTTGCCCATCGGGCCATGTTAGATTGCCGAGAGAGAGAAGTGTCATGATGCGATCAAGGAGGACGATGCATCATCCAACACACAAAGATGAGTGGGCATTGATGTGGTAAGAAGGCATGAGCAAGTTGAGAAGCAACAGTGTCGTCAGACGCGTCAGTGGTATGCTTAATGGGGGTTAGATGGGGCCCCGGGCCATGACCTCGGAAGTCGGGGTTCCATCGTGAGTTTTGACGAGCGGCTCTGGAGTTAAGTGCACATGAGTGAAGTATGCAAGCCCGCAAAGTTTCGTGTCAATCGGACACCAAACGGGCACTCCATGTTGGCATATGACTCCTCATGAATTGACGTGTAAGGGTGTCAGACCAAATATGCCTCATAATGCACTATAGGGGGAGGCATGGTGTCAGCTCTCCACTACCCCTGGGCCCTGTGGCCTAAGTGAGCTACCCCATGGCACATGTGTGTGTCATGGCGTGAGCGAGCGTTGCAAGACGAGTGTCTTAGGCATCTTCTTTTGGGAATGAGTTTCCATGGACAGTGTCGGGCAACACGGGTGTGCCAACATTGCGCCCCTTCCCATGGGTCGGAGGTTGCACCATAGGGCCGGGCTGCGACACGGTATGCAGAAATGACTCGGCATGGACACGGAAGGGTTCATGCCTTGATAAGTGCTCGAATGGATGAATGTCCGGGAGGTCCCGAATATAAGCAAAGCCCATGGGTCGGTTCTCGAGAAGCAAGTCCGAGTGAGCGGTTAAGTCAGATGATATCCCGAGGCTTGGGGTGGCATCATGAAGCATCAGTGGAACCCGATAGTTCCGGTTGGCATGGTATTTGCCCAAAATGTCCCGGTAAGCATTATAATGGCTCGATAAGCTCCAATAGACGTCGAAAAGTCCCGATAAGCGTTATAATGCCCCGATAGGTCCCGGTAAGTGTTGAAATCATCCGGTAAGCTCCAATTGAGCGTTTTAAGGCCGTTTTGACCCAACGGAGGGTCCGAACACATCTTGGCGAAGTTCCAGATCGATGTAGATGCATGCGGGTTGTGTTATCTAGATTGAAGATGATGGAATGAGATGTGATGTTGCGATCAGATGACCTTGGCCTGATGTAGAGGCAAGGTTGAGCCTTTAGACTTGGCCTAGAGTAGAGGCAAGTCGGCTAGAGTCGCGAATGGGGGAAAATACACGTACAGGCGACCTGTATGGCCGAATGAAGTTCCGCTGCAAGATAAGTTGAGTTCGGTTGAGGATGTAAGAACCTCACCTAAGGTCCGATGAAGCCACAAAGTCCCGCGAAAAATTTATATGGATTAGAGATGACCCTTAAGGTTGGACATGCTCGCGTGTAGATCATGGCGCCTCACGGTTGAAAAAGTACGATCGTGACACTGTGCACACCTATCAGCGTCTCGACGTTGCCATCACATAATCTTGCCGCACAATCCAACTAGCGTCGAGACACTCCAAAGATAGCATCTCGACGCTAGTTCTTCGGGATGCCTCACTTGGACGCTAATTTGGACTTTAGTTCTTCATTCTATTGGACTTTTTGGGTTTCCTCTTCAAATGCTTACTTCTTCAATCTTCAATTATGGTCCAAAGCCTCCAAATTTAACCAAATTTGATCAAGAATTCCAGTCTTGCTTCTCAAGTTCGGTTTCTACAAATCAAACATAAAAAAGACATTAAAACTCACAATTTATGAACAAAACTAGCTAAAATAACTAGAAAATAGATAGTATAATTGCATGCTATCACAAATCAAGTTGTTTACACCCCTCAATTTCTTTTACACCACACCAATCATAAGGTGTAACACTTGTATATATATATGCTAAGGGCTTGGGTTTTACTTGATGGTGTTGACACTGTGTCACAAGGGCAACATAGGATAACAACATTGATGGGTGATCTTATACCTTCTTCTTTTTTTTAGAAAATTAAAAAAAAAATGGAAAAGTTGAACTTGAAAACTTATGAAGGATAGGAAGGAGATGAACATTTGGTGCATCCTTTCTTTCTTGCATTCTTTCTTTCTTCAAAAGAAAGAATGCACCTAATATTGTTGTTTGTTTTTTTTCTCCTTCTTAGTTGGAAACTTAGAAACTTATGAAGGATGTGAAGCTTTTCGTTTTCTTCTAAGTTGTTTCACCAGAATGAACCATTCATCTCCTTATTTTTCATTTTCTCCGACCAATGTATGCTGGGAGATCAACACATAAGAAAAGTTGAAATTTTGACTCAATTTTGATCTATTGACTACAAATACAAGTATGCTTATAGTTGCTAATTCATTGTGAATACTCTATACAAGTTTCTTATTGTAAAGTATCCAAAATTAATCTTTTTTTTTTTTTTTATCATAGAACATGAAGCATAAAACCCAAATCACACCAATAATAAACCAAGCAAAATCCAAAACCTTGATTAATTAACAAGAATCACATTCCAAAAGATGCATTATATTTCATATCATTTGTCTCCACATCTAATTAACAAGCATCAAATTAACTTTAAAGTAACCAAAACTTACCTCTCCTCGGCAGCAATGGTGTGACATAACCACGATGGCAAGACGACACAGGTGGTGGAGAGGCGGTGAGACAGCCTGGGTGGCAGATGGCAGGCGGCGGCAAACTGAAGCAAGGGGGTGTGGTTTCGAATGAAGAAGAAGAAGGTTGGGCAGAATCGATCCTGCCCAGGGTTTTTTTTTAAACGGATTTCTGTTGACGCCATCATTAACGTTGACCGAAATCTGTTAAAAAAAAACCCCTCATTGGCTGTCAGAACTCATGACGTCGCTTTTAACAGTGTCAATATCATTCATCTCTATCGATGTCGCTTGTATTGTGTCAGCAGAGATCTCTTCTATCGACGCAAGTTTTTTCTGATGCACCTATCCTGTGCCCAATAAGGTCCCCCAGTTCTTTGGCAACACCTTGAGGTGCATTTTGTTGGTTTACATGAGACTCGGGATATTCCTTACTCCATGGCTTGGCACCTTTTGCTCGTCCGTTCCGCCCACCCTGTCCAGACGCAGAGCCTTTCTTCATTATCTTCATTGCCCTTCCGGTCGAATTCACTGTTGGGAATGACTAGCATATTTTCTTATATGTTTTGGCTTTTCCATGTTTTACTTTATGTTTGTCCCACATGGAAAGATTTAGAGTCGGGAGGAGTGTTTTTATACAATCACTCCTCCCTATCCTCCCTACTCTTGTAAAAGTGGTTAAGGGTGGTACCTAGACCTCTTTCCACACGTGTGCTGCCGCCGCCAGTCGGACGGGCGGGCAGGCGAGTTCACTGCGCTCGCTCGTAATAAAGAGATGGGTTATCGGTTCGGTTCATGTCCAAGTCCGGTTCGCGCTTCAGTTGACCGTTCGTTGACCGCGTTTTCTGCCTTTGACCGTGGAGTTGTGACCGCCTTTTTGAGCCTTTGACCGAGGAGTTGAGCGTGGACTCCTCCCATATTGACACGTGGCAGCTGGACCTTCTTTTGTGGAATAACGGTTACTTTTTGGGGCCTATAAAAGAAGCCTCTGAGCAGAGTGGAAGGTATTGAATTCATTTTCTATCTTCCTACGTTTCCTTCGATTCCAATCCTTCTCTCTCGTGTGCACGAACGAGGAGGGTGTTGTGTTAACCTTGGGGAGCAACCGACAAAACGATTTAGCACTGTGGACATGCCGAAATTTCTTTCAAGGCAATGGTTATCTCCACGACACAACAATTGTTTTCCATTTTCTTCCTACATTCACATCAGAAATTGCCATAACAAAATCGTGGAACATAGTCAATGCAGTAAGTAATATGTATAGCTTGTCTCCTTGGGATTAGTGTGAAAGTCTTGCAGCATTAAGCTCAATTGAGGTGAATTTTGGTAATCAAACAAGTTGGGGTATCTATACGAATGCTAATTAAACAAAATGACTGATTGCAAAGGCTTAAATGAAAACAACAGGAGAAGAAATGCTAAACAAAACTAAAACTAAGTGAGAAAATAGGCTTAGATTAGGGATGTTGTACTATTTGACAGCTTGTGATTGGCTGTTGAAGCTGGTTCTTCGGTTGCTTTTTGGAAAGCTCAGTTAATGATGGCCTCTTCAAGCGGGATTCAGGCTTTAATTTTCTTGCTAAATGCTTTGGCAAGCTCCATTCCTTCACCAACCTAATGTACTTTCACCTCCAACACTCTGCTATAATTTTGTTCAAGCAATTTTTCTCATCTAGCAAAATAAGAGCACATCAGATTCTAAAGTTTGCTGAAAAATGAAAATTTTTATTTTCAACACTTATAAACAATTCATTCTCATTAAAAGAAAAAAAAAAGATTCCTTTCAAATTTGAGCATAAACACTACTAAGAACCCCTGATTTAAGCTAGAAAAATCTAAAAATAACGCTTATACTAAGTGTTATCAACGAGGTATTGTATCACATTGAAAGTTTGATTTACTTCATAAAAGATAGCATCATGACTAATTACAAATTTTCACAAGTCTTTGACTGCTTCATTAATTCCACAAAAGCCAGATTTTTCTCGATCCTTTGTCATCCAACTTCCTTTTGTTAGAAGCATGTGTGCATATACGTACGCTGCATCTAAACACTCTAAAGTGGTCAACTAATGGTTTATGTCTATCTCAAGCTTCATCACGAGTAAGGATTTTAACCAAAAAAAGTGGGACTTTCAAGACATGAAAACCCCAATTTACTATTTCTCTCGCCAAAATTGTTTTATAACTCTTCCATGTGCAATCATGCTTCAAATCATGTTAAGGATAGTAAGATTCTTTCTTCGACAACACCATTTTGTTGAGGGTTATAGCTAGTTGTCAACTAGTGTCAAATTCTATGCTTATGATAACACTCAAATTGTGTTATCTTAGTCCTATTATATTTGTTAGTTTTATGCTTAATTTGTGAGATTTTATGCCATTTTATGTTGATTTTGTACATATTGAGCAAAAGAGTTCTCAAGAGATTATTGTTGATTTTGGAGGCTTTCTGAACTTAGTTGAACATTTAAGAAGCCAAAAGATGAAGAGAATTGAGTAGGCCAAAGGAGCGAAGCTTAATAATTAAAAAAATATATATAGTTGTTTTAGGATCAAATATTAAAATTAGTGTACAATTTGCTATTATTATTGTTGTTATTATTAATTCAAAGCTATCAAAAATTGGCTTCACTATTAAGAAAGTAGTAATTCTATAGTTTATCTATTTCTTTTAGTTTATCTCATTTAAGTAAGAAAAGAAAACAATAATAATAATAAATAATAACTCTTTTAAGGTGGTTTTGATTGAGGTGGTGGGTGTTAATGCTTTACAAATACTCCATTAGTGTTTCTCTCATGTATGATTGGTTGAAATCAAAGGGCAGAAGGTATGAATCACTTGTTTTTTTCTTTTTTGTTTTTTTTTTTTTTTCATTCTTTCAAACTTTCTTTCCCTCATGTGCTCCATAAATAGATGCAATAAAGAAGATTTGAGTTAGAACATATGAGTTCTTTATAATATTTTATCATTACTTTTCCATATTATATAGAATCATGAGAATTTAAGTTGCATCCATATGGTAGCACTTTATCTAGGTGTGACACTTTCATGGATTCTTTTCTAGAATTAATAATAAAGGTAGTTTTAAACTTCATTTTGGAAATTAACCATCTTTGGTACATGATTGAAGAGTTAAAAATTAGGGGCATTTGTACAAATAGTAAAAAACACTAAACATATTGCAAAAATAACAAAAAAAATAAGACTATTTGCAGAAATAGCACAAAGTGACGTTAAGTTACAAAAATACCCTTTTTATCAACAGCTGTCTGATAGAAAGAATTATTAGTGTCTATCACTGATAGTCATTGATAGACTTCGATCATAGACACTGATAGAAAGGATTATTATACGGAGTTTATCAGCATGATAGCTTATCAGTGTCTATCACTGATAATCACTAATACACCAAATTAATTGGAGTCTATCAGTGATATAGACACTGCTCGAAATGATTATACGGAGTCTATTGATAGTTTATCAGTGTCTATCTCTCATAGTAATTGATAGATTTCGATTAACCAGAGTTTATTAGTGATAGACATTGATAGACTCCGATTATCAGAATCTATCAGTGATAAACATGGATAAAAAAGATTATACAGAGTCTATCAACATGATGGTCTATCAGTGTCTATCACCAATAATCATTGATAAACACTGATATAAATGAATGTACGTAAATTGGTAGAATTTGCACATAATTCAAAATTAAATGGGGTAAAACGGGAATTATGAAATTTTATTCTAATAAATTGTCATATTTGCTATTATTTTTACATTGTGTTATATTTGCAATTAGAAAAACACTAATTGCCACCTCATGCAATTTCGCTAAAAATTCTGTTTACAGATTTTTAATTACTTAACTATTAGCTCAAAACTTTCAACTTTCCTTTTCTTCTATTTTTGAATTTACAAAATCGTTAATTCAGCATGTGTTTGTGATTCAAATTTTTATTTGCAATTAGAAAAACACTAATTGCCACCTCATGCAATTTCACTAAAAATTCTGTTTACAAATTTTTAATTACTTAACTATTAGCTCAAAACTTTCAACTTTCCTTTTCTTCTATTTTTGAATTTACAAAATCGTTAATTCAGCATGTGTTTGTGATTCAAATTTTTGTTTGGGAATTGAAGTTATGTAATAGATAAGGATAGTTTAGATTCACAAGATATCAAGGTAAGTAGCTTCTCTCATGTAATTTTGTAATGGTATATAAGTTTGCTTTAATTGCAAATGTTTGTTACTTGTATTGATATATGTTATCTTGCTCGTGGTCATATCCATAAACTAACTACATCATATGTATGTTGAAATTTTTTTTTTTTTTTTAAATTATGGAACTCCATGCATATAAACTATAATAAGTGTGATGATTACTCTTTCTATATTAGGGACTAGATGAGCATGTATGATTGCACCTCTCTAGTCTCAAACTAATACGTTCATGTATAGTGACGACTATTGGATGCGATTTTGACTCTCCTGACTAATCTCCACTACTATCATCAGTTGGAGTCAGTTTCGTATAGAATCTTCTTCTACTTGATCAGGGTAGTGGACTTCATGTTGGAAGAGTTTAGCTTGACCCCAAACAGATAAGTTGTAATAAGAAACATAAGTCAACTTTTAAGAATTGTGGGTCCCCTTTCAATATATATTTCATTTTACGTATGTATGTGTGTGTGCATTTTGAACTACCTCATTAGGGGAAGACTACTTACCGAGCATTTCCAATACTCACCTCTCGTAGACTTTGCAAGTGAGGATTTGCAAGTGAGGAGACAACATAGGTGGCATTAACAAAGAACTGCTTGGTAGCCCATGTGTCGTCGCACATTTTAGATAGCGTTGAGTTTTGGTCCAATCACGCTAATCATTGTTGTTATTATGAGTTTTGATTATTGGCACAATGTAATAGTTTTGTAAACTACGTTATAGCTATATTTTATTTTGTTGACTTAAAGGGATCCCAACTAAATTTTATGTCAAGTGTTCTTATTGTATTGAAATATTGCAAAGGTTTCATGCATGCATGTGGTAACTTCTCTAGACACGTTTTGTATAGGTCGGGGATGTTACATAGTGTCTCCTCAATGCCAACAGATGTTAAACCATCATCTTAGACTTTCTCTTATTGTGATTTACTTTGTAATTTTCTTTAATTTTTTTTGTCTTTATTGTGTTTTAGCTTTATCTTTAAACCAATGGGCTTATGCCAGGGGTAGGGCTTCCTTTAAGCTCTTGTCGGTTTCCTTCTTTTCCATAGCGCTGTTCTCCTTGTATCAAGAATACAGAAAATATCAGAATCTTCTTCTCCTCGATTTCCTCCTCCTTTACAACATTTTATGGTATCAGAGCCATCTGGGCATTTGTCTTCTTCTTAAAATGGTACAACCACCTGTCTCATCAGGAAATGGAAATGGGTCATTTATAACTCTCCAAAAGGGAGTTATTTAGGTCTTATTCCTATAGTGTTTTGTGTGTCTTTGTGCCTAATAGGGTTGCTTTTAGATGAATATTATATGTTTTAACCTACTTGGAAGAATGGATTATTTGGAAGTTATTTTGCAGAGAAAATAATGTTGAGTGACTTGAGGGAGAAAAATCTATGATCCAGCAAAGCAAGGAGCAAAACTGCCACGTGAGCCGCATGTGATTCATTAAATGAGGTGGCGTTAGCTGAATTAATCTCAGATCTAGGAGGCTTGGAGAGCCCCCCACGTGTAAAATTTGACCTAATTAGGGTTGACTTCACTCTATAAAAGGAAATAGTCGTCTCAAGTCCAAAAACATTCCAAATTCAAGAAAGGAAAGTCTCATTCCATTCGTGGAGACTTACTTTCCATCTTTGGGAGCCGAATAGAGGAGGAACGATTGGAGACCTCAAGAAGACCATTAGCTACAGATCTCTTCAAGGGAATTAATCTTTTCTTGTAATTTCTTGTAGTTATGGATGCACATACTCAGATTGTAGCGTGTGTTACCTTGTACTCCATGAACTAAATTTACTTAGGTGTTGGTTAGGATCTATGTAGTGTCGTTATTACTCTATGCAATCTATATTGATTTGAGCAACTTGATTATTTGTTGTGTCCATTTCTATTTTGTGTCCGTCTGGCCAGCCAGTATAAATATCACCTTTTAGTTTCAGGGATGATTTGAGAGGTGTGTGGCAATTAATCACACTAGACCATTATGTGTTGGTGGACGCCAGTGACTGAGTTAGGGATAACCAGTGACCTAGTGCTTGATCGATAGCACGTCATTGGAGTTGAAACACATTCCAAAAATCCAGAGTTTCGAGAGGATCTTGCTGATAAGACTGCAAGAGAATTGCCTAATCAATATTATTGCTAGAGCATCTTTTAAAACAATCACAGAAATCCAAACCAACGCCTGTTTCCAATCTGTCTGCATATTCGTTTACTTTCTGCTTTATTATTTTTTTTGCTTCAGCATTTTATCAAAATCAATCATTTTAACAATCTTGAAACCATTAAAAAGTTACATAAAATAGGTAGAGTGGAAGCTATTCAAAACCTCGTGGATACGATAAATTGCTTATCACTTGTTGCGTATTGTGTATGCTTGCACAGTATTCTAGAGCATATTTTTAGCCCACTCTAGAAGGCAACAAGTTTTTGGCGCCGTTGCCAGGGACTTGAATAAGTTTTTATCTGATCTGTTTTGTGTATGCGTTTTAGTGGTTTGGTGCAAGAAATTTTTTATTGTTTCTTTTGTTTTTGTAGGTGTGAGTTTGGTGCATGAGTGATCCTCCTGGGGTGAGATTCGAGCTTGATCCAGAAATTGAAAGGACATTCAGAAGAAGAAGGAGAGAGCAGCGAAGAAATCAAAATCCAATGGATAACGTGTCGCGTCTCCTGGAGATTCCAGAAGATCAAACTAATCCCTAGCAGAATCGTGTGCTGCAGCCAAATCTACCGCTGGAGCAAAATGGACAGCAAAATAATCAGGCTGAGAACCCTATTTTGGTGGCGAATGATAGGGCCAGAGCCATTCGAGCGTATTCTTTCCTAATGTTTGATGAGTTGAATCCAAGAACTGCACGTCCTCAAATTGAGGGAGCAAATTTTGAAATGAAACCGGTAATGTTTCAGATGTTGCAAACCATGGGTCAATTCCATGGTTTGTCATCTGAAGACCCCCATTTACATCTTAAGTCTTTTCTAGGAGTTAGTGATTCGTTTGTAATTCAAGGAGTGTCTAGAGATGCCCTTAGATTAACTTTGCTCCCGTACTCTCTTAGAGATGGAGCAAAGGCGTGGTTAAATTCTTTTGCTCCAGGATCAATTAGGACTTGGAATGAGTTAGCGGAAAAATTTCTTAGTAAGTATTTTCCACCAACTAGGAATGCCAAGTTGAGGAGTGAGATTGTGGGATTTAGGCAACTCCAAGATGAAAGTTTTAGTGGGGCTTGGGAGAGGTTTAAGGAACTTTTGCGAAAGTGTCCCCACCATGGTTTACCTCATTGTATCCAAATGGAAACATTTTACAATGGGCTAAACATGGCTACCCAAAGTATGGTCGATGCCTCTACAGGAGGGGCCCTTTTGACAAAAACCTTTAATGAAGCCTATGAAATTTTAGAAAGAATATCAACCAATAGTTGTCAGTGGTCGGATGTCAGAGGCTCAAATAAAAAAGTTAAGAGTGTGTTAGAGGTTGATGGTGTGTCTACCATTAGGGCTTATATTGCAATGTTAGCTAACGCTCTTAAAAATGTGACAGTGGTTAGTCATGTTCCACAGGCGCCAGTGGCGGAGCCTGCTGCAGTGGTGAACCAAGTTATAGAAGAATCATGTGTTTATTGTGGTGAAGAGCACAACTACGAGTTTTGCCCCAGCAATCTAGCTTCTGTGTTTTTTGTAGGTAATCAAAGGAATAACCCTTATTCTAACTTTTATAATCCAGGTTGGCGCAATCATCCCAACTTTGCATGAGGAGGGCAAGGAAGCAATTCGCAAGTCCCCCAAGCACAGCAAAAGGTGAACCAGTCAGAATTTGCTAAATCACAGGCAATGCCCCAGCAAAATAAGCAGGTTTTGCCCCAGCAAAATTCAGAGAGTTCTCTTGAGGCAATGATGAAAGAATATATGGCTCGTACAGATGCCGGAATTCAAAATAATCATGCTTCAATGAGAGCCCTGGAATTGCAAATGGGTCAACTAGCTAATGAGCTGAAGGCAAGACCTCAAGGGAAACTTCCTGCAGGTACTGAACACCCTAGAAGGGAAGGTAAGGAGCAGGTACAGGTAGTGACTCTAAGGAGTGGTAATTCACTACAAGGGAGAAAGGAGCCTAGTAAACCCCAGGATGTAGAGAAGAATAGAGATAAAAATGTTGTTATTGAGAAAGAGTTGGAGTTTGGTAAGAGTGATGGAGGCAGCAATAATAATACTGGAGCATCTGGTTCTGTTCTAGATGTAGAACCACCTTATGTACCACCCCCACCTTATGTACCACCTCTACTTTTTCCACAAAGGCAGAAGCCTTAGAATCAGGACGGTAAATTTAAGAAGTTTTTAGAGATTCTTAAGCAATTGCATATAAATATTCCTTTAGTAGAAGCTATAGAGAAAATGCCAAATTATGCTAAGTTTCTTAAGGATATTTTGACTAAAAAGAAGAGGTTAGGTGAATTTGAAACTGTATCTCTTACTGAGGAATGTAGTGCTATTCTTAAGAATGGGCTACCAACCAAGGCTAAGGATCCAGAGTCATTTACTATTCCTGTCTCAATAGGTGGAAAAGAGTTAGGTAGAGCACTTTGTGATTTAGGCGCAAGCATTAACCTCATGCCTCTTTCGGTTTATCGAAAGCTAGGTAATGGTGAAGCTAAGCCTACCACAATCACACTCCAACTAGCTGATAGGTCTATCACATATCCAGAGGGTAAAATTGAGGATGTCTTAGTGAAAGTAGATAAATTCATATTTCCTGTCGATTTCATTATCTTAGATTATGAGGCAGATAAAGATGTCCCAATTATTCTTGGTCATCCATATTTGGCCACTGGTAGAGCATTGATAGATGTTCAAAAAGGAGAATTAACAATGAGGGTTTATAATGAGGAAGTGAAATTTAATGTTTTTAAGGCCATGAAGTATCCAGATGAAATGGAAGATTGTTCGTTCATTTGAATTCTGGAGAACACAATTGTTGAGACAGCAATGGATGATTTGACAAACAAGCATTTGGAAGACCATGGAGAAGTTTGTTCTTTAGAAAGAAAAGTTGAAAAAGAAGTTTCTAGGTGTGAGGATGTTTTTTAGTCTTTAGATTTGGATGAAAGGATGGCTCCTCCTATTAAGCCATCCTGATTGAGGCACCCACTTTAGATTTGAAGCCCTTGCGGGGTCATCTAAAGTATGTGTATCTTGGGGAGGGTGAGACGTTGCCCATTATTGTTGCATCAGATTTAATGTTGGAGGATGAAGAGGCCTTAATAAAGTTGTTGCAGCAATATCGCAAAGCAATAGGTTGGACATTGGCTGACATTCAGGGAATTAGCCCTTCTTTCTGTATGCATAAAATCACTCTAGAGGAGGGATCCTTTAGAAGTATTGAGCAACAGAGAAGGCTTAACCCTGCAATGAAAGAGGTTGTTAAGAAGGAGGTGATAATGGTTGGATGTTGGGATTATTTATCCAATTGCAGATAGCAATTGGGTAAGCCCTGTCCAATGTGTTCCTAAGAAATGAGGTGTTACCGTGGTGACTAATAAGGACAATGAATTGATCCCAACCAGGACAGTAAATGACTGGAGAGTTTGTATGGATTACAGGAGGCTTAACAAAGCCACCCATAAGGACCATTTCCCTCTACCATTTATTGACCAGATGTTGGATAGGTTGGCTGGTCAGGCTTACTACTGTTTCTTAGATGGTTATTCTGGGTACAACCAAATTACCATTGCTCCTAAGGATCAGGAAAAAACGACTTTCACCTACCCTTATGGGACGTTTGCTTTTAGGCGAATGCCTTTTGGCCTTTGCAATGCTCCAGCAATATTTCAGCAGTGTATGTTAGCAATTTTCTCTAATATGATTGAGTCCACTGTTGAGGTATTTATGGACGATTTTTTAGTTTTTGGAGGGTCTTTTCAACATTGTTTGAATAATTTAGGTAAGGTGTTAAAGAGATGTGAGGATACCCATCTAGTTCTTAATTCGGAGAAATATCACTTTATGGTGAAGGAGGACATTGTATTAGGCCATAAAATTTCAAAGAAAGGTCTAGAAGTTGATCGAGCAAAAATAGAGGTTATTGAGAAGTTAGAACCACCGAATTCAATTAAAGGGATTCGGAGCTTTTTAGGTCATGTTGGATTTTATAGAAGTTTCATAAAAGATTTTTCAAAAATTAGTAAACCTCTTTGTAACTTGTTGTGTGTTGATAGTGTTTTTGACTTTAATGCAGATTGTTGGAAGGGTTTTGAGACTTTAAAGGCTGCTTTAATCTCAGCCCCCTTCTTTGTGCACCTAACTGGAGTTTGCCATTCGAAGTGATGTGTGATGCCAGTGATGTTGTAGTAGGTGCAACGTTGGGGCAAAAGCAGGGCAAATTTATCCATCCTATTTATTATGCAAGTAGGGTTTTGAATGAGGCACAAATCAACTATACAACGATTGAAAAGGAGTTGTTAGCAATTGTGTTTGCCTTTGAAAAATTCCGCCCATATCTGGTTGGATCCAAAGTCACAGTTTTCACATACCATGCAACAATAAGGTACTTAATGTCTAAGAAAGATGCAAAGCCTAGATTGATTTGTTGGGTTTTATTATTGCAGGAATTCGACTTGGAGATAAAGGACAAGAAGGGATCAGAAAATATTATTGCGGATCATTTGTCTCGTCTTGATCCAACATCATCCTTGCTAGAGCAATCTGCCATTTCAGATTCATTTTCAGATGAACAGCTGTTTGCTGTTGAGGTAAATGTAGTGAATAATATTCCTTGGTATGCTGATATAGCCAACTTTTTGGTAAAGGGAGTAACTCCTATTGATATGGATTGGAGGCAGGTGCAAAGGTTTAAGCATGATGCAAAATTCTTTTATTGGGATGAGCCATTTATGTATAAGCAATGTTCTGATGGTATTATTCGAAGATGTGTTTCAGGTGATGAAGCAAAGGAAATCCTGGAGCAATGTCACCCTTCCCCGTATGGAGGTCATTTCAGCGGTCAGAGGACAGCTATGAGGATTTTGCAATGTGGATTCTTTTGGCCTTCCTTATTTAAGGATGCTCATTGGTTCTACAAGCAATGTGATGCTTGCCAAAGGAGATGAAATTTAGGACCTAGAGATGAAATGTCTCTTACTTATATTTTAGAATTAGAATTATTCGACGTATGGGGTATTGATTTTATGGGGCCATTTCCCCCTTCTAATGGTAATGTTTTTATCTTATTGGCAGTTGACTACGTGTCCAAGTGGGTGGAGATCATTGCATGCCATCAGAATGATGCTAAGACGGTATCAAGGTTTCTCCAATCGCACATCTTTGAGCTTGAGCATAAAACATTTTGGGCTCTAAAGAAATTGAATTTTGATTTGAGTCGTGCAGGGGAAATAAGAATGCTGCAGCTTAATGAGCTAGAGGAATTTCGTTAGTTTTCTTATGAAAATGCGAAAATGTATAAAGAAAAGACTAAGCGGTGGCATGATAAGAAAATAAAACCTAAAGAATTTGTTAAGGGTCAGAGAGTCTTGCTTTACAACTCTAGATTAAAATTGTTTCCTGGAAAATTAAAATCTAAATGTTCTAGACCGTTTATTGTGATTGAAGTTTTTCCTCATGGAGCAATTACTTTGAGAGATGAAAAAGATGGGCGAGTGTTCAAGGTTAATGGACAGCGAGTGAAGCATTATTGGGGAGAGAAATTTCGTTCGAAATATCCTTCCCTAAAATTGGTTGAGGAATGAGCGAGCGAGAGTTTTGCGGGAGCATTTCATATTGCAATATTTTTAGCTCCCAGTGTTTGTTGCGATTTTATTTTAGTTCTCGCTAATTTGATTTTATTTTAATTTGAATTATTTTGAATTAGATTCGGTTTATTTAGATCTTCTCTGATTTATTTTAATTCGTTGGTATTTTCAATTTTTGTAGATTTTACTTTCAATTTATTTATTTTGGCCGATTTAATTTTTAATTTAATCGAATTTATTCTTGATTTAGTTGTATTTTTGTTATTTAAATTTCTCTTTAGATTAGGATTTAATAATATATCTCCTGATTTATTCGGCTAAGGTGAGATTTGATTTTGGGCGGTTTAAATTTCAAATTGAAATTTTCCGTATAAAAGATTCTTCTAGAAGAAAATCTTTTGCTGATCAGTTTGTTTTTGCAATCTGTTGGAAGGATCAAATATTTCGTCAGATTCTAGGGGAATTGGTTGTGAATTAAATATTTTTACTGTTTGGAATTTAATTTTTCCGTGGGCAGGTAAACCGCGTGGAGCATCTGACGCTTCCACGTGTCATGCAGTGTTGATCCAACTATCTATCCGTTAGACAACGCAGAGGATATTTACCACGGGACAAATTTTACCTTTTTGGAATTTAATTTTCCATGATTACATGCAAATTAAACGATAATTTTTATTTAATCGGGGCAGATTCTTTCGTTTAGGATTTAAAGTGCTAGAGCCCTATTTATTCAAGACCCTTGGTACGTTTTTGTTTCACTTCATCTTCTTGCTTTCATTCTTTGTTTCTTATTTCTCTCCGCCTTGCCTCTGTTACTGTGAAATACTCTAAATTTGAGATGGCTAAGACAAGAGGGAGAAGAGAAAGAGATGCTGAGGAGGAGGAAGTGCCTATTACACCTGAGGCACCGAAGATAAGAACGAAGAGAAGGAAAACACCAGAAGAAAGAGAGGCCAAGAGACGAAGAAGGCAACAGCGAGCTGAAGTCACGGAAGTGGTAAGGAAGGTGATCGAAGATATTGCTGAAGAAGTGGTTGGGGAAGAACAACCAAAAGGTCCTGAAGAAGAGAAAGATTCAGAACAAAGAGAACAGATAGTCGAGGCTCAGCAAGAGGGACAAGAAAAGCGAGCAGAAGATGTGCAAGAGCAAGGAAATGGTCAAGAACAGCAGACTCAAGAAGTTGTGCCAGAGGTACCGCGTCATCGCCGCCACAAGCAAAAGGCGGGAAGAATTAAGGTAATTAGGACGGACACCCCATCCCCGTCGACAACGGAATCCGAGAAGGAAAATTCTGAGAAGGAAGATCGAGAGAAAGAAGAGGCTGAAAAGAAGGCGGAAGAAGAGGCCCTGACGAAGCAGCAAAAAGACAAGGGCAAAGGTGTTGCTGAAGCACCGACAGAGACAGAGAAGGCTGAAACCGAGGAACCGAGACTGCCGTATGAACGCTTCGTCAGTAATCTTGCCCGAGCAAAATACTTAGAGATGCTGAAGAGGGATTTTCTGTTTGAGAGAGGATTCGGTGAAGACCTACCACATTTCTTACGAGTTGGAATTACAAATCACGGATGGGAACAGTTCTGCGTGAAACCAAAGCCCGTGAATTCGAATGTTGTTCGTGAATTTTACGCAAACATAGATAAGAAGGGTTTCAAGCCATTGTCCGTGGGTAGCAGTAGACTAGAGCCCAGGTGTGGTAAATTCTCTATTTAACCTTCAAGATTTCCCACATGCTGGATATAATGAGATGGCGGCAGCGCCATCAATGAACAGTTGAATGCAACTGTTCGAGAGGTGGGAATTGTGGGGGCTCAGTGGCGATTCTCGAAGACAAAAAAGAGGACCTTCCAGGCGGCTTATCTCAAGAGTGAAGCCAACACTTGGTTGGGATTCATCAAACTGCGCCTACTGCCAACGACCCACGACTCTACTGTCTCTCGTGATTGAGTTCTTCTGGTATTTGCTATTCTGAGGTCATTAAGTATAGATGTCGGCAAAATTATCTCAAGTGAAATTCATTCCTGTTGGAAGAAAAAAATGGGGTTCCCATGAGTGCAAAAGATGTTATTCTGATGGATAAGGGAATAATAGACACACCAAACCTGGTAAGGGTTCAAAGGACTCAGGAAGCACGCCAAGGTGGTTTGGTGTGTGGCATCCACCAAATATTGGAGCAACTGCAAATGCATTCCAACCCAATGGAGTTTGCCGAAAGGCAATTCCAAACTTTCTAGAATTATGTCAAACGGAGGGATGCCACATTGAGGAGGGCCTTACAATCCCATTTTTCCAAGCCTTATCAAGCCTTTCTTATATTCCCTGATGACCTATTGAACCCTTGGATCCCACTACCACCGATAGAAAGAGAAGGAGATGAGGATGAAGATGTTGGTCAGGAGGATTAGAAGAAAATGACCTGAGCGAGCTTTTATTTTGCCAGACCATTTTTGTTGCTCGTGCATTTTCCCTGACCAAGAAAAATTTGTCTGTTTTTGATATTTATGCTTCTTTGTTTTTATTTTTCTGCTGGTCTTTTTAAATTTTTATCTGATATTGTAATCATTTTCTTTTATTTTTAATGAAATTCCCAAAGTTGTTTCTGTTCTATAGCACTGAGCATTCCTAACTTAACCATTTTCTTCTGAATTTTTGAAGCTTGGACTAGTCAGCTTAATTTGATCAAGGTGTTCTGATCTCCAGAAACCTTTTGCTTGAGCATATCTTCTAGTCTAGTCATCGTTGCAGCAAGAAGATTCTGAGGTAGTATTGACTTATTTGATCCACCTTAAGCTTAATCTTAGTCTCACGCTTAGTTTAAAATTCATATATAAAAAGAATTAAGTTTGGGGGTATAATTATCATATTAATAATTCATTGGGGACAATGAATAATTTAAGTTTGGGGGACTTTTTGCTACTCCGCTTGTTTTGCTCGAGCATTCCTCTCCTTCATAATAATTTTCTAGGTTGTTGAGTAACCAGAGACATTTTTGATACCCACAGTTTGTCTTTGCGTCAAAAGATGACCTAGGAAATATTGAAAAATGAAAAAAAAAATTATTTGCTGAAAAGAAAAATTGTGGAAAATTTTGCTGTGAAAATTGAAAGAGCAAAAGTTTTGAAAGATGAATGATAATCTAGCAGTTTTCTGTCTCCCAGGGCTTAGGTGAGCTTCATCATAAAATGTCGCCATTCGGAGAAGCAAGAGATAGAATAACTAAGGATTTTTTAGCTTAGGATTGAGTTAAAGGTGGTGATTATCTGTTCAATGCTGAAAGAATTATTTTGTTGCAGCAATGCTTGGTTTTGCAGAATGCTCAGGTAAAGGTTGAAGGTAGTGTTGGATTATCTGTTTTGATTAAGTTGTGTTATGACTAATGTTTTGAATTCTTAAGGGAAGGTTAGTTAGTATTGCTTGGGACGCACAATAGTTCAAGTTTGGGGGTATGATAACTCTCCAAAAAGGAGTTATTTAGGCCTTATTCCTATAGTGTTTTGTGTGTCTTTGTGTCTAATAGGGTTGTTTTTAGATGAATATTACATGTTTTAACCTATTTGGAAGAATGGATGCTTTGGAAGTTATTTTGCAGAGAAAATAATGTTGAGCAACTTGAGGGAGCAAAATCTATGATCCAGCAAAGCAATGAGCAATACTGTCACGTGAGCCGCACGTGATTCATTAAATGAGGTGGCGTTAGCTGAATTAATCTCTGATCTAGGAAGCTTGGAGAGCCCTCCACGTGTAAAATTTGACCTAATTAGGGTTGACTTCACTCTATAAAAGGAAGTAGCCGTCTCAAGTCCAAAAACATTCCAAATTCGAGAAAGGAAAGTCTCATTCCATTGGTGGAGGCTTACTTTCCATCTTTGGGAGCCGAATAGAGGAGGAACGATTGGAGACCTTAAGAAGACCATTAGCTACAGATCTCTTCAAGGGAATTAATCTTTTCTTGTAATTTCTTGTAGTTATAGATGAACATACTCAGATTGTAGCGTGTGTTACCTTGTACTCCATGAACTAAATTTACTTAGGTGTTGGTTATGATCTATGTAGTTGTTGTGCTTATTACTCTATGCAATCTATATTGATTTGAGCAACTTGATTATTTGTTGTGTCCATTTCTATTTTGTGCCCGTCTGGCCAGCCGATATAAATATCACCTCTTAGTTTCAGGGATGATTTGAGAGGTGTGTGGCAATTAATCACACTAGACCATTATGTGTTGGTGGACGCCAGTGACTGAGTTAGGGATAACCAGTTGCCTAGTGCTTGATCGGTAGCACGTCATTGGAGTTGAAACACATTCCAAAAAATCCAGAGTTCAAGAGAATTGTCTAATCAATATTATTGCTAGAGCATCTTTTAAAACAATTACAGAAATCCTGACCAACGCCTGTTTCCAATCTGTCTGCATATTCGTTTACTTTCTGCTCTGTTATTTCTTTTACTTCAACATTTTATCAAAATCAATCATTTTAACAATCTTGAAACCATTAAAAAGTTACATAAAATAGGTAGAGTGGAAGCTATTCAAAACCTCGTGGATACGATAAATTACTTATCACTTGTTGTGGATTTTGTATGCTTGCACAGTATTCTAGAGCTTATTTTTAGCATATTTTTAACCCACTCTAAAAGGCAACAGTCATCTTCTTCAAACTCCACACCGACTGGATTACCTCGCCAAAATCCATCAGTTCCACCGGTTTCGAACCCAAATGCTCAGTTGCCAGTCACTGGACAACTTCCCACTACTTCAATCTTTCCTCCTACACCTCCTGTGCTCACAATGCCATGACCTAAATTTTGTATGTTTCCCACTTTCTCTCCACAACCTCAACCCACTTTCTCTTTTATCCCACAAATTATCCCCAACCTCTCCCAATCCCTATCTATTAAATTAAATGATTCCAACTACTTATTATGGAAAAACCAAGTTCTCAACCTGATTTATGCCCACAGTCTAGAAGGTTTTATTGATGGTTCTCTTCCCTGTCCTCCACAATACCTTGATAACTTGACACACTAACTAAATCCGAATTTTTCAGCAATGGCAAAAATACAATCGCTTGGTAATGATGGTTCTCTATGCTTCTCTTACTGAAGAAAAAATGAGGGAGATTATTTCATTCTCCACAGCTTATGATATTTGGCATTCATTGCGTCGATCGTACGAGTCCACCTCCTATACCCGCGTTTTAAGCCTTAAATCTCAGTTGCAAAAGACTCGAAAAGAGGGTATCTTAGTCACTCAATATTTGGCAAAATTTAAGGAAATAGCTGATAAATTGTCTGCTATTGGGGAACCCATATCACACAAGGATCATATCTCCTATATCTTGGAAGGTCTTGGTGCTAAGTATAATCCTTTTGTAACTTCCATTCAGAATCGAGTTGATATACCAACATTAGAAGATGTTCGAACCTTGTTGTTGAGCTATGATTATCGCCTTGAGAAACAGAATTTTGTCGATCAATTGAACAACATTCAAGCAAATCTGACCCGTCTCCATTTTAATCAAAATTTCAACCCCCGTCGGTCACAAAGGTCTTCACCCTCTCAGCAACAATTTCAACACCCTTAAAATTCGGGGTCCGGCATTCTTGGCAACCAAATCAGTTTCAAGGGTGTTGGCAAAAGAGTAATCTGCCACAATTTCCAACTGGTGCAAAAGTTCAGTGTCAAATTTGCAATAAATTTGGTCATAGTGCCTTGGTTTGCTATCAAAGGGCTAATCTCAATTATCAGCCAAACACTGTTTCCTCACCCCAAGCCTTATTAACCTATCACAGCCCACAATCTTCAAACCCACAACCCAGCCACCAATTCACCCAACCCACTCAACCTCACCTCCCAAGCCCAAACACAGTTCCTTACGATGCGTGGTACATGGACTCTGGTTCCACTCATCATGTTAGCCCCGATCTTAATTCTCTGTTAAATCCCATGCCTTACACTAGTGCTGAACATGTGGTGCGTGTCTGGCTGAAATGTGGAGGTTAGAAAAGATGGTAAATAATGATCAAGATAAATTCAGCCAACCTAGTGCAAGTATACACTATCGCACGTAGTAATAAAAACCTTAGAAGTATTCCAAAGGTATCGATCCCACGAGGACTAAATTGGAAACACAGATTTGAAGAAGAAACTACTCAAAGATTGCTTGAATAAGGTAACAAAAGAAGTAGTTGATGATGATCTTTGAAAAATAGAATAAATAAACAAGTAAAGAAAAACAATGGTAAATAAACAAGGTGTTCAATATAGTTTCAACCCTAAGGTAAAATAACTATAATCCTTGCTTATTAAACCTAAGTCTATTCATGCATTGGGTTAGATTTAACTTTTATTTGGCCTTGCTCCCAAGAACCGTTAGAAGGCTAAGAGAGTACCATTATGCACATGTCTGTGACTCGACTCCGACATAGATAAATCAAGCATGCAATCTATAACCCTATAGTTGTTATAGGGTGCCTTAGGCAACCTTGCCCTATAACACCGAATACACTCTTTCGAGTCATTTCTCCTATATCACCTTTATGAGAACCGATATCGTTTGTCTCTTTCGAGTATCAAACTCACATAGCATGAAAAGTCTAAGTGATCAAGTTAAACTCAGCAAGATTGAGAATGATATTCAATAAAGAATGACATGCAATGAATAGAACTTAAGTAAATAAACACTTTCAAGCTATTTTAACCATAGGGGAATTCACTATATTAAACCCCTCAATGGGATTTAGCTACGCATGATGGGATAAAGTGCAAATGAACAACTTTCCATTGAAATAAAGTATAAAGAATACAAATAAATGAAAAGTAACGAGTGCTGGAAATAAGGTGCAGTAGCTAAAACTAGGGTTTTTTCTTTTATCCAATCCTTCTAGAGTTCGCTCGACACTCTACTCTCCTTTACAAATGGAAATAGGGTGAAAATCCCTACAAACACTCAGGTTTGATGTCTAACTAAGGTTAGAATTCAGTCATCTAAGAAGGACCACGGACATCCCTACTCATGGGCGTCTACTAGGGTTCTATCACCACCCTCTTCTTCCCAGTGAGTTCTGCTTGGATTTCACTTCGAATCAAGGCCTTATATAGTGTGAGGAGTAGTTGAGGAGCCACGAAATAGGTGCTGGTAGGTAGCCCAGTCGATTTCGGGGTCAAAACGGTCGGTTAGGTGCTCAAAACTCTCGTTCAAAACGACCCGCGACAGACTCGAAACGACCTCTGTCTACCTAGAAATGCGATCGCATTTCAATTTTGCCTTCCCAGAAATGCGGTCGCATTTCTGGGTTTTTCCAGATTTCTTCTGTTTTTCTGCACAACACCAAATTGAGTCAAATTCATATCAAAATAGATCTTTTTAAGCACTTTTAAGCATAATTTGACAAATGTGACTCCCAACTCCCTAATTCATCAACTTTAACACTTTTAGAGCTTGAGAATAGTAAATTTGATCTAAACATGCAACTTTTGACAAGGAAATGGGCTAAATATAAGGGTAAAATAGGTATATTTTTTACCCTTATCAACATGTGACTGTTGGTAATGGTAATTCTATTCCTATATCTCATATTGGTTCTGTATCTTTATTATCTAATTCTTCATTTCCTCTAAAATTATCTCATGTTTATTTACACCATATATCACACATAAGCTAATTAGTATTTCTAAATTATGTCGTGACAATATGGCCTCAGTTGAATTTTATCCAACTTATTTTGTTGTGAAGGATCTATTATCCAAGAAGATTCTCCTTCAGGGTCAGCTTGATGGTGGACTTTACAAGCTCCTGTTGTGGCCTCCCTCAACTTGTATGATCCGTTCAAGCTTGTCACCTGCTGTTTTTCTCACAAAATCTACATCCTCTTTATGGAATTTTAGATTAAGCCACCTTGCTTTACCGGTTGTTAGACAAATTTTGCAAACTTGTAACATTGATTGTTCAAATATCAATGAGTCTAGCATTTGTATTTCATGTCAAAAAGCAAAGAGTCGTAGACTTCCTTTTTATGTTAGTCAAAGTAAAAGTTCTAAACCTTTTGAGCTTGTTCATTCTGACTTATGGGGTCCTTCCCCTGAAAAGGCAATTAATGATGCTCGTTATTTCTTACTCTTCATTGATGACTTTACTCACTTTACTTGGATTTATCTTCTTAAAACCAAGGATGAAGTTCTTTCCTTTTTTACCCAATTTAAGGCCATGGTCAAAACTCAATTTAACCATGGATGAAGTTCTTTCATTTTTTACCCAATTTAAGGCCATGGTCAAAACTCAATTTAACCATGATATAAAGGTTCTCCAATCCGATTGGGGAGGTGAATATCGTTCTCTCTCTCGTTTTCTTGCTTCTCATGGGATAACCCATCAAGTCTCTTGTCCCTATACCCCACAGCAAAATGGCAAGGTTGAACGGAAAAATCAGCACATCGTTGAGGTTGGTCTTTCCATCTTAGCTCACTCTTCCCTCCCTTTATCTTATTGGCCTTTTGCTTTCCAAACTGTTGTTTATCTTATCAATCGCTTACCATCTTCTACTCTTAACCACAAATCACCATATTATTTACTTTATAATAGCCTTCCCGATTATAGTCTACTCAAAGTTTTTGGTTGTTCGTGCTTCCCTTTTCTTCGCCCGTTCAACAAACACAAACTTGAATTTCGATCCAAAGAGTGCACCTTTCTTGGCTATAGTCCCAATCACAAAGGATACACATGTCTAGATCCTTTTTCTGGTCATGTTTATATATCAAGACACGTCGTATTTGATGAGAGTTCCTTTCCTTTTTCTCGCCATGTCCAGCCTTCGAAGTCTACCTCTTCCATTTCCCCCACCTATTTTTCTCCTCTTCCACCTTTTCCTCCAACCGTACCAGTATCACATGTTCAGCCCAATGCACCATCTGACACATCACTTTCTTCATCCCAAGCTTCTCTCACATCACCCCCATCAAATACATTTTTCCAACAGCCACCTACCCCATTAATTGCACCTACCCCTCCACACTCTGACAACCAAACTTTGACCACATCTCCCAAGACCTTTGGACCTTCCTCTCCAGCTTCTCTAACATCAATCCCATCAATTGCACCTTCCCCCATTTCTATTTCATCTTCTCACGCCTCCCATTCATATTCATCGTCCCCCAGCCTGTCCATTTCTCCCTCAGCTTCCTCACTTCCCATCCTTTTCGAAAATACACATCCCATGATTACTCGGGCAAAAGACGACATTTTTAAACTAAAAGTTTGGCAAACCAAGGTCACTACGGACTCTATATCTCAGTCCCTTTGAGAGCCAACGTCTATTCAGATCGCACTGTCTTGTCCTGAATGGCGATCTGCTATGGAAACAGAGTTTGAGGCTTTAGCTCGAAATGATACTTGGCAGCTTGTTCCTCGGCCTTCGGGATGCAAACCCGTAGGTTGCAAATGGGTGTTTCGCCTTAAATTAAAGCCATGTGGATCTATTGAACGACATAAGGCTCGCCTAGTTGCTAAAGGCTTTAACCAAACTTATGGTGTGGATTATTTTGACACTTTTAGCCCCGTTGTTAAGTCCGCTACAGTGCATATTGTTCTCTCACTTGCAGTGTCATTTCGTTGGCCTATCAAACAATTGGATGTGAATAACACATTTCTTAATGGTGATTTGCAAGAGGAAGTATATATGGACCAACCACCGGGTTTTGTTGATTCCATGCATCCAGACTATGTATGTCGTTTGAATAAGGCGCTTTATGGGCTAAAGTAAAGCCCTCAAGCATGGTTTCTCAAACTCAGTTCGAGCCTGACTAATTGGGGGTTTCAATCCTCAAAATCTGACACTTCTATGTTCTTTTTCAGGAATGGATCTACTATTTTGATAGTCCTCGTTTATGTGGACGATATTATTGTAACAAGGAGTGATTTGTCCTTACTTGAATCCCTTATTTCCAATTTGCATAATCAGTTTCTGTTGAAGGATCTTGGGCCATTGTCCTTTTTCCTTGGTATACATGTTTCATACATAAATGATGGGTTGCATTTGTCTCAGCATAAATATATTGTTGATCTTTTGAAGCGAGCTGAAATGTTTGATAGCAAGTCGAGCTCAACGCCTATGGTTGCAGGCATCTCTCTATCACGTCACGATGGTGAGCCTCTCTCAAACCCCACTGAACGAATCATTGTTGGTGCCCTTCAATATTGCACAATCACTAGACCAGATTTATCCTTTGTTGTCAATAAGGTGTGTCAATTTCTTCATTCTCCGACAACAGTCCATTGGAATGTCGTTAAACGCATTCTCCGATATTTGAAAGGTACGCCAAGCCATGGTATTTTGCTTACTCCGTCATGCTTGTCAGTAAAATGTTACACTGATGTCGATTGGGCAAGTTGTCCGGACGATCGTCGTAGCACAAGTGGTTATTGCACGTTTTTGGGTCATAATTTGATATCTTGGTCCTCTTCAAAACGAAAGGCAGTTTCTCGTTCTAGTGCAGAATCCGAGTACAGAGGACTAGCAAATGCTGCAGCAGAGGTGTTTTGGGTGGTTTCCATTCTTTCTGAATTGGGCTTTCAAAGGTTGTCTCCACCCATTCTTCTTTGCGACAATATTAGTGCTACTCATATTGCCTCCAATCCGGTCATGCATCAACGAACAGAACATATTGAGATTGATCAAAATTTTGTTCGTGAGCGCATTATTCAGAATAAATTTGTTGTTCGATATGTTCCTTCTACTGACCAGCTTGCTGAAATCATGACGAAAGGCCTACCATCATCTCGCTTTCAGAATATGCGTGTCAAGCTTACTATTGTTAGTCACCCAGTCAGCTTGCGGGGGGATGTTAAACCATCATCTTAGACTTTCTCTTATTGTGATTTACTTTGTAATTTTCTTTAATCTTTCTGTCTTTATTGTTTTTTAGCTTTATCTTTAAACCAATGGACTTATGCCACGTGTAGAGCTGCCTTTAAGCTCTTGCTGGTTTCCTTCTTTTCCATTGCGTTGTTCTCCTTGTATCAAGAATACAGAAAATATCAGAATCTTCTTCTCCTCGATTTCCTCCTCCTTTACAACATTTTATCAAATAACTAGGTGCTAAATTCGATCTTCGTCCATAGTGTTAAGGTGTTGTCCATAGTGTCTCGATGCTACCCTATTACACGATTAATTTCTCTTGTTATTACTTGGATTAGGATGGTTTATCAAGCCTCAAAGCTTGACTCTTCCGGTGGTCGGCTAAGCTCAGAGTGTTGTATTTGGAGGGTTTGATTCGTAAGTATAGTTTAATTGTGAGGTTTTGTTAATTAATTGTATGATTTAGTATTTGAATGTGATTTAGATTCTGTTTATTATTCTTAAGTACGAGGGTAGAGTAGCCTGACAAACTACATTGTAGTTGTCGTGTTTAACATTGCTATTCATGTAATTAAGATCTGTAATTGTTGCGATTGCATGCTTGATTTGAGTAGCAATTAGGTCTAATCATGTATGTGTGCCTAAGGTTGTTCCTCAGTTCGTAGCTTGCATGGTAGGCTTAGGATCTAAAACAACGCTTAGAATTAATTAGGTTTTTCCTAATTAATTTAGGGCATCCTAATTATCCATATGCTTAATAATTTATATCGGTTAGTTAACAAGTGCAATTAATTAATAGGTTGATTAGATTTAGTCTGAGTGTCTTGGTCAAATTAAATAGTCTAGGGATGCATAGACTTGTCTGCTTTTACGGTTAAGTCAATTAGGCTTTCAATCACTATATATAATCCATTATGCAATCTATGATCAATTTCACCACTGAACTCTAAACACCTCTAAATCATCAATCTTCTGTGGTAAGTTAAACCTTCCTCATTTATTTCGTGTTTATTTTCTATTAATTTCTTTATTTTCACATTATTCCAAATTCATGTGAAAGCCCCGATTTGATTACCTTTAACGACTAAAAAGAAATTAGACGACTACTCCCTATGTTCAACCCGATCCACTATTAGCTACAAGTTGATGTAGGAAACCAGTTTATAAATTTAATTTGATTGAGCCCTCGACGAGCTCACCATAAAAATGCATTCTTGACATCAAGTTGATAAAGAGTGCAATCTAAATTAACAACAATAGATAGGATAACTCTAATAGAATTAATTTTAGCAACAAGAGCAACATTCATAATTGATTCCATATGTCTGAGTAAAGCTTTTAGTAATTAACCTAGCTTTCTATTTTTCAATGATACCATTAGCATTGCTTTTTATAGTAAATACCCATTTGCAACTGCTATTTTCTCATCCTTAGGTAATTCCTCTATGTTCCATGTGCAATTTTGTTTAATTCATCTCTTCCACAACTACTAATTTCCAATTTGAATCATTTAGGACCTCATGTCTATTCCTCAGAACAAAATAAGTTGGTTATCCTCAAGATGAAGGCTTTATGACTATCAGACCGTCTATGATAAGAAAGATAGATTGCAATAAGGTACGTGGTGAACTTACGAGTATCTTTCCTATGGGCTATTGGAAAGTCAAGATCAAAAACATCAAATGGATTATCATGAATAGCAAAAGAAGTGAGAATAGATGATGTATTACTTGAATCTTCAGCATATCAATTGTTAGAGCATTAGATTCGTTTTGTGTCAAGTCCATTGTCAGGTCCTCAGTTCTTTTGATTGAATGTCTTTCTAGTATAAACCTAAAGTTCAGGATGTCAATCATTTAAATAACTTTGTAGTATTTCTTTCCTGGAAGAAGATTTTTTTTTTTTTTTTTTTGTATATATTTGGCATTAAAGGACTAGAACTTGTATCCTCAAAATAAATGATGTTAGGAAGATGACTAATTTTCCAAAAATTATCTTCTAAGTTGGATATCTCTAGTGAAGAGAACTTGAGCTAAAAAAAAAGATTGATTTTCTAAAAACGAAACATCCATACTTTCAAAATATTGATTTGTCAGATGGTCAAAACATTTGTAACCCTTTTTTTGTGGGTACATAACCTAAAAAGACGCATTTAACAACTCGAGGATCAAGTTTAGATCAATGAAGACTAGGAATATAAACATATGCAGTACACCCAAAGACTTTGATTGGTAAATCAGAGGATAAGCAAACAACTGGGAAAAAAACTTTAAAAGTAATCCAGAAGAGTTTTAAAATCTAAAATTGTGGTAGACATCCGATTTATAAGGTAAGCAACTGTGAAGATTGCATTTCCCCATAAATAATTAGGGACGTGCATCGAAAGCATGAGAGCATGAGTGACTTCAAGGAAATGTTTATTCTTTCGTTCGACATTGTCATTGTTTTTTACATGTGAAGTGGGTGAATTTGAACCTCTAACCTCTCGGTCGAGAGTACAAATTTTATACCAGTTGAGTTATACTCATATTCAACAATGTCATCTTGTTCAGGAATATCCTGACAAGTAGAAAAAATTCTCCTAAAAACTTGTTTAAATATTCATTGAAATATTTTGTCCCATTATCAAAATGATGCACGTTGATTTTAGTATGGAACTGAGTCACAATCGATTTTGAAGCCTGGTAAGATTTTGGTGAATACACAACACAATGATTTTGGACAATATGCAACTTTCAATACATTTAGAAACAAATACTTCTAAGTAGAAAACTGAGATACCCTAGCCTACGATGTCATCTTTAACAAAATGAGAACTAACACTATTCAAGCCTTGAGCTTTTTTTCATGACCAATCGAAAAATCATCATAGTAGAGACCATCAAACATCATAGTCTATCCAATCATTTCCTCAACAGTCCTAACCTTTTACTGTGTTCCAGAATCCTGATTGGAAGATTATGCAGAAAAAATATTGAAACAAATGGAATCAAAACGTCCCGTTTATTCCATTCTTTACCCAGCAGATAAAATTTTAAGAAATCAAAAACATGAAGGCGTGAAACTTTTAGCACTTCAAACAATTACAACAGGTGAACTGAATACTAACCACTCAAGTAAAAGAATTAATTGAACATTACAGGGCTTTATCATCATTAACAAACAATTATCTGTAGTTTTCTATTAATTACAAAATCTGATGAAGACAATCTCAGTATTTTGGGAGCGGTCTCGAACTATAAGTGTTCTCAGAAGATGTGAGAGGAACAGTTGAGAACTCAGAATCAGAGTGGTGTCTTGAAAGGCGAAAATCACCACCAAAAGGAACGTGAGTTGATTGAAGATGTGAAGGAAAACCTGTTCTTGAAGAATCAGATGTCGAACCAGTTGCCTTCGCTCTGGGATCGAGTAACTGTGAACCAGTACTGGCAACACTTGGACTGCTAAGCTGCGATGCTTCCCGAAGCCTGAGGCTTTCCTCAGCTTCTCTCTTCTCTCTTTCTTCAGTCTCCTTGAGAAGAAAGTCAACCCATAAATCTGCAAAGGACTGAGGAAAATCCAAGCTTAGAATAGAGACTTCTACTTCTATTGACAATATCTTGAAGCCATATACACTAGCTATAGTGGGTTTCGGATGGGACTAGAAATTGATCATAGAATAGTAATAAAGATCAAAATATGTTACTTTTTGAAAGTCAATGTACTTTGAAAGTTCAAAAAACCAAAAACAATAAATTTGAAAACACAGGACCAAAATAGGATTTCCCAAAAGTAATGATCCTTTTAGACTGAACAAAAAAATTTCATAAAAAATCTCAGTATTCTACCAAGGTAGAAATGACCAATATTTTTGTCCCATTATGAGTAACATACCTGATTATCAGAGGCCATATTAGCCGGCGTCTCCGTTGAGCTTCCTCCCAAAATCCCACCCACCAGGCGTCCAGGAAAACCCAAAACTCCACGAACAACACCCTTGCTTGGACCTTGTTTAGCAGCTCCTATCCTCTGTTTGTCATCTTCAGAAAATCCAAGCATACGGACCATAAGATCCAAAACCTGCATATGCAAAGCACGATAACTGATTGGAAGAAAATTTTAGAAAGGGAAAAAGAGCAGGTATGAAAGTGCAAAGCTAAGTGGGGTATTTTCTAGCCTCATTGTGCATTTTGTTGAAGTACCCCCAAAAAGTGTAAGTTCTTTTTACGGAAAACCTTTCCCGAAAGCATCAAGACTTTAGACAATTCAGCAAAATAATCCTCACAGAGATGTGTCTTCTATTTTGTGTGTTTCTCAGAGCAACAGAGCTAACTAAAGATGATAACTTTCAAGGACAAAGACCCCACGGATCTCCACAATGGTATGATATTGTCCACTTTGGACATAAGACCTCATGGTTTTGCTTTTGGTTCCACCTAGAAGGCCTCATACCAATGAAGATATTTGTCCTCCCTCATAAACTCATGACCATCCCCTTATCTAGCCAATGTGGAACTTTGGTCGCACCCCCCAATTCCCATCGAACAAAGTACCCCAGACAACCTCCCCTCAAATAGTCATCCATCCATCCAGATCTCCTTTATCGAGGAGTTTGCTCTTATCCAAGCCAATTCCTATCTACCCAATAGAGCCAGATTACGTACTCTCTCCGTCCAGATCTCTTATCCATGCCAACTTGTCCAATAAAGCCAGATTACGGATTCTATCCATCTAGAATTCCTTTACCAAAGAGTTTGCTCTTACCCAGGCCAACTCTTGTCAACCCAATAGAATCAAATTACGGATCTCCCCATGAGTACTTCTTCCAGGCTCACAAATTCTTTGTTCGACACCTGAGAATTCTATGGCATGGCTAAGTTAAGATCTGGCTTTGATACCACTTGTTAAGGACGAGGACCCTCCACAGATCTCCACAATGGTGATATTGTCCACCTTGGGCATAAGCCCTCATGGTTTTGCTATTGGTTCCACCCAAAAGCCTCATACCAATGGAGATATTATGATCATCCTCTTATCTAGCCAATGTGGGACTTTGGTCCCACTCCTCAATTCCCCTGGTGGAAGTTCTTCAACAGCTTTAGTTCAAATGAAGCTTTCCCTAGATCCATCAAGGAAGCTGCCAACTTTTTCTAGCTTCAATCCCCCGTTTATGAAAAATGCTAGGACTCTACAGTACATTGGGCAACCCTAGTTTATTTGGTTAACAACGAAACTGTAAAATTATGTTTTTTTCCTCTAATTAATCAAACTTCGAAATGGTATGATATTGTCCACTTTGGGCATAAGCCCTCATGGTTTTGCTATTGGTTCCACCCAAAAGCCTTATACCAATGGAGATATTATGATCATCCTCTTATCTAGCCAATGTGGAACTTTGGTCGCACTCCTCAATTCCCCTAGTGGAAGTTCTTCAACAACTTTAGTTCAAATGAAGCTTTCCCTAGATCCATCAAGGAAGCTGCCAACTTTTTCTTGCTTCAATCCCCCGTTTATGAAAAATGCTAGGACTCTACAGTACATTGGGCAACCCTGGTTTATTTGGTTAACAACGAAACTGTAAAATTATGCTTTTTTCCTCTAATTAATCAAACTTCGAAAATGATTTTTTTGGCATTCCACTACTACTATTGCTAATTACTAATTAGAGGGTTAAAAAAAGGATGATTAATTTTATAAAAATAAAACAAATAAATTAATAACTAATTCTGTATTTGATTTGCCCAAAGTTAAAATAATACAGAAAACAGTATTAATACAGATTGCAATCATTAATTATGGAATCATTTCTATTGATGGCCCCAACCATTCAATTTACAACCAACTGAACAAAAGAATTAATTACGCTAAAGTATCCATCATTCTTTTCATAACTGTACCAAGAAAAGCAATAAATTTCAATTACGATTTTGATTCTAGTCAAAATTTGATTCCATTCTAATTTCATTCCAACAAACGAACCGAGTAAAGTCACCTACCATAAAAGAACATAATGTTATAATGTGTTAGGAATCCAAATACTAAATCACACTTAGGTATATATTGCAATATCAAGAGAAAATTACAATATACCAATAGCCTTTCGAGAGGGCTATCTCTCTCCCAAGAGTCCCTCAATGGACACTACTACTAAAATTCTCCACACCTCTCTAAGACCCCTAACTTCCCTATTTATAACCAAGACTACTTAAATAATTACTAATATGCCCTTACTACTATTCTCCCTATATACTGTACTAGTACCCTTACATAATGTTCACATGTCTTAGTAAATGCAGGGGACAAAAAACGAAGCTTATATTATGAATATGTTGTTTAAAAAAATTATAAAAAAATAAAAATTAAAAAAAAAGAAGAAGAAGAAGAAGAAGAAGAAGAATACCTCTTTGCTGTGGTTTCTCTGGAAATACGTCACCAGTAATTTGATCACAATACGCCTGCCAAAACCCCCAACAATCATCAGTATTACAACTCCACATGGTCGAATTGACAGAAACAATGCAATTGAAGGTGTTGCTTCAAGATCAGAATCAGATGTATGGAGAAAAGGGGTTCATGAAGTACTTAATCCTTCAAAAGGGTAGATACAATAGGATAGCCAGAATTTCAATTTGTAGAGATAATAATGGCTAGTCAACCAAACAATGGTTGTTAGCTTGTCTTCTAGAACTTAACAATAGATCTTTCCTTGGCAATTTGGAAAGGTAAGTATCCTAAAAAGGTAAGCATTCTTGTGGACAGCTAGTCTTCATGGTCTTAACGCAGCTGATATATTAGTACCTAGATGATAGCCTTAAAACCATCTTGGTGTTCTCTTTTTAAGGCGATGGATCATTAACTTTAGGTGTTCCTTTAGTAAGACGATATGGGTTTCTTTGTAACAAATTTTCAGCTTCAATCGGATTTATAATTGACCTACAGATAGTAACTTGGTAGTACAATTGTTGTGTACTTCATTTTAAGTGGAAAGAAAAGCTTTCGTGGGCCAACGCTATAGCTATAATGTCAATCCTTTGGAGCGTTTAGACAAAAAGATACAACAGAATTTTCAACAAGGCTAAATTTTGAAGCAGATTGTTTGAATTGGCAAAATTCCAGGATTTCAAATTATACTTCCTCTATAATTATACCTGTCAACAAGAAAATCTGAATCCACCGACATCCTATTCAGCCTTGTCATACTCTGATCAAGAGCACGGCGCAACTTAGAATTATCTTCCTCAAGTTTATTTACTCTGCTTTTCCATTCTCCCAAAGCTCTTTCAGAAAATGAAAGCTTTGCCAAAATTTCTTCCTTTTCCTTCTTTAATGCATCTTCTCTTTGATTAGCATCCTGGGTAATGGAACAAAGGATTAAGCAAAAATGAGAAAAACGAAAAAGAAGGGTAACGAGTACAATTTAAGTGGTCAAATCTCATCAGTAAACTATGTAAGCAACGTGAATCCTTCATTAAAAAAAGCAAGTCCATAAAAATCAAATGTGAAAGATGATAATGCTGAAAGTCTGGATGCTCATAACATAAAGAGTCTGAAAATGACAAGTTGACAAGTGATACTGATAACTTCACTGAATCTGTGAAATTATATAAAATCCACCGGTAATCCATCGATGAGGAGGGAGATTGAATTTGGAAAGAAAACGACATTATCATCCATATTTAAAAGATATGAGCATATCTTTTAAAAGGTTTGTGCCCGATTACCCAAGGTGCCAAACTGACAGCTAACAGTTGACAGAGAAAATATAGTATCGGAACATTTATTTGGAATGTGATTTGTATTTGCAATGGTTAAGGCTACAATAACTTTTCAGTTTTAACATATCACAGGCCAATGAAAAGTTGTGTTTCTCGTATTTTTTTTTTATAAAAAAGTTATTCAACAATGGACCAAACGTGTGCAATGTGACTAGACAAATTATTTCTTTACAAAGGAACAACTTCCCCTAACAAATAGGTTACAAATAAATGTTGGACTGATAGCATTGGATAACAAAACACGTAAAAGAGTGCAGTTTATACATACACACACACACACACACATATATGAGAGAGATAGAGTGAGAGAGAGACAACAACTGCATGTATGTACGTAATGAGAGAATCCAGTCCATTCCCTAATATTTACATGATCAAAACACAATGCAATTTAACTAAGCCACCTACGATAGAAGCTCTAAAATAACCTTTAATAATTTAGGCCCCATTTGATAACCATTTGGTTTTTGGTTTTTGGTTTTTGAAAATTATGCTTATACACACCTACTTCTACCTATAATTTTCTTTGTTTTAGTATCTGTCTTCTTCCTTGTTTTCAAAAACCAAGTCAAATTTTGAAAACAAAAAAGAGTAGTTTTCAAAAACTTGTTTTTGTTTTTGAAATTTGGCTAAGAATTTAAATGGATCCTTAACAAGGATGAAAACCATTGTAGGAAATTTGGGAAAAAACTAGCATAATTTTCAAAAACCAAATGGTTGTCAAACGGGGCCTTAGGCATTAGCAAGTGGAAGACTCCTATTCTATTGTCTTTTTGCCTACTTTTATTGCTTCATATGAAAGTGGAATAGAAACAAGTAACAGTCTTCCAATTACCCAAAAAGGAAATGTACATCAGAAACGTAAATACACAAAAAGGGCTGGCAGAAATTCACATGGAGATGGGTAGGAAATTCCTATTTAAAATGGAATTGAGTAGGAAACAGGAAAAGAAATTACATCCAAATTAATTTCAAAACCAAATTCAGAGAGTACATTTTTCAACCTGTGTTGTTGTTTCACGATTGAGGAGGTGCTTTTCAACCCTCCATTCCATGACAAAGTTTCTATGGCAAGCTTGTTTCTTTAATATTTTGTGGGATGTTTCACTTGAGAGAAATGACCGTATTTTTAGAGAGAAGAGAGATCAGTGGAGGAGACTTGGGATTTGATTAGATTTAGTTCTATGGGCATCCGTTAACCGGCCCTTTTGTAATTACCTATTAGGGCTTATTCTTTTGGATTGTCATTCGATCTTGTAATTAGTTTTTGGGGCTTTTGTTGGCGGGTTTATATTTAGTTTCAAGACTTGTTTTTATATGCCCTTGTTTCCCCTTTTATTTTTCTTAATGAAATTTTGGTTTCTTATTAAAAAAACAAACATCCACAACCATTTATTATCATATATGTATATATGAGTGTATAAATGTATTTAATTCAACAACACGAAGAGATGGAGATTTGAACTTTTCACCTTTTGGTCGAGAATATATGCCTTAAACAATTGAGATTGGCTATTATCATATATATTTATTAACATTTTTCATTTATATATACTAAATATTTATATTAAATTAACTATATAAGCTTATTAACAATTAAAAGTTAGGTTTTCGCTTAACAATATATACCTTTTATATATTAACATAATAACATTTGATTAGATTATATTAGAATTGAAAACAAAGACCAAAAAGATTTCTGGCGAGGAATCCAATCCCCTGTTTGGGGATTCTCCAAAAACAGAAAATGGAGCTAGGATAGAGATTAAAAATCTCTACAGGGACCAAGATTGCATCCCAACCCAACCCATTTGATCTCTATAATGTTCACACAAACAGAAAAATAGAAAGACACACTCCACTTCAAAAACTAAGAGCTAAGATATGTTATTCATAGAAGTATGTATAGTCGACAGAGACAGAACAGCATACTTTTAGCATTCGTGACAATTTAGCTTCTTCTTCTCTTTCCCGTGCCAAATCACTCTCCAAGTGTTCCTAAAATTCAAGGTAAGAATAAAATTATAACACGATAAAAAAATGTGCGTGCTTTGACGCTCATTGTGCATTGCAATAAGTTATTACAAACTTAAATTAAATTTCATTTTTCTTTACCTTGGATTCAATTTCTGCATAGTACTGGCCCAGTGCAGTTTGAAGATTCAATAGTTCAACGTTCTTGGAATCTATAATACTCATATAGTTTGCAAGTTTTCTGTTAAGGTCTTCAATAATTTCCTTAGATTTATGGAGTTCATTGTTACTATACATCTCAACCTCCTTCTGAGCTGCAATTGCCTGATTCAATGCTTTCTCTAAATGCAATATCTGGCCCCTTTGATATTCATTATTTTGCCGAAGTTCTTCAATTACTCTGCTGTCTTCATCCATCTTTTCTGACTCCTCAGATTCCTTGCCAGAATTCCAGAAATAGAAAACCACTCAGCTACAGTAAGTTCTCATGATAAACGCTAACACACAGAAGATACAAAGTTTTGCAAGAACACTTGCAACAAAAAGAATAACCAGAAACATTGCAGCATCATCAAAGATAATTAATTTACAAACAGCTAAAAAATATCAGACTGAATTAATATAATCACTAAATACAATCGAGTTCTCTGTTAAGGAACTATAAGCAGTCATATTTGATCAAAGGCAGCCAGTTCTTCCAAGAAGATTTGAATCTCAACAAAGATTTCAGTTCTCCACTCAAAATAAAATAGAGGAGACAGTTTGTGGTTCTATGCACTGACCTCAACCAGATCCTAGATCATCCCACATCTTGAATGAACTGAATAAGATTAAGAATTCATTTATGTATTTAACAGTCCAAATTCATAACCATATCATAGATTCAGTTGGGGGAAAAAATGCAAACTTGAATACTGTCACCCACTTGCACTGACAGTAAGGAGGTATGGATAGTAAAGAGAATAGGTCATAAGTCAATTATCACAAGCTTGATAAACATGCAGTTCAGATGTTAATAAATAGTCATACTATAGTGTGAAATATCTGGTCCACAAGACTAGTTAAGACAGGAAACTTTCTTTTTTATAAGAGACAATTTCAATGATATTATGAAATTTAAAAAAAAAAAAAAAAAAAGGTGGAAGAATCTCAATCCAAGGGAATTACAAAAAAAAAAAAAAAAACCTCCCCAGTCGGATGGTAAAGAGGCAAGGCTATAGTAATGAAAGACTGGAAACCTTTTCCAATAAATGCTGCTTGAGACGTGATAGTTCATGCACCGCTTTGTCTCTCTCTTGCTGTATTTCCTTCAAATCTTTCTTCAATGTTTGCAATGATAGATCCATATCTTCTTTTCCAGGGGAAATTCCAGAGGGACCTAACTTCTACTTAAAAAAAGCAAAAGAAAATAATAAGAAAAACCATCCTGAAAATTTTGACAAAGAAAGAAAATCAACCTAGAATAAATAACGCCATTATCAATGTATTTAACCAGTATATGCAAGCAATTCTTTTCTTCTTCTTTTTTTTTTTTTTTTTGATGAAAAACTGAACTTTGATTGAGAAAAAATGAAAGAATACAAGGGCATTAAAAGAACCAAGCCCCAGCGAAGGAACCCAACTACAAGAAGGGTTTCCAATCGATCATAATAAGACCTAACGTGTAATTGCAAGCAATTCTAACACATAAAGTGCGTACAAGCAACCACATCTGCAGTGATTTTATGAGAAATGCAACACAATCTGAACAGCTGGTAGACAGAATAGATAGCCTCTAGATTATGTGTATCAGAATTACCTCACTAGAACCACTTAGGTGCCTATTCACCATTTCCAAAGAACTTGATGGGGTTTCGATGCTTAAAGATTTTTGGCTCTTTTCCAATGTATTTTTAAGTTTATTTTGTTCCATCTGTACATGAGAAGCTGCCGATGTTAGAGGAAATTTGTAGAAATAAGAAACACGCTTCTCACTTATTCCAACCAAAAACTGAGAATGATTTAGCGACCTCAAGAATACTTTTTTCTTTCTCCAACTTTGCAACTAATCTCTTCAATTCCTCCACATTATCATCAGACTTCATATTCTCTCTTTTATTCAACTCAACTTGCAGTTGCTTTACTTCTAATTTCTTCTCATTCAATTCTCTTAGAATGTTGCTCATCTCCAAAGATGCCTGCTTAAGAAAAGGTACAATGTTAACAAGCTTGAAAAAGAAGCATATTGGGTACAGTTTACTAACAAACGTCCATATATAGACATATTCAAAAGAATGAATTAACCTCCAGTAAGGAGTGGTCAGAAGGTAACATGATCAGATCTGCAATAATGAGATCTGCAATAATGACACAGCCCACTCCAATTCATTATCAAAACCAAGAATAGGTGGCAAGACACATCAGGGGTTTCAACAGTTGAATTGGGGTGAGTTGTGCAAATCATATATTGGAAATGCTAGGTATTCGTGCAAACAAGGGAATGCTAGGCACACCTATGCTCTAATGGCATATTACATCATAAAGAAACACTCAGAAGAGACTCTTAGATTCCTAGTACTTCCGTTAATGTCCACAAAAAGAGAAAAATATGCATTTGAAGCTGCGATTCACTTCACAGCAGTTCTTTTTTCTCTTGCAAATAGCCAGCAGCTTGATTTTTGTCACAACAAATTTACATCCCTTTGGCGCCTGAACCATAAGAGGATGATAGAAACCTTCTATGAGTTAGCCGCAGGAAGAACAAGGGAGTAACATGGTTATTCATTCTCTTTGATATGTGGCAATGCATGGGACTTTCGGATCCTTACCAGAGAGAGGAAATAACAATTTTCATGGGAAAGACTAGGTAAATAAACTTCAAACTTCAAAGACACTTCACACAGGATGGAATTAAAAAAGAACAACTTACACATGAGGTATACATACAGTTTGAAACTTCAACTGCAAACAAACTCATAACTAATATCTAATTTTCAAACTTACTTTGTCCTTGTTCATCTGCAAAGAGTTCAACTCTTCCTGGAACTTTTTCTTCAATTTTTGCTCCTCTGTAAGAGAGAGAAGGAGACAGAATCAGATCAATATCTATTATGAGTAGTAGGGAATCAATGAAGGTAGAAGAAATTGCAATAAACAGGCACATATCAAAAAGGAATGGCAGATCTTTCAATCTTTAAGGAGAAAAATTTAACCTCGTAATCTTAGTTGCATATCTGCCAATTGTTCCCGTTCTTGTTGAAGTTCCTTCCTTAATTGTTTCATCTCAAGAGTAGCTTGCACATCTTGTGGTGATCCAATATTCCCTTCTTGCAAATCTGCGAGCTCCTAGAAGGCATTCATATATCTGTTTGTCAAGTCCATTCATCATTAACAAATAAAACTAAATATTCAATTCAAATAGGTGATACTTTTTTAATTACAAAAAACATTAGGAATATGTCATTGTGATGATAAACAGACATTAACTCATAACTGTTAATTTAAGATTATATATATATATATCAATTAAAAATCCAAAAATTACTCAAGACTGTTGATTTGTTAATTTTTTCCTGAATAAATTGGTAAATGTTTTCTATAACAGGGAGAGAGAGTTCCATTACCATATCCTTTACCTGTGAAGTTGAATGTGCTGGTACCATCTTACTCTGGTAATCAGGTTTTCCAGAGTGTGAAGCTCCATTAGTAATTCCATCCTGCTTAGACACAATACCATTTCGTCGGTTCTTCCCCCTAAGCAGTCGGCTAGGTGAGTGATCACTTCCCTGCAAAATCATCGAGATATGGATAAAAGGAAAAAGCAAAGATACATCCAGAATATTACAAGAATGTGATACTAGGCCATGACATCAGGATAATCTTTTTAAAAAGAAGAAAAGGAAAAGATATGTAGTAGTCATAAAATAACCTCACGAGAAAATATAAAATATTCTAAAACTCAGATATAGCCAAATGAAAAATCCCTTCTTTAATCTGATAAAAATCATCTAGAATTTTCTGCATGCGGAACAGTTTTGTAACTTCTGATGGCTATAATGACTGTGTTGATGCAAAATTAACATTCAATAACCTGTTTAAGGAAAGCTAATACATTTCTATGTTTTCTATATCAGCACACGTATCTAAAAGACTGTAATACTAAGACTATAATATTCAAAATTTGCAGGAGACCAGATCTAGCCCTTTTTTGTGCCTTCTCCTTTTGCATAATAAAATTTCATCTCTTATCCAGAAAATCTTTAGGAGACAAGATAGTCATTCCCATTTTCTTGGCTTCTTTTTTTTTTTTCCTTTAACTATGAAAAATCACCATTCATTACAAATAAAAGTACCAAAAGAAGGTTGAACAGGAAAGAATAACACCCAACCATCATGTAGACATTTGATCATTTCATTATCAAAAGAGATCCAAAAGAAGGAAAAATGAGGTATCCCTACCATCGAAGTGATTACCATAAGGACTCACAATCGACAAGGATTTGCAAAGAACTTTAGGAATGGAGCACCAAGAAGATGCAAAAAGTCTCAATACAACCCAACAGATATCTCAACCAGCGTCCTCTTTTTGAAATATCATTTTGTTCCTCTCCAACCATGATCTTCACAATAGGGTTATCGCCCTGTTGGACCAAAGAGTTTTTGCTTGATCGTTGAATTAAGTCCCAAGCATAAGCTAAGAAGGCATCTGAGGCACTTATAGGGAACAACAAGCTGACCTTGAATATTCTGAACAAATCCAACTAGCAAAAGACCGCAAAGGGGCAAATGAAGAAGAGATGCATCAAATTTTCCTCATTAGTTCCACATAAAACACATCAACTAGGAGAAATCACCATGGCATTCTATTATGGATTAGACAGCAAGTGTTCAGCCTCACATACACAAAAATCCTAAGAAAAACCATCACCTTCTTTGGGTTTGGGGCATTCATTATAGTTGACAATCTTGAGGATCAAAGATCCAAGAATGAAAATTCCATACTTTTCAAGGGACCAAGCTCTTGAATCTTCTCTATTGTACGGAGAAAAAAAAGGTTGCTATGAGAGAAGATAACAAGGCCCACTCCTCCACCTCCGCATCAAAGAGGTTTCTTCTAAATTTTAGGTCTCAACTCTCAAGCCCTTTAAACAATAGACTAGCACTAGATATAACTGAAATCCTTGAATTAGCCACTCTATATATTCTAGGAAAAACCGATCAAAGAGGAGCACTCGAGCCAAGGATATTTCTAGAAGAGAATTTTCTCCCTCACCAACCACTGATTTTGTACCATTTATCAGCCTTGGAGCAACACTTACGCCTTAGAAATATTGAGACATGGCCTGTTAAATTTAAAGCAACACTTGGGTCTTATGCCTCTTTGAAGTCACTAACTTCAAAGACCCAACCTTATATTTGAGCAATAGTACATCAGAGCCTCACAACAAATAAAATGAACAGCAAAATATCATATCCAAGAGCATATTAAAACAAGAAGCCACATTCATGTTTTTGGAGATTTGAGTTGTTTTCTTCCGTTAGAGTCTTCCTCGTTAGGCGTTTGTGGTGTTGTTCAGAATGGTTGTTCTCTTGGTTATGATTTTTGTGGCTATGGTTTTAGACTTATCTACTATCTCCGCTGTTAGGGGAGTTTCAATTGCTTCTAGTTTGGTTCATTCTGTTTTTTTGCTTTGAGTTCCATTATCGTCAACCTTTTGGTTTATTTTGCTCGGAAGTTTGTGGAAGCTTCTTATCAAATTGGGACAGTATTGTGATTGCTTGGGTTTCAGTTCATGCAAAGTTTTGCTTCAATTCTTTATATTAGAAACTCCTAGCTCCATTATAAGAATTTTGGTTGGATCGTAATCAATAGATTTTCCAAAGCAAGAGTTCATGGCTCCTCCGATTTGAATCAGTTCATCTAAAGGGCTCTTCTTGATGTTATTTCTCAAAGCTTTTTGTTGTCTTCTCAAAATAGGACTCTCGTTTGATTTGGAATGTGTTAGGCCTCCAATTATGTTAACACACGACTGTGAGAGTGAAGAAGAAGAGATCCTCGAGGTCGAAGTAGAAGAGCAGGTGACCATGCAATCAGCCGAAGTTGCTGAGGCTGTCGAACTATCGTTGAACTCAGTCATCGGGTTCACTACGCCAGGAACTATGAAGATAAAAGGGGTGATCGGAAGCCAAGCGATGGTGGTTCTGATTGACTGTGGAGCCACGCACAATTTTATCGCCCAACGCCTCGTTGATGAGTTGCAACTGCCGATCACAGTGACGAAAAATTACGGGGTAATTCTAGGCTCCAGAAAAGCGGTCAAAGGTAAGGGTGTGTGTAAAGCCGTGTCCATCCGAGTGGCGGATATCACCATTGTGGAAAATTTTTTACCGTTGGAACTGGGAACTTCTAATGACGTGATTTTGGGAATGCAGTGGTTATACACTCTCGGTATTACAGAAGTTGATTGGCAAGGACTATCGATGAAAGCCAAGTTTGGGAATGATGAGGTCGAGTTTCAGGGTGACCCTTCCTTGACTCGGGCTCGAGTGTCCCTGAAGAGAATGGTAAGAGATTGAGGGGATAATGATCAAGGGTTCCTAGTAGAATGCCATACCTTGGTAGTTGTTCCGAAACTATTAGCGATGGCAGTAGACTTACCCAACTCTGTGAAGAGTATGATTGCGGATTATGCCGATGTGTTTCAGATTCCCACAGGCCTACCACCTTCGAGGGAGGTGGATCACAGAATTCAGCTAAAGGAAGGAACCGAGCCGGTGAACGTACGCCCATATCGATATGCCAGGATACAGAAAGACGAGATTGAAAAGCTAGTTGAGGAAATGATGATGGCTGGTATTATTCGCCCGAGCACCCGTCCTTTTTCTAGTCCAATGCTGTTAGTTAAGAAAAAAGATGGGGGGTGGCGTTTCTGCGTAGATTACAGAGCACTCAACAATGTCAACATTCCAGACAAGTTCCCGATACCTGTGATTGAAGAGCTGTTAGATGAATTGCATGGGTCGAGCATATATTCAAAAATCGACTTGAAGTCGGGATACCACCAGATAAGAGTTCATGAAGAGGACGTACACAAGACAGCCTTCCAGACCCATGAAGGGCATTACGAGTTCCTAGTAATGTCGTTTGGATTAACAAACGCCCCGGCAACATTCCAAGGATTGATGAACCGTATCTTCCGGCCATTTTTGCGTAAGTTCATATTAGTATTTTTCGATGACATTTTAGTTTACAGCCCCGATTACGATTCTCACCTGAAGCACCTTGGAGTAGTCTTTAACGTGTTGCGAGATAATAGATTATTTGTGAATGGGAACAAGTGCGATTTCGCGAAAGAGAACATTGAGTACTTGGGGCATTGGGTCTCCGTGGAAGGGGTGAGAACAGATCCAGAGAAAATCAGTGCCATGGTAGCATGGCCTATTCCTCAGAATCTACGGGAGTTACGCAGTTTTCTCGGACTCACCGAATATTATCGGCGCTTCGTAGCTAATTATGGCAGCATTGCGGCACCTTTGCATCAAGTAATAAAGAATGGGGGATTCCAGTGGGATGAATCCGCAACAGCAGCGTTCGAAAAGTTGAAGCACGCCATGATGACAATCCCTGTGTTGACCTTACCGGACTTCAGCTAGCCCTTTGTGGTCGAAACCGATGCTTCAGGTACTGGCCTGGAGCAGTGCTGCAACAAAACCAAAAACTGATTGCTTACTATAGCCACACTCTCTCGGCCTCGGCTCAATCTAAATCAATTTACGAAAGAGAGCTCATGGCTGTAGTACTAGCAGTCCAAAGGTGGCGTCCCTATCTATTGGGCAGGAAATTCCTAGTGCGAACGGATCAGAGGGCCCTAAAACATTTGCTCGAGCAGAGAGTAATACAACCGGAATACCAGAAATGGGTTTCGAAGCTTCTGGGATATGACTTTGAGATCGAATATAGACCGGGACTTGAGAACAAGGCAGCAGACGCACCCTCCAGGCTACCACCGTTGGTTGAGTTAGCTCATATGGTTGTGCCTGCCATAATTGATGTCGAAGTATTGCAAGAAGAAGTAAGGAACGACGAACATTTGCAGAGTATTATCAAGCGCCTCCAGGAGGACCCCGACGATATGTCAAAATTTTCACTTCAACAAGGTGTTCTGAAGTATAAAGGGAGGTTAGTGATTTCTCAAAATTCACCCTTACTTCCTGCTATACTTTAGCTATACCATGACTCTGTTTTGGGGGGTCATTCGGGGTTTTTACGTATGTAAAAGAGATTGACGGGAGAATTATATTGGGCTGGAATGAAAGCTGATGTGAAAAAGTATGTTGAGGAGTGTGTTATTTGCCAACAAAACAAATCCATGGCAGTTTCTCCAGCAGGGTTGCTCCAACCACTAGAAGTACCAATGCGTATATGGGAAGACATCACCATGGACTTTATCGAAGGTTTACCGAGGTCTGAAGGGTGTGATGCCATTTTGGTGGTCGTGGATCGTTTGAGTAAGTACAGTCATTTTCTTGCACTTAAACACCCCTTTTCGGCAAAGACAGTAGCGGCCAAGTTCATACAAGAAATAGTGAGGCTCCACGGGTCCCCAAGTCCATCATCTCGGACAAGGATAAGATCTTTATCAGCCATTTTTGGACTGAGCTATTCCGAGTACAAGGCACGAAATTGAAGAGAAGTACTCCCTATCACCCTCAGACCGACGGTCAAACCGAGGCAGTGAGCAAATGTGTTGAACATTTTCTGCGATGCTTCTGTGGGGAACGACCAAAGAAGTGGCTACAGTGGCTAGGGTGGGCTGAATTCTGGTACAATACCACATTTCACATCTCCATTGGCATCACCCCCTTCTAGGCAGTATGTGGGCGCCCCCCCCCCCCTCTAATTTCGTATGGAGAACAGAGCACCAGTAACTCAACTTTAGAACAGCAGCTGTTAGATCGAGATGTGGCACTGGGAGTTATAAGGGAGAATATGCGTTTGGCCCAAGAACGTATGAAAAAGTTTGCTGACAGGCACCGAAGGGAGGTGGAGTTTGATAAAGGCGACATGGTATTCTTGAAGTTACGTCCATAACGTCAGACTTCATTGGCACGAAGAAGAAATGAAAAGCTTTCTCCAAAGTATTTTGGCCCTTATAAAATTATGGAGAGGATCGGCCGAGTAGCCTACAGACTAGATCTTCCCCAGTCAGCTTCAGTTCATCCAGTATTTCATGTCTCCCAGCTGAAGAAGCAGTTGGGTACATCTAAGCCGGTTCAGACTATCCAACCCCCATTATCAGACGAATTTGAATGGCAATCTAAGCCAGATGATGTGTTTGCTTGTCGCAAGAATCAGGTTAGTGGAGAAACCGAGATCTTAGTCAGTTGGAAGCATCTTCCAGAGCATGAGGCAACATGGTTGTTACTGTCAAGCTTCCGAGAGCAGTTTCCTGAATATCACCTTGAGGACAAGGTGCAACTGACCCCGGATGGTGATGTTAGGCCTCCGATTATCTTAACGTATTCTAGAAGGGGCAAGAAGGGTAATTCGGGGTCTGCATAGTTTGTTAGGGAATGAGAGTGAGTGCCGGTTGTGGGACCCGCCTGTGGGTATTATATGTTGTTGGTTGTGAATAGTTGTTTTTGCGCTTTTTCTGAGTGATAGCCTTGAGCTAGTGAGGAAGGGAGAGTTAATCAGCCCTCTCGAATAGGCTGAGATATTTTGTATTTCCCTCTTGGGATCAACCTTTCTCTTGATATCAATATAAACATTGTGAGGATACCTCAAAGAATGCTTTTATTTATCCTTTGTAATTTATTTTCCTTGGACCTTATGCTTTTTACTGTTTCTCTTTCATTTTCACTCTCTTGAGCGTTAGTCTCTTTTCATCATCAATGAAAAGTTTCGTATCTTGTTAAAAAAAAAAAAACCTGGAGAAGAAACTTAAAGTAAAGCTATAAAGAAAATAATCTCGCAAGCTGCAACTCTACGTAACAACTACAGAAATATAAGCCTATAACCAGACCATGGATAAGAAGCCAAAAATCATCTTTATTAATGAGAAAAAATCCATTGATGCGATGAAATTTAACCTCAATTAACAACCTCAAGTATCGTTCAACTTCTTTCCATGCAGCATGAGACATTGAAGAAAAATCAGGGACTGGAATAACATTGTGATGTCATTGACAAAAATGGGATAATTCTGACACACAAACGACCAGAAATCAAACACCAGCCCGACAGCACCACATATAGTAATCCATCGATCAATCTTTTTTATAAGTGTCAAGCTCATAATTTTCCATCTGCATTCCAATGATTACCTTCACTTCATTAGTTCCATTTGGTGATGATTTGGAACTTTCATCTCTGGGTGAATTTGATGATGCATTAGTGGCATCCAAACTTTGTTTCAGCGATCCATTTTCCTTGTTCAATCGTAAGATTAGCTCCTGCCAAATGGATATGAAACAGGAAACAACAATAAAATTCCAAGAGTATTTAATATATTACATCAGCACACAATAAACAAGTGGAAAAGTGCATGTCTACGTGTGTCCAAGGTTGATTTTTCAATTTACCCAAGTCAAGATTTTGAATTCAAAAAGAAATCTTTGTCCAATCAAATCTTTTTCTTTCTTTTTTTTTTTGTGGGGGTGGGTGGGGGGTTGTAGAATTTTTACAGACCTTATTGTGTGAAGATATATGACAGGGAAACATTAAAACGAGAAAAGTAACCAATAACTTATTCTTTGCAAATAGATTGAAACAATTACCAACTTAAAGAGCATACTATTTCAGATAATTTTCTCCTTTTTGGTTCAAGCAAATGTCAAATTTAAACCTAAACTTTTTCCTTTTGGCCTTCATCTATTACCAAAGGCAACTTCAATTAATCTCCCTGGTGGAATCAGTTGCGTATCTCATAAATTGCTTTCTGAACCAATCGAGAGAATTAGAGATTAGGGAGCCCTAACATGAGCCATATTGAAGAAAACCCGGTATTATTCATCTAAAAAATAATAAACAATGTATCGGACAATCATATTATTACTTATCTTACATAACTTTAAACGAATTTTCAATAATAAATTTTGTGAAAAAAGAAAGAAATTAGAAATACAATAAAAAAAAAAGAAAAAAAATAGTACCAAAAAGATTATGGGAGTAAAAAAGTAATTCAATTACAAAAAGATCGAGTAAGAAAAAGTAAAATATATAAGAGCGACATGGCATGAGGTAGCATGTGAGAGAGAGTAGAACAGTATTTGTGCGTGAGAGAGAGAGAGATTCAGCCCCCAAGGGGCAGCCTCATTCACTAAGACCCACAGTCTCACAGTAACACATACTTAGAGATTACATGTTCAAACCTTTAGGTGAGCTTAATAAGAAAAACCCTTGATGCCTCCAAAGTCTAGGCTTTGGGGCAGACGCATACTTTTTTTAAAAGAGAGAGAGAGAGAGATAGAAAGAGAGTCTAATCATGATGACAAAAGAGAAGATAGAAAAATAATAAGCCTCTCACGCAACATGTAAGATGGCAAGGTGAAAGTTATTACTCTCATGGCTTTTTCTTGTCAGTCACTTTTCCCTTGCCTTTTGGATCCTTCTTATGCTTAGGTGTCTATTTTTTCCATGGTATGGAAGGTGAAAGTCCCAAAAAAGTTCAATTTTTCATGTGGAAGGTTATCCATGGAAGAGTTAATACTCTTGATCAGCTCTCAAGAAAGATGCCCTCTTTGATCGGTTCTCTTGCTGTATCTTTTGTCGGATGGCGGAGGAAGACCTCGACCATATTTTAAGGAATTATGATTTCGCTAGATCAGTTTGGAATGAATTATTGTCTTGTTTGACTTGCAGTTCGCTAGACATTGAACCCTCAAGGAAATGATCGAGAAGTTCCTTCCCCATCCTCCTTTTCGGGATCAGAGAAAGTTTTTGTGGCAAGCTGGGATTTATGCTATTGTATGGGGTTTATCAAGGGAGAGAAACAATAGGACCTTTAGAGGGGTGGATAGGGATCAGCTGATGTCTGGTCCCTTGTTAGATATAACGTTTCTCTTTAGGCGTCAATGACACGTTTATTTTGTAATTATCCTATAGGTCTCGTTCTTCTAGATTGGAGTCCCTTTATCTAATGGGGTGTTTTTTGGTGGGCTTGGCTTTTTTACTATTCACTCTTGTATTCTTTCATTTTTTCTCAATGAAAGTATGGTTTTTTATCGATAATTAAAAAAACATGTAAGATGGCAAGTAATACATCCCATTTTAGTTTTACTTTCGTCCAACGTTGGAAGGGCACAACAATCATAGTCCTTTTCACCAGCCAATAACAACCCTCCATATCATAGAACAAGGCAAGCCAAGAAAACCAATAATTATTACTACAGACAAATTACTTAGAAATGATTGGATAGGGTCTATAAAATAAGGAAATAGAGATTTCATTTGGAATGGCGGTGTTTTTAAGCCCGCTTGTAACCTTGTGAAATGGGATTGGGCGGCTATGCCCATATCCCATGGAGGCTTGGGAGTGGGTGCGTTAACTCATCGTAACAAGGCCCTCCTGACAAAGTGGCTTTGGAGATTTGCCCATGAGGAAAGCGCCACTTGGAGGAAAGTCATCAATAGTATCTATGGAATAGACAAATTCGGTTGGAGAACTAAGATGACTAAGACAGGAAAAAGCAGGGGATTGTGGCCAGACATTCAACATAATCTGCGTAGTTTTGAGGAATTTTATAAATTCCAAGTTAGTTGTGTCAGCAAGATTAGTTTTTGGGAGGATGTTTGGTGTGATTCTAGGCCCCTAAAGATGGTTTTTCCAAATCTTTTTGCTGTCTCTTATAAGAAGAATGCCTCTATTAAGGATTGCTGGGATGAAAGTAATCAAGCTTGGAACCTTGGCCTGCGTAGAGGTCTTTTTGATCGGGAATTGAGCAGTTGGCTGGCCTTAACAGAGATGCTGGAAAATATTCAGTTGGGTCATGAGGACAGAATTTTATGGAAGCTGGAACCTTCGGGATGTTATTCTTGTAAATCCTTGCTTCGTAAGTCGGTTAACAGCTCCCCTAAAATCTCTAAGTCTTTAGTCGGGCAAATATGGAAGCACAATTCCCCTAAAAAGGTGAAAGTTTTCCTCTGGTCGGTGGCCTACAGGAGCCTGAATACAGATGACAAAGCGCAAAGAAAGCTTAGAAATTGGTATCTTTCTCCTTCGTGCTACAGGCTTTGTATTAGAGATAATGAGAGCATAGACCATTTGTTTTTACACTGTGTGTTTGCTCAGAAGACTTGGATTTTCGTTGGTGGTTTACTGGGGCTATCATTTTGTTTGCCAAGAAATGTTGATGATTGGCTAGCTGAAGGTTTGAATGCCTGGAATTTAAAGAAAAAGGCTAAGGTGATTGGTGGATGCGCAGTTAGAGCGACCATGTGGCTTTTATGGAAGGAGAGAAACGCTAGAACTTTCGGCGATAATTCGTCCTCTTTTGAGTTTTTTACTAACAATGTAAAGAATCTAGCTTCTTGGTGGATTTCCTCACACAAAAAGTTTTTTTGTAATTATAGCTTGCTTATGATTATTAAAGATTGGCAAGCCCTTTTGAGATAGTTCTTGGGCGGGGCGATCTCCACCCCGGCCGTTAGGTTGTTCTTCCTTTTATGTGAGTAATACATATCCTTTGATGTTTCTTATCAAAAAAAAGAACTATGAGTGCAAAGGTAAAACTCTAAGGAGCAATTAGAATACCTCTTTTTCCTTTAGCAAAGCTGCATAATTCATTGATAATGATTTAATATCCCTCTCCGATTCCTGAAGCCTCTTAATTTCTGCTTTGTATTGTTCAATCTACAAGAAGCACAATAATTGAAAACACCATACATGATTTAAAGTTAAGCAGTACAAAGGAAACTCAAAGAAAACAAAACATAAAGATATAGGCAAGTATAAAATAATGGCACACAGTAGCACAATGTATGAACCTGATATATGCTAAGAGTTTCAAACCAACCAAATTCAATTTGTGGCATAGTTACAAGGTGCATGACCAGCTAGAGGAACTGAAGTACCAAAAAACAACAAAAAAACAAAAACAAAACAAAAAACTAGCAGCTTACTATACAATTTCAAGAGCTCCTAAAATTTTGTCCTCTTTTTTCTTGATGGAGCAAGAGCTCTTAAAATGCAAGAAAATAAGGTAAACCACCCCCAGACCACAATCTGAAAATTCCAGTCACACTTAATAATAATAAAAATAATGCTTCATATATTGGCAGTCAAGGTCTTCAAGTATCATAACATAACTTATTCGTAAGATATAAATACTTATTCGTAAGATATAAATACAAAGTGCGTGACAAAATATGAAAAGCTCCAGGTGAACGAATTGGGTTAGTGTTGTTTGTGAATTGTTAATTTTTAGAACAAAATTTAAAAAAGATTTTGGTATAACTAATATTTCGAAGTTGTTTCTTCTTTTATAGAAGAAAAAATGTTTTCAAAATGGCTTGTTCAAAACAATTGAAGTTGTTCTTCTTTCCAAAATTCACAACTCCACGTATACAATAATAAGCGACCTGACACTGCTTAAAAACAGTTTTCAAAACCACAAGCAACAAGTTGTTTTTCGAATAGCTCCCAAGTAGCCCCTGGACTTAAGTTCTATCCGAGGAGTTACCAACTTAATGGAACATTTTCCCACTAATTATCCTTGGGAAGATGAGTTTATATATCAAAATAGACATAGACACGTATATAAAGAGAGCACCATGACTAACCGAGTAAGCAACAATCATAAAGCACCAGCTTATCCGAAATGCGTAGCTATTACGAAAACCAACCTATTACTCTTTTGATTAATTCAAATTAGAACCAGAACCTATATATCATGCATAGCAAAAGAGGGATGGTACGAAAGAAATGCCGAGCACCACATGTTGATCTTTCAAACCTTAGACCTTAGCTAAAATAAGAACTAAAAAGATCAAAAGTATCAAACGAAATCACTACTTCACTAGATGGTAATTTGCTAAAAATGGTGCTCTCGATTTGTAATCAAACACTCCCTTCCTGAAACCCAACCCTCTATTCTCCCCTGTTATATGCCTGAAACTGAAACTTAATTGACTTATAATCCCATTGAAATTCCACAATAAACTAAACTAAACCAATTCAAAATAACGCGCTCATAAACCCCTAAAATTCAAAATGCAGCCCCTCCCACAATTCAGCTATGACAACAAACCAAGTCCATAAACAATTAAGCACCTCAGAGTGACGGGTATCATCAATCCCATTCGCAATCGGAGACCGCGTCACTGGATTCGAATGAGCAAGGCTATGCGAGTTCCTCCGATCAGACACAGAAACCTCTCCGTCCCCTCCATTGGAGCCATAGATCGCAAATTCCTCTTCGTCATCGTCGTAGTGCACGTCGAGAGCTATCTTATTCAAATTCTCTTTCAAATTAGCTATTGAGCTCCACATCATTCAGACACCAGAACCCCAGAAACCCGAAATGGCTCCCAAATTCCGGTATGCGAGCACCGTAAGGCGCCGAGAAGGATCAAATTAGAAGGATTTTGCACCAAACTTTTGCAAGAATTGGAGAGGAAATCAGATGGAGAAACGGACGGAACTGAATTTTGCAGATCTGAGTCTATCAGTTGGTGGGGCGATGACGAAATGTATTTTCGTATAGAAAGGGGAAAAAATTAATTTGAGAGAGAAGAGACGATTTTGGTTACTTCCGTGCGTTATGAAACGTTTAGACTTTGTGAATTGGCGTCGTCAAGCGGGGTATTCTGTCGGTTTAGAACAGTCGATATGTCGATATTTCCATAATAAGTTATCCAAAACCAAAAGTTTGATAGTTTTAGGTAATAATAATAATAATAATCACAAAAACCATCCAAAAAATATGGTGTTTGAAACAATTACACTTCTCAAGTTTAAGTATAGAAGTTAAACCTCTGAAAAGTAGATCTCTCAACTTGCTAAAGTAAGCATAGCTAAATAGTAATGTAGAAGTTGAATGTTAAAATCCCTCAATTTTGACGGGTAAAATTAAACTCTCAAACTATTGTAAATGTAGAAATTGTATTCATCTCATATTTGTTCTTCTCTCTCTACATCTCTCCTCATCTCTCTCACTATTTCTCCCTCTCCCTCCTTTCAATCACCCACTCTCTCCCTCTACTTTTTCTCTCTCTTCACTTCACTCTGAAGGACGAATCCGAAACTTTATGTTAGGGGACTTGAATTCGTACAAAGATTATTTTGAACACATCGATATTAGTTTGGTTCAAATTCCATTTTTGTCAATGTATTTGAGTTTCGTTCCATTTAGTCCCTACACTTTCGAATGTCCAAACTTAGTCTCTATACTAAAAAAAAAAAAAATCTTAAAATTAGTCATTATTGTTAGTTTTGGAGTCAATTTTTATTGGAGTTGGTGAAACAATAATAATAATTTCATTTAAGAAAAAGATATAGGGATATGTTTCCAAAATTTATAAACAAAAGGTTAATAGAAATTATATTTTTTTTTTAGAAAAGTTAACAATAAACTAATAGTGTGAACTACTTTTATGATTTATTGAGAGTATAGAGACTAAATTTGAATATTTTCCTTATAAAAGAAAAAAAATGGACATTGAAAAGTAAATAGACTAAAGTAGAACAAGTCCCACGATATGTGAACCAAAATGATATTTTAATTTATTAGTTTATATATTTCGATATTAAAAGTGTTGAGTAGTAAATTAATCAGAAATTAACACGTCATTAATTTAAGTTAATGAAAAAATAAATATGGGACTGGTTACAAATTTACACATATCCCTAAATTAAATTAGTAAACATCAAAATTTGGCAAATCAAACAATGTTAATTAGGGGTGTACAAAAAACCCGACAACCCGAACAACTCGAACTACCTAACCCAAACCGCAAGGGTTGGGTTGGTTTAGGATTTTTTTCGTTTTGGGTTGGGTTAAATTTTTATAAAACCAAAAATTCGATTCGGTTCACGGGTTTGAGAAAGTTTGGCTCGGTTCAACCCGAACCGAATCGAAAACATATATATTATATATGCTGCAAATTTTCATATTAGCTAGTATGGCACAATGGTTGTAGTCCCCTCCTGCGGTTGTGGTTGGCTCAAGTTTGATCTTCATAAATGCCAAATTTGTGTTTTTTTTAACTTCTTTTTTATTTAATCTAAATAATTTAAACTTTTATGTCTTGAGATTTACATTATAGTGTTGTGGATAAGCATAAATGTTTTAAAAAAAGAATTTTAAGTAATTAAAAAAAACAAAAAAAACAACCCGAGAACCCAACCCAACTCAACCCGAAAATAGAAGGGTTGAGTTGGGTTTCCATATACGTTCGGCTCATTCGGGTCGACAACCCGACCAACCTGAATTTCCAGGTTGGTTCAAAAATCCCCCCAACCCAACCCAAACCAACCCAACCCAAACCAACCCAACCCGTGTACACCCCTTTGTCAATTGTCTATTATTGATCCATCGAATCACATAAGCCAAGTCCAATCAAATTGTGTCATGTGGCAGTTGGACCCGATGCTAATGTAACCCGAGGTCATTAAAGAAACTGAGTCAAATTAAAATAATCCAACCTTATTAAAAAGGAAAATCCTTGGAAATGGCCAAAAGAAAATAACGGTTTAGATAGATAGACAAAAAAAAAGGTGAAAAATGGCCAAAACGTGGGACCCACGTGACTGTATTTGTATACTTATTTTCCCTTTTTTCCCTTTCCATAACTGTCTTTCTCCAGCTTCCTAAAAGTAAGGAAACTGTATTTGTAATCTTCTTCTCTCTGTTTTTAAATTTCCTAGTTTTTTTATCACTTCCTAAAAAAGGGGAGAATCTTAAGATTTGCTTATAACCGAACCAATTTTTTTACGAAGTCTTTTTTTTTTTTTCAAGTCCCCATTTTTTCGTCTCCTTGTTCCTCAACCCTTTTTTCCCTTTGCTCTTTTCCTATTACATTTTCAATCCCTAACCAAAAAAATCGAATGACCCTAGCGTTCTAAGTAAGATTTGTAGCTTGAATCGAACATGTAAAATACAAATGTGCCTTGAAATCGATTCAGCAGGCAACGAGTATCCTTGTTCACGAGCGTCGCAGACTACTTGGAGTATCCGTGGAAAATCGTGAAACAGAAAATGGATGAAGAAGAAGAAGATGAGAGTAGATGAGAGCAGGTGAAAAAACGTGAAATTCGAAAATGGATGAAGAAGAAGAAGACGAGAGCAGGCGCAAAATCTTAAATCCGAAAATCGATTAGCAGGCTTGAACAAGGCTAAAGGGTATTTTGTTCTGAAAATCGACTAGCAGACGAGAGTTTATGTGGGACTCACGCAAATTGAAGATGGTATTTCAATCCCAATTTGTGAAATACAGGTTGAATAGTAATTTTGTTTTGGAGAGGCATGATTTGGGACTCACGCAAATCAACCCTCTTGTTTATCTCCTAAAACCCTAGGTAAATGAAGAAAATTTTCTTGTTGTTTATCTCTTGGGCAGAGTGTGCATCCAGGTAATTTCAATTAAATGGAGTTGACATTTCATTTATAGCAAGCTTCAAAATATTGATTTAATATCAATTTGTAGCCAAATTTATTCTAGCATTGGTTTCCTTACTCAGTATTTGTGTTTAGTTCACTTCAACTGCAATATGTTGGCTTTTTGGCCCTTAATCTCAAATTAATTAATTTTAATTAATTAATTAATCAATGTGTTTGATGATAATAAACCCAGTTTTTAATTACTGAAAATTTTAGTGTTTTAATGTGCCCATAGCGTAGAGCTTGGAACAACGATTTCAACGCCTCTTGAATCACTCAAATCGGAGCTAAAACGAAGAAGTTATAGCCGAAACAAGCTTTAACGAAAAATACTGGTAGCGATGACGTGGAGGCCAAGTCAGCATCAATGGACCAATCCGAAGCTGACATGTGGACCAATTAGAGAGCAACACATGGACATTTTTTGGTTATTTGAATATATATATATATATATTATTTTATTAAAAAAAAAATTGTGAGTAACGTTACTTTAAATTAAACAAAAAACAAAAAAAAATACAGAAAGCATTTAATGCTTCTGTCCGTTGGGAGTACAGATTTAAAAAAAAAATGTTAAATTTGTTTTACCGTTTCTCACATTAAATATATATATATATATATATATATATATATATATATATATATATATATATATATATATATATATATATATATATATATATATATAATAATTATTATTATTATTATTATTAAATTAATATGTTTTTAAAGTTTTTTTTTTTTATCGTTGGGTTGTTTTGAATTTTAAAAATTGTTTTATTTTTTTTATATATTTTTTTTTATTATATATTATATTATTATTTTAAATTTCTTTTTTCTTTTAATTTCTTTTAATCTCCACCCTTTATTTTTCTTTATCTTCAAATCCAATGGTCCAAATTTAAACTCAATTTTTACCCTATTTCCCTCTCTTTTTAAACTCATCTTCCTCCCCAAATTTTCTCTAACAATTTTACATTTTTACAATCCTCCCAAATCAAAAAGTTTCCATTGTTGCTCTCTCCAAGCTCCCAATTTTTTTTCTTTTCATCTTATTCTTGAGAGAGTATTATTGTATTGTGAGGATACATTTGTTGAGTGCTCAAATTTGTAAATCCACTCTATTGAGAGTTGTATTGTATTCTTCAAAAATTCCAACGCTTGTAACGGTTTGATCCTAACCCGTGGAAAGGATCGGGTTTGCTCTTGAACCCGTAAAAGGAGCGGTGGTGTAACGGTTGGGCTCTAATCCGTGGAAAGAGTCGAAAGGTTTTTATTCAAATTCCCAAAAGGCGCTTGGGGAGTGGAGTAGGTCGAGTTTGACCGAACCACTATAAAAATTACGGTGTCTTCTTCTCTAACTCTTTCCTTTTTATTTTTGCAATTAATTTAAGCAATTTATTGCATGCTTTAGTTTGTTCTTATTTGTTGCATAAATTGAAATTTTCTTATTGTTTATAAAAAGTGTATTAATTAGTTTAATTGGGCCCACTTTAGTAAAAAGTTTAATTAAACCCTATTCACCCCCCTCTAGGGTTGCCATATCGATCCAACAATTGGTATCAGAGCAGGTTGCTCATCTTGAAATAATTTTTCTTGATAAACTTAATTGTTTTTGAGCTATGGCAACTTTAGGTTTTATCCCTTTTACCGATAGTCAATCTATTACAAACCTCCTTTCTTTAATGATACTAATTATAGTTATTGGAAAAATAGAATGAGATTTTTCTTGCTTTCTATTGATTATGATTTATGGGATATTGTTGAAGAAGGTTTTAAAATTCCAACAAAAGATGTTGATGGTGTTAGCTCTATAAAACCTAAGGAAGAATGGTCAATAAATGAAAAGAAAGCATGCTCTTTAAATGCCAAAGCTATTAATTGCTTATTTTGTGCTTTGAATGAAATTGAGTATAATAGAGTGTCTATTTGCAAAACCGCTAAAGAGATATGGGATAAATTAGAAATTACTCATGAAGGAACTAGTCAAGTAAAAGAAACAAAGATTGATATGTTAGTTCATCAATATGAAATGTTTAAAATTGATGAAAATGAAGCTCTTTCCGATATGTTTATTAGGTTTACTAACATTGTTAATGCTTTAGAAGGACTTGGGAAAAAGTAATCAAATCTTGAGAAGGTAAAGAAGCTATTGTGGTCTTTGCCTAAACAATGGGAGCCTAAAGTCACCGCCATTCAAGAGGCAAAAGATCTCAAATCTCTCTCCATTGATGAACTCATGGGTTCGTTGTTGACACATGAGATGAAGATCAAGAAAAACATGGAGGATGAGAAGAAAAAGAAAGAGAAGAGTATAGCCTTAAAGACCATGTCCTTGGAAGTTGACTCCGAAGATGAGGATGCTCTTGATGAAGAAGACGTTGCCTATCTCTCTCGTAAGTATAAAAATTTCATAAAGAGAAAGAAACAATTCAAGAAGCATCTCTCCAACCAAAAAGAGTCAAAAGGTGAAAAGAGCAAAAAGGATGAGGTAATATGCTATGAATGCAAGAAACCGGGTCACATTCGAACCGATTGTCCTCTTCTCAAATCATCCAAGAAATCCAAGAAGAAAGCAATGAAGGCTACTTGGGATGATAGCGATGAAAGCGAAAGTGGGAGTGATAATGAAGAAGTGGCAAACTTTTGCTTCATGGCTCATAGTGACAAAGAGGATGAACAAGATGATGAGGTAACTCTAGAACCCCTTTCTTATGATGAGTTATTTGAAGCTTTTGAAAATATGCAAAATGATTTAGAAAAGCTTAGTTCTAAGTATGTTGTGCTTAAAAAGAAATACAATGTTTTATCTAGTAAAAATAAGTCTTTACTTGAAGAAATTGCTTGCTTAAAAGAGAATGAGCATGATGTTATGCATATTGATGAAATGAATATCTCTTGTGACAAGCATGCTTTTGACTGTGATGAGAAAAATGCCTTGCTTGACAAAGTTAAATTTCTTGAGCATGATAGTTGTGAAAAAGATAATTTGATTAAATTACTCAAAGAAAAGGAATTGAGTGCTTTGCAAGAACTTGATAAGGCTAAAGAATCTATTAAAAAGTTGACAATAGGTGCTCAAAGATTAGACAAGATAATTGAAGTAGGTAAGCCTTTTGGTGATAAAAGAGGTTTAGGCTATATTGATGAATGTTCTACTCCTTCAAGTTCTAAAACTATCTTTGTTAAAGCCTCTCATAATATGCCTAAGCCTAATATGCCTAAGGTTGTGTCTAAGCATGCTAAATCTAATTTTGTGCCTATATGTCATTATTGTGGTGTTGAAGGTCATATTAGACCTAAGTGTTTTAAATTGAAATATGCTCATACTACTTCTCCAAGAAGAAATTTTTCTCAAAGGGCAAAGTTTCACAATGCTCCAAGGAATAATTTCTCCAAGAAAAGTAGAGTGCATAAATTTGTTGTAAGAGATAAATCTTTGCATAATGTTGTTTGTTTCTCATGTGGCAAGTTTGGACATACAAATTATTCTTGTTACTTGTCAAAATCCAATGCCTTGAATGTCTATGCAAAAATGAAGTGGATTCCTAAGTTTGTCAATGCTAACCATCTAGGACCCAAACAAGTGTGGGTACCAAAGAATCAAACTTGAACATTTGTGTTTGTAGGTATGTTTGAAAGCCTCCAAGAAAAACAAGTGGTACTTGGATAGTGGTTGCTCTAGACACATGACGGGAGACCCATCCAAGTTTGTCTCTCTCTCCAAAAAGGATGGAGGTTTTGTAACTTTTGGTGACAACAAGAAAGGTAAAATAATTGGAAAGGGTAGTATAGGTAATGAATCTTCTATTTTAATTGAAAATGTACTTTTAGTTGATGGTTTGAAGCATGATTTACTTAGTATTAGTCAATTGTGTGATAAAGGTTTTAGAGTTGTGTTTGATAAAAAGAATTGCATCATTGAAAATGCTAGTGATAGAAAAGTTATATTTGTTGGAAATAGAGATGAAAATGTTTATACTATTGATTTGAATGATTGTCCTATTAATGATAAATGTTTATCGGCTTTGCATGATGATTCTTGGTTATGGCATAGAAGACTAGGACATGCTAGCATGCACTTAATTTCAAATATTTCCAAGAATTCTTTGGTTAGAGGTCTTCCCAAATTTAAATTTGAAAAAGACAAAGTTTGTGATGCTTGTCAAATGGGTAAGCAAACTAAGTCCTCTTTCAAATCTAAAAATGTGATCTCTACAACTAGACCCCTTCAACTATTACACATGGACTTATTTGGCCCTTCTAGAATTGCTAGTTTTGGAGGGAACTATTATGCCTTTGTGATAGTTGATGATTTTTCAAGATTTACTTGGGTTTTGATGCTAAAACATAAGGATGATGCTTTGAAAAGTTTTGCTAGTTTTGCAAAAAGAGTTCAAAATGAAAAAGGAGTTTTGATTTCTAAAATTAGGAGTGATCATGGAGGAGAATTTGATAGCAATGCTTTTGAAACATTTTGTGAAGAAAATGGTTTTTCTCATAATTTCTCCGCTCCAAGAACTCCTCAACAAAACGGTGTAGTTGAAAGGAAAAATCGTACTTTGCAAGAATTTGCTAGATCAATGTTGCATGAGTATGGTTTACCTACATACTTTTGGGCGGAAGCCGTTAACATCGCTTGTTATGTTTTAAATAGAGTTTTAATTAGACCTTCTTTGAATAAAACTCCTTATGAACTTTGGCATAACAAAATTCCAAATATTGGGTATTTCAAAGTTTTTGGTTGCAAATGTTTTATTTTGAATAACAAAGAAAAACTTGGAAAATTTGATTCTAAGACGGATGTTGGTATTTTCCTTGGTTATTCCTCTACTAGTAAAGCTTATAGAGTTTTCAATAAAAGAACCTTAGTAGTTGAAGAATCTATGCATGTAGTATTTGATGAATCTTGCAATGTTATTTCTAATGAGCCTATTTGTAGTGATGCTTTAGAAGGAAATTTTGGAGATTTACTTGTTAGTGACAAAGGCAAGGAAATTGTTTCAAGTAAGCAAGAGGTGAGCTTAATCGAAAAGAACGAAGTTGGTTCTTCATCCATGCCTAAAGAGTGGAGGTATGCTTCTTCCCATCCCAAAGAATTAATTCTTGGTGATCCCGAACAAGGTGTGAAAACTCGTTCTTCTCTTAATATGTTTAATAATCTTGCCTTTGTTTCTCAAATTGAACCAAAAAGTTTTAAAGATGCCGAAAATGATGAATTTTGGATTTTAGCTATGCAAGAAGAATTAAATCAATTTGAAAGGAATAAAGTTTGGGAATTAGTCCCTAGGCCCTCTAATGCTTCTATAATTGGAACTAAATGGGTCTTTAGAAATAAAATGGATGAAAATGGAAATATTATTAGAAATAAAGCTAGACTTGTAGCTCAAGGCTATTGTCAAGAGGAAAGAATAGATTATGAAGAAACTTTTGCACCCGTTGCTAAATTAGAAGCTATTAGAATGTTACTTGCTTTTGCTTCTTATAAAAATTTCATTTTGTATCAAATGGATGTGAAAAGTGCCTTTTTAAATGGTTATATCATGGAGGAAGTTTATGTAGAACAACCTCCGGGCTTTGAAAGTTTTGATTTTCCTAACCATGTCTATAAGTTGAAAAAGGCTCTTTATGGCTTAAAACAAGCTCCAAGAGCTTGGTATGATAGGCTTAGTAATTTCTTGCTTGAGAATGGTTTTAAAATGGGTAAAATTGATACTACTCTTTTTATTAAGACTAAAGAAAATGATATGCTTTTAGTTCAAATATATGTGGATGATATTATTTTTGGTTCTACTAATCCATCTTTGTGTGAAGAATTTTCTAAGTGTATGCACAATGAATTTGAGATGAGTATGATGGGAGAACTTAGCTTCTTCCTTGGACTCCAAATCAAACAACTCAAGGATGGTACCTTCATAAGTCAAGAGAAATACACAAGGGATTTGCTCAAAAGGTTCAAATTCAATGAAGGTAAAATTGCAAAAACTTCTATGAGCACATCCACTAAGCTTAACAAGGATGAAAAAGGTAAGTGTGTGGATATAAAATCTTATAGAGGTATGATTGGATCTTTACTTTATTTAACCGCTAGTAGACCCGATATCATGTTTAGTGTATGTCTTTGTGCTAGATTTCAATCTTGTCCTAAGGAATCACATTTGCATGCCGTTAAAAGAATTTTTAAATATTTGCTTGGTACTATTGATTTAGGCTTATGGTATCCTAGAAATGTTGAATTTAATTTGGTAGGATATTCCGACACGGATTTTGCGGGTAGTTTACTTGACCGTAAGAGTACTAGTGGGACTTGTCAATTTCTTGGTAGTTCCTTAGTTTCTTGGTTTAGTAAAAAGCAAAATTCGGTTGCATTATCCACTACGGAAGCGGAATATATTGTGGTTGCTAGTTGTTGTGCTCAAATTCTTTGGATGAAACAAACTCTTTGTGATTTTGGATTAAAGTTTGATAATGTGCCTATATTTTGTGATAATACTAGTGCTATTAATTTGACTAAAAATCCTATTCATCATTCTAGGACTAAGCATATTGATATTAGGCATCACTTTATTAGAGAGCATGTGCAAAATGGTAATATTATTCTTGAATTTGTAGGCTCTAATAATCAATTAGCGGATATTTTTACCAAGTCTTTGAATGAGGAAAGCTTTTGCAAAAATAGGCTTGAGCTCGGTATTATTCGTTGTGATGCCTCTTGATTTTATAATTTTACTTGTTAAATCTTTTTAAAGGCATTTTGGTAGGGGGAGATTTGGAAAGCATGTGTTGATATTCTTAGGGGGAGTTGCTAAATTTATGTTCATGTTTATAAGGGAATCATTATGTAGTTCTAAATTTTTCTTAATTATTCTTTTTGATGATTCCAAAGGGGGAGAAGATTAAGAAAAATATGTTATAAATATGCTATGATTTTGATTATATTAATTAGGGGGAGAATTTATTATTGAGTAAAATTCAAGATTGATCTTTATGGTGTTTTGATGAACTTTATATTGAAATTATCTCTTGATATATGTACTACCTATAGTTTATATGTTATTTTTCTTGAATGGTTTGTCATCATTAAAAAGGGGGAGATTGTTGGCTTTTTGGCCCTTAATCTCAAATTAATTAACTTTAATTAATTAATTAATCAATGTTTTGATGATAACAAACCCAGTTTTTAATTACTGAAAATTTTAGTGTTTTAATGTGCCCATAGCGTAGAGCTCGGAACAACAATTTCAACGCCTCTTGAATCACTCAAATCGGAGCTAAAACGAAGAAGTTATAGCCGAAACAAGCTTTAACGAAAAATACTGGTAGCGATGACGTGGAGGCCAAGTCAGCATCAATGGACCAATCCGAAGCTGACATGTGGACCAATTAGAGAGCAACACATGGACATTTTTTGGTTATTTGAATATATATATATATATATATATATATATATATATATATATTATTTTATTAAAAAAATTTTTGTGAGTAACGTTACTTTAAATTAAACAAAAAAAAAAAAAAAATACAGAAAGCATTTAATGCTTCTGTCCGTTGGGAGTACAGATTTAAAAAAAAAATTGTTAAATTTGTTTTACCGTTTCTCACATTACATATATATATATATATAATAATAATAATTATTATTATTATTAAATTAATATGTTTTTAAAGTTTTTTTTTTTTACCGTTGGGTTGTTTTGAATTTTAAAAATTGTTTTACTTTTTTTTATATATTTTATTTTTATTATATATTATATTATTATTTTAAATTTCTTTTTTCTTTTAATTTCTTTTAATCTCCACCCTTTATTTTTCTTTATCTTCAAATCCAATGGTCCAAATTTAAACTCAATTTTTACCATATTTCCCTCTCTTTTTAAACTCATCTTCCTCCCCAAATTTTCTCTAACAATTTTACATTTTTACAATCCTCCCAAATCAAAAAGTTTCCATTGTTGCTCTCTCCAAGCTCCCAATTTTTTTTCTTTTCATCTTATTCTTGAGAGAGTATTATTGTATTGTGAGGATACATTTGTTGAGTGCTCAAATTTGTAAATCCACTCTATTGAGAGTTGTATTGTATTCTTCAAAAATTCCAACGCTTGTAACGGTTTGATCCTAACCCGTGGAAAGGATCGGGTTTGCTCTTGAACCCGTAAAAGGAGCGGTGGTGTAACGGTTGGGCTCTAATCCATGGAAAGAGTCGAAAGGTTTTTATTCAAATTCCCAAGAGGCGCTTGGGGAGTGGAGTAGGTCGAGTTTGACCGAACCACTATAAAAATTACGGTGTCTTCTTCCCTAACTCTTTCCTTTTTATTTTTGCAATTAATTTAAGCAATTTATTGCATGCTTTAGTTTGTTCTTATTTGTTGCATAAATTGAAATTTTCTTATTGTTTATAAAAAGTGTATTAATTAGTTTAATTGGGCCCACTTCAGTAAAAAGTTTAATTAAACCCTATTCACCCCCCCTCTAGGGTTGCCATATCGATCCAACACAATATTCATATTGATTAATTCTGTGAAAATATTATGAATTTGAGATCTAGAAGTTTGGTATGAATATTTGTGTATTATCGATTTTTTTTAATTGTTAGATTTAAGTTAAATTTCATTAAGTTTGGATTCCTTAATTTTAGATTTTTGTATTTGAAATTGATTTTTTTTTAATTTAAATCATGTAGTCGATTAAATGTACCGTGTATTTCTGGTGTATTTGTTATTTTAGTGTTTGGGGGTATTTTGGTAAATCGATAATACATATTTATTAATAGATAAATTCGTTTTGGCAATTTATCTAAAAATTTAGCTAAGTTGCCATTTTTCAAAACGTGCATTTAATTATGGTCATTCTTGTTATTAGCCCTTCTTAGAACTAGATCAAAATTCACCCATAACATTAAGCCCCCACTCTTGAATTGGTATTCAGGGGTGACCTGTTGCTATAAGTAAAAACACCTTAAGCCCAATTTAAGAGTATAATTCTCACTTGTGCCGATTTGTGTGTTGATTTCCTCTTCACTCTACTTGGGCAGTTACATAAGCCCTTCTGAGTTCAAATACTCCAAGGCTAGCCCTAGATGCTTTACCGTGAGGATCTCCTCTAGATAGATGAAAATCGATTTCCAGATGAGTCTGTATTTGACTTCTCGCTTGTAACTAATTTATTATCTTGCAAAAAAGATTCTTCTGGCTTTTTATCATTCGCTTTGCTTCTATGAAATATCTTAGGTCTTGGCCTCAACTACAAGTGTAATTTACTGTTTTGAAGCCCCTTGTGAAGGTGTTTCTTTTCCATTAGTCATTTATGTGGCACACGTGGTAAGACCATCAACCTCGGCCACTCTCCATGTTATTGAAAATGTTGAGTTCCTACATCAAAATCAGTGGCGGATCCAGAAATTTTGTTCAGGGGGGCTTTACTTAAATTTAGTAAAAATAATTTACAAGTAATAAATTCCAAAAATTAATCAAAATTCATAAATGAACTGAAATGTTAATTTCATACATCACAATTGTCCTCTACGAGATTTCATATTATGAAATCGTTGCATAATAACTTCATTGTCTGTAGACCCCTAAATTTGTCTGATATTTTATTCTTTTAATTTATTTATTTTTTAAATATTAGAAAAAAAAGAATATTCTAGAACATTTAATTTGCCAATTCAAATATTATTAAATATGGTAGAAATAATTGTCAAATATTTTATTTTAATTAATTGATTTGCCAAATCAAATATTATGTTTATTTGGTAAGGTTAATTAAACAAAATATTATGTTTATTTGATTGGCAATTAAAATTTTGTAAATATGGGAGGTGAAAATTTGATTCATTTTTCATTTTTATTAGATTTTATTTATTTATTTAATTTTAATTTTATTTTATTTGATCACCTTCCTAATTTGTGGTGGTTGGAATTGGTTATAAATAGGGAGCCCTCCCATTCTTGCATTTGACGATTTTTGATAGCCTTGGAAGACCTCCCACACGTTTTTTAGGGCTAAAAATAGACTCTCCAAATCTCTCCTTCTTAAAAACCCTAGATACACGTTTCTCTCATTTGCACCTAACTTCACTCTCCTACTCCTCAAGATTTTTTTTTTCTTTCCATTCTCTACTTACGTTTTCTCTCCCTCTCACCATCACTCTCTCTCAATCTCACATCGCCACTTCATAAGTTTTATTCCCAATCCAACGGTCACAAGCATTCTTTGTAAGTATTTTTTGTAAGCCTTTGTTTTCATTTATTTCTCCAATAATTTTTTTTTAATGAGATTAATTTTTCCATGCTTTCATAAAGTTAGTTTATTTTTTTTTTCATTTGCTTTATTTTAATGTTTTTTTTCTTTTACATTTAAGAAGTTATGTGATTTTTCTTTAGAGAACATTTGACAATTGCATGCATGTTTCAATTCCAATCTTATCATTTTTATTTTGGTGTAGTTAAACGTTTAGAGTTTATTATTATATGTTGTTTATGTTCTACTTGTTAACTTTATTTTATTTTATTTTTTTGCAATGGAATCTAGTATTATTATTTATAATTTAGTCATATATTTTCATTAAATCAATATGTAGATACTTTGCCTAAACCAATGTTTCTTTTGTTAATTGCGAAAAAAAAAAATAAAGGAATCTCCAACGACGGAATCTCAATTTTTGGAATGTCAATGTTGAGTTTTCTTGAGGTAAGAAATCAATGTCTTGGATTGCCGAGATTTGATTTCAATATGGTTCCTTTAAAGAAAATGAATTTAATGAACTTTTAATATTTGAATATGGTAGTTTTTTCTCTTTTTAAGCATTTTATCTCAATTATATATTGCTGATTTTTTTTTTAATTTTATTTCACTATGTTATGATATTGTATTTAATCTATATTCCTCTATATTTCTTTTTCGTAATTAATATTTCCAAAATAAAAATCTTCCAACGATGGAATCTTGAATTTTCGGGATGTCGATATTCAAGTTTCTTGAGGAAAAATAAGATCTCGGGATGCCGAGATTTGATTTTAATATTTCTTTCCATTTTTATATTTTTCTTTTAAAAAAAACTTTTTTTTTCCAAAGAAGCATATTTCATAAAAGACATTTTCTTTAAAAGGAATGTATTAAAAGCTTTTTGGCTAAAATTGTTTCATAAACCTCATTTTCAAAATAATAAATCAATCAAAAATCCGTTTTCCATAAAAGGTCACTTTCTTTAAAAATAAAATTAATTAAGAGTTTTCCTTAAAAAATATTTTTTTTACTCACATGATTTTCCAAAATTAATAAACCAAATGTTTTTTTTTTTTAAAATAAACTTTCCTATGACGGAAATTAGGAAATCTAGATATTGACTTTCCTAATTTTCTTGAGGTGATGAATTTAATTTGGTATCCAAATTAAATTCAAACAAATATTGAATGACTTTATGCCACCCACAGTTATTGCTCATTATTTATTTATGGAATAATGAGAATTAAAATGTGGGACATTTAAAAATCAACAATTTGTACTCAAAACCATTTACAACATCTTTTTGGATATCTGGTGCAGTCAATTTCAGGTTTTCAACAGCATTTCTCAAGGCAACAGCTTCAATGTCCTTATTATGGTTGCATAACCATCGTAGAAGTTCAAGAAAATTACCTTGGTTTCTTGAATCTTCAGTTTCATCATGTCCACGAAATGGAAGACCTTATCGTAACAAAAATCGAGCACAATCAATTGTTGCACCTAATCGAATTCGATATTCAATTTTTGCTTGGTCAGACATCTTATGAAAAATGTTTCAATTTGTTGGTTTTGGTTCAAAAGAGCTTCACATTTACCCCAAGCTTGGTTATGTGCACTATTTGGTCCTCCAACATGAATTTGTAATTTCTCTTTTTTCTTCCAATTTGAAAATCCTTCACCAACAAAATGGTCACCTCCTGACTGTTCTCCAACTTCTGGTTTGAATAAATAACAACATAAACAAAAGGCAGCATCTTTTGAAATACTATATTCCAACCAATTAGGATATTCAGTGAACCAGACTGGATTAAATCGTCTTGACTGTGAACCAAATTTCTTTAATGGAAAAGTATGATTTTCAGGCTGGCAAGGTCCTTTCTGTAAATATGCTCTACGAACTTGATCTCGAATATTACAACTGTAATCAAGAATTCTAATTCTTAAACCAGGATCTGCGGGTAACTCTTCTAAATTTACTTCTATGAAATTTCTATCCGAGCTATTATTACTTTTTTTCAACGGAGATGATGACCCAATCGATTTTCTTTTAAAATATCTCTCCATTAGATTTCAAATTAGATCTACAATACATTAATAAAAATAAATAAAATAAAGAAATTAAAACCTAAAAATAAGAATGATAAAAACTAAATATATACAAATAATAGAAACATGACAACTAAATGCATACAAGTAATTGAAATACGAAAAGTAAATGTACCTTATAAAATTAATCTCAAAATTCTTGACTTCTTGAAATTGCCAGCAACAATTTGACTTGAAAGGAGTTTTTTTTAGATTCAAAACAATATGTGGTGGCTACACTACTTGATAAGTGAAGAATAATGAGTGTATAGAAAATTAGGGTTTTAGTTTAAAATAAGGATATGATTCTAACATAAAAGGAAAAAAAAAATAGAGTTTGAATTTAAAGAAATTTATAATAAACAACGTAATTATTTTTTTCCTTTTTTGTTTTAAAATTATTCTTGATTGATGAAGGGAATTGAAGCACCCGAATGGGCAATGGGGAGTGGAGACACGGAAGCTTTGGGAAGTGAACTGAGAAAATGGAAAATATTTTCAAAAGTGCGGAATACAAGGTTCGAGCTTCGGCAGTGAAGAGGGGCTAAGGCACGTTAACCACTCTGGCAAGCTTACTAGATGTTATTTAAGGCGTTTATTATAGTATTTATATATAAATAAAAAAAATTGAGGGGGGCTAGGCCTTAATTAAATCCGCCGTTGATCAAAATATTAGTTTCAACAAAAGAAATGTGAGGGAAGAGGATCGGTTCGGCCTTGGCCTCAAGCCCCTATCAGCTCAAATTTCATATCCCTGCACTCATACATTAGCTTTTGCAAAAGAAAAATAAGGGAAGAGCCTAAGGTTGGTCTCGACCCTATTCTTGTAGAAATGTGGTATGGGTATGGCCTGGTCGGCCTCAACCCTATGCCTTATCAAAATATTAATATTCCTGCAAAACATGGCATGGGCATGACCTAGTCGCCCTCGACCCTATGCCTCATCAAAATAGTAATATTCCTGCAAAACATGGCATGAGCATGGCCTGGTCGGCCTCAACCCTATGCCTCATCAAAATAGTAATATTCCTGCAAAACATGGTTTTGGTCGCCCTCGACCCTATGCCTCATCAAAATGGTAATATTCCTGCAAAATATGACACGGGCATGGCCTGGTCGGCCTCGACCCTATGCCTCATCAAAATAGTAATATTCCTGCAAAACATGGCATGGGCATGGTCTGGTCGCCCTCGGTCCTATGCCTCATCAAAATAGTAATATTCTTGAAAAACATGGCATGGGCATGGCCTGGTCAGCATTGGTCCAATGCCTCATCAAAATAGTAATATTCCTGCAAAACATGGCATGGGCATGGTCTGGTCGGCCTCGATCCTATGCCTCATCAAAATAGTAATATTCCTGCAAAACATGGCATGAGCATGGCCTGGTCGACCTCAACCCTATGCCTCATCAAAATAGTAATATTCCTACAAACACATGGTTTGGTCGCCCTCGACCCTATGCCTCATCAAAATGGTAATATTTATGCAAAACATGACACGGGCATGGCCTGGTCGGCCTCGACTCTATGCCTCATCAAAATAATAATATTCCTGCAAAACATGGCATGGGCATGGCCTGGTCGCCCTCGGTCCTATGCCTCATCAAAATAGTAATATTCCTGAAAAACATGGCATGGGCATGGCCTGGTCAGCATTGGTCCAATGCCTCATCAAAATAGTAATATTCCTGCAAAACATGGCATGGGCATGGCCTGGTCGGCCTCGACCCTATGCCTAATCAAAATAGTAATATTCCTGCAAAACATGACATGGGCATGGCCTGGTCGACCTCGACCTTATGCCTCATCAAAATAGTAATATTCCTGCAAAACATGGCATGGGCATGGCCTGGTCGGCCTCGACCCTATGCCTCATCAAAATAGTAATATTCCTGCAAAACATGGCATGGGCATGGCCTGGTCAGCATTGGTCCAATGCCTCATCAAAATAGTAATATTCCTGCAAAACATGGCATGGGCATGGCTTGGTCGGCCTCGACCCTATGCCTCATCAAAATAGTAATATTCCTGCAAAACATGACATGGGCATAGTCGACCTCGACCTTATGCCTCATCAAAATAGTAATATTCCTACAAAGCATGGCATGGGCATGACTTGGTCAGCCTCGACCCTATGCCTCATAAACATTCCTGCAAAACATGCATCAGATAAGTAGGATTGACCGAACCCGCAAACAACTGGAAATTGTGAGTGTCGATCTCACTGATTGACAGGGAGTGCCACATCCACTATACACATACGTAGCCGCCTACTCAAGTAAAAATTTTCTCAAAATAAAAGTTATACTTGAGTAATCGAGGTTTGCAGAATATATTATCATACCTCAGAGTTTTCATTGCTTAGGTATTTCCTCCATTGGTATGGGTTGGCCTAAGCCTCAACCTCAGCTCCTTGCCTGCTACACACCAAGTACCTTGAGGTGATGGAGAACATTGACAACTCCATTCCACTTAGGACACTCTGACTGTCGATTGCCTTGGAGAGTATAAGGGTTTCCACTCTACCAAGGACATTGTGCCTGTCGATTGCCTTGGAGAGTATCGAGGTTTCTACTTTACCAAGGACATTTTTCCTGTGGATTGCCTTGGGAAGTATCGGGGTTTCCACTCCACCAAGGACATTTTGCCTGTCGATTTCCTTGGAGAGTATCAGGGTTTCCACTATACCAAGGAAATTTTGTCTGTTGATTGCCTTGGGGAATATTGGGGTTTCCACTCCACCAAGGACATTTTGCCTGTCGATTGTCTTGGAGAGTATCGAGGTTTCCACTCTACCAAGGACATTTTGTCTGTCGATTGCCTTGGAGAGTATTGAGGTTTCCACTCCACCAAGGACATTTTGTCTGTCGATTGCCTTGGAGAGTATCGGGGTTTCCACTCTACCAAGGACATTTTGTCTGTCGATTGCCTTGGGGAGTATTAAGGTTTCCACTCCACCAAGGACATTTTGTCTGTCGATTGCCTTGAAGAGTATCGGGGTTTCCACTCTACCAAGGACATTTTGCCTGTCGATTGCCTTGGAGAGTATTGGGGTTTCCACTCTACTAAGGACATTTTGTTGGCTCAGCTACTCGGGCTTTCTGCATGTCATGTCCCCTCGTGAAATAACGTTAGTAGATAACATTATGTAGATATAGGAAAAAGACTAGTCATTGATTGAAAATATAAGTATGTTATGAGTAGCTCACAACTTATGAATAGTTAATAAATCAATGTAAACACATAAGGTAAAAAAATGTATCAGAATTCGTAATTACGAATTGAGTAATAGACATTTAGTAAATAGGGGTAGGTAGAGAACATACCTAGAATGTTAAGCCTTATGAAACGGTAAAGACCTTTGTTGGGCTAATATGAGCTATCTTCAAACCACTTGAATTTCTCACTCCATATTGTTGAACTGAAAATTAGAAATAAATAACAAACTTTGTAATATGAAGATGCCATAGAACAATTTTTGTGCAAGTAAATAACTAAATTGCTTTATATAGTCGACTTAATTTCGACATTTAATTCGGTCTGGGTAATTTTATAAAGCAGGACTGAACAAATTTAAATGTGAGGTTTGAAATATGACCAGCTGATCTATTTATTTAATGGCCCAATGATTTTTTTTTAAATATGTAACCGAGATTCTAAAATTACATAGTAGACACATCAAATCTACAATTCAGGTCAAATTAGACAAATTTAATCTAAAATATGAATTATCAATTGATAAAAATATCCTCAATGAAATGTTTAATTGAAATTCTAAATTAGAGAGCAAATCAAATCTTCTGCGATCAAATCTTTTCATTTGAATTGAATTATATATATATATATATATATGATGAAGCTTAAATCTACAACTTTTTAGATTAGATATAGATAATTCAACAAAACATCAATCTAAACTTAATTTGAATCACTTCTAATCTTATGCATTTAAAAAGACATGGATTTATCTCAATCCATTTTTCAAATCACTTTTAACCTTCAAAATATCAAGAAGAAAAGAACCAAATATGTTGGCAAACACAAACTCCAAATGATAGACACAAACACTGTGTAGAAGATGAACCTATTCATACACGCTTCACGAAAGTACTTAATAATTTTCTTATTTCCATATTTCTTCCAACTTGGAAGCTCAAAAACATAAATACCACATGTGTTTGGACAAATTGGCAAAGTGGATGGGACCCAGAGGAACAAGCAAATTGGGATTTTCAAAGTATTCAATTTTTTATGAGCAAATAAAACAGAGCAGGTGAAATTTAAACACAAAATCCAGATTCATGCTGAATGACTAATTTGCATGGGATCAATATAACAATAGAATATAATACCTGGCAACAAAATTCGACGATAGATTAAAACCACTACTGACGGCAGGATCAAGAAAAGCTCTACTCTGCAAGGTTTCAAGTGCAGCGACTGGGTTTCAAACGAATTTGCGGCAGTTGGATTTGCGACGGAAAAATCTAGAATAGTAGTGGTTGGGTTTTGCGTCCTTGAGTGTTTAGACTGGACTCGCTGAACAAAGGCTTTGTAAATCATCAACACCGAAAATTCATCTGCTGCTCTGCAAAGAAAGACCACGATATCATCGCCACTCCAGCACATACACTTTCCAAAGAGAATTCCAGCCACTGTGCGTAAAAAACCCTTCAACCGATGGATGGTTCAACACTTGTTCTTGACAACACCAGCCCACAATCAAGCTTCTATCTTCGGTTTCTACCACAAACCCATGTGGCAAAATGGCCAAGTCTCCCAAGATCAAATTAGGCCTCGTGATCCATAAGAATGAAAAAACGGTAAAGATGACATTTTTTCGTCTTCCCCACAGACGACGCCAACAAGATGTCAAAATCTGGGCAAGGAAACTCACTTGACCTTCACGTGACATCAACCATAAATTTGTAGAATTTGGAAAGACGTGGCCTACAAAACAAGAGAAAATTGTGCACTGTTGTGGTGCTTGCCACACCGACTACGATGCTTAAATCAGTTGGGAGTTCATAAGTGAAGCAAGTAGATTAAGAATTAGGGAGAATATTAAGAGAAAGAATCAATACCTCCTTGAGTCCCCCTACCTTGAGGTTAGCTTCTTCTATTTATAGTTGAAATTAGGGTTTTCCCCCTTCCTTTTAGGAGAGGAAATAGTCCTAGAGATTGATTCGGGCCCAATGAGCCTTCATGGGCTTGTTTCTCCTCTGGACTCTTATAAATCTGACTTTCTTAGAACTAGATCTAAATTCACCCATAACAATAATAATTATTTTAATTAAAAAGATGTTAAGGGATTAGAATTTACAATTTCAATAAATTATACTTTTAATTTTAATCATAAAATATCATTTAAAAGTTTAAATTATGAAAATTTCTTCAAATTTATAATATATAAATAATATATTAAAAGCTACAATTTTGAAAAGACCTTTTTGGACCATCATGACCCTTTTATCAATTTTTAAATTTACTAAGCATGTTTTTTTTAAAAAAATTAATACCTATAAATAGTTACTATGTGAATATGAAAAGTTTTGTTTATTTATTTTTAACTATTCAAACTGCAAGTGACATTAAATTTGAGTATAGAAATATTTTCTTTAAAATGAAATGACATATCTTTTAATATAGTTTTTTTTTTCAAAATAAACAAAAAAAAAACTAATTTAAAATATTATAATAATTAATTGACAACATATTTATTTTTTCAAATAATTATTTTGAATAATATTTTAACTAAAATATTAAATATTTTAAAATTTATAAATACACGTGCATGGCACGTGGTAACACCACTAGTGAATGTAAAAGGGGCAGGTTTCAGCAGTGTGAATGGATCATCAGCTACTGGGAAGAGACAACTCAAAGACGGAATGTAGTAGATATTGTGGGACAACACTTAGAAGTGCAGCTTAATACGACGTCTGATTGTGTTTAGGTCTATACTGATGCAGTGGTGTCTCTCAATTGTGACAGTGCGGGGTATGGTGTTGTTATTGTTGGAAACGATGATAACATTTATGAAGCATTGGAAATGGTTGATAGTGCAGCCTTAAACCCCCTGGCAGCGGAGGTCCAAGCTATTCTACATGCCCTTAGATTGATACAACCAATGCAAATCCGAGAGGCTCATGTGTGCTCAAATTCTTACAATGCCATAAGTTTGATTAATAAGGAGATTGTAATGACTACTGATGTGGCTCAATGGATTGTCAACATTCAGGATATGTGTAAGAACTTTCAATCTATTTCTTTCCATTATATTTCTAGGATTAGAAATTTAAGAGCAGATGCTTTAGCTAAAAATGCTTTAGCACACAAGAGTACCATGTTGTGGTTGTCAGATTTTCCACCATGGTTATTGTCTTTGGGTAATGTTGTCCAATGTAAATGTATTGACATTTGTGTTTGTGGATCGGTTTGACAACCCTATAGGGGGGTGAATAGGGTTTAATTAAACTTTTTCCTAAATTGACCCAATTAAACTAATTAATACACTTTTTATGAACAATAAGAAAAATTCAATTTATGCAACAAATAAGATAGACAAAAGTGTAATAATTTAATTCTATCAGTTTTAGCAAACAAGAAAAAACAAATTAAAACATGCAATAAATTGCTTAAATTAATTGCAAAAATAAAATGGAAAGAGTTAGAGAAGAAGACACACTAATTTTTATAGTGGTTCAGTCAAACTCGACCTACTCCACTCCCCAAGCGCCTCTTGGGAATTTGAATAAAAACCTTTCGACTCTTTCCACGGATTAGAGCCCAACCGTTACACCATCGCTCCTTTTACGGGTTCAAGAGCAAACCCGATCCTTTCCACGGGTTAGGATCAAACCGTTACAAGTGTTTGAATTTTTGAAGAACACAATACAACTCTCAATAGAGTGGATTTACAAGTTTGAGCACTCAACAAATTGATCCTCACAATACAATAAAACTCTCTCAAGAGTAATATGAAAAGAAAAAATTTGGGAGCTTGGAGAGAGCAACAATGGAAACTTTTGAGTTTGGAGGATTGTAAAATGTAAAATTGTTGGTTAAAATTTTGGGGAGAAAGATGGTTTATAAAGAGAGTGAAATTGGCAAAAAGTTAAATTTAATTTGGACCATTGGATTTGAATAAAAGAGAAATTAAGGGTGGAGATTAAAAGAAATTAAAATTAAAAAGAAATTTAAAATAATAATAATAATAGGGAAAAATACACTTTTGGTCCCTGAGGTTTGGGTTAAGTGACACTTTGGTCCCTGAGTTTTCAAACTCAACAAAAATACCCCTGAGGTTTGAGATAAGGAGCACTTTGGTCCCTGCCGTCAAATTTTCTGTTAACTTTTAACGGTTGCTGACGTGGCACTATTATTTTAATATAAAAAATTATTTTTTTTATTTTTTTTAAATAAAAAATATTAAAAAAATAAAATATTAATATTTAATTTTTTTTTTATTCTTTCTCTCTTTCTCTCTCATCTTCTTCTCCATCTTTTCCCTCCTCCTCTTCTTCTTCCTAAGTCCGGCGACCGGCGGCCACCACTCGCCGCCGCCGGCCGCCGGCGACTGAATTTTTTTTTTTTTTCTTCTTTCTTCTTCTTCTTTCTTCTTCTCTTCTTTTTCTTCAATGTTTTTTTTTAAAAAAAATAAAAAATGAGAAAAGGGAGGGAGGAGGGACCTCCCTCCTCCGTTTCCGGCGTCGGACACGGAGGAGGGAGGTCCCTCCTCCCTCCCTTTTCTCATTTTTTATTTTTTTTTAAAAAAAAACATTGAAGAAAAAGAAGAGAAGAAGAAAGAAGGGAAGAAGAAGAAAGAAGAAGAAGAAAGAACAAAAAAAAAAAAAAAAATCAGTCGCCGGCGGCGGCGGCGGCGAGTGGTGGCCGCCGGTCGCCGGACTTAGGAAGAAGAAGAGGATGAGGGAAAAGATGGAGAAGAAGATGAGAGAGAAAGAGAGAAAGAATAAAAAAAATAATTAAATATTAATATTTTATTTTTTTAATATTTTTTATTTAAAAAAAAAAAAATTTTTGATATTAAAATAATAGTGCCACGTCAGCAACCGTTAAAAGTTAACAGAAAATTTGACGGCAGGGACCAAAGTGCTCCTTATCTCAAACCTCAGGGGTATTTTTGTTGAGTTTGAAAACTCAGGGACCAAAGTGTCACTTAACCCAAACCTCAGGGACCAAAAGTGTATTTTTCCCATAATAATAATAACAATAAAATAAATAAATAAATAAATAAATATATATATATATATATATATATATATATTAACTTAAAACATTAACGGTAAAAAAAACATATATATATATATATATATATATATATATATATAATAATAATAATAATAATAATAATAATAATAATAATATATATGTTTAACGGTAAAAACAAATAAAAAAAAATCATTATATGTTGAATCTGAGTCTGAAGTTTGAACAACATTTAATGCATTTGATTTTTTTTTTTTAAATTCAAATAGCCGTTTGACACATGATAAATATATATTTTTTAAAACAAAAATTATTTATATAATATATATATATATATATCAAAAAGCTCCATGTGTCACACTCTCTAGCCTTCCACGTGTCGCCGTTGGATTGGTCCGTTGATGCTGACTCAGCCGCCACGTCATCGCACGGGTATTTTTCGTTAAAGCTTGTTTCAGCTATAACTTCTTCGTTTTAGCTCCGATTTGAGTGATTCAAGAGGCGTTGGAATCGTTGTTCCGAGCTCTATGCTATGGGCACATTAAAACACTAAAATTTTCAGTAATTAAAAATTGGGTTTGTTATCATCAAAACATTGATTAATTAATTAATTAAAATTAATTAATTTGAGATTAAGGGCCAAAATCAATCTCCCCCTTTTTGATGATGACAAACCGTTCAAGAAAAATAGCTTGAAATACATGTAAACCATATGTAGCATATAATGAAATTCAACATATCACCATAAAGATCATTCTTAAAATTCACTCAAAAATAAATTCTCCCCCTAACTAATACAATCAAAATCATAACAAATTTATAGCATATTTTTCTTAATATTTCTCCCCCTTTGGAATCATCAAAAAGAATAATTAAGAAACATTTAGAACTGGATAAATGATTCCCTTAAAAACATGAACATAAATATAGCACAACTCCCCCTAAGAATATTAACACATGTTTTCCATATCTCCCCCTATCAAAATGTCTTCTAAAAAATTTAACAAGTAAAATTATAAAATCAAGAGGCATCACAACGAATAATACCGAGCTCAAGCCTATTTTTGCAAAAGCTTTCTTCATTCAAAGGCTTGGTAAAAATATCCGCTAATTGATTATTAGAGCCTACAAATTCAAGAGTAATATTACCATTTTGCACATGCTCTCTAATAAAGTGATGCCTATTATCAATATGCTTAGTCCTAGAATGATGTATAGGATTTTTAGTCAAATTAATAGCACTAGTATTATCACAAAATATAGGCACCTTATCAAACTTTAATCCAAAATCACAAAGAGTTTGTTTCATCCAAAGAATTTGAGCACAACAACTAGCAACCGCAATATATTCCGCTTCCGTAGTGGATAATGCAACCGAATTTTGCTTTTTACTAAACCAAGAAACTAAGGAACTACCAAGAAATTGGCAAGTCCCACTAGTACTCTTACAGTCAAGTAAACTACCCGCAAAATCCGCATCAGAATATCCTACCAAATTAAATTCAACATTTTTAGGATACCATAAGCCTAAATCAATAGTACTAAGCAAATATTTAAAAATTCTTTTAACGGCATTCAAATGTGATTCCTTAGGACAAGATTGGAATCTAGCACAAAGACATACACTAAACATAATATCGGGTCTACTAGCGGTTAAATAAAGCAAAGATCCAATCATACCTCGATAAGATTTTATATCCACACACTTACCTTTTTCATCCTTGTCAAGCTTAGTGGATGTGCTCACAGGAGTTTTTGCAATTTTACCTTCATTGAATTTGAACCTTTTGAGCAAATCCCTTGTGTATTTCTCTTGACTTATGAAGATACCATCCTTGAGTTGTTTGATTTGTAGTCCAAGGAAGAAGCTATAAGTTCTCCCATCATACTCATCTCAAATTCACTATGCAGACACTTAGAAAATTCTTCACACAAAGATGGATTAGTAGAACCAAAAATAATATCATCCACATATATTTGTACTAAAAGCATATCATTTTCTTTAGTCTTAATAAAAAGAGTAGTATCAATTTTACCCATTTTAAAGTCATTCTCAAGCAAGAAATTACTAAGTCTATCATACCAAGCTCTCGGAGCTTGCTTTAAGCCATAATTGCTTTAAGCCATAAAGAGCCTTTTTTAACTTATAGACATGATTAGGAAAATCAAAACTTTCAAAGCCCGGAGGTTGTTCTACATAAACTTCCTCCATAATATAACCATTTAAAAAGGCACTTTTCACATCCATTTGATACAAAATGAAATTCTTATAAGAAGCAAGAGCAAGCAACATTCTAATAGCTTCTAATCTAGCAACGGGTGCAAAAGTTTCTTCATAATCTATTCCTTCCTCTTGACAATAACCTTGAGCTACAAGTCTAGCTCTATTTCTAATGATATTTCCATTTTCATCCATTTTATTTCTAAAGACCCATTTAGTTCCAATTATTGAAGCATTAGAGGGCCTAGGGACTAACTCCCAAACTTTATTCCTTTCAAATTGATTTAATTCTTCTTGCATAGCTAAAATCCAAAATTCATCATTTTCGGCATCTTTAAAACTTTTTGGTTCAATTTGAGAAACAAAAGCAAGATTATTAAACATATTAAGAGAGGAACGAGTTTTCACACCTTGTTCGGGATCACCAAGAATTAATTCTTTGGGATGGGAAGGAGCATACCTCCACTCTTTAGGCATGGATGAAGAACCAACTTCGTTCTTTTCGATTAAGCTCACCTCTTGCTTACTTGAAACAACTTCCTTGCCTTTGTCACTAACAAGTAAATCTCCAAAATTTCCTTCTAAAACATCACTACAAATAGGCTATTAGAAATAACATTGCAAGATTCATCAAATACTACATGCATAGATTCCTCAACTACTAAAGTTCTTTTATTGAAAACCCTATAAGCTTTACTAGTAGAGGAATAGCCAAGGAAAATACCAACATCCGTCTTAGAATCAAATTTTCCAAGTTTTTCTTTGTTATTCAAAATAAAACATTTGCAACCAAAAACTTTGAAATACCCAATATTTGGAATTTTGTTATGCCAAAGTTCATAAGGAGTTTTATCCAAAGAAGGTCTAATTAAAACTCTATTTAAAACATAACAAGCGGTGTTAACGGCTTCCGCCCAAAAATATGTAGGTAAACCATACTCATGCAACATTGATCTAGCAAATTCTTGCAAAGTACGATTTTTCCTTTCAACTACACCGTTTTGTTGAGGAGTTCTTGGAGTGGAGAAATTATGAGAAAAACCATTTTCTTCACAAAAAGTTTCAAAAACATTGCTATCAAATTCTCCTCCATGATCACTCCTAATTTTAGAAATAAAAAATCTTTTTTCATTTTGAACTCTTTTTGCAAAACTAGCAAAACTTTTCAAAGCATCATCCTTATGTTTTAGAGCCAAAACCCAAGTAAATCTTGAAAAATCATCAACTATTACAAAGACATAATAGTTCCCTCCAAAACTAGCAATTCTAGAAGGGCCAAATAAGTCCATGTGTAATAGTTGAAGGGGTCTAGTTGTAGAGATCAAATTTTTAGATTTGAAAGAGGACTTAGTTTGCTTACCCATTTGACAAGCATCACAAACTTTGTCTTTTTCAAATTTAAATTTAGGAAGACCTCTAACCAAAGAACTCTTGGAAATATTTGAAATTAAGTGCATGCTAGCATGTCCTAGTCTTCTATGCCATAATCAAGAATCATCATGCAAAACCGATAAACATTTATCATTAATAGGACAATCATTCAAATCAATAGTATAAACATTTTCATCTCTATCTCTAACAAATATAACTTTTCTATCACTAGCATTTTCAATGATGCAATTCTTTTTATCAAACACAACTCTAAAACCTTTATCACACAATTGACTAATACTAAGTAAATCATGCTTCAAACCATCAACCAAAAGTACATTTTCAATTAAAATAGAGGATTCATTACCTATACTACCCTTACCAATTATTTTACCTTTCTTGTTGTCACCAAAAGTTACAAGACCTCCATCCTTTTTGGAGAGAGAGACAAATTTGGATGGGTCTCCCGTCATGTGCCTCGAGCAACCACTATCCAAGTACCACTTGTTTTTCTTGGAGGCTTTCAAACAAACCTACAAACACAAATGTTCAAGTTTGATTCTTTGGTACCCACACTTGTTTGGGTCCTAGATGGTTAGCATTGACAAACTTGGGAATCCATTTCATTTTTGTATAAACATTTAAGGCATTGGATTTAGACAAGTAACAAGAATAATTTGTATGTCCAAACTTGCCACATGAGAAACAAACAACATTATGCAAAGATTTATCTCTTAGAACAAATTTATGATCTCTACTTTTCTTAGAGAAATTATTCCCTGGAGCATTGTGAAACTTTGCTCTTTGAGAAAAATTTCTTCTTGGAGAAGTAGTATGAGCATATTTCAATTTAAAGCACTTAGGTCTAATATGACCTTCAACATCACAATAATGACATATAGGCACAAAGTTAGATTTAGCATGCTTAGACACAACCTTAGGCATATTAAGCTTAGGCATATTATGAGATGCTTTAACAAAGATAGTTTTAGAACTAGAAGGAGTAGAACATTCATCAATATAGTCTAAACCTCTTTTATCACCAAAAGGTTTGCCTACTTTAATTATCTTGTCTAATCTTTGAGCACCTATTGTCAACTTTTTAATAAATTCTTTAGCCTTATCAAGCTCTTGCAAAACACTAAATTCCTTTTCTTTGATTAATTTAATCAAATTATCTTTTTCACAACTATCATGCTCAAGAAATTTAACTTTGTCAAGCAAAGCATTTTTCTCATCACAATCAAAAGCATGCTTGTCATAAGAGATATTCATTTCATCAATATGCATAACATCATGCTCATTCTCTTTTAAGCAAGCAATCTCTTCAAGTAAAGACTTATTTTTACTAAATAAAACATTGTATTTCTTTTTAAGCACAACATATTTAGAACCAAGCTTTTCTAAATCATTTTTCATATTTTAAAAAGCTTCAAACAATTCATTATAAGAAAGAGGTTCTAGAGTTACCTCATCGTTTTGTTCATCCTCTTTGTCACTATGGGCTATGAAGCAAAAGTTTGCCACTTCTTCATTATCACTCCCACTTTCGCTTTCATCGCTATCATCCCAAGTAGCCTTCATTGCTTTCTTCCTTGATTTCTTGGATGATTTGAGAAGAGGACAATCGGTTCTAATATGACCCGACTTCTTTCATTCATAGCATATTACCTCATCCTTTTTGCTCTTTTCACCTTTTGACTCTTTTTGGTTGGAGAGATGCTTCTTGAATTGTTTCTTTCTCTTTATGAAATTTTTATACTTACGTGAGAGATAGGCAACGTCTTCTTCATCAAGAGCATCCTCATCTTTGGAGTCAACTTCCAAGGAGATGGTCTTTAAGGCTATACTCTTCTCTTTCTTTTTCTTCTCATCCTCCATATTTTTCTTGATCTTTATCTCATGCGTCAACAACGAACCCATGAGTTCATCAATGGAGAGAGATTTGAGATCCTTTGCCTCTTGAATGGCGGTGACTTTAGGCTCCCATTGTTTAGGCAAAGACCACAATAGCTTCTTTACCTTCTCAAGATTTGAGTACTTTTTCCCAAGTCCTTCTAAAGCATTGACAATGCTAGTAAATCTAATAAACATATTAGAAATAGCTTCATTTTCATCAGTTTTAAACATTTCATATTGATGAACTAACATGTCAATCTTTGTTTCTTTTACTTGACTAGTTCCTTCATGAGTAATTTCCAATTTATCCCATATCTCTTTAGCGGTTTTGCAAATAGACACTCTATTATACTCAACTTCATTCAAAGCACAAAATAAGCAATTAATAGCTTTGGCATTTAAAGAGCATGCTCTCTTTTCATTTATTGACCATTCTTCCTTAGGTTTTATAGAGCTAACACCATCAACATCTTTTGTTGGAATTTTAAAACCTTCCTCAACAATATCCCATAAATTATAATCAATAGAAAGCAAGAAAAATCTCATTCTATTTTTCCAATAACTATAATTAGTACCATTAAAGAAAGGAGGATTTGTAATAGATTCACTATCGGTAAAAGGGATAAAACCTAAAGTTGCCATAGCTCAAAAACAATTAAGTTTATCAAGAAGTAAATATTTCAAGAAGAGTGCAACCCGCTCTGATACCAATTGTTGGATCGGTTTGGCAACCCTAGAGGGGGAAGGTGAATAGGGTTTAATTAAACTTTTTCCTAAATTGACCCAATTAAACTAATTAATACACTTTTTATGAACAATAAGAAAAATTCAATTTATGCAACAAATAAGATAGACAAAAGTGTAATAATTTAATTCTATCAATTTTAGCAAACAAGAAAGAACAAATTAAAACATGCAATAAATTGCTTAAATTAATTGCAAAAATAAAATGGAAAGAGTTAGAGAAGAAGACACCGTAATTTTTATAGTGGTTCGGTCAAACTCGACCTACTCCACTCCCCAAGCGCCTCTTGGGAATTTGAATAAAAACCTTTTGACTCTTTCCACGGATTAGAGCCCAACCGTTACACCATCGCTCCTTTTACGGGTTCAAGAGCAAACCCGATCCTTTCCACGGGTTAGGATCAAACCATTACAAGTGTTTGAATTTTTGAAGAACACAATACAACTCTCAATAGAGTGGATTTACAAGTTTGAGCACTCAACAAATTGATCCTCACAATACAATAAAACTCTCTCAAGAGTAATATGAAGAGCAACAATGGAAACTTTTGAGTTTGGAGGATTGTAAAATGTAAAATTGTTGGTTAAAATTTTGGGGAGGAAGATGGTTAAAATTTAATTTGGACCATTGGATTTGAATAAAAGAGAAATTAAGGGTGGAGATTAAAAGAAATTAAAATTAAAAAGAAATTAAAAAAAAAATAATAATAATAATAATAAAATAAATAAATATATATATATAAATAATAATAATAATAATAATAATAATATATATGTTTAACGGTAAAAACAAATTAAAAAAAAATTATTATATGTTGAATCTGAGTCTGAAGTTTGAACAACATTTCTCTAATGTGGGGACCAAAGGATGTATATAATAACTTGTGGGACTAAAGAGGGAATTAAACACACCAACTACCACTTGAAGTACTAATTGCAAGTATTTAAGTGAAGAATCACATAAAGGAGCATGTCTCTAATGTGGGGACCAAAGGATGTATATAATAACTTGTGGGACTAAAGAGAGAATTAAACACAACAACTACCACTTGAAGTACTAATTGCAAGTATTTAAGTGAAGGTACGTTGATTTGACAAATAGCCACCAACCACCAACCGAATAAATGCTCAGTACATGAATTAAACACATGGTCAACCACACAAGTACAATTGGATTAAGTATTAAAATAATAAAAAAAATATATAATAAGATATGGTCATTTACTTGGGTAGACAAGATAAATAGGACAATCATTAATATAGGAGGAAGGTAGTTTGGGTGAAAGGAGATGTGGGTTAATGTGGCACCCAAGTATACATCCTAACAAATACATACAATGAGACTAACTTGAATTCAAACACACAATTGGAACCCAACATTCAGTTTCATGAATCAACAAGGGAGTAAACATATTCCACATACAAACCCAAAAAGAGGACCAAATTTGTCAAGATAATTCTAATTCAAACAATAGCCAAATAAACAAACTAAACAAACTAAGATCTAGGAGAAGACGAATCCAATCCATGGGCAAACACACACTCGAACCAACAATATGGATATTGAACATGAATTTCGTGAAATGACGGCCTCAGATCTGGAATCAACATGAACTAATATGCACTTTCGAAACTAAGAATATACAAATGATGCACAACAGATAGTGAAACAAGATTTTCTAGTGGCTTAATGTCCGAACACATAAATAATATGAAACAAAGGTTTCCTTCCACGAAAATAAGCAATTAGATCATACCATATACACGAACACAACACACAAACAGAGCACTCCTAGAAGGTAGGATATGAATAGACACAACCCACAACCATTGATAGAAATAGTAGTTCATATTGTAGGCCTCACGACTTAAAAAAAACATCATTTTCAATTCAGAGAAAAAAATTGGATAAACGTATTACTCATCATCGACCGTACGGGAAGGAAAACCAACTGTTTCTTCTGAATGTACACCACACCTACCAAGCTCAAATCACCGAACCCTTCTCCTATATCCAAGCTCTCGAAAAAGTTGCCTCATCGCGGTTATGCTTCTCGGTCCCAAACCACCTACCAAACCGAGAGTGAGGTTGTCGAATGGGAAGAACTCACAGCTAGTAGAGTCGGACATCCTCGAGGCGACAAGAGAGAGGGCTCGACGATTATCGAGCGACAAGGGTTTTCGAACGTGGTTGCAGAGGAATCGAAGATCCATGGGTAAAAGACCCTTCAAAAAGATGGATCCACAGATCTATGGAGTGAGGATGTTAGATCCATAGAAAATAGGACCACCCATGGACGAAGGGAGGGTTTAGGAAGAAGAAACCAGACAAACGTGGTCGAGAACGAAGGGTAAATCCGACGAATGTCAACCACGCCGTCTGACCAGAAGAAAAAAAAGACTTTAATATAAAAGTGTTGTAGATTTTAAGTTACAAATTTAGTAAATTAATTAACCTTCTGAATTCAATTTTGTTATTTCTCACCAAGAAAAGGATAATATAAAAAATAAATAAAATAAATTACAATAAAAAATATTTCTCTAGAAAATAAATTTAAAATATGGTATGAATAATTTTTTTTAAATATTGGAAATCAATTTAAAAATAGTTAACTATTTAAAAATAGATAAATATTTTATTTGCTCAACAAAAACAACCAAACTATCTAAATTCACCTATTAGAAAAATAAACAAATCAATCTATTTTTTATTAGTATTTTAAAAGAATATATAAATTATTTATTAATATATGAAATCATATCAACGTTAATATTAACTATACAAATTATTATATTTTACATAAATAAATTTTCAATTTTCTAATAATATCACGTTTAAAGTTGGAAGTTTCTCCTCTATCTCTTCAAATTCTTCATTTGAGTTTCATCTCTCTCTCCCTCCCACTTTCTCCAATTGACTCTCAAAAAAAAAAAAAAAAAAAATGGTCTCTCAATCTTCTCATTATTTCTCTGTCTCATTAATCTTGGAGAAAGCATTTGTAACATCGCTAATTTATGGTAAGCTCTTATTTATCAAATTAAAAGTTTAATTGAGCAAATTTTTCTTAATGATTTGAATTAAAAGTTCAATTAAAAGAGTTAATTGTCTTGGAAAAGGAATTAATAGGTTTGATGGTAATTTTGTAGATAAAGGGTCTTTGGAAGTCAAGCCAAACAACCCTAATTCTTTATTATTAAAGGAGACGCACACAACCCAGTGCATTTGTTTTTAGGCATCTAAGCCACCTTCATTTTCATCTCCCTCATCCCCCTCTCATGCCTTTCATGATTGTAGCCCTTTGAGCCTTCTCCAACTGTTTTTTCTCTCTTCACGCATCATCCTCGTCGTCGGCCACTTTTCCACCTTTGATCGTCTTCTTCGACGAGTTCAGGATCTGCACGGCGTCCACGATGGTAACAGCAGCGTGCAGCAGGTGCGTTTTTTTCCCCGTCTCCGACGCTCCCTCTCGTCATCGGCGATCTCTCTCTTGTCCTTCTGCCGTCGGACAGCCTCCGATCTTCTTCTTCGGCAAGTGTGGCGACTGTAAGCGGCGACATTCAGCAGGGGCGAGTTTCAAACGCAGAACAACAACAATTTTTAACCGTTTCCAGCATTTTCCGGCGAGTTTGGTGGTGGGTCTTTGTGTTGCATCGATTCCAAGCGATTTTAGCATTGGGTATGTGTTTTATAGCAAGGATTGAGGTTGATTTTGATGTTTATTTGATTATCCATTGATTCTTGTTGTTGGATTCAAGGTACTCTTAGCATTTGGAGGCTTAATCATCAATTTGGAGCGGAATTGAAAGCCCGGACAGCAAGTATTAATTTCTGTTTTGGGTAAGTTGGGTGAAATTTATCCCCAAAATTATTTGGCCCTAGTTGTTGTAAATCTATGGATTTTTAAAGGGTTTTTTTTTTTTTTTTTTTTTTTTTTTTTTTTTTTTTTTTGTAGTTGCTTGAAGCCTCAGAATCAAGGGAAACTGGTTAGGAGTCAGTTAAGAATTTGTTTGGCTAAGGTGAGTAGCCATTGGATTAAGTTTTATGCTTGGACCGATTTAGTGGAAAAGTTATTATACTAGCATGATTTGGATTTAAGTTTAAGTTTTTGTCATTGGGTTTAATTAAGCAGGAATGGTTCGCCTTGAAGCATGGAGATGATATGAGAATAATTTGGTTATTTGTAGCACTTTTTGAGTTGCCTTGATTTGGACTAGCATGATTATGGTTATATTGAAGTTGGGCTGGAATAGTGTTTAGTCATGACAAATGGTTGAGAATGCATGATATTTATTATTATGAATGACTTTGCATGAATTTATGTTGGGTTGTTGATTTCTAAAGTTACCGTAGTTAACTTTGAGCCTACTAATAGAAGTACCATGACTAGAATGTCAAGGACTAGAGTTCAGTTTAGAAGTGTGTTTTTCTGCTTCTCAGGTGTCTACAATTTTTGGGATAGTTGTAGTTACGTCGTTATGCTGCCGAATTTTCGATAGCATTGCAAAAATTGACGGGGCTAAGTTAGTAATATCCTTTGAATTATGATGTGTTGAAATTGGATGGCTCATTAGACTAGACCATGGGTTCCTCAAGCATGCTTAGTATGACTTATAGAGAACCATGGGTATGAATGAGAATAGACTCAGAATAGGGACCATATCATGTTTTAGGGCCTCAGGTGTAGACATAAAGGATCCTTAAGTATTATGTTGGCTAGGGTTATTTCTTTCACCATCTCAGGACTGATGGAACCCAGTATTCAGGCACGGGATCGTGCATTCCATCAGTCGACTGTTAGAGCCCAGTTTTCAAGCACGAGATCTTGCACTCTATCAGTCTCAGGACGATGTTGAGACCAGACACAGGATTGTGCGCCAGATGGCACTCAGGCATATTTTCATGCACCAGATTGTTCCATTGTATTTTCATGATTCAGGGGTGTTGTGTTTGAAGGGATTGGAATTCCCCAATTTCGTAAAGCGGAAGCATAATTGGACCAACTCCTAGTTAATTTTGTTTAATCTAAAATACCAATACATTGGCAATAAACTTAGAACTATTCTAGATTTATATTAAGGCTAAGCATACAAAAATATTAGATCTAAATCTAATAGGGAGAAGTAAACATATCGTCGTTGTCGTTTCTGAAATATCAAGAACGTCTTTCTTGATTTGGACCATGCGTCAACAATTAGGACACCACCAATTGATCTTTCCCACTATAACTCTGAGATTAGGAACATAGTTGTGGGACTACCTAATCTTGAATGGGAAAAAATCTAGAGAGAAAATTCTCCCTAGAGTTCTTGGGTTGAGAGAATATGAGAGGGAGGCAAGAATGACCTTATGGTGGCCATATGTTGTAGTACCTAAACCCTAGGTTTAATGTTCTATTTATAGGAGAAAGGCTATGAATAAAATATTCATTGAAAATCAATTATTTCCATAACTGATTTAATCTTTTCCATAATTAATCAATTCCATAACCAATCAATTCCATAATTGATTAATCTTTTTCATAAATGATTGATCACTTCCATAAGTGATTAAACCATTTCCATAAATGATTAGTTACTTCCATAAGTGATTAATCATTTCCATAATCGATTAATTTTCAATTAATTAATCACCAATTAAATATTATATATTTAATTTCAGACCTTCTATTAGTTAATTAATTAATTGCCCAATTAAATATCATATATTTAATTTCAGGCCTTCAATTAATTAATTCTATAATATGAATCAAATTCATATTAAAATTTGAACTCCTTCAGATTCTCTTATATCCTATAAATTTAGTATGAATCAAATTCGTATTAATATTTGAACTTCTTCAAATATTTATTTCTCTCATAATAATAAAGTTTAATTTCAAATTAGACTTTACATTTTAATGTATCACTATACATTATATTAATTTGTATCTCATACAATTAACTTAATTCCCAATATGAATTTGAACTATTCAAATTCTCTCAAGATATAATTGTTCCTAATTACTCTTTACAAACTAGCAGGGGGACCTAATGGATCTACAGATCAGAAGCTCCAATGATATGAGGTTAACCGATTAAACTCATTAATCAGGTTAACCAATATTCATTAACTGTGGGTCATTCCACTAAAGACCCATAGCTGAACTCTTCTCACTGTAGAACATTTCTGTGTCCACAATTATAGACCTATACCGGTAAGTCAATCCTTCATGAGTGTTCGTAATCACAACTGGGTCAAATTACCGTTTTACCCATGTGTTACATCTGTCTCCTTAAGTACCAATGCACCTCTAATGAACAACATGTGGACCATAAACAGAAAGTCCCTCTCTGGCCCGTGAGAGTGCGGGATCCCTTTGTTCAAGTCCCGGAGTCACCACTTAAGGGAACACTCATCTACTTCTCCTAGAAGTGGGAAGAAGTGAATTCCCTCTTGTGTTGTCATGTCCCGAGCCTCCCACTCGGTCTTGTCCCCAAAAAGGAAGGCATATTGAGTCGATGTATTGGCCACTCTCACCCATGCTAATCAAAGGATAGTCCCTCATGAGGAGTTCATGACACACTCATGATTAAAACTGAGTTACCTAGGTCATCCTATTGAAATAGTAACCTAACTAGTTAACGATGTTATATCTAGTGGTTTACTATTTATGGTCTGGTCTTATGCAAACTCATTGCATAGGATACCCCCGCTCGCATATCTACTACATGGACGCTTTGGATCAATACGTCTGTATCAAATACAACGCGGGTCGTATCACATAGTGTTACTAGGATAGTACTATAGACCTTTTAGGTTGTTACTTGAACATCGATCCCCGTATGTCCCCACATACTAGTTCAAGTTACATACAAACAACCTTGGATCTTAGTTTATTGGATTTGGGTCAAATTGTGCAATATTTAACAATAACACTTTATTGTAGAAACTCAATAACACTTTATTGAAACAAGTATACAATTTGTTGACATTCACTATCTATTAGTTTTAGGGCATAAAACCCAACAGTGTTGGGATAGGTGTAGTGCTGCTAGAGGTTGCCAGCTAGTCTCTAGTTCACTTGCCTTACCCGTCTGACCCACACAACACTCTAGTTGGCGCAGTTGGGGATAGGTAATCACCCTAGATAGAACATTTCATGAACCCAGTTATGGCCCTAGAGTTAGAAACTCGAATGACTGTTCCAGTTAGGTCCCTATGATATTAAGACCCAAATTCAAGTTTCATGCTATTAGATTTCATGTTATCAGATCTCATATTTTCAGTTTCAGCCCTTAAGTGGGCTACTTACTGAGTATATTCTTATATACTCACCTATGCTACATGACTTTCCTTTTTAAGTGATACTTGATGACATCAGGCGAGTGATGAGGGCAGTGACTTGGCTAGGCTATGGGATGCAGCTGCAAATAATGTCCATAGAAGTCTAGGATCGAGTTTCCTTGTATTTATTAAAGAGACACAACTCTTTGAGTTAAAATGTCCTTCAATCTTTGCTGATGGGACGCGACTATTCAGGTAGAGGTAGTTACACATCAGGTGCATCCATTTCGAGGATTAAAATTAAAAATATATCTTACAATAAAAAGGGGTCATTAGTCATGCATTTCCAAAAAGCATTAACCGTTTACATATTAATAATTACTTTATCTAACAATTAACAATCATCATTAGTGTAAATTTTTTATTTCCTTTTCACTTCTTCAATGGAAGTTTCTCCTTTTTGCTTCCTCCATTTCCTACGAGACAATCAACAAGAATCAAAGACCATAAGAATATGTAAGTCTTCGATTATTGAAGCACTTTAATTTTTTTTTTAATTTTATAATTTATCTTATGAGTATTTCTTTTTTTTTTTTATTATTCAATTTCATATTATAACATCTTCATGTTCACTCAAAACCTTTTACATTCGCTATACACACAAATTAAAATGTTTCAACAATTTTGATCTTTTATGATACTCAAAATCTTTTTATTATGATCAAATCAAAATTTTAGTTTCTTATCAACACTTTTTTTAAATAATAATAATAAATGAACAAATAACATAACTCTTTTGGTAAAGTTTCAAACTCTAACTTGCTTTGTAAAATTACTAAACAGATACACATAGAAGAGTACTTGGATAGGAGAGAGGTTCACGACATTTTACTTAGTCGTGAGATTGAAGAGAAAAGACAACATAAAAGAGATGAAGATAAAATTTTTAAATATAAAATCTAACCCGCTTAAACCTTTTTTTTAAGATTGAAGATAACGCAAAGTCTTTCAAATTACCTAGGTAAGCATTTATATTTTACAAAATCTTAATTTTGTAATCAATTAATAATTACTAATTCAATTAAAGTTATGTTTAATCCAACAGTTAAATGAGCACTAATTAAATAAAAGGGAAAAATACACTTTTAATCCCTGAGGCTTGGGTTAGGTTTCATTTTGGTCACTGAGTTTTCAAACTCAACAATTTAGTCCTTGAGGTTTGGATTTCGTTACATTCTTAGTCCTTCCGTCAAAATTTCAGTTAAACTCTCACGGAATGCTGACGTGGCAACATTTTTTATTAAAAAAATTATATTTTTTTAAAATTTTTAAACTAAATAATAATAAATTAATTTAAAAAATATTAATTTATTATTATTTATTTTCTTCTTCTTCTCCATTATACTCCTTCTCCTTCATCTCCCTTCTTCAACCCTAAACCCACCGGTGGCTATTTTTTTTCTTCTTTCCTTCATCTCCTTTCTTTCAAAGGTTCTGCATTTTTTTCAAAAAAAAAAAAAAAAAAAAACAAAAGAGAAGGGAGGGAGGAAGAGAAGATCCACGACTCCGGCGAGCACCTCACGCGCGAAGAGAAGATGGCATGCAACAACTCAAGGAGCTGGAAAGACCCAGAACAAAACGACCCAGATCTGAATCTGGAATAACCCAGATCTGGGCTCATTCCAGCCCGAATCGAAGGGGGTGTTCTTGTTGCCGCCGTATGTACCGATTTGAGAAGTGGTTGTTCGCCGCCATCGAAGCCGAAGGAAGATAGTCACGGGTCTCGCGCTGCTATTACTGACAGTAAATGGGGAGGGAGGGGAGCTGAACGAGAAAATGGGGGAGGGGGAGAACGTTTCGAGATTTGGAAAACCACCATCATTGTTCGAGATTTTCTCTCGTTCGTGGGGGGAGGTATATTCGGGCTGGCTACTCGAGAAGAACAGAGAACGAGATGGAGGGCGGAGAGAGGTGGCTGCGACGTGAGTCTCTGCTCGCCGGAAAACACACAGACGAAGGGGAGAAATTGTTCACGATGGCTGGCCGGAAAAAAGAGACGCGGGAGGGGGGTGGCGCTGCGACGGTTGATTAAAGAAAAAAAAAGGGTTCACCGGTGGCTGGAAGAAGAAAACAATGAAGAAGAAGGAGAGAGAAAGTGTGGGAGAAATAAATAAAAATAATAGAAAATAATATTATTTTAATATATTTATATTTTTAAAAATTCAAAAATAATTTGTTTAATAAGAAATAGTGCCACGTTAGCAAACCGTTAGTTTTTAACCGAAAAATGGATGGAGGGACTAAAATGAAACTAAAACCAAACCTCAAGGACTAAATTGTTGAGTTTGAAAACTCAGGGACCAAAATGAAACCTAACCCAAACCTCAGGGACTAAAAGTGTATTTTTCCCTAAATAAAAAGATCATTTTTTTCCTATCATCTTGTCTAAAAAAAATCCCAAAAATATATGAAAAATTTTGAAGGTCGGAGAAAAGCATAATGATGAGAGATTGATTTTAAAAAAAGAAGATAATAGTGATCGATCTCCTTTCCCATTTCAGAAATAATAAGAACGACAATACTAATGAACTCACACAAATGTGTACTCGCTTTTATTAAATCAATAAACAGAAAATATTTCTTATTCATATGAAACTCGTAGGGGTGGCGAAAATATAATATAAACTAATAAAATCTCGATACTAAAGAAAACTAACAAAATCTTCTAAAGATACAGTAGTCTACTTGAAAAAGAAATAAGAAAAAATTATATATATTTACACTAAATGAAAAGACTATATTTACTCACGTTGCTAAAGATGGAGTAGGAATGAGTCTCCTCTCACTTACGTTGCTGAAGATGGAGTAGAAATGGGTCTCCTCTGTAACGTCCCATGTTTCGGAATTGAGCCATTTTGGGATTTGTCTTGGAAAATTAGAATTTAAGTTTAGCCTTTGGTCGTTAAATTAAATTTCTATAATTTAGGGAAAAGAAAATTTTAAATTAAATCTTTAATTTCCTAAAGTTTGGAGGTTTGATATTCGATATTTATTTTAAATATCAAAAGACCCAAATCCCAAATCAATTTTATTTTCTTTCCCAAATATTTTAGGAGTTAAGTTTGGATTTTTAAATAAAATCCTAGATAAGATCTGATTTCTACTTAAATTGGATTTTCTTTCTTAGGGTTTTGTTTAAAAGAGAAGAATTAAGAAGAAAATTAAGGCAAACCCTAAAAGTTTTTCATCTTCTTCTCTTCTCCTTACGTGAGCCGTCAGACCCCCCCTACGTTTTCTCTTTACGCCGCCAGCCATCTGGGTCTTTCTTCCTCTTCCTCGTTTTCCTTGCTTGGCCAAGGGTTCTGCGCTGTCGTTCTCACGCCGCAAGGTACCAGTTCGTCGGTTTCTTCCCTCTTGCCGTCAGCCTTCCACCTTCTCTCGTGTTGTCGTCGACAGCTGCAAGGAGACCCATGTGTAGCAAGATCCAGTGACCATGAAGAGGATGTGCAAAGAGAAGCTTCGTCTCTCCCTCTCTCCCTCGCAGTTCTCTTCCTCCAGACACAAACCTCACGGTTTTCTTCTCCCTCTCGCTTTCTGTTCTGTCCGAGCAGCAAGACTCATGCAAGAAGCTGCAAGTCCCTTTCTCCCTCTTGTTTCCAACAACCTTATACGCGTGGCCAGCGATGTTTTGCTCCAAATCCGTGGAGTCCAGCCCTCCAATGAGGTGTTTCGTCATTTCGATAATGTTTCGGCGTGACCCATTACTCGTTTTGTTCTAATTTGATTTACCCATGTTGTATTAACCTCAAATTTAGATTACCCACTCTTGTTCGGCGTTTAAACTGGGTCTCGTGGTTGATTTCTTGCCTTTTCAGCATTGTGCAGTGCTGTCTTGGACTTGAAATCATCATTGTCTCGTGACCCATCATTCGTTTGGCCTTAAATTCGAACACCCACTTTCTAGGGACTCCAAACAAGTGGTTTCAAGTCTCTTTGTTTGCTGGACAACACGTGTTCGAGGTTAATCGCTCGCTGAACGGTAAATTCCAACACCATTTCATTTCCTTTATCAAGTTTTTTAGGTGCTTTAAATCAAATCCTAACCCCTAGTAGTCGTTGCTTGTAGTTCGAGCTCTTTGGGCTCTCCCAGTTGGTTCTGTTGATCGTTTAGGATCGCTATAGGTAAGTAGTTTCTATCTGTTGAGTCTATTTGATTACTTGATGCACACTGTATATATACTTGCTTTATAACTGTTTCCATGCTTTTGCTTCTATGATTATATATACATGTAAAGTGTTTCTTTCTTGTATGTTATGTATATATAAAATCTTTGATTAGCGCGGACTATTTTTGTGGTGTTTGGTTGTAAAGCATGTTAGTTCTGTTGTGAGCTCATGAGTTATGCGTGAGGTGAGAGCATGTTGTTGTATGTATGTGCTTGGTGGACATAGTACTTGAGTCTAGAAGTATGTTGCAGGGCATATGCATTCTAGATAGGTGTGCAAAAAGACGTCAGGGACCTAAAATGTGAGAAAAGGGAAAGATGGGTGAATGTCAGGGCACCTCGGGTACAAATGGTCGAGGGGTGGCATGTCACCATTGGTTTAAAAAGGACTAGCTTTGTGGTTGAGATATTAGGGCTTGGGTATAAATGGTCGAGGTCTGGTATTGTTTCGAGGAAAGTAAAGTGATTATCAATGCCTCGGGTATAAATGGTCGAGGGTCGACATGCCAACGTTAGATAAAAGGAACATCGAGGCCTTGGGTATAAATGGTCAAGGGTCGGTGTGATGAGTCTTGAGACAAGTATTGAGGTCTTGGGTATTGTTGGGTTCCTAGAGTGAGTAAAAATAAGATGTAAATTGACTCTAGACTCTGTGCAAGTATACACAGTCCGCAACAAGTAATAAGTATTATCAATCCAAGGCCTGAACTAGCTTCCACTTTATCTATTTTGTATAATTCTTTAATGGTTTCAAAGATGGTAAAAATGATTGGTTTTTATAAGAATAATGCTGAAGCAAAAGAAATGACAGAACATAAAGTAAACGTATAGGCAGACAGATTAGAAACTGGCGCTGGTTAGGATTTAGTAATTGTTTTAAAAGATGCTCTAGCAATATTATTGATCATGCAAAACTCTCGCATCTTATTAGCAGATTCCTCCCAGAACTCCGGATCTTTTAGAATGTGTTTCAACTCCAATGAAGTACTACCGATCAAGCACTAGGCAACTGGCTATCCCTAGCTCAGTCACTGGCGTTCACCAATACACAATGATCTAGTGTGATTAACCGCCACACTCTCTAAATCATCCCTGAAACTAGAGAGAGGTATTCATACCGGCTGGCCAGGCGGGCACAAAATGTAAATGAGCACAACAATTAATCAAGATGCATTAATCAATATTTATTACTAGAAATTAAGCACGACAATCACATTGTTTCCTAACCAACGCCTAAGCTACTTAGTTCATAAGATGCATGGAAACGCACGTTACAATCTGAGTAAGCATATCCATAATCACAAGATAATAAAGGAATATATTAATCTCCTCGATCAGCTTGCAAATGATGGTATTCTTGATGGTCTCCAATCTCTCTCCTCTACTCGGCTCCCAAAAGTGGAAATGAGAGTGAACTCGTCCCCAAAAGTGGAATGAATTTGACTTGGGTGGCTATCTCCTTTTATAGCGTTGAGGAAAGCTTGAATTAGGTTGACCTAGACACGTGGATGGCTCTCCTTGCTCCTTTATTCCGAGATTAGCTTAACAGAAATCAGTTTGTTAAATTGGCTAACGAGCTGTGACGTGGCAGTTTTTGCTCCCAGCTTTGCTGCAGAACAGAATTTGCTCCCTGAAGTCGCCCAGCAACATGTTCTGCACACAATAATTTCCAAAGCTTCCATTCTTCCAAATGGGTTAAAACATATAATATTTATCTAAAAGCAACCCTATTAAGCATAAAAGACACACAAATCGATGTAGAAATAAGGTCTAAATAACTCCCTTTTAGAGAGTTATCAGGTATAAATGGTCAAGGGTCAATACATTACTTAGTCATCGAGGCCTTGGGTGTAAATGGTCAAGGGTCAATGCACAGTTCGAGGCCTTGGGTATAAATGGTCAAGGGTCGAACGTCGAGCTCCGTAGAAAAGTGTCGAGGCCCTGGGTATAAATGGTCAGGGGTCGGTGCAACTCGAAGGGTCAGTCTTGGAGAGTTTTGTAGAGCGTGACGAGGAAATCATGTGTGAAGTGCCATGTGAGGGCTGATCATGAGTGTTGAGTAAGCTCGTGGAGCTTGAGTGGTTAGTGATTTGCATAGAGAGTTGCATGAGGTTATGGCTCAGGAGAGTCACTCATTTTACTAGCTTTCTGAGTGGTTAGTGATTTGCATAGAGAGATGCATGAGGTTATGGCTCAGGAGAGTCATTCATTTTACTAACTTTCTAAGCATGTTGTTGTGTTTATAGCTTTGAAAAGCATGTTGTTTGCGCATGAGGTCAACCACAAAGCGAGTTAGATCTCGCGCCAATCACAAGCTAAAATTGCCTCGAAACCATATCAACACTTGACCATTTAGCTTGTCTAGGTCAACCACAGGTGGAAAAGTGCCTCTCTGAACTGCGACCAGGTCACTGGACCTCCACTCTATGACCTCTCTGCTGACTCCCACCAAAGGAGTGCATCATCTGTCAGAACGAACACAACGCAATGCACCTTCTGTCCCTCTGAGCACTTCATATACCGAAATATAGTCTCCATCGACGACAACCATAGTTTTGTTGGGTTTTATGCCCTAAAACTCATGGATAGTAAAAGTAACATTTGACCGAACATTAATAAAATAACATTTGATGTATTATTCACTTATTATTGTTAGTCTTATGTTTGTCTTGCCTAAATAACCCTAATCCAATAAACTAAACATCCAAGGCTGTTAGTATGAGACTTGAATTGTATGTGGGGACATACGGGGATCACCGTTTGTAACGCCCCCCAAATTTGGCCTAACTTAAGGAAACGTTACTAAACAATTATTCTTGTGCCAACCTAATGTTGGGTTTTATGCCCTAAAACTCGTAGATAGTAAATGAAACAAATTAATCTATCTCAATAAATCGTTATTTGAGTGATTCAGTAATTTGGTTATTGAATAATCGAGTTTGCATTAATAAACCCTAAATCCAATAAACTAAGATCCAAGATTGTTTAAATGAAACTTGGACTAGTATGTAGGGACATACGGGGATCAGTGTTCATGTAACAACCTAAATGGTCTATAGTATAGGGATAAGACTGGGTACCTTATCCTGGTGACACTATGTGATACGGCCCACCTTGTATCCGATACAGATGCAATGATCCAAAGCATCCATGTAGTAGACATGCGGGTGGGGGTATCCTATGTAATGAGTTTGCATAAGACCGGACCGCGAAATAGTAACCACTAGATGTAACGTCGTTAACTAGTTTAGGTTTCTATTTCAATAGGATGACCTAGGTAACTCAATCTCAATCCTGAGTCTGTTATGAACTCCTTTTTAGGAGGGATTGTCCTTAGATTTGTATGGGTGAGAGTGGCCTGCTCGCCGACTCAATATTCCTACCATTTCAGGGGTAAGACCGAATGATGGCTAGGAACATAACAGTACAAGATGGAATTCACTCCTTCCCCTATTGGGGCAAGTAGATGTGTGTTCCCTTAAGAGCTGATTCCAGGGCTTGAACAAAAGCGCGTTGTCCTCTCCTGGCCCGAGAGGAATTTCTGTTTAGTGGTTGGACCCTAAACAGGTTGTTCATTAGAGGGATCAGTGGTACTTAAGGATCCAGAGGTAACACAGGGGTAAAATGGTAATTTGACCCAGCTGGTGTTACGAACACACGTGAAGGATTGACTTACTGCATTGGTCGATATTCGTGGACACAGAAATATTCTACAGTGAGAAGAGTGCAGCTGTGGGTCTTTAGTGGAGTGACCCATAGTTAACGAATGTTGATTGACTTGGTTAGTGAGTTTAGCTGATCAATCTCGTATCGTTGGAGCTTCTGATCTGTAGGTCCATTAGGTCCACCTTCTAGCTCATAACGGGTTCTGAGATAACTTAGTCTTGATATTAAAGGGAATTAATATAATGTATGGAGATACATTATAGTATAAAGTTTAATTAAAGAATTGAACTTTATAATTAATTTTGGATATGATTCGAAATTAATTATTGAGAGAATAATGAATTTAATTAAATATGTGATATTTGATTAATTCATGAATTAATTAATTGGGGAATTAATTAATTTAATTTAGTTTGGTTAAATGTGATTTAATCAAATTAATACTATAGTTTATATTAATGTACATTATGATGCACATTACAACTATAGGTTAAATGAGAGAGATCAAAATTGAATATGATTCAATTGTAATATTAATTAAATATTGGATATTTAATTAATGTGGATTCAATTAATCAGATTAATTGAATGACCAATTTAATTCAATTTAATATGATTCAAATTGAATTAAATACCTTATGTTATAATTGATTTAATTAATATTGTTTTAATTAAATTAATTATAATTAATTAATTAATTAAATGATTATTATTATTTAATTAAGAGACGGCCAAGATCGTTTGGATTAGATCCAACGATCGAGATTAAGTAGGGTAATAACTCCCTCCCCACTTATCGTAAAGTGGAGAGGGGTTACCCATACGGTCTCTCTCACTCTCTCAGTTTAACGCAGAACAGAGAAGATTTATTCTCTCTAATTTCTCTTCTTCTCTCTACCAAAATTACAGCAACCTGTTTGCAGGAATTTTTCCCTTCCAAGACTAGTTTTGGGTTCCCACAAGCCAATCTCGAGTCCCAAGAGTCATAGCGGGTGATCCAAAGTGGTGGTGTTCGTTGGGAGGAAGAACGTATATTGGAGCATTGTGTTGTGTTATTCAAGTCCATGTAAGTTCTTCTTAGATCTAAAATAGTTTTAGATTTTATTTTTCAGCATGCTTAACATATATCTAAATAGAAATTGTTTCTGTTTTTATTTTGCTCAACGTATCGGTATTCTAATTAGAAATTAAATCACAAACGATGAAAACCGCTTCCGCTAGAGGATTCAATTCCTTCACCTAATGCCCCAAAAATTTCGGCAGCATAACGACGTAACTATAAACTACCCATAAATTTTTAAGCACCTGTTAAACAATATATATACACTTCTATAAGTGAGATCAACCAAACAAACAAACATCACCCCACAATAGCTAGACACTTTCAAACCTCTAGATACACAAGAACGAATCAAGTCTTGTATCGACAACTATGTAGCAAAAATACTAAAGTCACAACTCTTACAAAGGTAACATTCAATCTTATTTCACAAGCTAGAGATAACGATGCTCAACTACATTAATTCTAAAGAAAATTTGAACTTCTAACATATCTAAAAATTTTCAACATTTCACTCCAAAGTAAAACATCTCCATCTAACATAAAATTCGCTGAACTACAAACTAACAACATAACTTATTGGAGTACTGTTGTCGAGACCACATATTAGCTTAACCACTAAAAGAAAGGCAACCAAATTAACAGTTCTCTAATGGTCCTTCTCCCATCTCTCTGCATCACCAAGCTCGAATATGCTTTCAGCACCTGCAAAATCTGGTGGTGGGTCAGTATAAAACCACGGTACTGAGTAAGTGGCTCACGCCTGAAGAGCCATCAAACATCATACATATACAAGACAATTATCATGCTTTTCAATTGCAATATCATATCTCACATACAAGACGAACAATCAACAGATAAAAACATACTCAATTAATGCAATCGTGCAACAACCTTGCACCTAACACATGAATTTCCGCACCATGCCATGCACTCTCAAAACACATGATTTTTGCATCATGCCATGCATACTCAATCTCCTCTCAAGCTAACAAGCTCACTCAACACTCATAGCCCTCACAAAGCTCTCTAAGACTGACTCCTTCGAGTCACGCCGACCCCTGACCATATTACCCAGGGTCTCGACGTTTCTCTACAGCGCTTAGCGTTCGACCCTTGACCATATTACCCAAGGCCTCGAACTGTGCATCGCCCCTTGGCCATATTACCCAAGACACTCGATGACTTCAAAATCAAACTGTACATCGCCCCTTGGCCATATTACCCAAGGCACCCGATGACTTTCACAATGTATAGACTCATCACATCACCTCTTGGCCATATTACCCAAGGCACCCGATGCTCCTCTTAATCCATTGGTGACATACCACCCCTCGACCATTTTTACCCGAGGCACCTGGTATTCACCTGACTTTCCTTTTCAACACACAAGGTCCTCTGACCTCACAATCTCACGAGAATGCATGAATCCTACTCATCATGCTTCTAGACCATGTTTTATGCCAATGACATGCTCACAACTCAGAATGCACTTCCCAAACATGCTTTCTAACTCATGTCATGCTTTTAGTCAATGCAACAACCAAAATTACAGCACATGCTCACAAAAAAAATCATGCTTTACAACCAACCACAACATGATAACAACATGCTTGTCACGACAATATCGCACTATAACAGTTCAACATACTTCAGCACAACAGTTCGATATATCAGATGCCACAACAGTCCAGAATGTGCAAAACTCATCATTTGCATAACAACATATACACACATCCAACATATATCGAAACCAAACAAATAAAAACACACAACATGCTAACACACAAGCAAACAAACTCAAAAGGTAGAATTCCACTTACTTATTGATCGAAAAACGCTCCTAAGGAATATAACGAGATCCTGAAATAGAAAGATGAAGTTTCAAGGCTAACTCAACTTCAAACCTTAACCAACGCTAAAGAGATGCTTAAAAAGAGCGTTCTTACCCAAACACAACCTTAGAAGTTAGCCTGAACTCCCTAGATTAGCCTGAACCTTCACCAAGGACTTTCTAATGATTAACAACTATTCTAAAACACTTTAATCAAGATCAAAAAGACTTAAAGAGCATTTAAACTTACTTATCTTCGTCAAAAGCACCCAAACGCTTGCTGGAATTTGCCGAACAACACTAGAGCTCCTTGAATACATGCTGTCTGAGGTCCGAATTGGTTTTAAACTGAAACTAACGGGACACCCAAGGGTTAAAGGCTCTTCTAAAGCCAACCTAATAAAATTATAGAGGTTTGAGAGCATGGAAACTTACTGATCGGCACCTAAACGACCTTGAAACTTGTTGCCCAGTGATCGAATGAGTTCAAAATCACTAATCCAGACTTCCTAGCCAATGGGCATTCCGTCCCAAGGCTGTTCGGGTTATGGTTATTCATTGAAAGTCAATTTCGAGCCCAAACGCTCACTGGTTGGCTTCCAAAGAACCTCAAACTTGCAAATTTGAAGCCTTACTAAATTTGTATCTTGATTTTGAAGTCGAATAAGTATGGGTAAACCATATCTAGCCCATTTGGGTTATGGGTAACTCAAATTCGAAGTCTAAAGAGTGTGGGCTCAAGTGAAACTTACCAAGAACGCTAATTGACGCCGAAGGAGGGCTAGAAATCGTGCCAAACACGTGCAACCACTGCTTTCCGCGAGTATAAGGCTACTGGAACGAGGAATTGTACTGGAATTGCGTGGGTATCACTGTTGACGCTCGAAACTTCAGGAAGAACGCGCTGGGTTCGTGAAACTCGAGTGGCTACTCGTGAGATCTCGTGGCTACTCGTGGGTTCAACGCCAAACTCGCGCAAGAGCGCTTTAATCACGCTGCCATTGCTGAACTCGAACTACCACACTTGTGGGCGTTGAAATCAAAGGAGAAAACACAAAGCGAGGGGAAGGGAGCTCGATTTGCAACATGCGTATTGTGGCAAGAAGGAGAAACGGAGAGGAAAAGTTTGCTGGCCGAAAATCACAGAGAAGGGGGTGTGCGGCTACACTTCACGCAAAAGAGAAGGAAAAAGATGATTGAGGGGCTAGGACTTTCTTTTCCTAATTTCTTTTTCCTTTTCCTTTTCTCTTCTTAAAAGAAAACAACTCTAAGAAAAGAAAATTCAATTAAAATTGGAAGGTAAAACCCATCTAGGATTCTATTTTAAACCCCTAATCTGAGTTTTAAACCCAATCTTAACTCCTAAAAGATTTGTGATTAAAACTGATTAAGAGGAATTTGGGTCTTTTGAATTTTTTTTATAAATATCGAATATTAAACTTCGAACTTTAGGAAATTAAAGATTTAATTAAAAATCTCTTTTCCCTAAATTATAGAAATTTAATTTAACGACCCAAAACCAAGTTAAATTCTAATTTTCAAATTAGAATAAGAACGCTCAACTAATCCCAAAATGGCTCAAATTCAGAACGCGGGGCACTACACCGTTCAAGTTACAGCCTAAAGGGTCTATAGTATAGGGATAAGGTTGGGTACCTTATCCTGGTGACACTATGCATACGACCCACTCTATATTTGATACAAACGCAGTGATCCAACGCGTTCGTGTAGGGGACATGCGAATGGGGGTATCCTATGCAATGAGTTTGCTTAAGACCGGACCGCGAAATAGTAACCACTAGCTGTAACACCGTTGACTAGTTAGGTTTCTATTTCACTAGGATGACGTAGGCAACTTAGTCTCAATCCTAAGTGGGTTATGGACTCCTGTTCACGAGGGATTGTCCTTTGATTTGTATGGGTGAGAGTGGCCTGTACGCTGACTCAATAAGCTACCATTTTGGGGACAAAACTGAGTAGGGAGCTGGAAACATAATCACACAAGATGGAATTCACTCATTCCCGGCTTTAGGGTAAGTAGATGTGTGTTACCTTAAGTGGTGTCTCCAGGTCTTGAACAAAGGGCCCTGCCCTCTCTATGGCACGAGAGGGGTTTCTGTTTGCTGGTTGGACCTCAAACAGGTTGTTCATTAGAGGAGCACTGGTACTTAAGGTGAAGGATTGGAATTCCCTAATTTCGTTAGCGGAAGTGAATTGGGACCGATTCGTATTTTAATTAAGTTTTCTAAAATACCAGTACATTGGCAAATCATACAGAATAATTCTATATATAAACTAGGCTAAGCATGCATTAGATCTAAATCTAATAATTAAAAGAATAAAATACTTACTTGTTGAAGACTTTCTTCAATGAACTCCCACCAAGAGTAAGATGATCACAGTAGGGACACTACCACCAAGATCTTCCACTGCTATATCTCTGAGACTAGGAACCAAGTTGTGGGACTTGGTGTTCTTGAATTTTGAGAAAAAGAATTTCACTAGAATGTTGTGAAATTCTTAGAGAGAAATTTTGCTTGAGAGCAAAGTCTTGAGTTGAGAGAGTTATCTCAATTGGGAAGATATTATGTCCTTTATATAGAGTGTCATATCATTTTCCTATTCATAATAGGTTAGGGATATATTTAATTAATTAATAATTAATTACTCTTCCAAATTCTAATAGGATGGAGATTAATTAATTAATTAATTAAATCAATAATTAAATTAAATCTATTTAATTTCATTTAAATCATATTTAAATGAATATCTCCCACATAACCTATTGTTTTTAATTAAATCAAATTTAATTAAATTAATAATTAATTAATTACTAAATTAAATATCTCATATTAAATTTAAGCCTACAATTATGTCGTATTTAATTGTATTTCTCTCAATCAATAAAGTTTAATCTTAAACAGGCTATTCATTGGTTGGACCATAAACAAGTTGTTCATTAGAGAGCACTGATACTTAAGGATGAAGAGGTAACCCAGGGGTAAAACGGTAATTTAACCCAGCTGGCGTTACGAACACACGTGAAGGACTGACTTGCTATTATTGGTCAATATCCGTGGACACAGAAATATATCTGCAGTGAGAAGAGTGCAGCTATGGTTCTATAGTGGAGTGAACCATAGTTAACGAATATTGATTAACTTGGTTAATGAGTTTAGCCAGTTAATCTCATATCGTTGGAGCTTCTGATGTGTAGGTCCATTAGGTCCTACTGGTAGCTCATTTAGGGCATTAAGGTAAATTAAGTAAGGAAAATAATATAATGTATGGAAATACATAATAATATAAAGTTTTATTTTATTTAAACTTTATGATATAAATTTATTTTGAATATTGATTCAAAATTAATCTAAGGGAGAATTAAATATTTTAAGGAGTTCAAATATTAAATTTAATATGAATTTGATTCATCTTGAAACTATAGGTAAAAATTAATGCTCATGAGATGCACATTAAAACTATAAGTTATACGAGAGAAATATAATTGAATATGTGATATTCAATTTAATAATTAATTAATTTGAATATTAATTAATTATTTGTTTTAATTTAATTTAATTAAATTGGATTTAATTAAATCATGTTAAAACTTTAGGTTATGTGCGGAATAATCATATAAATATGATTTGTATGATTTAATTAATTAATTAAATCAAGTGTTGGTGTTGAAGGAGAAATTTCGGCCAATCACAAATTGCCACGTCATTAATGATGAAATAAATTTGGGACCAATTACAAATTTACATGTGTCCCTAAATTAAATTAATAGACATTAAAATTCGGCAAATCAAACAATGCCACTTGTCTATTATTGATCCATCAGATGACATAAGCCGAGTCCAATCAAATTATGCCACGTGGCAATTGGACCCGAGACTAATGTAACCTGAGATCATTGAAGAAATTGGGTTAAATTAAAATAATCCAACTTTATTAAAAATGGTTTGGATTAAAGCCCAAATACAGCCTAAACCCAAAGGTTGGGCCCGAGCCCAAGCCCATATGAGGTCCATCAAACTCTATAAATAGAGGAGGCCACCATTCATTTTTGGAGGGAGATAGAGAGGAGAAGAGGGAAGCTCTCAATTCAGAGAAACTCCCCAAGGCTTCTTGAAGACTGAAGACCCTTCAAGATTAGAATACTTCAATAATCCTTGAAGACCAAAGACTCTTCAAGGCTTCAAGACCCCAAGATTTCTTGAAGACTGAAGACCCTTCAAGACTACAAGACTTCAACAATCCTTGAAGACCAAAGACTCTTCAAGACTTCAAGATCCCAAGATTTCTTGAAGACTGAAGACCCTTCAAGACTAGAAGACTTCAACAATCCTTGAAGACCAAAGACTCTTCAAGACTTCAAGATCCCAAGATTTCTTGAAGACTAAAGACCCTTCAAGACTAGAAGATTTCAACAATCCTTGAAGACCAAAGACTCTTCAAGACTTCAAGATCCCAAGATTTCTTGAAGACTAAAGACCCTTCAAGACTAGAAGATTTCAACAATTCTTGAAGACCAAAGACTGTTCAAGACTCCAAGACTTCAAAAGCACAAAGAATCAATTGAAGCTTCAGACTCGAGAACAAGCGCTACAGCCCTTGAGTGAAACACAATCACACACAAGAGAAAGAATCAGAGGATTAAAGTTAGAGATTGTACACCCACACGCATATTATATCAATACAAATATATTGTTTATTCCACGTGTCTTCATCTTCGAAGTTACGTGTGAACAGTTGGTTTAATTAATTATTTTTATACTAATGGATTTTATTTTAATTAATTTGATTTTATAAAATAAAAGTTTTATTCCATCAATTAACTGATGGAGAGGGACACGTGTATGGAGATACACATTGTTCTCTCCACTTCCCCTAATCGTATGGATGGTGCATGTTTAAGGGAGTTATTTGGGGATTATCGTAGAATACTCTCCTTTGATCACAGAACTCCTTCTCTTGCACTCTCTGAAAACTGATAGAAAAAACGTTCCTCCCTTTTCCCACAGTAAAGAAGGAAAAACTCCAACAAGTTTTTTCCTCATCGAGAGCTTTTTGAGAATACCGAGTGGACATTCGTGGTGGTGTTCGTGGTGACTATCAAGGAGTTTTTCCAGCGAAGAGGCTGCTGCAATTATGTGCAAAACCCCAAGGAATTGGTGACTTTTCAGTCAAGACGTCCACATTAGTAAGTTCTCTCTTGACCCATTGATTCCTTAGAAATAACCATGATTAGATCTAGGTTTTAATGTATTAATCAACATGTTTATAACCTGTTATTTCTGAAGGAATCGAATTCCCAATTCCGTTACAGCGGAAGCAATTGGACCAATTCACATTTTAATTTCATTTCTTAAAATACCCATACATTGGCAAATAACGAATTCATAATTCTACAATTTAAGGTTAAACAAACTTACCGTTGTGGGCGACTCTGAATTCAAGAACGCTTTTTGATTATGCAGGGACCAAAATGTGAAATCTTGGGACACCACCACAAGATTACCCCGCTATTCTCTGAGTTTGGAAACAAGATTGTGGGATCTCATCTTTCTTGAATTTGGGAAGTAGTAGAGAGAAAATCTTCTCCTCTGAGTTTCTTGTTGAGAGAGAATGAGAGAGTGAGAGAGATTAGGGAGTGAGGAATTCTGCAGAATGAACCTCTCACATCCAGACCCCTTAGGCGTGTGTGATATGTGAGGGGGGGGGGGGGGAGATCAAATCTCAACCATTTGATCAATTACCATATAACCAACCATCAAATAAAAATTAATTATAATTAATTAAATGATACTTAATTAATTAATAATTAACCAAAGTATATCCATATGATTTAATATCTCATATTTAATCATATGAACATGCCTCACATATTATATGATTTTAATTAAGATTAATTAAATCATATTTAATTAAATTAATTAAACCACACAATTAATCAATTCTTAGATCAATTAAATATCATATATTTAATTAATCAAACATTTGAATTATATTCAAATGTGCATCTCTCTTGTAACCTATAGTTTTAATATGAATCAAAATTCACATTAAAATTAATCTATAGTTTTAATTTAATTAAATCATATTTAACTAAATTAAATTGAACAATTAATTAATTTTATAATTAATTAAATATCAACCATATTAATTAATTACATATTAGAATCATATTCTAATATATCTCACATATATTATAGTTTAATTAAACCACATTTAATTAGACTAATTGAATAATTAATTAATTCACAATTAATTAATTTATTCACTAATTAAATATCACATATTTAATTAGTTATAAATTTGGACTCTTTCAAATATATAATTCTCTCAATTTAATAAAGTTTAATCACAAATTAAACTTTATATTATAATGTATCAACACATACATCAATTAACCTGATTCCCAAATTGAATTTGAACAGTTCAAATTCTTTTCAAGATAATTTGTTCCCAATTACTCTTTACGAGCTAGCAGGGGACCTAATGGACCTACAGATCAGAAGCTCCAATGATATGAGGTTAACTGACTAAACTCAATAATCGAGTTAACCAATATTCATTAACTGTGGGTCACTCCACTAAAGACCCACAGTTGCACTCTTCTCACTGTAGAATATTTCTGTGTCCACGGATATTGACCAATAATGGTAAGTCAATCCTTCACGAGTGTTCGTAACTACAGTTGGGTCAAATTACCGTTTTACCCCTGAGTTACCTCTGGCTCCTTAAGTACCAGTGCTCCTCTAATGAACAACCTACTTATGGTCCAACCAGTAAACAGAAAGTCCCTCTCGGGCCAGTGAGAGGGTGGGATCCCTTTGTTCAAGACCCGGAGTCACCACTTAAGGAACACTCATCTACTTCTCCTAGAAGCGGGAAGGAGTGAATTCCATCTTGTGTTGTCATGTCCCCAGCCCCCCACTCGGTCTTGCCCCCAAGAAGGTAGGCTTATCGAGTCGGCGTGCAGGCCACTCTCACCCGTACTAATCAAAGGACAATCCTTCATGAGAAGGAGTTCATGACACACTCAGGATTAAGATTGAGTTACCTAGGTCATCCTATTGAAGCAGTAACCTAACTAGTTAACGGTGTTACATCTAGTGGTTTACTATTTCGTGGTCCGGTCTTATGCAAACTCATTGCACAGGATACCCCCGCTCACATGTCTCCTACATGGACGCCTTAGATCAATACATCTGTATCGAATACAAAGCGGGCCGTATCACATAGTGTTACCAGAATAAGGTACCCAACCTTATCCCTATACTATAGACCTTTTAGGTTGTTACTTGAACACTGATCCCAGTATGTCCCCACATACTAGTTCAAGTTACATTTAAAGAACCTTGGATCTTAGTTTATTGGATTTGGGCTATATTGTGCAATTTTAGACTTAAAGGACAATAACACTTTATTACTTAATCCTCAATAGCACTTTATTGATACAAGTGTATAATTCGTTAACATTCACTATCTACGAGTTTTAAGACATAAAACCCAACAATTTCAGCAATATTAGATGAATATTTCGATGTATTTTGTTGCCATCATATTGGTATTCCAAACGTTATTTTCGTTGAGTTTGGTTCTCTAATTGTCTTCCGCTACGTGGGGCTTTTATCCCAACAAATTTTGCCTCGATTGGATACTTGGACGACCCGTTGAAGGAGCGGGGGTTGTTGATAGCGCCCAAAACGTGTTATCTTATCACTTCTAATTTGATCTTGTTAGTGTGCATTTGATGGTTTAAATGTCTATTTTACAGGGATTCGAGCACAATAGGGCAAATAGACCTATATTTCGTTTTGGCACTAACTTGGAGTTTTTACGGTGTTTTCGAGCTATTCTGGAGTCCCCGAGATGAGTGAGGCTAAAGGCTTCAGTCAGAACGCTTGGACATCATTTTCGAGGCCATGATGTCGTCTCGACGCCATGATGGCGGTGTCGAGACGCCGACGCGAGTCTCTGCCCACTTATGAAAGGGCTAGCGTCTCAAGGCTGGCCTTGGCGTCTCAACGCCGACGTTAATTATAAATACGATCTCTTCGTCTTTTTTAGCTGTTAGGTCATATTTTCAATCGTTTTGGACGATTGTTCTCTGTTCTTTTCCATTCTTTTGAGTTCAGACCTCTGTTTCTATCCAGGTTTTTATTATTTTGCTATGTATAGTTGTTTCTTTATTGGATTTGCTTGAAGCATGAGGGGCTAAACCCCTTAGGATTGTTGGATTGGTTTAATCTATAGATGCTTTGATTTATTTTAGTTGAGTTTGCTGAAGCTTGCTTTCTGTTTTATGGTTTTGAATGATTTGCATCTTAGTTTCTCGTTAAAACCATCACGTTTGTATATCGACTTGAGTCTTGACATCCCTTAATTCGAATATGAGCGTGGTCATATCAATTATTTTTAGATAGCCACTAGGTTGAGGCGGATCCATCGCTAGTTTGACGGTAGCCTAGCGTAGACTTCCGATAGGCCTAAGATTCTAAGAGAAGTTAGGTTAATTTTATTAGCGAAATCTAAATCCTAATTTAATTAACTAATTTTGGGCCTTGTACGATCATGCAATTAATTGGTTAGCAATTTAGATGATTTATCGGGTTGTTAATTTGGTTAATTAGATTTAGGCTGAGAATTTATCGGTCTAAGTATGAGAGGCGGCGGGTGCAATTTACAATAATTAATTAATTAAGTTATTTCGAGGGGCTATCGTGTAATTTAATTAATTAAACACAGACTGAGTAGGTGTGGTTTATCCGAAAAGTCAAGAAGCACTTCGGGCAATCTAATTCAATCCATAAATTATTTTTAGAGCAAAATATGAAACTAAAATGATCAAGATCATCTATGGAGTAACCAATCCGACGATCTCGTCTTTTATCTGATTTCTACCAATTTTCGCTTCGTTTCTATTACTTGCATGTTATTTAATTCATTCCGGCAATTTTCTTTTCCGTTCTTGCAATTTTATATTATTCCGGTCAGTGACAGACCACAAAACCCCCATTTTTACCAAACCCCCCCTGTTTAGCAAAATCCCAAAAATTAATAAAGATCTTCCTTTCCCTGTGGACGACCCGACCACTACCTACTGCAAAGTAGCATAGAGTCGGAGTTATAAATTTATTTGGCATGGACGTTGGAGAATTCGACACCCTCCTGCAGTCCCGACCAGTTGTACTTTTGATAGCGAGCATAGCTAGCTATCTTTACTTATTTAATTTAGCTAGTCTTTGATGATTATTGGCCATTTTATTGCACTTTATTGTTTATTTTGTAGGAAATGGTTGATTGGAGCTATAGCGCAATATTGGAGTTAATCGGGTGCTCGGGACGTGAAAAGATGCAAAGGAAGGAAAAAGAATCAAAGAGAAAAAAGTCAACATTCGGTCAACATTTGACCAGCGTCGAGACGTCATCCCTTGAGCGTCTCGACGCTGGCATTCCATATCAGAATAGGCGCAAAAAGGTCACAGCGTCTCGACGCTGCGTAATTTCCTTTCCAGAATACGCGTGTTCAGAGGCAGCGTCGAGACGCTGTCTTGACAGCGTCTCGACGCTACAACGAAAAATCAGTATTTATAGTTCTTTTCGGCTAGGTTTTTAGGGGATTCAATTTTGGGACCTTTTGGAGCCGTAAAACAGAGGAGAAAACAGAGGATTGAGGCTGAACAAGAGGGAGAAAAGCGGAAATCAACCCATCGTTCGTGGGGATCGTGACGGGGACGTTCGGTCTCGGCCTACATTGAGTTTTCTTTTCCCTTTCCTTTTCTCTAGTTAGACTTATGGCTTTATTATGTTTAGTTGAGCTTGTAATACAAATGATGAGTAGCTAAACTTGTAGCTTAGGGATTGATGTAGTTGATTGAGTTTATGGATTGATTTATGGTTTAAGTTGTGCAATGTTTATTATGTTTGTAATCTTGATTTAATGCTTTCAATTAATTCGCCATTAGTTGGATGATTTATGTTTTAAATCTAGCTCGGGAGAGGGGATTTGATATAGACATACTCAAGATTGCATGACTAAAGTTTATTTTCTAATTCGTGACGGTTTTAGATTAACTTTAGAATTGGTCAAAAGATCTCATTGCCTTGCATATTAATAAACTTAGATAGGGATATCAAGTTGGTTAATTTGCATGAGAATCAATTATACTCGGGAGAGGTAGTTGTGATTAAAGGGTCTTTGGCTCATAATTTCATTGTGCATAATAACTTACTCCTTAAAATCAATCCTAGACTAAATCGGCGAAATCATTTCCCTAAGTGTTTTTCCCAATTGAATTTCCACACCTTTTTACTTGCTTTGATTTAGTTTTCATATCATTCACTCACTACTTTTTGATCCCTAAATAAAATTGAGCAAGATAATTCACAATACTTGATTTGCTTAAAAATCCAATCCAGAGGACGACACTCGTTTATACGAACACTTTATTATTACTTGACCCGTGCGCTTGCGGTAAGGAAAAGTCCACATCAACTTTCTAAAATCCCGCAAGCATTTAGCTTCTTCTGTCATATTGTTCTGGTCTGAATCCAATCGAGCCACAAAAGCGTCTGAATGGTTTGCAGCAACAATGTTGAAGTGGTTGGTTCTGCTGGATGTGCTACTAGCGGTTCCTCTTCCTGACCCACCTGTGGTTCTAACATTGGTCCTCATTATTGTTCATTGGTTGCTCTAAGGGTGGGTCTACTACCCTTGAGTTCACTCTTACTCTTGCTGGCCTACCACGCTTGCCCAATCCCCTTCTACGTGGAGGCATATTTTTCAAATTTCTACACAAGAAAAATTTAAACTTCTTTAATCATCTAAGAAGATAGTTACGTGGCAAAGGCAATAACCACATATGCCACATGTATCATCACTTATTAACTAGTACATGAGAAACACATAAGTACATATACATTTATTTTCTTTTCTTTCTCTTTAAAACATATTTTCTTTCAAGGACATACCTGGCGATGACGAGGTGCTTGAGCCATGGGATACTTAAAGCTTACTATGTAAGCAGTCTATAGAACCCTAAACTGGGCTCTGATACCAACTGTAAGAACCCGACTCTAGGAACAAATTAATTGGGTTCAATACTCATGCATGTTATGGAGGCCCACAAAAATGTAAAGAACATTTATATTTCAAAGTAAAAATGAAAGGAACAACCCTTAAAAAGTAAAAGGTAGTCGGGATCCCATGATCAAAACAAAGTCACAAATCCTGAAGTCTTAAGTTTAAACAAAACTTTCCGTGGCCTTTAAAATTTGAAGTCAAGCATAAATCGATTAAGAACTCTACAAATAACTTTGAATGCGGAAAACTTAAACAACGAAGACAATGCTCTCTATACTCGCATGGTTATCCCAGCAAGCTCGATCAATCGCAGTGCACCTTTGACTTTACCTGAAAAATAATTTTCGAAAAGAATGAGTATTGAAAATACTCAGTAAGTGACCCTACTGTTGAGATTGGGTTACGCCTTTGAGTGCTTCTAAGATCAATAATAACCACATTTTTGGTGGCTCTAAAATTATTCGTCTGTAAACTTTTTAATTACTGGGATATACATCAATTTCATGTATATCTTAGACACATCAATTTCATGTGTCGCCTATGGAGGAACGTCAATTCCACCAACCTCAGCTCAGGTACATCAATTTCATGTCCCTAAGTCCTATGTAGGCACCTCTTAAAGTACATCAATTCCATGTACCCTTTCAAAATTCAAGAAAACTCAAAGGTCATTAAACTCATACATATTATGACATTTTCGAGAGACCACCCACTCAGAAAATTGCAATACTCAACATTTGCAAACATTCAAAATAAGTGTCATGACTAAATAATTTCATACTTTAACAATTTTACATAAACATTTACACATTCGAATAACTCATGAAATACGTGAAATTTAGAAAAATCAAACATGCACTCCCAATTGTAAACTCCAACAGTAAAGCCACTTACTTGGCTTAGCGACCAATTTAACCAATAGTCAACTTCCTTAGCAAAATCCTCCACTGAACCCAAACTAAGGCGAGAATCGTCCAATCAAATTCTACCTCAAAAACTCCTTTTTGACCTTAGCTAAATTCAACCACAACTTCACCTAAAATTCCAAAATCTTAATTTACATCATTAGGAAGCTTAACAATAAACCTTACCCACCAAGACTCACTCAAAATAACCCAATGCTTGTTGGACGACACTCCCAAAAAGCACAACTTCGCAATAACGAGCTAGAAATTTAGTGGGTAACGCTGAAACGGGTCCATTAGAGAATGGGTCAACATCAGTTAACAAAATAATCACGAATGGGACTTACGTGAATAAGAAACTAACCTAACCAAAAAATTTCTTTACTAGAAAACCGATTAAAGGGCCGAACAATTGAATTTAAATGTCGAGAATGAGCGGGTGAGGCTGGAAACTAAATTGCAAATGTTGTGGGTCAACTTAAATCTAAAAAGAAACTCATTTAACTCCAATCGAACACAAAACTTAATGAAACTTACCCAATCTAGGCCAAAACCGAGATCTGTGAGATGCTGCAACTCCCCACCGATGGCAACAGCGTAAAGACAGTGGAGCAATAACGGCAACGCGGGAACTGTACTGGTTTTTTTTTTGCGGGTTTCCCTTTTTTTTTTCCTGGGACTTCTTGCAGCAAACTCGACGACGGGCTATTTGGTGCGACTTCCGACTGCTCAAAGACAACGTGCGACAACTACTTTTGTCGGAGAAAGGACACCGACGATCTCGTGACTGGAAGCGAGAGATTGAGTGAAGGGGGCGGCTGGGAGAGAAGACGAGAGAGAGAGAGACGCGTGAGGAAGGGAAAGAGGATGGAGGAGGCGGCTGAAAGCAAACCTTTTCTGTTCCCCCCCCCCCCCCCTAATTATTCCAATAATCAATTAGGGTTTCCAAAGTTAACAAAGGACAAGCCCAAATTAATTCTAAAAGAAACCTAAGATTAGACACTAAAATAAAAAAAAACCAATTGTCCTCTCTAATTGCTCAGAATTCAAGAATTTAAGAAGTTAAATAAATCTCGGGAAAATTCTATATATTTTAATACGAATAATGAAATTTAATTAAATTAAACTTAAAATTAACTTAAGACTTGAAAAGAATTTATCTGGAAATTCGAGGCTTTACACTCCAAATCACTCTCCACCTTTGTTATGTATTTTCTCAGTCTCTCCAACAACTTTCTTTTCAATTCTTTCCACTGTTGTATGTTTTATTTCTTTACTTTATTTTTTCAGAAATTATAGCGGTTGAGTTCAATTAACCTATTAATTACATCTTTGTCATAATCTTTTGTTTTTCTCATTTGTAGGTTTTCATGCAGTTATTTCAATTTCTTTCTTCCCTAATTGCCCTTATTTAATTATATAATTATAATAAATATTAAATTTTTTTTAACATTCCAGCCGACTACTTATGGATTTGAATTAAAAACATATATAGAATGTTTTTTTTTCCCATTGCCGCTTAAGGATTTGAAATAAATCCCATTTTGGAATTGTGAATTTTTTTTTTTTTGGAATTATGAAATTCCTTTTTTTCCCATTGCCGCCTGCTTATGGATTTGGTAATAAGCAAATTCGATTTTCATGTTTATTCTTATAATATTTTTCATTTTTAAAAATTCTTGTAGTCCCAAAATGGGATTTATTTCCAATTTTGACTATTTGGTCGTATGCTTCCATGTTTCAAACAAAAAATTGAAATTTCTAATTTTCACTTTGGCATCATTTTGCTACCATTTTCAGTCGGTTACCATTTTTCGCCCTTTCATTTTTTTCTTCTTCAAATGTTTTTAATTCTTGTAATGTTTCGTTTTCTTTTCAAAATCGGCTTCCATTTCTCATTAATTTCATTAACCCAATATTCTTAGCAATATTATATTTTTCATTCGATAATATATAAGTTGTTCCAACCAATATTTGTATTTTTTTTTTCTTTTGGATATGAACGAATTTCATATACCTATTTGTAAGTGGTATATATAATCGACTTATGAAAAAACAAATTTCATACCCGTTTGTAAGTGGTATATATTGGTTAAGAATTATCATGTATGTGTTATAATTATGAATAAATGAATTTCATACGTGCTTGTAAGTGGTATATATCAGTACAATATTATAATGTATGTGTTAGAATTATGAATAAACGAATTTCATACCCCATATGAAATAACTATGCTAGTGAGAATTTATCTAAAAAACTAAAATTTGAGGCAGAAAAAACTAATTACGGAGAAGTTTCAAAATTCATACCGGGTATTTAAACATTCATACCCGGTATTTAGAAATTTATACCCAGTATTTAGCAAAATACCAGTAACATAAGAGCAACAAATCCACATAAAAATCAGGGAAGATGAAAATCGAGGAGCAAAATTCCAGTAGTAAAACGACAAAAAGCAAAAACACAGAAGACGGAAGGGGGAAGACGCTTGCGTTTCTTGAAAACCCAAACTAAAAAACACTATTTTCCAGTAGCCCAAAAAAAAAAAAAGCGCAGAAGCAAAAAATGAGTATTTACCCGTAGCTAAAGAACCTAGAAGCAAAACCCAGAAGCAAAAACCAGAAGCAAAAGATTGGAGGCGGCAATGGTAAAAATTTCGTGAAGAACAAATGACAGAAGAGAGAAAATGGGAAAAAAAATAGGAAAGATAACCACTTTCATGCTTGATTTGCACAATTTTAGGAAGAAAATTGAAATCCTTTCTCTTTCCTTTTTTGTTTTATATTATTTTATATATTTCAAATGCAATAACCGTTTTTTTCCTTTTCTATCTTCTTTTTTTTTTATTTTTTTTATTTTGAATATCATAGGGTCAAATTGGTAAATAGGCTACAATTAATTAAAACGGGTTGGACTGAAATGATATTTTCAAGATTTTTGGACAAAAGTGAAATATATGGGCTGATTTCAGCCTATTCTTGTAGATACCCCTTATTTTTTAGTTCATTCAATTTTTCTAATGTGTGAGTTAGTTTTTTTTTTTATTTATTTTTTATTTTATGAGGTCTTTTCATTCTTCTTTTATCTCCATCTCTACCTATTAGGATTGATACTTGTGATTAAAGAACAAGATTATCTGAATTTTAGTCAATCCTAGAAGCAAAGAAGCTATGAAAACAATCGGTACTATTAGTTAGTTTTACTTAAACAATATGTTCTCTTTTTTTTTGGTTAAAAGTAATAATATGCTTAGTTGTTTGGACAATGGAAGAAGTACGAAGCAAAGAAGCTAGAAGTTAGTTTTCGAAAATAAGGCTAGTTCTTCAAATAGTTTTTACAAGGTTAGTTTTTTTTTTTTTTTTTTGTAAGATTGATTTCCAGTTCTATTTTATGAATTTTTTCTTTCACATGAGAAATTAGAATATTGATTTTTTAATCACTTCATACAGCTGGCCAAATTTAAAAATTATATATTATTGATAGTTTCTATGATTTTAATTTCTTGGCTATTTTGCCAAGAAGAGCATGACTCAACTAGCATAAAGCTTGTATCCCAACCAAGAGGTTAGAGGTTCAATCTCCGACCTCAACATGTTGTCAAAAAAAAATCTTGGCTATTTTTCATATACTAATTTGTTCATTTTGAGATTTATAGAAAATAAGGGATTTTAAGGGATGTATTAAGTGTAGAAAAAGAGAGTTTTATGAGAAGAAGGAAGACTTGAAATAGGGTTTTGGGTGAAGATTTTATATCTTTGGGTAAGTATTGTTAATCCTACAAATTAGCGTGGAAAAATTCTCTTTGATAATTTTGTGAGTTTTCATTTTCTAGCTCTTGGATTTGGTTTGGAAATAATTAAAGGATGGTAGGTTTGATTTGACCTCAATATTGAGGTTTAGTTTGACGTTGGAAGAGGCAATTGGGAAGGAAAGTGATGGGCTTGTAGTAATTTGGGTATTCACATGCAAGGCTAAAGAGAAGAAGTAGGGAAAGAAGGAATAGAAAATTGAAAAACTGAGAGAGTGGCATGTCTATAACATGGGTTGATGGAAGAATAAAAAGAAGAATAAAATTAAAAAAAAAAAAGGAAAGGAAAGCTAATGCGAAGAAGAGGAAGGAAAGAAATAATAATAATAATAACAATAAACAAAAGAGGGATTGTGGTACAAAAAGAAATTAAGGGCCCGTTTGGTACAAGGTTTTTGGAGATGGGAATGGGCAAGGGTTTCTAATACCCTTGTTTGTTTCAAGATTTCTGTGGTGGGCCCAGGAAATAACGCATTCCCAGGCATCATTTATGCCCATAAGCAAGGGTTTTCTATGCCCTTGCAAAAGCATGAGTTTTCTCTTTTCCCATCTCTTCTTTTTTATTTTTATATGCAATTTTATTTTGAATATAGTTAATTAATTAACTAATGGATACTAAATTAAAAATAATATAATAAATTATTTAATTAGATTAAATAATAATTTGTCAAGAATTTCATTTTTTTTAAACAAATACTTTTTTCTAGGACTTTTAAACAAATACTTAGTCCAAGTTTATTAAAGGGATGTAATTACATATTTACTAAAATTATAATTAATTAGTCAATATTATCGAAAATATATTTAATTATTGAATTAAAATCATTTAAATTAATTTAGTATAAAAATTCATTTTTCAATAATTATAATTAATTACTTATCGATTATTTATAATCAATTAATTACTTTTTTAAATTTCCTTATAATAAATAAATAATCATATTATTATTAAATATTTATCTAATTAATTTTTATGGATACAATATATTAAATTATTGTAGTCAAAGATATTTATTAAAAAATTAATTAAATAATTTTAGTTTGTTAAATTAACATAGTTTATCCCATTAAAATCATTTCATGATTATTATTTCATTAATTTTTATTAATAGTTTGAATTAATTTTGATTATTTTATTGATTAATTTATTAAAATTACATAAAGTTTACCTGATTAATTCTAAAAAATAAATACAGAAATAATTTGTTCTCATAAAATCCTGATGACATTCCCATGCACAACCAAACACAGATATGTTTGATTCCTAGCAATCTTATTCCCAGGCATAGTATTCCTAGGCATCATGTATTTCCAGGCATCTATAAAACCTTAAACCAAACGGGCCCTAGGTTTCTCTTGGGGTCTTCATGTGCATGAGAGAGAGAAGGGAGATGGAAATTTGTGAATGTAAAGTAGTACAAGAAATTAAGGTGAAGAGAGATGAATAATTTTTTGTGCTTAAAATAAATTAAGGAAATTAATTGAAAAGGTACAAGTGCATTTAATTAGACAAGGGAGAAACTGAGCAGATGCATCCCCACCTCATCTAGATTACGCTGAGTTTATGTTTTTTTTTTTTTTTTTTGACAACATGTGGGGTGGAAGATGAGTTCATTAGTACATGTCAGTTGAGTTATGCCCATGTTGGCTAGTCTGAGTTTATGCTAATAACTTACAATTATTTACTACTTAATAATTCAACCTTAATTCCTCCATTTTTCATTACATTACATAAAAGTTCATTAAACTTTGGTAATTCTCATAGAGATGACATTGAGGAAGTTTATTATTATTTATTTTAACAATGGGACCATACAATATTTTAGGTAATAGGAGAATCAACATCAAAATCAAACAATGTAAACAAGAAAATTTTGGTCCTAATTACTCCACTTTATGTATTCATCATTAGGCTCTTTTAGTAAAGACAATGCAAGTTGTATTTCTCAAAGAGAATGGATTTTTTTTTTTATTTAAAAAGATATTTCCAACTCTAATTTCCCATCCTTTTCTATAATGAATTTTCCCACTACAACAAATTACAGTTTTAATGTCGGACAGAAAAATAGGCGCGGAGGCTTTAATATCGGACAAAAAAACGCGCGGGCTTTTTAATGTCGGACGCGCGTTTTTTAAAATTTTCGAACTTTTAATGTCGGGCAATGCCCGACATCAAAAGTAGCCTTTAATGTCGGGCATTGCCTGACATTAAAAGGTATTTTAATTTTTTTTTTAATTTTTAAAAACAGTAAAAAGGTAAAGTGTTTTCTCTCTCCCCGACAGCAGCTTCGTTCTTCCCTCTCTCTTCGAAAACTAACCCAAACCCTTGGCGCTGCTTCCTCCCTCGCAGCACGCTTGTTCCCTCATCGACTGCGCTTCCTCCCTCATCGACGGCGAGCTCACCGACGGCGTCCGAAGATTTCTCCCTCACCGATGTCGACTGTCTTCTCGCGTGCGTGGGTTTCTTTGCTTGAACTTTTCTCGACCGTCGGCCACAATATTTCAGATCTAGCTTCGGTTTTTCGGCAAGGGGAGTTTTTTGAGCTCAAACTCGGCAAGGGGGTTTTCGGCAAGACCGTGGGTTTTCTCTAGCAAGTGGGTCACTGTTCGTGGGTTTTCTTCTAAAGACCGTGGGTTTCAGATCTCCAGCAAGTGGGTTTTCGGCAAGACTGTGGGTTTTCTCCAGTAAGTGTGCTCAATCTCTAGTTGTGGGTTTCAGATCTAGCTTCGGTTTTCTTCTAACCTTACAGACCGTGGGTTTCAGTTTTGTGTGCTTTTGTGGGTAGCAAATCAGTGGTGTTCGTCACTGTTCGTGGGTAGATCTGAGGTGGTGGTGGTCGTGGGTAGCAAATCGGACACCGAATTTTTAAGATTTGAGTGAGATTACTTGGTAAAATTCTTTGCCTCTTTTTAATTTTATAAAAATGGAGAGCTAAATTTAATTGATTAGTTGCTTTGGTTTATTTTTGTCTTGGATTGAGTGATGGATAGAAAAGATTATTTGAAAAATAGTTGAGAAATTATCATGTTGAAATTGTTGGTGTTAGTTTATAAATTCAGTGGTGGATAATGTTAGATTATGCTATTACATCATATTATTAAATTAGGTTATTTAATTTAGATTTATTTCACTAAACATATACTTCCATTAGTTACTAAACAAAAAAATAGAATTCATTTCAACTCATTTTTAAAATTGAATAATTAAGGTCTTGGTGGATAATTTATCTTTGATGTAAAGTAACTCATGAATCGTTTGTCAAAATAAAAGAATGGTCAATTATTTAGTGAAAGGAAATAACTAGATGTTGTAAACTATTATTGTACATAAGGGACACTCTATTACTCATTGGGTAAATTGTGTTATGGTTTGAAGGTGTTTGTGAGTTTATGTTTTTAGTTGGATTTATTGGGAAGTTGATTGATACTCAAGTCATGCTTTGAAATGGTTTGTTTGAGTTTATGGTTTTTGTTTAGTTTTTTGGGAAGTTGATTGATACTTAAGATATCTCTTGAAATTGTTTGATATTATTCGTTATTTTACTTGAGTTTAGTGGGGGAGAAGTTGAGAAATGCTTTAATTAGGATTTTAAAGTTGGTTGTTTTAATTTATGTTTTTAGTTGAGTTTAGGTGGAAGTTGATAAATACTTGAATTAAGTTTTGAAATTGTAGTTGGTGTTAGTTTGTAAGTTTAGTTAAGTTAAGAGTTGAGAAATACTTAGTTATGGTTTGAAATTGTTTGTTTGTGTTGGTTTATAAGTTTAATTGAGTTTGGGGGGGGGGGGGGGGTTGAGAAATACTTGTGTTATGGTTTGAAGGTGTTTGTGAGTTTATGTTTTTAGTTGGATTTATTGGGAAGTTGATGGATACTCAAGTCATGCTTTGAAATGGTTTGTTTGAGTTTATGGTTTTTGTTTAGTTTTTTGGGAAGTTGATTGATACTTAAAATATCTCTTGAAATTGTTTGTTATAATTCGTTATTTTACTTGAGTTTAGTGGAGGAGAAGTTGAGAAATGCTTTAATTAGGATTTTAAAGTTGGTTGTTTTAGTTTATGTTTTTAGTTGAGTTTAGGTGGAAGTTGATAAATACTTGAATTAAGTTTTGAAATTTTTGGTGTTAGTTTGTAAGTTTAGTTAAGTTGAGGGTTGAGAAATACTTAGTTATGCATGGTTTGAAATTGTTTGTTTGTGTTGGTTTATAAGTTTAGTTGAGTTGGGGGGGGGGGGGGGGGTTGAGAAATACTTGTGTTATGGTTTTAAGGTGTTTGTGAGTTTATGTTTTTAGTTGGATTTATTGGGAAGTTGATTGATACTTAAGTCATGCTTTGAAATGGTTTGTTGAGTTATCTCTTGCAATTGAGATGTTATATCATGATGTTGACTTTTAGTGTCAAGATCGTGGACTTGAGTGAACAATGAACTCGTTAGTAGTTCAATTTTCACTCATTTTCTTCTTAATGGCCTAAAAAGTACACAAGTTTAAGTAATAATTGTTCTTCTTTGTAGATTAACCTCTCAAGCTACAAAATTATAGTAATGGATAAGTCGTGGATGACAAAAAGTCGAATATCAGAAGAATATAGCTTCGGAGTTGAGATGTTCATTGAAAATGGATTACGACATTCAAATAGACCAAATATCATTCGTTGTCCATGTTTGAAGTGTGTGAATGTAAAGTTTCAAAATGTGAATATAGTAAGACACCACTTGTTTGTTCATGGTATCGATCAAAGCTATAAGACATGGATTTGGCATGGTGAATCACCATCGAATAGGGAAGACAATAGAAATGCGTCTATTAGTGGAAAAGTTGAAGTTGAAGATGACGATGATGTTGAGGACACCATAGGAATGTTTGAGGCTGCACATGATTATTTTAATGACAAATCTAACGTTTTTGAGGAACTATTAGAAGATGCCAAGAAACCATTATATCCGGATTATAAGAATTTTACCAAGATATCTACTTTGGTAAAGTTTTATAATTTAAAGGCAAAATTTGGATGGAGCGATAGAAGTTTCACTGAGTTATTGACAATACTTCGTGCCATCTTACCAAGCCCTAATGAAATTCCAACTTCAACATATCAAGCAAAAAAGACTCTGTGTACTCTTGGAATGAAGTATGAGAAGATACATGCGTGTATTAATGATTGTTGTTTGTTTAGAAAGGAATTATTTGATGCAGAAGTATGCCCAATATACGGAACATCAAGATGGAAGCTTCGAAAAAATTCGAACCATGTGATGAAAAATGTTCCAGCAAAAGTTATGTGGTATTTCTCACCTGTTCCAAGATTTCAACGAATGTTTCGAAGTAAAGAAATATCGAATTTGTTGAAGTGGCATGCCAAAAAACGAGAAAGTGATGGACACTTACGACATCCTGCGGATGCACTATCGTGGAAACAAGTAGACAATTTGTGGCCAGAGTTTGGTTCAGAACCTAGAAATCTTCGTCTGGCTCTTTCTACGGATGGTGTCAATCCACACGGTGATCTTAGTAGTAGATATAGCTGTTGGCCAGTTATGTTGGTGACGTATAATCTACCTCCATGGTTGTGCATGAAACAAAATTTTTTTATGTTAACTGCATTAATATCTGGCCCCAAACAACCAGGAAATGACATTGATGTTTATTTAGCTCCACTAGTTGACGATTTGAAAATGCTTTGGAATGAGGGTGTAGAATGTTATGACATACATGAAGAAAATTTTTTCACTCTCAAAGCTATTTTATTGTGGACTATTAATGATTTTCCTGCGTATGACAATTTGAGTGGTTGTACAGTAAAAAGATATCATGCATGTCCAATTTGTGGGGAGAAAACTGCATCTACTTATTTGCCTAAAGGAAAAAAGATGACGTATCTTGGGCATCGAAAGTTTTTACCCCATAACCATCCATTTAGAAAGCAAAAGAAACATTTCAATGGTGAACAAGAATTGGGTTTCGCTCCCGAACCATTAAATGGAGAGGAAATTTTTGCAAAAACAAGCGAATTCAGATATTCATTTGGTAAGAAAGCAGGAAAGGAAAAAAATAATGGAGATCTTGCAAGTAGTTATTGGAAGAAGAAGTCCATTTTCTTTGAGTTAGAATATTGGAAATATTTTCATGTGCGACATTGTTTCGATGTCATGCACATCGAAAAGAATGTTTGTGCAAATATTATTGGTACGCTACTTGATATTCCTGGCAAAACAAAATATGGATTAAAAACTCGTTTGGATTTGGTTGAATTGAACATTAGATCAGAATTGGCTCCTTAGTTGGGAGAGAAAAAAATCTTCTTACCTCCAGCATGCTATACACTATCGCGGATGGAGAAATTGAACTTGTGTAAGACACTATCCGAAATTAAAGTACCTGAGGGCTATTCATCCAACATACAAAATCTAGTGTCGCTCACAGATTTAAAACTTTATGGACTCAAGCCGCACGATCATCACGTTCTTATGCAACAATTATTACCTGTGGCAATTCATGGCATTTTACCAAAGCATGTTAGACTCGCAATTACTCGCCTATGTTTCTTCTTTAATGCTATATGTAGTAAGACAATTGATTCATCCAAGTTAAAAGGCTTGCAAGAGGATATAGTGGTCACATTATGCTTGTTAGAGAAATATTTTCCACCGGCATTCTTCACAATAATGATGCACCTTGTGGTGCATCTTGTAAGAGAGGTAGAATTTTGTGGACCAGTGTATTTGAGATGGATGTATCCTTTTGAACGATATATGAAAGTACTGAAAATTTATGTACGAAATAAAAATCGTTCTGAAGGATGCATTGGAGAAAATTATATCGTAGAAGAGGCCGTAGAATTTTGTTCTGAATTTATCTCTGGAATTGAAAGTATTGGATTGCGCTCATCGACAAGGAAAGAGAATCCAGAAATTGATAGACCATTGTCTGTTGCTTCCTATTTCAGACCGAGTAAGGATCAATTAAATCAAGCTCATCTTTATGTTCTTCAAAATGTAAACGACGTGCTTCCATATGTAGGGTATGCACACTAATCTAAGTCCTTACAAAACTTTCTGATTATGTGATGATCTACTAACTTTGTTATTTAAACGAATCCAATAGGCAACACATGAACACTTTGTCCAGACTCAATCCCAGTAAATCTAAAAACAAAAAATGGCTTCAAGACGAGCATAATCGCACATTTAGTAGTTGGTTGCGCACTCGGGTAAGGACAAGAACCATACTTTTTTAGTTACAATACAAAGTTAGTAACTAATTATTTAAATATAAAACTCAGGTTGCACTCGTGCAATTCTACAGGAATTGACAGACGATCCTTCCAATCGTGCAATTCTATGGAAGGAAGCACGGAAGGGAAAAAATAAAGAATATTGCGATGCTGTAGCACGTGTCAATCGAATTGTAAGTTTATATATGTATATATGAAAGAAGTTTTGGATTATGTGATACTTTAGTAATTGAAAAATTCTTATTGAAATGTTTATGATAGGACGAATTAGCTGCATTGAATGAAGGTAAGGACATCTTGACTGAAGCGTTGGGCACGCCAGAACACAGAGGGCGTGTAAGGGGAGTGGGCGAGTTCGTAACGCCCTCTGTGTACTACAATGTTGCAAGAGAGAAGTCAAAATTGAGTCAGCAACCACAAAACGAAGCTTCGAGTGTCAAGACCGAAGCCCCTCGACAAAAGCAACCACAAAGCGACGCTTCGAGTGCCACGCATAAAAAGTCAAAAGGAAAAGATGTCGTTCGTGAGATACCTGAGAATAAAGAGGTAAATCATTATTATCCTTGTTGGAATTTTGTATATATATATATACTTAGCTTCGATGTTTTAAACTTTTGTAGGCTGGAACACCTTGTCACCTAGCGATGGGCTCTATGGATAACATTGTTGTCGTAGGCACAATGTACGAGTCGCCTTCACAAAATGCAACCATCCATGGAGTTCCATTAGGAGTCGAAAATGTTCGAGTTGTGGAGGACATGGTCATAGGTGATGATTGTGCATTACCGATTCCTGTGAACGATGAACTACAAACGTTGCATCAAGCGGTCGGTAATTTTGTGGGATGGCCTCGCAAGCTTGTTATTACTGTAGATGACAAAGAGGTATGTTCATTTTCAATTGAAATAATTTTTTTAAAAGAAATATAGTGACTTGATATTTTTTATAGGAGCCTCCTGTCAAAGCTAAGCCCATAGTACAATCAAGCAAACATACAGATGTCCATGTTACTATTAGGCTCTTAAATAGATACGCGATGCTTTCGATGCAACAAGAAGATACACTAACGATCAATATGCACGAGCGTATCGTGGGAAAGGAAGCATCAATATTTTTAAATCGCGAAGACATCATGCAATATTGTGGGAATGTTGAGATAGGTTACTCATGCATACTCACGTACATTACGTAAGTTTTCTATTTTCTTAGTAGATTGAGATTTTCATAATATTTAAGACTTGAAGTTGTTTGTGTTAGTTTAGGGGGTGATAAATACTTGTATTATGTTTTGAAAGTGTTTGAGTTATGCTTTGGAAGTGTTTGAGTTGATTAATACTTGTATTATTTTCTTTGAAAAATGTTTGGCTTAAGTTGTATTATTGGAGGTGTTGCTTTAAAAGTTTAGTTGAGTTTGGAGGGGGGGGGGGGTGATGTATTATGCTTTGGAAGTGTTTGAGTTGATGAATACTTGTTGCTTGACTTAAGTTGTATTATTGGAGGTGTTGCTTTAAAAGTTTAGTTGAGTTTGGAGGGGGGGGGGGGTGATGTATTATGCTTTGGAAGTGTTTGAGTTGATGAATACTTGTATTATTTTCTTTGAAAAATGCTTGACTTAAGTTGTAGTATTGGAGGTGTTGCTTTAAAAGTTTAGTTGAGTTTGAAGGGGGGGGGGGTGATGTATTATGCTTTGGAAGTGTTTGAATTGATGAATACTTGTATTATTTTCTTTGAAAAATGCTTGACTTAAGTTGTATTATTGGAGGTGTTGCTTTAAAAGTTTAGTTGAGTTTGGAGAGGGGGGTGATGTATTATGCTTTGGAAGTGGTTGAGTTGATGAATACTTGTATTATGCTTTGAAAAATGCTTGACTTAAGTTTTAGTATTTGACGTGTTGGTTTACAAGTTTAGTTGAGTTTGGAGGGGGGGGGGGGGGTGATGTATTATGCTTTGGAAGTGTTTGAGTTGATGAATACTTGTATTATTTTCTTTAGGTACCTATGGACTGTACTTGATCCCGAGATAACAAACAAGTTTTTTGTGGTTGATCAAGCAACAATCTCATCGTACGTGAAGTCTCAAGAACTTCGTTCTAGAAATCTATCTAACAGACTAGATATGGTTGATTTGGATCAACTAGTTCTCATTCCCTTTAACACTGGGTAAGTAATTCTTACTAGCGACATTTACTCCATTGTAACTTTTCTTATTCATAAATAATAATATGATCAAAATTGTGATTCTACATAGTCATCATTGGATGTTGATCGCGATCCAGCCTCGGGAAAACACTGTGTATATATTGAATTCTTTGCGCAGTAAAGTTGAAGAAGAGTTTAGTGGAACTATAAATACGTAAGTGTGTCTCAAATTTTGGTAGTGTTTAAAAGGAAAAATAAAACTTGAATTGTTCTAATGTTTTAAATTATTTAGGGGGTTGAGAATGTGGCAAGTTAAGCACTCGCTTCCTCAATATCGATCTGCTATTAGTTGGAAACTAGTGAAGGTAAATTCACATTCATGATATTATAGACATTGAAATCTTGTATGCATACTCAAGTATGTTCTTTTTCATTGTAGTGCCCTCGTCAATTAGGTTCGACAGAGTGTGGGTATTTTGTGCAAAAATATATAAGAGAAATAATGCACAACTCTACTACCCCTATAACTAAACTTGTAAGTATTATCATTATCCTTACATGTTATTATAATTTATGTTTCTTTTCATTCTTTTGTCATGTAATTGTTTTTGTTTTGTTGTAGTTTAACACAAAGAATGCATTTACACAAGACGAGATCGACGAGGTTCGTATAGAATGGGCAAATTTTGTTGGAGGATTTGTGTAAGCTAGGTGTACTTGAATATACATTAATTAGCTTGAAATGTGTCTATATGTAGTGGAGGATTTGTATAGGTGTACATACTTTTCAATAGTGTACATACTTTTCAATAGTGAATGTTCATATGTGTTTTCTCTTCTGAAAATGCTTGATTCTGGAATATTTGGTTGGATCTAATTTGTGGAGGGACGGGTGGTCCAAAGTATTATATTGTAAATGATATATGGAAGTGTTTCTATTTCAAGTTGGTTTTGTGACATAAAAAAATTGTGTTTGGATTGACCTATTTGTATTGGAAGTTATAAAGTCAAATTCTATTTTTGTTTACAGGAAGGAAGAAATAGTATTGTTGGTTAGCTACGTTTGCAACCAACAATTTTTTTTATTTAATACTGAATAAAAATGATGACGGGCATTGCCTGTCATTGAAACATACAAAATGGATTTTTAATGTCGGACATATTATATGGGAAAATTAAAATTTGCAAACTTTTAATGTCGCACGCTTTTGATGTCGCCACTTTTAATGTCGGGCAAGACCGACATTAAAAATATACTTTTAATGTCGGACAGAGCTTTTAATGTCGGACAATGACCGACACTAAAAGCGACCGACATTATAACCGCGCTATCTATGTCAGTCAACAAGACAAAAAAACAGTCTTTTAATGTCGGGCTATGACCGACATTAAAATGATTCTTTTAATGTCGGACAGGGCCTTTAATGTCGGTCATTGCCCGACATTAAAAGCGACCGACATTAAAAGCCAAATTTGTTCTAGTGTCCCATCCAACCTTTTGGAAGAATGTTAATAAGGTTGTTGGGTTTTATGCCCTAAACTTATTTATTTATTCAATAAAGATAATTGTTATTTTATTGTGGTGTTTTAGACTTGCATAAACCCAAATCCAATAAACAAACATCCTAGGTTATTAATGTAACTTGAACTGTATGTAGTTGACTGATAATGCTCATTTATGTGTGTTATTTAGCCTTAAAAACTTAGGTTATTGCTAGGAAAGCAATGACTTTGAACTTAAAATTATATCTTTTAGAGTCAAATTAGCAAAAGTCATAGAATCATGTTGGAAATCTTAGAAATATAGAATTTATGCTTAAAATGTTCAAAAAGAGATTATTTTTGTAAGAATTTATCAAAGTTGATGTTTTTGAGTAGAGGGAAATTTGCGATTGAAATGCGCCCACAAATGGAGATAAAGAGTTAGCGGAGCAAAAGTTCGAAGTTAAAGATTTGGCCCACCATTGGTCCTGAAGATGTGGAAATTGCATTTGAATTGCACCCGCAAACTGATAAGGAAAGTGAACCAGGCTAAAGATAGAATTGTCAAAGCAGTGCACAAAGGAAATTGCACCTGAGATGCGGCCACAACTGGGCTTTCCTACAGAATTCCGAGATTCGCAGGATCTTCCCAAAATCACCAGAAAATCCCAAATCTCATATCAAATCTCCAAGAATCGTGGATTTTCACCTTGAAGGTGAAGGATTGGAATTCCCTAATTTCGTTAAAGTGGAAGCGTAATTGGGACCGTTCGTAGTTAATTTTGTTTCCACCAAAATATCAATACATTGAAAAAATTAGAAAACTATTCTAAATCAATTATTAAGGCTAAGCATACAACCTTAGAACTAATTCTAAAGGGGAGAAGCAAACATACCGTCGTTGTCGTCTCTGAAATATCAAGAACGCCTTTCTTGATTTCATAGGGACCAAGCGACAACAATTGGTACACCACCAATTGATCCTCGCTATGACTCTGAGATTAGAAACGTAGTTGTGGGACTACATAGTCTTGAATGGGAAAAACTCTAGAGAGAAAATTCTCCCTAGAGTTCTTGGGTTGAGAGAATATGAGAGGGAGGCTAGAGAGGATGCAAGAGTGCATTCTTGTGGCCTTATGTAGTAGTACCTACACCCTAGGTTTAGTGTTCTATTTATAGGAGAAAGACCATGAATAAAATATTCATTTAAAATCAATTATTTCCATAACTGATTTAATTTTTTTCCATAATTAATCAATTCCATAACCAATCAATTTCATAATTGATTAATATTTTCCATAAATGATTGATCACTCCCATAAGTGATTAAATCATTTCCATAAATGATTAATTACTTCCATAAGTGATTAATCATTTCCATAAGTGATTAATCATTTCCATAATTGATTAATTTCCAATTATTTAATTCTTTAATTACTTAATCACCAATTAAATATCATATATTTAATTTCAGACCTTCAATTAATTAATTCTATAATATGAATCAAATTCATATTAAAATTTGAACTCCTTCAAATTCTCTTATATCCTATAAATTTAGTATGAATCAAATTCATATAAATATTTGAACTTCTTCAAATATTTATTTCTCTCATAATAATAAAGTTTAATTTCAAATTAGACTTCACATTCTAATGTATCACTATACATTATATTAATTTGTATCTTATACAATTAATTTAATTCCCAATATGAATTTAAACTATTCAAATTCTCTCAAGATATAATTGTTCCTAATTACACTTTATGAGCTAGAAGGGGGGCCTAATGGACCTACAGATCAGAAGCTCCAATGATATGAGGTTAACTGATTAAACTCATTAATCAGGTTAACCAATATTCATTAACTGTGGGTCATTCCACTAAAGACCCACAGCTGAACTCTTGTCACTGTAAAACATTTCTGTGTCCACGGATATAGGCCTATACTGGTAAGTAAATCCTTCACAAGTATCTGTAATCATAGTTGGGTCAAATTACCATTTTACCCCTGTGTTACATCTGTCTCATTAAGTACCAATGCTCCTCTAATGAACAACCTGTTTATGGTCCAACCATTAAACAGAAAGTCCCTCTCGAACCAGTGAGAGGGCGGGATCCCTTTGTTCAAGTCCCGGAGTCACCACTTAAGGGAACACTCATCTACTTCTCCTAGAAGTGGGAAGGAGTGAATTCCTTCTTGTGTTGTCATGTCCCCAGCCTCCCACTCGGTCTTGTCCCCAAAAAGGAAGGCATATTGAGTCGGCATATTGGCCACTCTCACCCATGCTAATCAAAGGACAATCCCTCATGAGAAGGAGTTCATGACACATTCAAGATTAAGACTGAGTTACCTAGGTCATCCTATTGAAACAGTAACCTAACTAGTTAACGGTGTTATATCTAGTGGTTTACTATTTCATGGTTCGGTCTTATGCAAACTCATTGCATAGGATACCCCCGCTTGCATGTCTACATGGACGCTTTGGATCAATACGTTTGTATCAAATACAAAGTGGGTCGTATCTCATAGTGTTACCAAGATAAGGTACCCAACCTTATCCTTGTACTATAGACCTTTTAGGTTGTTACTTGAACATCAATCCTCGTATTTCCCCACATACTAGTTCAAGTTACATACAAACAACCTTGGATCTTAGTTTATTGGATTTGGGTCAAATTGTGCAATATTTAACAATAATACTTTATTGTAGAAACTCAATAACACTTTATATTGAAACAAGTATACAATTTGTTTACATTCACTATCTACGAGCTTTAGGGCATAAAACCCAACAGAAGGGTCCTCTCACACTGAACTCGACAGCCAACCTACCTTCCAAGGTGCAAGAACCAAAGGGAGCTTAGATTCTCATCCTTAGGATAGTTTCATGTTTTTCTTTCTTCTCATCTTGTAACCAATCCGAGTTTTAGTTCTTTTAGCCTCTGTTGACTCTTCCATTCGAAAGAAGAAGAAGAGAAAGACTTGTCTCCCTTGAAAAAGGTTAAGAGCACTTTAGATAGAGAGGAGAATGAACCTTTAGTTGAGTCTAGAGTCTTTACATTCTGTTTAGTTTTTTTGTAAGCTATTTTATTTACTATTTTCTTTAAGTTTCAGTTGTAAGTTTATTCTTTTTAGGTACTCTTTTCAATTAATTAATATGAATGCATTTTGGTTCCTTACTTTGTGTACCTTTTACTTTATGTCTTGCATTTTAATTTCCTCAATGAGCTAAGCTTCTTCTCGGTAGTTCAAATATGTGGATTCCTTGAGTAGAAGGAAGCCCCACCAATGCAAAGGCAATCTTGCTTCCTTTTAGCATTGTTTGTTTTTGCTGAAAGTTTTAGTTTCATTGTTAGCTTAAACTGATCACTTAAGTTAGCATAGTTTGTGTTCAGCTAGTGGCTGAAAGGTTTTAGTTGAATGTGCGGGTTCGCAAAAAAAATGGTGGAAAATATCCTAGAAATAGGACTTTGTTTTCTTGCATCCTAGAAATAGGACTGAAACAACTAGAGTTTTGGAAGTCGTGTGCAAAAATTATCTAAGTTTCAGCTAGTCCTAGAAATAGATGTCTAGTTGGCTGAGTCTTCTAAAGGCACCTACAACGAAGCTGAATAGGAGTAAGACTTAACTCACAATCTAGTTGTCGAGGTATTTGCGGGTGCAAACTGGAGCAATCTATCTGCACCATGTCTATGTGGGCACCAATAGATAGTATTCTCTAGTCGTGTGCATTGTTTGAATGAGTTGCTAGCGCAAAGGTGGGTAAATTTTAATGTTTTCGATTGATACTTATATGAATTCCCCGCTTATCTCATATATCTTTAATCGCTTTATTTACTTGCTTTCTTTTATCTTATTGTCTTTAATCATAAAAACTTTCATCAAACTATTTCTTTGGTTACTATTCCTCGGTTGCAAACTTAGAGGAGGTCTTGCTTTATTCAATTGTTTTTAGTGTGTTTAAACTAGTCACCATCTCCATTGGGTACGATATCTGGAATACTCTCCACTTTATTACTTGATAGTGTATACTTACACTTAGAGGCGCTTGCAACGCCACGTCATTGACATATTGGTGGATCATGTTCAAGTAATAATCTAAAGGGTCTATAGTATATGGATAAGGTTAGGTACCTTATCCTGGTGACAATGACCCACTTTGTAATTATTACAAACGAACTGATCCAAATCGTTCATGTGGAGGCATGCGAGTGGGGGTATCCTATCCAATGAGTTTGCATAAGACCGAACCACGAAATAATTAAGCTTTTGTTGTAACACTGTTAACTGAATAGATTAATATTTCATAGGATGATCATATGTACTCGATCTCAATCTTGAGTGAGTTATGAACTCCTGCCTATGAGGGATTATCCTTTGATTTGTATTTGAGAGTGGCCCAAGACGTCAACTGAATAAACCTACCATTTTGGGGACAAGATTGAGTGGGGAGTTGGGAACATAACTTCATAAGATAGAATTCCCTCATTCCCAACTTTAGGGTAAGTAGATGAGTTGTTCCCTTAAATGCTGACTCCGGGTCTTGAATAAGGGGCCCTGCCCTTTCACTGGCTCGAGAGGGACTTGGTTTATTGTAGGACCATAAACAAATTGTTCATTAGTGGATCAGTAGTACTTAAGGAGCAAGAGACAACTATAGGGGTAAAACGATAATTTGACCCATCTGTAATTATGAACAACTCGTGAAGAGTCGACTTACTTGTAATGGTTATATCCATGGACGCAAAATATTCTACAGTGCTAAGAGTGCAGTTATGGGTCTTTAGTGGAGTGACCCATATTTAATGTATGTTGATTAATTTAATTAATTAATCTCAAATCATTGGAGCTTATAATTTGTAGGTCTATTAGGACCCCTGCTAGCTCACAACATGTAAATAAGGATCACTAGTTTTTAAAGAATTTGAAATGTTCAAATTAGCTAATGGAATATAGGTTAATTGTATAAGATACAATTAATACAATGTATATTGATACATTATCATATAAAGTTAATTTTGAATATGATTCAAAATTAAACTATGAGAGAATCATGCATTTGAATAAGATTCACATAATTATTAATATGAATATGATTCATATTAAAACTATAGGTTAAAATTAATATGAATTTGATTCATATTAAAACTATAGGTTATGGGAGAAATGTGCATTTGAATATGATTCAAATGTAATTAATTAATCATTATTTATTTAATTTAATTTAAATTAAATTAGATTTAATTAAATTAAATAAAGAAAATAATAATTACTCTCCATCATTATTGTTGGGGAGTGGTGAGTAGGGAGAGGGAGTTACAACTCCCCTCTCTCTCCGTTGATTAAATATGCAGAATGTTTGCATTTCAGAGTTTGTCTAAATTTTTATGTGAAAAATTCAATCACTCACCCCCAAAAGCTCTCTCTCCCTTTCAATTTCATAGAGACCAAAAATACTCTCTGTAAAATTTCCTACCTTTCAAAAGAGGTTCCTACAAACTGATCTTTGCTAAGAGAATAGCGGGGAAGGTCTTGTGGTGGTGTCCAAATTGGTGTTCGTGTTGATACGAGTTCATTGTACAAAGGAGAAGGAAATTGCTTGATGTGTTATAATTGAATAATAGTCTTCAAAGGTTCGTTAATCCTCTTCCCTGTAGCCTTAATGCTTAACCTTAGAATAATGTATGTTCTGTATGTTTCCTTATTCTGTAATGCAATTTCTAATTCAAAATTAAAACACACGAGTTCACACACTTTTGCTATGGGATTCGATCCCTTCATGACAACTGTATTCACTCTTCCTTTACTTTCAGTTGTAATCTTGTTTGACATTGTATTCACAAATAACCTATATAAAGGGCATGTAGTTTATGAGATCATCTGCACTTTGTTTTTTCATATTGAAGAGTTTATTATTATTGCTCTCTCAATATTATGTTTGATGGCTAAAGCTCTGTTAGTGCTTTTCATATCCAGTTTGATGTTGTCTGTAAATGCTCAATATGATTACTTTCAGATGGTCCAACAATGGTCGTCGGCCACATGCAGTGGTGTTGGTGTCAAATGCCATGCTCCACCTCCAAAGGTATTCACCATTCATGGTCTGTGGCCAAGAAATTACTCCAAGGCGTTACTTGTTTGTACTAGACCTGAACTTGGTGACACAAAGGTTCTTATCCATATCTTCTTCAATAATATTTCATATATATATATATATATATATATATATATATATATATTCATTCATGTAATTAGTTAAAATTGTCTAATGATTCTTGAATAGCTACTCACAATCTTTCATTTGGTTATCAAAATTTGTGTAAAAGGAGAGGTTAGAGAGAGAGATGTGGGCACTTACCGGAGTGACTAGCTTGTAATTTATCTCTTCAAATTAAAAAAAAAAAAAAAAGCTTAATTGAATCGACTTCTTCATCTCCTTGGGTGGTTAATTTCTTCATATTCTAGCTTTTCCTTTTCTTTCTTTTTGCAATATGATCTTTTGCATGTAAATTGGACTGCAACATGTAATTCACAACAACTATTGAATGTAGGGGTGTACAAATAACCCGACAGCCCGAACAACCTGGACTACCCAACCCGAACTGTAAGGGTTGGGTTGGGTTAGGATTTTTTTGGTTTGGGTTGGGTTGGATTTTTATAGAACCGAAATTTCGTTTCGGTTCATGGGTTCAAATTTTTTTAGTTCGACTCAACCCAAACCGAACCGAACATGCATATTTTTAATATTTATTTAGTTATATATATATATATATATATATAATAAATGTTATATTAGTAAAAAAAGATAAATGTTATAATTAATAAGATCATTTGAACTTTGAATTTTGTGGATATTAGATATTTGAATTTTATGTGATTTTAATTATTAATTATGTGACATGTGTGTTGTAAATATAAATATGAACATTTTAAAAAAAAACAATTTAAATAATTAAGGAAAAAAAAGATAATCCGACAATCCAACCCAACCCAACCCGAAAATTGAGGGTTGGGTTGGGTTGACACCTGTATTCGGTTATTTCGGTTAACCAACCCAACTGACCCAAATTTTCGGGTTGGTCCAAAAATCTCCCCAACCCAACCCAACCCAACCCGTGTACACACCTAACTAAACGAACGTTAATCGTAATATTTATTTTGTGATCACATGCATAAAGAATCACCTTTTGATGGTATTTTCAAAAAAAAAATTCCAACTTGATGTAATAAGACCACAACTAGAGACATATTGGCCAAATGTGCTAAGTGGGAACAACGAATTATTTTGGAAGCACAAATGGAAGAATCACAGTAGATGTTCAAACTCCACTCTCAACAAAAGTCAATATTTTCAAAAAACTCTGAACATTCGCAAAAATAAAGCCTACGACCTCCTGGCCATCTTGAACGCTGTTGGGCTCGATTTGACCACCAACACAGTCCACCAATACCAGGCCATCAAAAGCGCCATTGAGGCCAAAACAGGAAAGAAGCCAAGCTTTTGGTGCAACATGAATGCTCAAACTAGAAAACCACAATTGTTCGAAATCATTTTATGCTTTGATAAAGATGGTGTCACTCTCATTGATGTACTCAGTCTGCTAGCATCGCTTGTCCTTCTCAGTTTGTGTGGCTCTCCCATCAGGACTAATGCTTTTCAACTTCTTGTTTTTCTATCCTATTAGAGAACAATGTACTATGCTATAAAGAAATTAAATAATAACTATTCTTAGTCTTAAGTTAGCAAATCTTTTTGAATTATAGCCAATTATATCTTATCAAAATTACTAGAGTTCATAGTTTTAATTCATAGAATTATGTCTTTAAGGTTGTAATTCATTATATTTAACCTAAAATAATGTTTCACCAGTTATATAATTTATATATTTAATTCAAGCAACACACTTAAATGTTTAGGGTCCTTATAATTGATTCAAACAAGGCACTTAAATTTGATTTTCGTTTTACTGCAAAAAAAAAAAAAAAAGAGAAAATAAGGTTCCATTTCATAACCATTTGATTTTTTTGTTTTTGAAAAGTAAACTTATAAACACCACTTCCACCTAAGAGTTCTTGTGTTTTGTTATCTACTTTTTACTAATGTCTTAAAAAACCAAGCTAGATTTTGAAAACTTCAAAAATTAGGCCCCCTTTGATAACAATTTGGTTTTTGAAAATTATGCTTGTTTTCTCCTGAATTCCATATCATGACTTTCATCCTAGTTAAGGTTGCATTTGAATTCCTAGCCAAATTTTAAAAACAAAAACAAGTTTTTGAAAACTTTTTTTTTTGTTTAAAAAATTGGACTTGGTTTTTGAAAACAAGGTAGAAGATTGATACTAAAACCAAGAAACTTATAGGTGGAAGTATGTATGTGTTGATGTCAAAATCCGAACATGGAGAACTCACCTGACCCTCACGTGCCACCAACAGTGAATTTATTTGAAGGGGAAGACGTGGCTTGCAAAACAAGGGAAACCTGCACACCGGTGTGGTGCTTGCCACACCGCCTCCGATGCTTAAGTCAGTAATCGGAGGGAATATGAGCAAAACCATAGAGCTAGAGGATGAAAAGATAGAGTTTTTGGATCAGAGTTGGGATCCCTTCCTCAGTGACGAAGAGAGGTTTAAATACCTGCTCATGCTCCTAGGGTTTTAGGCATTCGGAGGCGATTTGGGCTAAACCGAGTGGAACCGAGCAGGGGGTCGGGCCAAAAGCCTGATCCCTTCGGCTTTGGCCCGACCCTTTGACCTGTTCTTCCTTCGGATTCCGTTTCCTGGCTGTCTCCTCGGGCTGGTATCGTGCTGTCCTCGTCAGCTCCTTGCATATCGGAGTGGTCCAAAATTACCTATAACATTAAGCCCCCACTCTTGAATTGGGATTCAGGTGTGACTTATTGCCATAGGTCAAACTCCTTAAGCCTGATTTAAGAGTAGTGATCTGTGCCATGTTCTAACTTATGTGCGGATTTATTATTACCCCGGCCTCAGCCTCGACCTTGGGATGAGGTCGAGGCTAGCATCTGGAGCTAGTCCAAACTTCTGTGTTTTTTTTTTCTTTCATTTTAGATGTTGTTCAATACATCTTTCTGTTTTGAAGCCCCCCGCGTAAGTGCTTCTTTCATTTAACCATTTATGTGGCTCCCATGGTAAGACCATAGGGTCGGCCTCGGCCACTCTACATGTTATTGAAAATATTGAGTTCCTACATCAAAACATTAGTTTCTACAACAAAAAAGTGAGTGAAGAGGATAGGGTCGTCCTCGGCCTCAATCCTCTATTAGCTCAAATTGTATCTCCCTGCACTCATACGTTAGTTTTTGCAAAGAAAAACGAGGGAAGAGACTAGGGTCGGCCTCGGCCTCGGCCTTATACTCCTGCAAAAAGTGATTAAGCAAAATATGGTATGGGCATGGCCTGGTCGGCCTCGGCCCTATTCTTGTAAAAATATGGTATGGGCATGGCCTGGTCGGCCTCGACCCTCTTCCTGTAGAAATATAGTATGGGCATGGCCTAGTCGGCCTCTGGCCTATTCTTGTAAAAATATGGTAAAAATACTTAATGTTATGCATCGGTTAAGCAGAATAATGACATTTTTGCAAAAGAATAACATAGGTATGGCTTGGTGGCCACAACCTCTTACCACAACAATTTTAGCATCATCCTTCCTGCAAAAAGCACATAGAGCACTAAACATATACTTAGCCTAGTTGGCTTCAAGCTCGTGCCTAGGCAAACAGTTATCAATTTGCGATAGAAATATCATGAGCATGATTAAAATTGAATAGCCACAATAGCATACATGATAAAAGATAGCAAGGAAAAAGCAATGACTTAATCCAGCCTGGTCAGCCTGCCATCTAGACATATTCTTTCCAAACAAGCTTTAATCATCACCCAATCCATAGTCTCCCCTCCTCAGCCCCCTACTCAAGTGTTATATTGAATTTTAAGATTATACTTGAGTAAAATATTTTTGGGATACAATTCACCATACCTCGAAGCTTTAGTGTCTCTGCACCTTTCTCCATTAGTACGATTCTGGTCTGAGCCTTGGCTCCATTCCTGGGGGTTCTGTAATTGTCGTTTGCCTTGGGGAGTATCGGGGTTTCCACTCCACCAAGGACATTTTCGCAAGTCAATTGCCTCGGGGAGTATAGGGGTTACCACTCCACCGAGGACATTTTTCCTCAAGTCGTTTACCTTGGGGAGTATCGGGGTTACCACTCCTCCAAGGACATTTCCACAAGTCGATTGCCTCGGGGAGTATAGGGATTACCACTCCACCGAGGACATTTTTCCTCAAGTCGTTTGCCTTGGGGAGTATCGGGATTACCACTCCTCCAAGGACATTTTTGCAAGTCGATTGCCTCGAGGAGTATAGGGGTTACCACTCCACCGAGGACATTTTTCCTCAAGTCGTTTGCCTTAGGGAGTATCGGGGTTACCACTCCTCCAAGGACATTTCCGCAAGTCGATTTCCTCGGGGAGTATAGGGGTTACCACTCCACCGAGGACATTTTTTCTCAAGTCGTTTGCCTTGGGGAGTATCGGGGTTACCACTCCTCCAAGGACATTTCCGCAAGTCGATTGCCTCGGGGAGTATAGAGGTTACCACTCCATCGAGGACATTTTTCCTCAAGTCGTTTGCCTTGGGGAGTATCGGGGTTACCACTCCTCCAAGGACATTTCCGCAAGTCGATTGCCTCGGGGAGTATAGGGGTTACCACTCCACCGAGGACATTTTTCCTCAAGTCGTTAGGTTACCTGCAATAATAGAACCAACTAAAGAATTCTTATTAGAGATAACGCAAAAGGGAATCGTTCAGAATCTCCTGCATCAACAAATGCAAATACCAGGAACATAAGGGAAATACAACTAATCTATCAGAGAACAATAAAAAACAAAACACTAGCAATCAGTGCTCCATAGGGGAAGGATGTCCCTCTGCTTAGCCTCAGCCTGGTCGGCCTCGGCCTTGGTTTGACCAAGAGTCGGTATTCGCTTTCCTAATTGTGTTCTCTGAGTGTTGTAAAGTTTCACTCTCTGGAAGCCTTCTCTCTCCGCCCACTTTGACTTAATTAACTCTTTAGCATTTATGTACCTCTATGCCCTAGAGATGAATTCTGCATACGTACACGAATGGTTTTCTCCAATGGAATTCAGTAATTTCTCATCCTGCAAACCTGAAATAACTGCAATTAAAGCTACACTGTCATCGTACCCTTCTACCTACAACACCTCATTACTAAAACGTGTAAGGTATCCGTTCAAGCTTTCCTCGGGTCTCTGCTTGATGGTTAGCAAATTGAACTGTGTAATTTTATTAGAGATAGCGTGAATAAGCGTTTTAAATTTCCCACTCCTACAAATGTAAATACTAAAGAAATGAAAATTCAAGTGAACAACGCAAAAAATAATGGGGAAGCAATAAAAGATATCGATATTCCTTAGCGGGAGGATTCTCCTCTGCTCGGTCTCGGCCTCGGGCATGGCTAGAACCTGCCTTGGCCTTGGGCATGGCTGGGGTCGGCCTCGGCCTCGACCTTAGCTAGGAATAATTCGTCGTCTTTCGTATCTGGCTTCTTTGCTCCAATCTTAATTAACCTCGTCTTGTGTTCAACTGCATTGGCAATCAAATTTTCATTGACATTGTGATATTGGAGACACTTTTAGGCCTTGGAAGGTCGGTCTCGGCTTAGGCCTAGAGTTGGCCTAGAGTTGGCCTCAATTCGATAGCTTTTCCTTCTTAGCCCCCAGACTTCTTCGAGCGTTCGTTACCTTAATCTTGGATGTTGATAGAATGATTTTCAGCTCTTCAATGGGACTTTTTCGCTTATTTGTCCTCCAAAGATGATCCTGATTCCTCGTGGGGTTTCGTCCTGACCTCGACCTCGGCCTAGGTCTGGTCGGCTTCAGGTCGGCACTGTTCGTCTTGGTAACCTCTGTTGTAACTCTCCTTTCGTGATTTCTGTGTGCGATGGTTATTTTTGGAAGGTTTTGCATCTGGAATCTAGTTTTTCTTCTTCATCCTCTTATCTGTTAGGTAACCGATGTGCAAATCTCACTAGCAAACTTCTTCCCCACAGACGGCGCCAACTGTTGATGCCAAAATCCGGACAGGGAGAACTCACTTGACCCTCACGTGCCTCCAACAGTGAATTTATTTGAAGGGGAAGAAGTGGCCTGCAAAACAAGAGAAACCTGCACACCGGTGTGGTGCTTGCCACATAGCCTTCGATGCTTAAGTCAATAATCGGAGGGAATATGAGCAAAACCAGAGAGCTAGAGGATGAAAAGAGAGAGTTTTCGGATCAGAGTTCGGATCCCTTCCTCAGTGACGAAGAGGGGTTTAAATATCTGCTCATGCTCCAAGGGTTTTAGGCATCCAGAGGCGATTTGGGCTGAACCGAGTGGAACCGAGGCAATCGGGGGCACCAGGGACCGAAAGGAGGCGGAAGAACTCGACCCGAGCAAACGGGCTGGGTGGTCGGCCTCTACCCATGGCCGAGGCCGACCATAGGCCTCGGCCTCAGCCCAAGGCCGAGGCCGAGCAGGGGGTAGGGCCAAAAGCCCGATCCCTTCGGCTTTGGCCCGACCCTTTGACCTATTCTTCCTCCGAATTCCATTTCCTGGTTGTCTCCTCGGGCTGGTATCGTGCTGCCCTCGTCAGCTCCTTGCATATCTAGACGCTAGCCTCGGCCTTGAGGCCGAGGCTGAGGCCGGGTTATTTCTTCAACCCCTCACTTCTCTTATTTTCTCTCTTACCTAATCCCTATTCAGGGAGCTCTTGTTGTGTCTATGTCTATTATATCTTGCAGGGTAATAATAAATCCGCACATAAGTCAGAACGTGGCACAAATCACTACTCTTAAATCGGGCTTAAGGAGTTCAACCTATAGCAATAAGTCACACCTAAATCCCAATTCAAGAGTGGAGGCTTAATGTTATAGGTAATTTTGGACCACTCCGATATGCAAGGAGCTGACGAGGACAGAGTGATACCAGCCCAAGGAGACAGTCAGGAAACAGGATCCGGAGGGAGAACAGGCCAAAGGGTCGGGCTAAAGCCGAAGGGATAGGGCTTTTGGCCCAACCCCCTGCTCGGCCTCGACCTTGGGCCGAGGCCGAGGCCCATGGTCTGCCTCTGCCATGGGCCGAGGCTGAGTTCTTTCGCCTCCGTTCGGTCTGTGGTGCCCCCGGCTACCTCGGTTCCACTCGGTTTAGCCCAAATCGCCTCCGAATACCTAAAACCCTAGGAGCATGAGCAGGTATTTAAACCCCTCTTCGTCACTGAAGAAGGATTGGAAAACTCTCTTTTCTCTTCCTCTAGCTCTCTGGTTTTGCTCATATTCCCCCCGATTACTGACTTAAGGAACGGAGGCGGTGTGGCAAGCACCACACCGGTGTGCAAGTTTCCCTTGTTTTGCAGGCCACGTCTTCCCCTTCAAATAAATTCACTGTTGGTGGCACGTGAGGGTCAGGTGAGTTCTCCCTGTCCGGATTTTGGCATCAACAGTATGTATAAGCTTAATTTTCAAAAACCAAATGGTTATCAAACGGGGCCTAAGTTCTTCTTGTTTTTTGTTTTTGAATTTTGGTTGAGAATCAAAATCTTCCCTTAAGAAAGATGAAAACCATTAAAAAGAAAATGTGAGAAAACAAGCAGGAAATTTTAAATAATAATAAAGAAACAAGGGATTGTGGTACAAAGAGAAATTAAAGGAGAGAGTATATGTTTTTGGGGTCTTCACGTGAAAGGTAATGAGAGATAGAGAAGGGAGATGAAATTTAGAAGAAGTTGAAAATTTGTGAATATAATGTAGGTACTATAAATTAAGTTGAAGAGAGATGGGTAATTTTTGGTGCTTAAAATAAATTGAGGAAATCGATTGAAAAAGTACAAGTGCATTTATTAATTGGACGAGGGAGAAAGTGAATTTGAAGGTTTGACTAAAGATTGATGTTTAAATATCAAAGATTGGTTTTTTTTATAGAAAATTTAAATTGGAGCCATCTAGAGAGCGGCAAGGGCTATGTCTTGATTGGGCTATTGGATCCAGATGTAAATCATGTCTCTTAAGGATTTTCGTTTTTTTTTTGGTCCTAGGATTAGATTCCTTGTTTTAGACTTCATGTTGTTTTAAACTAGTAGTTTACGGAGTTTTTGTCTCGAATATTTTAATTCTTTTTATTCTTTGATATTCAATTATATTTTGGGCCCAGTTTAAATAAAAGGAAATTTTATTTCTTTATAATCTCTTCCACTTTATCTTTTAAGTTTTTTTTTTTAAAAAAAAAATCTATGTTTTTATACATGTAGTAGCGATCCTCAGCATGTTCTTAGTCCCTATTTAGTTTGGTTACATATTACCATCAATTCCAATATGGCTACTACAAAGCATACAATAGGGGTGAGCATCACAAATCGAAAAATCAAGCCGACCGACCAAAACCAACAGAACCGATGTCGGTCGGTCGGTTTTCTAGCTTTGTCGGTCGGGGTCGGTTTTTTCTCAAATAAAACCGACCAGTCGGTCGGCCGGTGAGCCCAAAGAAGCTCAAACCGACCAAACCAACTGATTTCATGCATTCATTAAAAAAAAGAAAAAAAAACGAGAAAGCTGACGTGAAGGGTCTGCCTAACGTGATGGGTCTTCATCAATGGTCATTGCCTCATAAGTAATGATTACCTATGATGTATAGGTAATCATTACCTATTTTTTAAAAAAAAAAATTTCTTCTTTCCCTCCTTTACGTCTCAGACCCTCTCTCTCTCTTCTTTTCATCCTTTTCATTTCCTTTTTTTTTTTCATTGCAAAGCTATTCCATGGTTGTTTTAACTCTTTCTTTTTTTCATTTTTCATTTCTTCTTCTTCGATAGTTCACATTCTTCTCCCATTCTCTGTCGCACCCACCAGTGACTGTTGACAGGGCAGGAGTTGTCGAGGCTCCTAGTTTGCCAAATAAAATTTATAATTCCACGAACACTAAACTACTTGCAATAGTAGTGGTCGAGGTCGATCACAGGGGGTGGCGGTTGGTTATTTATTTTCTATTTATTTTGAGTTGTGAAAGCGGTAAATGGGGGGGTTGGAAAATTGGATAAATGAACGTGCAAGGAATTTTAAATGCAAGAATTTAAACAAGCAAGAGATTTATAGGACAAGAAATTAAATTGCACAAAATCATAAAAAGACGAGAAATTTTATTAAATTAGGCGACACCGATTGGAGTGATTATTGGGGTTGAATGATTTACTTTGATCATTGAATCTCTACCTATTAAAGGCTAGTTTGAATTGCTCAATTGCCCAATTGATCTAATCTGAACCCAGAAAAGACCCAAAGCCCACCTAAGCCATCTAACGCGATCATACAACGTCCATCGAATCAAACACTAATCAGTTAATTAATTAATTCAATTGGACTATCAAATTAAACAATTAACCAATTGCCTTAAGTCTAGTGGATTGATTAAGACATTAGAAATAATTAGGCCTAGATTACTTCTAACGCTATTTTGGATTCTAAACCTATCGTGTCAAGCAACAAAGTCAGAGTTTGCTCTTGGGACCCGTGCCCACGAATCAGTCTATGCACTAACTATTAAACTAATGTTCCATTAGCTACTTGGAAATCAATTTCTTAGCAAGTTATTAACATACGAGCTGCGAGTTAGGGCGTCAATCTAACCTACTGCGCATGCAAATAATACGAACTGAATCCAAAATACAATAGCAATATGAAATTAAATAGACATTCAAGACATGAAACTCACAAAGAAATTCATTCTATATCCCAAAAATCATCCAATCGGCGTCAACGGGTTTAGGCGACGGTTAAGCCGACTAAAACTTGCGACCCAACGCTACAATAACAAGAAAATACAAGGAAATCAAAAGGAAAACTTACACCTCTTAATTCCGGTCTTCTAGGACAGAGAGAACCGAGAGGAAGACCAAAAATAAAACCCTAAAAAGTGATACATTCGGTAGAATTAAAAGAGGGAATTTATAGAAAAAAATTTCGTGGCGTCAAGACGCTTGCCATGGCGTCTCGACGCCGTGCCATATGGGCCACGGGCTGAAAACGGGCCAGCGCCTCGACGCTGGGCCTATTTCCAGCGTGCTTCGACTTCATTCCTCGTTGTTTCTTGCTCCATTTGGCCTCAAACCTTTGACTCCTTGGAACTATTCTTCGGGCTCGTCACGATCCTCACCGTCTTCTCACCTCCTTGAGACCCATGACCCCCAAGTAAGCTCGAAAACTCACTAAATTGCCCGAATTAGCTCCGATTTGTGTAGTTCGACACTAATGCCCTAAATGCACAAATTATCTACAAAAAAGACAAATAAAGCGTAAAGTGCACCCTAACAAGTCTAGATTAACAACAAATAAATAGGACTATTTTGGTCCTATCAACTGTCAACTGCTTGCCCCACCGCGCTTCAACATCAGTGTCGCCGCCCTCCTTGTTGTCCCGCCATGCCTCAGCCCTGCCGTGACGTCGTGCCACCATTCCTTCCAATTTGAGGTTATTGACATGTATTTTACGCGTGTACAGAACAAAAAGGAAAAAAAACTGTCCTTTCGGTTTAAACCGACCAAATCGATCGATTGGTCGGCGAAAATGGTGTCTAAAAAAATCGGTTTCCAATATTTGGAAACCGATTTGGTCGGTTCTCGGCGTCGGTTTGGGGCCAAAACCGACCCCGACCGACCGATGCTCACCCCTAGCATACAATCCCCAATACAAAATTTGACATATCTGGATAGCTCTATTGATTTAATTCAAAATACTTTTCAAAACATATTAAAAAAAGTAAACATGCTTTCATTTAAAAAAAAAACAATTTAAAGCATGCAAAACAATTTCAATTAAATCAAATTTAATTCATAACAAAAAAATTTTACCAAAGTTTCTATTTGGAAGGGATGTGTAAACTTACCTCAATTCGAATCTACAATTCTTAATCCCAAATGCAACTCAAAATCCAACTCCTAGAAACCTAAACATATCCAAAACTTCACTCATTAGAAACCAAAATTCCATCAAGGTCTAATGACCAATCCAACGGATTATTAAAGTTTTAGTGTTATTATAAAAAAAAAATCTGAAAAAATGATACAAATCCTAGGAAAAATGAATTCTTTTTTCTCATTTATAGAAACACGTAGGTCAAAATTATGCATCCTTCATGGAATGTGTATCTTGAAAATGTGCAATGATATCTTGCGAAAAGCAAGATTATTTATCCTCTAAACTTAAGCTAAAAGAAGGATACAAGGCCCTCAGATGCGTTATCTTAGCGCATAAAGAAAGAAAAAAAAGTGATTATTATAAGCGGCAAGCTATATTTGTGTATGCGATAAGAAATTATAAAATAGAGCGCTAACGCAGCTAATTTAGTTGTTTCAAGTTCCTTCTTAGCGTAGGCACACTCCCCTAGATGATCAAGAGACAGAAAAAGATGGATGAAAAGACAAGCTCTGACGCAAACGGCGCAGCCAGCACAAGTGGGAGAAAAATAAGGCCGAAATATTGCAAGTTGACTAATGATTTGAACAAAGCAAGTTGCAATTACTTAGTAAAATCATTTTCCCTCTTCTATAAATAGAAGCTCAAGAAACAGAAGAAGGAGAGCTGGGCAGGGGGATTCATATCTCTGCTCAATAGGGAGAAGAAAGGCGATCAGCAAAAGAATCACAAGGAGAGCTGTGATTATGAGAAAACTTGCGTGTGAAATGTTTTATATTATGATATCTTGTTGTGCGCGCATGAGCTAACTTTCCTCTTCAAGGCCTAGCGCAAGCACCTCATGCGGTGATAAGTACATCTTGTAAGCGCATATTTTGATTTAAATGAAACATTGATTGCTTTCTGCTTAGTTGCGATAATCTTTTCATTACTAATCCCAGCTTGGACAGCTGGATGCAGTAGCAGTATGCTTAATCCTTGACAGGTAACGCATATGGATCTCTCTAAGTAGAACAAGTTAGTGCATGACATGTAGTCTTGGTAGTATTAAAATTATTACCGCTAAAGGATATTGCATGCTTGAACTTTGATTGCGTTGTGACCAACTCAGTCCCTTGTAAGTATTAAGAGAACTAAGCTTTACGCATAAACTAGTCAAATAATCAATTGATAGTTTATTGCCAAACGCATAAGGAATACCGGAAGGCAAACTTAGTGATTTTTTCTCACTTAGGCGTCAATGGATCAATTTATCAAAGTTAGCGCTACAAGATTCTTATGAACGCATGAGGCTGCAATCGCAAAAGCCTTGATACTGCTCGCATTGTGAATTCTCCTTTAACTCTCATTACTTGTTTTCGCAATTAATTACTGTTCAAATTATACCAACCCTCGTTTTTATTTTCCTTGAAGAAATATTACACGTTTTGAGTTTTAAATCAGTAAACATTATTAAGAAACTTCTGTACTCTTTCCCTGTGGATTCGACCCTGGACTCACCAGGTATTACTTGATTTTGTCAGTTTATACTTGGATTGATTAAAATCTACGACTACTAAATTAAACACTCTGACAACCGATCATGCAACCGTTCAAAATATTCAAATCCCATTCAAATTTAACAGATGGTGACAAATTGAAATGGAAGTTAGGATGCGTAGCTTGAACTTATGCATTTCTATTGGGAAGATGCAAATTTTTGCCAAGATTCGGCGTGTGTCAGGGGCAATGATCAGTCAAATCGCACAATGATGGTCAAATCTGGGTTAATGAGGGAATTTTAGTTAGTTGAAAATGTTTATTCCTAACTGACTAACCCACCGTCAATATCAGCAAAAGACCCACAACTTATTTTTTCCGGCGAGTTTTGTGTGTTTTCTTCCCCTCCTTTTTGGCATCAAGCTTCATTCAATTCCTCGTTGTCTTCTTTTTGGTTCTTTATTTTCCGGCTATTGTTTATTCCCTCGGTGGCTTTCTCTTCGACCTTCATTATGTCTCTCCTTTTTTCTTTATTTCTTGTCTCGTTCTTTCCTTATCTGACGGTAGCCGCAATAGCTATTGCTTCATTTCGATCGCCAACAATTAGTTCTTATTTAGATTTGAGTTATGTATTTTTTATATTTAGCTTATATTAATTAAAAATGAAAAAATTTAGATTTGATACTTTTTTTTCTAACTAAATGCTCGTTTTTTGGTATAGAATCGAGGGAGAGGAGAAAACAAAATTTTGAGTTTGTTAAAAAAATTGAAATTCAAATAAGTTAAGAGTTAAGTATAAAGTTTGGTATTGATTTTTTCTACTATTGATTTTTTTGACTAATAAATGTTAGTGTGTGTGTGTTTTTCTTTTAAGAAAAGAAAGAGCATAAGAAGGAAACTTGGGATTCATATTTAAAAAAAAAAAAAAAAAAGTTTGAGATTCAAATAGAAGGCATGTTATTTCTTTATTATGTTAGTTAATAATTTTACTTTTACTACTTATTTTTTGTAAACTAATAAATGTTGTTCTTTTTCATTAAATTAAAGTGCCGAAGAAGGAAAATTTTGATTTAAATTTGTAAACAAAGTTTGGGATTCATTTAAAAGGTATGCAATTCTAAAAAATATTAAAGAAAAATGTTTAATGAACAAATATTTTATAAAACAAAGTTAAAGTTTAAGAAAAAACGAAAAATGCTTAGTGAACAAATATTTTGTAAAAATTATGAAGAAAAATAAATTATTTTGATGTCTAAAAGATATATATCACTGAAATTTTGTTTATGAAAGTGTAGCAAAGAGAAAGTTTTCTAAAAATATATGATGAAATCTAAAACGTATATCTTTGTGGAAAACCAATTAACATTAGTATTTTAATTATAATACTTATGCATTTATTTGTCGTAATGTATTGATTTGTGTTTTTTAATTGAATCCATATTTATGCTATTGCAAAATTGATAGATACTACCTATACCAACAAGGTGCATCTTCTTTTTCAGTGGCTCAATCATAGGAACTTTGAAGTTAAGCGTGCTTGGCTTTAAGAAGTTCTATGTTAGGTGAGCTCCTGGGAATTTTCCTAGGAAGCATGTGAGTGAGGACAAAGCATGCTAAAAGAATCCTATGTTGTTTTGTGTGGGGACATTCTTCACTCTTAGAAGCAGTTTCAAACAAAAAAAAAATCCCATAAAAAACACCCAAACCCTAAAATGAACCCTAGAATCAAACCCTAAAATGAACCCTTGTAATCAAACTCTAGAAATAAACCATAAAAGCAAATAAAACCCATGAACTCAAAAATTTACCATAGAATTAAGTCCATAAAACCCCCTAAAATCTTAGAAGGCCTAAACTCTAATTAGTAGCATATTTTACTATTTGTCTTATTTACTGTTTACTTACATAGTCTATTCTAAATATCATATTTGAGTTTATAAGTAGGGTAAATTAGATTAAAAATACATTTAATTTTTTTTTTGTTGAAAAAAACAGTAATTTGGAAAAGGAAAAACAAGCCATTTTTTTGTCCTTATTAGGTTCTGTGTGTTTCACACACAGAATCTAGTATGAATCTATGGCTATAAGCCACAAATTCTTCATCAAGAAGACTTGTCTTTTTTACCGGTTGAATCCATGGTTTTGGCCCATGAATTCAACATTTTTATTTTTTATTTTTAGTTTTCTTTCACATCACTCAGCCTGAGTGATGTGATGGGGTTGGACGGATTCAAGATTTTTTTATTTATTTTTTATTTTTTTAAGTGCAGGAAATTGTCACGTCAATAGAGAACCAATGTGAGGTTGTGTTGCTGTCTAGATTCCTGACATGGCGATTGCATCTTAGTCAGATTTGATGCTTGACCGTTTTTCTTTTTTTAAAAAAAATAATAATTAAATCCTATTATTTTATGAAATGCCCTCCACCTTCATTTTCAACCCTTCTTCTACCTTCATTTTTTTTTTCCTTCTCTCCAAATCTCCCTCCACCTTTGTCCTATATTTTCTCATTCTCTCCAACAGCTTTCTCTTCAATTCTTTCCACGTATGTTTCATTGCTTTACCTTTTTTTTTTAGTTCATTCAATTTCTCTACTATGTGAGTTAGTTTTTGTTTATTTATTTTTTATTTTTTATGAGGTTTTTTCAATCTTCTTTTATCTTTTTTGACATCTCTACCTACTAAGAATGATACTTGTGATTAAAGAGTAACATTTTTTTTTTAATTTCAGTCGATCCTCTAAGCAAAGAAGCTATGAGAACAATCGATGATATTGTTAGTTAGTTTTACTTAAATAATATGTTTTTTTAGTTAAAAGTAATAATTTGCTTTGTTATTTGGACAACGGAAAAAGTATGAAGCAAAGAAGCTAGAAGTTTGTTTTCGCAAGTAAGGTTAGTTCTTTAAATATGTTTTACAAGTAAGGTTAGTTTTTTTTTTTTAGATCAATTCCCAGTTCTATTTTATGAATTTTTTCTTTCACATGAGAAATCGGAATACTGATTTTGTAATCCACTTCATTTAGTTGGCCAAATTTAAAAATTTTAGGGGAAAATACATTTTTAGTCCCTGAGGTTTGGGTTAGATTTCATTTTGGTCCCTGAGTTTTCAAACTCGACTATTTAGCCCCTGAGGTTTGAATTTTGTTTCATTTTGGTTTCTTCGTCAAATTTTCTGTTAATAACTAATGGAATGCTGACGTGGCACTTATTTTTTATTAAAAAAAATATATTAAAATAATGAAAATCTTTTTTTTTATATATATTTCTTCTTCCTCCTCATCCTTCTTCTTCAACCACCCACCACCAAACCACTCGCCGGCGGTGACTTTTTGTTTTCTTCTTCTTCTCTTTTCTCCCTTCTTTTCTTCCTCTTTCTCTACATTTTCTTTTAAAAAAAATAGAAAATAGGGGAGGGAGGAGGAGCTTCCTCCACCCTCCCCATTTTAGATCTAGCCCAAACAAGAAGAACAAAAAGACCCATGCTGCAAAACACGCCGGAAAAATCAAAGAGAGAAAAATCCATTGCCGAAGAACTTCCCCTTGAAAAATCAAGCAACCCACAAGTTGAGCGACACCTGAAAACATCCTACATGCTACCACCAAGCCCAAACAGCCTAAAAATGAACCTTAGAGCACTGAAAAAAATTTGAAGAAAAGAAAACTCGCTGCTTTCTTACGTGACGCCGCTGCCGAAGGGACACGCCTGCTGTGTTGTGCTGCTCGCGCCGACGGTGACCTACTGCTACGACGAGGGCCTGAAACGGGAGAGGGAGGAAAGGGGAAGAAAAGGATGGAGAAAAGAGATCCAATGTCCTAAGCCTTGTAAAAGACGGTGGTCTGAAACGAGGAAGGGAGGAGGAGGAGGCTTGAAACGAGGGAGGGAGAAAAAAAACCAAATCCCAGGTGTTGGCTGCGGGGGCAGAAAAGAAAGGGGGTTTGGTCTTTGACAAGAAAATAAGGGATTTGGTCTCTCAAACCAAAAAAAAAATCCCAGATGCCGACATTGGATCTCTACATTGGATTTTGCACCTGGGATTTGGTCTTTGACAAGGCTCCTTGATAAGGGTCAGAAATATACATATTTTACCCTTATATTTAGCTCATTTCTTGGTCAAATATTGCATGTTTAGGTCAATTTTACTGTTCCCGAGTTCGAAATATGTTAAAATTGATAAGTTAGGGTGTTGAGATTCACTTTTGTCAAATTGTGCTCATTTGTGCTTAAAAAGACTTGATTTTAAGAGAATCTGACTAAGTTAATTGCTGTGCAGGAAAACAGAGGAAATGCTGGATTTTGCCTAGAAATGCAACCGCATTTCTGGAAAGGCAAAATGAAATGTGATCTCATTTCTGGAAAAACTGAGGTCGTTCCGAGTCATCCGCGGGTCGTTGTTGACGAGTCTTCTTCGCACCTAACCGGTTGTTTTGACCCTAAAACTGAATGGGCTACCTTTCAGCACCTATTTCGCAGCTCCTCAACCATTTCCCACACTATATAAGCTCGAGATTCGAAATCAAATTCAAGCAGAACTCATTTGGAAGAAGAGGGTGGTGACAGAACCCTAGTTGATGCCTATGAGTAGGGATGCCCGAGGTAATTCATAGATGACTAAATTCTAACCTTAGTTAGACATCAAACCTTAGGGTTTGTAGGGATTTTCACCCATTCCCACTTGTAAAAGCGAGAGAGTGGAGTGTCTAAGCGAACTCTAGAAGGATTGAGTAAATAGAAAACCCATAATATTTAGCTATCTCCGTTATTTTCCAGCTTTTGATACTTTTCATTATTCTGTATTCTTTACATTCTTATTTCAATGAAAATGTATTCATTTGCACTTTATCTCACCATGAGTAGCTAAATTCCGTTGAGGGGTTCAATATGGTGAATTCCCTAATGGTTTAATGGCTTGAAAGTGTTTTATTTGCTTAAGTTTCTGTTCCATGCATGTCATTCTTTATTGATTATCATTCTAATCTTGCTGAGTTTAACTTGATCACTTCGACTTTGCATGCTATGTGAGTTTGATCTCGAAAGGGACAGACGATATCGGTTCTCATAAAGGTGATATAGGAGAAAAAGCTCGAGAGAGATTGTTCGGCGGTATAGGGCAAGCTGCCTAAGGCACCCTATATCGACTATAGGGTTATAGGTTGCATTCGTGAATTATCTATGTCGGAGTCGAGTCACAGAAATGTGCATAACGGTACTCGCTTAGTCTTCTAGTTAAATCTAACTCAATGCATTGAATAGGCTTAAGTTAAATACTTCATGATTAAGGTTATTGCCTTAGGGATGAATCCATGTTGAATACCTCGTTTTATTTTATTGTTATTCTTTCATTCATTTGCTTGTTTTATTTATCTTTTCTAAAAACCAATCATCAAACTTATTTCTTTGGTTACCTATTTTTAAGCAATCAAGTTGAGCAGTTTCTTCTTCAAATCTGAATTTCCAGTTAGTCCTCGTGGGATCGATACCCTTGGAATACTTCTAAGGTTTTTTTATTACTACATGCGACAGTGTATACTTGCACTAGGGTTAGCTAAGTTTATCTTTACTATCTCACATCTATTAATTCAGCTAACGACGAACCACTCCTGAGCCTTCTTTTTTCCCCCTTTGACAAGGTGCTGGAAATGGGAGGATGAGGCTCTTCCTCCCTCCCCTCTTTTCTACTTAAAAAGGAAAAAATAAAATGTAGAGAAAGGGGAAGAAAAGAAGAGAGAAGATAAGAAAAGAGGAAAAAAATTGTCTCCGTCAACTGGTTTGGTGATGGGTGATTGAAGAAGTTGAAGATGAAGAAGAAGGAGGAGGAGGAGAAAGAAGAACAAAGAGAAAAAGAAATATATATAAAAAATCAGTGCCACGTCAACATTCCGTTAGTTATTAATAGGAAATTTGACGGAGGGACCAAAATGAAACAAAATTCAAACCTCAAAGGCTAAATTGTCAAGTTTGAAAACTCAGGGACCAAAATGAAACCTAACCCAAACCTCATGGACTAAAAGTGTATTTTTCCCAAAATTTTATGTAATATTTATTCTACTAGCAATCTTGAGAAGTTAAATTATTTTTTTATTTCATAAATTTTAACTCTGATATCATTTTTTATCTCTATACATTGAAAGTTTTATTATTATCTATAGCTTTTGGGATACTTTGCAAGGTATTTGATATACTACCTTTGATAACTCCTCTAGAGAAGGTTGGTTTGAGGTGAAAATTTGGCTGAAATAATCATTGAATACTTCAACAACATTAGTGGTGTCCATCTGCCATATCCCATTAGAATTCATTACCCCTAGTATTCAATTTTGTTTTCTTATGTTGGATGTTTGATGATGAAACCATTTTGTATTTCGATAGTTTCATTTCAGCCAAATTTCTCGAGATCTCTACCTCCAGAACATCTCCTCATTCAACAGGAAAGAGTCCAATTTATACTCTAAATCGTTAATGACTCTAAAATCTAGAGGATGAGGCCTTTCACATATTCATTCTTGATTTAATCTCTCAGAACTTTGATCCTTTGCTTAAGATTGTAGTTTTGTCTCCTTCCCCATTCGCCTAATGCCATAGTGCATTTAGACAACTCGTGATGCAAACATAGCCCAGATCGTCCCTGTGGCTGCCAATCTGCAGACTATACGATTATATTTTTACAATCATTTTGCTCTGTCCAGAATTCTTCAAAACGGAAGTGTTTAACCCAACCTTTATTCGAAGATGCCAATCCCTTATCCTCAATATAGAGTTGTATAGGACAATGATCAGACTTGGCCCAATCCAAATTTGAAACCTGATAATCTAGGAAAGTATCACATAATTGGGGGTTTGCAAGAAACCAGTCTAAACGTGTACTAACCTAAACATCCCGGTCTCGTTGATTACACCAAGTGTAGATTCCTCCTTGAAAGCCCAAATCTTGAAGGGAACAACCATCTAGGGAATTTCTGAAATCATGAATCAATCGCCGATCATGGTTTGGACCTCTTGCTTTTCTGAGTTCCATGGGATCTCATTGAAATCACCACATATTACCCATGCAAAATCGTCATTATTATTTAACCGTCGCAACAATTCCCATGTCTCATAACGATATTTTGAATCTGGTTGACCATAATGTTGGGTTTTATGCCCTAAAACTCGTATATAGTAAATGTAAACATTTTGATATTATCAATAAAATGTTATTGAGGTTATTCAATATATTGTTGTTGAATGTGTTGTATTATATATGCATTAAATAACCCTAAATCCAATAAACTAACATCCTGGGTTGTATTATGTAGCTTGAACAATATGTAGGGACATACAGGATAAGGCTGAACAATGTCAAGAAACAACCTAAAGGGTCTATAGTATAGGGATAAGGCTTGATACCTTATCCTGGTGACACTATGGATATGACCCGCTTTGTATTTGATACAAACACAATGATCCAACACATTGGTGTAGTGGGCATGCGAGTGACTGTATCCTATGCAATGAGTTTGCATAAGACCGGACCACGAAATAGTAACCGTTAGATGTAATACCGTTAACTAATTAGGTTATTAATAGGATGACCTAGACAACTTAGTCTTAATCCTGAGTGTGTTATGGACTCCTCTCCATGAGAGATTGTCCTTTGATTTGTATGGGTGAGAGTGACCAAATCGTCGACTCAATAAGCCAACCATTTTGGGGACAAGACCGAATGAGGAGCTGGGAAACATAACATCACAAGATAGAATTCACTCTTTCTCGTCTTTAGGGTAAGTAGATGAGTGTTCCCTTAAGTGGTGTCTCCGGGACTTGAACAAAGGGTCTAACCCTCTTATTGGCCCGAGAAGGACTTCTGTTTAATGGTTGGACCTTAAACAAGTTGTTCATTAGAGGAGCACTAGTACTTAAGGACACAAAGGTAACTCAGGGGTAAAATGGTAATTTGACCTAGTTGGTGTTACAGAAACTCGTGAAGGACTGACTTGCTATTAGTAGTCGATATCCATGGACACAAAAATATTTTACATTGAGAAGAGTGCAGTTGTGGGTCTTTAGTGGAGTGACCCACAGTTAACGAATGTTGGTTAATTTGGTTAATGAGTTTAATCCATTAATCTCGTATCGTTGGAACTTTTGATCTGTAGGTCCATTAGGTCCCCTTCCTAGCTCGTAAAGGGTATTGAAGTAATTTGGTTTTGAATTGAATTTGAAATATTCAAATTCATCAAGGGAATTAATATAATGTATGGTAATACATTATAATATAAAGTTTATATTTTAATTAAAATTTATAATATAAATTTAATTTTTGGATATGATTCAAAATTAATTTATGAGAGAATTAAATATTTGAAGGAGTTCAAATATTAATTTAATATGAATTGGATTCATATTAAAACTATAGGTTAAATTTAATGTGCATTGGATGCACATTAAAACTATAAGTTATGAGAGAAATATACAATTGAACATGATTCAAATGTAGATTTAAATTAAATATAAGGTATTTAATTTGATAATTAATTAATTGGTGAATTAATTAATTAATTAATTAAATTAATTGAATCAATACCATAGGTTATATGAGAGATATTCATTTTAATATGATTTAAATGAAATGATTAACTAAATGTGATTTAATTAATTATTAATTATTAATTAATTAAATAAATTGTTTTTTATTTAATTTAAATTAAATTTAAAAAAATCAACTCCTAGCAATTGCTGGGAGCTAGGCATATGTGGGTGGGAGTTGTAACTCCCCATGTTCTCTCTCATCTCATCTGCATGTCTGGAGAAAAAAGGCAGAGAGAAAGATTTCTGAGTGTGGTTAATCATAGAGGCTCAAGGACTCTCTCTCAGTAAAAGAAAAATCTTTCTCAATCTCTCTAAAAATCTACACACTATTCTTGTGTGAATTATTCCCTGGTGATTCAAGATTTTGATCCCACAACCAAAACATCAAGCACTCAGAGAATAGGAAGGTTTCTCTTGTGGTGGTGTTCTGTATTCTTGGTCCCAGTTGTTGTGTTCTTGATTTTGTTTGAAGGGAAAATCACGTTGTTGTAAGGTTCAACAAACGTAAGTATTTTCTAACCTTTACAATAGAAATCAACATGCTTAACCATAAAATTAAATAGAATTAGTTCTGTATATTCTGTATGTTGCACAATGTACTGGTTTCGAAGAAACCAAATTGAATTACGCTCAATTCACATCGCTTCTACTGGAATTCAAATCCTTCACATAAATCCTGTAAACCGCCTCCCTATTCTCATTCCATGCCATGTTGACATCAATATGATGAATAGAAAAATTACGAATTGTCACATCCACTTCATCTTTCCATAATAAACACCGACCACCACTTAACCCATTGTGATCGACAATAAAGCAACCCGAATAATGCAAACATAGTTTCAATTTATTCAAAATAGCATATGAACACTTAGTCTTAGAAATAAAACATAAATGAGGACTTAAACGAGCTAATTCAAAGCTCACATTACAGAATTCTCATGGACTCCCAAATCCACGAACATTCCGGCAAATAATTTTCATGGCTCCTGGCGGGGCTGTTCCTTAGTCCTCACCGCATTACATTCAGAATCATAATTTTCGAAGTTTTGGATTTTCAGAAGAGATTAAAACAATTCCTTCCTTTTTTTTCGTAGCTCCAAAACCACCTCGAAGTTCATTCCTTTCGGAATATAGCCTCTATCGATCCCTTCACAAGAACTTGCGGCTCAAGCTTCTTTGCAGATTGATTTAGGCCCACATTCGCTGGACCTTTCGAGATTTCCACCAAAATAGAGGTGTCAACAACTGTAGATGAAATTTTAACAGGCTCTCCACGTGGCATTTCCTCCCCATCAAAGCGACTTTTGATAGCGAGCGTAGCAAGCTATTTTTTCCTAATTAATATAGTTAGTCTTTAATATTAAATTGTCCAAATTCATACATTTTTATGTTCTATTTGCAAGAATTATTTATGGGAGCTAAATAGAGAAAATGGGAATGATCAGGTGTCCGGGACATGAAAAGAGTCCAAAGAACCGAAGTTGAATCGAAGTTGGAAGCTTATTGAAGTGTTCAAGTCGAGATCCAGCGTTGAGACCCTAGCTTTTGGGCGTCTCGACGCTGGAATTTCCTTATTTGATTCAGGCAGCAAAAGAGCACGGCGTCGAGACGCAGTGCTATAGCATCTCGACGCTCTCGGAATTTTCCTAAACAGAATGCATGGTTTGCGACAGCGTCGCGACACTGTGCCTATAGCGTCTCGACGGTGTCGACAATTTCCCTATAAATAGAATGCGATTAGGGCTGGCCAAGGGGGTCTTCTTTTGATGCAATTTCCTCCTAAACTCGACTAAATACCTTCTGTGGGAGCTGAAGCAAGTCGGAGGAGTGGGATTCGAAGGCTTGGCTCGTGGAGACCGTGACGGGGACGTGCAGTTTCGGCGACTTAGCGTTTAATCTCCTTTCCCTCTTGATTTTAGTTGTTTTCAATGGTTGTTTTAGACTTTGCTTATATCGTAACGCGCTGTATGAGTAACTAAGTTCATTATCTTAGGGATTGATGTAGCCCTTTGGGCAATTATGGATTGATGTAGCCCTTTGGGCAATTATGGATTGATGTTTGGATGTATGACATGCTTTCATTTATGCAAAATGTTTCCTTAAAGCTTTCAATTTATTGGCCATGAATTGAATGATGATTGTGTCTAAATCTAGCTCGGGAGAGGGGGTTTAGCTTAGATCTCAATATGCATAACTAGGATAGTCTTGAGATCACGAGATAAAAGATAATCTTAGAAATCGTTATAAAGGATTAACCTTAAAGCCTTGCATGTTAATGAATTTAGATAGGGGGATATTTGATTTATTACATGTGAGATAATTATGTATGCTCGGGAGAGATATGTATGAGTTATGTTATTCCTAGATTTATGAATCATAGCATGTTAATCATCCATGAATTAATCCATAATCTCAATTGGTGAAATCAACTCCCTAAGAATTTGCCATCAATTGATTTCCATATCTTTAAGCTTTGTGTTGATTTTTCATTCTTTCTCACTAAGTTTAATTTCCTAAATAAAATTGGATTAGAGTATTTACGGTAATTAAATTGATTAGAAACCCAATCTAGAGGACGACATTCGATTTAAAAATCACTATATTATAACTTGGTTCGTACACTTGCGGTAAGCAATTTACGTATCAAGTTTTTGGCGCCGTTGTTGGGGATTGGCATATTTAGTCAAATTAATATCGTAGAAAAATTGTCCGGTCTTAATTTAGGGTGTATTTTTATTTTTGTCATTTTTATTTTTAGGTAGATTGCATTTTTTTCCTTATTTGCTCTCCTTCCATATCTAGTTTTTCCTTATTTGTTTAAATTTTCCACAGATAGAACTTTCCTTTTTAGTTTTATCCTTATTAGATTAATTTTTTTTCCTTATTTGTTAGTTTCCTAAATAGTTTTTGCCATATTTGTTTTTGCATTCCTTACTTTTTTTGTCTTTTCCTTTTATAGAATTTATTTTCCTTATTTAGATTTAGTTCTTTCCTTTTTCTAGTTTCTTTCCTTATTTATTTTCCTTTTATAGGTTAGATTAGATTGTGCATGCGAAAGGTTAGGGAGTTGGTCTTAGTTCCCTTTGACCCAGAGATAGAGAGGACTTATAATAAACTTCGAAGGGAGAATCAAGAAAATCTCATTCAAATGGCCAATCCTAACCCTGAGGAGCCTAAGCCAATTAGGGACTATTTTCAGCTGATCTTTCAAGAGCAACAAGCAGGGGTTGTCTATGCCCCAATCAATGCTAACAATTTCGAGCTGAAAACTGGTCTCATTCAGATGGCTCGAGACTGCGCCTACAGAGGATCACCCACAGAGGATCCAAATTCTCACCTGAAATCCTTCCTAGACGTCTGTGGGACGGTAAAATTAAATGGAGTATCTGAAGATGCCATTTGCTTACGTTTATTTCCTTTTTCTTTGCAGGATAAAGTGAGAGACTGGTTGCAATCAATTCCACCTGGGAGCATTACCACTTGGGATGCTTTGGTCCAGGCATTCTTGAAGAAATTCTTTCCCCCTGCTAAGAAGGTCAAGCTGAGGACCGAAATTGGGACGTTCCAGCAGCAGTTTGATGAGCAGCTGTTCGAGGCTTGTGTGCGTTACAAAGAGTTGCTGAGGAAGTGCCCTCAGCATGGTTATCCTGACTGGTTACAAATCCAACTCTTTTATAACGATCTGAATCCAAGTACTAAAACCATCGTTGATGCAGCTGCAGGTGGGACTCTGTTGTCCAAGACCGTGGAAAAAGCTCGCACACTACTAGAGGATATGGCCACCAACAGCTATCAGTGACCATCTGAGCGGTCCACACCTAAAAAGATTGTTGCTGGAGTGTTTGAAATCGATAACGTAAGTGACTTCAAGCCCATATGTCTTCCCTTGCTAATGCTTTTCTGAAATTTTCAGGTACAGGGAGTGCTCAATCAATCGAGTCTGCAGCTGCCCTTGCATCTCAGTCTCAGGAGGAGGGTCTAGAACAAGTTCAGTATGTTTCCAATTTTAATTCTAGGGGATATAATAATAATTCTACACCTACACATTACCACCCTAGCAATAGAAATCATGATAACTTTTCTTATGCTAAAAATAAAAATGTGTTAAATCCTCCTGGTTTCACCACTCCTAAGCAAGAAAATAAACAATCATTAGAGGATCTTGTTGGAGCTTTCATTGCAGAATCCAGTAACAGGACGAACATGCTTGAGGAGGCTGTGATCGCTATAAACACCACAGTTAATGGCCATAGTGCAACAATAAAGAACATTGAAACTCAATTGGGACAGCTGGTAAGTGTTGTTAACACCATGAACAAAGGTAAGGCCTCAGTTGAACAGGAGAAATCTCATATGGAATACTGCAAGGCCATTGTTGTGCATCATGAGGAGGAAACTCAAGTTGTTGAGGAGCAGGAGACCACTGAACCAGAGGATCTCATTGAAGAAGCTGAAGAGGGCACAACCTCAAACGAAGCTGAAAAGCTTAATCCTGAGCCCTCTATCCCTTCTCCTATTGTCCCAGTCCCTAAATTGAGGAAAAAGAAAAAGAAAAATTCAAAAGCTCAATTTGAAAAAATTTTAGATGCTTTTATGGGTATGAATGTTAATATTCCTTTTGCAGATGCACTGGAGCAGATGCCTAACTACAAGAAGTTCATGAAGGAATGGCTCAACAAGAAAAAGAAGGAAAAACAGTTGGAGACAGTATACCTTGCATCAACTTGCAGTGCTTGCCTTCAGCAGAAAGTACCTGAGAAATTGGCTGACTCAGGGAGTTTTTCTATCCCTTGTAATGTTGGTACTTACTCCTGTAGAGCACTATGTGATCTAGGTGCTAGCATAAATATTATTCTTTTGTCATTATGCAAGAAATTAAACATAGGAGAAATAAAATCTACTTCTGTTAGGTTCTAGTTGGTTGACCAGTCTGTGGTTAGTCCATATGGAATTGTAGAGAATGTGTTAATTAAAGTAGGTAAATTTTTCCTTCTTGTTGATTTCTTTGTGATGGATATCAAGGAGAATCCTGTTATGCCTATTATTTTAGGGAGACCATTCCTTGCTACTGGTAGAGCCATAATTGATATTGAGCACAGGGAGCTTATCATTAGGGTCCAACATGAGAAAGAAATTTTAAAAGCATTTGAAGACTCTCAGAGCACATCAGCGGCAATGGAAGTGGGCTATAGGAAAGGTGCTAGGAAGAGCACCATTGATGGAACACCTGACATTAGACCACCATGATGCATATTCGGTCAACACGTCGAGCTAATGACGTTAAACAAGCGCTTATGGGAGGCAACCCAAGTAAGTTCATTTGTGCTTTTCTTTTTGCTTTTGATTTGCTTTTTGTTTTTGTTTTGTAGGTCTTGTGATCCCGTGGCTCTTGGCTTGCAAACAACCATGAGAAGGTCATCATCATTCTAGGGCAATATTGTTCACTCCTTCCATTCTTTTATTGTTCTCATGCTTGATTATGCTTTATTTTTTTTATACATTGAGGACAATGCATGTTTTAAGTTTGGGGGTGGAATGCTTCTCTACTTGAGCCTTTGAGCATCTGAGTTCGGGCTATATTTTTTTTAGCTTTCTTTTAATCTAGCATATGGTTGTTTTGTGGATGCTATTTTTGCATGACTATGATTTCCTAGGATAGGCCTTCTTGTCAATTTTCAAGCTTTTGATGAGTTGTAAGCATTAGTGCCCAAAACGGGAGACTTTTAAACTTTTTCTAGCAGATGTCTTTCATTAGTAGAGTATTTTCCTTGGTTAGAATATGATTTGAATGCTTAGGAGCGAATTATTAGGTTCATATGCTTGTTGTCACCTCGATAGGTGTAGGGAAGAGCTAAAGAGTTAATTTTTTTTTGCAAATTAGCATGTTTAATCTTGCCTAGGAGGAAAGAAAAGAACATGTGTTTATCATGATCATGAAAGAAAAATCATTCTTGTCTTTACTTTTGAAAGAAAAATAATGACGTCATTTGAGCTCAATATGCAATGTTTAATATTGTTATAGGCAAAAAGAGCTACCCCTGTTGTGAACAGTTAGGCCAACCAAGAGTTAAGCTCGAGTTATGGGTCCCTACAATAGGTGTGTGAAAGCTAGTGCCACTTTTATTTGCTTGATTCAATTTAATTTAAAAGCACTTAGGTATGGATGAAAACAAACTAATTTGTTCCATTGACTCATTAGTAAATCCTTAGTGCCAGTGTAGAGGGAAGATGAGTTGAGAGTTTAATAATCCAATCCCGAGCTATTAGAGTCTAACCTAGTGAAGTTAGATCTCTCTTATGCAAGTTAATTTTGGAAAACTTTTGATTTGTTTCTCTCATTGGGCCTTATGTGCATGTCTCTTGATTGCTTATTTATTGACTTGTGAGCCTTGAGGAGTGAGTCATGTTTGTTGCATCTATTCTTCAACTGTTGCTTGATTTTTAGTTTGCTCGAGGACTAACAAAAGCTTAAGTTTGGGGGTGTTTGATAGCGAGCGTAGCAAGCTATTTTTCCCTAATTAATTTAGTTAGTCTTTACTATTAAATTGGCCAAATTCATGCATTTTTATGTTCTATTTGTAGGAATTATTTATGGGAGCTAAATAGAGAAAATGGGAATGATCAGGTGTTCGGGACGTGAAAAGAGGCTAAAGAACCGAAGTTGAATCGAAGTTGGAAGCTTATTGAAGTGTTCAAGTCAAGAGCCACCATCGAGACCATAGCTTTTGGGCGTCTCGACGCTGGAATTTCCTTATTTGATTCAGGCAGCAAAACAGCACAACGTTGAGACGCTGTGCTATAGCATCTCGACGCTCTCAGAATTTTGCTAAACAGAATGCACGGTTTGCGACAGCGTCGCGACACTGTGCCTATAGCGTCTCGACGCTGTCGACAATTTCCCTATAAATAGAATGCGATTAGGGATGGCCAAGGGGGACTTCTTTTGATGCAATTTCCTCCTAAACTTGACTAAATACCTTCTGTGGGAGCTGAAGCAAGTCGGAGGAGCGGGATTCGAAGGCTTGGCTCGTGGAGACTGTGACGGGGACGTGCGGTTTCGGCGACTTAGCGTTTAATCTCCTTTCCCCCTTGATTTTAGTTGTTTTCAATGGATGTTTTAGACTTTGCTTATATCGTAACGCACTGTATAAGTAACTAAGTTCATTATCTTAGGGATTGATGTAGCCCTTTGGGCAATTATGGATTGATGTTTGGATGTATGACATGCTTTCATTTATGCATAATGTTTCCTTAAAGCTTTCAGTTTATTGGTCATGAATTGAATGATGATTGTGTCTAAATCTAGCTCGGGAGAGGGGGTTTAGCTTAGATCTCAATATGCATAACTAGGATAGTCTTGAGATCGAGAGATAAAAGATAATCTTAGAAATCGTTATAAAGGATTAACCTTAAAGCCTTGCATGTTAATGAATTTAGATAAGGATATTTGATTTATTACATGTGAGAGAATTATGTTTGCTCGGGAGAGATATGTATGAGTTATGTTATTCCTAGATTTATGAATCATAGAATGTTAATCATCCATGAATTAATCCATAATCCCAATTGGTGAAATCAACTCCCTAAGAATTTGCCATCAATTGATTTCCATATCTTTAAGTTTTGTGTTGATTTTTCATTCTTTCTCACTAAGTTTAATTTCCTAAATAAAATTGGATTAGAGTATTTACGGTAATTAAATTGATTAAAAACCCAATCCAGAGGACAACATTCAATTTAAAAATCACTATATTATAACTTGGCTCGTACACTTGCGGTAAGCAACTTTTCTTCCTTCTTTTTCAATGGTGGGATGCACAGTATTAAAAACAGCATTCAATTTTTGACTTAATTCTCTATTCCAATCGGTTATTATAGGCACCAATCCCTCCATTAAATGCTCCGTCATAACCGCATTTCCCTTTAATTCTGTTGATCCGTCTAAATTGTTATACATTTAGAATCTCCCAAATTGCTTATCTTAGTTGAATTCCTTGCGAAAAATGCTTTAAAATGAGTATAATGTGTATAGGTCCTCTACGGAGCTTTGGAAGCAAATCGGGGCCTAAACGAGCGAAACCGAAGTGGAAAATGACCATTCTACCATTGGAGCCTCATCAGCGTCGAGACCCTCCCTCTCTAGCGTCGAGACACCGTGAAAATAACGAAAGAACGTGGAGATCAAGTTGGAGGGCAGCGTCGAGAAGCTGCAATCCTAGCGTCTCGACGCTAGGCAATTTCAACGGCTACTTTCCATATCTGAAGGGACAGCGTCGCGACGCTATGTTATAGCGTCTCGATGTTAGGCAGTTTTCCAGAATTGAAGTTTTCCTAATTTGGCTCCTCGAATCTTTCAATTTGGAGGCCTTCTTCAGCACCAATCTACCACGATTTGAAGGCCAAGAACTCCTATAAATAGAGGCTTTTGGTGTATGTTTAGAATAATCCCTCGATACAGAATTCACTACAACATTGTAGTCCATCTCTCTCCCCTTTCTCCACCATTCTTCTTAGTTTTAGTTTTTCTTGCTTTCCATGACGTATTCCATGAAGAATTCAGCTTGCTCTTTCTCCATGAGAGGCTAGACTCTTCATTCATGTAATCGGGACATCAACATGTAAGTTCAATTTCTTTTAATGAAATCTCTTGTTTGAATTCTCAAAGCATGTTTATGTGATTTTAGTTCTTTGTTTATAAGTTTAGATTGTGGTAGGAAAGATTGACAACCTTGACCGCGCCCTCTCTAAATTTACTTGCTAAATCTAAGTAGCAAATAGGCTAACGTTTTGATATTACTCATGCGTCCCTAGAACTAAATGATTTAATTAATTTGTGATTGTGGTTTGTTGCCCGTTGCATGTGTATTAATTCGGCTAGATCCCAATGCGGTTTAGATTAGTTATGTTGGGAGTGCTACCAAAGTCCCACATTGGCTAGATAAGGGGATGATCATGGTTTTATAAGGGAGGACAAGTATATCCATTGGTATGAGGCCTTTTGAGGTGAACCAAAAGCAAAGTCATGAGGGCTTATGCCCAAAGTGGACAATATCATACCATTGTGGAGATATGTGTGTGTCCGGTAGTCCCTCACAAGTGGTATCAGAGCCGATCGTAGATCTAATTTTGTTTCTCTAAAATTTGCATTGGCTATTGGTGGGATTGATTAATGCATAATGTATGTATAGTTTGCATTGAATTGTTTAGGTTAATTTTATGGCCATAGATTTTACTGTTTTTATGTGATTTGATCATGTAAGGGCCCGGTGTTTCGGGTATTTTATGTAAAATCGAGTCCTATGTAAGTTCGGGTCTAGAATAGGTTTTTATGAGATAAAAAAATCGGAGAAATCGCGACGTTGTCACGATTACAACACGCGTTAAGGATTCGCAACAGGACGGTTCAAGTCGGTTGGACGGTCCAGTTCACGCGGTCTGGCTGGGCTGGGACCGATTTGGTCTGGTTCAGCTGGAATTTGGCTTGGTTCGTGGTTTTCGTAGCTGGTTCGAAGTGGTTCGGGTCAGTTCGGGCGATCTAGACCAGTATTTGGAGCTGCAGAAGGATTTTTAAGATAGAATTTAGCTATAATTATTGTAATTTATGTTTTATTTTATCCTAAGGGCCAAAATTAACTAGTTCAATTGCTATTTATTTGCTTTATGGATGTCATATAGCTTAAATTCCTACCATAGGTTAAGCATGTTTTCATGCATATTTATGTTATAATTGTTATAATGTATGGTAATTATGCATGAATTTAATTTCATGAGTTATTTAGTATAATTGTTATATTAAATATATGAAATTGGTGAAGCATGATGCATGACATTAATTTAGCTAAATATAATTGTTATATTTAATTAATGTAGCATGCATGCTTTTTTTTTTTTTTTTTTTTGAGAATCATGTAGCATGCATGCTTAGGATTATTTTCATGAGAATTAATATAATTAGTTATATTATGAATGAAAATAATAAATATAAATCAATGCTTGTTTTCATGTATGATTTAATATAAAAGGTTATATTAATTAAATGAAAATGGAATAGCATTGAGCATGACATTAATTAGATTAATATAAGAGTTATATTATATTAATGTCAAATTTCATGTAATTTAATTTCATGGATGTTTAATTAATATAATCGATATTAATTAAATGAAATTGAAATTGCTTGAAATATGACACCACTCTAGATTAATATAATCGTTATATTATCGTTATCGGCGTCATAATAATATGGTGTTTAATAATTAGAATATGATTGTTATTTTTCCAACACCATAGAAGCATGTTATAGGGCTAATCATTAAAATTTTATAATAAGTTATAAAATTGATTCGAAACTGTCAACCTATAACAAAGAGTTGCATGCAAACATAGGACCTTAGGTTAAAATGAATTAATTTTAAAATGTTTAAAATTAATTAGACCTAAGCTCATTATAATTCTAATAGGATTAATATTATTTTCTTACTTAGTATTTAAAATAGTTTTAATTGACTAAGTAGGAAAAACATTACTATGATTATAAGGGAACTCCACCGGTTAAGTTCTGTCTAAGGCTGGGGGTACTTAAGATGACGGTTTATGGAACACCTCCTACCTGGGAACTAACCCGGAATACTGGGGTTGAATTAATCATAGTTAAATGTTAGCATGCAATGTCACTAGGTTTATTAAAAGAGTTTAATTCACCTAGATCTTTAGAGTAAAGAGTTTACATTACTATGGTTATAAGGGAACTCTCCCAATGAAGTTCTGTCTAAGGCTGGAGGTACTTAAGATGACGGTTTACGGAACACCTACTACCTGGGAACTGAGCTAGAACTTGAGTTGAATTAACCATAGTTATATTAGCATGCAATGTCTCTAGGTAATTAAAAGTGTTTAATCCACCTAGACATTAGAGAAAAGACCTATATATATAAGAGTTATATACAGGCATAGACTTAGATAGATTCACTTAGCCGAAATTTACCTAAGTAATAGACCCTATAATTATAAAAATACTTAGTGGGAGGAAATATATCAAAACAAGATTTTCATAAATCAAGTTTTGCTCTCACGTCCTCAAAAGTTCACAACGTGAGGTTCATGCTTGGCCTCGAGTCACCCTGGGAGTGACCCCCTACGGATGGTGTTTGCATGGATCAATATCAAGGTGAATGAGGGAGTATTTTATAGTAAGTGGGAGCAGGACACGTGTCAACGTATCCTACGGCCTCCTCCATTAGGTTGCACCGTGAGATCCCCATGATCTGCCTGTGAGTCACCCTGGGAGCAATCACCCTACGGAGGGCTTGATCATGGGAGTCGGAACAACGCAAACTCCAGAAATGGATAGGGTTTCTTAGGTCCATTTCCAACTTTGACTTTCCCTACGGTAGCATTGTTGGGGCCGACCTCTGAAATCTGAAAAATGGAGGGTCACACTTACGGGAAATTGTTAAGGTGTTAATAATTTCCTGACCGAAAAAAAACGGTAGCTAAGAACTATTGGAATATGAGTTATTCCGGGAATAGGGATTGGCTGAGATTGTCTCAATTCAGAGGAGTAGCTGACTACCCTACGGTAGTTGTTGTTCTAAACCTCTGAAGTATCGTAGCAAAATGAATGTTTACTCTATGGGTCGATCATTACTTTTGCTAAATTGATTGGATTAAAATAATAATATTATTTTGTGTAATGGGTTAATGCAACAATACTTATTAAGTTAATTTGTTTGTTCTCAGCAATGAAACGTTCTTTGTATGCCTCGAATAACGCCAACTACAAAACTGGTATTTCTAATACAACTAAGAAAATGAACTTAAACATTAATTGCGTGGAATTGGTCTTAACTGAGGACGGTCCTCAAGCTCACATGTCTAATTCATCTGAAATTGTTCATGATGAATATGACATAGACTGCTTAGCACATCTCAATGAAAATAAATTTGATTTATTGGTCATTGAAACGTGTATAGTGGAAAATGATGATACAGCCTGGATCCTTGATTCAGGTGCCACTCATCACGTATGCTCTTCCTTTGAGGGAATGAGCTCCTAGCAACAGTTGGATGCTGGGGAAATGACTCTCAGAGTTGGGACCGTGGAGCTCATTTCAGCTAAAGCAATAAGAGATATTAAAATGTTCTTCTTTAGGGAACACTATATTTTATTAGGTAATGTATATATAGTTCCCAAAATAAAAAGAAATTTGATTTCTGTTTCTTGTTTGCTAGAACAAGGATATTCAGTGTCCTTTTCTGTGAATGAAGCTTTCATTACTAAAAGGGGTACTGATATCTGTTCTGCAAAAATTGAGAACAATTTGTATGTTTTAAGACCAATAGAGTCTAGGGCTATTTTGAACAATGAAATGTTTAAAACAGCCGAGACTCAACCAAAAAGGCAGAAAGTTTCTCAAAGTACCTATCTTTGGCACTTGAGACTTGGCCACATAAATCTCAATAGGATTGGGAGATTGGTTAAGAACGGACTTCTAAGCCAGTTAGAAGATGGTACTTTACCTCCGTGTGAGTCATGTCTCGAAGGTAAGATGACCAAACGATCTTTTACTGGAAAAGGTTATCGCACCAAGGAGCCCTTAGAACTCGTACATACGAATCTCTGTGGTCCAATGAATGTAAGAGCTCGAGGAGGGTATGAATATTTCATCTCTTTCATAGATGATTATTCAAGTTATGGTTATTTATACCTAATGAGTCATAAGTCTGAAGCCCTTGAAAAGTTCAAGGAGTACAGGACTGAAGTTGAGAACTTGTTAGGTAAGACCATTAAAACACTTCGATCTGATCGAGGTGGAGAGTATTTGGACTTAAAATTCCAGAACTATTTGATAGAACATGGAATCTCGTCTCAACTCTCAGCACCAGGTACACCTCAACAAAATGGTGTATCTGAAAGGAGAAACAGAACCTTGTTGGACATGGTTCGATCTATGATGAGCTATGCTCAACTGCCTAGTTCATTTTGGGGTTATGCAGTAGAGACTGCAGTTTATATTTTGAATGTAGTTCCCTCAAATAGTGTTTCTGAAACACCATTTGAGCTCTGGAGAGGGCGTAAAGCTAGTTTACGTCATTTCAGAATTTGGGGCTGTCCTGCACATGTGCTAGTGGCAAACCCAAAGAAATTGGATTCACGTTCAAAATTATGCCTATTCGTAGGCTACCCAAAAGAAACAAAGGGTGGATACTTCTTCGATCCACAAGAAAATAAAGTGTTTGTTTTGACAAATGCTACTTTCTTAGAAGAACACCACGTTCGAGAACACAAGCCACACAGTAAAATGGTGTTAAGTGAACTTTCTGGTGAAGCTACGAATGAATCAACAAGAGTTGTTGATAAGGCTGGACCTTTAACAAGGGTTGTTGATGAGCCCAGTACACAGGCTGGACCTTCAACAAGAGTTGTAGATGAGCCCAGTACATCTGGTCAAGCCCATCCTTCTCAACAGTTGAGAATGCCTCGACGTAGTGGGAGGGTTGTTACTCAACCTGAAAGCTATCTGGGTTTAGCAGAAACTCCAGCTATCATATCTGATGATGGAATCGAGGATCCATTGACCTTTAGACAGGCAATGAATGATGTGGACCATGACCAGTGGGTCAAAGCTATGGACCTAGAGATGGAGTCTATGTACTTCAATCAAGTTTGGGATCTTGTAGACCTACCTGAAGGGGTTAAACCCATTGGGTGCAAATGGATCTACAAGAGAAAACGAGACGCAACTGGAAAAGTGCAGACTTTCAAAGCTCGACTGGTGGCAAAGGGTTATACCAAAATGGAGGGGGTGGACTATGAGGAAACCTTCTCCCCAGTTGCCATGTTAAAGTCAATAAGGATTCTCTTGTCCATTGCCACGTTTTATGATTATGAGATTTGGCAAATGGACGTCAAGACTGCTTTTCTGAATGGCAATCTTGATGAGAACATCTTTATGTCTCAACCAGAGGGGTTCATTGCTCAAGATCAGGAGCAAAAAGTTTGCAAGCTTAGACGATCCATTTATGGGTTGAAGCAAGCTTCCAGATCTTGGAATATAAGGTTTGACACTGCTGTCAAATCTTATGCCTTTGACCAGAACGTTGATGAACCTTATGTTTACAAAAGGATTATCAACAGTTCAATAGCTTTTCTGGTGTTGTATGTAGATGATATTTTACTCATTGGAAATGATGTAGAATATCTAGCTGACATTAAAAAATGGCTATCGACTGAGTTCCAAATGAAAGATTTGGGTGAAGCTCAGTATGTTCTAGGTATTCAAATTATCAGGAATCGTAAGAACAGAACGTTAGCCCTGTCTCAAGCATCATATATAGAAAAGATGTTGTCTAGATATAAGATGCAGAATTCCAAGAGGGGTTTACTACCCTTCAGGCATGAAGTTCATTTGTCTAAGGAACAGTGTCCTAAGACACCTCAAGAAATTGAGGATATGAGACGGATCCCTTATGCTTCAACTGTGGGCAGTCTTATGTACGCCATGTTGTGTACTAGGCCTGACATTTGCTATGTAGTTGGGATAGTCAGTAGGTACCAGTCCAATCCAGGGTTAAACCACTGGACTGCAGTTAAAAACATCCTCAAGTATCTTCGGAGAACGAAGGACTATCAGCTTGTGTATGGCTCTAAGGATTTGATCCTTACAGGATACACAGACTCTGACTTTCAGACAGATAAGGATTCTAGGAAATCCACATCAGGGTCAGTATTTACCCTCAACGGGGGAGCTGTAGTCTGGCGTAGCATCAAGCAAGGATGCATTGCAGACTCCACAATGGAGGTCGAATATGTCGCTGCTTGTGAAGCAGCTAAGGAGGCTATATGGCTACGGAAGTTCTTGATGGATTTGGAAGTTGTTCCAAATATGAACTTGTCAATCACCCTTTACTGTGATAATAGTGGTGCAGTGGCAAATTCTAAAGAACCTCGCAGTCACAAAAGAGGCAAGCACATAGAGCGCAAATATCATCTCATCAGAGAGATGGTGCAACGAGGGGACGTGTGAAGGGATAAAAGCCCCACGTAGCGGAAAGTATTACCGAACCTACTCAGAGTCTTAGATTCTAATTGAAATACCAATACAATTTGTGAAATATTCCAGTAATAAATCTATATTTAATGGGTTGTACATAGGCTATAAACATGCTAAAAGATCAACTAGATTGATCCTAGTGATCAAGGATTTCATAGAAAACTTACTTTTGTAGAAAGCCTTGATCAATTCTCCTTTTCTTGCCAATAAGATTGAAAACGCAGCAACCCTCTTGTGCGAACACCACCAATCGGCTACACCGGTATATCTCTAAGACTTCTTGAAGCAGGAGACTTGTGGGAGTCTTTTGGGAGAGATCTCTGAGAGAAGGAGAGACAATGAGATGTCTTTCACCCCACCCCAGGGGTCCTATATATAGGTAAAGGCCAAGACCTTTTCCTAATAGGAAAAGGTTTATTAATAAGTTCAAATCTATTATCTGAACAATATCTAATTTTAATAAATAATTAATTAATTCCATAATTAATTAATTACCCAATTAAATATCATATATTTAATCTTAGGGATTTTATTAAAATTAAAATTAATATGAATCCAATTCATATTAAATTTATTTGAACTCTTTCAAATATTTTCTCTCAAGAATTAATTTTTGAATTTAATTCAAAAATTATATTATAAAGTTTCATAAACTTTATATTATAATGTATCAACATACATTATATGATTCCCCAAATAAATTGAACATTTTCAATTTACAGTTTATATTTAATGGCTTCAAGTCTTTTTACAAGCTACCAGTGGGACCTAATGGACCTACAGATCAGAAGCTTCAACGATACGAGACTAATTGGCTTAAACTCATTAACCAAGTTAGTCTCCATTCGTTAACTCTGGGTCACTCCACTAAAGACCCACAGCTGCACTCTTCTCACTGCAGAATATTTTTGTGTCCACGGATATCGATCATTACTACAAGTCAGTCCTTCACGTGTGTTCGTATCCCAGCTGGGTCAAATTACCGTTTTACCCCTGGTCTACATCTTTGTCCTTAAGTCCCCAGTGCTCCTCTAATGAACAACCTGTGTGAGGTCCAACCAGCAAACAGAAGTCCCTCTCGTGCCATAGAGAGGGTTGGGCCCATTGTTCAAGTCCCGGAGACACCACTTAAGGAAACACACCTCTACTTACCCTAGAGTCGAGAAGGAGTGAATTCCATCTTGTGTGATTATGTTCCCAGCTCCCCACTCGGTATTGTCCCCAAAATGGTAGGCTTATTGAGTCGGCGTGCTGGCCACTCTCACCCATACAAATCAAAGGACAACCCCTCGTGAACAGGAGTCCATAATCCACTCAGGATTGAGACTGAGTTGTCTAGGTCATCCTAGTGAAATAGAAACCAAGCCAACTAACGGTGTTACAGTTAGTGGTTAACTATTTAGCGGTCCGGTCTTATGCAAACTCATTGCATAGGATACCCCCACTCGCATGTCAACTACATGAACGCGTTGGATCATTGCGTTTGTATCATAATACAAAGCGGGTCGTATCCATAGTGTCACCAGGATAAGGTACCCAGCCTTATCCTTGTACTATAGACCTTTTAGGTTGTTACATGAATATCCATCTCCGTATGTCCCCACATACTAGTTCAAGTTACATACAAACAACCTTGGATCTTAGTTTATTGGATTTGGGTCAAATAGTGCAATATTTAACAATAACATTTTATTGCAGAAACTAAATAACACTTTATTAAATACAAGTATAAAATTTGTTTACATTCACTATCTACGAGTTTTAGGGCATAAAACCCAACAACGTGATCGTCACGAAGGTAGCCTCTGCGAACAATATTGCTGATCCATTTACGAAGGCTCTCACGGCTAAAGCGTTCGAGGGTCATCTAGAGGGTCTAGGTCTGCGAGATATGTACATAGAATAATCTAGGGCAAGTGGGAGAAGTGTAATGGGTATTGTGAATGCCCTAGTTTATTGTATTTATCTGTATTTGTACTTTTCATGTATTATACAGTATTAATACAAACTACTTTTCCTACTTCAATGATTATTCATTCAATTTTGATTGTTGATGTACATTGCCCACTAGAGTTTTAGTTCAAGTGGGAGTTGTTGGGTTTTATGCCCTAAAACTCGTAGATAGTAAATGAAACAAATTAATCGATCTCAATAAAGCATTATTTGAGTAATTCAGTAATTTGGTTATTGAATAATCGAGTTTGCATTAATAAACCCTAAATCCAATAAACTAAGATCCAAGGTTTTTAAATGAAACTTGGACTAGTATGTGGGGACATACGGGGATCAGTGTCCAAGTAACAACCTAAAAGGTCTATAGTATAGGGATAAGGTTGGGTACCTTATCCTGTTGACACTATGTGATACGGTCCACCTTGTATTCGATACAGATGCAATGATCCAAAGCATCCATGTAGGAGACATGCGGGTGGGGGTATCCTATGCAATGAGTTTGCATAAGACCGGACCGCGAAATAGTAACCACTAGATGTAACGCTGTTAACTAGTTTAGGTTTCTATTTCAATAGGATGACCTAGGTAACTCAATCTCAATCCTGAGTCTGTTATGAACCCCTTTCAGGAGGGATTGTCCTTAGATTTGTATGGGTGAGAGTGGTCAGTTCGCCGACTCAATAATCCTACCATTTCAGGGGCAAGACCGAATGGGGGCTGGGAACATAACAGTACAAGACGGAATTCACTCCTTCCCCTATTGGGGTAAGTAGATGTGTGTTCCCTTAAGGGCTGATTTCGGGGCTTGAACAAAGGTGCGCCGTCCTCTCCTGGCCCGAGAGGAACTCCTGTTTAGTGGTTGGACCCTAAACAACTTGTTCATTAGAGGAATCATTGGTACTTAAAGGAACCAGAGGTAACCCAGGGGTAAAACGATAATTTGACCCAGCTGGTGTTACGAACACACGTGAAGCATTGACTTACTGCTTGGTCGATATCCGTGGACACCGAAATATTCTACAGTGAGAAGAGTGCAACTGTAGGTCTTTAGTGGAGTGGTCCACAGTTAACGAATGTTGACTAAACTTGGTTAATGAGTTTGGCCAATTAGTCTCGTATCGTTGGAGCTTCTGATCTGTAGGTCCATTAGGTCCCACTGGTAGCTCGTAAAGAGACTTGAGGCAATTAAGTATAAATTGTAAATTGAAAGTGTTTCATTTATTTGGGGAATCGTATAATGTATATTGATGCATTATAATATAAAGTTTATGAAACTTTATAATATAATTTTTTAATTAATTTCAAAAATTAATTCTTGAGAGAAAATATTTGAAAGAGTTCAAATAAATTTAATATGAATTGGATTCATATTAATTTTAATTTTAATAAAATCCCTAAGATTAAATATATGATATTTAATTGGGTAAATTAATTAATTATTTATTAAAATTAGAGACATTTTCCTATTAGGAAAGAAAATATTTGAAAGAGTTCAAATAAATTTAATATGAATTGGATTCATATTAATTTTAATTTTAATAAAATCCCTAAGATTAAATATATGATATTTAATTAGGGAAATTAATTAATTATGTAATTAATTAATTATTTATTAAAATTAGAGACCTTTTTTCTATTAGCAAAAAGTTCCTTTTCCTATTAGGAAAAAGGTCTTGGCCTTTACCTATAAATAGGACCCTTGGGGTGGGGTGAAAGGCATCCCATTCATTCTCCTACTCTCAGAGAATTCCCCTCAAGGCTTACTCTAGACTCCCACCAGTCTCCTGCCTCTAGAAGTCTCAGAGTCATACCGATGTAGCCATAGTGGTGGTGTTCGTACTAGTTCGTGATTAATTCACAAGCAGTTGGTGAATTTAATCTGAGTCGTCAACGAGAGTAAGTAATTTGTTACTATATAAATTAGATTTAGATCTAATATTTTTGTATGCTTAGCCTTAATATAAATCTAGAATAGTTCTAAGTTTATTGCCAATGTATTGGTATTTTAGATTAAACAAAATTAATTACGAATCGGTCCCAATCACGCTTCCGCTTTACGGAATTACGGAATTCCAAACCTTCAAGTTAATCGGCCAATTAATTAATTTAAACTAGAATCAAACTTAGCGTTTGCATGTTTGTGATAGTAGGATCATGGTTTTCGATTTGTTGTCGGAATACGCCGAACTTAAACTTGTTTTGACTTATTAGTGAGATTAATGATTTAATTGAATTGAACTTACCATGACAATCCCGATTACATGATCTTTGAGGTATCTATTTCTTTCCTTTACTTGATTTTCTTACTTTTCTTTTTCAATATTTTCCATAATTAGTTTTCTTTCCATAACAACTTTCTTTCCAAATATAAAAACCTCCCTTTTTGGTTACCTAAACAATTAAGGAAATAAAGATTTGTTTGCATAGACTCCCTGTGATCGACCCCGGCCACTACTGCTACAAGTTAGCTTTAGAGGTTGAGGATTATAAATTTTTTTGACACGACCCTTGACAAGTCGTTCCGTCAAATTGTCGTTGTTGCCAAGGAGTCTTTGGCAAATTTTTCTTTCCTTTTTTGTTTTCATTTGACTTTTCTACTTTTTGTCTATAGTTTATGCAAACTCGTTCTTCACAGGATAGAGAATTTATGTTTTGTCCTGACATCACGAAGGAAGAACGTAGAATTCGAAGAAAGGCAAAAGAGAGGAAGTCAACGAACCACAAGCTATGGCCGAGCAAACATTGAAACAACTCGCGGCCCCAAATTTGAACCAACAACCACTTTGCATCACTTATCCCAAGACCGAAGGTGCATTTGAATTAAAATCTGGACTAATCCATCTTTTGCCTATTTTCAGGGGAAGTGCAGGGGAGGACCCACACAAGCACTTAAAGGAGTTCTACATCGTTTGCACGGAATGAAGCCCAACGGTGCAACCGACGAACAAATAAGTTTACGTGCATTCCCTTTTTCTTTAAAAGATATGACAAAAGATTGGTTGTATTTTCTTCCTAGTGGTTCCATAAATACTTGGGCTGAGATGAAAAAAATATTTTTAGAAAAATTTTTTCCTACAAGTAGAGTCGCCAATCTTTGTAAAGAAATTTACGGCATCACTCAAATCGTCGGTGAAACTCTTTACGAATATTGGGAACGTTTTAAAAGATTATGTGCTAGTTTTCCTCACCATCAAATAGTCGATCAATTGCTAATTCAATATTTCTATGAAGGATTACTTCCTACAGATCGAGGCATGATCGATGCAGCTAGCATAGGAGCATTGGTGAACAAAACTGCAGTGGAGGCCCAAGCACTCATATCATCCATGGCCAAAAATTCTCAACTGTTTGGAACATGAGTTCCCAGTCTATTACCAAAAGTAGCAGCTGTAAATGATGTAAGTAATTTTGATTAAAAAATGTCTGAACTTACTGATCTTGTTAAACAACTTATGACACACTATACGATATCATTCAAAAAACGCTATCGTAAGGCTACGATAGCATTTTATGAATGCTATCGTAGCCCATGTTATTGAAAGTTGAGACTTTTAATAGCGTTTTTTTTTCGCTATCAAAATCGATGTAGAAAGTCTATATTTATTGCGTTATTCTAATGTTATGGATACCTTTCATAGCATTGGAAAAAACTTTATGATTTCTCTTTAATAGCGTTTTTTATAGCTGTAAAAATACACTATAAAAGACATATCATAACGTTTTTACTACGCTATTGTAGCCGATGTTATTGAAAGTCTCTAACTTTTTATAGCGTTTTTTCGACGCTATTGAAAATGCTATATAAAGTTTATTTTTATTCCGTTACTTTAATATTATGGAAACTTGCCATAGCATTGAAAAAACGTTATGATTTCTCTTTAATAGCATTTTTTATAGCAATAAAAAAATGCTATAAAAGACATCATAACGTTTTTACCATGTTGTAGCGAATGTTATTGAAAGTCTCTAACTTTTCATTGCATATTGAAAATGCTATAAAAATGTACATTTTTTATTGCGTAATTGTAATGTTATAGAAAAATTCCACAACGTTATGGAAAAAGCTATGATTGGTCTTTGATAACATTTTTTATAACAGTGAAATAATGCTATAGGATATATAGCATAGCATTTTTAATCTTGCTATGATAGACACAGTAATTGACTTTTAATATATATATATATATATATATTATATTGTTTTGTTTACATTTATATTTTTTATTTCAAATGTTTTTATATTGAAAAATCAACTTAAATTTGTTTATAATGTATTTAAATACATTTTCAAAACTAAAATCATATATATCTATTGAAGTCGCTTGTCTCATCATGTATAGACGACAACTAAAAAATGCAAATCTTTAAATTTCTCATAAAGTTACACATAAAATCTTCAAATTCCTAGCACAAAAATTTAAGTACTACATTAATAAAATCAAAAGTTTGTTATAGCAAATAAATTAAAATACTTACATATAAAGAAAGTTGCAAATTCATAATCCAAATAACTAGAATAACTACCTATATAATCCCAAAAAGTTCATACACTCAAAAACAGCTAAGAGAGTTGATGAAATGACTGCGTACTAACAATTCCCCCATGAATATGCAATTGCATGTGTTATCCTTTCATTCACCTGATAAATTAAAAAACCAAAATACCTTTTATAAATCATGATTTAAACTCTAACCCATGAACCAATATAACAAATAAACATTAAAACTCATAATCAGTTTTACACATTAGAATTGCAACATTATAAAACACCAGCTCATGTAGAAATCAACAAGCAGTTAAACCTTACAACAAACAATATCAACAAAAAGACCAAAAGTGATTGAATGTGTAATGTCTAAGGTTTCTATACCTAACCTAGCGACATTCCTAAAGCCCCTATCTTAATTATAACCGGATACTTCAAAAATTTCAGCAGCATAACGACATACATAGGACTAACCCAATTTTTTTAAAACCTGTTAAACAAGATAAAACACACTTCTATATGAAAAACCGCCTAACTACAACCTCACAACACTTCAGGCTCACAACAAGACTTCAAATATCCTCAAACTAAGCGAGTCAAGTCTAGCCTCAGATACTAATCAAAATCTAATCCAAGAATTATAGAAATTTAATTTAAACATAGGGGACTCAATTGCAAACTCTAATTTTCAAATCTGAATTCAAACCAAATAATGAACTATAAACATGCTTAAGTCTTAAAACATGTTATACTTATTTCCAAAAGTCATAAGAAAACTTTCAGAATCACAAACCAAGCAACTGCAAATACTATAGCTAGCCACATCCACAAATCTAAACTACCATTGCAACCTATAATTTAAGCTAGAATCTCAAACTATTAAATCAAAACTAACAAACCTTAGTCAAAATTATAAAACATGATCACACTCAAAACTAACAAACCTGGACTAGCAAAACTTGTTGATGGTATTGTGGTTCATATGACGGTGTTGAAAGTGATGGTTCTCGGCCTTTTGAAGTAGATGACAACTATGATTGGTTGGAGGATTGCATTTTGATGCACATGGCAATGAAGAACTTGGAGAACTTGACGATGGTACTCGCATAAGACCATGGTCTTGAAAATTTTGAAGTTTGAAAAAGTTAGCAAAATTTAGTAAAAAAAAGAAAATTTTTAATTAAGTAAAGTTTTTTCATAGACTTGGACATAGTAACAGGAAGAAGAAAATATAATTGAGAATTGATTTTTTATCTGGATCCAGTTGGTTCGTTTGCCATAATGCACATTGATACAAAAAGAACATTTTCACAACTAAACTAGATGCAACATAATCTCTCACCTAACCAAATGAAAAGTCCACTCTCTTTGACAACTTCCATTTCTTCCCACACAAAAGATGAACACACAAATCAAGCCAGGAATTGTTTACAACATGCAAAAGTAAATCCTGTCACAAGTTCTAATATGAAGATTTCCAAGATCATAAATAATCAAGAAATGATCACAAAATAATAGTGGACTAAGACAACCCACAACATCCTAAAATAGATGAAGCCTCCCCTCCCGACATTCTCAATTCATACTAAGACAACCCACAACATCCTAAAATCCAAATTACACAAACCTAATCTATGAGTCAACACCTTTTACATCAATAACTTATAATGAGACTACATCAAGGTAACTTTTGGAATATCAATTAACTCAGTTCAAAGCCTTAAATGGTAACTTTTCCTATTCAAGTATTCAATCGATGATTAAATGTCCTAGAAGAATTATTTCAAAGAATGATGTAAAAGAACATATAATTTCTTGAACCTGTTTGGTTGTCATAACTTACAATTGTTCTATAAGCGAAAGATCCCAACAAAGTTATTGGTTGTCATAAGGTAAAAAAAAAAAAAGAATTAAGACAATGCATCTCTAAACTTCATTATTAACACATTCCATAAAATTATTTCTAAACTTTAAAAATTTAGGGCTCATTTATATACTTATTGTCGCCACTATTGTCTCTCCAATGCATAGAAATTCAGTCAGAGGAAGAAAAAATAAATAGAGATCTAACAAGTTAAGAGTTAAAATGAGATCTAATTAATAACAATAGTAATAATAAAAGTGAAGCAAATCGACTCAACCACAATAAAACAAAGAAATCAAAATAAATGACATAATAATCATCACAGTCATTGTCTAATCTTCTTCGTTCCTAAGTACAAGTGAACATCCCATATCAATAATCATGATTTTGATTCAAAAAAAAAAAAGAAAAGAAAAAAGAAAACCAATCGATTTCTTTGGACTAATTAAATTTACTCTAGCTTCAACAACAGGCAACCCCATTTTCAACCAAAATATTCTAAAATTTAACACAAACACACACATGAACTTTATATGGAAGATATATATATTGTTATGAGCATTGAAGCCAATCAAAAGCATAAAAGCCATAGAAGAATTTCAAATGAGCAACTCATGTTTATCACTATCATGCACCAACTCAATGCCAGGATGCAAAGACATTGTTAGGATCAATACCAAACTTCACTCCAAGCTACATATCAACAAATTTAAACTCAACTCTACAAAAACAAGAAATTACTCGTTGCCAAACTGAGGTGAGTGCACTTGACATCTAGTAGAAAGTACCAAAAAAAAAAAGTGTTAAATATCTAATTTCACTTATTCTGGAGTATAGAATTAGATAAATAATCTATGGATGTTAAAAGAGTATAGATTTTCATAGCATCAAAGGAGATAAAATCTCCAAGAACTCTTCAACTAAATCTCTAATTAATTATCGCTTTCTTTGCTATTTTAATTAGTGCTTTTAGACGACAAAATAACATAAAAAGTGTTGGGACAAAAAGCATAATAAGTCCCCCTACTTCCTTTATTCTTTTTGCACAAGGATATTCAGCCATTGAGACATGAGACTTTTCAAGAGAGAGGTCAAATCCAAAAGCAAGGAATGAAGAGTACCATTCAATTTGCAGTAAATATTTTTATCCACTTTCACATAAACTCACATATGTATCAAATTAGAGAAGTTTTTTAGACGTTATTGAAACGTAGATATTTAGTCAAGTTTTAACTGATCTAATAAGCAACAAAATAGAACGACTACCAAAGGAGCATTGTGTTTTACAAATATGCTTAAGTATAGTAATCCAAGAGAAAATGGTGTGGGATTTGTACTAACTAGGCTAGACAATAAAAGCATCTGAATACTTAGCCATCTCCACCATCCTTTGGTGCATAATCTTCCACTACCTTCACTTTCTCTATTGTGTCACAGTTAGCTGCAAAAGGAAAAATAGCAAAAAAAAAGTGGAAAAGATATTCCTTAGGCACAATATTTCAAGCTCATATGGAGATAAAGTTAAAGAAAATATAATGTTTACTAGTAGGAAAAGGCCAAGAGATAAAAAAACAATGAAACAAATACTGATACCTCAACCAATCGGAGGGAGTTGAATTCAATCTAAAATTAATTAGAATTACCTTTTGAAAATGATGGTAGGAGGGATTATGAAGAGAGTTCCAATGGCTTGCCTGTAGAAAATGAAAATATGACTTCATACCAGAAGCAAAGGCAGCTTTTGCCAACATAACCATCCCAGCATAAGTGATTTGGACAATCATGACAGTAATGAGAGGCTTTTTCTTTAATTCCATTCTCATGAAATTAAACCACCAACTAATTTCCCTCTCCCTTATTATGTTACTCTTTGTGTTGTTTAATTAAGTACAACAAACAAATAAACAAAGATTATATAATGTGTTTTAATTTTCCTAAAGGTGTAACCTTACTTAGACACAACAATCCTACAGAACTTCCAAGAATTAAGGGTTCCTAAGGTACTTCCAATACAAGGGTAATTAACTTCTCATAGGCATAACGGAGGTGGTAGAAAAACACCTTTTAAACCTAAGTTGAATGCAGTTAGCCAAGGACACGACCAAAAACTATTCACCCCATTTTTGCTCGGATCGCTATTATACCTTTCAACCATCTAGTTTTGTTCTCTAGTTGGATGCACAAAATCAAAAGTTATCATAGAATACATATTTAAAGTAGTTAGTTTCATAATGTGATAGCAGAAAATAGAACCTTCCAACCATTTATAAATTTTGCATAGTTAATTATTGAATGTAGTTTTAAAGTTTTTAGGTGCTTTGTGATTTATGTCTAATTAGGAAGATCATAATAAAGATGATGTAAGCACCAAGAAAGGTTCTATAGAAAGCCTACACGATAGCATTTTTAAACACTTGTTAACACAAGAATAACACTTCTATAACATCTTCATCTACTCCACCTGACTTCAACACAACAAAACTCCCACAACACAGTATCACCATACGAGTCAAGTCTCGTATCAACAACTACCTAACAGAGCCTCAACCTAACTCAACAAAAGCATACAACTCAAACTTTTTAAAACAAACTTAATTTTTTTTTTTTGGATAAGGAACCGAGCTTTCATTGAGAAAATAAAATGAAAGAATGCAAGGGCATCCAAAAAAACCAAGCCTCAAAGAGGAACCCCGACTAAATGAAGGGTTTCCAATCAAACAAAATAATCTTTATCAACTTAATTGTAAGAACAATGATAATGAAGAATCTCATTCAAAGAATAAACAATGATAATAAACAATGAGAAACGTCTCACTGCTCCAAAGTTCCACGTATAAGAACTAGTTCAAAAAGCTAAGTAAAAGTAACCCCTCATTGCTCCAAAATATATAAACTAAACAACGAAATTGATGTTCAACAAAACAACAAGTTCAAAGCACCAATTGCTCCAAAGTAACCCCTCAAGGAGAAACGTCTCACTGCTCCAAAGTTCCACATATAAGAACTAGTTCAAAAAGCTAAGTAAAAGTAACCCCTCATTGCTCCAAAATATATAAACTAAACAACGAAATTGATGTTCAACAAAACAACGAGTTCAAAGCACCAATTGCAACCCACCCCCTCTATTAACAAAATCTTTAAGAAAAACAAACAACTTGAAGAAAACAACTACTTCAAAGCAAATCCAAAGCAATCTACCCTCACATGCTCAAAGCCTTTAACAAGTGAACTAGAAAAGCTAAAACAATCAAAGCTTTAGAAGCATAACATCAAAACTTATAACAACCCTTTCAAGAAGTTGTAAGTTTTTAGTAGACAGGTAAAGGTTGCTTGAAATGGCAATAAAGAGAGACTAGATCCTTCTTGATTAATTATTACCTCATAGACAGGAAAAGGTTCCTTCTTGATTTCCTTCTTGCGCTTCTCGTCCATTGTACTTATGGTAGAATGCAATCAAATGACTAGTTCCTTCATAAACAACTACGACAAAATGGGTTGCTAACATCTATGAAATTACTTAAATCTATATCATACATTTAATATGACATGTTCATTCAAAAACCAAGCAAACCACTTCTGAAACAATTTAACATTCAAAACTTATTCACTAAGGAGAAGGAATAAAGAACAACATATGGCTTTAAACGATTATGTTCAATGGCTATTGAAAAACAATGATTGTAGAGGGGTGAAAAACTACTTTGAAATCACATCCCAAAAAGCTTCATAATCAAAAGCATTAGTCTAATCAAATTATCAATGGGAACTTGCACAAAAATAACACTTAATCCATAGCTTACAAATCAAATGATTCAATAATTTTTCTCTCTTATGTATCTTATTGGAAACTACACACAATATATTCTCTCAACTTGAGCTTCTCTTCTTTGAAACCAAAATCCTCAAATGAGATACATACAAGTGATCAAGTTGTAGAAAGAAGTGGTAGAAGCAAGCTAAGAAATTGTTACTCAAATGGTATTCTTCAAGACTTCCAAACCATTATGCATATAAAGTTAAACAAATTAATCTAAAAGAATGGACTTGTCAATCGTATTTACCTTGACAATTAGCAGGACTACACCCTACTTTTGAAAACCTTTGAATTAGATTATTGAGTTGGCACGTATGGATAGAGAATTAGAACTGGCATAGAGAAACAACCCTCAAGTTTAGCATAAAGTTCAAGGCGCCATTAAAGCCATATGATAAAGAATTAAAATAGAAATGTTCAAACAATCAATACATACCCATAGAGCATAATTCTTAAGAGAAGACCAAATTCAAACAATAAAGAATTTTAAAACATACATTGAAAAGATATCCTAACATTCCAGTTTAAGTAATTGTTAGAGGAAACAATTATTTACCTACCCAAAAATGGCAAAGGGTTTATGAAAATCAAATTTCACTTAAGAAAAATCTTTTTTTTTATTAATTCTTCTCATGTAACTAGTAGTAATAAGACCATACCTTAACCACAAGACACAAAAACCCAATCGACCATTATTGGATTGCTAACTCTACTTCAACAATGAAATATTTCAACAACCCATCTTCTTTGATACCTACATAGTTCACCAGGTTGCATAGGTTAAATTAACAACCTCACACACTAAATGTTGAAGAAATTGTGAAAGATGTAAATGACGAGAGACAACCTTTTTTTTTCACAAAGAATGATCAAATGGGTGGGCTATGAAAAACAAAGTAACCTGGGAAAATCTTATGAATTTCCAAAGAAAAATTAGAGCACCTATATGGATCGTGAAAAAAAAAAAGGAGAACTAATGGCCCTAATTCAGAATCGATACTAGTAAGTTTTGGGTCTCCATGAAGTCCCTTTTAGGTAATGGAAAAGGTTTTGGATTTTACAAGATATAAACTATACTATTTCATTCAACTTTTTTATATCATCCTTCAAGGTTGAATACATGGACATATTGTTAAAACGATGTTGATACTCCTAGTTTAGTTCTTAATTCCTTTAAAATATTGGAAGGATTTTTTAGCACAACTATTTATCTTACAACAGACTACCTATACCCATTTTAAATAATTTATTGCCTTTTGAAAAACTCACCGAACAAAAAATCAACTATAGCTTTCATAAAACTTTTGGTTGTGCATGCTATCCATATCTAAGACTATACCAATAATATAAGCATGATTTCCATACAACCAAGTTGTTGTCCTTGGGTATTGGTATTCTGATAGTCATAAAGGTTGTAAATGTTAAAGAAATTCAGTAAAAATCTATAACTCACTATCATGACCCTTTTGTTACTTTGCTACCCATTGTCAACACCAATCCAAATCTTATGTCTCCTAATTCAACTAATTGGTATAAACCTTCATTGAGTTGTTTAGCACAATGCCACATGGCAAGTCCAAGCAAAAGAGAAACAATAGATTCTCGGCTCACCTACCCATATACAACAGACCTTGGTTGATATGGAGGGAGAAAATAAATTACAAATGTCAGCTTGTCTATACAGGAAAGCAAGAAGATGAAACAAGAACAAAAAGAGATCTTCTCATGAAGGACAAATAAAGAGCCTTATTTTTGTAAGGAGAAATTCAGAGTACACCTACAGTGACTAACCTACCTACATTGAATAATCCACCTACAGTAACTAATCGAATGTGTGACATAATACAGAACAATGGTAAGGAGATTACAATATTTGTGTCACACTCGTCTTGATAAAGTGTACACAGGGTATCGCTTGACCTCAGCTCCAACAAATGTTCATAATCAATCCCTAAACTAGTCTAGTTTCCTAAAAGGAACCATGGATATGTGTTTGAATATCCAACCAGTCAAGGAGTTCTCAATCAGCACAGATTTGGTAAATAACTCAAAGGATTGAAGATCACTCATGGAATTTGTACTAACTTTGTATTAAGAACAATCAACCAAAACACACAAAAATAAACCGGTAAAGAACTCTTTCCTTCAAAATGTAAGCCAACCAACCTTGATAATTTATTATCTCTTATTTGTAATTTGCAACTAGAAAGAGAGAAGACAAAAAGTGTAAGTGGCTTCAGCAAGTCAAGAAAATCGTACTGTAAGTCAAGAAATCAATAAGTGAAACTTGCAGATGTAGTAATCATCGCCATAGAGAGCTCTTTTGTGATTCGATTGGAGTCTTTGCTTGTCTTTCTCTCTTTCAATGTGCACAATTTGTTCTTCACTGTTCTGACTTCTGGGGTAGTAAAATACCTATGGCTTAGAATAAAATTTGTTCTTAATAAACCTGAAATTTACTAAATATTACTTACCCGCTGCTCGAATTGATTGAAATCCCCGGAAATATGAAGTAGAACGCTGCTGTCTGCGAACGACTTGTCGAAAACACGCCAAAACGCTACTATTCGCGCTCTAATACTACTGAGAAACGCACCTTGCTCGAACTCATAGCCCTCTGTTGGTTGATCGTCAAGGAAACAACGTCGAAGCTCGGATCGCAGGAAACACAAAGAAACAAAACCCACACTGAGAAACGCACCTTGCTCGAACTCACAGCCCACCGGACGAACGCACAGGACGCCGGAGATAGGAAGGATGAATGCTATCGACGCTCTCTGTGGACGCCGGAGTTCGATCAGAGGCGAAAGAGAGGGAAGTGGCGGCGCTACCTATTCGTGATCGAGAAGGAGAAAGAGAGAGATAAGAGAGAGGGAGGGAAATTGGGGGAGAGGGAAATTGTCATTTTTAACCCTTTACGGCCCGTTTGGTACAAGGTTTTTTGAGATGGGAATATTTATGCTCATAAGCAAGGGTTTTCTATGCCCTTGCAAAAGCATGGGTTTTCTCTTTTTCCATCTCTTCTTTTTTATTTTTATATGTAATTTTATTTTGAACATAGTTAATTAATTAACTAATGGATACTAAATTAAAAATAATATAATAAATTATTTAATTAGATTAAATAATAATTTGTCAAGAATTTCATTTTTTTTAAACAAATATTTTTTTCTAGGACTTTTAAACAAATACTTAGTCCAAGTTTATTAAAGGGATGTAATTACATATTTACTAAAATTATAATTAATTAGTCAATATTATCAAAATATATTTAATTATTGAATTAAAATCATTTAAATGAATTTAGTATAAAAATTCATTTTTCAATAATTATAATTAATTACTTATCGATTATTTATAATCAATTAATTACTTTTTTTAATTTCCTTATAATAAATAAATAATCATATTATTATTAAATATTTATCTAATTAATTTTTATGGATACAATATATTAAATTATTGTAGTTAAAGATATTTATTAAAAAATTAATTAAATAATTTTAGTTTGTTAAATTAACATAGTTTATCCCATTAAAATCATTTCATGATTATTATTTCATTAATTTTTATTAATAGTTTGAATTAATTTTGATTATTTTATTGATTAATTTATTAAAATTACATAAAGTTTACCTGATTAATTCTAAAAAATAAATACATACATAATTTGTTCTCATAAAATCCTGATGACATTCTCATGCACAACCAAACACAGTTATCTTTGATTCCCAGCAATCTTATTCCCAGGCATAGTATTCCCAGGCATCATGTATTCCCAGGCATCTATAAAACCTTAAACCAAACGGACCCTTAAGTTGTTGCCTTTCAAAAATAACCTCTTTTGAAAAACTTGTTTTTTTAACCTAGTTGATAAAACCCAAAAAGATGAATTTACAGAATTGCCCTTGAATGTAAAAGGTCAAAAAAAAAAACTCCCCACCCAAAAGAAAAGAGGTCATTCGTTCAACTTAAACCCTCCTTCTCCGTTTTCACCTTTCTTCTCCGTTCGCCTTCTTCTCCGTTGCTTCGTTCGCGCTCTTCTTCTCCGTTCGTGCTCATTCCGACGTCGTCTTCATTCCGGCGAGTTTCTTCATCCTTAAGGTACTTTTTTTGGGGGATGAATGGGTTTTATGGGTTTTATGAATGGGTTTTTGGGGATGAATGAGTTTTATGTTCGACGAATGTATCTATGGGTTTTATGGAGTTTGTGGGTTTCATCCAAGTTTTGGTGATGAATGGGGTTTGTTGAAGTAATTTTTCAAAGAGGGTTTGTTTCTATTTTATGAGTTTTTATGAATGGGTTTTTGAGGATGAACGGTGAGAAGAGAGGTTTGTTGAATTTTTTTCAGAATGTCGGAATAGGAAGAACGATCGGCGCCGGAAAGATGATTTTTCGCCGGAGAAGATGCTTTTTCCGGGTCATTTCCCGGTCGGGATCGATACCCGAAAAAAACCGGGTTCCCGCAAGTGGAAAACCGGTTCTCCCGTAAGGGAAACTGGTTCTTCCCTTACGGGAAACTGATTTTTTTTCCGGGTCGAATTCCCAACCGGGAAGTGACCCGGAAAAAAAATAGTTTTTTTTTTTTAATTTTAATTTTCCCCATCCTTCCTTTCTTTTCTTTCTTTCATTATCTATTTTTTCATTGTTTGTCTTTCTTTTTTTTATTTTGTTGGTGTTGTTTTTGTTTTTAATTTAATGTATATGAAATGACCATCCATGTGTTTTATTTTTCAACTATTTAGGTATTAAAATAGAGATGGTAGCAAAGATTAGGCCTGAAGGGTACTTTCGTGCACAGTTGACTTGTTGTTCACACTTGACAAAAACAATTGAAATTTTGCAAAAGAAATTGACTCAAACCCAATTAGATATGTTTAGGCAAACCATATTTGACCCTATAGTAGACAGCAACATATTATTTAATGGTCAGTTAATCCACCATCTACTACTTAGGGAGGTTGAGGATCCCAGGAAGGATGTAATTAGTTTCGATATATTTGGAAATAAGATGTCGTTTGGCAAGGAAGAATTCGATCTAATCACCGGATTTAGACACAATAGAAGGATAGTTGATAGACATGAGTCGGGGGTTAGATTGAGGCGTCTGTACTTTAATGACAGTGTCAAAGATACCGTAATGGATGCTGAAAAAAGATTCTTAGAAATACAGTTTGAGTCAGATGAAGATGCGGTGAAGGTAGCGCTCGCATATTTTATCGAGCTAGCAATGTTTGGGCGGGAGAGGAAACAAAAATTCAATTGGTCTTTATTGGGTATCGTGGACGATTGGGAGATATTTTGCAATTATGACTGGAGCAAAGTAATTTTTGAGATGACTATAAGGAGTTTGAAGAAAGCACTCAGTCATGCCACCCAAAGAGACGTCGTGGCCGGAGAGGCTAGTCGATTGGAAAGATATAGTCTTTACGGCTTTCCACATGCTTTTCAGGTTAGTTATTTTACTCAGAACTTGGAATACTTTAAAAACCTGAAATAGACTAACTTGTTTGATATTCTTCTTGTAGGTATGGGCGTATGAGACTATTTCATCTCTAATGAACCGTGTTGCGAACCGGATGAACCAGGATGCGATCCCACGGTTTTCTCGGTGGTCATGCTCCCATTCTCCTACGTACACCCAACTTAGCAACAAGATATTTGGCTTGACGGAGGTAGTAAGTAATTAATATATTATTCGTTGAGTTTTATTTATTATTGAAGTTATTTGTGACCTTATACAATTGACTATTGTAGGCAAGGGTGACAGTGCAATTGGTTCCAAGCGATGCAGAGCTCGAACACATGCGTCGTATTGTTTTGCCGCCACAACTACAGGCCCCTGTTTTGCCGCCACAATGGTAGAGCACCATGATATGGACAAGGTAATTGTGTATTTTTGACATAGTTGAGATACGCTATTGGGTTTGATAATTGACCGTGAAGCTTTTGTTGTAGGGTGTTGAATCAGACTCCCATGAGGTTCAAGAGATCCCGAAACCTGGAGAAATGGTGAAGCGTCGGGGAGATCGGAAAAGAACTCTTTCTTGGAAACTTCGAACTCCGTGGAAGGATACGAGGGAAGGGATCAAAAAACAAAAGGTGATGCCATACAACCCCCTAGTTGAGATTCCTGAGAAGCTTGATAGACGTTTCCAAAAGTGGTTGGACGACACGGAGGTGGGCAATGCTCCACGGAAGACGGCATATGCTTTTAGGGACAAAGTGTGGTTTCAAAACCTTTTGAAACCCTGCTATTGGATGAGCGATGAGGTAAAGTATGAAGTTCTTAATTTAGTTTCTTTAAGGTCTGAAGTTCTTAATTTAGTTTCTTTATTGTAATGTCATCGACTCATGCAGGTCATTGACTCACTTTTTATGTTCGTCCAGAAGAAACTGCAACAACGGGCGGACTTATGTCGTTGGAAGTTTGTCACTGCAGATATTCTTATTACCGTAAGTGTCTCTTCACTAGCACATTAACTCAATTCTTAGTTACAAATACTTTATGATTTTCTTCCATAGGATTTTCTGAGGCGTAGCGACGACATAGCTGAAGAGTTGAAGAAGGTGCAAGATCCTTCGTTGATTACGTACGACTGGAGTACGGCCAATACTGTGATAGACTACGTTTTGGGTCGACACTCGGACCACGATACACATTGGAGTACAGTTGACGCGATCTACATGCCATTCAACCTCGGGGGAAACCATTGGGTTATGGTATGTGGTGATCTCCTAGTGGGCAAGTTGACCATCCTCGATTCATTCATAGCGTTGACATCGGATGCAACCTTGAAGAAAGAGTTGAGCACTGTAGCCACAGTATTGCCAGTGCTACTGTTCAAGTGCGATGTCATGAAGGCAAAGCTGCATCTCCCAGTTCACGAATGGGAAATACATAGAGATAGTTCAGTGCCTCAACAGACAAACAGTGGGGATTGTGGTATGTTTGCGGTAAAGTTTTTTGAATATGATGTTACTGGAAGTGAAATAAACACTTTGAATCAAGATAGAATTAATTTCTGTAGACGTCAATTTGTTGTACAAATTTGGGCCAACAGGCCGATATTTTAGTCTGCTTCGTATATTTTGGTAAAATTTGTATAGTTTAGATATTCTTGTATTGCGATATAAAGTTTGTAAACTTTTTGAACGATAAGGCAATACATCAAATTTTTTGGAGTTGTGTTGTTTCTGATGTGTTGTGGAGCTTGAGGTGATAAATTTGGGAGTGTATTTTTCGTTTTTCAGGTAAAGAAAAATTTTTGGGTTACTATACCTATGTCGTTATGCTGTCGAATTTTTTGTGACCAAAATTTCATATCGATCAAAATGGGAAAAATTATAAAAGTACAAATATTTACACATCAGTTCACTCATCGTATACATTGCTTCGAGCCTCCTCTCTCGTAATTTCTTGAGAAGCAAAGAAGTAAAGAAGTAAAGAAGTAAAGGGATGAGCATCCATATGAATTTTCTTTATAATAAGTAAAGAAGTAAAGGGATAGAGGAAGAAGGGAAGAAAATGAAAAAGAAAGATATAGAAAGAGAGAGATAGATGGAAAAAAAAAGTACTGTTTTTTTTCCCGGTCAATTTCCCGACCGGGAAATTGACCAAGAAAAAAAACAGCAAGCACCATGGTTTGCTGGTGCTTGCTGTTTTTTTTCCTGGTGTGTTTCCTGACGGGAAACCGACCAGGAAAAAAAACAGCGACTGTTTTTAAGTACGTACACCCAATTTTTTTGTTTGTCCTATACAAATGTGATCCACACCTAATAATCAATTTCATCCATACATCTTTTTATAATAATAAGCACAAAATGAAGTGGTTCTTAATACCCAATTTCATCCATCCATACACAAGATGCTTATATTTACATATTAAATACAACATACAAAATATCGCATAAAGTTCTCTCATGTCGTTGAGAGCGGTTCACGACAAGTTTTGCGGTTATGACCTATGTTACCACATCGACCGCACTTATGAACTTGTTGTATTTGAGGTCTCTCCCCTGCAGATGGTATTCGAACAGTTCGTCGGCGACCAACTCGAGCAACCCTTTTTGGCGGCAATATCTCCATCTCTTGAAATTCAGCGGGTCTCTTCCACTCAGACATAGGGCCAACAGGATATATCGATTCTGCGTATGATAGGATCACAGATTCTGCGTGATATGCGGGGAACAAAGAGTGGCCACATTAACATTACGGTCTCGGGCTGCGGCGATTGCATGAGAGCATGGAATCTCGTAGTACTCAAACTCTCGACAAGTGCACGTCCTCATGTGCAAGTCGACACGAAAGTCTAGTTGTCCTTCGTATACTTGATATTGGTAGCAATCAATCGGGTCCACATTATGCCTTTGAGACTTCTTCTCGGCTTCCATCAATAGGTTCTCTGCATACTCTGATAACCTCGAAGATCGGTTAGAGGCATGTGTCCGACGCTTATAAAACCAACTTTGAAGCATGCCTCGTATATTGTCCAACATCTTCGTCACCGGCAAGGTTCGAGCATGTACCAATGTTGCATTCATACTTTCGGCCACATTAGTTGTCATCTGATTGTATCTTCGTCCACACTGAAAAGCCCGAGCCCAACGTGGGAAACCCAATTCTTCCAAGTACTTAGCAACACCACTGAATGGACGAAGTTTAGCAAACATGTTTTGAAACTCCGACTCTCTACATGCTTTTGCAGCAAGAAAAAAGAAAGGTATTGCACCTTCGCACTTAAAATTCTTCGTGAGGTTCATAGATAAATGGTGTATGCAAAAACAATGAAATGCATATGGATACACTGTTCTAATTGCCTTACCAATACTGGACTTTCGATCTGATACTATAACCAATCCAGTGGGATCTCCAATAGAACGTTTAACTCTCTCAAAGAACCACTGCCACGCATCATTTGTCTCATCATCAACAACTCCAAATGCAATGGGGTATATTTGATTGTTTCCATCCACTCCAGCCACAATTAGAAGCCAACCTCCGAACTTCCCCTTTAGGTGCGCGCCATCAACTATAATGACTGGCCTAATGTATTGAATAAACCCCCTAATGCACTGACCTAGTGCCATGAACACATATTTAAAATACTTTCCATCCTCGAGCTTTATATCATATACGGTCCCAGGGTTCATGATCTTCAGCGCTTCACCATATGCATGTAAGTGACCAAATGACTCTTCTGGTGATCCTCTAACAAAAGCTAATGCCTCCTCTCTAGCCCGCCATGCTTTCTCATAACTAATAGTGACCCTGTAGTCTTTTCGCATGTCCTGTATAATGTCATTCGGCTTGTAAATTCGTCTTACATCCTCAAATTTCGACTTAATCAAATGCCCTACCACCCGACTCTTCGCTTGTCTATGGTGGTGATTTAGTAATTCATGGGAGCATGTATGGACATTATAATATTTCGAAATCTTGAATACGTCATAACCCTTCGGTTTTATAGCTCTAACTTTCCATTTGCAAGATTCGATTATACATTTCACCACAAACAAAGACTTCGTGGATTTCTTAACCCTAAACTCAAAATTTTTCTTCATGGCCATTACAGACAACCTCGTTTTCAATTCTTCTTTACAATCATATAGTTGTCCAAGTTCAACATCACCAGTAGAATATGAACACTGACCTGATGTGATCAATTGCTGGCTAGAAGCACCTTCCATTCTATAAGCAAGAGGAGCAACATCTTCCTCAACTTCGTTGCCTCCATCTGTCCCACCATCTGCCTCAACTCCATCTACTGCAACGTCATCATCATAACCATCTACTTCCTCAAATTCATCTGCTTCAGATTCTTCTTCATATGATTCATCTAATTCTTCTTCCTCCTCGTTGTATTCCCAATTTTCATCTTCCTCTTCATCATACTCTTGTTCCTCGTAATTAAGTGTATCGTCACCAGTATACAAATTCTCTTCAATCCCAAAATTTGGTGTATTATCATCGGCTAAGTCTAGTGGGACAAAAGTATTACTTTGGTGATGATACGTTATCATATGTCGGATGATACAAGGGAATGGATGATGGTATGTTTTCGGCCAAATTGTAGGGTACAGTTTGTGCAAATGATGGTGGTGGTTGTGGAAAAGGTTGTGAGAGAGTGTGTGGCATATGGCTATGACTACCTAAGTTACTGCCACTACCATGGACATCTTTCGGAATCATTGATAAGTATAACGACAATTTAGATGCATCCTCTCCGCTTAGAAAGAATCTTAATTCTCTATCATTTCTAATCAAATAAGTAGGAACTCTTGATCCAAAATTGTATAGACATCTTATTATAAGGTCAAACTGATCAGGGTTAATGTCACTCACGTTATACAGCTCTCTTAAGAACTCTTCATACCTTATGTCAATATTCACATCCAATCCTGCTAAATAGCCACCTTCATAATCTCTTTCATTCTCCTTCCATACACCACCGTAACACACAAAGATTCGAGACATTCTGCAAGATATATATATATATATATATATATACAAGATTCATTAGAAAAAAACAACTTTTGTAAAAGAAGGAAAGAAAAATCAAAGGAATAAAGGAAAAAACAAAATCTGGAAAATTTCCTGGTTGATTTCCCGACCAAGAAATCCCGGTCGTTTGACCATGAAATCCCGGTCGGGATTCATCATTTCCCAGTCAACATTCAATTTTTTTTTTCCAGATTTTCGAATAAAACTCTTAAAAAACCTACTTATGATTTAAAACATGTAATCTACATACCTTCTTTAAAAAAACGTTGACAATACCCGGATTTTGGCTTCACGTGTTTGACCTTCTTTCTTTTCTCTAGAGTATGTTGTTGGTCAAATGGTAAATTATGTTTTCATGTTTGAATTTTGTTTTAATTGTTGGAATTAGTTGGTTGAGAGGTTAGTTGACAATTTAATGACCATCATTAATCAAAAGTGAAGAAGGGTAATAAAGACTTTTTACCTAGTGGGTCCCACCAACAAGTATCCAAATTTATATAAAATGGGTTAAAAAAACAAGTTTTTAGGAAGTGGGTCAATTTTGAAAACCCAAAACTTAAAAGGGTCAATTTTGACAATTCCCCTTCTTCTTTCTTGTGCAAATGGCGGTAGAGAGGAAAATAATAAAGGAGATGGATTTTTCCGTAACCGCGCGCTTCCCATTCATTTTTAATTTACCTCCCGCTTTTTTTTTTCTTTTTTTAATAGCTTTTTTTTCTAAAAAATTATCCTCAAATCTATATCTATCTATATCTATATCTATATCTATATCTATATTATATTATATTATATTATATTATATATTATTATATTAATTATTATTAATTATTAAAAGTTAAAAGGAGCTTAAGGGGAGAAACTTTTGATTTCCTTTTTTGCCCCTTTTTAATGTTCAAATTCCTCATTTGTCCTTCCTATTTAATTATTTAATATTTAATTCATCCTTGATAAGATTAAGAATTAGTTAAAAAAAAAATATCATTCCCACTTTTAGAAAAAAAAATCTCAAATCTCTTTTTCGTTTAGGTTTTTTTTTTTTTTCAAAAAAGATATCATCTTTGATAAGATTAAGAATTAGTTAAAAAAATATATATATAATATCATATTCATTCCCACTTTTACGTTTTCTTTAAAAAAATATTAAGAATTGGTTAAAAAAAAAATCATTCTCACGTTTAGGTTTTGTTTTTTTTTTTAAAAAAATCTCATCTTTCATAAGATTAAGAATTAGTTAAAAAAAAAATATATCATATTCATTCCCACTTTTATGTTTTCTTTAAAAAAAAATTGAGAATTGGTTAAAAAAAAATATTCTCACGTTTAGGTATTCTTTTTTTAAAAAAAAATCTCATCTTTGATAAGATTAAGAATTAGTTAAAAAAATAATATCATATTCATTCCCACTTTTACATTTTCTTAAAAAAAAAAAATTAAGAATTGGTTAAAAAAAATCATTCTCTCTATAATTTATAATCTCATCTTATCTTTGGTAAGACTGAGAATTGATTTTTTTTAAAAAATTTCTTTTCCGTTTAGGTTTTCTTTTTTAATAAAAAATCTCATCTTTGATAAGATTAAAAATTGGTTTAAAAAAAAAAATCTCATATTCATTTTCATGTTTAGGTTTTCTTTTTTTTTTTTTTTATAAAAAAAAAATATCATCTTCATTATCACGTTTAGGTTTTCTTTTTTTTTTTTAAAAAAAAAAAATCTCATCTTCATTCCAAATTCTAATTAATTTTCGGTGGTGAAAATTAGAAGATTTTTTTAATTTAATTATTAATTATAATTGGTTTTTGGTGGTTATGATAAATAACAACATAACTGATTTTAGAATTATTAATTTTTGATTAAATCAAATCAAGTTTTTAAATTAAATTTGAAAAACTAAAATTCAAATTAATTGTTTTTAATTTTCAAAATTTTTAATTTGAAAAGATTTATCATAACCAACCCATTCACTTGAACCCTATAAATAGTGGTCTAAACCACCACGGACAAGATGTGGGTGGAGCTTTTTTGTGATGCATGAAGAATTAAAAAAAGTGCAACAAACATCAAGAGGAGACCCATTCCTACTCAACGTAAGTGGGAGAAGACTCATTCCTACCCTATCTTTAGTAATGTGAGTAAATATAGAATTTTCATTTAGTGGAAATATATATAATTTTTTCTTATTTCTTTTTCAAGTAGACTATAAGGTATCCTTAGTAGATTTTGTTAGTTTTGTTTAGTATCGAGATTTTATTAGTTTATATTATATTTTTGCCACCCCTACGAGTTTCATATGAATAAGAAATATTTTCTATTTATTTCTTTAATATAAGCGAGTACACCTTTGTGTGAGTCCATTAGTATTGTCTTTTTGAAATGGGAAAGAAGATCGATCACTATTATCTTCTTTTTTTAAAAATCTATCTCTCTCCATTAGGCTTTTCGAACCTTCAAAATTTTTCATATATTTTTTAGATTTTTTTTTAGACAAGATGATAGGAAGTAGTTATTAATTGATTACAAAATTAAGATTTTGGAAAATATAAATGCTTATCTTGTAATTTGAAAGACTTTTCGTTATCTTCAATCTTAAAAAAAGGTTTAAGCAGTTGAGATTTTTTATATTTAAAAATTGTATGATAGATAAAATAAATATGATAATTTATACATCCAAATAATATTGAGAATTTAAATGTGCAATAAAGAAAAAACTTTTAAAATTTGATATGGTATAAGGTATGATTTATATCCATGATATTGGTTATAAACCATTTTTATTAGAATGGTTCAATTTGGTCACATACATCTAAATATGATCAATTTTTGCAACAATTATAAATTCATGTGTGTATTTATTCATTTTTATATTTTTTTGGTACATTATCAAGTCATATTTCAAATTTTCTAATTAACTACTTATACTTTAGTATTATAACACGTGCAACGCACGTAGTTTCAAACTAGTACTATATTAAAAGGTAGGATCCGTGAAAAACATTTTTAGACCATAATACCCCTATAAATTTTAGTTAATTACATTAGTAAAAATTTAATTAATTATTCAATTATTCAAAATTTAAAATCTAATTAAATATTCAATTATTCAAAATCTAATCTAATCTAATACATTAAATATCTATATCTATATCTATATCTATACTATATTAAAAGGTAGGATCCATGAAAAACATTTTTAGACCATAATATCCCTTTAAATTTTAGATAATTACATTAGTAAAAATTTAATTAATTATTCAATCTATACTATATTAAAAGGTAGGATCCGTGAAAAACATTTTTAGACCATAATATCCCTTTAAATTTTAGATAATTACATTAGTAAAAATTTAATTAATTGTTCAATTATTCAAAATTTAAAATCTAATTAAATATTCAATTATTCAAAATCTAATCTAATCTAATACATTAAAAAATGTTGAATTGTCGTTTCTGAGATAGAGTGAGAGATTGAAATTTTATTTTTACTTAATTATTCAATTATTCAAAATCAATTTTGAATCAAATTAAAACGATTATTGAAGGATGTTGAATTGCAGATAGAGGGATAGATTGGAATTTTATTTACTAATTATTCAAAATCTAAATTAGTTTTCAATTTTTGAAATCAAAATTTGTAATTTAATAAAATTCAAAAGAATATGTGATTTGATCCAAAAATCTAATCAGATTAAAATTTGAATCTAAATTCCCTCTATAAATTTTCCATCTTCTCTCATTCGTTTTCACATAAAAAACTATTCATCTCCTCCATTGTTCATTTCAGGTACGTCTCTTCGATTATAATTATAACGTTTTTGTTTAATTTTATCAATTCAATTAGAAAAATACCATTCTCAAATATTATTATATGTTATAGGTCGACTTTAATTTTTTTCCCTTAAAATTTATTTTCTTGGTCTAAAATTAGTTATCTCCTCCAATTGTTCGTCTTTATTTTAGATTTTTTTTTAATTTTTAGTTTTTTGTTATAATTTGATTTTAAATGTGTTCGCATCAAATTGTGAATAAATAAAACACCATGATCCTAAAAAACATTGAGTTTAGGAAAGTCGAATTACACATAAAATTGTTCATTCAATTGTTGTTTCTGTTTTATAAAATGAAATTTGAAATTTCTAATCACAAAAATTGGAAAATCTTCACAGTCAAGAGATTCTATTTATTTGATGTAATTTTCATATACATAAAACCAGACACCAAAAAGACATAGGTTTTTCTTTGAATTGATTGATTTTGATTTTGATTTTGTCAATTATACATATAAATGGATTTTTATTTTGTCTTTTTAAAATTGAACATGATAATTTGTTTAACATTGATAATAATTTATTGCTTATTCTTTTGTTTTACAATATGTGTACTAGAATGATTTTGATTTATTGATAGATAATTTACTGGTTATGAGAAGGATTTTGATTTTGTTAATTTAGAATCCAACATGATAATTTTATTCAAAATGAAGGTATATTCAAAACCTTAATTTGATAAATATTGAAATGAAAATAATATGAAGCATAAGGTGGTGGCTACCTTGGTCGCATCTTTTCAGGGACAAAGAGCTAAATTCGATGAGTTTAGGTTTAAAAGTAGTCATCCCCTCCAATTGTTCATATGTGTTATAATTATTGTGGATGTAACTTAATAGATAAATTTCATTTTTATTTTAATTTCTTAATGTCATGAAAATTTTTATATTTATTTTTTCAGGTTAATTAGATAGTTATTATATTTTTAAAAAGAAATTTGGAAAAATGGATCCATTTAAAAAGATTTTGGAAAATCAAGCTATTTAGTTAGCTTTATTAAAATTCGTGTGTGTTAGGGCTGGATTTGAAGGATTTATGATTATTTTTTAAATATTTTTTTATGATTATCCGCTAGAGACGAATTCAAGTTATGTATTTTTTTCTCTTTTATTTTTTTAAATACTTTATTCTTTAATTTTTCATGTCTGTTGGCAGATTTATTATTTATTTTATTATTATTTTTCTTTTACTATTTCATTTTCGTATTCTTCTTTAATTTTTAATTTATGTTTTTTAATTTATGATTTTGTTTTAAAAAAACAATAAATACATAATATTTCAAAAATCTTATATTTAATTTAATGCTTTGTTTTTTTTTTCAAAAAGGTATTAAGTGTTTTTTTTCTTCCTAAAAGTTGGTATACCTAAAATTCTTTGCTTAAAAATTCTATGAATTTATAAGTTGTGGTATTGTTAGACTTCATATTTTTGTTTGACTATTTTGATTTTACTTATTTTATTTTGAGTCTAACAAATTTACACGTTGTATTTTATTTACCATAAATTACTAAGTAAATTTACTAAAAAAAAAACCAATTACAATAATTCCATTCAATTGCACAAAAAAAATATTAAAACTTTATTGAAAAGAGCGATTTTAGATTAATAATAATTTAATAAGTCACTTAAACATTCAAAATCAATTTTCTTTTAAAAAAAGTGATTTTCATTAAAACTTTATTGAAATTACCTACACTATGATTCCCAAATATTTTTATATTGTTGTGTTTTGAATTAAATTTTTAAAAAATAATTTTTAGATTCTAAAACCAGATTTTTATATTAATGTTAATATTATATCTTAATAGCTAAATTAATATGATAATTTATGTTTATTTGACTAAATGTGTAACCACCATTGTTTACATGTCATGCTTAAGAACTATGTAAATATAAATTATTAAAGTAGATGAAAAAATAATAAAAAAAATATATATTGTTTTAGTTTAAATATAATTTCCTTTGAAACATACAAACTTCTGGAAACAAAATGCATCAATTAATAATAGATCACTTTCTCCCATTGCCACTTTATTATGGAAACGGAATAAAATACAACGCTATATTCCCTAATTTATCTAAACCTACATGAAACGGAATTGGAACACTGTAAAATTTGTGGTTTGGATGGGCTATAAAACGAACACCGATCAACAAACAAATAAAAAAAATATAATGTAAATACAACAAAAGAGATAGTGTTGAATTGAAAAGATAGATAATTACTCAACTTTTTCAAGGTTGGAGTTAAATAGAGTAAAATGGGAGAGGAGCGCGAGAGATAGTGAATGAGGAGAGAAAGAAAAAGTAGAGAAAGAAAGACGGGGTGATTGAAAAGAGGGAAATGGCCCAGGGAGAAATGTAGGAAGTAGTCAGAGTGGACAAAAGATAAAGAGAGAACAGAAAGAGAGAGAAATGGACTAAAATAGATCAAATTTTTATATTTTGATAGTTTGAGTGTTTAATTTTAAATTTATCATATAGTTTGGGGGTTTAATTTTTACAAATAAGTTTTGACTTTATAAACCAATTTCTTTAACATGTATTTTTTTTATTATCATTTAACATAATTATTGTTACTTCATTTGCTATGATAAGTCACATATATATTATATTATATTAAAATTAGTCATATTATAAAACAAAAAAAAAATCATCATAGAAGTCGAAAAAACAAAACTAATATAAGAATGTACATACAATCTTAATTAATTTTACTTCATAATAACTTAGTCAAATTATTACACGTGCATCGCACGTGGTAAAAACCTAGTGCTATTAAAGGTGATATTTGTTGTAGTGACAAGACAAATTGCAATAGAAAAGGCTTGTGGAATTTGTTCGATCCAAGACCACCCCACTGACTCTTGCCCGTAGTTGCAAGAAGGGCAAACCTCAGAAGTCAATGCAATTGGAGGTTATGCAAATCAGAATGGCCAAGGTAGGAGGTACGATCCATATTCCAACACTTACAATCCGGGATGGAGGGATCACCCCAACTTTAGCTATGGTCAAAACAACAATCAGAAACAAAACTTTGGAGGTCAATCTTCGCAATCAGGTACGTCCCTTGAAGATATGGTTAAATCTTTAGCTGAATCTACTTCTAAGTTTCAACAGGAGACTAAGGCCAGTATGCAAAACATGGGAAATCAAATTACACAATTGGCCACTTCCATAAGTAGATTGGAGGTCTAATATGGGAAGTTGTCTGCCCAACCAAAGATACTGAAGAAGGAAGGCCTCAATGCAGTCACACTTAGGAGCGGAGCTACTTTGAAGCCACCTCAAATTCATTCCAAAAATATCGAAGAAAAGACTAATAAGGTAAGTTCTGAACCTCCTGTTGTTTTCGATTATACTGAGTCCGCTCCTTTCCCTTCTAGAATTATCCAACATACTAAGAAAAAGGAGGAAGAGGACAATGATGCATTGGAAATATTCAAGAAGGTTTCAGTGAACATTCCACTCTTGGAGGCTATCCAACAATTCCCAAGGTATGCCAAATTTTTGAAAAGATGGTGTACCAAAAAGAAAACCTCCAACAACAAAAAGGTTAGTGAAAATCTTTCCATGCTTGCTTTCAAACCTTTGCCTGAAAAATGCTTAGATCCTGGTATGTTTTCCTTACCTTGCATGATAGGACATCACCATGTTAAACCTGCCATGCTAGACTTAGGAGCTTTGATCAATGTTATGCCTATGTCTCTATATCATGAGTTAGGATTGTCTAATTTGCACGAGACTAGTGTTATCATTAAATTAGCTGATAAATCTAGCATTGCCCCTTTAGGTATTTGTGAGAATGTCCTTGTTAAAGTAGAGGATTTTGTCTTTCTTGCTGATTTCTATATACTTGATATGCCTGCACCATGTAATTCTACTTCTGCCTCTATTATTTTGGGTCGCCCTTTCATGAAGACGGCCAAGGTAAACATTGATATAGATTCAGGAGTAGTTATAGTAGGATTTAATGGAAAGACATTGACATTTAGGGTAGTTGGTAATAACCCTCATTCCTCTATCAATCTTAGCACTATTGTTTCTAACCATGTTGACTATGTTTCTTCTGATGATGAGTCCTTTGAAAATTTTGCACCATTTTTCTACCATGATGAATTTTAAAGCCCGAGATGATTGGTTCAATCTCGTCGAGCATAACGACGTTATAAAAATTGCGCTTATGGGAGGCAACCCAATTAGTTCTATCCCTTTCTTTTCAATTTAGTAGTTAATTTCTTTGATGTTTTCTTAGTTGTTTTTCTTTATTGTTTTATAGGATCCCTAAACCAAGGCTCTACAATTTTTGCCAATCGTGGAAGTTTCCATCTTTTCCAACCAATGCTTAAGCAGGGGAGGTTTTCTGTTCCCTTTTTACTTTTGTCCTTTAGGTTGCATGCTTAGTTTACATTGAGGACAATGTAATGTTTAGGTTGGGGGTGAGAACATATGCATGTTTTATGATTGCTTTATGCTTCATTGGACCTATTGTTTTGAATTTTTTTTAAAACAACACTATGGTTTTAAGGAAACTCTCTCGGTTAAGTTCTGTTTAAGGTTGGAGGTATTTAAGCTGACGGTTTACGAAACACCTCCTACCTGGGAACTGACCCAAGATCCGAGTTCAAGCAATTTTTTAAAAAATTAAAGAAAATTTTTGAAGCTTTAAAATATGCGATTGTATGTCTTGCTATAAAATTGATTATGAGATTTCTAGGATGAGAAAAACGGGAGTATATATTTTCCTATAGTTGAATTGCATGTATTCAAGCATCTTTAGAGACGATTAAAATTTTTCAAAATTTTTCTTGACTAAATTGAGCATGAAGTCCTTCCTAGTGTAGTTTTGTTGGTTTTAGATGGCTTTATAGGCTTCACACCTCTGTTGTCACCTCGATAGGATAGGTAGGATGTTTAGAGAAAATTTTTGCAAAATAGCTTGGTTTATGCTTTGGGGAGTGAGAAAAAGAATATTTTCCTTGTGAGCTTTTTGAAGAAAAAACATTTACTTTATAAGAAAAAAATGCGAGAAAAAGAAGAAAAATATTTTTGTTTTGCTTGTCGGGGTAAAAAGAGCTACCTCTAGTGTGATCAGTTAGGTCATCCAAGGGTTAAACTCGGGAAATGTGGTCCTGCATTAGTTGTGTGAAAGCTAGTGCCCCTTAAAAAAATCATATATATGCAAGCTTAGAGCACTTTAGTTGAAAGAAAAGAAAGAAAGAGATTAAGGCACCCCCTTTTGCATCCTTAAACAAGTTATTTTGTTCCTTTCCTTTAAGGCATTATACATTTGTCCAGTGTAGAGAGAAGATGGAATAGGAATTTTATAAGTCCTTCTCGAACTTTTCAAAACATCTCTAGAGAAGACTTAGCTCATATTTATACATGAGAAAAAATTTGATTAATTTTAATTTGTCTCTAATTATGCTAGACTTGCATTTAATTCTCTTTAGTAAAATGTTGATCATGCTTATCTTTGAGAAATCGAGTCATGAATATTGCATTGCATAATAATCTCTTTCATTATAATCTTAGTTTGCTCGAGGACTAGCAAGGTTTAGGTTGGGGGTATTTTGATCTGTCTAAATTGTTATACATTTAGAATCTCCCAAATTGCTTATCTTAGTTGAATTCCTTGCGGAAAAATGCATTAAAATGAGTATAATTTGTGTATAGGTCCTCATCGGAGCTTTGGAAGCAATTCGAGGCCTAAACGAGCGACACTGGAGTGGAAAATGACCATTCTGCCCTTGGAGCCTCATCAACGTCGAGACCCTCCCTCTCCAGAGTCGGGACTCCGTACAAATAAGGAAAGAACGTGGAGATCAAGTTGGAGGGCAGCGTCTCGACGCTGCAATCCTAGTGTCTCGATGCTAGGCAATTTCAACAGCTACTTTCCATATCTGAAGGGACAGCGTCGCGACGCTGTGTTACAACGTCTCGACGCTAGGCAGTTTTACTAATTTTGCTCCACGAATTTTTCAATTTGGACTCCTTCTTCAACACCAAGCTACCACGATTTGAAGGCCAAGAACTCCTAAAAATAGAGGCATTTGGTGTAGGTTTAGAATCATCCCTCAATACACAATTCACTACAACATTATAGTCCATCTCTCTCCCCTTTCTCCACCATTCTTCTTAGTTTTAGTTTTTCTTGCTTTCCATGATGTATTCCATGAAGAATTCAGCTTGCTCTTTCTCCATGAGAGGCTAGACTCTTCATTCATGTAATCGAGACATCAACATGTAAGTTCAATTTCTTTTAATGAAATCTCTTGTTTGAATTCTCAAAGCATGTTTATGTGATTTTAGTTCTTTGTTTATAAGTTTAGATTGTGGTAGGAAAGATTGACAACCTTGACCGCGCCCTCTCTAAATTTACTTGTTAAATCTAAGTAGCAAATAGGCTAACGTTTTGATATTACTCATGCGTCCCTATAACTAAATGATTTAATTAATTGTAATTGTGGTTTGTTACCCGTTGCATGTGAATTAATTCGGCTAGATCCCAATGCGGTTTAGATTAGTTAATCGACCAATTAATTAATTTAAACTAGAATCAAACTTAGCGTTTGCATGTTTGTGATAGTAGGATCATGGTTCTCGGTTTGTTGTTGGAATACGCCGAACTTAAACTTGTTTTGACTTATTAGTGAGATTAATGATTTAATTGAATTGAACTTACCATGACAATCCCGGTTACATGATCTTTGAGGTATTGATTTCTTTCCTTTACTTGATTTTCTTACTTTCCTTTTTCAATATTTTCCATAATTAGTTTTCTTTCCATAACAACTTTCTTTCCAAATATAAAACCCCCCTTTTTGGTTACCTAAACGATTAAGGAAATAAAGATTTGTTTGCATAGACTCCCTGTGATCGACCCCGACCACTATTGCTACAAGTTAGCTTTAGAGGTTGAGGATTATAAATTTATTTGCATAGACTCCTTGTGATCGATCCTAGCCCCACTGTACGAACAGAATTTCGGTAGTCTTTCGTACTTGATAGGTATCCAACTACCACTCATAGGTCCATCAAGATTGATTTTGACTCCAATTCGAAGAGGACGAGATACATCAACATGAACCTGCACTCTCAAACTTGCACCCTAGAAATGAAATCCATTCTTGATGTCTACATCTTCATACTCACCCAAGGCATTGTCCAATCTTTCTGTCATTTTAGTATTGTGGTGTGGATATTTCCTACCGCAAGCACACGGGTCAAGTAATAATATAGTGATTTATAAAATCGAATGTCGTCCTCTAGATTGGGTTTTAACCGTGAATACTTTTGCTCAATTTTATTTAGGGATCGAAAAGTAGTGAAATTTAGAAAACAAAGGTGATGCAAATTAAAATTTTGATATTCAATTGAAAGAATTCATAGGGAATTGATTTCGTCGGTTTAGTTTAAGATTAATCAAAGGGAATGAATTGTAACGCGCATTTATTTTATGAGTCTACGAACCTTTTATCACAACTATCTCTTCTGAGCATAATTGATTCTCATGCATATAATCAACTTGATATCCCTATCTAAGTTCATTAACATGCAAGACTTTTAGTTCTTTTGACAAATTCTAAAGTTATTCTAAATTTCGTCACGAGCTTATAATTTCTACTTTAGTTATGCAATCTTAAATAAGTCTACGCTAAACCCCCTCTCCCGAGCAAGATTCAACACTTAGATCATTCAACTAGTGGCCAATTAATTGAAAGATTCAAACATGATTGCATACATAAAACAATTGCACAAAACATCCCATAAATTAATCCATAAACATAAATGACTACATCAATCCCTAAGGAACACGCTTAGCTACTCATACATGGTGTTACGATATAAACTAAGCATGTGACGGGTCGGGAGTTGTCGAGGCTCCCAGTTTGTCAAATAAAATTTATATTTCCACGAACACTAAACTACTTGCAATAGTAGTGGCCGGGGTCGATCACAAGGAGTGGCGGTTGGTTATTTATTTCCTATTTATTTCGAGTTGTGAAAGCGGTAAATGGGGGGATTGGAAAATTGGATAAGCGAACATGCAAGGAATTTAAAATACAAGAATTTAAATAGGCAAGAAATTAAATTGCAGGAAATCATAAAAAGACGAGGTAATTAATTAAATTAGGCGACACCGATTGGAGTGATTATTGGGGTTGAATGCTTTACTTTGATCATTGAATCTCTACCTATTAAAGGCTAGTTTGAATTGCTCAATTGTCCAATCGATCTAATCTGAACCCAGAAAAGACCCAAAGCCCACCTAAGCCATCTAACCCGATCATACAACGTCCATCGAATTAGACACTAATTGGTTAATTAATTAATCCAATTGGACTATCAAATTAAACAATCAACCAATTGCCTTAAGTCTAGTGGATTGATTAGGACATTAGAAATAATTAGGCCTAGATTACTTCTAACGCTATTTTGGATTCTAAATCTATTGTGTCAAGCAACAAAGTCAGAGTTTGCTCTTGGGACCCGTGCCCACGAATCAGTCTATGCGCTAACTATTAAACCAATGTTCCATTAGCTACTTGAAAATCAATTTCTTAGCAAGTTATTAACATACGAGTTTTGAGTTAGGGCGTTAATCTAACCTACTGCGCATGCAAATAATACGAACTGAATCCAAGATACAAGCAATAATCATCCAATCGGCGTCAACGGGTTTAGACGACGGTTGGGCCAACTAAAACCCGCGACACGACGCTACAATAACAAGAAAATACAAAGGAAATCAATAAGAAAACTTACACCTCTTAATTCTGGTCTTGAAGAACAGAGAGAATCGAGAGGAAGACCAAAAATAAAACTCTAAAACGTCATACATTCGGCGGAAAATAAAAGAGGGAATTTATAGAAAATTTTGGCATGGCGTCGAGTTGCTGGGCATGGCGTCTCGACGTAGGGTTGGAAACGGGCCAGCGTCGAGACGCTGGCCACGACATCTCGATGCCTGGCCTTTTTCTAGCTTGCCTTGACTTCAATCTTCGTCGTTTCTTGCTCGATTCAAGTCTCGAACCTTTGACTCCTTGGAACTATTCTTCAGGCTTGTCACGATCCTCACGGTCTTCTCATCTCCTCGAGATCCAAGGCCCTCAAGTAAGCTCAAAAACTCTCTAAATTGCCCGAATTAACTCCAATTTGTGTAGTTCGTCTCTGATGCCCTGAATGCACAAATTGTCTACAAAACAGACAAATAATGCGTAAAGTGCACCCTAACAAACGTAGATTATTAACAAATAAATAGGACTAATTAGGTCCCATTAGCATGATAAAGTCATAGAGTCTAACTAAAGATAAGGAAAAGGAAGGAAAACTCTTGAATCCATCGAAACCGACACGTCCCCATCACGATCTCCACGTCTTCAAACTTGGTTCTCACTCCTTGGCCTTGCTTCAGCTCCCACAAAAGGTCTTTAGTCGAAATTAGGGCTAAAATCTCTCAAATTGGACTCCCCTTGGCCGTAGCAAATAAGGATGAATATATAGGAAATTGGTCGACAACGTCGAGAAGCTGTTCTGCTGCCGCCAAAGTAAATAAGGTAAATTCTTCTAGCGTCGAGACACCAAGAGGCAGCGTCAAGATGCTTGCCTCTTTGCCGCCCTATTCATATTTGGAAAGTCTCTAGCGTCGAGACGCCACAAGAGCAGCGTCGAGACGCTAGCTCTCGGGTTTGCCCACTTTGTCAAGCCTCCAACTTGATTCCTTTTTGCTCCTTTGGCTTCTTTTAGCGTCCCGAACACCCGATCAACTCCAAATTCTCGATTTAGCTTCAATAATCAATTTCCTACAAAATAAACATTAAAGTGCATTAAAATGACCAAAAATTACTCAAAGACTAACTATAATTTATCGGGAAATATAGTTCTCTATGCGCGCTATCATATTGTACCAGTCTAGTGGGAGATTGAAGAAATGGATCCAAAATGCAAAAAAGGAGAAACTATACTCAGAAGGTTTTTGAGCTCGAATAGGGAACTCAAGATCAGCAGAGATTTATCGAAGAGCCAAAGCCCTTGTTTGAACACCCTAACACGGTCATCTTCATTAAAAAATCTAAAAATGAACATGTTTTTACCCAAGAGTTCCACTTGAAGACCACTATTGATCTTCCATGCTGCCTTAAAGGTCTTTCGCATAACTTTTGCCGCCAGGAATCTATGCGGCAATAGCTTGCCAATTAGACAACAACCCAACAATTGGCTTATTCGTTTAACTGCATTCCGAACATCACATCAGGACTTGATGTTTCGTTTGGTTGTTGAGAAGGAAAGGTGAATTTGCCAAGCACCAGATTTTCTGCAATGACAATTTCAACTTGAGTAGATTTTGCCATGCATCTCAGCATCTTGTTTGCGATGACAAAAGTTTGATTGTCTTTGTGTTGGATCTCCTTGGAGCGACTACGCGTAATTGGCCCCACATAGGAGTTGCTTGAAGCAACGATCTTTGAAGAAGTTTCTGCGAAAGTCATGATTTCTTTGAGAGAAAAAGAGATGAGAGGTAGAGACTGTCCCACTGGGCGTCCCAATTTTGTTCACACGAGATTTCAACAGGGAAATTTAATTCGTGGAAATGAATTTGATTTTATTGAAATTGATGAGTGTTAAGTCTCTAATGTATAATCCTCTGATGCTATCTCTTAAAATGTAGAGTCTGATCTGAAGGCTTGTGAGCTTGTTCTCAGACAAAGGGAGGTCGAATCTTCAACTTGTATATCTTGATGAAGAGACGATTGATTCTTTTGAGTCTTCTAGTCGTCAGATCTTCTAAGTCTTGAGTTAACCGAATTCTGAATCTTGGATCTTCTAAATTCTCTTGACTCTGTGACTTTTGACTACTCTGGACTCTAACTGAATGCTTTGGATTTTGAGTTCTCTAAATCTGTCTGAATGCCCAAAATGAATGGTGGCCTCCTCTATATTATAGAGTTTGATGGACCTGATATGGGCTTGGACTTGATTGATTTTGGGCCCAACTTTTGGACTTGGGCTACATTTGGGTTTTAATCCAATTCTTTTTGGGAAATCCTCAGATATGGCCAGAAATTACAGGGTAGTTTCGAAAAATGCGAAACCGTATTTTTTAATGAAAAATGGCCAAATCGGTTTTTCCAGCCTATTTTCGTGCGATACAAACTTACATTTTTACCCTTCAGCCAACCCCCACGTCTATCCTATATTTGTGCAGCCGTATCTGTTTATTTTTTTTTTCAAAATAATTCTATAACGTCTCATTCCATGAATCAAGGGATTTTTAGTTACATGATCAACTCTCTCTCCCTCTTCCATTTATCATTTTGTCGACATCCCTACTTTATCGTTTTTCATTTTCTTATTAAACGGTGGGTCCTATTTGTAAGTAAAAAATGTTCCATATCTATATAAACAGAAAAAATTAGTAGAGATTGAAGCATGCATACCTTGGATGTCGACAAAACTCGCTCGAGCTTCTGAATGTTCTTCGGCTGTCCGTGTAGATACAGTGTAAGTTTTTCGAGGATCTTGGTTATGAGACGAAGCTTGAAGGGGATTTAGTTTATCTGTGAAGAAGTATGGAAGAATCGACGAATGTAGAAGAAGAACGATGGAAGAAGCGGAAAGGTTTCTCTCGAAGGATCGAATGATGGAAGAAGTATGAATGTTTTCTTTGAAATTGGGTATCAATTTTTTCATTTTTTTCAGATTATACTTTAATTCTGATTTGATGTTTTAGGTGTTCATCCCATATTTTAGGTGAATATCTATTGGGAAAAATACACTTTTAGTCCCTGAGGTTTGAGTTAGGTTTCATTTTGGTCCCTGAGTTTTCAAACTCAACAATTTAGTCCCTGAGGTTTGAGATAAGGAGCAATTTGGTCCCTGCCATCCATTTTACCGTTAAATCTAACCGGCTGCTGACGTGGCACTATTATTTTAATTAAAAAAATTAATTTTTAATTTTTAAAATAAAATATATTAAAATAATAAAAATATTATTATTTTTAATATTTTTTAAATTATTTTTTAACTCTTTTTTCTTTCTTTTCTTCAACCCCTTTCACCACCACCATTCTTCTTCTTCTTTTAGCTCCGACCGTTGGCCATCGTTCTCCAGCTCTGCCGTCAGCGACCGGTGGTGAACCTTTTTTTTTTTTTTTTTTTCTCACTCTTTTTTTCCTCCTTCCTTCTTCCTTCTTTACTTTCTGTTTTTTATTTTAAAAAAAACTAAAGAACTGAAATTCATTTTTGAAACGAATTGAAACGAACGAAGAACTGAAATTCGCCGGTTTGAAACTGAAGAACTGAAATTCGACGGTTTGAAACGATAGAAGGAGGACTCGTGGATCTAGCATGCCTTTCACGGGTCTGAAATGAACAAAGGGATTCGCGGATCTGGCAAGCCGAACGGGTCTGAAACGAACGAAGGGGGACTCGTGGATTTGGGTTCGTGCCGCCAGTTTTCCAGATCTGAAACTAACGCCTGTCGCCGGAGAAGGAGACGCCTGGGTTCGTGACGTGCGTGGGTTTTCAAGATCTGTTTTCCAGACCCACTGCCAAAATCGTTGCTTCAAAGACCCACTGCCAAAATCGTTCGTGACGCGCCAGTTTTCCAGATCTGTGTGTGCTTCGAAGACGTACCACGTCTTCCGCTTGAAACGCCTCGGTCAGATCTGGGTACAAGACACGCCTTTGTTTCAGATCTAGGTTGAAACACCTCCACACTTCCTCCAGATCTAGCCTCGGTCTCTATGGGTTTCGTTCAAGCTAGCGTGGGTTTTTAAAACCACGTTAAAAAAAAAGACAGAGAGAAAGGTTGGAGAAAAGGGGAAAAAGAAGATAATGAAAAAAAAAACTTGCTGCCGGCGGCCGGCGGCCGACGAGCGGTGGTAGCCGGCTGTTGGCCATTGCCGGCCACCGGCCATCTGCAGAAGAAGAAGGAATAAGAAGAAGGGGAAGAGGTTGTTTCAAAAAAAAAAAAAAAGAAAAAGGGGAAGAGGAGGAGAGAGAATAAATAAAAAATTTAAAAATAATAATATTTTTATTATTTTAATATATTTTTATTTTAAAAAATTAAAATTTAATTTTTTAATTAAAATATTAGTGCCACGTCAGCAGCCGGTTAAATTTAACGGTAAAATGGATGGCAGGGACCAAATTGCTACTTATCTCAACCACAGGGACTAAATTGTTGAGTTTGAAAACTCAGGGACCAAAGTGAAACCTAACTCAAACCTCAAGGACTAAAAGTGTATTTTTCCCATATCTATTTATGCAAGCAAAATGCGTGATTTCATTTTTTCTTCTTTGATTTGGTGTCTGGAATATTTTTTAGGTGAAGTTGTTCTTCATTGTTATTGAATCTTAGTTGCAACTGGTAAGCTTTTTACTTTTTTCAGATATACAGTGTTTAAATTTAAGTCCTCCTATTTTTTCTCTTTGTTTTTGAATTCAAATCTCTTGTTTTAAATTTAGGTTGCCAGATTTATATTCCATTTAGTTTGAATTTCTGTTATTGATTTGCTAGATGAATTAATTGGTAAGGAAGCTAGATTCTCTTCCTTGTTTATAGTGTATTTTAATTCTGATTTGATGTTTTAGGTGTTCATCCCATATTTTAGGTGAATATCTATTTATGCAAGCAGAATGCGTGATTTCATTTCTTCTTCTTTGATTTGGTGTCTGTAATATTTTTTAGTTGAAGTTGTTCTTCATTGTTATTGAATCTTAGTTGCAACTGGTAAGCTTTTTACTTTTTTCAGATTTCAGATATACAGTGCTTAAATTTTTTCTCTCTGTTTTTGAATTCAAATCTCTTGTTTTAAATTTAGGTTGTCAGGTTTATATTCCATTTAGTTTGAATTTCTGTTATTGATTTACTAGATGAATTAATCGGTAAGGAAGCTAAATTCTCTCCCTTGTTTATAGTGTATTTGGTTTATTTTATTTTCTGAATTAAGATTTGGATAGGGGGTATTTTTGTCCCCTTTGTTGCCAAAAGAGTTTACTAAAAATAGCTTTTGGTCATTTATCAAATTGGAAATCCGAATGGCCCTTTTTCAAAACAGCTATTTTTATTTGGCCATTTATCTGGTTGCAAAGTCAGAATGATAAGAACCCAGAGGAGAAACAAGCCCATGAATGCCCATTGGGCCCAAATCAATCTCTAGGATTATTTCCTCTCCTAAAAGAAAGGGGAAAACCCTAATTTCAACTACTAGTGTATTACCACGTGCAATGCACGTGTATGTTTTTTGAACTTTAATTATTAACAATTTGAGTAAAATGATATTAAGTATAGTTATTTTTTAAATTATTTAAGATTGATTTTTATATATATTTGTTTCATAATAACACATGTTTGTTTGAGATATACAACTTATAGAAATTTGGTAAAATAATGTATTTGGAGTCTATATACGAGGTGGTTAATGTATTATAGAATTTATATAAATTTTACTTTATTTAATTGTAGGTGATTTTTTTAAATATATAATAGAAGAAGTTAGTATCTTGTATAGAAACCTGAAATCATTAAATTTATAATTGGATAAATATAAAATCATATAAGCCTATTTCAAAAAAAAAAAAAAAAAAAAAAAAGAAGGTAAGAAAGAAGATCATATAAGCCAAATTGAGGACAAAATTGTCTAACATGCATTAACTTAAAAATTGGTTGATTCATCATATTAATAACATTCTTTATAGTTTTTTTTGTTTTTTTGTTTTTTGGTTTAATTTTTAACTTTTTTTTTTTTAATTTCTTTACTACCAATTTAGCATTAGGGATGGATTCATAATTTTATGTCAGGGGCACAAATTTGCAACGGTTTGTTATCAAGAATGTACAATAATAATTTAATTTACATTTATATAACTATTTTATAGTTCTTTTTTTAAATTTTATTTTAGATGTTTTAATTTAAGTTTATGCTTTCATTTAAAATAAGAATTTAAAAAGAGGTACAACTACATCTAACAGTATTTTGTAAATTTAAGCTAATATATGTTTTATAATCACTTCCTACTTTGTTTCTCAGGTCTTATTTCACCTTTACATTCTTTCTCTACCGTTAGTGGTGACAAATGCCAAAACTACTAAGCAACTTTGAATGTGAGTTATAAGCTGATTTCAAAGGCCTTGGTTAACCGCATGAAGCATATACTGCCACAGCTGATCTCGCAGAATTAGAGTGCGTTTATCCCGGGGCGTTGTGTTGTGGACAATGCCATCCTGGGGTTCGAGTGTATCCATGAGCTGCGAAGGAGAAATAGGGGGAGGGCCAAATGGGCTGCGCTGAAGCTTGACATGAGCAAGGCGTATGACAGGGTGGAATGGTCCTTCCTTCGAGAGATCATGATACGACTGGGGTTTGCTCAGCAATGGGTTGACCTGATCCTCCGGTGTGTCAGCTCAATTTCCTTTACCTTCAATCTGAATGGGGAGAAGGTAGGACAGGTGATACCGTCACGGGGTCTTAGGCAGGGGGATCCCCTCTCCCCATACTTGTTTCTGTTATGTGCAGAGGGATTGTCCAGTTTGTTGCGTGGTGCTGAGCAGAGATCGCAGATTACTGGTTTTCGGATTGGGCGCTCTAGTCCATCGATGTCACATCTCTTTTTTGCGGACGACAACTTACTCTTTTTCAGGGCCAATGGGAGTGAGGCGTCAGTCATTCGGGGTCTGTTGATACAGTATGAGAGGGCGTCGGGTCAGACTATCAACTACGAGAAGTCAGTTGTTGCTTTTAGCCCAAACACGGGGGAGGAGGCTCAGCAGTATATTAGTCAGGTCCTCTCTGTGCCCCGCTGCCCATGCCATCAGCAGTACCTTGGTCTGCCGTCGTTTATGCCTCATAATCGATCGGGGACGTTGAAGTTCATAAAGGACCGTATTTGGAGGCAGATCCAGGGATGGAGGGGTAAATTCTTCTCGTTAGCGGGGAAGGAAGTCCTCCTTAAGTCTATAGTTCAGGCTATTCCCTACTATACGATGAACTGTTTCCGTCTGCCTAGGTGCTTGATCAAAGAGATCCACAGGACCATGGCTAAATTCTGGTGGAATGGGTCTGAAGAAACAAGGCGAATACATTGGGTGAGCTGGGATTCGTTGTGCCAGCCCAAGTGCATGGGTGGGCTAGGATTCCGCAACATGGAACTGTTCAACCAGGCCTTGTTTGCTAAACAGTACTGGCGTGTCCTCCAGGACCCTTCCTCTCTTTTGTGTTCTGTGCTCAAGGGCCGGTACTTTCCCCAGTCAGGATTCTTAGAAGCAGAACTTGGCTCGCGCCCGTCGTTTGTCTGGCGCAACTTGTTATGGGGGCGGGAGCTCTTAGCTCGAGGATGTCGCTAGAGGATCGGTAATGGGCGTGCTACGCCTATTTATGGCTCTAACTGGCTGCCGAATGAACTCTCTCTTTAGATACAGTCGCCACCATCGCTCCCACTTGCTACTACGGTTAGTGAGCTATTTTCTACGTCTGGTGGATGGAATGAGACTATGCTTAGTGCTCAATTTAATGAGGCTGATTGTGAGACCATTTTGAGAATCCCAGTTCGACATGGCCTGGGGGAGGATCGCTTAATTTGGCATTTTGAGAAACATGGGACCTTTTCTGTGAAGAGTGGATACCGGCTTGCCCATATGTTGGTTGTTCAGGATCGGCCCTCATCCTTAAATACTAACAGAATGCGTGCGTGGTGGTCCGCCCTTTGGAAGCTGAATGTGCCTGGTAAGCTTAGGTTTTTTCTCTGGCGGTTGTTCCATGACTGTTTGCCCACCTAGGTAAACCTTCTCAAGCGTGGACTCAGTGTCTATGGTTTGTGTGTTTTGTGCGACGAGGATGTTGAGGACCGTTTCCACCTATTCTGGAATTGTCCCATGGTTAAGAATATGTGGTTGGGTTCCTAATTTGCACCCTTCCACCTATCTTTTTCTCACTTCAGGTTTGAGGAAGTCATTGGGGCGATGAAGGACAAACTCTCAGGGCTAGATTTTGAGCTTGTGGTCACCTTTTGGTGGTCTGTGTGGAATCTCCGAAACAGCTTGTGTTGGGGTGGCCAATCAGATGGTCGGGATTTGTGGGCATACTCGAGCGACTACCTCAGTGCCTTCCATGCTAGGGGGGAGGCGTTGCCTTGCAGGGGATTTCCTACGGTCGCAATCGAGTGATCGGGAGGAGTGCTGTGTATGGAGTCTGCCTCCTGCTGGGAAGCTGAAACTGAATGTTGATGCTTCTGTCAGGCCTGATACAGGGGAAACGGGGGGGGGGGGGTGGCTGTGTGCTGCGTGGGGCTGATGGTGAGGTATTTATGGCGGCCTGTTTGGAACTGCAGAGGTGTTGGAGCATGGATTTGGCTAAGGGGTGGGCTGTGTATAAAGGGGCCCAACTTGCTCGACAGTTGGGGTTTGCGGAGTTTGTGGTAGAGATTGACTCGCTGAGGTTAGTCAAAATCCTCCATGGTGATCTGCATGATGTTTTGGAAGTGGGGCTGCTAATGGATGACATTCGAGGGATCCTCCACCCTTGGGACAACGGTAAGGTTTTGTTTACACCACGTCAGGGAAACAAGGTGGCACATGTTCTGGCTAGCTTGGCCTTTTCATATGTTGACCGTGTTTGGCTTGAAGAGTGGCCCAGCCAAATCTCGAACGTCCTGAGGGGTGATGTTGTTTCAGCTGCGTGAGATGAACTTCTTAGTGCGATAATGGTGTTCGAGCTAAGCATCTTCAGTCTCTCCTCGCCGCTGTGCCTTCACTAGGGAAGGTTTTTGTTTCCCTTTCACTTGTTGTCTTTATACTTTGTCCTTATGGCTGCATGGTAGATTATGTTGGGGACTTTGTATGATGTCGGTTGGGAGTGGTAACATGCGCATACTAGTGGTAACTAGGTCTTGAGTCTGGATGCATTTGTGCGTCAGTTTGTGTTTTTTGCATGTTGCGTTGTTGGTTTCTCCCTATTTAGTTCTGGTTTGTGGTCATGTATTTGTGCACAGGGCCTGTCTTGAGCTGACTTTGGTACTTTGATCCCTTAGAGTGGAGGTGGGGTGTTGGGTCTTTGTAATCTCTGTATGTGCTGCTATGCTCTATTTTGCTTGGGATTGAGGTGATGACTGGTAACATATTGTGAGCCTGGTTTTAAACGTATTTCTTGAATATTCTTGCATACCTGTGCACGTGGCCTCTCTTTTAGCTAGTCTCGAAAGCCTAGGATTGCTTTATGAGTTTCCCCAAGTCTGTTGTCACCTCGATAGGATATAGGGTTGAGCTAGAGAGTCTATTTGCGTTTCAGATTTAAGCTGTTTGCACGAGGCACAAAATAAGGGGTAAAAAGAGCTGCCTGCAGTGTGTTCAGTTAGGCCAACCAAGAGTGACACTCGGGTTAGGGGTCCCTACTCTGCAGTGCGAAAGCTAGTTCCCTGCCTCAGAGTGGAAAAGAAAATGGTGAGTATGGAAAGCTTGGAAAAGAATGATTGAGAAAGAAGAAAGAATGAAAAGAAAAAGAATGAGTTGGACAAAATGTCTGAAAATGAGAAAGAAAGTTTGAGAGAGGAAAGAGAATGTTGTTGCCAAGGCTTCTGGGTAGCGTGTTAGCAGCCTAATTTGTTTCCTTTAGCTTTTACGCGAGGCCTTTGTTCCAGTGTAGGGGGAAGATAGATGGTGGGTGCTTATAAATCTTGCCAGGGTTACTAGGGCTGCTCTAGGAGAGGCTTATCACACACTCACGCGAGAATTTTCTAGATAACCTTGGCTTGCTTTGTAGCAACCAAAAAAAAAAAAGAAAAAAAAGAAGAGGAAAAGGTGGGCTTTGTGTTCCCGGTCAAAGAGGGAGATAATGGGGGGAAAATCCCAAACTTTCGGTCAAAGGGTTAATAAAAAAAAAAAACAAAAAAACAAGTTTTTTCTTCTCTCTCCCCCGATATCTCTTCCCCTCTCTTCCCTCACGCCTTCTTTTTCATCTTTCACTCATCCTCTCTCTTCTGTGTAGCCGTCGCCGCCTCCTCCCTGCTCGAAACGTCGCCGCCTCCTCCCTGCTCGAATCGTCGTCGCCTCCTCCTTGCTCGGGTCGCCGGCTCTGTCGCGAGCCTCCACGTCGTCGCTGCCTCTTCGCTCTGATCGTCAGTGTCGCCGCAGCTTTAGATCCGCCGCTGTCGTCGCGTAGCTCCGCCGACCTGCCGCCGTGCCACCACAATCACACAAGCTCGTTCCAGCATGTGTTCTATCACCATCATCGCCGAGTGTTGTTCGCAGTAGCCGTAGTTACGTATTAGGTGACGTCGGGGTAAGTTTCGTTGAGTTTCCATGCTTTATTTGAGTCTCTTTAGCAAGTTTCTTAAGGATAGATCAAGCAATAAATTTTCCTGATTCGTTTTCAGATTTGATAGCACGTTTCGGTCGTTCGAATTCAAGTTCTCGACCTTACAAATTGCTGTCCAACAGAGGGTTCGTCACTTTTGGGTGAGTCCTTGTCAACTAACCCCTTCTTTGGTGTTGGTTTTAGTATCTATTATTGACCCATGAATATTCCATTCCATTTCAGATTGCCCAATCGATATTCACCTCGAACTCTCGAAATTTTTGCTAATTTAAAGCACTGTCCAGCCACTGTGTTGGAATTTTTGGTTGTTGGCAGTCTTGGCTAAGGTTTTAGAAAGTCATTGAAGTAAGGAATTTTGGATCAAATCCTTAGGCGGTACTGGGTAAGTGGCTCCCCTATCAGCACGTTGGAACTTTATTTACTTAGTTGTAAAATTGTTAGATGCCATGATAATTGTAAAATTGTTGAGTACCGATCTGTTTTGGTTGTGGCGCTTGTGTTGAAAGTGATTGCATAAAATTTACTAGGATTTATATGTTTTATATCTGGAGTGTTGCGCATGTAAACTAGAAATCCGATGTTGTTATGAAAAAGTTGTTTGGGCGAAATGTAGACTTCCATGAGTAATATGTTACCATATAGTTAGTTAGAGAACCTCTCATGCATATGTATGATTTATGATGACTAGCATTCTTAAAAGTTTTGGCATTGGAAAACTTGGCGATATGGTCAAGACGTGGTTTAAAATAATTTTTCTTAAAACTTGGCGATATGGTCAAGAGGATGATTTTAATACTTATTATCAAAACTTGGCGATATGGCCATGACGACAGGTGGCGATATGGTCACAAATAAGCTTTAGTGGCGATAAGGTCACAATACAATTTTCGTGGCGATAAGGTCGCATTTGGCGTTATGGCCAAGAGTTACAGTTAATATAAAGTAAAGTTTATGTACAATCATGAATGTGTGTGCTTGCATAACCAACCCTGGTAGGGAGGTTACTTACTGAGTATTTTTAATACTCATTCTTTGTTTGTTTTAATTTTTTTTAGGCAAGGGCGAGAACGTGTTAGGCGACTGCTCAAGGACACTTGCTGGTGGTGCCATGGTGGATGGTGTCTGCACATTTTACTTCCACACATTAGTTTTTGTTATTTGGATTTTCCATGTAAATATTCAAAAACTTATTTATCTTGTTGCATTTTGAGGCGTTCAGACATTTTTATGTTTTACAAGTTTTCTTGGGATACCAAATAAATGTTTTACTAAAATTATTTTCCTATTTTATGCATTCGAGATTTCTAGGAAAAAGTTTACTTCATAGTTCTTTGAATCATTCATGCATATAGTAACGCCCCTAGACAGTCTTTAGGTTTTAAAAACTTGGGGCGTTACATGCTTCATTTCTGTTACCAGGTAAGTTCGCTTCTTCTGGGCAAGGTTTAGCATTCATAGTTCTTTGAATCATTCATGCATATAGTAACGCCCCTAGACAGTCTTTAGGTTTTAAAAACTTGGGGCGTTACATGCTTCATTTCTGTTACCAGGTAAGTTCGATTCTTCTGGGCAAGGTTTAGCATTCGCTATGCAGGGTGTTACCCATGAAGGTTCCAATACCAGAGCCCCTTCAGGGCAAAGTATATTGCTTAGGCCTGCTTGGGGCTCTCATATTGTGTGGTTGGATGTGTAATGATAGTCCTAAGTCGTTTGTTTACCCTTTCTGAGGTGGTTTTGATGATTGATTCATGCAATTTGCTTCACTTTCCGAGGGTAATGTTATGCAGGTTTATTTGTGCATGCTTTGCAAAGATGGCCTGATGGGTGTATGAAGGCTGTCGCTAGAATGCTATCTTTCTATGGTCTCTTGCCGAGGAGCTCAAGGCGCTAGATGTGTGAATTGGTAGATGGGTGTGTTGATAAGGTTGAACCATAACAGTGTTCCACCTTTGCCATATCTTGCCAAAGTTCGTGGGTCCAGGGCCTATGAATTGTGTTTATTTTGACATTAAGTACAAGCCAGTCTGAAACAAGCCAGTGGCTAGCTTTTGGAAGGAAGATGATCGTGTTTTGGCAGCTAGCTACATTGGGGACTCCAATCTGATGTTTTTTGCTTAGTTCAGGACTTTATTCTTTGGGTGGCTATACCAAGTTCTTTGTATAAAAAAAAAAAAAAAGTGGTGACAAATGCCCAACTCTCTCCCCCATTAGGGTCTCTCATCTTGTTACTTCAATGTCTTTTTTCATTTGTCATCATTCGTCTATTGTTTGTCATCACCATTCATCAACTAAACTTCTTTCATTTTTCTTTATTTGTCATTCGTCATACCACATCATACTCTCTCTACATCTAAGTCGTTTACTAACACTTGCTTCCCAATCTCTCTCTATAATGCATCATGCTAATCTACTCCTTTCTCCCACAGGTGTCGCTTGAAATTACGTACCTTGTTTTGTCAGTCTCATTCTTTCCAAAACTCTGTTAAGTACAACTAATCTAACAAACCAAAATTAATCAATTTGATTTCATCTTATTGATCAATATGATTTGGTCTAAAACAACAATATTGAACTTGTGTACATCATTCAAAAGTATAAAGATCGATGTTCTTTAGTGGTGTGAGTTGTGAACTCGAAAAAAAAAAGTGTGAGTACTTTATTTCCAAAATGGTGTTTTTGTCCATTTTTAGGGAAATTTAAAGGTCATTTATTATCTATAATCTATAATCTATATCTATAATATATTAAAAAGCTACAATCTTTGAAAAACTTTTTTGGACTATTATATCCCTCCTTTAATTAATATATTTACGAAATCTACCCTTGGTAATTAATTATAAATAGTAAATTAATTAATAAAGTATAACTTATAAATATAAATTTAAAGGTCATGTCGGTTTTTATCGGTTGGTTTTTCAAAGGTTTTTGATACCGAATACGATCGGTCGGTTTGGTCGGTTTAAACCGACATGACATTTTTATATTTAAAGATAAAAAACCTTTGAAAAACCTTTTCATTTGAAAAACCTTTATACGATCGGTCGGTTTGGTCGGTTTAAACCAGATTTTCTAGCTGAATTTTCCAGCACCTTTTCATTTTCGGTAGCGTTTTCGATGTTCGAATGATTAATCGATGTGATGGGTACATTTTCATATTTGCAGGTTTCTGGTTAATATTTACTTAGTAATATATAATTTATAATCATCGTATATATATTACATTGATTATTATATTTTCTGGTTAATATGCATTCTATAATAGTTAATTAGTATATATGTCCCATAGTCAACGTACCTTTTATTATATTTAAAGATATATGAAATTATATGGTCATTCGCATAGGTTTCATATATTCGATGTATATCATATCCCAAAGAAACAACATGTGATCCTCTCAGGCTCTCATTGTCTGAACATATATATTCCTGATTTATATATCGTTAATCTTGATTATATTGTTGTCGAATATATAACATGTTTTATATATCGTGTATCTATTTGTATATATCATGTTTTATCTATTGTATGTCTTATATATCATATATCATAATTGTATGGCATTAGCAGATAATATGTTTCATATATATCATATTTGTCTAATATATATTTTATGGTATATTCCTTATATCTATTTTCAAGCTAGTGTAAGTGTTCAAATCCTTGAACGATTGTCATTGGAATATATTCATCATACCCCAGCGATAGTTCATGATAGATAGCAATATATTGTACTAACTTTTTTGGACTATTATATCCCTCTTTTAATTAATATACTTACGAAATCTAGCCTTGGTAATTAATTATAAATAGTAAATTAATTAATAAAGTATAATTTATAAATATAAATTTAAAGGTCATTTCAGTTTTTATCGGTTGGTTTTTCAAAGGTTTTTGATACCGAATACGGTCAGTCGGTTTGGTCGATTTAAACCGACATGACATTTTTTTTTCTTCTTTTTTTCCTGTACATGCGTAAAATATGGATGTTGAAGCACGGTGCGGGAAGCATGGCGGGATTGAGGGGCACGACTTCACGGCGGGGCTGAGGCATGTCGGGACAACAGGGAGGGCGGCGACACTGATGTTGAAGCACGGTGGGGCAAGCAGTTGACAGTCACTAGTGGGTACGACGAAGAACGAGAGAAGAATGAGAACTATCAAAGAAGAAAAAATGAAAAATGAAGAAAAGAAAGAGAAAGTCTGAGACGTGAGGGAAAGAAGAAATTTTTTTAAAAAAAAAATACAGAAGTTTTTTTTTAAGAAAATAGGTAATGATTACCTATATATCATAGGTAATCATTACCTACGGCGTTCAAAATCTTTGTTGTTAAGACGAGCCTCAAAGTATTCGTTGAGGTCCATTCTTGTGAGAAAGTACGAATAGAATTAATATAAAAGAAAATAAAATTGAAATAATAATTACAACAGACAACCATTTTATTAGGAAAAAGTCAACATCCTTTTCCTACGGTTAACATGAGCTTCACAATATTCAGTGAGTTCCATTCTCGAGACTCGAGAGAAAGTAGGAACAGAATAATGTAAAAAAATAAATTTAAAATAGCAATTATAACAGCCAACCATTTTATTTGGAAAAAGCGGATGTTGGTTTTTGATATATATTATTGGTGTTAAAAATGACCTTTTCTTGTACAAGTGTGTAAGAAATATGCTTGCATAAGAGAGAGATTTTGGATTTCTGTATCAATCAATGATGTGAAATATCCACGACAACATATATCAGCAACCAAATTTTCTAGCTGAATTTTTCAGCACATTTTCATTTTCGGCAGCGTTTTTGATGTTCGAGTGATTAATCGATGCGATGGGTACATTTTCATATATGCAGGTTTCTGGTTAAAATATACTCAATAATATTCAATTTATAATCACCGTATATATATTACATTGATTATTATATTTTCTGGTTAATATGCATTATATAACAGTTAATTAGTCTATATGTCCAATAGTCAACGTACCTTTATTATATTTCAAGATATTTGAAATTATATGGTCATTCGCATATGTTTCATATATTCAATGTATAACATATCCCAAAGAAACAACATGTGATTCTCTCAGGCTCTCATTGTCTGAACATATATATTCCTGATTTATATATCGTTCATCTTGATTAGGGAAAAATACACTTTTGGTCCCTGAGGTTTGGGTTAAGTGACACTTTGGTCCCTGAGTTTTCAAACTCAACAAAAATACCCCCGAGGTTTGAGATAAGGAGCAATTTAGTCCCTGCCGTCCAATCTGCCGTTAAATACTAACGGTATGCTGACGTGGCACTATTATTTTAATTAAAAAATTAATTTTTAATATTTTTAAATAAAAATATTATTATTTTATTAATTTTTTATTCTTTTTTCTCTCTTTCTTCTCCTTCTTCTTTCTCTTCTTCTTTCTCTTCTTCCTTTTCTTCTTCAACTTCTTCCTGAACTTCTTCTTCTCCAACTCCGGTGGCCGCCGGCCACCGCCATTCGCCGGCCACCGACAAGAGATTTTTTTTTTCTTCCTTCCTTTCCTTATTCTTCTTCTCATTCCTCAAAGCTTTAGCCTCTATTTTTTTTTAACTGAAATCAAACCCAGATCTGGCCACGAACACCGACTGCCGACCATGACTGCCGCTGCACAACCGTGGATATTGCCGGAGAAGATGCCCGCGAACGCCTACCTCGAACGCCGCTGAACCCTGACCACGAACGCCGACCACGAACACCGACCACGAACGCCGCGAACGTCCAGATCTAGGTTTCTCCGGCAAATTCCGACCGCAAACGCTAACGCCGAGTAGATTTGGGTCACGAACGCAGCGAACGCCGACAGCAAGCCCGAACGCCGAACAGATCTGGGCTTCTCCGGCAACCACGGGACCTTCGACGTGCAATGACAGTGACTGAAACTCCCAGATCTGGGCTTCTCCGGCGAACACGGGACAACAGTCCTCAGCCGAATCTCCCTCTGTTTTAATAAAAAAAAAACAGAAGAAAGAAAATAAAAGAAGAAGATGGAGGGAAGAAGAAGAAAGAAGAAAAAAAAAATAAAAGAAGAAAAATGGGGAGGAGAAGAAGAAGAGATAGAGAGGGAGGAAGAAGAGATAGAGAGGGAGGAAAAAAAAAAAAACCAGTCGCCGGCGGCCGGCGGTGACGGAGAGTGGTGGCCGCCGGCCGCCGGAGATATGAAGAAGAAGAAGAAGGAAAGGATGAAGAGGAAGAAGATGGAGAAGAAGAAGGGAAGTAAAGAGAGAGAATGAGAAATAATTAAATAATTTAAAAAAATAATAATATTTTTTATTTTAATATTTTTTATTTAAAAAATTTTAAAAATAATTTTTTTTATTAAAATAATAGTGCCACGTCAGCGACCGTTAAAATTTAACAGAAAAGTTGACGGCAGGGACCAAAGTGCTCCTTATCTCAAACCTCGGGGGTATTTTTGTTGAGTTTGAAAACTCAGGGACCAAAGTGTCACTTAACCCAAACCTCAGGGACCAAAAGTGTATTTTTCCCTCTTGATTATATTGTTGTCGAATATATAGCATGTTTTATATATCGTGTATCTATTTGTATATATCATGTTTTATCTGTTGTCTGTCTTATATATCATATATCATAATTATATGATCATTTGCAGATAATATGTTTCATATATATCATATTTGTCTAATATATATTTTATGGTATATTTCTTATATCTATTTTCAAGCTTGTCATTGGAATATATTTATTATACCCCACCGATAGTTCATGATAGGTAGCAATATATTGTATTAACTTTTTTGGACTATTATATCCCTCCTTTAATTAATATATTTACGAAATCTACCCTTGGTAATTAATTATAAATAGTAAATTAATTAATAAGGTATAATTTATAAATATAAATTTAAAGTCATGTCGGTTTTTATCAGTCGGTTTTTCAAAGGTTGTAACGACCCTACTTTTCATGCCTAGATCCTAAGGTCGTTACTACATGCATTTCATTCTACTTCTAAGAACAGCGAGGAAATATCATTTAAAGAAAACATACTCAGAAATTTTGCTAAACTTTTCAACCTGGGATCCCAGTTAAAACAGAACAAACGAAACCTTTAGTTATTCAAAACAAAACTTAACGCGGAAATGACCTTAAAACAACGTTGTACAAGTTCAAAAGAAGAATTTAGAAACATAAAAATGCGGAAGACTATTCTAAAGAAAACCCATGGCTCAGCAGCACTCCGTCACGCGTTCGGTACACCTTTACCTCTACCTGCAGTTATATAAAAGGGAAAAGAATGAGTATTTAAGAAAATACTCAGTAAGCAGCAATCAAAGTTTAAACATTTTATTCGAGTTAAGGGCCTAAGGGTTAGGTCATCTCATTCTCATTCATTTCATTTCATTTCATTTCATTCGTCTGTAGTTCGGGTCTCGTGTTCAATTAGTACACCTATATATATATAAGATTGCCAACTCACTGATAGTGTACAAGTGGGAGTTTGGGAGGTCTCTACTCCTACTAATGGTAGATGGCACCCAATCAGTGGAGCTAAGTCTCATCCCTCCAGGCACTAATGGGCGCGTAGCGCTCTAATCTACCATTTCACTGGTGGGGCGTTCATGGGTTTAAGTCAGGAATTAACTTCCACAATTAGTAAATGGCACCTAGACTGCGAAGCCAAGACCCGCCCATTAAGCTCCTCATTTCAGTCTATTACATCTCAGTCCCAGGTGTTTAATTGACACGACCCTCTTGTAAGGCGCTAGCCTATTCCTTTCCCTTTTTTTTTTTAATTCTTTTCCCTTTAGGACCCCTTAACACTTACTAATCTTTAACTGCAACCTATTTAACACAAACGATTTCTCTTCCTAGATTACTGACAGGCTAACTGATATGCATCTTCCCAACTTAGTCATATCACAAGAATAAGAAATGGAGGTGACAACCGACACTCCTAATCCTGAAACCACTCGTATGCTACCGAAAATTCGGCAGCATAACGGCATGCATATGGGTAACCCAAAATTTTCCTACACCTGGAAACAACAACGATGCACTTCTATAACGCAAACGAGTCAGAAATCAACCCAACTCCAAATCACCACTCCAATGAATATTCAACCCATCCTCCATAACACGAACACATCCCAGAACAATCATAAATCAAATATTCCAAGCATGCTTACTAAATTCTACAAACATATCAACACTTAAGTCATGCCCAAGTAAACAACACTTTAACCATAATTAAGTAAGCATTACCACGAACCAAGGAACATTCAACCAAGCCAAAAAAACTTAACCAACTCCAATTCACCACCAAGAAGCATACAATGAAAACAATCCAAACACTTCATGCCCAAGAAGCTACTTACAAGCAGGCGAACTTTATAAACAACAACTAACCAAGGCATGCTTAACTATTTTCATGCTTCCAAGAAAAGAAGAACCAACCATGCTTGGTTAAATCCATGACAACACTTAGAACTTTAATCCAATTGGCTACTTACCTTAGTGAAGAAGATATTGGATCAACCTTCAACAAATTTCTTAACTCCAAGGCTCTTTAGCAAACCAAAACAGAAACACCGCTTGCTGTCCAAGCTCTCAAATCCACCTAAATCCAACAATTTAATCACCAAACGCAATGGGCATATTAAATTCAATAGCCAAAATCAATGGGTATCCATGATTAAACGTTAAATTGACCAAAGCACCTTGAACCTTACTTACCCACTCACTGAAATCGTCGAACGCTCAAGATTTAAAGCGACTCGAGGCGGCGAACAACTGTTTGGATGAAGACAGCAGCGACGGCGTGCGTAAGACAACGGAAGCGGCGACGGAGCTATAGACGGCAACGCGGCGAGATCTGATACACAGATAGGGAGATTACCGAGAGAAAGAGAGAGAGAGAGTGAGTGACCGAGAGATAAACAAAAGCAAACGAGAGAGGGATCGGCAGCGAGTTACCGGCGGCGACGGAGACAACGCATACGGCGGTTTGCGGCGGTGGGCGTTGATCGGCGGCGGCAAACAACGGCGGCGGAGAGACGATGGCGCGGCGACGAGCGGCGATGGAGAGTGGAGGAGGTGGCGGCGTGCGTGCAGAGAAGGAGCCGTGTGTGAGAGAGAGAGAGAGAGTGAGAGAGAGAGTCGGGCAGAGACTGAAGAGGGAGATGAAAAAAAAAGAATTTTTTTTTTCAACTGGCGGTTTGACCGAAATTTGGGGGGGGGGAAATTTTCCCCCCTTTCCCTCTTTGACCGGGCAAGTTGCCCACTTCCCCCATTTCTTTTTTTTTTTTTTTTTTTTTTTTTTACAAAATGCTTGTCGTTACAAAGGTTTTTGATACCGAATATGGTCGGTCGATTTGGTCGGTTTAAATCGACATGACATTTTTTTTCTTCTTTTTTTTTTCTGTACATGCGTAAAATATAGATGTTGAAGCACGGTGGGGCAAACATGGCGGGACTGAGGGAGGGCGGCGGCACTGATGTTGAAGCACGGTGAGGCAAGCAGTTGATAGTCACTAGTGGGTACGACGGAGAACGAGAGAAGAATGAAAACTATCGAAGAAGAAGAAAAAATGAAAAATGAAAAAAGAAAGAGAAAGTCTGAGACGTGAGGGAAAGAATAAAATTTTTTTAAAAAAAATACAAAAGTTTTTTTTTTTTAAAAAAATAGGTAATGATTACCTATATATGGCGTTCAAAATCGTTGTTGTTAAGACGAGCCTCAAATTATTCGTTGAGGTCCATTCTTGTGAGAAAGTAAAAATATAATTAATATAAAAAGAAAATAAAATTGAAATAATAATTACAACTGCCAGACTCGAGAGAAAGTAGGAACAGAATAATGTAAAAAAATAAATTTAAAATAGCAATTATAACAACCAGCCATTTTATTTGGAAAAAGCGGATGTTGCTTTTTGATATATATTATTGGTGTTAAAAATGACCTTTTCCTGTACAAGTGTGTAAGAAATATGCTTACATAAGAGAGAGATTTTGGATTTCTGTATCAATCAATGATGTGAAATATCCACGGCAACATATATCAGCAACCAGATTTTCTAGCTGAATTTTTCAGCACCTTTTCATTTGCGGCAGCGTTTTCGATGTTCGAATGATTAATCGATGTGATGGGTACATTTTCATATGTGCAGGTTTCTGGTTAATATATACTCAGTAATATACAATTTATAATCACCGTATATATATTACATTTATTATTATATTTTCTGGTTAATATGCATTCTATAATAGTTAATTAGTATATATGTCTCATAGTCAACGTACCTTTATTATATTTCAAGATATTTGAAATTATATGGTCATTCGCATATGTTTCATATATTTGATGTATATCATATCCCAAAGAAACAACATGTGATCCTCTCAGGCTCTCATTGTCTGAACATATATATTCCTGATTTATATATCGTTCATCTTGATTATATTGTTGTCGAATATATAGCATGTTTTATATATCGTGTGTCTATTTGTATATATCATGTTTTATCTATTGTATGTCTTATATATCATATATCATAATTATATGGTCATTAGCAGATAATATGTTTCATATATATCATATTTGTCTAATATATATTTTATGGTATATTCCTTATATCTATTTTCAAGCTAGTGTAAGTGTTCAAATGCTTGAACGATTGTCATTGGAATATATCATACCCCACCGATAGTTCATGATAGGTAGCAATATATTTATATAATTTCTAAATATATTATATATATTTAGAGATAGTTAATAATGAATATAAATATAATTTATATTCGTACATATATATACCAGTTCATATATATATATATATATATACACACACACACACAAATATACATTATATAAACGAAGCGGTACAAGTCGGTGCGTTTCTTGCCGGTAGGAGCAGTTTATCTGCTGTTTTTTTTCTGGGTGCATTTGTTCTTTTTGGCTGAAGTTTTCTCATTCATTTGATTCAGAGCTACAATGGCAACACCTAATGAGGAGGATGGGATCATCAACCAATTAGTTGCTTTGAAGGTCACGACGGAGGAAAAAGCAAGTGTATTTCACCTGCAAAAAGAAACGATTGATATCACGGAGAAGAAACTAGCAAATGCCGTCTTATGCAAGATTTTCACAAAAAAGAAAATAAATCTGGACATTTTCAAATTGATGATGCCTAAGATTTGGAACCAAGAGCACACAGTTATTGATTACCGAGGATTCAATTTATTTCTTTGCAAATTTAAAAATGCGAGGATCAAAGGGCATATACTCGATTCAGGTCCTTGGTTCTATGATAGAGCTATGTTATTGCTGGAAGAACCAAAGGGTGATTGCTGTGGAGAAGAATTAGCATTCAGGTATGTCTCTTTTTGGGTCCATTTTCATAAACTTCCCTTAGCATGTTTTTCCAGGTCTGCAGCGATGGAGATTGGAAGCCTGCTGGGTAAAGTAGAGCAAGTGGATTTGGAAGATGACTCTGAAGTAACTTGTGGTAGCTCTCTACGTATTAAAATACAAATTGATGTAAACAAACCCCTGAAACGTGGAGTTTTTCTGCGATCTGGCAGAAATGGGACAGAGAAATGGATTACTGTATCTTATGAGAAATTACCTGATTTTTGCTATGGTTGTGGGCGTTTGGGTCATATAATCAAAGAGTGCGAAGAAGATAGCGGTACAAAGGAAGACGACATACAATATGGCTCTTGGCTGCGGGAACCAATTAAATTAAAAATCACGGAACCAATAGTCACTCCAGGGTCTGCGTATAGTCATATGGGAGGAAGAGGCAAAGGGCGGGGTGGGCGATTTGATGCTAGCGATGATAGGGGTTCATGGAGGAATTTTGAGAAGGAGGAAAATGGATCGCAAGATCCAAAACACGGTGAAGGAAGCGTCAAGATTGGCGGCGGTTCTGAATTAGAGATGGAGAAAGATCGATATTTTTCGGCAAGGACGGTGGCTCCGACAGGCACCGAAACGGAAAGTCCGACACCATTAATTTCTCCAACGGTGAACAACTCATTGAAGGGGAAAGAGAAAATATCTGGTAATTCTAGCATTGATGATAATATTATTGGCCCGATAATGAAGGATTCACAGTTTGGCGATCAACGGGAAGGAAAAAAAGAATTTTTGCAAAAGGAATCTATTGATATTAATGTGATGGAAGTTGATGCTTCAACGGCTGTTTTGGAGGAAAAGGAAAGTAGTTTGATACGTCCGTTTCAACATTTGGAAGAAAATAACCTTGTGGATGAGAGGAAAACTAAATCCAAGACATGGAGGAAAATCCCACGTGTGCGGTCTGAAACAGAATCGAACTCACAATTAAGAACTCCAAATCAAGTGTTGCCTATTGGAAAACATAAAATACCTTTGGAAGATCCTGGTAGCAGTAAGAAGAGAATGGTGTTGGAGGAGGAAAAGTCAAATGCAGGGTCGGTGGAGGCTGCAAGTCAGCCCCGCCGGGCATAATGAAAACTATAAGCTGGACTCTCTAAGGGTTGGGGAACCCTCGGATATTTAGAGCGTTATGCCATCTCGTGTGTAGCCATAATCCCCAGGTGGTTTTCTTAATGGAAACAAAAATTCAGAGTAACGGATGTGACAGAATTCGAAGAGATCTTCAGTTTGATAATGGTTTTGCGGTTCCAAGTAGGGGGCTTCATGGAGGCCTGTTGTTGCTATGGCAAAATGAGATAGATCTCTCAATCCGATCTTTCTCAAAAGGTCATATTGATGCTCTTATATCACAAAATGGAACTAAGTAGAGATTCTCAGGGATTTATGGTAATCCTAGGAGAGAGATGCATCATGAAACTTGGAAGTTGTTAAAGCGATTAGGAGAAGGTGTTGATTATCCATGGGTGTTAGGGGGTGACTTTAATGAAATCACATGTAATGGTGAGAAGTCTGGTGGTGTGCCTAGGATTGAAAGAGATATGCAAGAGTTTCGGGAATGCGGCCTGATAGACCCTGGTTTTATGGGGCCAAGCTTTACGTGGTGTAATAAACATTTCCATTCTGACCTCATTTGGGAAAGATTGGATAGGTTTTTATTCAACCATCAAATGCAGGACCTATGTAGTGTGTTCAGGGTTAAACATATAGCTCTTATTGCCTCTGATCATAGACCACTTGTGTGTGAATGGATGGTTGACCAGAATGGTTATCAAGGAGGTGCTCCAAAGCGTCCTAGGCGGTTTGAAGAGATATGGACGAAATATGAGGAGTGTCGGCAGATTGTCAATCAGGTTTGGCATGATAGACAAAGACAAGGAATCAGCTCGGTTTTGGAAAAAACAGAGAGGTGTTTATCTCAGTTACAACAATGGAGTAAGGCTAAATATGGTGGCTCCATTCGGGGAGCCATTGCACCGAAAGAACAGGAGATTCAGGCTTTATTGAATCAGAATGATGATCAGAATGACCCCGAATTAGCTGTAAAGGAGAGAGAGTTAGAGAGCCTTCTCGAAGATGACGAGATATATTGGCATCAAAGAGCACGAGAGGATTGGTTAACATGGGGAGATAGAAATACTAAGTGGTTCCACAAGAAAGCCAACCAACGGAAAAAAGGTGAATACTATTTAGGGTCTGATGGATGAAACTGGGAACTGGACTATAAGGGCCCGTTTGGTAACGTTCTTGTTTCTTGTTTCTTGTTTCCAATTTTATTAAGAAATCTAAGCATTTAATAATTATGTATGTTTCTTGTTTCTCATTTTTTAGAAACACTCCCAAAATTTGTATAGAACTTTTGGGAACAACTAAAACTAGTTTCTCCTTTTTTGTTCTTGTTTCCAATTTTTTCCAAACATAAATAAGAATATAGGTTTATTATTATTGAATGTATAGGTGTTAGGGTCATGAAATTCTATTTTTCTTTATTAAAAATGAAGAAACGGAAACAAGAAACGAGAACGTTACCAAATGGGCCCTAAAGGATTCAGAGATGGAGGTGGTGGCTACTAAATATTTTCAGAATATGTTCCAAACATCCAAACCAAATTTGGGCGATATAGAATGTATTCTGAACACCATACCAACTAACATCACACCGGATCAGAACTTAGCGCTGAGTAAGTGTTTTACTCGGGAGGAAATATTTGGGGTGATTAAAAATATGCACCCCACCAAGGCCCCTGGTGCAGACGGTATACAGGCAGTCTTTTACCAAAAGTATTGGGATATAGTGGGTGATTATGTGAGCAAGTTTTGCCTAAATGTGCTGAATGGAGATATGAGATTGGACCAAGTGAACAGAACACATTTAGTCTTGATTCACAAATTGAAGGAGCCTAGAGTGAAGGATTGGAATTCCGTAATTCCGTAAAGCGGAAGCGTGATTGGGACCGATTCGTAATTAATTTTGTTTAATCAAGAGCTATGAAAGATTTTAGGCCTATTAGTCTTTGCTCTGTGCTTTATAAAGTTATTGCAAAGGTGCTTGCTAATAGGCTGAAATTAGTTCTAAATGATATTATTTCTCCTACTCAATCTGCCTTTGTGTCTGGTAGACTTATATCGGATAACACTATTATCAGCTTTGAATGTATTCACTCGGTTAAGAATCGAAGGAAGGGCAAGAAAGGTATAGCAGCGCTTAAACTCGACATGAGCAAAGCATATGATCGCGTGGAATGGATATATATTAGGAAGATCATGCATCAAATGGGATTTTGTGACAGATGGATTAGTTTGATAATGAGATGCGTCGAATCCGTGAGCTTTCAAGTTTTCCTAAATGGTGTTCCGAGGGCGGTTTTTAACCCAAATCGAGGCCTCAGACAAAGAGATCCCCTTTCTCCCTATTTATTCTTGATTTGCGCGTAAGGTTTATCGGGCCTTCTCAATAAAGCTGAGGAAAATAGGGAGATTACAGGTTTGTGTATCACTAGACATTGCCCTATTTTAACTCATTTGTTTTACGCTGATGATAGCTTATTGTTCTTTCAAGCGTCTAACTCAGATTGCAGGTCCATCCAAAAGATTCTCCTGACGTATGAGAAAGCTTCGGGACAGACCATAAATTTTGAAAAGTCTAACTTTATGGTTAGTCCAAACACAAGTGCTGATAAGATCAACACCATCAAAAATATTTTAAAGGTTCAGCACAAAGGAAGCTTGGGGCAGTACCTGGGGTTACCCTCTGATAACTCTCCAAAAGGGAGTTATTTAGACTTTATTTCTATATTGATTTGTGTGTCTTTTGTGCTAAATAGGGTTGCTTTTAGATATATTTTATATGTTTTAACCTATTTGGAAGAATGGATGCTTTATGGAAGTTATTTTGTGTAGAATATATTGTTGAGCGACTTGAGGAAGCAAAATATGCGCTGCAGCAAAGCAGGGAGCAAAACTGCCACGTCACAGCTCGTTATCCATTTTAATGAATTGAAGTTAGTTAAGCTATTCTCGGACTTGAGGAGCAAGGAGAGCCATCCACGTGTCCAGATCAAACTAATTCAAGCGTGTCTTCACTCTATAAAAGGGAAGAGCTGTTCAAGTCAAATTCATTCCACTCTTGGGGAAGAGATCATTTCTCATTTCCATCATTGGGAGCCGAATAGAGGAGGAAGATTGGAGATTACAAGAAGACCATCAATTACGAAGTTGATCAAGGGAATTAGTATTTTCTTGTATTATTTTGTAATTATGGATGCACTTACTCAGATTGTAACGTGTGTTACTATGCACTTTATGAACTAAGTAACTTTAGGAGATTACAAGAAGACCATCAATTACGAAGTTGATCAAGGGAATTAGTATTTTCTTGTATTATTTTGTAATTATGGATGCACTTACTCAGATTGTAACGTGTGTTACTATGCACTTTATGAACTAAGTAACTTTAGGTGTTGGTTAGGAGTCATGTAATTGTTGTGCTTAATCTCTATGCAATATATGTTGATTTGATGCATCTTGATTATTTGTTGTGCTTATTTATATTTTGTGTCTGCTTGGCCAGCCGGTATGAATATCACTTCCTAGTTTCAGGGATGATTTGGGGAGTGTGTGGCATTTAATCACACTAGATCATTGTGTATTGGTGAATGCCAGTGACTGAGCTAGGGATAGCCAGTTGCCTAGTGCTTAATCGGTAGTGCGTCATTGGAGTTGAAACATATTCTAAAAAACCCAGAGTTCCGGGAGGAATCTGCTAATAAGACTGCAAGAGTTTTGCATAATCAATAATATTGCTAGAGCATCTTTTAAAACAATTACTAAATCCTGACCAACGCCTGTTTCTAATCTATTTGCTTTATTTGTTTAATTTCTGTTCCATCATTTCTTTTGCTTCAACATTCTATAAAAATCAATCATTTTAACTACTTTCGAAACCATTAAAGAGTTGCACAAAATAGATAAAGTAAGAGCTAATTCAGACCTTGGATTCGATAAATACTTATTACTTGATGTGGATTGTGTATGCTTGCACAAGTGTTCTAGAGTTTAATTTCACCTTATTTTTACTCACTCTGGGAACCCAACACCCTCTCAGAACGCTCGTAACAAACAGGAGATTTTTTATAAGATCAAGGATCGTGTGTGGAAAACGCTTCAAGGATGGAAAGGGAAGTTTTTCTCAGCTATTGGCAGGGAGATTCTCATTAAATCTGTAGCTCAAGCAATTCCTAATTATGCTATGAGCTTCTTTAAGTTTCCAATGGCTTTATGTAACGATCTAAACTATTTTTGTGCCAGGTTTTGGTGGGGATCTTCTGAAACTAAAAGGAAAATCCATTGGCGTAGCTGGAGGAAGCTTTGCATCCATAAGGAGCATGGTGGATTGGGTTTTAGAGATCAACATACATTCAATCATGCAATGTTGGCTAAGCAGAGTTGGAGGTTAATTAGGCACCCTGAGAGTCTAATGGCCAAAGTTCTGCGAGGGCGATACTTTAAAACGGGGCATTTTCTGAAGGCTCAATTGTGATCTAATCCATCTTATGTCTGGAGAAGTATTCTCTGGGGTCGAGATTTGTTCAATAAAGGATACCGTTGGAGAGTTGGAAATGGTTTTAGTATCGAGGCTTCTAAGGATCCATGGATTCCTAAGGAAGGTTTTTGTAAACCTATTATTGCCCATCCTCAGGTCCACAACTATTCAGTGGCAGTTAATAATGTCCCCAGGAGCTTGGAATGAGACCCTTGTTCGTAACTCCTTGGAATCAGATGCCACGACCATTTTGAACATCCCGTTAAACACGGTCCAAAGAGAGGATTTGGTTATTTGGGATCTTGACACAAAGGGTTTATTTTCTGTTCAGAGCGCTTATAGATTGGGTATTAATTTACTCGGTCTACAGGATGCTTCGTCATCTAATCGACAGTTTCAAGAAACCCTTTGGAAGAATTTTTGGAAAATCAACCTTCCCGCTAAAATAAAAATTTGCGGATGGCCAGTTTTCAACAATATTCTTCCTACTTTGACAAATCTAATTTCTAGAGGAGTGGATGTTCATCATACTTGTGTTTTTTTGCAGGAAATTTCCAGAATCAGCAGCCATACTAAATCTAAGTATAATAAGAGGCCCAGAGGTATAATTGAAACTTCCTTATGTTTTTTTTTAAATATATTATTGTTTATATTTTGTACGTTTTTTAAGTATATATAAGTTTGTTTACGTTTCTTCTTTAACAAAATTTTAGTTTTACAATTTTAATATTTCAAAAGACGTTTAAGTAATTAAGTAATAATAATTTAATTTTAATGTTATCTCAAAAAATAAAAAAAAATTAAGGAACTCAATAACATTTTTTCGTATCCCCTCTATATATATATATATATTTAGTCCTATCTTCTTTGTTACTTTTCTTCTTTAACAAAATTTTAGTTTTACAGTTTTAATATTTCGAAAAATGTTTAAGTAATTAAGTAATAATAATTTAATTTTAATGAACTCAAAGTATCCCTACTTTCTTAAGTATAGTTGATTTTTTTGGATTAATTAAGGATTGGTTTTCAACACATGTTTAAAAAATTCAACTCTATAATTGCTATGGAAGGTATGAAAAATTGTGTCAAAGTAATGTAATTCCTGCATGTAATTAAAATTCTCAATAGTGAGGAAAAAGATCTTACTAAGCTGGGTAAGCACAAGCCATGGCCAACGAACGTGTTAACCATTCAATCATCCACACAAGGACAAATCGAGTAGCCCACCATCTGGCACAATTTGTAATGTGATCATCCTTCATTTGTGTCTTGGGGATAATGAAATTCCCAAATGACTTTTGATTTTAAATTCTTGATATAGATCATGTTGGCCCCGTTTGATAACCATTTCAGTTTTTGGTTTTTGGTTTTTCTGTTTTTGGTTTTTCTGTTTTTGGTTTTTGGTTTTTGGTTTTCTGTTTTATAAAAAAACCATATATGTTTGATAACTGTTTTTTGTTTTTTGTTTTTAAAAAACAGAAAACCAACCTTCTTTGGTAACTGTTTTTGGTTTTCAGTTTTTAAAAAATTAGAAAGATGAAAACGATGTTTTAGAGAGAGAAAAATGCGTAGAGACGTTGAAACAAAAATTTAGAGACACAAATATAAATGTTTTCGAGAGAAGTTTTTCTTTCTTTTTTTTTTTGAAAAGACGAGAGAAAAGTTAAACATTGAAAATTTAGAGATGTGAAAGAAAATGTTTAGAGAGAGAATATTAGTTAGACTCGAGAAAAGATATTAGTTAGAGAAAAAATGAGAAAAAAAGTTAGAGTAAAAGCGATAAATTTTAGATAAAAAAAATTAAATAAAAAGAGAAAATTTAGAGTGATAGTAAGGTCAAAAGTAAAAGATATGCTAAAAAAATAATGATAAATTAGAAAAATAAAGAAAAGATGTAGCGATATAAAATTTTGGAGATTTTTTTTTTCAAATAAAAAATTAGAATATGTATATTAAGGAGATAAAAAGTTATTGATAAGTTTTTAGAAATAGACAAGTTATAGAGAAAAAAAAATTGAGAGAAAAATTTTAGAGAGAAAAAAATAGAAAAAAGAATTTGTTGGAGAGAGATAGGTAAAAGAGGAGAAAAATAAGCATTAGAATAAAAAGGAGTTTTTGAAAAACAGAAACCTGTTTTTAAAAACTACTTTTTTTGGTTTTTGAAATTTGCTTATAATTTCAAAAACGTTTTTAAAAAACAGAAAACAAAAAACAGAAATGGTTATCAAACATCCATGTTTTTAAAAAATGAAAAAAAAAACAGAAAACAGAAAACGAAATGGTTATCAAACGACCCCGTTACAATTGAGGATGGGATTTCACTTAAAATTGTGTTGGTGGGATTGCACTTGCTTAATGAGAATTGAGGTATTTTTCACACACATATTGTAATGCCCCCAAAATTTTACCTATACTATAAGACATTACTAAACATTTACCCTAATGCCAACTTCATGCCCCGAAAATTTCGGCAGCATAACGTCGCAACTAAAGCTAACCAGAAATTTTAGAAACCTGGAAAACAAGAATACACACTTCTAATTCATATCACAACTCTACTTCATTTGACAACATCCCGACATACTCACTGAATTAAGAACTAACTTCAAATCTCAAGCAGATATAATACGAGTCAGATCTCGTAACAAGTACCAATTAATAAAACTAATACATTCCAGATCAAGTTTAAGTCTGTTACATATTGGACAAATTAACCACAACTGTTAAACAAAGTATCCAACAACTAAATCAATTTAACTAGCTCCAATAAGAATCTAAACACAATAGTAAATCGAAACAACTACTATCTAACGGTCTCCTCTTCCAAGCCTCCTCCTCATCACCAAGTCTGGATATGGTCTCATAACCTGCAAAACCTAGTGGTGGGTCGGTACAAAACCACGGTACTGAGTAAGTGGCTCACACCTGCAGAGCCATCAAACAACATACATATACCAGACAAATATCATGCTTTTGAAACTGTAATATCATGCCTCAAATACAAGACAAACAATCAACACAACAAAACATACTCAACTAATGCAGTCGTGCAACCATGCACCTAACATATGAATTTCCGCACCATGCCATGAATACTCGATTTTCTCTCAAGCTCCACGAGTTCGCTCAACACTCATAGCCCTCACAAAGCTCTCTGAGACTGACTCCTTCGAGTCACGCCCCCCTTGTGATGCCCCGTGCTTTTCTGGTGTTAATTAAATTCCATGAATTTAGTCAAGAGGAATATAATTGCAATTTCAGCTTGAACTTAGGGATTTAAATTTTAATACCAAGGCATTGGGAAATTATTCAGGTAATATGAGCGTTAAAGTAATTAAATTTCCTTCCTAAAGCTCGTTACATTCCAAGTTACCATTGTTATAAGGTGGAAGCGTTGAAAAGTTTATGCTAATAAAAGAGTTTTAAGTTGGAGTTCTATTCTTAGTAATCCTATTTTTGGGTGGTTTGTTTTATGGGTTTATGAGAAAAGAAAAGATGAAAAAAAAAAGAAAATGAAAAGAAAGGAATTCAAAGGAAAAGGAAAAAGAAATTAAGGAAAAAGCCCTAGCCTCTCAAAGTCTCTTCATCTCTCTCCCTCATCTTGGTGTTGCCGTGAGAAGCCCCCCCCCCTTGGAGACTGCAGTCGCCGCCGCCGTGAGGACCCAGCCCGAGTCGCGCGGATCTCCCTCTCTCTTTGGGTCATCTTTTCCTTTCTCCGCGAGCTCTCTCTCTCACCGTCGTCGTGTCGCCGCCGGAGCTCACCTTCGCCGCCGTCCATTGAGCGCGTCCCGCCAGCTGTGGGTCTTGCTTTCTCTCTCTCTCGTTTCGCTGTAAGTCGCGCCGTCTCCCTCTCTTTTCGTTGTTCGACCAAGATTCTGGGTGTAAGCTCTCGATTTCTTTTGTTCCTAATCGATCTATGGCTGATCTAACTCCCCTCTCTCGTTTCGATCAGATTGGTGCGCGTCCAACAACCCGAGCATCTTTTCCTCACGTTTTCTTCTCTGTCCAGCGGGTAATTTGGCCTTGAATTGCTTTCTTCAATAAGTTTAAGCCTTACCCATGCTTGGTTAGTGCTAGAATTAAAATACCCACTGCCTTAGATGATGGAATTTTATTGTTAGAGATGTTATTCTGTTCTGCAGCGCCGTCTTTGCTCAAGTCGTGGGTGCCTCGGCGTTGTTTAAGCGATTCCGGTGAGTCTAGGCATTTACCCATGCTTAGGGGTGTTTAGATTAATTTACCTATTCGTTTTAGGTGCTGGAATTTTAATGTTGTGTTGGTATTCATGTTCTGCAGCGCCGTCTAAGTGTTCGATTGAGTTCGAATCACTTCAACTCGAATACCCACTGCCTAAGGAGCGTTCTAACACGCTGTTCGAGGTTAGAATAACCCGTCTTGCGTGAAAGCGGGTCCGTTTGGTAAGTTTCTTCGCTGCCCCTAGCTTGTTAGCCTCAAGTTAATTGCCCATTAGTTATTCTGGCCGTAGAAGCATGATTTAGATCGTTACCCATTTGTTACCTATGCCCTTAAGTGTTGCCCAGCCGTTATAAGTCCTAGAATATGCTTTAAAATGGATCGTTGTTGTTGTATGTGGTTCAAAAGCATGTAGCGTCAATGCCCATCAAGTATTGTTGCCTAGTTAGTGTTGTCCAACCTTTATAGGTTCTTAAATCATGAATTAATGAGTCATGTGCTTGCTGTCCGTGGCTTAAAAACATGCCAAATAGGATCTCATTAATTATCTAAGCCTTTGTTGTATTACCCAAGCTTTAAGAGTTCATAGAATGTCTTTCTTGTGCTTAAATCACTTGCTGTCCAGAAGCTGAAAAGCCTTAGTAAGGGTCGTTCAGCATATACCCATGGCCCGTAGTGCCTTAGACATGGTTGCCCATGGTCTACCGCTTTTGGGTTTTCACTATGAGGAATGTTTGAAGGTCGTTTAACAAGGAAATAGGCCCAGTAGGTGGGATTTGGCTTTTCAAGCGTGTCTTAAAGATCTCTAGGTTGATTCTAACCTTTTAGCTATCTTTGTGTCTTAGGAGCTTATTTTGGTTGTTTTAGGCTTGTTGGAGTTGCTTAAGAGCGCTATAGGTAAGTAGTTTCTACTTACTAAGCTTGTTTGACTGCATGAAGCATGATCGTTTGTTTATCTCCTTTCCTTATATTTGTGCTATGTATGAACTGCTGCGTTGTAATGAGACGGATGTGTTAAGCATGAATCGTGTTTTCTGTGCTGCTTGAGATGTGTGCACTTAAGGAGTATAAGCATGTTAAGTACTTGTCTTAAGCATAGTGATTGTTGAGTCAAGCATGATGAGTCTGGTTAGCATATTGCATGGGGGATATGTAGCATGAGTCGGGTGAGAGGCACATCACATGGTGCGTAATTCATGTGTAGCGGAGCATGACGCGAAAAATCCCGTGGGTGTGAGTGTGGAGTGTGACGCGAAAATCACGTATGAGTGGCACAACACATGGCGCGGAATTCATGTGGGTTAGGTGCGGAACATGACGCCGAAATCATGTAGTTAGCGCAGCACATGGCGCGGAATTCATGTGTAGCGGAGCATGACTCGGAAATCATGTAAGTAGCGCAGCGCATGGCGCAGAATTCATGTGTAGTTGAGCATGACGCAGAAATCATGTAGTTAGCGGAGCATCATGATGCGGAAATCAAGTAGTTAGCGGAGCATGACGCGGAAATCATGTGGAGTCTAGTGCGTGTGTTGCATAGCTTGTGGTGCAATTGCATGAGTTGGTCATTTTTAAGCATGTTGTTAGTAGCTTAAAAGCATGTTGTTTGTTGTGGCTGTGTAAACCTTGTTGGATGTGTGTGCTAAGTATGTTGACTGTATTGGTTGTTGCTTGTGGCTTGGTAAGTGTGAGCTGCTTACCAGTACCACGGTTGTACTGATACCCCTTTCCCCATCTCCCCCCAACATTTTAGAACTTGCAGGTTTGGATGACGAGCTGGATCTTGGTGAGGAAGAGGAGAACTTCGAGGAGGAACCTTAGGGAGTTCGAGTTTGCTTTCCTTGATGTGGTGGATTAGGCTGTAGTTGATTTAGTTTTATTTTGTGATGCTCCGAGTAGGCTAGCTTTTGATTTTGTTATTTGATAATTCTGTTAGGGTGAGAGTTCACCTGAGATGTTTAGTTTTCATTAACTGAAAGTTTAGTTCCATTCTTTATCGTTTAAAGAATAAAGTTGTAGTTGGCGTTCGTTTGGGATAACTAGCTAGTGTTGTTAGAAGTTGAGTAATAACTTGTTCTGTTGTATGAATTGAATTAATGCATGTTGCTTCGAGGCCTGACTCGTTTAGTGAAGTAGGTTGTGTATCTGAATTGTAGTCTAGTGGAGTTGGGTGGACTGTTTAGAAGTGCTTTTATTGTTTATCAGGTGTTAAAAATTTTGGTTCAGGCCATTTTACGTCATTATGCTGCCAAAATTTTCGGTACATCCGGTTTAAAGTGGTTCAGTTCCGTAGTTAAGAGTTAAGGGTTGTAGTAGCGTCTCTAGGCTAAAGATTGGAAAACCTGGGGCGTTACACCCCTGACCATATTACCCAGGGCCTCGACGTTTCTCTACGGCGCTCAGCGTTTGACCCTTGACCATATTACCCAAGGTCTCGAATTGTGCATCGCCCCTTGGCCATATTATCCAAGGCACCCGATGACTTCACAATCAAATTGTACATCGCCCCTTGGCCATATTACCCAAGGCACCCGATGACTTTCACAACGTATAGACTCATCACATCGCCCCTTGGCCATATTACCCAAGGCACCCGATGCTCCTCTTAATCCATTGATGACATACCACCCCTCGACCATTGTTACCCGAGGCACCTGATATTCACCTAGCTTTCCTTTTAGACACACAAGGTCCTCTTACCTTAGACTTGTTGGGTTTTATGCCCTAAAACTCGTAGATAGTGAATGTAAACAAATTTTATACTTGTGTTTAATAAAGTGTTATTTAGTTTCTGCAATAAAATGTTATTGTTAAATATTGCACTATTTGACCCAAATCCAATAAACTAAGATCCAAGGTTGTTTGTATGTAACTTGAACTAGTATGTGGGGACCTACGGGGATCGATATTCAAGTAACAACCTAAAAGGTTTATAGTACAAAGATAAGGTTGGGTACCTTATCCTGGTAACACTATGTGATACGGCCCGCTTTGTATTTGATACAGACGTATTGATCCAAAGCGTCCATGTAGTAGACATGCGAGTGGGGGTATCCTATGCAATGAGTTTGCATAAGACCGGACCGCGAAATAGTAACCGCTAGTTATAACACCATAACACCGTTAACTGGTTAGATTTCTATTTCACTAGGATGACCTAGGCAACTTAGTTTGAATCCTGAGTGGATTATGGACTCCTGTTCACAAGGGATTGTCCTTTGATTTGTATGGGTGAGAGTGGCCAGTACGCCGACTCAATAAGCCTACCATTTTGGGGACAAGACCGAGTGGGGAGATGGGAACATAATCACACAAGATGGAATTCACTCCCCCCGACTTTTGAGGAAGTAGATGAGTGTTCCCTTAAGTGGTGTCTCCGGGTCTTGAACAAAGGGCCCTACCCTCTCACTGGCCCGAGAGGGGTTTCTGTTTGATGGTTGGACCACAAACAGGTTGTTCATTAGAGGAGCACTGGTACGTAAGGAAGTAGAGGTAACTTAGGGGTAAAACGGTAATTTGACCCAGCTGGAGTTACGAACACTCGTGAAGGACTAACTTGTTGTTATTGGTCGATATCCGTGGACACAGAAATATTCTGCAGTGAGAAGAGTGCAGTTGTGGGTCTTTAGTGGAGTGACCCACAGTTAACGAATGAAGACTAACTTGGTTAATGAGTTTAGCCAATTAGTCTCGTATCGTTGGAGATTCTGATCTGTAGGTCCATTAGGTCCCACTGGTAGCTCGTAAAGAGACTTGAAGTAAATAAATATAAATTGTAAATTGAAAGTGTTCAATTTATTTGGAAAATCATATAATGTATATTGATGCATTATAATATAAAGTTTATGAAACTTTATAATATAATTTTTGAATTAAATTTCAAAAATTAATTCTTGAGAGAAAATATTTGAAAGAATTCAAATAAATTTAATATGAATTGGATTCATATTAATTTTAATTTTAATAAAATCCCTAAGATTAAATATATGATATTTAATTGGGTAATTAATTAATTATTTATTAATATTAGAGAGCTTTTACTATTAGAAAAAGGCTTTCCTTTTCCTATTAGGAAAAAAGTCTTGGCCTTTACTATATATAGGACCCCTGGGGTGGGGTGAAAGGCATCCCATTGTCTCTTCTTCTCTCAGAGATCTCTCCCAAAAGACTCCCACAAGTCTCCTGCTTCAAGAAGTCTTAGAGTCATACCGGTGTAGCCATAGTGGTGGTGTTCGCACTAGTTCGTGATTATTTCACAAGCAATTGGTGAATTTAATCTGAGTCGTCAATGAGAGTAAGTAATTTGTTACTATATAAATTAGATTTAGATCTAATATTTTTGTATGCTTAGCCTTAATATAAATCCAGAATAGTTCTAAGTTTATTGCCAATGTATTGATATTTTAGATTAAACAAAAATTAATTACGAATTGGTCCCAATCACGTTTCCGCTTTACGGAATTATGGAATTCCAATCCTTCAACACTCTCACTAGAATGCATGAATCCTACTCATCATGCTTCTAGACCATGCTTCATGCCAATGACATGCAACTCATAATGGACATACCATACATGCTTTCTAAACCATGCATTGAGTCATAAAATACGTCAAATGAACTCCACGTTTTTCAATCAATCACTATGAAACAACATTCTTAGCACAATAGTTTCAACATATAAGCTCAACACAGCAGTCCAACGTATTCAAAACTCATCACGATCACATAACATATACATATTTGTACAGTATAAGATAAAACCAAGCAAGTAAAGCACACAAGCAAACAGACCCAACAGGTAGAATTCCACTTACTGAATGTTCTAAGACGCTCCTAAATTAGTCTAACTAGCTCCTGCAATACAGAATACAAGATTCAAGGCTAAACTCAATTCTAAAACTTAGTTGAAGCTAGAAAAGGTATTTAAGAGGGGAAACTTTACCCAAAGGAAACTTTAGAAGCTAGATCAAACTTCCTAAGTTAACAAGTACTCAACGTTTGCTCGAAACTGCCCAAAGGAGTGAGAACCTATAAACGATGAGTTTCCAAGCGTTAGGAATCGATCTAACAAACTTTAAAATACTTTTAATGAGCTCGAAAGGTCTAAAGCATGCTGGAAATTGCTGAATCTTACCCAAAAGACTTGAATCCTTGCTGGACCGTGACTGAAAAGCTCCAAAAACGTTGATCTAAAGTCGTAGGACTATGGGCAATCTGATATAAGACCTTTCGGGCTATGGGTAAATGTCAAAGGCCAGATTCGAACCTAACAGCTTGCTGGAAATTGATTCAAAAGGCCTAATCCTGCAAATTGGAGTCGTTAGAGAGTGGGCAACTTAGATCTAAAGCAGAATACGAGTGGGTAACTGATAAACCTTACCGTAAAGGATTAGAATCGCAGTTGTTGGCTGAAACGTGCACATAATGCACGTGGTGGTGGTTCATTATGCAAGCTGCTAGCCTCACGATGCTGAAAAGGGACCAATTTAGAACGATTTTGTGCACTGGTCATAGAGACACTACACGATGCACATGAGTGTGACTGAAGGTGCCTTTGAGAGCATCAATACATGAAGGAAAAGTCATCGACAACGTGGGTATCAAGCTCGTGTTGTGATTTCGCAGGAGAAGAGGCTATCACGCTCGAGAGCATCGTCAACTGGCTAAAGGCTTCGCGATTCATGTGCTCTTATGCCGCTGCAACTCGTGGGTACCGAATTCGAGGGAGAAAACGAGAGAGAGAAGGAGAAAAATTACAGCCTAAATGTGCGAGCGTCGTTCGTGGTTGTGGTCGTTGGTGAGTGTTGCAAGCTCACAGGCCGAAAGAGAAAAATGCAGAAGAGAAGGAAAACGAGATGCATGGGTCTGCTGGACGAAGAAAAAGAAGAAGACCTGATGGGGGGCGGGGCTGAACGACTGATACAAGAGGGGGGGAAATAAGAGCTCTAGGGTTTCTTTAAATTTCCCCCAATTAGGAAAACCTAAAAAAATAAAAGGAGGGAAAAATCTAGGGCTCTCTAAACTTCCAATTTTTCTCTTCTTAACCAAAAATTCCAACACTTAAAATAATTTGATTCCATCAATTTAAATTTCCAATTTGAACTCAATAATGGATCCAAAATATCTCAGAAAAGGTTTAATTTTGAAACGTGGGGCGTTACACATATACATACACACTTTCTCTTTTTTTTTTCAATTTATTATTCATTAATTTTAATTATAACACAAAATTAAAATACTATTCAAGATCTATGACAAAATATTAAGATTAAAAACTTTTTCGTTTTATTTCCAAAAAGTTAAAACTCATGAATTTAATAGTAAAGTACTTGAATATAAATCCATAAAAATAAAATTTTATTATAATAAATAAATGGAAAAAATACACTTTTGGTCCCTGAGGTTTTGGTTAGGTTTCATTTTGGTCCCTGAGTTTTCAGACTCAACAATTTAGTCCTTGAGGTTTGATTTTAGTTTCATTTTGGTCCCTCCATCCATTTTTCTGTTAATACTTAACAGATTGCTGACTTGGCATATTTTTTTTTATTAAAAAAATATTGTTTTTGAATTTTTTAAATAAAATAATATAATAAATAATTTTTTATTCTTTTTAATTTTCTTTTTTCTTTTTCCTTTTCTTTTCCCTTCTTTTCTTTTTCCTTTTCTTCTCCCCTCCTCCTTCTTCTTCCAATGTGGCTGCTCACCGTCGCCGCCCATCATCGCCAGCAGTCGTCACCGACCGTCTACCAACTTTCTTGCTTTCTTCTTCTCATTTTTCCTTCTTCTCCTTCGTTTCTCCTTCTTTTCTTTCTCGAACTAAAACCTCACGGCGTATCTGGGCGGATCTCGAGCTTTCATGGCGTTCTTCGAGTTCGTGCGCAGATCTGGGCGGCGCGGGTGTGGGGTTCCAGCGAGATCGTGCGCGGATCTGAAAAATCAATACCCACGAGCTCGTCTTCACCCACTAGCTGGACCACGCCGTTTTCGCAGAAGAACGCCACGCCGCCGTCAATTAGAGCTCAAGCACAGGCGGCGAGCTGTTCAGATTCTTCTCCATCAACGAGCTTAAGAACCTAACCTAAGCTTCAGACCTGTTCGGGCGGTGAGCTATTCAGATCCTTCAGATGTGTTCAAATCCTTCTCCAACGTCGAACTCAAGCACGGCCGGCAAGCTGGAATCGCGCATCAGATCCGAAAACCCTGAGCGGTTCCTTCTTTCTTCTACAACGGCTAGCTTCAGATCTGACGGCGAGTCTGCTACCTCACCAAGATCCCAGATCTGGAATGTTGCCCTTTGTTTCAGATCTTAATTTTTTTAAAAAAAAAAAAAGAAAAGAATGAAGAAGGAAGGAGAAGAAAAGAAGAGGAAGAAGAAGAAAAAAAGAAGTTTGCCGGCGGCGACGACAAATGGCTACAGGCGGCGCCGATAGCCGAAGAAGAAGATGGAGATGGGGAGAAGAACGAGGAAGAAGAAGAAAAATAAAAAGAATAAAAAATAATTTTTTTATTAATTTAATATTATTTTTATTTATAAAATTAAAAAATATTTTTTTAAAATAAAAAATTGGTTCCACGTCAGCAATCCGTTAGTTTTTAACGGAAAAATGGATGGATGGACTAAAATGAAACTAAAACCAAACCTCAGGGACTAAATTGTTGAGTTTGAAAACTGAGGGACCAAAATGAAACCTAACTCAAACCTCAGGGACTAAAAGTGTATTTTTCCCTAAATAAATTTAAAAAATTAAATTATTTTTTGTAACAAACTAATTAATTATGTTAGAGGTGAATGTCCACTCTTTTTAGTATAAGTATACCTCATCATTAATTGCCATACATGGTTGATTTTTTTTTTTTCATTTTTTCAAATATATATTTATCTCAAAAAGGAAAAAGACACCATCTACATTGAAAAGTGTCACTAACCAACATACTCTATTCATCAAAACTATTATAGTTTTACTCATATTCATTTTAGTTTAAATATCACATTTAGATTAAAAAAAAATTTATTAAATAATTAATAATAAATCTCTATTTATCAATTACTATTATCTCATTTAATTATTTAAATAATTAATTGTTTTACAAATCATTTAAACAATTAGAAAAAAAATAATTATTAAATTCATTCATTATTATTAATTAATATAAATGGTATACTTATAAATTTATATAATAATAATTATAGATTATAGAAATTTAATGAACAAAACTTTTCATATTCAAGTATTTCACCGCCTAATGTTTCACATTATTATACTTCATTTTTAGAAAATTATTATTTTATTAATTTCAATATATAGAGAGAAAATTTTATATGGTAAAGTGTTTACTTAAATTATAATTTATCATTTTTGTTTTGAACAATTATATTTTATCTTTTAATTAACTAATTCTTATGATTTTCATATTACAATTTTATCTTTAACAAAAAAAAATGACAATATAAATTTTATCAAATAAAAATCTTATTGTGAAAATATTTTATATCATTTGGCTTAAATATCATATGTATATAAAAATTTATTAAATAAATAATAATAAAATTCCTATTTAATCTATAAGGGGCTGTTTGGGGCACTGAATAGGTTATAATAACCCCCTTTATTATAACCTATTCAGTGTTTGGGGCATCAACAAAAATAAACGGTGAGGTGGGTTATTTTTACCCCCGATTATTTTATCCATTCTCTACAGTAACCATCATTCAACCCACCCGATTATTCTATCCATTTTCTACAGTAACTCTCTCCTCTCTTTTTCCATGCGACTCCTTGACTTTTCCGATGACCGCCGGCCGCCGTCGGCCGGCGAAGTTTCCGACGACTTTTCGACACCCATCGACGACTTTTCCGACGATCGCCGACGACTTTTCCGACCATCGATTTTTTTTCTTTTTTTTTCATATTTCTTCTCATTTTCATTTTGAAAAATATAAAAAATGAAAAAAAAAGAAAAAAAAAACATCGAAAGTTGCCGGAAAAGTCATTGACAATATCGAAAGTTAACCAACTTTAAAAAAAAAATTCAAACGAAATTGTATTTACCACACTCAAGTTTATTTCAAATGATTTTATTGATTAAAAAAAAAAACCCTTAATCAAAGTGAATCGTATATCATAAAAAAAAAAAACTAGAAAAAGAAAACAGTCAGTTTGAACCTTTGATTCAGAACCCCATGTTAAAACAGATCAGCACTCCAAACACAGATTATTTTATCCCAGACTAAAATAATCTGCACCCCAAACACAGATTATTTTATCCCAGACTATAATAATTTGCACCTCAAACACAGATTATTATAACCCCCAGACTATAATAATCCTCAGATTATTATAACCACCAGATATTATAACCAATTCAGCGCCCCAAACAGCCCCTAATTGGTTATTCAACTCTCTAAAAAATAGAAATAGAAAAAATTATGATTATCAATTGAATGAAGAAATCTATTTATCCATTGTTTTTTTTAATAATATATTTATCCATTTTTATTATCTATAATATATAGGTTAGCATTAAACTAAAATATATATATATATATATATATAAACGTTAACATTTAAGTAATGAGTTTTTTTTTTTAAAAAAAAAACATTTAAATAATTAGGAAACAATTGTAGTGATTAAAATTTACATTATTAATAATTAATGAAAATTTATCTTTAACAAAAAAAAAATGACAATATAAATTTTATCAAATAAAAATCGTATTGTGAAAACATTTTATATCCTTTGGCTTAAATATCATATTTATATAAAAATTTATTAAATAAATAATAATAAAATTCCTATTTAATCTATAATTGGTTATTCAACTCTCTTAAAAATAGAAATAGAAAAAATTATGATTATCAATTGAATGAAGAAATCTATTTATCCATTGTTTTTTTAATAATATATTTATCCATTTTTATTATCTATAATATATAGGTTAGCATTAAACTAAAATATATATATATATATATATATATATATATATATATATATATATATAGGTTAGCATTAAACTAAAAAAAAAATAAAAGTATAAGAAAAACGTTAACATTTAAGTAATGAGTTTTTTTTTTTTAAAAAAAAAATATTTAAATAATTAGGAAACAATTGTAGTGATTAAAATTTACATTATTAATAATTAATGAAAATTAATTGTCAATGGCATATTTCGTAAATATGTAAATTAAATAAGGGGCGTAATTGTCCAAAAAAGTTTTTCAAGGACTATTGTTTTTTCATATATATATATATATATTACCACGTGCATTTGCACGTGTATTTTTTATTTTTAAAATAACTTAACTTTTGGATTATTATTAGTAATAAAAAGAGTAATTGTTGTTATTATTATTATTAAATACTAATTAATTAGTTCGTTACAAATGTTTTTTTTTTTAATTTTTTAATAGATTAAAAATTTTATAATTTTAATTAAACTTTAGAACCATTCATTTAAACTTCAAAGGTAAAATATTAAATTAGATTGAAAATCTTGAATTTCAAAGTTTTATAAATGAAAGGAAATGTTTATAATATTAATATTTTATCAATATTACCGATCACATTAACTAAAAAAAATAACATAAAGGTTTTTTTTTTTTTTAAGATTGTTAATTTATTAAATTATCATTATTATTTTTTTAGTACTACCATATATATTCAGGCACTATGACTATATCAAAAAAAAATTAACTCTAAAAATTTCAAAATTAGTAATTTTATGTACTAAAAATAAGTGGACCTTGGGTAAAAATTAATTAGATTGTTACAAATAATTTTGTTTTTTAATTTATTTACTATAATAAAAATTTTATAATTTTATGTACTAAATAAATTAATATTAATTAAACGTTAGTACGGTTTTTGAACTTCAAACCTAAAATATTATATTAAATAGAAAATGTTGAATTTCAAAATTTTGAAAATGCAACGACATGTTTGTAATATTAATATTTTATATCAATATTCTGAAAGATGTTATCTTAAAAAATAATACAAAGACATATATACATATATATTTAACATTATTAGTTTATTTGATTTATATTCAAATACTTTAATATTGAATATTTAATTTTATGAATTTTTCTAATTTATTTAATAAAATGAAAATTTTATTATTTTAATTTGGAATCCTTCTTTGTCAACTTCAAATGTAAAATGTTAAATTAAATTGAACGTCTTGAATTTTAAACTTTTTGAAAATGGAATGAAAAGTTCTTAATCTTAAAATTGTGTCATAGACCTAGAATAATTTTTTTTTTTTAAAAGAAGACCTAGAATAATATTTTAACTTTATATTATAGTTGAAATTAATGAATAATACAATGACAAAATAAGAGAAAGTGCATAAGTCATAATGCGCTACATTTAGTATGCAATATGAATTACCTACATGAAATTGAATTAACAAATTCAAAGTATGCATAAATATTTTCAATAACAAACAAATGCACCTATCAAATAACAATAAATATATATATATATATAAAAAAACAATGGAAAGAAAATAAAAGAGAGTACCTATACACACATTCCTTAAAATAAATTTAATTTACTCACCTGATAATTGTGTTAGATGAACACATCTTTATGACTTCATCAAAGTGTATTTTTAATGTTTCAAACCTTAGCATTCGAAGTACATATTCATCACATGTATCTCTTGCAACTTAAATATACCAAGTAATATATTTAGTTGCTTGCAGGATTTGAAAAGGCTTCGAGAGAAATGAATTGAAGGAACTAAAAACTAAAAGTTTAGAAAGAATGAAGCTCGTTGATAGAAAAACGGTGGAAGCATATTGATGAAAAAATGGTGGAAGACAACCTCTTTTTATAGTGATAGATAATTAAAAGTTACAAAACTTTTAGAATTCCAAAACTATCAACTTCTATCATTGATTATAATTAAAGGAAAAAATATTTAATTAATGAAAAACTTTTGGTATTCTAATTTCTCATATTCCATATTGTTATTATTATTGATAATTAATAAATAATTTAATAATAATGTTATTTCATAATAATTATATTATATTATTAATAAAATAAAAAAATATTAAAAAAATAAATTTAATAAATGTAATGTTCTTTTTTAGATTTGTGAAGTGTAATTTATTTATTAAATAATATTAACAATTCATTATTTTTTGTAGAAGAATATTTACAATTCATTATATTAATTTAAAACATTTGTAATTAATTAGAGTAATTGAATTTTTAATACATTTAAATAATACATTTAATGGCATGGTTGTAAATATAGAAATAGAAGTAGGGGTATAATAGTCCAAAAATGTTTTTTTCAAGATCCTCCATGTTTAATAGATATAGATATAGATTATAGATTATAGATAAATAGAAGAGACTAACCTCAAGGTAGGGGGACTCAAGGAGGTATTGATTCTTTCTCTTAATATTCTCCCTAATTCTTAATCTATAAAATAAATAATAAAATATTATAAAAATAAATTTAATAAATGTAATGTTTTTTTTAGATATGTGAAGTGTAATTTATTTATTAAATAATAGTAACAATTCATTATTTCTTGTAGAAGAATATTTACAATTCATTATATTAATTTAAAACATTTCTAATTAATTAGAGTAATTGAATTTTTAATACATTTAAATAATACATTTAATGGCAAGGTTGTAAACATATAAATAGAAGTAGGGGTATAATAGTCCAAAAATGTTTTTTCAAGATCCTCCCTTTTTAATAGATTATAGATTATAGATTATAGATTATAGATTATAGATTATAGATAAATAGAAGAGGCTAACCTCAAGGTAGGGGGACTCAAGGAGGTATTGATTCTTTCTCTTAATATTCTCCCTAATTTTTAATCTACTCGCTTCACTTATGAACTCCAACTGATTTAAGCAGTTTTCTCTTGTTTTGTAGGCCACGTTTTTCCCAATTCTACAAATTTATGGTTGATGTCACATGAAGGTCAGGTGAGTATCCTTGCCCGGATTTTGACATCAACAATTATTAAATTTAGTAAATAATTTTTCATATTCTAGCCTTTTAAATACTATTTTATGAGTTAAATGAACCATATAAATTTTATAATTATTAGTGGCATGATTTGTAAATTTAAGATATGATGAAGGGGTGAAATGGTCCAAAAATGTTTTTAATGGATGAGTAAAAAAAAACTTTTAAAATTCTAAAACTTCATTTTAAATTCCTTTATGTGTCTTCAATTTTGTATAGATGAGTGCAAAACTCTTCTCATTCTACCTGCTTACATTCCATTTATTTATCAATAATTATAAGTGCATTTAAATCTTCATGCATCCTATCTAATTTTCTATGCATTGAATTTGTTTATGGTAAGATTTAATAAATTATCAAGTTTTTTTTTTTGTAATTTTCAACCTTTTGATTTGTTTTATAAAAAATATAGGTATTCTCATATATTATTTTGTAAAACATTATTTGACTAATTTAAATATTGTGTTGAAGTTATTTGTGTTTAAATATTACATTTTTCACAAAAAGAAAACACACATTTTTATAAAATGTAGTTAATGAAATGAACTATAAACATATAGTTGATACTTTGTGTTGATGGTCAAATTTCGCTTAGGAATTTGCCCTTTGCTCTACGTGACGATCAACAGTGAATTTGTAGGAGAGCGGGAAAGACATGACCTGCAAGACGAGCAAACGCTGCACACCAGTGTGGTGTAGACCACACACGCTCCGATGCTTAAGTTAGCCTTGACCGGAAAACAAGTAGAATGTCTTTAGGGACTGATTTTTCATACCTGTGCTCCCTTTTTATAGATTCTTGTAGGATTTCAGTCTGTGTCCGCCCCCAAAGGGGTTTCTCGGGCCTTTGGCCCTGGTCGGCCTCTGCATTGGGTCGAGGCCGACCTCATCCTCGGCCTCTCCCTTGGGCCGAGGCCGAGGGTCTTGGTTTTGGGCCAGAAAGAGTTCTGGCCTTTTGTCTTGCTGACTCGGCTTCTTTTGTCTTCGGGCCCGATGAGTTTGGGCCTCCCTGTATGAAATACTATTGGCTAATTTTTGCCCATAACATTAAGCCCTCACTCTCTATTGGAGTTCATGGACTTTCCTTGGGCTTCAATGGAGAGTAATAATTAATAAAAATTTCATCAGCAATAAAAAAATGCATAAAAAACAAAAATCTCTTCTGTCTCCCATTACCAGACAAGTAACCATTTGGTTTGGAATTGAGGGCATAATTATGTAGTTGTGATTTTGTGGGGCACAAAAAGTTAAGTTGTTATCATGAGTTTCAAAAAAGAAACTTTCCAGTTGGTTGGGAACTGACCTTGGAACTAGTTCCGTGAAAATATGGTTGGCATATAGGACAAACGGGAAAGGGACGAAAATGGGGAAGAGGCTGAGGCGGTCAGCCTCGGCTTGCCATGCCAGGCGCGTGCCTGGCATGGCTGCGCGCCTGCTGGCATGGCTGCAGGTGCGCTCGGCCTAGCTTGCCATGTCCCTTCATTCATTTTTTTTTAATTCGATTTTTTTTCAGATTTCCCTCCATTTTTGCTCTATAAATAGCCCCCTTCATTCACCACACTTCCACTCACCACCTTCCTCTTTCTTCTATATTTTCTCTAAGGTAGTCTTCATGTTGTGCCAATTTCTTCTCTTCTTTGTTTACTTTCGGTTATTTCCCCTGTGTCATGGCAAGTGAAGAGTCTGTGCACTCTGAGTTTTATTCGAAGACCGGTTCAAGTTTTTATGACGAATCCTCCTTCTCGGAGGAAGATGATGCTGAAGAAGCTGAGGATGTCGGGCCTTCTACGGTTATGTCATCCTCGGTGATCGAGGCTCAACTTGAGCGCCTTTGGTACGAGTATAGCATTCCCGAGGACGTACGGATGAGGGTTCCAAATCCAGATGAAAGTTTTTCCCATCATCCCGTGGACGAGGTTGTTTTTTATAGGACTATGTTTAAATTTGGCGTTCGCCTCCCTCTTCCCCTACTCCTTCAACATTTTCTTATGCTCACTGGGCTAGCCCCTGCTCAGATTGTTCCCAATGGATGGAGTCATCTAATTGGGTGCATTCTACTATGGGCATATGACAATCCGGATGCGACTATGGAACCGAATATTTTCTTTCCTTTACACTCTTTTAGTTGAAGCCCCAATCTGGGGCACCTTTTTTATTATATTAGTGTAAGAGAAGGGGTTATTGTTAACACTCCTACATCTGTTAAGAACTGGAGGAATGGATGATTTTTTGTTAGCGGGAATTGGTTAGAGCAAAACTCGGATGGTAGTCATTATGTCGTTTCTACTATCTTTGGAGAGTATAGTGAGTATTTGCGTACCTATTGCTCTTGTTGATTTCTCTAACTCACTTCTACATTTATCTTTGCTCAGTTCGTCGGAGAGTTCGTCGTTCCGCCCAAGCCTGCGAGTTTGCTGACGTCATACGACAAATTCCACTTTGTCATTGTTTTGGCCCTAATCTGGTTAACTAAGAGAATCTCGTGTTCCTCAGACTTGCTCGTCCTCACTCAAGTGTGTTTTCTTTATTCTTCGACTTTTTTATTTTACACAGTTTCAGATTGATGCTAGACTGACTTCGCTTTGCGTTGTTGTTTTTTCTTTGTACTTCAGCGATGCCTCCACGCGTGATCTATGCTGAACGCCGAAAAGCCAGGAAGTGAAGGATTAAAATTCCTTTTGGCTGCGGAAGCAATCAAGAACGGTCTCGTTTTAATTTCAATTTTTAGAAAAACCAATACGTTGGCAAATCAAATTACAGAAACAATTTCTAAATTAAACGATCAGATTAAGCATGCTGAAAAATTAGATCTAAAACCTATTTAGATCTAGAAAACTTACTTGATTCGATGAACAAATACTGCACTATGCTCCTTTGATCAAGACACGACCACAAGTGAACACCAGCTATCCTCTTGGGCTATGAGAATAGGACTGTGGGATCCTCGTTGTCTTGAAGGGGAAAATTACAGCAAAGAAACTTGTTGTTCTTGAGAGAAAAACTAGAGAGGAAAAATGAAGAACTCTCTCTGTGTTTTACGTGAAGTTGAGAGAATGAGAGACCGTGGGGAAACTCCCTCTCCACTCAACGATAAGTGGGGAGGGAGTTATTCCCTACTTAATCTCTACCGTTGATCATAATCAACGCGATCCAGGCCGTCTATTAATTAAATAATAATTATCATTTATCATTTAATTAATTGAATAATTATAATTAATTTAATTAAATCAATTATACCATAAGGTATTTAATTCAATTTGAATCATATTCAATTGAATTAAATTGGCCATTCAATTAATCTCATCAATTGAATCCACATTAATTAAATATCAAATATTTAATTAATTTTATAATTGAATCATATTCAATTTTATCTCTCATTTAACCTATAGTTTTAATGTGAATCAAAATGTACATTAATATAAACTATAGTATTAATTTGATTAAATCACATTTAACCAAATTAAATTAAATTAATTAATTCATGAATTAATCAAATATCACATATTTAATTAAATTCATTATTCTCTCAATAATTAATTTCGAATCATATCCAAAATTAATTATAAAGTTTAATTCTTTAATTAAACTTTATACTATAATGTATCTCCATACATTATATTATTTCCCTTTAATAATCAAGACTATATTATCTCAGAACCCGTTATGAGCTAGCAGGTGGACCTAATGGACCTACAGATCAGAAGCTCCAACGATACGAGATTGATCAGCTAAACTCATTAACCGAGTCAATCAACATTCGTTAACTGTGGGTCACTCCACTAAAGACCCACAACTGCACTCTTCTCACTGTAGAATATTTCTGTGTCCACGGATATCGACCAATGCAGTAAGTCAATCCTTCACGTGTGTTCGTAACACCAGCTGAGTCAAATTACCGTTTTACCCCTGGGTTACCTCTGGATCCTTAAGTACCACCGATCCCTCTAATGAACAACCTGTTTAGGGTCCAACCACTAAACAGAAATTCCTCTAGGGCCAGGAGAGGACAGCGCGCTTTTGTTCAAGCCCCGGAATCAGCCCTTAAGGGAACACACATCTACTTGCCCCAATAAGGGAAGGAGTGAATTCCATCTTGTATTGCCATGTCCCCAGCCTCCCACTCGGTCTTGTCCCCAAGAAGGTAGGCTTATTGAGTCGGCGTGCAGGCCACTCTCACCCGTACTAATCAAAGGACAATCCCTCGTGAGAAGGAGTTCATGACACACTTAGGATTAAGACTGAGTTACCTAGGTCATCCTATTGAAACAGTAACCTAACTAGTTAACGGTGTTACATCTAGTGGTTTACTATTTCGTGGTCCGGTCTTATGCAAACTCATTGCATAGGATACCCCCACTCGCATGTCTCCTACATGGACGCCTTGGATCAACACGTCTGTATCGAATACAAAGCGGGTCGTATCACATAGTGTTACCAGGATAAGGTACCCAGCCTTATCCATGTACTATAGACCTTTTAGGTTGTTACTTGAACACCAATCCCTGTATGTCCCCACATACTAGTTCAAGTAACATGTAAACAACCTTGGATCTTAGTTTATTGGATTTGAGTCAAATTGTGCAATTCTAGACTTAATATGACAATAACACTTTATTGCATAAACCTCAATAACACTTTATTGATACAAGTGTATAATTCGTTAATCATTCACTATCTATGAGTTTTAGGACATAAAACACAACAAACTCCCACTTGGACTAAAAATCTAGTTTAGTGGGAATGTACAATAATCTATCCAGCAGTGGATGTATAAATACATGTAAAATACATAAAACGTATTTACAATGTACAAATACAATAAACTAGGGCATCCACTATACCCATTACATTTGTCCCACTTGCCCTAGATTACATCTTGTACATAACTCGTAGACCTAGACCATCTAGATAACCCTCATACACTTTTGTCGAGAGAGCCTTCGTGAATGAATCAACAATATATCCTTTAGATTCAATGTGCTTGCTTGTCTTGCAATAGGCTAGTTCATATTTGGAACACCTTCAAAATTAGGCTTGAACTTCCTAAGTCATACAGTCTCTATCGGTGCTTCATAAGCAACTATTTATCGGCCTATATGGTCGAGACTGCAGATAAGTCGTACTATAGCTCCTCCATTAAGAGTGAACACAAATATTGATATAGATTTCCTCAAATCTTAATCAGTTTAAAATTTGTGTTAGTGTATTTTAGTAAGGATCAAATCCTTAGCGCCATACACGAGCATATAGTTCCTGATTCTCTAAAGATACTTGAGAATATAATTAACGGCTCTCCAGTGATCATATCCTGGATTAGATTGATATTCACTGACAATGCCTATGGCATAGGACATTCCTCAACTCATTGAGGTGTCTAAGAAAACAGTTCCTTAGACAAAAGAATTCTACCCTAAAAGGTCGTGAACCCTTCTTAGAATTCTACATCTCATATCTAATCAACATTTATAGATATAAGACGCTTGAAACATGTCTAGCATTTTGTTCTTACTGTTCTAAACAATTTAGAACCTAAGAACAAACTAAGCTTCTCCCAACTTTTATTTGAAAATGAGCTGCTAGTCACTATTAATGTCAATAAGTTAACCTACTCCATTCCCAATGAGTCGGATATCAATCACATACAACATGAATAAAGCTACTGAACTACTGACGATTTGTTGGGTTTTATGCCCTAAAACTCGTAGATAGTAAATGAAACAAATTAATCGATCTCAATAAAGTGTTATTTGAGTAATTCAGTAATTTGGTTATTGAATAATCGAGTTTGCATTAATAAACCCTAAATCCAATAAACTAAGATCCAAGGTTGTTTAAATGAAACTTGGACTAGTATGTGGGGACATACGGGGATCAGTGTCCCAGTAACAACCTAAATGGTCTATAGTATAGGGATAAGGCTGGGTACCTTATCCTGGTGACACTATGTGATACGACCCACCTTGTATTCGATACAGATGCAATGATCCAAAGCATCCATGTAGGAGACATGCGGATGGGGGTATCCTATGCAATGAGTTTGCATAAGACCGGACAGCGAAATAGTAACCATTAGATGTAACGCCGTTAACTAGTTTAGGTTTCTATTTCAATAGGATGACCTAGGTAACTCAATCTCAATCCTGAGTCTGTTATGAACCCCTTTCAGGAGGGACTGTCCTTAGATTTGTATGGGTGGGAGTGGCCAGTTCGCCGACTCAATAAGCCTACCATTTCAGGGGCAAGACCGAATGGGGGCTGGGAACATAACAGTACAAGATGGAATTCACTTCTTCCCCTATTGGGGTAAGTAGATGTGTGTTCCCTTAAGGGCTGATTCTAGGGCTTGAACAAAGGCGCGCCGTCCTCTCCTAGCCTGAGAGGAACTCCTGTTTAGTGGTTGGACCCTAAACAACTTGTTCATTAGAGGAATCAGTGGTACTTAAGGAACCAGAGGTAACCCAGGGGTAAAACGGTAATTTGACCCAGCTGGTGTTACGAACACACGTGAAGGATTGACTTACTGCTTGGTCGATATCCGTGGACACAGAAATATTCTATAGTGAGAAGAGTGCAGCTGTGGGTCTTTAGTGGAGTGACCCACAGTTAACGAATGTTGACTAAACTTGGTCAATGAGTTTGGCCAATTAGTCTCGTATCGTTGGAGCTTCTGATCTGTAGGTCCATTAGGTCCCACTGGTAGCTCGTAAAGAGACTTGAGGCAATTAAGTATAAATTGTAAATTGAAAGTGTTCAATTTATTTGGGGAATCGTATAATGTATATTGATGCATTATAATATAAAGTTTATGAAACTTTATAATATAATTTTTGAATTAATTTAAAAAAAAAATTAATTCTTGAGAGAAAGTATTTGAAAGAGTTCAAATAAATTTAATATGAATTGGATTCATATTAATTTTAATTTTAATAAAATCCCTAAGATTAAATATATGATATTTAATTGGGTAAATTAATTAATTATGGAATTAATTAATTATTTATTAAAATTAGAGACTTTTTCCTATTAAGAAAGAAAATATTTGAAAGAGTTCAAATAAATTTAATATGAATTGGATTCATATTAATTTTAATTTTAATAAAATCCCTAAGATTAAATATATGATATTTAATTGGGAAATTAATTAATTATTTATTAAAATTAGAGACTTTTTCCTAATAGGAAAAGTCTCCATTTTCCTATTAGGAAAAAGGTCTTGGCCTTTACTATATATAGGACCCCTGGGGTGGGGTGAAAGGTATCCCATTCATTCTCCTACTCTCAGAGAATTCTCCCAAAGGCTCCCACAAGTCTCCTGCCTCTAGAAGTCTCAGAGTCATACCGGTGTAGCCATAGTGGTGGTGTTCACACTAGTTCGTGATTAATTCACAAGCAGTTGGTGAATTTAATCTGAGTTGTCAACGAGAGTAAGTAATTTGTTACTTTATAAATTAGATTTAGATCTAATATTTTTGTATGCTTAGCCTTAATATATATTTAGAATAGTTCTAATATTATTGCCAATGTATTGGTATTTTAGATTAAACAAAATTAATTACGAATCGGTCCCAATCACGCTTCCGCTTTACGGAATTATGGAATTCCAATCCTTTAATTGGTATCAGAGCCGATCGTAGATCTAATTTTGTTTCTCTAAAATTTGCATTGGCTATTGGTGGGATTGATTAATACATAATGTATGTATGATTTGCATTGAACTGTTTAGGTTAATTTTATGGTCATAGATTTTACTGTTTTTATGTGATTTGATCATGTAAGGGCCCGGTGTTTCGGGTATTTTATGTAAAATCGAGTCCTATGTAAGTCCAGGTCTAGAATAGGTTTTTTATGAGATAAAAATCAGAGAAATCGCGACGCTGTCACGATTACAGCACGCGTTAAGGATTCGCAACAGGACGGTTCAAGGCGGTTGGGCGGTCCGGTTCACGCGGACTGGCTGGGTTGGGACCGATTTTGTCCGGTTCAGCTGGAATTTGGCTCGGTTCGTGGTTTTTGTAGCTGGTTCGAAGTGGTTCGGGTCGGTTCGAACGGTCTAGACCAGTATTTGGAGCTACAGAAAGACTTTTAGGATAGAATTTAGCTATAATTATTGTAATTTATGCTTTATTTTATCCTAGGGGCCAAAATTAACCAGTTCAATTGCTATTTATTTGCTTTATGGATGTCATATAGCTTAAATTCCCACCATAGGTTAAGCAAGTTTTTCATGCATATTTATGTTATAATTGTTATAATGTATGGTAATTATGCATGAATTTAATTTCATGAGTTATTTAATATAATCGTTATATTAAATATATGAAATTGGTGAAGCATGATGCATGACATTAATTTAGCTAAATATAATTGTTATATTTTATTAATGTAGCATGCATGCTTAGGATTATTTTCATGAGAATTAATATAATTAGTTATATTATGAATGAAAATAATCAATATATATCAATGCTTGTTTTCATGTATGATTTAATATAAAATGTTATATTAATTAAATGAAAATGGAATAGCATTGAGCATGACATTAATTAGATTAATATAAGAGTTATATTATATTAATGTCAAATTTCATGTAATTTAATTTCGTGGATGTTTAATTAATATAATCGATATTAATTAAATGAAATTGAAATTGCATGAAGGATGACACCACTTTAGATCAATATAATCGTTATATTATCGTTATCGGCGTCATAATAATATGGTGTTGAATAATTAGAATATGATTGTTATTTTTCCAACACCATAGAAGCATGTTATAGGGCTAATCATTAAAATTTTATAATAAGTTATAAAATTGATTAGAAACCGTCAACCTATAACAAAGAGTTGCATGCAAACATAGGACCTTAGGTTAAAATGAATTAATTTTAAAATGTTTAAAATTAATTAGACCTAAGCTCATTATAATTCTAATAGGATTAGAATTATTTTCTTACTTAGAATTAAAAATAGTTTTTATTGACTAAGTAGGAAAAACATTACTATGATTATAAGGGAACTCCACCGGTTAAGTTCTGTCTAAGGCTGGAGGTACTTAAGATGACGGTTTACGGAACACCTCCTACCTGGGAACTAACCCAGAATACCGGAGTTGAATTAATCATAGTTAAATGTTAGCATGCAATATCACTAGGTTTATTAAAAGAGTTTAATTCACCTAGATCTTTAGAGTAAAGAGTTTACTTTACTATGGTTATAAGGGAACTCTCCCGATGAAGTTCTGTCTAAGGCTGGAGGTACTTAAGATGACGGTTTACGGAACACCTGCTACCTGGGAACTGACTCGGAACTTGAGTTGAATTAACCATAGTTATGTTAGCATGCAATATCACTAGGTCAATTAAAAGAGTTTAATTCACCTAGATCTTTAGAGTAAAGATTTATCATAACTATTGGTTATAAGGGAACTCTACCGGTAAAGTTCTGTCTAAGGCTGGAGGTACTTAAGATGACGGTTTACGGAACACTTGCTACCTGGGAAATGAGCCGGAACTTGAGTTGAATTAACCATCGTTATATTAGCATGCAATGTCTCTAGGTAATTAAAAGTGTTTAATCCACCTAGACATTAGAGAAAAGACCTATATATATAAAAGTTATATACAGGCATAGACTTAGATAGATTCACTTAGCCGGAATTTACCTAAGTAATAAACCCTATAATTATAAAAATACTTAGTGGGAGGAAATATATCAAAACAAGATTTTCATAAATCAAGTTTTGCTCTCACGTCCTCAAAAGTTCACAACGTGAGGTTCATGCTTGGCCTCGAGTCACCCTGGGAGTGACCCCCTACGGATGGTGTTTGCATGAATCAATATCAAGGTGAATGAGGGAGTATTTTATAGTAAGTGGGAGCAGGAACGTGTCAACGTATCCTACGGTCTCCTCCATTAGGTTGCACCGTGAGATCCCAATGATCTTCCTGCGAGTCGCCCTGGGAGCGATCACCCTACGGAGGGCTTGATCATGGGAGTCGGAACAACGCAAACTCCAGAAATGGATAGGGTTTCTTAGGTCCATTTCCAACTTTGACTTTCCCTACGGTAGCATTTTTGGGGCCGACCTCTGAAATCTGAAAAATGGAGGGTCACACTTACGGGAAATTGTTAAGGTGTTAATAATTTCCTGACCGAAAAAAATGGTAGCTAAGAACTATTGGAATATGAGTTATTCCGGGAATAGGGATTAGCTGAGATTGTCTCAATTCAGAGGAGGAGTAGCTGACTACCCTACGGTAGCTGTTGTTCTAAACCTCTGAAGTATCGTTGCAAAATGAATGTTTATTCTATGGGTTGATCATTACTTTTGCTAAATTGATTGGATTAAAATAATAATATTATTTTGTGTAATGGGTTAATGTAACAATACTTATTAAGTTAGTTTGTTTGTTCTCAGCAATGAAACGTTCTTTATATGCCTCGAATAACGCCAACTACAAAACTGGTATTTCTAATACAACTAAGAAAATGAACCTAAACACTAAATGCGTGGAATTGGTCTTAACTGAGGACGGTCCTCAAGCCCATATGTCTAATTTATCCGAATTTGTTCATGATGAATATGACATAGACTGCTTAGCACATCTCGATGAAAATAAATTTGATTTATTGATCATTGAAACGTGTATAGTGGAAAATGATGACACAGCCTGGATCCTAGATTCAGGTGCCACTCATCACGTATGCTCTTCCTTTGAGGGAATGAGCTCCTGGCAACAGTTGGATGCTGGGGAAATGACTCTCAGAGTTGGGACTGGAGAGCTCATTTCAGCTAAAGCAGTGGGAGATATTAAAGTGTTCTTCTCCAGGGAACGCTATATGTTATTAGATAACGTATATATAGTTCCCAGAATAAAAAGAAAATTGATTTCTATTTCTTGTTTGCTAGAACAAGGGTATTCAGTGTCCTTTTCTGTGAATGAAGCTTTCATTACTAAAAGGGGTGCTGATATATGTTCTGCAAAAATGGAGAACAATTTGTATGTCTTAAGACCAATAGAGTCTAGGGCTATTTTGAACAATGAAATGTTTAAAACAGCTGAGACTCAACCAAAAAGGCAAAAAGTTTCTCAAAGTACCTATCTTTGGCACTTGAGACTTGGCCACATAAATCTCAATAGGATTGGGAGATTGGTTAAGAACGGACTTCTAAGCCAGTTAGAAGATGGTACTTTACCTCCATGTGAGTCATGTCTCGAAGGTAAGATGACCAAACGACCTTTTACTGGAAAAGGTTATCGTGCCAAGGAGCCCTTAGAACTCGTACATACGGATCTCTGTGGTCCAATGAATGTAAGAGCTCGAGGAGGGTATGAATATTTCATCTCTTTCATAGATGATTATTCAAGGTATGGTTATTTATACCTAATGAGTCATAAGTCTGAAGCCCTTGAAAAGTTCAAGGAGTACAGGACTGAAGTTGAGAACTTGTTAGGTAAGACCATTAAAACACTTCGATCTGATCGAGGTGGAGAGTATTTGGACTTAAAATTCCAAAACTATTTGATAGAACATAGAATATCGTCCCAACTCTCAGCACCAGGTACACCTCAACAGAATGGTGTATCTGAAAGGAGAAACAGAACCTTGTTAGACATGGTTCGATCTATTATGAGCTATGCTCAGTTGCCTAGTTCTTTTTGGGGTTATGCAGTAGAGACTGCAGTTTATATTTTGAATGTTGTTCCCTCAAAGAGTGTTTCTGATACACCATTTGAGCTTTGGAAAGGGCGTAAAGCTAGTTTACGTCATTTCAGAATTTGGGGCTGCCCTGCACATGTGTTAGTAGCAAACCCAAAGAAATTGGATTCACGTTCAAAATTATGCCTATTCGTAGGCTACCCAAAAGAAACAAGAGGTGGATACTTCTTTGATCCAAAAGAAAATAAAGTGTTTGTATCGACAAATGCTACTTTCTTGGAAGAAGACCACGTTAAAGAACACATACCACGCAGTAAAATTGTGTTAAGTGAACTTTCTGGTAAAGCTACAAATAAATCAACAAGAGTTGTTGATGAGGCTGGACCTTCAACAAGAGTTGTTGATGAGCCCAGTTCAGAGGCTGAACCTTCAACAAGAGTTATTGATGAGCCCAGTACATCTGGTCAAGCCCATCCTTCTCAAGAGTTGAGAATGCCTCGACGTAGTGGGAGGGTTGTTATTCAACCTGAACGCTATCTGGGTTTAGCAGAAACTCCAACTGTCATACCTGATGATGGGGTTGAGGATCCATTGACCTTTAGACAGGCAATGAATGATGTGGACCATGACCAGTGGGCCAAAGCTATGGACCTAGAGATGGAGTCTATGTACTTCAATCAAGTCTGGGATCTTGTAGACCTACCTGAAGGGGTTAAACCCATAGGGTGCAAATGGATCTACAAGAGAAAACGAGACGCAGCTGGGAAAGTACAGACTTTCAAAGCTCGACTTGTGGCTTAGGGTTATACCCAAAAGGAGGGGGTGGACTATGAGAAAACCTTCTCCCCAGTTGCCATGTTAAAGTCGATAAGAATTCTCTTGTCCATTGCCACCTTTTATGATTATGAGATTTGGCAAATGGACGTCAAGACTGCCTTTCTGAATGGAAATCTTGATGAGAACATCTTTATGTCTCAACCAGAGGGGTTCGTTGCTCAAGGTCAAGAGCAAAAAGTTTGCAAGCTTAGACGATCCATTTATGGGTTGAAGCAAGCTTCCAGATCTTGGAATATAAAGTTTGACACTGCTGTCAAATCTTATGGCTTTGACCAGAACGTTGATGAGCCTTGTGTTTACAAAAGGATTATCAACAGTTCAGTAGCTTTTCTGGTGTTGTATGTAGATGATATTCTTCTCATTGGAAATGATGTAGAATATCTAGCTGACATTAAAAAATGGCTATCGACTGAGTTCCAAATGAAAGATTTGGGTGAAGCTCAGTATGTTCTAGGGATTCAAATTATCAGGAATCGTAAGAACAGAACGTTAGCCCTGTCTCAAGCATCATATATAGACAAGATGTTGTCTAGATATAAGATGCCGAATTCCAAGAGGGGTTTACTACCCTTTAGGCATGGAGTTCATTTGTCTAAGGAACAGTGTCCTAAGACACCTCAAGAAATTGAGGATATGAGACACATCCCTTATGCTTCAGCTGTGGGCAGTCTTATATACGCCATGTTGTGTACTAGGCCTGACATTTGCTATGCAGTTGGGATAGTCAGCAGGTACCAGTCCAATCCAGGGTTAGACCACTGGACTGCAGTTAAAAACATCCTCAAGTATCTTCGGAGAACGAGGGGCTATCAGCTTGTGTATGGCTCTAAGGATTTGATCCTTACAGGATACACAGACTCTGACTTTCAGACTGATAAGGATTCCAGGAAATCCACATCAGGGTCAGTATTTACCCTCAACGGGGGAGCTGTAGTCTGGCGTAGCATCAAGCAAGGATGCATTGCAGACTCCACCATGGAGGCCAAATATGTCGCTGCTTGTGAAGCAGCTAAGGAGGCTGTATGGCTACGGAAGTTCTTGATGGATTTGGAAATTGTTCCAAATATGAACTTGCCAATCACCCTTTACTGTGATAATAGTGGTGCAGTGGCAAATTCTAAAGAACCTCGCAATCATAAAAAAGGCAAGCACATAGAGCTCAAATATCATCTCATCAGAGAGATCGTGCAACGAGGGGACGTGATCGTCACGAAGGTAGCCTCTGAGCACAATATTGCTGATCCATTTACGAAGGCTCTCACGGCTAAAGTGTTTGAGGGTCATCTAGAGGGTCTAGGTCTGCGAGATATGTACATAGAATAATCTAGGGCAAGTGGGAGAAGTGTAATGGGTATTGTGAATGCCCTAGTTTATTGTATTTATCTGTATTTGTACTTTTCATGTATTATACAGTATTAATACAAACTACTATTCCTACTTCAATGATTATTCATTCAATTTTGATTGTTGATGTACATTGCCCACTAAAGTTTTAGTTCAAGTGGGAGTTGTTGGGTTTTATGCCCTAAAACTCGTAGATAGTAAATGAAACAAATTAATCGATCTCAATAAAGTGTTATTTGAGTAATTCAGTAATTTGGTTATTGAATAATCGAGTTTGCATTAATAAACCCTAAATCCAATAAACTAAGATCCAAGGTTGTTTAAATGAAACTTGGACTAGTATGTGGGGACATACGGGGATCAGTGTCCCAGTAACAACCTAAATGGTCTATAGTATAGGGATAAGGCTGGGTACCTTATCCTGGTGACACTATGTGATACGGCCCACCTTGTATTCGATACAGATGCAATGATCCAAAGCATCCATGTAGGAGACATGCAGATGGGGGTATCCTATGCAATGAGTTTGCATAAGACCGGACAGCGAAATAGTAACCATTAGATGTAACGCCGTTAACTAGTTTAGGTTTCTATTTCAATAGGATGACCTAGGTAACTCAATCTCAATCCTGAGTCTGTTATGAACCCCTTTCAGGAGGGACTGTCCTTAGATTTGTATGGGTGAGAGTGGCCAGTTCGCCGACTCAATAAGCCTACCATTTCAGGGGCAAGACCGAATGGGGGCTGGGAACATAACAGTACAAGATGGAATTCACTCCTTCCCCATTTGGGGTAAGTAGATGTGTGTTCCCTTAAGGGCTGATTCTAGGGCTTGAACAAAGGCGCGCCGTCCTCTCCTAGCCTGAGAGGAACTCCTGTTTAGTGGTTTTACCCTAAACAACTTGTTCATTAGAGGAATCAGTGGTACTTAAGGAACCAGAGGTAACCCAGGGGTAAAACGGTAATTTGACCCAGCTGGTGTTACGAACACACGTGAAGGATTGACTTACTGCTTGGTCGATATCCGTGGACACAGAAATATTCTATAGTGAGAAGAGTGCAGCTGTAGGTCTTTAGTGGAGTGACCCACAGTTAACGAATGTTGACTAAACTTGGTCAATGAGTTTGGCCAATTAGTCTCGTATCGTTGGAGCTTCTGATCTGTAGGTCCATTAGGTCCCACTGGTAGCTCGTAAAGAGACTTGAGGCAATTAAGTATAAATTGTAAATTGAAAGTGTTCAATTTATTTGGGGAATCGTATAATGTATATTGATGCATTATAATATAAAGTTTATGAAACTTTATAATATAATTTTTGAATTAATTTAAAAAAAAAATTAATTCTTGAGAGAAAGTATTTGAAAGAGTTCAAATAAATTTAATATGAATTGGATTCATATTAATTTTAATTTTAATAAAATCCCTGAGATTAAATATATGATATTTAATTGGGTAAATTAATTAATTATGGAATTAATTAATTATTTATTAAAATTAGAGACCTTTTCCTATTAAGAAAGAAAATATTTGAAAGAGTTCAAATAAATTTAATATGAATTGGATTCATATTAATTTTAATTTTAATAAAATCCCTAAGATTAAATATATGATATTTAATTGGGAAATTAATTAATTATGAAATTAATTAATTATTTATTAAAATTAGAGACTTTTTCCTATTAGGAAAAGGTCTCCATTTTCCTATTAGGAAAAAGGTCTTGGCCTTTACTATATATAGGACCCCTGGGGTGGGGTGAAAGGTATCCCATTCATTCTCCTACTCTCAGAGAATTCTCCTAAAGGCTCCCACAAGTCTCCTGCCTCTAGAAGTCTTAGAGTCATACCGGTGTAGCCATAGTGGTGGTGTTCACACTAGTTCGTGATTAATTCACAAGCAGTTGGTGAATTTAATCTGAGTCGTCAACGAGAGTAAGTAATTTGTTACTTTATAAATTAGATTTAGATCTAATATTTTTGTATGCTTAGCCTTAATATATATTTAGAATAGTTCTAATATTATTGCCAATGTATTGGTATTTTAGATTAAACAAAATTAATTACGAATCGGTCCCAATCACGCTTCCGCTTTACGGAATTATGGAATTCCAATCCTTTACGATTTTCTTGCATACACAAGGCTCATCAATGTCCTTATTAAAACCAAAAGATCTGATCACCGTATCAAATCTTACATTCCAAGATTGAAATGCTTAGGTCAATCCATGAATGGATCACTTAAGCTTGCAAACTCTTTTGCTTTTGATCTTGTTGTATAAACACTTCTGGTTAAGACCTTAATGTCTCATTCCCTCTTGTATATCCACTTGTAACCAATAGGTGTTACCCATCAAGCAGATGTACAAGATCCCAAATGGAATTGAAATGCAAAGATTTCATTTCCAAGTGAATGGCTTTAATCCTCTGATCGTTATCAACATCATTCATTTCTTTTGTAAAAGACAATGAATCCTCTATGTCATCATTAAGAATGACGACTTGAGCTTCAAATAAGCCCATGTAACGGTTAGGTTATAAAACAACCCTCCCACTACATCAAGGCATTCTCAATTCTTGAGATGGATGTGACTGACCAAAAACATTGGCCTTATCAACAACTCTTGTTGAATAACCAGTCTTATCAACAACTTTTGTTGATTCATCAACAACTCTTGTTAATGTTTCCGTAGCTTTATTAGTTAATTCACTTAAACCGACCTTACTTTATGGCTTATGATTTCTCATATGTTCTTCTTCTGAGAATGAAGCATTTGTCGATACAAATTCTTTATTCTCTTATGGTTTGAAGAAGTATATTCTCCTCGTCTCCTTTTGGGGTTGCCTACAAATAGGCATAATTTTGAACGGTGTTTCAATTTCTTTTGGATAAGTCACAAGCAAAAGTGCTGGACACCCCCAAAATTAAAGGAACGTAAACAATTTTTACGTCCTGTCCACAACACATAAAAGGTGTTTCAGAAACACTTTTGATGGAACGTTGTTCAAAATACACGTTGCATTCACACTGCATGACCCCAAAATGAGTCAGGCAATTGAGCATAACTCAACTTGGATTGAACCATATCCAATAGAGTTCTATTACTCCTAACTGAGATTTAGGATGTGATTCCATGAACTATCAAATAGTCCTAGAATCTCAAGTCCCTATACTCAACACATTGATCAGATCAAAGTGTTTTTAATATCTCACCTAACAAGTTTTCAACTTCAGTCTTAAGCCCCTTCGAATATCTCAAGAGCTTGAGACTGAAATTGCATTAGGTAGAGACATTCATACCTATGAATAATCATCTATAACAGAGATAAACTATTCATACCCTCCCAATGCTTTAACATACTAGACCACAATGATCCAAATGTACAAGCTCCAAGGGCTCTTTGGCTCTTTTAGCTCTTTTCCAGTAAAAGATCTATCAGTCGTATCGCCCATAAGGCATGACTTAATTGGTATTAGAGAGTGTTTTTCTAACTAACTTAGAAGTATACTCTAGACTAAGCTCCCAATCATATTGAGATCAAAAATAGTCTTACACCTTAAGAACCAAAGAAAGGTATTTCCTTTAGGAGATATCCTTTGCCTTTATTTCTCTGAGTATAAGCAATCTTAAACAACTCAGTGCTCATGACTTGCTTTACTCTCGATTAGTCTTAAAACACATAAGTTATTTTCATGTAAAGCTGAACAAATGTCAACTCCCTTTCTTAAAATAAAACTGCATTAGCAGAGAAAAGTATAGAGTAACATGCAGTATTTGTTCCTGTTCCTCCTGTCTGGGTCTGATTTTAACTTTTCAGGACGTTTCAACAGATTTATATCTTGTATCGCAGCCAGAACCTGTTCAAGTGGAGCGGTTAGCGGTGTATACCTGTCAAATCTGGCCTTTGGTTCTGCGCGGCCTCGCCGCTCCTTGGCCTCTGCTCGGCCTCGACTATTGGCCGAGGAGTGCTCATGTCGGCTCTGGCCTCTATCTTCTACCCGGCGCCCTTTCCCTCTGTCTTCATGATGTCAGTCGGGTATAGAGACTCCCCAGCTCTCTCTCTCTTCCTGCTTGGATTTTTGCAGTTCCTCGGCACTTATGTACCTTTGTGCTCGGGTCATGAGTTCCACATATGTTCGTGGCTGGCTCTCACCGATCGAGTTGAGCAACCTTTCATCCTGCAAACCTGAAATCACAGCGGTCAAGGCAACTCCATCGTCATAGCCTTCTACATGTAATACCTCGTTACTAAACCTGTTGATATAATCCTTCAAACTCTCCTGCAGCCCCTGTTTTACTGTCAGTAGGTTGATCTGGGGTTTCTGTCGGCTCCGAGCTCCTAAGAATTACGTAGCAAACGCCCGTGCCAATTCTTTGAACGAACCGATCGATCTCCACGGTATCTTGCTAAACCACTGTCTTGCCAAACCTGTCAGTGTTAACGCAAAGGCTCGGCACCTTGTCGCTTCATTCGCCCCATGAAAATCCATCCAGGTAAGGTATGCGTCTAAGTGTTGCTTCGGATCTTTCTTTATATCGTACTGCGGGAAGTTTGGTACCTTAAATTTATGCGGTATCTCTCCTCCCATTATTTCGTCAGTGAAGGGTGGTTCCATCTGCCCAATTAACCCTTCTATGTCTTCATTCTCAGTTCTCCTTTGGGAGTCGCGATGGTTATCCTCCTCTTTCAGCCACTTGGATAGCTCCCGCTCTCGCCCCTTTTGGCCCTGCTCGAGCCTCCAACCTTTTCCTGTCATTATTCTCTGTATGCATACCTGGTTCTGGTTTCAGCGGCGAATTCCTGCTGACCTTTTTATGGCTGGGTCCAGCTTCCTTTCGGGTCTGATCATCCTTTGGGCGGGGCATCCGGCTGGTTACGCTCTCTGAATCTCCTACCTCCTCGTCTGCCATTCCCTTTCCTTTCTTGGGGTCTCTGCGCAAATTCTCTTCCTCGTGCCTCATGGATTCGGACTTTTTCAGCAAACTAAGGATTTCTGTCAAGTTTTGTCCCATCTCGTTCATCCTCCCTTTAATTGCAGCGATCTCAGACTCTTGGGATTGGAGTCGAACTATGGGATTCGCCTCGTCTGTGATCGGTTGATTTTCGTGCTCCATTGTCGCTACGCTTACTTACTACACACAACGTTTGCTTGTCAGCGTCTTCCCCACAGACGGCGCCAACTGTTGATGGTCAAATTTCGCTTAGGAATTTGCCCTTTGCTCCACGTGACGATCAACAGTGAATTTGTAGGAGAGCGGGAAAGACGTGACCTGCAAGACGAGCAAACGCTGCACACCGGTGTGGTGTAGACCACACACGCTCCGATGCTTAAGTTAGCCTTGGCCGGAAAACACGTAGAATGTCTTTAGGGACTGATTTTTCATACCTGTGTGTGTGTATCGTCTCCCTTTTTATAGATTCTTGTAGGGTTTCAGTCGGTGTCCGCCCCCAGAGGGGTTTCTCGGGCCTTTGGCCCTGGTCGGCCCAGCCATTGGGCTGAGGCCGACCTCATCCTCGGCCTCTCCCTTGGGCCGAGGCCGAGGGTCTTGGTTTTGGGCCAGAAAGAGTTCTGGCCCTTTGTCTTGCTGACTCGGCTTCTTTTGTCTTCGGGCCCGATGAGTTTGGGCCTCCCTGTATGAAATATTATTGGCTAATTTTTGCCCATAACACTTTGCTATTCATAAAGAAAAAAAAGTTTGTCGTGGGTTATTACACTCCACCATACTTTTATTTTTTACGGTACACAAATAAAAGACAACAAAAACAAATTAAGATAGTTCATCTTCCTTAACCATCTTCTTCAACATGAAAGGTTATGCTTCAAAAAAATCGTACACTTGTGCACAACTATTCCTTGCATGGTGTTGTTAGCAATGAGCTAACATTTCTACATTCTCTTCAAATGTTCCTCTTTAGTGAGTTTATATCTTCAAGTATCTAATCTAAATCTAAATCTAAATATAGAAATTTTGAGAGAAGAAATTGAGGGAAGAAAAAACAAACTGAGAAAGTGGAGACTCAATTTTTGTTATAGAAAAATGGTAGGGAAGAACTCTTATATATAGTTGTAGAAGTTGAAGAATGTTACAAAACTTTAGAAACTCCAAGTTTTTAAATTTAATCTTTAATTACAATCAAATGGTGTGGTATGGGTTTTAAAATTAATTTCTTAGAAAATAAAACAAAGTAACTTTTTATATTCTAAAGTCATTTTTAAAATTATTTTATCAATTTCAATATTAACTATATGAATAAAAAATATTCTTACTTGTCTAAAAAAAATTACACACACATTGATAATATAAAACTAACAATTTAAAGTAATATTTATTATATAATAGTTGACAAAACCTAGATGTACAATACTTATTAAAAAAAAAACTTAGATGTATCAATATTAAGTGTACATTAGAAAATGTTTTTTTTTTTTATTTCATTAGAAAATGTTGAATTTAAGGTATTATATTAAATTTATTTAATTAACAATATATTAATAATAAATTCAATTAAAGAGTATGAAAAAGTTAAAAAAGTTTTAAATTTTCAAAACTCTTGAAATCCTATCATTAATTCATAAGTTCGTGGGAGATAAAAAGACAACATTTTTGTAATAATTTTTTTTATTTATATGTATTTATTATAGTTGATAATTAACCATTTATATTTATAAATAATACTTAATTAAGTAATTTACTATTTGTAATTAATTGTCAAGAGTAGATTTTGTAAATATATTAATTAAAGGATGGATATAATTGTCCAAAAAAGTTTTTCAAGGATGATAGCTTTTTAATATAATAATAATAATTATAGATTGAAGGGCAAAATGGATATTTATTAAAATTATAAGGGCAAAAGAGGAAAGCAAAGATTCTCCACCTTTAGCCCCATTTTTATATAAAATTATAGATTGATAATGGCGTGATCATGCATTATTTGTTTTTCTTTCTTTGCTTTTTTTTCAATTACAAGCTTAGTCCCTGAACTTTTACAGTTGTGTTTATTTGATTTCTAAATGTCAAATAGGTTCTCAAACTTTCAATTTTGTGTCCAATAGGTCTATGAACTTTAAAAAGTATTCAGTAGATCCTTAAACTTTCACTTTTCTGTCCAATAGGTTTTTCAACTTTCAATTTTCTGTCTAACAAGTCATTGACGTATTTGACATTTTTTAAAATTCACACACCTATTAGACACAAAAAAAAGTTTAGAGTCCCATTAGACATAAATTTTAATTTTATATCTAATAGCTTGGTTAATTTTTAAAAATATTGAATATGTCATGGACCAATTAGTAACAAAATTAAAAGTTTATGGACCAATTAGACATTTTTAAAGTTTAGGGACCAAATAGACACAAACCTGAAAGTTCATGGACTAAATTTGTAATTTATTTTTTTTAGATATCATGTACTACTTTCAATACAATAAATTTTGTAGGTAAGCTGAAAAAAAAAATTGATACTATTTTGATCCTTGTACTCTTGCTTTGGTTCATTTTGGTCTTTATACTTTCAAAATGTTCATTTTGGTCCTCATACTTTTAAGAAGTGACCAATTTGGTCCCTTTATTTTCATTCTTCTCATTTTTCGATTATAATTTTAGCATGACACTTCACTTACTAAATTTCTTGCAATGTAGTTATAATTTTGTATTAAAAGATTTTAATTATGTATAAAATTTCCACTTAAAGCTTACGAATAGAAACTAAGTTGATCACTTTTTAAAAGTAAAAAGATCAAAATCAACATTTTGAAAGTGTAGGACCAAAATGAACCAAAACCAAAATAGATATTTTGAAGGTACAAAGACCAAAATGAACCAAAGCCAAAAAATATAAGTACCAAAATAGTATTTAAACTAAAATAATAATATAATAAGGGTTCAAAACGTGTTTTCAAGAATGCATTTTTTAAAAAAACATTTGGTATAAAAACTGCTTAGAATTTAAACACTCATATGTTTGATAACTTTTTTCTCTTTAAGGGGCTGTTTGGGGCACTGAATTGGTTATAATATCTGGTGGTTATAATAATCTGGGGATTATAATAGTCTGGGGGTTATAATAATCTGTGTTTGGGGTGCAGATTATTATAGTCTGGGATAAAATAATCTATGTTTGGGGTGCAGATTATTTTAGTCTGGGATAAAATAATATGTGTTTGGGATGCAGATTATGTTAGTATTAAAATAGTCTGTGTTTGGAGTGCTGATCTGTTTTAACATGTGGTTCTGAATCAAAGTTCAAAAACTGACTGTTTTCTTTTTCTAGTTTTTTTTAATGATATACGATTCACTTTGATTTAGGGTTATGTTTTTTTTTTTTTTTTTTTTACAAAATAAAAAAGTTTAGGATTTGGTATAGAAAAATCATATTAGTTAACTTTTAGTATTGCCAGAATAAAAATTGTAAATGTTTAGTTCAAAAATCATATTAGTTTTTTTTATTATTATTTTTATTTTTTTAATTTTAATTTTAATTTTAATTTTTATCAATAAAATCATTTGAAATAAACTTGAGTGTGGTAAATACAATTTCGTTTGAATGTTTTTCTTTTTTAAGTTGGTTAACTTTCGATGTTGTCAAAGACTTTTCCGGCAACCTTCGACTTTTTTTTCTTTATTTTCATTTTTTATATTTTTCAAAATGAAAATGAGAAGAAATACGAAAAAAAAAAGGAAAAAAAAATCGATGGCCGGAAAAATCGTCGACGGCCGTCGAAAAAGTCACTGGAAACTTCGTCGACCGACTACGGCCGGCGGTCGTCGGAAAAGTCAGGGAGTCGTATGGAAGAATAGAGGAGAGGGTTACGGTAGAAAATAGATAGAATAATCGAGTGGGTTGAATGATGGTTACTGTAGAGAATGGATAAAATAATCGGGATAAAAATAACCCACCTCACCATTTATTTTTGTTGATGCCCCAAACACTGAATAGGTTATAATAAAGGGGTTATTAGAACCTATTCAGTGCCCCAAACACCCCCTAAGTGTTTTTATACCAAACTTAAAAACTCTTTTTTAAAAAAATTGAGTTCAAGTGTTTCTCTCAAAATAATTTATTTCTCAATCTCATTTTTTAATAAGTCATTTTAGTGATGGTCAGACGTAAGAATTTTTTTCAAAATGATTTTCTTTTTCAAAATTAAACATAAATCAAAGATACCCTAAATGTTATTGGTAAGTTGTTAAAAAAGACTAAGAATTAATTTTGTCTCTGTTGGAAGAGAAACAAAAAACGTGTTTTTTTTTTTTTTTTTTTTTGAAAAAGAAAAACGTGTCTAGCATTTACAAAGGTCTAGAATGCTTGTGGCATAATTACAAATATATTTTTTCTTCATTTGCTGTGGTGTATATATAAAAATGCTGTTCGCCCTTAATAAAAGCACCTTAGACTACTCAATTAACATTGAAAATACATAACCCTACTTTACTTTACTTTTGAATTATTGAAGCACATATGCAGACCAATTTTAACTGTATTTGAAAACGTTTTGTACTCTACTCTAGATTCGCATGTACTAGTAAATCATAGCTTCAAACTTAACATTCTACATTACAGGTTTAAAAAAAAAACCTCTAATTTCGCCCATCGCTCTCTGTAAAATTTGCAAGTAAACAAGCTTAAGATCATTAACGAAATTGAAAGTTTAAGGTAAAAATGAACCTATTGTATAGTCATTTCAGGTAAAATCAACCTACTATCCCAAGCATACAAGAAAAAATTATCTTAGTCGAACCGAACCGAACCGCTTACACAGGAACCAAAAAGTGACCTAAAAAGAAGAGAAGGGGACTGGTGAGGCACACCTTAGACAGGGCAGAGTAAGGAAGTGAGGTGGCCATGTGTGGGTGGGCCAAAACCCCTCTGGTAAAATAGAAACAGATCATTTCAACTCAAAATCTCAACAAAACAACAATATAACATAAAGGAAAAAGATTCGTAATCACAGACACAACGGTCCAAAATGGGACAGCCTCGGTCCTTTTCACAGTAATAAATAACCCACAATCATCAGATCTTAAAAAGTGGCATATTCTTTCTCTCTAGAAAAAAGTTCAGAACCGCCATGGCTGTAGATTCTAAAACAGGGAAGGTTCAAAAATTCAAAGAAACCCAGAAACAACCTGGATTGGCTTGGATTTTATATATCTTTTTTCATTCATATCATAAGTTCTGCAAAGAGAATTCCAGACAAATTTGTAATAATCAAATAAAAGAACCAACAAGAGAGGAAGCAGAGTGTAGCGTTTTAGAGCATATCAAACATATCCTAAGAGGCCCAAATATGAAAAGTAACAGTAAGCCCACCAAAAAAATAAGAAACCAAAAGAGAAAAACCTGCTACCATTATTAAGAAGTCTAGATAAGAACTATGCAAGATCTGACCTTCAACTTCATTCTTCACCTTCATCTTCATCCTCATCCTCATCCATGGGTGTTCACAGCTTCCCATAGCAAGTTCTTAGGAACAGGGTTGGTCAAGTCTCTAGCCTGCAAAGCAGCTGTTCTAAGAGTTCTAATGGTGCGGACATTAGCATCCCAGAATGACATGCTTCTGTAAGGAAGATTGTGCTTCTTGCAAAGCTCCACAACAATTGGAGAGATTTTCCTCAGTTGGCATCTGGGCATCCTTGGGAACAAATGATGCTCAAGCTGAAACTGCAATCCACCAAAAAACCAGTCCATCCAAGAAGAACAATCGATATCCAAAGTCCCACTGGTTTGCTTCTCAAACCAGTCATTCCCAGTGGGCTTCCCAACATAAACATTAGCAGAGAAATGGTTGAGGCAGAATTGGATGTGCTGCAGAGATGTGACAGCAAAACTTGCAAGAACAAACATGAACCTCTCAGGCCAATTGGGGAGATAGGAAACCAGAAGAGGAAACCAAGTGTAAAACACAAGAATCCCCATTATGTTCAATGCTCTATCAGGGACTTTTCTAGTGGAAAACAAGAGCAACAATGTCTGGACAAAGAGATTCACTCTAGCCACACACATTACAGGGTAAAATGTGAAATGCTGGTAACTAACGAAGAATCTAGCCAAGGAATCAAACTTCAACTTCCTACCATAGAAATGAGATGTCAAAGACCGGAAGAAATTAGCCGAAACAGCAAAAACAGGGATGTGCTGAAGATCTGGATCGTGGTCAAGGCTATTGCAGGAAATATGATGAGCATTATGAGTCCATTTCCACCAGGCTATACTAATCCCAGTCAAGCAATTCCCAGAGAGAATTTGAGCCAATTTGTTAAATCCACGGGTGGTCATTACATTAGAATGGCCAGAATCATGACCCACATAAGCACTTTGAATCCAAAGCATACCCAAAAGCATAGCAGAAGCCAGATGAACCAAAACACTCTCAGATTTGACAACCCCATAAACCACAAGAAATAACATGAGAGCAACAGAAATCAAAGAATACATGGTAACATGCCCCTTCTTCTCGAACAAACCTTGTTTGGAAAACTCAGAAGCAAGGCGCCTGTAGTCCTTAGAAATCTCGGAGACCTGGAAATCCTGGAGATGAAATCCAGTGAACAAGCGGTCGAGATATGCCCAAGCGGTGCCAGGATGATAGGCGATGAATGCATCAGTAACATCATGACCCGCCAAATTGAGAAAAGGCGTATCGCCACCAGGATGTTCCTTAGCCCAATCTGAGACATTATAGACCTTACCCTGAATGGAGATCCACAGATCTCCTGGTTTGTTGTGCTTGAGAAGCTCCTCAGAGGAAATGTACTTCTTCTTGGCCTCCATATCCGAAGCAGACCTTGGAAAAATCGGCAATGGGGGAGAAGGGGATCGAAAAGAGACGAAACCCAGAAGAGAAGAGGGTGGAATGAAGAGACCCTTCTTGAAACTTGCTCTGTATTTTTGATGTGTTTTCTCTTGTGGGGTTGCGTTGGGAAGATGCAACCCTCCGCTTGGAGAAGAGGGGGAAATTTGGTTCGGTTGATTCAGAATCTAAGAGTGTGAGAACCCCTCTTTCTGAATTGCATGTTGCATTTGGGAGGTTTTAATATAGAAACAAAGAAACGGATTCAAATGAATGAATAGAGGAGAATGAGAGGTCGTGATTCTTAACAGCGAAGTACACGGTACAAAACAACCTGGGCTTAGGCCTTCCTTTACCCCTTAGGGGGCCGTTTCCTCCGCATCTAAATCGGTTTCCCTCCCTCTTAACCTCACCTGCGGGTCACTAAAAGATCATCTTCTTTTTCATATTATATTATATTTTAAACTTAATCGCACAACCCTATTCGTCATATTTATTTAATCCTTTCTTTTTATTTTAATAATATCTCAACGTGGCTTTTCTCTTTTGTTTTTTTTTTTGAGTTCAACAATTGTTTTGCAATTGATTTTTTTTATCTATTAAGCTATGCTCATATTCACATTAATGAACATGAAATTTACATCTTTTATGTCATAATTATGTGTTAACAAGTTTTAGTTAGGTATTCAATGAGTTATACTTGGATTGATATGCTTATTAAGTTGAAGGATCAACTAGTTTTTTTTTTTTTTTTTTTTTTTTTTTTTTTTTTTTTTTTTTGCTTGTTAAGTTGAAGTATCGACTAGTTTTTTTTATAGTTCATCAATATTTTTGGAGTGGATGGATTCAAACCTCTGACCTCTTGGTTGAGGGTACATGCTAATTACCGTTGAGCTATGCTCGCTTTGGCAAAGAAAGAGTCTCATAAAGTTTTTGTTGTTAATATCATCAACTAAATGATGATATAACGTATTTATTCGATAAATCATAATTAAATTGAAAATAGAAAAATTTTCTTTTAATGCGAAGGTAGTACCATTCTAATTTATTGTTAGCCACACCAACATTATTTTTAAAATATCATCGATCCAACGCAGTTATTTATGAGCAAAATTTCATAGTGTGAACAAAAACTGAAATATTACTATTTTCTCAAATGTTTCTATAATAGTTTTGTTCACTATCTACCTTAGTTGAAAAGGATTTGGGGTCCATCAAATAAAGTAATATGTGTTTAAATGTAAATGAGAGAGTAAGTACTAGTATAATACTACAAGTTTTCCTTATTTAAAACAATATACCAGAGAAATTTTATTTATGATAAAAAGATACATTGTATTTATCAATTTATTTTATCTAGTGAAGTTTTAAGGAGTAGGTAGATTTAGTGTCTTTTAAAAACTATTTGGTTTTTGAAAATTATACTTATTTTCACTCAATTTTCTTACAATAGTTCTTACAATAGTTTTCATATTTGTTAAAGACACATCTGAATTTCCAGCTAAATTCCAAAAACAAAAACAAATTTTTGAAAACTATTTTTTTTTTAGTTTTCAAAATTTGACTTGATTTTTTAAAAATATCGGAAGAAAATAGATAAAAAAAAAAAACAAAGAAACTTATAAGTGAAAAAGTAATGTTTATAAATTTAATTCTCAAAAACTAAAAATAAAAAATTAAATAATTATTTAACGAAACTTTATACGGTATCAAATAAACTTGTAAGTGCCAAAACGAGCATAACTCAGCGGTAATTGACATGTACCCTTGACCAATAAGTCAGAGGTTCAAATCTCCCCACCCCAAATGTTGATATACTAAAATATATATATATATATATATATATATATATATATATATATATATATATATATATATATTACAAAAAAAAAAAAAAAAAAAAAGCCTATCATGTTATAATATTCTTAATGGTATCTTAAATTAAAGTTAAAGGACATATGGAGTTTCAAGCGACACACAACCATGAGGAACTAAATTGAACTGAAAAAAAAAAAAAAAAAACTAAACTAAATTAATAATTTAACGAATTAAAAAGGGAGGGATAATAATAGTCGGTTTTCTTCTCACAAAAAAAAAAAATAATAATAATAATAATAATAGTCGGTTAAATCAATAAACAATTATTTTTGTGTAACGTGTACTGTCATGCGTAGTGACTGGTGAGGAGAGGACCGCGTCAAGGTAAAATCGTAATCAAGATAAGATTAAAAAATGGACGGCTGAGATGCGAGGGCAGAGAATATTACTGTGGGAGAGCGACAGACGAACATTCATTTTTTTTTTCTTTTTTCTTTTTTTTTGGGTGGGACGATATTTTGTTTCTCTTTTTAAAAAACTAATATTTTGAGAGATATTTTTGAAGGAGGTGCCAGTCATTCCCAGCTGTTCTTTTTCTCTTTTATTACTCAGTCCCTCCAATTGTTTTTAAATTTCTTTTTATTTTGTTGGACCGCCTATTAATTCCTTTTCTTTTTCTTTTTCTTTTTCTTTTTTTTCAAAAGAATATTGATGTTTAAATGTTTTTTTTTTCTTTTGTTTTATTCATTTTTAAATGTTTGTTTTGATGTTTGAGGTTTTGGAAAGAAATAGGAATGTTTGTCGATGATTTCTATTTGTTTTATTTTGGAAAAAAGAAAAAAAAAAGGTCTTAACCCAAATTTCAAAAATCAAACCTAAATTTTGAAGTTAAAAATATCATTAATCCTTTTAGTTTTTTAAAAGGTTGAAAAAAAACTAGGGATGTTTAAACTTTCACGAAAATAACAATTCAGTTTTTTAACTTTAATGTAATAATTTAGCTTGCAATTTAATTTGCAACGATTTAGTTTTTGTAATTTTCAAATTTTTAATAATATGGTATTGACTAAATTATAAGAAAAAAAATACCCTTGAACACAAAAATACCCCCGAACTTTAAAAAGTTTTAAAAATACCGTTGAACTTTAAAAAATGTTAAAAAGATACCCTTTATCATTAAGTTTTGGATGAAAAATGTTGAAGTTTCAATTTCAATAATATCTTTGAATTTTCAAAAAGTTTTAAAAATATCCTTAATGGAAAATGTTTCTTCTTTTTTCTTCCTCTCTTTGAAAATTCTTCATCTATGAAATTAAATACAAAATTTTGCTTATAAAAGCTTGAAATCAAGTTTTTCTCTTTTTAAAAGTATAAGGAAGATAAGTGGAGAAAAACATATATATTTTTTTCTTTTTTGCACTAACAATTTGATCTATATACTTCAAAATTTGTAACAATTTAGTCTTTATTGAAAAACTACTGTTAAAATTTAATCAAATTTTTTACAGAGTTAGAGATTGATAAACTAATTAGGAACTAAATGTATTTATAAACTACAAATACTAATTCATTCCATAATAAAAATCAACACTTTGCTTTCATAGCAATAAGGATTAAATCGTTATATAATAAAGTTCAAAGATTAAAATGTTACAAATTTAAAAGTATTTTTTAGTGTGTTTTTTTTTTTTTTTTGGTTTAAATAGGAGTATTTTATGATAATTTCGCCCTCATTTGATTGTAACGAAAAACGAAAATGATTTTTAACCTTTATTTGTTAATCAAAGTTTAGAAACGAAAAGTATTTTTAAGTGTTTTTTTTTTTTTTAAAAAAAAAGGAGTATTTTATGATAATTTCGCCTTCATTGTAATTTATCTTTTTTCAATTGTTTCTTATAGAGTAAGATTACTCATTTTACCTTCGAAAAAAAAAATCATTCATTTTCTTTCTTTTCTTTTTTTTTTCTTTTTAATTTCTCATCTTTTAAAAATAATTTTGAAATTTTAGTTAAAATTTTAAAATAAAAACTAATGAAAAATTAAATTTAAAAAAATTATAAATTTTAAAGTGAAAACACTCTCACTGTCAAATGGATAGCATTTTTAAAGGTTGTTCAGTGGACTATGTTTTATATTTTCAAATTCATTGAATTCGGCGAACATGTGTTTAACATATGTGTTTTTAAAAACCATTTTCAGATTTTGTGATCAAATAGTAAGAATTCTAAAAATAATATTTTTATAATTTTAATGTATTCAGAGTTTGAATTTGAAATTTTAAAACATAGAATTATATAAAAAATAAAAACTTTAATAAATATAGTATTTCATGTTATAAACTCAATTCATTTTTGTTAAATTAAAATATGTATAATATAATGTATTATAAATTATATGGTTTTGTAAATTAATAATAATACAAAATTTATAACATAAAACATGATCATAAATTAATTATTAATAGTTTATATTTGACATATTATTTAGTTAACTGGTAACTATAACTAGTCTTATAGTTTATAAATATATTATGAATACATTTTGAATAAGTGTTTAAATTGAGATCTAATTTCTAAATCTACTACAAATACATATATTTGAAAACATAAATACAATCTTGTCTTTATTGTTGTTTTCAATTTTTTGTTTTCAGATCACCAATCCAACAGGTTCTGTAAATTTCCGTTTTAAACAAATATGATTTGTTTTTCTTCCACCATTGAAAATTACTTTGAAATTTTAGCAAATTTTTTAACATAAATATTTTTTTAATATTATTTTCAAAATACTAGCACACTTTAAAAAAGAGTTGAAAAGTATATTTCTTTTTAGTTTTAAAAACTTACCTTGTTTCATACATTTTAAAATGTTTGTTCCAATGTTTGAAATTTCACCCAAAAAAAAAAAAAAAAAAAACCTTAAAAAAAAAATTCACCAAAAAAAAGAAGAAGAAGAAAAAGAAGGTAGAATTCTTTGTTTTGTGTTCATTTTATTTAAAATTAGTTTAGAAACTTAACCAAGTTTCAAAAATAAAAAATTGGTTTCTGAAGTAAATTATTTAGAACTCCACGACGATCATAGTTTTGTTTTTATTTTAATTTATTTTTTTTGAAAAGATGTTTTTATTTTAATTTAAAAACATTATTCACGAATGGTTTTTAATATTTGATAATGATTTAGAGCCTAATTCGATAACCTTTTGGTTTTTGTTTTTCAGTTTTTTAAAATTATGGTATTTTTCTCAATTTATTTATCTTAGTTTTCACCCATCCTAAGAATTCTTAACCAAATTCCACAAATAAAAACAAGTTTTTAAAAACTACTATTTTTAATTTTTGAAACTTGACTTTTTTTTAGTACATCAACATTTGGGGGTGGGAGATTCAAACCTCTGACCTCTAGGTCGAGGGTACATGTCAATTACCGCTGAACTAAGCTCGCTTTGGCTTCAAAACTTGACTTGGATCTTGAAAACATTGGTAAGAAATAGATAACAAAACAAAGAAAGCTATAGGTAAAAGTAGTGTTTATAAAGTTAATTTTCAAAAAACCAAAAACCAAGGCCCCGTTTAATAACCATTTGGTTTTTGGTTTTTAAGCTTATAAACAATATTTCCAACTTTAAGTTTCTTTGTTCTTTCATTTACTTTCTTCCCATGTTTTGAAAAACCAAGCCAATTTTTTAAAATTAAAAAAAGTAGTTTTCAAAAACTTGTTTTTGTTTTTAGAAATTGGTTAGGAATTCAAGTGTGTCTTTAACAACAATGAAAACCATGGTAAAGAAATTTAAAGAAAACCAACCTAATTTTCAAAAACCAAAAACCAAAAACCAAATGATTATCAAACGAGACCCAAATAATTATCAATTGAGATCTTAATTTTTGATTTGCCGTTTTTTAAAATAGAGTTTTTTTTTTTCTTTTATATTCCAATTAAAAAAAAAAAACGTATGAGGGAGGGGAGAAGGACAAAAGGAGAAAGGAAGTAGAAAGAGAAAGACTACATCAACTTTTCGTTAGTCAACTAACAGTCAAATGTGCAAATTATCTAAAATCGAACTAATCTTTTCATAAAGCTTTTACTAATAAGCCAGAGATCTGTGGTTCGAATCTCCACATCTTCTAAATTTCAACTATTGGAAAGATACCAAATATAACTCAAAACTTTGAAGCCAAACGCGTGTTTTCCAAAATAAAAAATTCTTTTGTTACTCATCTCCACTTTAAAGATTACTTTTGAAACGTTTAGTCAAATCAAGATGAAAAGGCCTCTTTGGAAAATAATTATATGGTTATCAGTTAACCCTTTTTTTTTTCCAACCACTTATTTGTTTTCTAATCTAATGCTTGAAAGTTATTTTTAGCCAAATTAAAAAAATAAAATAGAAAAAGAATAGTAAGATTTGAATTCCTTTTTAATTTTCAAGATTTGACAAGGATTCGTATTAAGAAAGTGAGGGAAAACAACTTTTTTATTTTTTTATTTTTTTATTTTTTTTTAACGGATTAACTAAAACTTGAAGGATATCAAAAGTTTTAAACTTTAAATTTGTTTCAAAATAACCCGTCCAACAATTTTATTGAAAGGAAGATGAAAACTGACATGATGATGAATTGTAAAGAGTGCTACATGTGGCACAAGTGACTAGTTTCAAATATGCCTAAACTTCGGAGTAGATTTCAATTACTCCCAGTTCTTCTTGATCAATTGATTGTGAAATAGAGATTCCAAATTTGGTCTATTCTTCATGGTCTACAGGTATGTTTGGTTTAACTTCTCAAGTGTTTAATATTTTGAAAAAAAATTCTAGTGTTTGGAGACCACTAAAAATGACTTATTAAAAAATGAGATTGAGAGATAAATCATTTTGAGAGAAACATTTAAAAGCAATTTTTTTTTATAAAATACATCCTTGAAAAACACTTAAACTAAAAGTATTTCAAACGGACCTTACTTTACCTCCCTCAAAATTTTTGTTTCCTCCAAATTCTTTTGATTATGAGAGGAGGAAAGCAATATTTTACCTTAATCTTTAAATTCATTCTCCCAAATCATATGACATCATTTTGAATGTGATTAAGATTATTTGCATTTTTTTTATAGCTCACCACCAAGTTACTTTTCCATCTTTAGTATTAATGAGAAAGCTAAAAGAGTGGTTATTTTGAGACAATTTCAAAGGTTGGGGTCTCAAATCAAACTTTTAAAATGATAATAAACATTATTAAAACTCATCCTAAAGTTTAAAAGCATAATTAAAATTGTCAATGTATCCCTATTCTACAAGTCATCCGCCACATTGCATTTCTGTCTTCGCTTTAATTGAAAAGTTGTGGAAGGATTGTTTAAAACAAATTTAAGTAAGAATAAAAATAAAACCTTTGAAAGTTTAGAAACATAATTGAAGACTTTATATATATAATTTTTAGTACAACAACATTTTGGGATGGGGGAATATATATAATTTTCTTACTAGAATAATTGGTAAGACTAATACATTTTCAATTTTTTTTTTGAAAATGGTATTAAATCAACCCTTTTAAGTCTAACAAACAAAGCATCTGTTTTCAAATAAATAAATAAACAAATAAAGTGTCCAAAATTAGTATAAAAATAAATAAATAAATAAAGCATCCAAAATTGAGCCACGAAATTATCTAAATCCTATTATAGAAGTCTAAAAAAATTTGTGAACCAAACTAAATTCGGTCATAAAATATCTACATGCACCAACAAATTATAAATATAAATAATAATATTGAAATTCTCAAACTCAACGAACAACCACCCTCCACTAAACATAAATCAACCGGTCATATATACTATTCTTGACCAAAAGGTTGTTAGATGTTTAAATTTTCACTCCCACAAAAAAAAAAAAGTCTAGAAATTTATGGGCGAGAATATAGTTCAACTCATTAACATATTGCCAACTTGATTAGATCTAGTTCAAATCCCATCACCGTGTTAAACTAAAAAGAAAAAAGAACGATAAATTTTTGGAAAATAATCTAACTATTTTTTTTTAAATGAAAAGTAAATAACACACGACACCTTATACTCATACATCATAAATAAAATGCATAAAATTAAACCTCGTTCGATAACCATCTAGTTTTTGAAAATTAAACTTAAAAACACTACTTCTACCTATAAATTTCTTGGTTTTGTTATCTACCTTCTTCCCATGTTTTAAAAAACCAAGTCAAGTTTTGAAAACTAAAAAAAAAAAAAAAAATAGTTTTCAAATTTTTTTTTTGTTTTTGGAATTTGGTTAGGAATTCAAGTGTGTAAAATGTAAATCATGGTAAGAAAATTGAGAGAAAAAAAATTTAATTTTCAAAAACTAAAAACCAAATGGTTATGAAACGAGGCGTAAAATATCAACGACAGAAGTTTCTCCACCGTCATTTTTGCAGCAAAGAGGCTCCATTGCAAGTCCCACTTGCAAAGAGAACATGAGATCCGTTCAAATCGATCAGTCAATTTCAACTTTTTGCTCTTCTCTTGACGCAGCATCCATGATTTTAGAGAAGATAAATTTATCTTAAGGAAAGGAAATTTTTTTTTCTTTTCTTTTAAGAGCCTCCTTTACCTAAGAAAGAAAGATAAATTACTATAATAAATAAATAAATAAATATGCATATATATATATATATATGATAAATTATTTTTAACATTTTCTCCAAGAAGACAAACACAACTTACCTATTCAATAGAGAAGAGTTGTTAAAACAATATGAGGAGACAAAACATGGGCTATTTATTCAAGACGGAAGAGGTTCAACACAACACTCAACAAATTTGACGTATCAAATGTTAATGATTCCATTATTATTAATAAAATAATTTAAAAAATATTACTCATGTTGACGTACTTTCTCAATTCTCCTTGACATGACTCTACTCTACGAGAATTTTCAATTGTGTCAACTGTTGGGTTTTATGTTCTAAAACTCGTGGATAGTAAATGTAACAAAGTTAATTAATTATAATCAATAGAGTGTTATTGAGGTTATTCAATAAATGGTTATTGAATGGTTGTTTATTTATGCATTAATTAACCCAAATCCAATAAACTAGAACCAATGACTGTAAAATGAACACTTGAACTTTATGTGTAGACATAAAAGCAGATCAAGTTCAAGTAATAGCTAAAACGGTCTATAGTATAGGGATAAGGCTGAGTACCTTATTTTGGAGACACTATGTGACGCGACCCACTTTGTATTTAGTACAAACGATGTGATCCTAAATCGTTCATGTAAAGATATGCGAGTGGGGGCGTCCTATGCAATGAGTTTGCATCAGACCAGGACCGAGAAATAGGTCACTTTCACTTTATAACGCCGTTTACTGTGAAACTAACTATTTCATGTGATGACCTAGGTAACTCGATCTTAATCCTGAGCTAACTATGAACTCTTGTTTATTCAGGATTATCCTTTGATTTGCATGGGTGAGAGTGACTCAGCATTGCCGACTCAATAAGCCTACCATTTTGGGGATAAGACCGGGTAGATAGCTGGAGACATAGTCTTGCGAGATGGAATTCACTCCTACCTGACTGTAGGGATAACAGAGGTTGTTCCTTTAAGTGCTGACTTCGAGTCTTGAAAAAAGGCGCGTCGCCCCCTCCTGGCTCGAGAGGAACTTCTGTTTAATGGTTGGACGATAAACAAATTGTTCATTAGAGAATCAGTGGAACTTAAGGAACAAGATGTAACTTCAGGGGTAAAACGAACTTTTGACCCGCTGCAGTTACGAACAACCTGTGAAGGGTCGACTTACTAATCATAGTTATATCGGGTGGACAAAAATATATCTACAGTGAGGGGAGTGTAACTACGGGCTATAGTGGAGTGTCCCGTTAGTTAACGAATGTTGGTTAACTAGGTTAATGAGTTTAATCGGTTAATCTCGGATCGTTGGAGCCCATGATTTGTAGGTCCATCAGCTCCCCTTGCTAGCTCATACGGATTAACCTTAGAACAAAGTGATGAAAGAATTTGAAAATGTTCAAATTCAGTTTAGGGAGTTAACGTCATTTATATACGATATTATCGACGTCATAATTTAATTATGAATTAAATTATAGAGAGAGTTCGAAATATTTAAATGACGATTTAAATATTACAAGCATGTATATGATACATATGTTGTTTTGGATTATATATACATGAATAGGGATTCATGTTCAAACAATCGATTTTGAGAGAAGTCAGGATTGGTGTCGGGATTGGTGTGATTGTTTAATTTGGTATTTGATATTAAATTAAATAATTAATTAAAATTTTTAATTAATTATTTAGGATTAATTTTATTTAAAATTACTTAATGAAATTAGTTTCATTAAATTGAAATTGGATTTCATGCAAAAATTCACACCAAGACACCTTGAAATAACACTTCACCAAGCCTTCAATTTGCTTTCATTTTGTGGTTAATTTGTTTGCATGTTGGTTTTCTTCAAAACTAAAAAATCAAACAGCAAATAGAGCAAAAGGTAGTTGCTGAAGTTTTCACGAAAGAAAAGCTAACTTCTCTCTCAAAGATAAAGACTTTCTCTTTCAAGTTTGGCTTGGATACTCAAGCATACTTCTCTAAATTTCATCATCAATCCGGCTCCCACAAACTCGTTCTAAGGATGGAGAATAGTGGGGAAGATCTCGGTGGTAGTCCACGACGTGTTCATGTGAAGAAACATCTAATGGATTGTTTGAATTCGAGATCAAAGGTAAGTCGTAGTTTCGTTCCTCTGTTTTTCTTATATTTTCAACATGCTTTAGTATAAGAAATGAATGTAATTAAACACCTATGATCTCGAAACGCTTTCGTTCGAGTGATCTACACTCCTGACCAACGACTTTTATACCAATGCAAGGGCCAACATCGGTAGACATGGAGTTTTTGCCAATGCAACTTTATAAGCTTGCGTCAATAGAAATGACGCATGAGTGCGTCGGCCTAATCTATATGTTGACTAATGCTGTTTAAATCCCTTATTGATGCAAATGCATTAGGAAAAGTCACCCTTAATGTAGTCTCAAATGAAATGGTGCCTTTGATTTTCATCAATGCATGGGAGGACATATGTCGATGCATAGTTGCATTGGGAAAAACCTTGAATAGAAAAAAAAAAAAAATCTAGTCCCTTCTTCTTCTCTTCCTTTACTTCTCTTTCTCTACTTTTACTCGTTATCAATTTTCGACTCTAAGTTCGCTCACGATGAGCTTATCATTTTTTTTCTTCTTCTTTCTCATCTCCTTAATCTTTCCTATCTATCCTTATTTTTCAACGTGCTTGGTGAGTTTCAAAGGTCTTAGGAGTGATTTGAATGATGGGTGAAGTGATTCTAAATAAATCAAAGACAATCTGATGCTTCCATTGCGAAGAGAAGAGTTTATTCATATCAGTTAGGTATATTAGGCTTTACTATGGCTCGTTCAAGTTGGTTTTGGCTTCCATTGGACACTTGACACTTTTTCAAGTCTTTTAGGCCACTTTCTACCTTCCTTGTGCATTTTCCTTTGACTGTTATTTTTTTGGTTTATGTTGTAATAATTTTTTTTAGGTCTACTGTACATAATCTTCGAGACTCGCATTTTTCAAAAGAATCATTAATAGATACGATAATGAATGTCTTTTAGATTATTTATGTTTCTTTTTCATGTTTTTTCCTTGGACAATGTAATGAAGTACAAGTTCTCTATTAAATCTGTTATAGGCAATTTTGGACCGCCCGACGCACAAGGAGCTGACGAAGACGTCCGGGCAAAAATAGGGCTAGGAGTCCGACCCAGAGGAAGAACCGACCAAAGGGCCGGGCCAACTTGGCCCGACCCATATGGTCGGCCCGCTTGCGCGGGCCGAGCTCGGTCATCTCCTCTCGGTCCCCAATGCCGCTAGCCGCCTCGGTTTCGCCTGGTTTGTCCCGAAACGCCTCCGAATTCCTAAAAACCCTAGGAGCACGAGCAGGTATTTATACCCCTCTTCGCCACTGAAGAAAGGGACCCGAACTCAATTCTCGACTCTCTTCTCTTGCTCTCTAGCTCTCCCTTCCGTTTTCTGACTTAGGCATCGGAGGCGGTGTGGCCTACACCACGCCGGTGTGCAGTTTTGCTGGTCTTGCAGGTCACGTCTTCCCCAATTTCTACAAATTCACTGTTGGTGTCACGTGAAGGTCAGGTGAGTCCTCTGTCCGGATTTTGGCATCAACAAAATCTTTTATGTGTAAACATATTTCACTTCTTATTATATATTAATATTGATGATATTTCTTATATGATAATACAATTTATCATTTTTATGTGATTGATGTTGAGTTTTATGCCTTAAAACTCGTAGATAGTAAATGTAACATTTGACTGTTCATCAATAAAGTGTTATTTGAAGGTGTTAATATCTAACATGCGGAAGCAATTTTGGATCTTAGGCATTTAATAACTTCAGTTTGATCATACAAATCATGTTGTTCATATGAAGAAAAACAAGGCAGTGTGTACCAACCTCTTTAATTCAACAAATTGGTTGAATCAGTTGCTTGTTTTTCTTCTCCAAATTGTCACGAACCACCACTTGATCTTCCTTGCTATCCTCAAGCCTTTGGAATGGATTGTGAGATCCTCTAGTGATGAAATTTTGAAGGGAAAGAGCTTGAAAAAACAAGCTTCAATGGAGGTTGGATGTTCTTGAGTTTTGGAGAGATTTTGGCAGCATTTCACTAAGGATTCATTTTTTTTGTTTGTTTGTTTTTTTTTCCAGCGAATTCTTCCTCATTTATAGAGGAATGTAAGTTGATGAGAAACACCATAAATTGACACCAAATTACCCAACAATTAGTGGATAATTTGGTGGCTAAGTGAGGGGGAGTGCAAGGGTTTAGTCACCATGCACTCCACCTCCTAAAATTCAAATTAATTTTGAATTTCCTAATTCAAAATTAATTTGGATTTTAGTTTTAATTAATTTTATAATTAACAATCTGAAAAATGTAAAATCCAATTTTCAATTTTCAATTTTAAATTAATTCAAAATAATTATTAATTAAATTAATATCTAATATTAAATTAATATTTTGCTACCAATCCCGAACATTTCCGAAATGTTATTTTTCAACCATCAATCCATATTCATGTGCTCGATATTTAAATATATTAAATATCTCATAGCTCGGTTTATCTAAAACCCAACGTGTCGATAACGTCAAATATGTCCAACCATTTCCCTAAACCGATTTCGAACTTATTCTAATTCCTTCCATCATATTGTTCCAAAGGTTATTCTCAAGCTAGCAAGGGGACCTAATGGACCTACAGATCATGGGCTCCAACGGTACGAGGTTTAACCGGTTAAACCCTTTTAACCTAGTTAACCAACATCCGTTAACTACTAGGTCACTCCACTATAGCCTAGTAGTTGAACTCCTCTCACTGTAGATATATTTTCGTCCACTCGATATAACCATGATTAGTAAGTCAATCCTTCACAGGTCGTTCGTTATTATAGCTAGGTCAATTGTCTGTTTTACCCCTATAACACATCTTTGTTCCTTAAGTCCATTGGTCCTCTAATGAACAATTTGTTTATGGTCCAACCGCTAAACAGAGTCCCTCTCGGGCCAATGAGAGGGTGAGGCCCCTTGTTCAAGTCTCGGAGTCAGCACTTAAGGGAACAACCTTTCTACTATCCCTAATTCGAGTAGGAGTGAATTCCGTCTTGCAATACTATGTCCCTAGCTATCCATCTAGTCTTATCCCCAAAATGGTGTGAATTGCGTTGTTGGGTCACTCTCACCCATGCAGATCAAAGGATAATCCTAAACGAACAGGTCTTCATAGTAAGCTCAGAATTAAAATCGAGTTACCTAAGTCATTGTATGAAATAGCCAGTCTTAATAGTAAACGACGTTATAAAGTAAGAGTGACTTATTTCTCGGTCCGGTCTTGTGCAAACATCTTTTACACAGGATGCCCCTACTCGCATGTCTCTACATGAACGATCCAGGATCACGTCGTTTGCCTTGTTCGCAAAGTAGGCCGCATCCATAGTGTTACCAGGATAAGGTACCCAACCTTATCCCTATACTATAGACCATTTAGGTTATATATTAGAACTTGATCCCTATCCATATCCACGATATAGTTCGAGTATTTCATATTATAACCATGGATGTTTCTATTGGATTTAAAGTATAAAACAAACAATTCACTGAATAACATCTTCATTGCAAAAGGATTACAAACTTTGAGTTTTAGGACATAAAACCTAACAAACTCTCACTTGGACTAAAACTCAAGTGAGATTACAGAATGTTAGGTAATTAACAATACATCATATGCTAAAAACTCTTAGTCCTAAACTCTGGAGATGTCCCTCAAACACTTTAGCCATGAGGGCTTTTGTAAATGGATCAGCCATGTTCTGCTCTGAGGCTATCTGGGTGACGGTCACGTCACCTCTTTGTACAATCTCCTGGATGAGATGATATTTGCGTTCAATGTGCTTTCCTCGTTTATGGCTTCGAGGTTCCTTTGAATTTGCAACTGCTCCACTATTATCATATAGAATGATAGACAGATGCATGTTAGGAACTACTTCTAACTAAGTTAGAAATTTTCTAAGCCATACTGCTTATTTTGACGCTTTACATGCTGCAACGTATTCAGCTTCCATCGTGGAGTCAGCGATACATCCCTGCTTAATGCGTCTCCACACAACCACTCCTCCATTAAGAGTGAACACAGATCCCGATGTAGATTTCCTAGAATCTATGTCGGTTTGAAAATCTGAGTCAGTGTATCGAGTAAGGATCAAATCCTTAGATCCATACACCAGAGAATAGTCTCTTGTTCTCCTAAAATATTTGAGGATATTTTTAACGGCAGTCCAATGTGCCTGTCCTGGATTGGATTGATATTTGCTGACAATACCTACAACATAGAATATGTCGGGTCGTGTGCATAACATTGCATACATCAAACTACCAACTGCTGATGCATAAGGAACTTGTTTCATATCCTCAACTTCTTGAGGTGTCTTTGGACTATGTTCCTTTGATAGGTGAATTCCATGTCTAAAGGGTAATAAACCATTTTTGGAATTGCACATCAAATATCAAACTAAAATATTGTCGATATAGGATGCTTGAGACAGTGCTAGTAATCTGTTCTTCCGATCTCTTATTATCTGGATCCCTAGAACAAATTGAGCCTCACCCAAATCTTTAATTTGGAATTGAGTTCCTAACCACTGTTTTATGTCAGTCAGTACTCCCACCTCATCCCCTATGAGTAGGATGTCATCTACGTATAAAACCAAGAAAGCTACAATAGAATTGACGATCCTTTTGTATACACAAGGTTCGTCTATATTTTGTTCAAAACCATAAGATTTGATTACAATGTCAAATCTTTTATTCCAGGACCTAGAAGCTTGTTTCAATCCATAGATTGATCTTTTAAGCTTGCAAACCTTTTGCTCTTCTCCCTGGATTACGAACCCTTTTGGTTGGACCATGTAAATACTCTCGTCAAGATTATCGTTCAGAAACGTTGTCTTGATATCCATTTGCCAAATCTCATAATTATAGAAAGCGACAATGGAAAGAAGTATTCTTATTGATTTTAACATAACAACTGGTGAGAATGATTCTTCATAATCAATCCCTTCTCTTTGGGTATAACCTTTGGCCACCAATCGGGCTTTGAAGGTTTGTACCTTACCAGTTTGGTCTTGTTTTCTCTTGTAGATCCACTTGCAATTGATAGGTTTCACATCACTCGGTTGATCTACAAGTTCCCAAACTAAGTTGAAATACATCGATTCCATCTAAAGGTTCATGGCTTTGACCCACTGGTCCTTATCCTTGTCATCCATGACTTGTTTATAAGTCAGTGGATCCTTAATCTCATCATCAGGTATGATGAGTTGAGTTTCAGTTAAACCCATGTAACGGTCTGGTTGTATTATAACCCTCCCCCTACGTTGAGGGATTCTCACTTCTTGAGATTGTTTTGAAGGACCAACTTCACTCACAACTTTTGTTTGTTTGGTTGTAACTTCCTCGAAAATCTCTTTAAGTATTAGTTTACTACGTGTTTGATAATTTCTTATATGATCTTCCTCAAGGAATGTGGCATTGGTCGATACAAGTACCTTGTTATCTTGAGGATCATAAAAGAGACCTCCTTTTGTTTCTTTAGGGTATCCTATAAATAGACATAATTTTGAACATCGTTCCAATTTCTTTGGGTTTTGCACCAACACATGTGCTGGGCATCCCCAAATCCTGAAGTGACGTAAACTCCATTTACGCCCTCTCCATAACTCGTAAGGTGTTTCTGGAACACTTTTGGAGGGAACCATGTTCAGAATATATACAACGGTTTCCACTGCAAAACCCCAAAACGAATCAGGTAGTTGAGCATAACTCATCATAGACCGAACCATATCTAATAAGGTTTTGTTTCTCCTTTTTGATACACCATTCTGTTGTGGTGTACCAGGGGCTGAGAGTTGGGAAGTAATTCCATGTTCTATCAAATAGTCTTGGAATTTTAAATCCATGTACTCTCCTCCTCGATCAGATCGTAGAGTTTTAATCGTTTTACCTAATTTGTTTTCAACTTCAGCTTTATACTCCTTGAATTTTTAAAGGGCCTCTGACTTATGAACCATTAGGTAAAGATACCCATATCTTGAATAGTCATCAATAAAGCTGATGAAATATTCATACCCTCCTCGTGCTTTGACATTCATTAGACCACAAAGGTTTGAATGCACAAGTTCTAGGGTTTCTTTGGCTCTATAACCTTTTCTGAGAAAGGTCGTTTGGTCATTTTGCCTTCTAGACAGGATTCACACGATGGTAATGAGTCATCTTCTAACTTATTTAGAAGTCCACTTTTAACCAATCTTTCTATTCGTTTTCGATTTATGTGCCCTAGTCTTAGATGCCAAAGACTATCATGAGAAACTTTTTGGATCTTAGGCACTTAATAACTTCAATTTGATCATACAAAGCATGCTGTTCATATGAAGAAAAATAGGGCAGTGTGTACCAACCTTTTTAATTCAACAAATTGGCTGAATCAGTTGCTTGTTTTTCTTCTCCAAATTGTCACGAACCACCACTTGATCTTCCTTACTATCCTCAAGCCTTTGGAACGGATTGTGGAATCCTCTAGTGATGGAATTTTGAAGGGAAAGAGCTTGAAAAAACAAGCTCCAATGGAGGTTGGATGTTCATGAGTTTTGGAGAGATTTTGGCAGCATTTCACTCAGGATTGATGCTTTTTTTTTTTTTTTTTTTTTTTTTTGTTGCAAATTCTTCCTTATTTATAGAGGAATGTAAGCTGATGAGAAACACCACAAATTGACACCAAATTACCAAACAATTAGTGGATAATTTGGTGGCTAAGTGAGGGGGAGTGCATGGGTTTAGTCACCATGCACTCCACCTCCTAAAATTCAAATTAATTTTGAATTTCCTAATTCAAAATTAATTTGGATTTTAGTTTTAATTAATTTTATAATTAATAATCTGAAAAATGTAAAATCCAATTTTCAATGTTCAATTTTAAATTAATTCAAAATTAATTCAAAATAATTATTAATTAATTTAATATCTAATATTAAATTAATATTTTGCTACCAATCCCGAACATTTTCGAAATGTTATTTTTCAACCATCAATCCCTATTCATGTGCTCGATATTTAAATTATATTTAAATATATTAAATCTCTCATAGCTCGATTTATCTAAAACCCGACGTGTCGGTAACGTCAAATATGTCCAACCATTTCCCTAAACCGAATTCGAACTTATTCTAATTCCTTCCATCATATTGTTCCAAAGGTTATTCTCAAGCTAGCAAGGGGACCTAATGGACCTACAGATCATGGGCTCCAACGGTACAAGGTTTAACCGGTTAAACCCTTTTAACCTAGTTAACCAACGAACATCCGTTAACTACCGGGTCACTCCACTATAGTCTAGTAGTTGAACTCCTCTCACTGTAGATATATTTTCGTCCACTCGATATAACCATGATTAGTAAGTCAATCCTTCACAGGTCGTTCGTTACTATAGCTAGGTCAATTGTCTGTTTTACCCCTATAGCACATCTTTGTTCCTTAAGTCCATTGGTCCTCTAATGAACAATTTGTTTATGGTCCAACCACTAAACAGAGTTCCTCTCGGGCCAATGAGAGGGTGAGGCCCCTTGTTCAAGCCTCGAAGTCAGCACTTAAGGGAACAACCTTTCTACTATCCCTGATTCGAGTAGGAGTGAATTCCGTCTTGAAATACTATGTCCCTAGCTATCCATCTAGTCTTATCCCCAAAATGGAGTGAATTGCGTTGTTGGGTCACTCTCACCCATGCAGATCAAAGGATAATCCTAAACGAACAGGTCTTCATAGTAAGCTCAGGATTAAAATCGAGTTACCTAGGTCATTGTATGAAATAGCCAGTCTTAATAGTAAACGACGTTATAAAGTAAGAGTGACTTATTTCTCGATCCGGTCTTGTGCAAACATCTTTTACACAGGATGCTCCTACTCGCATTTCTCTACATGAACGATCCAGGATCACGTCGTTTGCCTTGTTCGCAAAGTAGGTCGCATCCATAGTGTTACCAGGATAAGGTACCCAACCTTATCCCTATATTATAGACCATTTAGGTTATATACTAGAACTTGATCCCTGTCCATATCCATGATATAGTTCGAGTGTTTCATATTATAACCATGGATGTTTCTATTGAATTTAAAGTATAAAACAAACAATTCTTAGAATAACATCTTTATTGCAAAAGGATTACAAACTTTGAGTTTTAGGACATAAAACCCAACATTATTGATGTTTGTTTCAATAAAGTATTATTGTTTATTTTGCTTTTATATTGCCTAAATAACCTTAATTCAATAAACTAACATCCTAGGCTGTTGTATGAGTCTTGAACTGTATTAAAAGACATACGGGGATCAGTGTTCAAGATATAACCTAAAGGATCTATAGTATAAGGATAAGGCTGGGTACCTGACGGAACGACTTGTCGAAGGTCGTGTCAAATAAATTTATGATCCACGATTTCCAAAGCTAACTTGTAGCAGTAGTGGTTGGAGTCGATCACAGGGAACAATCGGTTTATTTCTAAATTCTTTTGTGTTTTTGAGGTAACCAAGAAAAGGGGGGTTTATGGATAAAAGATTAATACATAAATTAAAGGCGGGAAATAAATAAGGAAAATTAAATGCAAGGAAAGTAAATGCGGGGTTAGTTGATCTTACCATGAAGATTATGTAATCGGCTCTCAGGATGTAAGTTTGATAATTCAATCCTTGACTCTCTTAATTATTTGAATTATTTAACAAATTGTCTAACCGTCACTGAAACCAGTGATTAAAGACCCCTAATATTCCCAACCCGACCAATACATCAAAGCCGAAGCCTAATTAGATTGCTAACCAATGACGTCTCATTAATAAGAATCTAATTGCATTAAGTAAAAGTGGATCGTTAGATAGACTCGTATAAACTAGGAAAAACCTGGGTTTATACAATTATAAGTCTAAATTTCTAGATTTATCATGCAATTAAGCCAATTGGGATATCACGCTCCTTTTAACACAATTAACACAATAAACTATTACTAACCAATTTAGCATAACAATTAAACTAAGTCAAGCAAATAGGTTGTCAATCTATTCTATCAATTTAATTGTAATTAAACGGAAATTTAGAACACAACCGACAATAATTCAATAAACTAAATATGAGATCTCAAGAATACCAAAACTTACATTACCGAGTCCCGATTATAGCAATCCGAGCTTAGTTGGCCATAGACAAGCACCTCCAAGCTCGAGGCTTGATCAACCGACCCTTAGACTAAGAAAACTTAAAAGAACTTTTGAAACACTAGAGAAAAGTGGCTACAAAATTGTAGTGATGGATGAATTGTGGGATGATTCTAAACCTACACCAAAGGCCTCTATTTATAGAAGTTCTTGGGCTTTTAATCGTGGTAACTTGGTGCTGAAGGCCTCAAATTTGGAGAAAATCGCCAGCAAAATAAGAAAAATTCAAATTTTGGAAATCTGCCTAGCGTCGCGACGTTAGCCCTTCAATTTTGGAAAATATCTCTCGGATTGCCCTAGTGTCGCGACGCTGAGCCCCAGCTTGGTCTCCAAGTTCTTTCCTTATTTGAATAGCGTCCCAACTCTGATGATGGGCGTCTCAACGCTAATGAGGTTCCAAGGGCAGAATGGTCATTTTACGCTCCGGTTTCAGTCGTTTAAGCCCTGAATTGCTTCCAAAGCTCCGATGAGGACCTATACACATATTATACTCATTTTAAAGCATTTTTCGCAAGAAATTCAACTAAGATAAGCAAATTGGGAGATTCTAAGTGTGTAACAAATTAGACCGATCAATACCTGATCCTAGTGACACTATGGATACGTCTACTTTGTATTTGATACAAACGCAATGATCCAACCCGTTCGTGTAGGTGGCATGTTGGTGCGACAGAGGTTGAATGATGGATGTGAGATAAGATGATAGATAATAATAATGATAAATTCAGCCAACCTTAGTGCAAGTATACACTATCGCACGTAGTAATAAAAAACCTTAGAAGTATTCCAAGGGTATCGGTCCCACGAGGACTAAATTGGAAATTCAGATTTGAAGAAGAAACTGCTCAAATGATTGCTTAAAACAAGTAACCAAAGAAATAATTGATGATTGATTTTTGGAAGATAAATAAAACAAATAAATAAATAAAGGAATAACAACAATAAATAAAACGAGGTATTCAATATAGTTTCATCCCAAAGGCAATTGACTTTAATCATAGAATATTCAACTTAAGCCTAATCAATGCATTGAGTCAGATTTAACTTTTATTTGGCCTTGCTCCGAAGAACCGTTAGAAGGTGTTGGGTTTCCAGAGTGAGTAAAAATGAGATATAAAAAGACTCTAGAACTCTGTGCAAGTATACACAGTCCGCAGCAAGTAATAAGTATTTATCGAATCCAAGGTTTGAACTAGCTTTCACTTTATCTATTTTGTTTAGCTTTTTAATGGTTTCAAAAGTGGTTAAAATGATTGATTTTTATAGAATGCTGAAGGAAAAGAAATGACAGAACAGAAAGTAAACAAATAAAGCAGACAGATTAGAAACAGGCGCTGGTCAGGATTTAGTAATTGTTTTAAAAGATGCTCTAGCAATATTATTGATCATGCAAAACTCTCGGAGTCTTATTAGCGGATTCCTCCCGGAACTCCGGATTTTTTAGAATGTGTTTCAACTCCAATGACGTACTACCGATCAAGCACTAGGCAACTGGCTATCCCTAGCTCAGTCACTAGCGTTCACCAATACACAATGATCTAATGTGATTAAATGCCACACACTCCCTAAATCATCCCTGAAACTAGGAAGTGATATTCATACTGGCTGGCCAGGCGGGCACAAAATATAAATGAGCACAACAAATAATCAAGATGCATCAATCAACATTTATTGCATAGATATTAAGCACGACAACTACATGTTTCCTAACAAACGCCTAAAATTACTCAGTTCATAAAGTGCATAGAGACACACATTACAATAAGTATATGCATCCATAACTACAAAGTAATATAAGAAAATATTAATTCCCTAGATCAGCTTGCAATTGATGGTCTCCAATCTCTCTCCTCTATTCGGCTCCCAAAATGGAAATAAGAAATGATCCCCTTCCAAGAGTGGAATGTTCCTCCCAAGGATGGAATTTCCTTCCCAAAAAGGAATGAATTTGACTTGGGCGGCTATCTCCTTTTATAGAGTGATAGGAGGCTTGAATTAGGTTGACCTAGACACGTGGATGGCTCTCCTTGCTCCATAAATCCGAGAATAGCTTAACAGAATTCAGTTTGTTAAATTGGCTAATGAGCTGTGACGTGGCAGTTTTGCTCCCAACTTTGCTCCAGCACAGATTTTGCTCCCTCAAGTCGCTTAGCAATATATTCTGCACAAAATAACTTCCAAAGCATCCATTCTTCCAAATGGGTTAAAACATATAATATCTATCTAAAAACAACCCTATTTAGCTCAAAAGACACACAAATCAATATAGAAATAAGGCCTAAATAACTCCATTTTGGAGAGTTATCAGAAGGCTAAGCGAGTACCGTTATGCACATTTCTGTGACTCCACTCCGACATAGATAATTCACGAATGCAATCTATAACCCTATAGTTGATATAGGGTGCCTTAGGCAGCTTGCCCTATACCACCGAATAATCTCTTTCGAGCTTTTTCTCCTACATCACCTTTTTGAGAACCGATATCGTTTGTCCCTTTCGAGATCAAACTCACATAGCATGCAAAGTCTAAGTGATCAAGTTAAACTCAGCAAGATCAGAATGATATTCAATAAAGAATGACATGCATTGAACAAAACTTAAGCAAATAAAACACTTTCAAGCTATTGAACCATAAGAGAATTCACCATATTGAACCCCTCAACAGAATTTAGCTACTCATGGTGAGATAAAGTGCAAATGAATACATTTTCATTGAAAATAGGATGTAAGAATACAGATAAATGAAAAGTATCAAAAGCTGGAAATAATGACAGTAGCCAAATACTATGGGTTTTTCTATTTATCCAATCATTCTAGAGTTCGCTTAGACACTCCACTCTCTCGCTTTTACAAAGTGGGAATGGGTGAAAATCCCTACAAACCCTAAGGTTTGATGTCTAACTAAGGTTAGAATTTAATCATCTAAGAAGGACCTCGGGCATCCCTACTCATAGGCGTCAACTAGGGTTCTGTCACCACCCTCTTCTTCCAAATGAGTTATGATGAATTTGACTTCGAATCACGAGCTTATATAGTGTTGGAAATGGTTGAGGAGCTGAGAAATAGGTTCTGGTAGGTAGCCCAGTCGGTTTCGGGGTCAAAACAGTCGGTTAGGTGCGAATAAGTCTCGTTCAAAGCGACCCTCGGACGACTCGGAACTGCCTCTGTTTTTCCAGAAATGCGATCGCATTTCATTTTGCCTTTGGGTAAATTCCAACATTTCCTCTGTTTTCCTGCACAACAACAAACTTAGTCAAATTTCCTTAAAATTGAGTCTTTTTAAGCACAAATGAGCATAATTTGACAAAAGTGAATCTCAACACCCTAACTTATCAACTTTAACATAATTTGAGCTTGGGAACAGTAAAATTGATCTAAAACATATAGTTTTGACAAGATAATGAGCTAAATATAAGGGTAAAATAGGTATATTTTTTACCCTTATCACATGTGAGTGAGAGTATCCTATGTAATGAGTTTGTATAAGACCGGATCGCGAAATAATAACCGCTAGATGTAACTCTGTTGACTAGTTAGGTTTCTATTTCAATAGGATGACCTAGGCAACTTAGTTTCAATCCTGTGTCTTATGGACTCCTGTTCACAAGGGATTGTCCTTTTATTTGTATGAGTGAGAGTGGCCAGTACGCTGACTCAATAAGCCTACTCAGATATCTATTGCTTTTTTGCAGGATCATTTTCGGATTGATCTGAATTTACCTGCAATCGTGCGCTTTATAGATCTCCAAATGATGAACTCATTTAAGTAGTACAGGGGGAATTATCTGTGCAAAGCCTTCGAGACTCCCAAAGAGGCATGAGAGAATCCATATGACCGGCTGAAAAATTCATTGGAAGACTGGCATTATCTGTGCAATAGGTTTGAGGACCCGAATTGGAAGGTAAGAGTATATTCTTGTTGTTGGTTTCGATTTGCCTTGCAAAGTTTAGATCCTTATGTTTGTTAACTTATGCAGAAAGATCCGGAATCGAATAAAAGGAGTCGATCCATGTTGTCGTTTAACCACAAGGCAGGGTCGAAGTCATTTATAAACATTCAACAGGAAGCGGTAAGATATGAATAAACTAATTAAGTTATCTCTACGATTATCAATAAGTGGGTTTCTTAAAATTTCACTTGTATATGAGTTGCAGAAACATGAGGGTCGAGATATAGATCCCATTGAACTGTTTGAACTGATCCATCCGCGAGATGGAAAGTAGGTGAACCAGGCAGCGGAGGATGCACACGTAAGAATATAAACTTTAGTTAGTTTGTGGAGTTTTAAAGTACTTAATTGTATATTTTATAAATGTAGGGGAAAATGGTAGATCTGCGGGATGCTCCTACTCCAGAAGGGTCTCAACCACTCACTGGACCTGTCATATGTGAGACAGTTTTGGGTAGACGGCCTGGCCATGTTAAAGGCATGGGTTGGGGACCTAAGCCAGATCTGGAACGGGGAGAGGGAGGAGGGACCTCCCTCCTCCGTTTCTGGCGCCGGAGACGGAGGAGGGACCTCCCTCCTCCATTTCCCACGCTGAAAACGGAGGACTCCCTCTTCTTTTCTATTTTTTTTTAAACAGTGAAAAGATGGGAGGAAGAAGAAAAAGAAAAAGAAAAAAAAACAGAAGTCGCCGGCGGCGAGCGGTTGTCGTCGGTTGCCGGAGATTTGAAGAAGAAGAAGGAAGAGGATGAAGAAGAAGAAGAAGAAGAGAGAGAAGGAGAAAAAATAAAAAAAAGAATAAAAGAATAATCTTTATATTATTTTAATATATTTTTATTTAGAATAATTTAAGAAATAATTTTTTTATTAAAATAATGGTGCCACGTCAGTAAACTGTTAGGGTTTAACGGCAAAATGGACGACATGGACCAAATTGCTCCTGATCTCAAACCTCAGGGGTATTTTTGTTGAGTTTGAAAACTCAGGGACCAAAGTGTAACTTAACCCAAACCTTAGGGACCAAAAGTGTATTTTTCCCTATGGTTTTTTATCTTTCGAATTTAATGTATATGTGTAATTAACTTAATGTATGAATTTATTTCTGGAAATAAAATTGAATGCATTTTGATTTTTATATCTTGTATGTATTTATTTTAGATTGTGATTTAGGTATTTAATTTAAACTTTCAAAACAGAAAAAATAGAAAAAAAATAAAAAATAAATGAAAAAGAAATAAAGGCTATGCCGATGCCATATGTCAGGTGTCGGCAAAGCCATTTCGTGGGCTTTCTGCTGACGTGTTGACTTACGCGTTGGCAGAAATGGCCTTTGTTGACGCGCAGTCAACATGTTGGCATAAATGGCCTCTGCCGCATTTCTGCCGACGCGGTGACTTACGCGCCGGCAGAGGCCACCTTTGCGGACGCATGCATAATATGCGTCGGCAGAAGCTCTGCCAACTTCTTTTTTTCGACTTCTTTCCCGACCTCTAGGAGCGCGTTGGGAGAACCTTTGCCGACGCGTTTTCCGTTCTTTCCCAACGCCTTGGTGCGTCGGGAGAGGCCTTAATTGTTGTAGTGTCGTGTCGAGATGCTAAGGACAAAGAGGCAGCATCTCGATGCTACCCCTCGGATTTTCCACTTTTGTTAAGCTCCAACTTTGATTCTTTTTCGTTTCTTTTGCTCTTCTTTAGGTCCCGAGCACCTGATCAAATCCAACTTCTCTAATTTTGCTTCAAAACTCAATGTCCTACAAAATAAACATTAAAATGCATAATTTGACCAATTAATACTCAAAGACTAACTAAAATGAACTGGAAAAAAAAGCTCGCTATGCGTGCTATCAAATTTTAGCCTCAACAACTACTATATATACAGATCATAAACAACCACAATAGAGATTTTTAGAGAGAGTTTAAACACAAAAAAAAAAAAAAAACATACACAGTTCGATTCTAAAGAAAGAACTAGGGAAGTTATTTAGAATTATTCATGTAAAATTTGATGATTCTCTCAAAACTAAATAAAATCATCTAATCTTATTATTGATTTAATGAACAATATTTTATACAAGAGATGAAAAGTGGGCTCAAGCTCACTGAAATAAATACAAAGAAATACAGCTGAAAAATACTAAAACATGAAACTAATATATAGTCACATATATCCTAATATGCCGCCTCAAACGAATGACGAAGTGTTAGGCATGAGTTTGCTCCAAAAAGTTAAGAAACGATCAGTAGGTAAGGCCTTGGTAAAGAGATCAGCTGGCTGATTAACAGTAGGAATAAACTGAGGAAGAAGACCTTTGGAAGCCACACGTTTTTGAACAAAATGAAGATCTACCTCAATATGTTTCGTTCGACCATGAAAAACCAGATTCCAGGCCAACTATAAAGCAGATTGATTATCACAGTAAAGCAAAGGAGGTTGAGGTAGAGAAACAGACAGTTCATGAAGCAGCTGTTGTATCCATATAAGTTTAGCCGTAGTAGCAGCCAACGCACGATATTCAGCTTTCGTTGAGCTTCGAGAAACTGGAGATTGTTTCTTGGCAATCCAAGAAATAGGATTTGCACCAAGAAAAACAACAAAACCAGTGGTAGAGCGACGATCAGTGGGATTACCAGCCCAATCAGAGTCAGAAAAGGCACTAAGAGTTAAGGAACTGGCCCGAAACTGTAATCCCAACAGTAAGGTACCACGCAAATACCTTAAAATACGCTTGACAGCAGCAAGATGATCATATGTAGGAGAGTGCATATACTGTGAAACCTTACTCACCGCAAAAGAAATACCAGGTCGAGTAAATGCTAAATAATGCAAAGCTCCCACTATACTTCGATAGGTGATAAGGGTAAAAAATATACCTATTTTACCCTTATATTTAGCTCAATTCTGTGTTAAATATTGCATGTTTAGATCAATTTTACTGTTCCCGAGCTCAAAATATGTCAAAGTTGATAAGTTAGGATGTTGAGAGTCACATTTGTCAAATCATGCTCATTTGTGCTTGAAAAGACTCAATTTTAAGGTAATTTGACTAAGTTTGTTGTTGTGCAGGAAAACAGAGGAAAAGCTGGAAGACCGCATTTCTGGGAAGGCAAAATGAAATGTGATCGCATTTCTGGAAAAATAGAGGCAGTTCCGAGTCTACCACGGGTCGTTTTGAAGAAGCCTTCTTCGCACCTAACCAGCTATTTTGAGCCCGAAACCGACTGGGCTACCTACCAACACCTATTTCGCAGCTCCTCAACCACTTCCAACACTATATAAGCTTGTAAATCGAAGTCAAATTCAAGCAGAACTCATTTGGAAGAAGAGGGTGGTGACAGACCCCTAGTTGACGCCTATGAGTAGGGATGCCCGAGGTCCTTCTTAGATGACTAAATTCTAACCTGAGTTAGACATCAAACCTTAGGGTTTGTAGGGATTTTCACCCATTCACACTTTGTAAAAGTGAGAGAGTGGAGTGTCTAAGCGAACTCTAGAAGGATTGGATAAAATAGAAAAACCCTAGTATTTAGCTACTGTCAATTTCCAACTTGTGTTACTTTCCATTTATCTGTATTCTTGTTGCAATTCTGAAGAAATATGAGATAAATTAACTCCAGAATACTGTGCAAGTATACACAATCTAGCAGCAAGTGATAAGTATTTATCGTATCCACAGGGTCTTGAATTGCCTACCTCTATTGATTTAATTTGCCTTTTTAGTGATTTCAAAAGGTTGGTTAAATTGATTGGGTTTTTAAAATGCTGAAACAAAAGAAATACGAAAGCAGTAAATGATTATGACTAGAGAAAACAGAATGGAAACAGACACATGTTAAGACTTCTGTAATTGTTTATAAAAATTCTCCAGCAATTCTTTTGATCCGTCAATCTCATGCAATATTATCAGCGGGATCCTCCCGAAACTCTGGATTTTTTGGAATATGTTTCAACTCCAATGACGTACTACCGATCAAGCACTAGGCAACTGGCTATCCCTAACTCAGTCACTGGCGTTCACCAATACACAATGATCTAGTGTGAATTATCGCCACACAACTCCTAAATCATCCCTGAAACTAGGAGAAGCTATACATATCGGCTAGCTAGGCGGGCACATAATGAAATTAAAGAACAACAATAACTCAAGATGATCATAATCAATAGAATTTCCAGATTTTATAAATATAACAATCACATAATTCTTAACCTATGCCTACAAAGCAATTAGTTCATGATTGAAAACATAAAATACGTTACAATCTCGATAAGCACATCCATAATGCGAAATACACAAGAAATACTAATCCTTTTAGTAATTGGGGAGATGAAACGGCTGCTCCAAACCACCAAGAACATGGAAGAACTTCATCTTCTTGAGAGGAATCACACTTGGTCTTCTTAGATCTCCATTCTGCCGTCAATTCGGCCTCCAGCCGATTGATTTGGTCTCCCAATCGTGAATGAGTTTATCTTTAACGACTCCTCCTTTTATAAGATGAGGTTTAACCTAATTAGGTTAAATTGGACACATGGCAGGCTTTCCAAGCTTCTTAGGTCCGTAAATAATTTTGCTAACGCGACTTTATTAAAATGGATTACGAGCTGTTACGTGGTAGTTTTGCTCCCTGCTTTGCTGGATCACAGGTTTTGCTCCTTCAAGTCGCTCAGCAATATTTTCTACACAAAATAACTTCCAAAGCCTCCATTCTTCCAAATGGGTTAAAACATATAATATTCATCTAAAAGCAACCCTATTTAACACAAATGACACACAAAATACTATAGAACTAAGGCCTAAATAACTCCCTTTTGGAGAGTTATCAATTCTTTACATCTTATTTTCAATGAAAAGGTATTCATTTGCACTTTATCTCACCATGAGTAGCTAAATTTCGTTGAGGGGTTCAATATGGTGAATTTCCTTATGGTTCAATAGCTTGAAAGTGTTTTATTTGCTTAAGTATTGTTCAATGCATGTAATTCTTTATTGAATATCATTCTGATTTTGCTGAGTTTAAATTGATCACTTAGACTTTGCATGCTATGTGAGTTTGATCTCAAAAGGGACAGACGATATCGGTTCTCATAAAGGTGATATAGGAGAAAAAGCTCGAAAGAGATTGTTCGGTGGTATAGGGCAAGCTACCTAAGGAACCCTATATCAACTATAGGGTTATAGATTGCATTCGTGAATTATCTATGTCGGAGTCGAGTCACATAAATGTGCATAACGGTACTCGCTTAGCCTTCTAACAGTTCTTGGGAGCAAGGCCAAATAGAAGTTAAATCTGACCCAATGCATTGAATAGGCTTAAGTTGAATAATCCATGATTAAAGTTATTGCCTTTGGGATGAATCCATATTGAATGCCTCGTTTGTTTATTATTGTTATTCTTTATTATTTACTCGTGTTATTTACTTTTATAAAAATCAATCATCAATCATTTCTTTAGTTACGTATTTTAAGCAATTATTTGAGCAGTTTCTTATTCAAATATGAATTTCCAATTTAGTCCTCGTGGGATCGATACCCTTGGAATACTTCTAAGGTTTTTATTACTACGTGTGATAGTGTATACTTGCACTAAGGTTGGATGAATTTATCTTTATTATTATTTATCATCTTATCTCACATCCATCATTCAGCTTCTGCTGCATCAATAGGCAGTAGCATCAACAGAAGAACAGAGAGGAGCATTAGAAGAAAAGTGACCAGTAGAGCAAGGCATAGAACAGATTTTAGCTTCATCCATACCAAATTTCACCAACAAATCCTTGGCATATTTAGTCTGAGTGACAAGAATGCCAGTAGACAATCGCTTAATCTCAAGGCCAAGGAAATAGGACAGACTACCTAAGTCAGTCATGTCAAAGGATCCCTTTAACTGAGAAATGAGAGAATTAATATATGAAGGATCATTACCAGTGAGCACAATGTTGTCAACATAAAGCAACAGGTAAGTAATGGAGCCCCGAACATTACGAACAAACAAAGAGGGCTCAGATAAGGAGGCCTTGAAACCACAACCAAGCAGAGAACTTGTAAAACACTCAAACCAAGCTCGAAGAGCTTGTTTGAGTTCATAAAGAGATTTATTGAGTCGACAAACATAGGAAGGGAACTGTTTACTGATAAATCCTTGAGGTTGCTGCATGTAAACTTCTTCTTTTAGATCACAATGCAAAAAAGCATTCTTAACATCCAACTGACGAAGATCCCAACCATGATGAGCAGCCAAGGAGAGAACAATCCGAATAGTAGGTTTCTTGACCACAGGACTAAACGTTTCTTCATAATCAACACCCTCTCTTTGATGGTAACCTTTAGCAACTAAACGGGCCTTATAACGAGCCAACTACCATCCAGATTACGTTTAATTCTATAAACCCACTTGCAACCAATAACATTTTTTTGTGGGGGAAGAGGAACTAAAGTCCAAGTGTTTTGCTGTAAAAGAGCAGTGAATTCATCAATCATAGCTCCCTGCCATTCAGACAACTTTGAAGCTTGAGTAAAGAAGGTTGGTTTAGTAGAAGTGGAGGACTCAAGTTTGGCCAAATAAACCTTCTTCTTGACAGTACCAGACTTTGAACGAGTTCTCATAGGATGATAATTGAGAGAAATAGCAGTGTTAGGAGCAACATTTACATTATTATCAACAGGCACAACAGAATCAACATTCACAACAGGCACTGCTACACATTCAGTAGGTTCAACATTCTCATTACCACTGCTTTCGACAGATGGTTGAACAGCAGAGGAATCAACATTATCAACCAACACCATATCATGAGTACAAATCGGAGAGGTAGAAGCAGAAACAATAGATTCACAAGGTGTTTTCAACTCATCAACTGAATCTAGAGGCTGAAAAAGGCGAAGGAGAGTAGGAAAGGCAGAAGAAACAGATGATGTGGAAGGAGAGAGAGTAGGAGACGAATTGGAAATAGATGAAGAAAGAGCAAACGGAAAAACATGTTCATCAAAGACAACATGTCGAGAGATATAAATGCGTTCAGTAAGAGGATCAAGGCATAGATATCCTTTATAGCCAAGTGGATAACCAATGAACACACATTGAGTAGTTTGAGGTTGTAGCTTATGAGAAACACATAAGGAAGAAGAAGAGGATAACAAGCACAACCGAAGACTCGTAAATGTGAGTAACCAGGTGGCTTATGAAATGGAACCTCAAAAGGAGATCTATTGCCAAGAGAAGGGGAAGGTAAACGATTAATGAGAAAGACAACACAAGCAAAAACATGATACCAATATCGAAGAGGAATAGAGGACTTAGATATTAAGGAGAGAGCCATTTCGACAATATGTCGATGTTTGCGTTCGACAACCCCATTTTGCTCGGGTGTATGAGGACAAGACTTTTGGTGGGAAATACCATGAGTGGCAAAGAAAGTTTTAAGAGTATGATTAGCATACTCACCCCCCATCACTACAAAAAGCTTTCACCTTGAAAGATAAAAGATTCTCAACAAAGGGCTTAAACACAGAAACAGTAGCAACAACATCAGATTTATATGTAAGAGGATAAATCTAAGTGTATCGAGAAAAATTATCAATAAAAGAAATATAGTAACGATATCCATTTATTGATAATTCGGAGGAGGGACCCCATACATCACTATGAACAAGTTCCAAGGGGTGAGAAGAGTCAGAATGAGACAAGGGAAAAGACAACTTGCTCATTTTACCACTGAAACAGTGAGAACATAACGAAGAAGCAGTAGAAGATGTTACATTCAACAACTGTAATACATATTTAAGAATAGTCGAGTTAGGGTGTCTTAACCGATCATGCCAAATTGAAGAATTGACTTTGGTACCTAGCTGAGCAGTAATGTGAAGGAGTGTACAATACATGAACGGAAGCAATTCGGATCGAAACACTCAAATTTCCTTTGATTTTAGTTTAGAAAACATGCACAAGTTTGAACCGAAAACAGAGGAACTTTTTGTACCAACCTTTTGGACGAAATTAAACCACTCCGTTGATGAATTCTCAACACGAATCGGTTGTAGACGACCACGAGAGTCTTCCCCGCTATTCTCCAGCCTTAGAACGAGTTGTGGGACTCAAGAATAGGATGAATAAAGATGGGAAGAGATGAAGGTTCAAGCATAAAGCTTGTGAGAGAGTTGCAAAAAAGAAATTGAAATCAGCTTGCTGTGTAACACCATTCTCAACCTTTTCATTTCCTATTTATAGAAGGAAATCATGCACAAGGAGTATGGGAGCTGAAGACACCAAAACATTTGGTGATTAGGTGTAAACCGAGATTTGTATCTAATACATATTCAATATTTAAATCTCATTTAAATATTCACGACTCTCTCTTATAGTTTAATTCGTAATTAAACTTTTAGCGTTAAATATATCAAGCACAATTTAACAACAACTTCCCTAAGTCGAATTTGAACGTTTCAAATTCATTCATCACTATGTTCTAAGGTTTATTCCGTATGAGCTAGTAGGAGGACTTAATGGACCTACAGATCATGGGCTCCAACGATTCGAGATTAACTAGTTGAACTCTTTTAATCTAGTTAACCAACATTCGTTAACTACCGAGACACTCTACTATAGTCAGATAGTTGAACTCCCCTCACTGTAGATATATTTCTGTCCACCCGATATAACCATGATTAGTAAGTCGACCCTTCACAGGTTGTTCGTAACTAGAGCTAGGTCAAATGTCCGTTTTACCCATGAAGTTACATCTTATTCCTTAAGTCTCTAGCTGAGTCCCTAATGAACAATCGGTTTGTGGTCCCACCACTAAACCTAAAACCTCTCGGGCCAATGAGAGGGCGGGATCCCTTTGTTCATGTTCCGGAGTCAGTACTTAAGTGAAAAACCTCTCTACTATCCCTAAATTGGGTAGGAGTGAATTCCATTTTGCAAGACTGTGTCCCCAGCTATCTACTCGTTCCTATCCCTAAAATGAGGGGTTTATTGAGTTGGCGATGTTGAGCCACTCTCACCCATGCAGATATAAGGATAAGCCCGAATAAACAAGAGTTCATAGTTAGCTCAGGATTAAGATCGAGTTACCTAGGTCATCACATTGAAATAGTCAGTCTTGTCAGTAAACAACGTTATAAAGCAAGAGTGACTTTTCTCGGTCCTGGTCTTATGCAAACTCATTTGCATAGGACGCCCCCACTCACATGTCTTTACATGAACGATTCAGGATCACACCGATTGTACCATTTGTACAAAGTGGGCCGCGTCACATAGTTTTTCGATGATTAAGGTACCCAGCCTTATCCCTATACTATAGACTGTTTAGGCTATTACTTGAACTTGATCCATATTTATGTCACAACATACAGTTCAAGCACTCGTGTCATAGCCAAGGATACTAGTTTATTGGATTTGGGTTATTTAACGTGCAATTCACTCAATTAATAACTTGAGTGAACAAAAAAAACTCCATAACGACTTTATCGAACAAGTATTTAACTATTATTAATTAAATACTAGTAAAATACTTGTTCACTCAAGTATTTAATTGAGTGAATTGCACCTTGTTCGATAAAGTCGTTGTGGAGTTTTTTTTGTTCACTCAAGTTATTAATTGAGTGAATTGCACGTTAAATAACCCAAATTCAATAAACTAGTATCCTTGGCTACTATATGAGTGCTTCAACTGTATGTTGTGACATAAATATGGATCAAGTTCAAGTAATAGCCTAAACGGTCTATAGTATAGGGATAAGGCTGGGTACCTTAATCCTCGGAAAACTATGTGACACGGCCCACTTTGTACAAATGGTACAACCGATGTGATCCTGAATCGTTCATGTAAAGCCATGCGAGTGGGGGCGTCCTATGAAAATGAGTTTGCATAAGATCAGGACCGAGAAAAGTCACTCTTGCTTTATAACGTCATTTACTGACAAGACTGACTATTTCAATGTGATGACCTAGGTAACTCGATCTTAATCCTGAGCTAACTATGAACTCTTGTTTATTCGGGCTTATCCTTAGATTTGCATGGGTGAGAGTGGCTCAACATCGTCGACTCAATAAACCCCTCATTTCAGGGATAGGAATGGGTAGATAGCTGGGGACATAGTCTTGCAAAATGGAATTCACTCCTACCCAATTTAGGGATAGTAAAGAGGTTGTTCCCTTAAGTACTGACTACGGAACATGAACAAATGGATCCCGCCCTCTCATTGGCCCGAGAGGTTTTAGGTTTAGTGGTGGGACCACAAACCGATTGTTCATTAGAGACTCAGCTAGAGACTTAAGGAATAAGATGTAACTTCAGGGGTAAAACGGACATTTGACCTAGCTCTAGTTACGAACAACCTGTGAAGGGTCGACTTACTAATCATGGTTATATCGGGTGGACAGAAATATATCTACATTGAGGGGAGTTCAACTATCGGACTATAGTGGAGTGTCTTGGTAGTTAACGAATATTGGTTAACTAGATTAAAAGAGTTCAACTAGTTAATCTCGGATCGTTGGAGCCCATGATTTGTAGGTCCATTAGGTCCCCCTGCTAGCTCTTATGGAATAAACCTTAGAACATAGTGATGAATGAATTTGAAACGTTCAAATTCGACTTAGGGAAGTTGTTGTTAAATTGTGTTTGCTATATTTAACGCTAAAAGTTTAATTACGAATTAAACTATAAGAGAGAGTCGGGAATATTTAAATGAGATTTAAATATTGAATATGTATTATATACAAATCTCGGTTTAAAATTGAATAGTGATTCAAGCTAATTGGGAGAGAAATCAAGAATAGGTATAAATAAATAATTTAATATTTGATATTAAATTAAGTAATTAATTATAAAGTTTAATTAATTATTTAAATTTGATTTAAGTTAGAATTTAATTTAAAAAATTCAAAATATTTGAATTTGTAAAATTTTGGTGGGTTTTGACATGGAGAATGAAATTCTCTCACAAGTAGCCACATACATTTACACCCAATCACCAAATGTTTTGGTGTCTTCAGCTCCCATACTCCTTGTGCATGATTTCCTTCTATAAATAGGAAATGAAAAAGGTTGAGAATGGTGTTACACAGCAAGCTGATTTCAATTTCTTTTTTGCAACTCTCTCACAAGCTTTATGCTTGAACCTTCATCTCTTCCCATCTTTATTCATCCTATTCTTGAGTCCCACAACTCGTTCTAAGGCTGGAGAATAGTGGGGAAGACTCTCGTGGTCGTCTACAACCGATTCGTGTTGAGAATTCATCAACGGAGTGGTTTAATTTCGTCCAAAAGGTTGGTACAAAAAGTTCCTCTGTTTCGGTTCAAACTTGTGCATGTTTTCTAAACTAAAATTAAAGGAAATTTGAGTGTTTCGATCCGAATTGCTTCCGTTCATGTATTGTACACTCCTTCAATTGGTATCAGAGCATGAATTGAGCACTCAATTTCGTTTAATTTTAGCTTGGTGAGTTGAATTTTCATGAAATGTTTGAATGGAATCTAAAATGGGCTTATTATGATTTTGGCATCAAATTAGCTTTAAATTCGTGGATGAAAGTTTTAATTGCCCACATGTTTATGGGCATATATGTGTTGGCTTGAGTTTGTAAAAATTTCGGAGTCAATAGAGTTGAAATTAAGCTGTAATCGAAGAAAGAAGACGACTTGTTCACTGGCTGAAAAACAGAGCACGAAGAAATCTGGGCTGCTGTTTGAACAGCGTCGAGACGCTGTTGAATGTTTAAGGTGCGGTTTGCAGATTCAAACAGTGGTTCGGGCGGTTCGGTTTTCTTTTGGTCCGGTTCAACCTTTTCCAAACCGGTTCAAACCCATTTCAAGTTACTTTGGTTTGGTTCAAGCAAATTCAAGCTGATTCGGGCCGGTTTGATTGGTTCGGGAGCGGTTCAAGGCTAATTTTCAATTATTAATGTAATAATGTTAGTTTTTGCTTGATTAAGATGCCAAAATCGGTCCATTTTTAGTGTGTTTAATTTATTATGCATTGTGGATGTGTAGTTAAATTAATTTAGGATCTAATATGCATATTGTATGCCATATAGATTTAAAATCCCACCATAGGAAAGCATGTTTCATGCATTAGTAATTTATTATAAGTGCTGTAATAAAAATGAGATGCATGATTAGATGCATGTTGAATGTTTAAAATTCGTTTAGCTCGATTAGTATAAGTGTTATATGAATAAACGAAAATGAACAATCATGCAGCATGAAATCACCTTAGCTCAGATGAATGTTATATATTTATCGTTCTTTATAAAGTGTTATAAACTGAGATAGACGTTAAAATCTATAACAAAATAAAAGCATGCCCACTTACGGTTAACAAACCTCCAAATCAAACAAATTTGCATAGAATAGGTCGATATCTTGTAAAGCTAAGGTTACAAAAGAACTCACCCAACGAGATGCTATCTAAGGCAGGAGGTATTTAAGTTGACGGTTTACGCAACACCTCCTACCTGGGCATCGAGTCGGTACTTGAGTTAAGTTAACCCGAGTTTTATGAGAATGCGTGAGCGATGTAAGGTTAGAAAGAGTTTATCACCTAGACATCATAAGTATAAAATAGTTATACACACCTAGACGTAGGTTGCTTTTAAATGGTGCTTTATATAACTTGAATTCTTGATTGTTATATGTTTTTATCACCATTAGAAGCATGTTATAGGGTTAATTCATTAAAAGTTATAATAGTTATAAAAGTTAATGAATACAAACCGTTAAACCTATAACAAAGAGTTGCATGCTAACATAGGATCTTAGGGATTGAGTTAAATTTAAAACGATTTAAAATTTAATAGACCTAAGATCATATTTCTAATAGGATTAGAATCTCCTACTTAGTATTTTAAATAGATTTGAAATATGATTAAGTAGGATATATGTAACGCCCTGCATTTTTTAGGTACGAATAACTCCGTTAAATTTTTAATTTAATTTGGAGTTTTAGTTCCTATTTGGCTGCTTTTAAGTTAATTATTTTTGGTTGCTTGAAGAGGGTTATTTCATTTTAAGTCAAGAGTTATTTTCTCCTTTGGTATTTAAATTAAAAATTGGCTTAGGTCCTTATAGATTTATTAAGATTTGATTTGGGTTTTTAGAGACCTTAAGTGAGTCTTTAAATATGAGGTCTAAGTCATTTATTTTAATTTAAGAAAAGAAAAAGAAAAGAAGCCCTAAGTTTTTTTCATCTCACCTTCTTCCCCTTTTTTTTCGTGATAGCCGCCAGACCCCCCCTTCTTCGTGCGTTTCCAGCTGCCAGCCCCTTCCTCTCTTCTCATTTTTCTTCTCCTTCATCTGCGCGGTCAAGCTTCCCCGAAGACCCATCTCCGACGTCTCGCTCTCTCGTTTTCTCTCCTTCTCTTGCGTCGTCGACCAATGGACAGCAGCAGCTCGCCGTCGTTTCAAGCCGCGTCGCCTTGCAACTCTCTCGTCTTCGCATGCGTCAGCCAGCACCCGCGGTTTGGGTTTTTCCCCCTCTACTTCGCGTGTAAGGTCTCTTTCTCTCTCAATCCTCTTTCAAGTTCCTCGAGCAGCGAGTTTAATCCTCTTTTTCCTCTTGTTTTCGGCTAGACTCGTGGGTAGAAGGCAGAATGTTCGTTGCTCTGGCATTTTTGGCGCGTTCGGGTGACTTAAGGATCGTTTCGGCGTGTTTAGGCTCTTTTGGCAAGCTCTCAACGTTACCCATGATTTATTAAGCTCGAATTCTGATTACCCACTCTTGTTCGGTGTTTAAATTGGGTTTCGTGGTTGACTTCTTGTTTTTCCAGCGCTGCACGAAGCCGTCTTGGGTTCAAAATCATCCTTGTCTTGTGACCCATCGTCCGTTGAGCCTTAAACTCGAACACCCAGTGTCTAGGGTCTCTAAATAGGTGGTTTTAAGTCTCTTTGGTTGCTGGGCAGCACGTGTTCGAGGTTATTCGGACGCTGAACGATAAATTCCAGCACCTCTAGTTCCTTTATTAAGTCTATTAGGTGCTTTAAATTATTTCCTAACCCTTAGAAATAATTGGTTGTAGTTCGGGCTCCTAGGCTCTTCCGGTTTGTCCTGTTGGTTTTAGGTTCGCTTAGGAGCGCTTCATAGGTAAGTAGTTCTTATCTGATAAAGTCTGCTTGACTGCATGATGCATGCTGATTGTTTACTCGCTTTATAACTGTTCTCTTGTTTCTCTGAATATATATATGTATATATATGAAATCTTTGGAAAGCATTAACAGTTGTTGTGTGATGATTGGTTGTAAAGCATGTTGGTTCTGCTATGCATTCATGAGTTAAGCATGAGTCGAGAGCATGTTGTTGTATGTATATGCTTGGTGGGCATAGTACATGAGTCTAGAAGCATGTTGCAGGCCGTATGCATTCTAGTTAGATGTGAGATAGAGGTCAGAGACCTAAATGTGAAAGAAAGGATAGATGGGTGAATGTCAGTGCACCTCGGGTACAAATGGTCGAGGGGTGGCATGTCACCATTGGTTTTAAGAGGAGCATCGAGACCTTGAGTACAAATGATCAAGGGTCGGTGTGATGAGTCTAGAAAGCAGGTATTGGGCGCTTGGGAAAGGGCCAATACTTTGCTAAGTCATCGGTGCACATTGGGTACAAATGGTCAAGGGGCGATGCACAGTTCGAGGCCTTGGGTACATATGGTCAAGGGTCGAACGCCGAGCTCCGTAGAGAGCATTGTGGCCCTGGGTACAAATGGTCAGGGGACAGTGCGACTCGAAGGATCAGTTTTGGAAAGCCATGTGAGGGCTAAATATGAGCGTTTAGCGAGCTCGTGGAGCTTGAGTGGTTAGCGAGTTGTATAGAGAGATGCATGAGTTATGGCATAGGAGAGTCATTCACTTTACTAGCTTTTGAGCATGTCATTGTGTTTACCGCTTTAAGAAGCATGTTGTTTGAGCATGAAAAGCATGTTGTTTTCTTGGTTGTTGTTTGATGGCTTCTTAGGTAGGGGCTGCTTACCAGTACCTTAGTGTACGGACCCCCTCCCCTCTCTCTCCCCCCAACTACCAGATTTTGCAGGTTATGAGGACTGCGTGGACCATGGTGATGCAGAGGAGGCATATGAGGAAGGACCATAGCTAGTCTGCGCTGTTTTCCATTTTATTTCCATGTTGGATAGTTTGTTGCTTAACTTGGTTGGACAGTTGTTGTCCTGCTAGGTTCAGTTCTGATCATTCTTGTTAAACTTTAGGTCTAGTTGTGTTTGTTTTAAAGAACTCTATCTATTCATTTAGTTATTAATAATTAAGTTTGTTTCGAATGAACTAATGTTATAAGCTTTGTTCTGTGGAGTTTTGTTGTGTTGTAGCATGGTGGTGCAGTTGAATATGTTGTATATGAAGGGATAAAAGCCCTTGCGCAGCGGAAACGATCAGAAACTTTTCTCAGATTTTAATACGGATTAAAATACCAATACATTGGAATAAAAATCACAGCAATAAACAAAATTTAACATGCTGTAACAGTTTATAAAACATGCTATAATCAAAAGGAAAAACTTCCTAGATCTAATCTAAGAAGGATCCTATTGATCCAAGATCAAGAACACTATACCTTTGTAGAAATTCTTGATCCGTTTCGCCAAATCTCCTAGGATTTCCCCCAAAACCAGCAACAAGAGGTCCTTGATCTCGCTGTAAAATCGTCACGAACACCACCACCAAGGTTGCACCGGTATTCTCTTGAAGGATGTGCTTTAGGCGCTTGTGGGAGCGTGATCTCTAAGGGTTTTGGTGTATTATCTTCTCTGTATTCTTTGGAAGAGAATTGCAGAGAGTTCTTGGGATTGAGAGAGAATCCTACGTGAGAGCGCGAGAGACTGCAACTGAATTAATTATCTGATTGAATTGAGGGAGTGGTTATGCAACGGATGAAAACCTCCACTCCCTATAATCTCTCCCTTTCACACGTATACCCTAGGTAAGTGGATGAATCATTCCATCACTTACTTTAACTGATGGTAGAATTAATTTAATTTAATAATAAAATTTAATTAATTTAATTAATTAAATCAACATTTAATTTATATAAACCCTTTTATAATAAATCCACAAAACCTATTGTTTTAATAAAATTCAATTAAATCGAATTTAATTAAATTAAACTAAAACAATACAAATTAATTAATTCACTAATTAATTAATTTTATAATTAAATATCACATATTTAATTATATTTCTCTCAAAATTAACTATAGAATTAATATACATCATATGTGCATTAATTATAACCTATAGTTTTTAATATGAATCAAATTCATATTTAACTCAATATTCAAACTCCTTTGAATATTCAATTCACCCTTAGAAATTTACCTCAACGCCCTTATAGAGCTACCGGTGGGACCTAATGGACCTACAGATCAGAAGCTCCAACAATATGAGATTAATTGGCTAAACTCATTAACCAAGTTAATCAATATTCGTTAACTGAGGTTCACTCCACTATAGAACCACAGCTGCACTCTTCTCACTGCAGATATATTTCTGTGTCCACGGATATCGACCATCAACAGCAAGTTAGCCCTTCACATGTGTTCGTACCCCAGCTAGGTCAAATTACTGTTTTACCCCTGGGCTACCACTTCATCCTTAAGTACCAGTGCTCCTCTAATGAACAACCTGTTTGAGGTCCAACCAACAAACAGAAGTCCCTCTCGTGCCATAGAGAGGGTAGGGCCCATTGTTCAAGACCCGGAGACACCACTTAAGGGAACACACCTCTACTTACCCTAAAGCTGGGAAGGAGTGAATTCCATCTTATAAGACTATGTTCCCAGCTCTCCACTAGGCTTGTCCCCAAAATGGTAGGCTTATTGAGTCGGCGTGCAGGCCACTCTCACCCGTACAAATCAAAGGACAATCCCTCATGGACAGGAGTCCATAATCCACTCAGGATTAAGGCCAAGTTGCCTAGGTCATCCTAGTGAAATAGAAACCGAGCTAACTAACGGTGTTACAGTTAGTGGTTAACTATTTCACGGCCCGGTCTTTGTGCAAACTCATTGCACAGGATACCCCCACTCGCATGTCAACTACATGAACACGTTGGATCAGTACGTTTGTATCAATATATAAAGCGGACCGTATCCATAGTGTCACCAGGATAAGGTACCCAGCCTTATCCCTATACTACAGACCCTTTAGGCTAAAACTTGAACATCGATCCCCGTATGTCCCTACATACTAGTTCAAGCCTCATTCTATTAGCCTTGGATGTTTAGTTTATTGGATTAGGGTTAATAAGACAAGATATAATACAAACATGAATAATACATCACTTTTATTAATGTTCGATCAAAAGTACATTTACTATCTACGAGTTTTAGGGCATAAAACCCAACAGTATAGAAGTGTAGTTTTTGTTCTAGCAGGTGTTTAAAATTTTTGGATTAGTCTGTTGTATGTCGTTATGCTGCCGAAATTTTCAGAGCACCCGGTTAGTTTGTCAAGTTGTGGTTAGTAAGGTTAATAAGGTTATAAAAACCTGGGGCGTTACAATATAAGACTTCGGTTATAAGGGAACTCTCCCGGCGCCTGGTCCGGAACCTGAGTTGAATTAGCCACGGTCTTATCAGCATGCATGTGCCACTAGGTAATTAAAAGGATTTAATTCACCTATATAATAGTGTAAAGACCTTATATAAGGCATAGACTTAGATACATTCATTTAGCCAGAATTTACCTAAGTAAAATAGACCCTAAATCATTAAAATACTCAGTGGGAGGAAACATATAAAAACAAGATGTATCATATCAAGTTTTTATTCCCACGTATCTCCAGATAGTTCACACTATGAGAATCATACTCGGCGTCGTGTCACCTTGGAAGTGACCTCCATTCAGAAGGTGTTTGTATGATTCAATACCAAGGTGAACGGAGAGAGTGTTTATAGTAAGTGGGAGCAGGAGGTGTGTCAACACATCCTACGGTCTCCTCCATTGGTACGTTCTGAGACCTCATACTCCGCCTGCGTGTTGCCAATAGTGTAACCATCCCTTCGGAGGGCTTGAGTATGGGATAACAGCGTGAACTCTGTAATGGATAGGGTTTCTTAGGTTTTGCTCCAACATTGTCTTTCTTGATTGTAGCTTGTTGGGGCGGACCTCTGAAATCTGAAAGTTGGTGGGCTACTGTTACGCGATTTGCTTACCGCAAGTGTACGGGCCAAGTTATAATATAGTGAATTTTAATTCGAATGTCGGCCTCTGGATTGGGTTTCTAATCAATTTAATTACCGCAAATACTCTAATCCGATTTTATTTAGGGAACAAACTTTAGTAACAAAGAATGCAAAAATAACACAAAGCAAAAAGTGTGACAAACAATTGATGGCAAAATTCTTAGGGAGTTGATTTCACCAATTCGGATTATGGATTAATTAATGGATAATTAACATGCTATGATACATAAATCTAGGAAAACGACAATCATACATACCTCTCCCGAGTATACATAATCCTCTCACATGCAATGAACCCAATATCCCTATCTAAATTCATTAACATGCAAGGCTTTAAGGTTAGTCCTTTTTAACGATTTCTAGAATTATCTATTATCTCCCGATCTCAAGATTAATCCTAGTCATGCATAACGATTTCTAAGCTAAATCCTCTCTCCCGAGTTAGACTTAGACACAAACATCATTCAATTCATGGCCGGTAAATTGAAAGCACTAAGAACACATTATGCATAAATGAAATCATAACAAACATCCATAAAATCAATCCATAATTGCCCAACGACTACATCAATCCCTAAGATTAAAAACTTAGCTACTCATACAATGTGTTACGATATAGCAAAAGTCTAAAACAACCATTAAAACTAACTAAAATCAAGAGGGAAAAGAGATTAAACGCTAAGTAGCCGAGACCGCACGTCCCCGTCACGATCTCCACGAACAAAGTCTTGAATCCCGCTCCTCTCCACTTGCTTCAGCTTCCACAGAAGATTTTTAGTCGGAATTTAGGCCAAAATTGCATCCAAAGAAGTCCCTTTGGCCAGCCCTAATCGTAATGTATTTATAGGAAAAAAGTCGACAGCGTCGCGATACCGCCATTCTGTTTAGGAATTCTTCGAGAGCGTCGAGACGTTATTGACACAGCATCTCGACGCTGTGTCTGCTGCCGCTCAAATTAGAGAAGGAAAGTGTGCAGCGTCGAGACACCCAAGATCTAGGGTCTCGATGCTGGTCCTCGATTTGCCCTTGTTCAATAAACTTCCAACTCGATCCAACTTTGTTTCTTTGGCCTTTTTTCACGTCCCGAACGCCCGATTAACTCCAATTTCTCAATTTAACTCCAATATATATTTTCTACAAATAAAACACTAAAATGCATAAATTTGGCCAATTAATTATCAAAGACTAGCTAAATTAATTAGGGAAAAATAGCTAGCTATGCTCGCTATCAAACACCCCCAAACTTAAGCTTTTGCTAGTCCTCGAGCAAACTAAAAATCAAGCATACAGTGAAGAATGGATGCAACAAACATGACTCAATCCTTAAGGCCTAAAAGTCAATAATCAAGCAATCGAGAGACATGCACATAAGGCCCAATGAAGGAGACAAATCAAAAGTTTTCCAAAATTAACTTGCACAAGCGAGATCTAACTTAGCTAGATTAGACTCTAATAGCTCGGGATTGGATTATTAAACTCTCAACTCATCTTCCCTCTACACTAGCACTAAGGATTTACTAATGAGTCAATGGAACAAATTAGTTTGTTTTCATCCATACTTAGGTGCTTCAAATTGAAAATTAAATCAAGCATTTATAAGTGGCACTAGCTTTCACACACCTATTGTAGGGACCCATAACCCGAATTTTACTCTTGGTTGGCCTAACTGTTCACAACAGGGGTAGCTCTTTTTGCCTAAAAATTATTAAACATTGCATATTGTGCACAAGCCATGGCATAATTTTTCTTAAAAGTAAAGGCAAGAATGATTTTTCTTTTATTATCATGATAAGCATATGTTCTTTTCTTTCCTCCTAGGCAAGATTAAACATGCTAATTTGCAAAAAATTAACTCTTTAGCTCTTCCCTACACCTATCGAGGTGACAACAAGCATATGAACCTAATAATTCGCTCCTAAGCATTCAAGTCATACTCTAACCAAGGAAAATACTCTACTCATGCAAGACATCTCTTAGAAAAAGCTTAAAAAGTCTCCCTTTTTGGGCACTCATGCTTACAACTCATCAAAATCTTGAAAATTGACAAGAAAGCCTATCCTAGGAAATCATAGTCATGCAAAAATAGCATCCACAAAACAACCATATGTTGGGTTTAATGTCCTATAAACTCGTAGTTTGTAAATCATTAAACATATTTTATTTCCAATAAAGACGTTATTGAGGTTATTCAGTAAAAGATGTTATTGAATATGTAAGTTGCGAATATTTAACCTAAATCCAATAAACTAATATCCTTGGCTATAACATGAATACTCGAACTATATGTTGGGACATATCATAGGATCGAGTTCAAGTTTATAGCCAAAATAGTCTATAGTATAAGGATAGGGTTGGGTACCTTATCCTGGGGACACTATGGACGCGACCCACTTTGTATTAAGTACAAATGATGAGATCCTAAATTGTTCATGTGGAGACATGCGAGTGGGGGTGTCCTATGCAATGAGTTTGCATAAGACTGGACCGCGAAATAAGTCACTTTCTCTTTATAATGCCATTTACTGTAGAAACTGACTATTTCACAAGATGACCTAGGTAACTCGATCTTAATCTTGAGCTAACTATGAACTCTTGTTTATACGAGATTATCCTATGATCTGCATGGGTGAGAGTGGCCAGACATCGCCGACTCAACAAGCCATCCATTTTGGGGATAAGATCGGATAGATAGCTGGGGACATAGTCTCGCAAGACGGATTTCACTCCTACCCAATTCTGGGATAGTAGAGAGGTTGTTCCTTTAAGTACTAACTCCAGGACTTGAACAAGGGGCCCCACCCTCTCCTTGGCACGAGAGGGACTTAGGTTTGATGGTTGGACCACAAACCGTTTGTTCATTAGAGGATTAGTGGAACTTAAGGAACAAGAAGTACTATAGGGGTAAAGCGGACATTTGACTCGGCTATAGCTACGAACAACCTGTGAAGGATCGACTTACTAAACATGGTTATATCAAGTGGACGGAAATATATCTATGGTGAGGGGAGTGCAACTACTGAGCTATAGTGGAGTGTCCCGGTAGTTAACGAATGTTGGTTAGCTTGGTTAATGAGATTAGTAGGTTAGCCTCGAATCGTTGGAGCCCATGATCTGTAGGTCCATTAGATCCCCCTGCTAGCTCATATCGAGATAAAGCCTAGAACAATAAGATAGGAAACTTTGAATCGTTCAAAATCGGGAAAAGGGTATTATCGTCAATTGTGTTTGACACAATAATTTAATTATGAATTAAATTATTTAATGAGAGATAAAGTATTTTAAAAGGTTTTAAATACTATATACATGAATAAGGATTCATGTATAATAGATTGCACAAGGTTAGAATGATTAATTTGATTAATCATGTGTAATTGATTAGAAAAGCCTCAAAATTAATTATCAATATTAATTTCAATTTAGAATTGAAATTAATATAAAAAATGCAAGTTTGAAATCTGATTTTAAATCACATGATAGTAGAAAATGTTGTAATTCCACTCTTGCATGAAGATTGAAAGTGGAATTACACCACATATATGCAATCTTGCATGTTATGTTAATTCTACACCTAGCTTCCACTTTCACCCAAATCACCACCATGTGTCTTGCATCCTGAGGCTTCTTCATGCATGGGTTCACTCTATAAGTAGAGGTGAAATCAGATTGAAAAAGACACAACAACTACCATACTATTATGCTCTGAATTTGTGCCTCAAACTCTCTCATTTCACATATCTCTCTAGAGCTTGATCCTTCAAGCATTCCATTCCCATTCCCTATCTCTATAGACTCCCACAAGTCATTCTTGGCCCGGAGAATAGCGGGGAAGACACTAACGATTGTCCAGAGTTGATTGGAGAAGGAAAAGATTACAAGAAGGTCCATCCATTTGAGCTAAAAAAGGTTGGTCCCTCTATACTCTCAATTTCTGGATACATAGAACAAGCATGCTTTATGAGTAAAATTGATGTAGTTAAGTGCTTTCGATCTTCAATTGCTTCCGTATATGTTATATGAACACCTCCACCATATGCTCAATTCAAAGAAAGCTCAAAACTTTAGCCCGAACTCAGATGCTCAAGGGCTCCACAAACATGACATTCCACCCCCAAACTTAAAACATGCATTGTCCTCAATGTATACAAAAATAAAGCATAATCAAACATGAGAACAAGAAAAGAATGAAAGGAGTGAACAATACTGCCCTTGAATGATGATAACCTTCTCATGGATGCTTGTTGTTGGGTTTTATGCCCTAAAACTCGTAGATAGTAAATGTACTTTTGACCGAACATTAATAAAATGATGTATTATTCATTTATCTATGTTTGAATTGTGCAATCTTGTCTTATTAACCCTAATCCAATAAACTAAACATCCTATGCTAATAGAATGAGGCTTGAACTAGTATGTAGGGACATACGGGGATCAATGTTCAAGATTTAGCCTAAAGGGTCTATAGTATAGGGATGAGGCTGGGTACCTTATCCTGGTGATACTATGGATACTACCCGCTTTGTATTTTGATACAAACGTAGTGATCTAACGCGTTCATGTAGTTGACATGTGAGTGAGGGTATCATGTGCAATGAATTTGCACAAGACCAGACCGTGAAATAGCTAACCACTAACTGTAACACCGTTAGTTAGCTTGGTTTCTATTTCACTAGGATGACCTAGGCAACTTAGTCTCGATCCTGAGTGGATTATGGACTCCTGTCCGTGAGAGATTGTCCTTTGATTTGTACGGGTGAGAGTGGCCCGCATGCTGACTCAATAAGCCTACCATTTTGGGGACAAGACCGAGTGGGGAGCTGGGAACATAGTCACACAAGATGGAATTCAATCCTTCCCGACTCTAGGATAAGTAGAGGTGTGTTCCCTTAAGTGGTGTCTCCGGGTCTTGAACAATGGGCCCTGTCCTCTCTATGGCACGAGAGGGACTTCTGTTTGTTGGATGGACCTCAAACAGGTTGTTCATTAGAGGAGCACTGGTACTTAAGGATAAAGAGGTAGCCCAGGGGTAAAACGGTAATTTGACCTAGCTGGGGTACGAACACACGTGAAGGGCTGACTTGTTGTTGATGGTCAATATTTGTGGACACAGAAACATATCTGCAGTGAGAAGCTGTGGTTCTTTAGTGGAGTGAACCACAGTTAATGAACATTGATTAACTTGGTTAATGAGTCTAACCAATTAATCTCATATCGTTGGAGCGTTTGATCTGTAGGTCCATTAGGTCCCACTGGTAGCTCATTTAGGGCGTTGAGATAAAATTCTAAGGGAAAATTGAATATTCGAAAGGGTTCGAATATTAAGTTCAAATATGAATTTGATTCATATTAAAACTATAGGTTATAATTAATGCACATTTGATGTACATTAATACTATAGTTTATTTGAGAGAAATATAGTTAAATATATGATATTTAATTATAATATTAATTAATTGGTGAATTAATTAATTTTTGTTTTAATTTAATTTGATTAAATTTTGATTTAATTCAATTTTATTAAAATTATAGGTTATGTGGAATATTTATATAAAAGTGTTTAATATAAATGATATTAAATTAAATATTATTTTAATTTAATTGAAATTAGTTAATAATTTAATTATTAATTAATTTATTTATCAGTTAAATGAACTGATAAGGTCATCCACTAACCTAGGGTTCACGCGTGAAGGGGAGTGATTTATGGAGTGAGAAGTTTTTCATTCATAGAATAACCACTCCCTCAGTTTTTGTCGATAATTCACTTTTCTCTCTGGCCTCTCATGCAGACTCTCTCTCTCACTCTCAGTTCCTCTGCGTTTTCATCCTCCAAGAAACACAGAGTCTAAAGATTCACGTAAAAACCCTTAGAAACTAGTTGCTCCCACAAGCTCCTCAACCAAGCAACCAGTGAGAATACCGGTGCAACCTTATTGGTGGTGTTCGTGGGCAAATATACAACAAAAAGAAGGATCTTTGCTGTTGGTTTTGGGTCAATCTATCAAGGGAATTTGGCGAAAACGGTCGAAATCTTCAAGCTAAGTAAGGTTTTCCATTCCCTTAATCTTTAGGGTTTATTAGAATTATTTTGAGTATATTCTAGTAAATCTAGCATGATTTATAACCCTTTTACAGCATGTTTTGTTTTCTATTTAGTTGCTGTAAATTGATATTTGTAAACCGTATTGGTATTTTAATCGTGATTAAAAACAGTGTGGTTCTTTGATTGTTTCCGCTGCTAGGGCTATAATCCCTGCATGCTTGCAAGCCAAAAGCCACGGGACCACAAGACCTACAAAACAAAAACAAAAGGCAAATCAAAAGCAAAAAAGAAAAACACAACTGAACTTACTTGGGTTGCCTCCCATAAGCGCTTGTTTAACGTCATTAGCTCGACGTGTTGACCGAGTAGGCATCATGGTGGTCTAATGTCTGGTGTTCCATCAATGATGCTCTTCCTAGCACCTTTCCTATATCCCACAACAAATGTCTCAGATGTGCTCTGAGGGTCCTCAAACACTTTTAGGATCTCCTTCTCATGCTGGACCCGAATGATAAGCTCCTTGCGTTCAATGTCAATTATAGCTCTCCCTGTAGCAAGGAATGGTCTCCCTAAAATAATAGGCATAGCAGGATTCTCCTTTATATCCATCACAAAGAAGTCAACAGGAAAAAGAAATTTACCTACTTTAATTAATACATTCTCAACAATCCCATATGGACTAACCACAGACTGGTCAGGCAACTGGAGTCTAACAGAAGTAGATTTTATTTCTCCTATGTTAAGTTTCTTGCATAATGACAAAGGAATCATGATTATGCTAGCACCTAGATCACACAATGCTCTACAGGAGTAAGTACCAAAATTACAAGGAATCGAAAAACTCCCTGGATCAGCCAGTTTGTCAGGTACTTTCTGTTGAAGGCGAGTATTGTAGTTGATGCGAGGTACATGGTCTCCATCTGCTTTTCCTTCTTCTTTTTGTTGAGCCATTCCTTCATAAACTTTTTGTAGCTAGGCATCTGCTCCAGTGCATTTGCAAAAGGAATATTAACATTCAATCTCATAAAAGCATCTAAAAACTTTTCAAACTGAGCTTTTGAATTCTTCTTTTTCTTTTTCTTCAGTTTAGTGACTAGAACAGTAGGAGAAGGGATAAAAGGCTCAGGATTAAGCTTTTCAGCTTCGTTTGAGATTGTGCCCTCTTCAGTTTCTTCAGTAAGTTCCTCTGCTTCAGTAGTCTCCTGCTCCTCAGTTACTTGAGTTTCCTCCTCGTGAGGCACAGCGATGGCCTTGCAGTACTCTAAGTGAGATTTATCCTGTTCAGTTGGGGCCTTACCTTTATTCATGGTATTGACAACATTAACCAGTTGTCCCAGCTGAGTCTCAATGTTCTTAATTGCTGCAGAATGACCATTTACAGTGGTGTTTATGGCAATCACGACCTCCTCTAGTTTGTTCGCCCTGTTACTAGAGACTGATTATTTTCTTGCTTAGGAGGGGTGAAACCAGGAGGATTTAACACGTTTTTATTATTAGGATAGGAAAAATTCTCATGATTTCTATTACTAGGGTGATAATGTGTAGGTGTAGAATTATTATTGTATCCCCTAGAATTAAAATTGGAAACATACTGAACCTGCTCTAAATTCTCCTCCTGAGAATGAAATGCGAGAGCAGCTGCAAACTCGATCGATTGAGCACTCCCTCTACCTGAAAATTTCAAAAAAGCATTAGTAAGGGAAGACATCTGGGCCTGAAGTGCACTTACGTTGTCAATCTCGAACACTCCAGCAGCAATCTTTTTCGGTACAGACCGTTCAGATGGCCACTGATAGCTGTTGGTTGCCATATCCTCTAATAGTGTGCGCGCGTTCTCCACGGTCTTGGATAACAGAGTCCCACCTTGCGACTGCATCAACGATGGTTTTAGTACTAGGATTAAGACCGTTATAAAAGAGTTGGATTTGTAACCATTCAGGATAACCATGCTAAGGGCACTTCCTCAGCAACTCTTTGTAACGCTCCCAAGCCTCGAACAGCTGCTCCTCAAACTGCTGCTGGAACGTCCCAATCTCGGTCCTCAGCTTGACTGTCTTAGCAGGGGGAAAGAATTTCTTCAAGAATGTCTGGACTAAAGCATCCCAGGTAGTGATGCTTCCAGGTGGAATCGATTGCAACCAGTCACGAGCTTTGTCCTGCAAAGAAAAAGGAAATAAACGTAAGCGAATGGTATCTTCAGAAACTCCATTTAACTTTACCGTCCCACAGATGTCTAGGAAAGATTTCAGGTGAGAGTTGGGATCCTCTGTAGGCACAGTCTCGAGCCATCTGTATGAGACCTGTTTTCAGCTCAAAATTATTAGCATTGATCGGGGCATAGACAATCCCCGACTATTGCTCCTGAAAGACCGGCTGAAAGTAGTCCCTAATAGGCTTAGGCTCCTCAGGATTAGGATTGGCCATTTGGATATGATTTTCTCGATGCTCCCTTAGAAGTCTATTATAGGTTCTCTCTATCTCCGGGTCAAAGGGAACTAAGGCCAACTCCCTAACCTTTCGCATGCACAAACTAATCTAACCTATAGAAGGAAAATAAAGACAAAAGGAAAGAAAATAAATTAGGAAAGAAACTAGAAAAAGAAAGAACTAAATCTAAAAAAAAAAAGAAAATATATTCTATGGAAGGAAAAGAAAAACAATTAAGGAATGAAAAAAGCAAATAATGGCAAAAACAAAATAGGAAACTAACAATCAAGGAAAAATTAATCTAATAAGGAAAATTCTAAAAAGGGAAATTCTATCTACGGAAAATTAAAAAAATATGGAAAAACTAAATATGGCTAGAAAGCAAAAAAGGGAAAAAAAAAAAAAGCAATCTACCTAAATTAATAAAAAATAAAATACACCCTAAATTAAGACCAGACAATTTTTCTACGATATTAAATTGATTAAATATGTCAATCTCCGACAACGGAGCCAAAAACTTGTTACCCGATTTGCTTACTGCAAGTGTACGAGCCAAGTTATAATGTAGTGAATTTTAATTCGAATGTCGTCCTCTGGATTGGGTTTCTAATCAATTTAATTACCGCAAATACTCTAATCCGATTTTATTTAGGGAACAAACTTTAGTGACAAAGAATGCAAAAATAACACAAAGCAAAAAGTGTGACAAACAATTGATGGCAAAATTCTTAGGGAGTTGATTTCACCAATTGGGATTATGGATTAATTAATGGATAATTAACATGCTATGATTCATAAATCTAGGAAAACGACAATCATCATACCTCTCCCGAGTATACATAATCCTCTCACATGCAATGAACCCAATATCCCTATCTAAATTCATTAACATGCAAGGCTTTAAGGTTAGTCCTTTTTAACGATTTCTAGAATTATCTATTATCTCCCGATCTCAAGATTAATCCTAGTCATGCATAACGATTTCTAAGCTAAATCCTCTCTCCCGAGTTAGACTTAGACACAAACATCATTCAATTCATGGCCGGTAAATTGAAAGCACTAAGAACGCATTATGCATAAATGAAATCATAACAAACATCCATAAAATCAATCCTTGCCCAACGACTACATCAATCCCTAAGATTAAAAACTTAGCTACTCATACAACGCTTTACGATATAGCAAAAGTCTAAAACAACCATTAAAACTAACTAAAATCAAGAGGGAAAAGAGATTAAACACTAAGTAGCCGAGACCGCACGTCCCCGTCACGATCTCCATGAACAAAGTCTTGAATCCCGCTCCTCTCCACTTGCTTCAGCTTCCACAGAAGGTTTTTAGTCGGAATTTAGGCCAAAATTGCATCCAAAGAAGTCCCTTTGGCCAGCCCTAATCGTAATGTATTTATAGGAAAAAAGTCTACAGCGTCGCGACACTATAGAGGCAGTGTCGCGATATCGCCATTCTGTTTAGGAATTCTTCGAGAGCGTCGAGACGCTATTGACACAGCGTCTCGACGTTGTGTCTGCTGCCGCCCAAATTAGAGAAGGAAAGTGTGCAGCGTCGAGACGCCCAAGATCTAGGGTCTCGACGATGGTCCTCGATTTGCCCTTGTTCAATAAGCTTCCAACTCGATCCAGCTTTGTTTCTTTGGCCTTTTTTCACGTCCCGAATGCCCAATTAACTCCAATTTCTCAATTTATCTCCAATATATATTTCCTACAAATAAAACACTAAAATGCATAAATTTGGCCAATTAATTATCAGAGACTAGCTAAATTAATTAGGGAAAAATAGCTAGCTATGCTCGCTATCAGTTACACTTACGGGAAATTATTAAGATAGTTAATAATTTCTTGACCGAACAACGGTAACTAAATGCTAATAGAATAAAGGGTTATTTTTTAGAGTTTGATCAAGATTGTCTCGGTTCAAAGGAGGAGTAGCTGATCACCCTTCGGTGGCTGTTGCTCTAAACCTTTGAAGTATCGTTGCAAAAGAATTATGAATAATAGGGTGCTTAATTACTTTTGCTAAATTTGATTGGATAATTATGTATAAAGGGTTTAGTGCAATTTTTTAATACAAGTTATTTGTTTATTTCAGCAATAATGTCAAATAATGTATGTGTTTTGTTTGACGCCAAATTAAACGGTTTAGATTATACTACTAAGATCGCTCACACTAAACGAGTGGCATACGATTTAAAGGTCTTAAATGAGGAATGTCCTCAAGAAAACTGTTTGGCCTATGAGAACATAACTAAAGACTTACTAGTCTTAGAAACGTGCATAGTGGAGAATGATAGTTCGACCTGGATACTTGATTCAGGGGCCACTAATCACGTTTGCTCTGCGTTTAAAGGAATCAGTTCCTGGGAACAGCTTGAAGCTGGTGAGATGACTCTCAAAGTTGGAACTGGAGAGGTTGTCTCGGCTATAGCAGTAGGAAACATAAAATTATTTTTCCCCGATAACAAGTATATATTATTAGAAAATGTATACATAGTTCCTAAGATCAAAAGAAATTTGATTTCTGTATCTTGTTTACTTGAATAAACATATTTCGTATCTTTCTCATTAAATGAAGTTTTCATTTCCAGAAAGGGAATTCATGTTTGTTCAGCGTTAATGGAAAATAATTTATATGTTTTAAGACCCATCGAGAGTATAGCAGTTAATAATACTGAAATGTTCAAAATTGCTACTACTCAGAGTAACAAAAGGCAAAGGATTTCTCCAAAAGAAAATACCTATCTTTGGCACCTGAGGTTAGGCCATATTAATCTCAATAGGATTGGGAGATTGGTTAAGAGTGGGATTCTAAGTGAGTTAGAAGACGATTCATTACCTCCCTGTGAGTCATGCCTTGAAAGCAAAATGACAAAACGATCTTTTAAGGGAAAAGGTTATAGGGTCGAAGAACCTCTAGAGCTTATACATTCAGACCTCTGTGGTCCAATGAATGTTAAAGCACGATGAGGATTTGAATATTTCATCAGTTTTATTGATGATTATTCTAGGTATGGTTATCTTTACCTGATGCATCATAAGAAGCCCTTGAAAAATTCAAGGAATATAAGGCAGAGGTTGAGAACTCGTTAGGTAAAAAGATAAAAACACTTCAATCTGATCGAGGCGGAGAGTATATGGATTACGAATTCTAGAACTATCTAATAGAACATGGAATAACATCTCAACTCTCAGCACCTGGTACACCTCAACAAAACGGTGTATCGGAAAGGAGAAATAGAACCTTACTAGATATGGTTCGTTCTATGATGAGTTATGCTCAGTTGCTTAATTCGTTCTGGGGTCATGCAGTTTTGACTGTTGTTTACATTTTGAACAATGTTCCATCCAAAAGTGTTCCTGAAACACCATTTGAATTGTGGAGAGGGCGTAAAACTAGTTTACGTTACTTTAGAATCTGGGGTTGTCCAGCACACGTGCTAGTGACTAACCCGAAGAAATTGGAACCTCGTTCAAAACTATGCCTATTTGTAGGCTACCCCAATGAAACGAGAGGTGGATACTTCTTCGATCCACAAGAGAATAAGGTATTTGTATCGAAAAATGCCAAATTCTTAGAAGAAGACCACATAAGAAATCACAAGCCATGCAACAAGATAGTGTTAAGCGAATTATCAAACGAAGCTACGGAAACATCTACGAGGATCGTTGATGAAGCTGGCACCTCAAGTCAGTCACGTCCTTCTCAAGAGATACGAGAGCCTCGACGTAGTGGGAGGGTTATTAGACAACCTGATCGCTATTTAGGTTTAACAGAAACACCAGTCATACCTGATGGCGGAGTCGAGGATCCATTGACCTATAGACAGGCAATGAATGACGTTGACAAAGATGAATGGATTAAAGCTATGGACCTCGAAATGGAATCCACGTACTCTAATTCAGTTTAGGACCTTGTAGATCAACCTGAAGGGGTTAGGCCCATAGGTTGCAAATGGATCTACAAGAGAAAACGAGACGCTGCTGGAAAGGTACAGACCTTTAAAGTGCGACTTGTGGCAAAGGGTTTTACCCAGAGAGAGGGGATTGACTATGAAGAAACCTTCTCCCCAGTTGTCATGTTAAAGTCGATCAGGATACTTCTATTCATTGATGCATTCTATAATTATGAAATATGGCAAATGGATGTCAAGACTGCTTTCTTGAACGACAATCTTGAAGAAAGTATTCTTATGTCTCAGCCAGAAGGGTTCATTGCCCAGGGTCAAGAGCAAAAGGTTTGCAAGCTCAAACGATCCCTTTATGGATTGAAACAAGCATCAAGATCCTGGAATATAAGATTTGATACTACGATCAAGTCTTATGGCTTTGAACAGAATGTTGATGAGCCTTGTGTTTATAAAAGGATCGTCAAAAGTTCAGTAGCTTTCTTAGTATTATATGTAGACGATATCCTACTTATCGGGAATAATGTAGGCTATCTAACTGACATTAAAAATTGGTTAGCAACTCAGTTCCAAATGAAAGATTTGGGTGAGGCGCAGTTTGTTCTAGGGATCCAAATTATAAGGGACCGAAAGAACAAGACGCTAGCTATGTTTCAAGCATCTTATATAGACAAATTGTTGATTAGATATAAGATGCATAATTCCAAGAAAGGTTTATTACCTTTCAGACACGGAATTACTCTGTCTAAGGAACAATGTCCTAAGACACCTCAAGAAATTGAAGATATGAGACGAATTCTCCATGCCTCTGTAGTAGGCAGCCTTATGTATGCCATGTTGTGTACAGGGTCTGATATTTGTTATACAGTAGGGATTGTCAGTAGGTATCAATCTAATACAGGATTCGATCACTGGACTGCCGTGAAAAATATCCTCAAGTACCTTAGGAGAACGAGGGACTACATGCTCGTGTATGGTGATAAGGATTTGATCCTTACAGGATACACTGATTCTGATTTCCAAACCGATAAGGATTCAAGGAAATCCACATCGGGTTCAGTATTCACTCTGAATGGAGGAGCAATAGTCTGACGTAGCATCAAATAGGGATGCATAGCAGATTCGACCATGGAGGCCGAATTTGTAGCTGCCTGCGAAGCAGCAAAAGAATCGGTATGGCTCAGAAAGTTCTTGACCGATTTGGAAGTCATTCCAAATATGCATCTGCCCATCACTCTCTTTTGTGATAATAGCGGTGCAGTTACAAACTCGAAAGAACCTAGAAGCCACAAGAGAGGAAAGCACATTGAAAGGAAATATCATCTCATCAGGGAGATAGTGCACCGAGGAGACGTGATCGTCACAAAGATAGCGTCGGAGCACAGCATTGCTGATCCATTCACGAAGGCTCTCACGACTAAAGTGTTCGAGATGAAGGATTGGAATTCCCAAATTCCGTTAGCGGAAGCGCAATTGGACCGTTTCGTAGTTAATTTTGTTTCTACCAAAATATCAATACATTGGTAAAAATTACAGAACACATTCTATAAAATCTATTTAGGCTAAGCATACCATAAAAGATCTAATCTAAAAGAGAAAGAGAAGCAAACCTCCGTTGACGTCTCTGAAAATCAAGAATGATTCTTGATTGCTCTGCAACAACGAAGAACACCACCATTTGATCTTTCCCGCTATAACTCTGAGATTAGGAACGTAGTTGTGAGACTACCTAATCTTGAATGGGAAAAACTCTTAGAGAGAAAAATTCTCCCTAGAGTTCTTGGGTTGAGAGAATATGAGAGGGAGGCTAGAGAGAATGCAAGAGTGCATTCTTGTGGCCTTGTGTTGTAGTACCTAAACCCTAGGTTTAGTGTTCTATTTATAGGAGAAAGGTCATGAATAAAATATTCATTTAAAATCAATTATTTTCATAATTGATTTAATCTTTTCCATAATTAATCAATTCCATAACCAATCAATTCTATAATTGATTAATCTTTTCCATAAATGATTGATCACTTCCATAAGTGATTAAATCAGTTCCATAAATGATTAATTACTTCCATAAGTGATTAATCATTTTCATAATTGATTAATTTCCAATTAATTAATTCTTTAATTAATTAATCACCAATTAAATATCATATATTTAATTTCAGACCTTCTATTAGTTAATTAATTAATTACCCAATTAATTATCATATATTTAATTTCAGACATTCAATTAATTAATTCTATAATATGAATCAAATTCATATTAAAATTTGAACTCCTTCAAATTCTATTATATCCTATAAATTTAATATGAATCAAATTCATATTAATATTTGAACTGCTTCCAATATTTATTTCTCTCATAATAATAAAGTTTAATTTCAAATTAGACTTTATATTTTAATGTATCACTATACATTATATTAATTTGTATCTCATACAATTAACTTAATTCCCAATATGAATTTGAACTATTCAAATTCTCTCAAGATTAATTGTTCTTAATTACTCTTTACGAGCTAGCAGGGGGAGCTAATGGACCTACAGATCAGAAGCTCCAATGATATGAAGTTAACTGATTAAACTCATTAATCAAGTTAACCAATATTCATTAACTGTGGGTCATTCCACTAAAGACCCACAACTGAACTCTTCTCACTGTAGAACATTTATGTATCCACGGATATAGACCTATACAGGTAAGTCAATCCTTCACGAGTGTTCGTAACCACAGCTGTGTCAAATTACCGTTTTCCCCTGTGTTACATCTGTCTCCTTAAGTACCAGTGCTCCTCTAATGAACAACCTGTTTATGGTCCAACCATTAAACGGAAAGTCCCTCTCGGGCCAGTGAGAGGGCGGGATCCCTTTGTTCAAGACCCGGAGTCACCACTTAAGGGAACACTCATCTACTTCTCCTAGAAGTGGGAAGGAGTGAATTTCATCTTGTGTTGTCATGTCCTCAACCCCCACTCGGTCTTGTCCCCAAGAAGGTAGGTTTATTGAGTCGGCTTGCAGGCCACTCTCACCCATACTAATCAAAGGACAATCCCTCGTGAGAACAATCCCTCGTGAGAAGGAGTTCATGACACACTCAGGATTAAGATTGAGTTACCTAGGTCATCCTATTGAAACAGTAACCTAACTAGTTAACGGTGTTATATCTAGTGGTTTACTATTTCATGGTCCGGTCTTATGCAAACTCATTGCATAGGATACCCCCGCTTGCATGTCTACTACATGGACGCTTTGGATTAATGCGTCTGTATCAAATACAAAGCGGGTTGTATCACATAGTGTTACTAGGATAAGGTACCCAACCTTATCCTTGTACTGTAGACCTTTTAGGTTGTTACTTGAACATCGATCCCCGTATGTCCCCACATACTAGTTCAAGTTACATACAAACAACCTTGGATCTTAGTTTATTGGATTTGGTTCAAATTGTGCAATATTTAACAATAACACTTTATTGTTGAAACTCAATAACACTTTATTGAAACAAGTATACAATTTGTTTACATTCACTATCTACGAGTTTTAGGACATAAATCCCAACACGAGAGTCATCTAGAGGGTCTGGGTCTGCGAGATATTTATAGAAAATAATCTAGGTCAAGTGGGAGGAATGTAACCGGTATTCAAAAACTGTGATGTATTGGGTATTATAATGTCCTAGTTTATTGTATTTGGGTTATTTAACGTGCAATTCACTCAATTAATAACTTGGGTGAACAAAAAAAAACTCCATAATGACTTTATCGAACAAGTATTTAACTATTTGTTTCATTCACTATCTACGAGTTTTAGGGCACCGACCCCAACATAATGGCGCTAGGAACAGGGGACTGAGGAATAGAGGATTGAGTAGTCAAGGGATAGAGGCCATTAATACTAGGCCCATGGAAAAGTGTTCGACCCATTCATTTTTCCTGAATAGTGAAGGAATGAGCATCAAAGACAAAGAGACGATTATTATCCACACATAACTGATGAGCAGATAAAAGATTGGAGGATATGTGTGGTACACGAAGAAGATTATAGAGTATAAAAGAATTGGAATCAGTATGAAGAGAGCTACAGCCTGTGTGAGTAACTGAAAGAGCTTGACCATTTCCAACAGTGACACTAGATTCACCATTATATTCAGTGGAAACATTCAAATTCGCAAGATCTGAAGTCAAGTGAGCATTACATCCAGAATCAGACAACCATACTTGCGATTGAGATCAAGAAGGATTACCAGGAGGCATAGCGTTTCCAGTCGAAGCAGCAAGAGCAGCCAATTGTGTAGGAGCAAGTCGGCCACGAAAATTGTAACCATACCGATGATAACAATCCAAGGCATTGTGGCCGAATCATTGACAAATCTGACACACAACCTTAGGTGAATTCACAGTAGAAGAGGAAAAAGGTTGTGAGGAATTACCACCAAGAGCAGAAGGAGATTGCGAAGGGTTCAATAGTTGCTGAAAAAGACCACCTCGACCACCACCAGGGCTATTAGATCGACCACTATTATGACTGAAATTACCTCGGCCAATACTAGAATTTCCAGGATTAGAAAAATTCACAGTCATAGCAAGAGATGAAGACGAAATTTCAGATTTGGCCTGTTGATCAAGAGCTCGTTCTTTAGAGGTCATTAAAACATGTAGTTCTTCAAAGGAGATAGCCTGAGAGCGAGTGAGAACAGTAGTCTTGAAGACATTGTAGGACGAAGGAAGGTCGTTGAGAGCGTAAATCGCTAAATCCTCTTGTTCAACAACAACAGAAACAACCACTAATTTGTTAACAATATCCTTAATCCTTTGAACATAAGCATTAATCGATTCAGTAGAGAGTTTAGAAATACTCTGTAGATATGACTTAAGACCAACAATATGCGAATGAGAGGAACTTGAAAAATGCTTTTCGAGTCTAGACCAAACCTCTTGAGAAGTAACACAACCTACAACATAAAACAAGAGTGGGTGGTGATAAGGTGGCATTTAAACAAGGTGATGAGAGCTTGATCCTTTTCAAACAAGGCTTCAAAGGCAGGATTAGGTTTAGAAGCGCCATCAATCGTAATTGTCTTCTCTGGAGCCTTGATCGAGCCATCAAGATAACCAAAGAGTTTATGCGTGGAAGAAGAGGAGAAATCTGAAAACTCCAAAGAACATAATTGGATGAATCGAGACGTATTGTGATCAGATTGATAATTTTCGTCAAAAGAACAATCGGAGAACTGAGAGATTGTTCGGTTGAGGACTTTGCATCAGAATTGCTAGAAGAGTCCATGAATTTTGGCGGCGAAAAAAAATCTCAGAATTTGGAGAAGATTTTGACGTTGTCAGAGAGGCTCTGATACCATGATGATTCTCTCAAAACTAAATAAAATCATTTCATCTTATTATTGATTTAATGAACAATATTTATACAAGAGATGAGAAGTGGGCTAAACTCACTAAAATAAATACAGAGAAATACAACTAAAAATACTAAAACATAAAACTAATATAATAGTCACATATATCCTAATAAAATTTTGTTGATCCAATTAATCTAAGGGTAAGAAAAAGGTAAAATAATTTCAATTTTTTTCTGAAACAAAAATAATTTCAAATTTGATACTCTTGGAGAAACCAAGTAGATAGCTACTTTTGGACTGGAGTTGAAAAGCTACTACATAGCAACTTAGTGATTTTCTAGCAAATAGGGTAAATATTTTAATAAATATGGTCTACAAATGAGAGAATTGATTTTAGAATTCATAAGCATGAGTCTGAGTAAGTATGACCAAGTAGGTTCCATGCCACCATAAAAGTTCTATTTATTTTTTTACTTCAGTAATTAGGATCATGGTTAATTAATATTTTATCCAATAAACTAGGTCAGAATTATCCTCTATAGATTGAGGGATATACTATTTTTCCTTTTATCTTTTGTTTTTTCTGTTAAATTACTCGTTGGTCTCTAAACTTACGAGAGTTGTCTATTATATGTCTATGTATAATTTATAAGATTGTTTCTATTAGGTCATTGAACTTTCAAGGTTTTATTTAATTAATTCATGTACTCTGAAATTTTTCTAATAAGTATCTAATTAAACTTTTAATTATGTGCCTAATAGGCCTATAACTCTATTGTTTTAATGCTTACACGTCACTTTGCGTGTATTATTATTCTTTAAAAATTGCACAATAAGTTGATTTCAAGTAGAATTGGATGTTGGACACAAATTTGAAAGTTTATTGACCTAGTTATTAAAAACTTTTTAGTGTATAGAAGCTAGATAGACAGAATCTTAAGAGTTTAATAGTATATTAGAAACTTTTTGAAGCACTTGAACTTAATAGATACACGACCGCCACGAGAATCCTATGATACTAAACTATGATAACAATTCAAGAAATTTATTGGAACACAACATTGTGCCAAAAAATGTGATTAAAAAATAAGATAGAAAAATATAAAAGGGTCAAAATCATCATCACTGTTTAAAAGTACAGAAGACGAAAATGATCATTTTAGACATAGAAAGACGAAAATGAACCAAAACTAAAACTACAGGAATCAAAATAAACGTTTTTAAAGTACATTTATCAATCTACACACGGATTGAATTTGAAAAAAAAAATTAATAAAAAAATTGTGATGTTTTATGAGACTGGAAATAGATTGGAGTTGTGGATGAAGGAAATAAGAAAAGAAAAGAAAAGAAGTGGTTTGAAGAGAATTTCCGAAAAGGGGAAAGTGTAGGGAAAAACGATATTTTTGGGAAGAGACAGGAGGAGGTGGTGGGTGGTGGGACTCACGTGGCTTTTGAAATGGGGTCAACAAGCAATAAACAAAAATAAGAGGACCAGACCACAAAAAAAGAAAAGAAAAAAGTGAGATATTATATGATGAAGTAGAACATGGAATAGCCAGCTGGATCGCTATCATGAGAACACACACTTTGTTGCCCTTCCTTTTCATTTTTCAACCCACATTTAGGGTTAGTTTCTCTTTTTCTAATTTTTAAATATTTTGCAAGTACAACGTTTTTTCTTTTCAAATCTTATAATGGTGGGTAAGAGAGAGAGACAGAAAAAAACACCTGTTGAGATGCACGTCCTACGTGATATTGATTGTATTAGAGGACTATCCTCCTACTTAATTCACGCGAGTCCACGTCAGCTCCCTTCCACCTAAGTAAAAAAAAAATAACATGTACGTACATTGGTGTGCTGCTTGTCCAACACACTTTGATGCTTAAGTTAGTTTAGGAGTCTGTGTCAAACTTAATAAAGTTAGAAGTACATAGTATATATATAACACTTTTTTTCTAATAAAGTAGGAGTCACGATTGTTCTTATGAGAACGAGAGGTGTAGTATGTCTTATTGGTAACTCTACGAGTTAGATCGTCTAAACTTTTTGAAAAGTTGACAATGACTGGTATTACATCTTGGTAGTCATATCAAGCCCATGTCAGTTTATTTAGGTCAATGGGTTCACCGTCGATCCAATTTGGGGGGACCTCCTCTATGTCCAAGGTCGACCATTTATCTAGAAAACACGATGACATAGGAGTGGTGCATGGTGCAGCTCTTGAAAAATTATTAGGTGTTCTGGGTGTAATGAGTTCTTTCCTTTAAAACCGTTGGATGTAAATCTTCATATTTGACTGCCCCCTAATAACCGTTGGGTACAAAATCGAGATACTTTTATCATTTCTCTCTCTTACATCAAATTAACACTTTTAAAATCATAAGAACTAAATTGAAACTAAGTCATTTCAAAAAAAAAAAAAAAAAAAAAAAAATTGAAACTAAGTCCAAATTACAGGAATCAAATTAAAACTAAGCATAAAACTATATTGACCAAATTGGTATATTAACCTCTTAGGTGATAAAATGTAGGGAAAATTACCTTTTTAGTCCCTGAGTTTTAAAGAATATGTGCGTTCGGTCCCTGAGTTTTCAAAATAGACCTTTTTAATCCCTGAGTTTTGAGAAATAGGTTTAAAAGGTCCCTAAGTTTTGAAAATGAACCTTTTTAGTCCATGAGTTTTGAGAAATAGGTTTAAAAGGTCCCTAATATTATTTTTTTCAAATTTTTTAAATTAATATTTTTGTATTATTTTTTAATGTTGAATGGTTTTTCAAATTAAAAAAATTAAAAAGTATTGATTTAAAATTTTAAAAAAATAATACTAGGGACCTTTTAAACTTATTTCTCAAAACTTAGGGACTAAAAATGTCTATTTTGAAAATTTAGCGACCTTTTAAACTTATTTCTCAAAACTCAAGGACTAAAAAGGTCTATTTTGAAAACTTAGAGACCAAACGCACATATTCCTCAAAACTCAGGGACCAAAAAAGTATTTTTTCCCTAAAATGTAATAGACTAATCCCTATAATGGTTGAGTATTTTTCAATTTAGTCTATATCGTTTAAACAATTTCAATTTAAACTTTTATAATTTAACTTTTTTTTAATTTAGTCTCTTATTCTTGGTGAATGTGGTTAATTAATGCTAAACTTTACATGATATAATACTTAGTAAATTGGTGGAAATTTAAACAACAAAAAATGTTTTTGGATTCTCATCCAAATTGGTTAGAATTTTTTAGTTTTCTTCTCATAGATGACCTCTTTTTTTCTCTAAATTTTCAACTAAAGTATTATATCATGTTAATATATCAACAACAAATTACTTAACATTCCTTAACAGAAGGAACTAAGTTGAAAAATATTAAGAAAAATAAGAGACTGGATTGAAAAAATATCTAAATATTAGGGACTAAAACATATATTTAGCCATTGTAAAATTTTAAAATGTTTTTTTTTAAAGTTCATGGATTAAAATAGATATTTTTAAAATTCAATGTTGAAAATGAAATAAATCTAAATAATGTTTAAAATATTATTTTCTTAACATGGGGATGTAGCTCAAATGGTAGAGCGCACGCTTTGCATGCGAGAGGTACAGGGTTCGATCCCCTGCATCTCCATTTTTCTTCTCTCTTCTTCTTTTAAATGAAACAAAAGAAAATCAAAATATTACATATTTTAAATAGTGATCTAATTAATAATATTTTTTTAAAAAAAATATCTAATTAATAATATGGTTGGCATAACTCATAGGAGAATAATTATCATGTCATATAATTATTCACATATATCTTTTAAGAATTTCTAATTCTAATAATTTAACATGGTCAACTAAGAATTTATGACATTAGAAAATTCAATAACAAGTGTCAAATTTAATTGGAGGGATTGGTGGATCCCACTCCCATGTCTTTTCTCATAACTCTTCTCAATACTCCATTAAAGAAAGATCTAAAGAATCAGGCATGCTTTTGAATCTCTATTGGTTTAATTTCTTTGATTTTCTTTTAACAATATCTTGATTTTCTATTTACTTAAAATTTCTTAAAACTTTTATGGGATTCATGATTTCTTAACTGTTTTATTTGTCTAATTTCTTCTAGAACCTTATAAATTTATTAAAACTCAACTATTCAAAAAAAAAAGATAAAAAGATCTTTGTACTGAGCCATTTATATATATATATATATATTTATGACTTAATACTTGAAAAGTCACCTCGATAGGTGTAAGGTTGTGTTGGAAAGTCTAAATAAGGCAAATTAGCATGTGTGTCGTGCCGAGGTGTAAGAAAAAAATACCTACCTGCTAAAATCTTGAGTGGTAAAATGAGTAGCGTGCTTGAGTTGGAAACTTAAATTATGTTTCTTGTTATTTTCATCATGTTATCATGCTTGCAAAGCCTTGAGCGTTATGGAGTAAAAAGAGTTGCCTGCAATGTGTTCAGTTAGGGCAATCAGGGTTAATCTCGGGTTCTGGGTCCCTGCATTGTAGTGTGAAAGCTAGTACCCCGCTTTAAGTGTCTGGAAAGCTTGGTCAAAAAAAAAAAACTAAAAAAAAAAAAGTGTTTGGAAAGATTGAGTAAAAGAGTTTCTTTGCAGGCCTTATGTATGAGTTGCATCCGTTGTTTCACTTAGCCTTTCAGGCAAGGCCTTAGTGCCAGTGTAGGGGGAAGATATGTGGAGGAGCTTCTAAGCCAGTCCCGGGCTTGTAGGGGCTGCTCTAGGGGAGGCTAAGCATTCTCATTCGTGTGAAGTTTCCTTGGAATTATTGTTTTCCTCATAATTTTGTTAGCTTGCTTTAGTTTCTCGTTGGCATAAGTCTTAGCATTTGTAGTGCAGGGTTTAGATTGTGATAATTTTCAGTCTTTGAATCTCGTCCATTGATATTTTGTAGGTCTAGGCTTACTAGAGGGCTATCAGGTTATGGTTTTGGGGTGTTTTTGAATGGAGTAGGTTTGGTTGTGTTGGGGTTTTATGTGTTTTCGTGTGCTAATTGCAGCATTATGATGGTAATCTTGCAGGTCTAAATATTGACTTGCAGGCCGACTTGAAGTGAAATGAAGCCAAACTGGAGCGAATTTTTAACTAGCTTGGGTTTAGATTGTCGAGGTTGTGGAAAGCTTGCAGTTTACATTTGGCTGTCTGTTTAGTTTGTATCACCTTTTTTTTTTTTGCTTGGGCTGTATCTTTGACTCAAAAAAAATACTTGAAAAATGTTTGGATAAACCTACACCCGATGGTAAAGGACCAAACATTTTTTATTATTTATTTTATTTTATTTTTATAATCTAGAGTGTTTGATAGCAAAAAGATAATCACTTTTTTTTAAAAAAAAATAATTAGATTGATTACGTATCATTCTTCCAATAATCAATTTAAAAGTGATTATTAGAGAGTGTTTCTAAAATGGTATGCTTTTGAATCTCTATTGGTTTAATTTCTTTGATTTTCTTTTAACAATATCTTGATTTTCTATTTACTTAAAATTTCTTAAAACTTTTATGGGATTCATGATTTTTTAACTGTTTTATTTGTCTAATTTATTGTAGAACCTTATAAATTTATTAAAACTCAACTATTCAAAAAAAAGGAAAAAAAGATCTTTATACTAAGCCATTTATATATATATGACTTAATACTTGAAAAATGTTTGGATAAACCTACACCTGATGGTAAAGGACCAAACATTTTTTATTATTTATTTTTTTTTATTTTTATAATCTAGAGTGTTTGATAGCAAAAAGATAATCACTTTTTTTAAAAAAAAAAAATTAGATTGATTAAGTATCATTCTTCCAATAATCAATTTAAAAGTGATTATTAGAGAGTGTTTCTAAAATGACATGCTTTTGAATCTCTTTTGGTTTAATTTCTTTGATTTTCTTTTAACAATATCTTGATTTTCTATTTACTTAAAATTTCTTAAAACTTTTATGGGATTCATGATTTTTTAACTGTTTTATTTGTCTAATTTTTTTTGTAGAACCTTATAAATTTATTAAAACTCAACTATTCAAAAAAAAAAAAAAAAAAATATATGTACTGAGCCATTTATATACATAACTTAATACTTAAAAAGTCACCTCGATAGATGTAAGGTTGTGTTGGAAAGTCTAAATAAGGCAAATTAGCGTGTGTGTCGTGCCTAGGTGTAATAAAAGAATACCTACCTGCTAAAATCTTGAGTGGTAAAATGAGTAGCGTGCTTGAGCTGTAAACTTAAATTATGTTTCTTGTTATTTTCATCATGTTATCATGCTCGCCTTGAGCGTTATGGGGTAAAAAGAGATGCCTGCAATGTGTTCAGTTAGGCCAATCAGGGTTAATCTCAGGTTCTGGGTCCCTGCATTGAACTATGAAAGCTAGTACCCCGCTTTAAGTGTCTGGAAAGCTTGGTCAAACAAATTAAAAAACTAAAAAGAAAAAAAAAGTGTTTGGAAAGATTGAGTAAAAGAGTTTCTTTGCAGACCCTAGGTATGAGTTGCATCCGTTGTTTCACTTAGCCTTTCAGACAAGACCTTAGTGCCAGTGTAGGGGGAAGATAGGTAGAGGAACTTATAAGCCAGTCCCGGGCTTGTGGGGGCTGCTCTAGGGGAGGCTAAGCATTCTCATTCGTGTGAAGTTTCCTTGGAATTATTGTTTGCCTCATAATTTTGTTAGCTTGCTTTATTTTCTCGTTGGCATAAGTCTTAGCATTTGTAGTGCAGGGTTTAGATTGTGATAATTTTCCGTATTTGAATCTCGTCCATTGATATTTTGTAGGTCTAGGCTTACTAAAGGGCTATCAAGTTATGGTTTTGGGGTGTTTTTGAATGGAGTAGGTTTGGTTGTGTTGGGGTTTTATGTGTTTTCGTGTGCTAATTGCAGTATTATGATGGTAATCTTGCAAGTCTAAATATTGACTTGTGGGCCGACTTGAAGTGAAATGAAGCCAAACTCGAGCGAATTTTTAACTAGCTTGGGTTTAGATTGTTGAGGTTTTGGAAAGCTTGTAGTTTACATTTGGCTGCCTGTTTAGTTTGTATCACCTTTTATTTTTGGTTGGGCTGTATCTTTGACTCAAAAAAAAAAAAAATACTTGAAAAATGTTTGGATATACCTACACCTGATGGTAAAGGACCAAACATTTTTTATTATTTATTTTATTTTATTTTTATAATCTAGAGTGTTTGATAGTAAAAAGATAATCACTTTTTTTTTAAAAAAAATTAGATTGATTAAGTTTCATTCTTCCAATAATCAATTTAAAAGTGATTATTAGAGAGTGTATCTAAAATGGCATGCTTTTGAATCTCTATTGGTTTAATTTCTTTGATTTTCTTTTAACAATATCTTGATTTCTATTTACTTAAAATTTCTTAAAACTTTTATGGGATTCATGATTTTTTAACTGTTTTATTTGTCTAATTTGTTGTAGAACCTTATAAATTTATTAAAACTCAACTATTCAAAAAAAAAAAAAAAAAAAAAAAAGATCTTTGTACTAAGCCATATATATATATATATATATATATATCACTTAATACTTGAAAAATGTTTGGATAAACCTACACCTGATGGTAAAGGACCAAACATTTTTATTATTTATTTTATTTTATTTTTATAATCTAGAGTGTTTGATAGCAAAAAGATAATCACTTTTTTTAAAAAAAAAATATTAGATTGATTAAGTATCATTCTTCCAATAATCAATTTAAAAGTGATTATCAGAGAGTGTTTCTAAAATGATTCTCTAATCACTCTAACAAAACTCCCTCAAATTACAAATTTTCAGAACCCACAAAAGAGGACAAAAAAATCAAACAACATTCAAATTGTTAAATTATCCTCGAATTTTACATTGGATTGATTCTTGATAATTTTGAAGTATGTAGAATCACTCTGTATAACCAAACAAAGTTTGATTAAAATCATTTTAAGACTATGTAATCAAACACTCAAGTTTTCCAATTAAAATCACATGAATAAACTTGTTTCAAAAAAAAAAATTAAACTAGTAGGCATGCTAAACTCACCCTAAAACACAATAATAATCTAGTTATATTATTTATCACGAAGAAAAAATATCCGAATTTTTATGGAAAGTATGTCCAAGTCAAATTTGGATTATTTTTTCATTAAATTTTTGTATGATTTAAGATTTATAATTCCTTTAGAATCTTAAAAATGAATAAAAATCAACAATCCTTCTGTCTTTACTTTACATGTATTGATCCTCTTAATTTTCTTTTATCCCAAATGAAAATATCTTAGATCTTTCTTAAAAGGATATTGTGGTAAAATCAGATTTGGATAAAATCTTTATTGATTTTTTGTAAAGTTATTTAAGACCTAAATGTTTTATATGTAATTTTTCAAGAAACCTATACATAACTAAGCCTAAAAATTCCACTTTCTACATATACCCAAGTAATCCTCTTCTCCTTAAAATAATAATAATAAATAAATAAATAATCCTCTTGATTTTTTTTTTTTCCATCACAAATTAATAATATAATAATATCTTGGATTTTTCTTTTAAAAAACATTGTAAAAGACAAATTTAAATAAATTTTCATTGAATTTGTATATGATTTGACTTAAAATGTTTTATCTGTTTAATTTCTTTAAAACCATATAAAGACTAAAGCTCAACAATCAACTTTTAGCATATGGACTGATTCTCTTGATTTTATTTCATGAAGAAAGAGCAAAATACTTTGAAACTTTTTCTTAATGGAAAGATGTGCTGAGTTTAAGTTTGAATTAATTTTACATAGATTTTTTTTTTTTTTTTTTGTATAATTTAAGATTTAAAACATTTTATATGTTTAATTTTATTATTATTATTATTTGTACAATAAAAGATGAAATATGTGCATTTGAACTTCCAACCTCAAAAAAAAAAAAAAAAAAAAAAAAAAAAAAATATCATGTGAATTACCATTATTAAAATATGTTTATATTGACTATATTAATTACCTTAAAACCCAACAAATGACTAAATCTCAAAAATCCAATTTCAAAACACATAAAGTGATCACATATTGGAGATCATTTGGGTTCATATTGTACCCTTTTAATTTAGAGGCTGTTCATATTTCACTTCAAAAAAAAAAAAAAAAAAAAGTGAGATTGTTTATATTAAATGAATTATAATGTGCAAGTATACTTAAATATTTTTAAAATTATAGTGATGCATATATATTTAAAAAAATTTAAAGTGGTTCTTATAAAATACAATATACCTCTATGCTATTATATTTTTATTGGTAGGTGATTAGAACCTCTTTTCTATATTAAAAAAAAAAAAAATTATTTCTTATTTTCTGGTTCAAACATTTTTATTATGAAAAAGTCATTGGTTGATCAAATAACATCATCATCTAATTTTCTTTCGCTTAATAAACTTCTTCCACGAGAATAGTCTCTTTCAATTTCAATGAGAGACATTTTCTTCTTTACTAAGAGAGAGAAAAAGAAGCACCATTTAGCATATTATGTAACATTTTTTCTCTGCATAACGTGTTTTGTGAAAATGAGCTTTTCTTCACCTAATGTGTTGGATGTCATTTTCTATCTCCAATCTACTAGTTGAATAATATAATAACTGCAAAAAAAAAAAAATTCAATGAGAGAATAAACATCTACTTCCATTATTTAAAAAAAAAAAAAAAAAAAAAAAAAAAAAAAAAGTCAAGAATTTGATGCTCGTTATTATTTTGCTTATTTTTCTCAAAAAAAAATATTATTTTGCTTATAATATGAAGTTTGGGAATCTTAAACAATATTATTATCGTTATTCTCACGATACACATTTTGAACACTCTTTTGGATGTTCGAAAAGACAAGTTCCAAAGTCTTCACTATTCATTTTTCGAGAGAGAAAAGCTATTCTAAATTCAAACTTTTATTCACTTTCCCATGACGATGTTTGTTAAATTTGAAGCTAAAATTATAAGTTTAGAAAATATTGATAGTTGTGTTTACCTAAGAGATTAAGAATTGTAGTCGTTTAGTATTTACGATTTTAAATTAAAGTTTTAATCATGTTCGTTAACTTTTGATTTTGGTTATAATGTTTTTACTACACATATAATAATACTTAAATATTATATTTGATTTGATTTAGCAAAGAATGATTTGGCATGACATGATAATACCTTTCAAGATATATATATATGACAATAGAATTGTACAATGAAGTAGTCTAACTTTGACCAAATAAACACAAAGTGGCTAAAATTTTTAGACATTGTTGATCAGTGGTGGATCCAGAAATTGATGTTAGGGGCACAAGTTCATATTACATGAAATTACAGGTTTAATGCGTTGAACGTTAAAAAGTGTTTAATAGATCCTTGAATTTTCATTTTTTTTTGAGAAAAATACACTTTTGGTCCCTGAGTTTTGGGTTAGGTTTCATTTTAGTCCATGAGTTTTCAAATTCGACAAATTTAGTTCTTGAGGTTTGGATTTCGTTTCATTTTGGTCCCTTCGTCCAATTTTCCATTAATAACTAACGGATTGCAGTTATGACACTAATTTTTTTGTTAAAAAATTATTTTTTAATTTTTTAAAATAAAAATCTATTAAAGTAATAAAAATATTATTATTATTTTTTCTCATTCTTCTTCTTCCTTCTTCTTTCTTATTCTCCTTCTCCTTATTCTTCTTCTCCTCTCCTTCTTCTTTTTCTTCTTCACCACTATCATCATTGTTACCGACACACCCACCATCGTCGTCGACCTCTGACCACCTGCCGTCATTGCCAACTTTTCCAGCATCCAAAATTTTTTTTCCTCTTTTTTCTTTCTTTTCTTCTACCTCTTTTCTTCTATTTTTTTTTTATTTATTTTCATTTTTTATATTTTTGGAATGAAAATAAGAAGAAAGAAAAAAAAAGGAAAAAAAATTTTGTCGTCGGCGGTAGCAATGGTTGCCAGAAAAGTCACCGACATCGGCGGTGACCAGTGGTCGGAGGTCGGTGGCGGTGGTGGGTGGTCGGCAACAATGGTGGCAGTGATGAAGAAGAATAAGAAGGAAGAAGGAGGAGAAAAAATTAAAAATATATTTTTTTATTTAAAAATTAAAAAATATTTTTTGATAAAAAAAAATTAGTGTCATGTCGCAATCCGTTACATATTAATGAAAAATTAGATGGAGAGACCAAAATGAAATGAAATCCAAACCTCAAGGACTAAAGTGTCGAGTTTGAAAACTCAAGGACCAAAGTGATGTTGGGTTTTGTGCCCTAAACACGTGGTTTGTAATGTAAACGAATTATTTATTCAATAAAGATAATGGTTATTTTATTATGGCGTTTTAGACTTGCAATATCTCAAATCCAATAAACAAACATCCAAGGTTATTTAATGTAACTTGAACAGTATGTGGTTAACATGACACGGGTGGATCATGTTTAAGTAATAACCTAAGGGGCCGTTTGGCCCACTGTGTTGGTTATAATAGTGGGGGCTATTATAACCCACTCAGTGTTTGGGGCATCAACAAAAATAACGGGTGAAGTTGGTTATTTTTCCCCTCCGTGTTGCTACAGTAACCACTATTCGTCCCACCCAATTATTCTATCTATTCTCTACAATAACTCTCTTCTCTCTTCTTCCATGTGACTCATTGACTTTTCTACCGACGACCGGCCGACTACTTTTCCGGCAACCACCAACAACTTTTCCGGCGACCACCGTCGACTTTCCGACGACTTTTCCGACGATCACCGACGACTTTTTTTTTTAAATCTTTCTTCTCATTTTCATTTTGAAAAATATAAAAAACGAAAATAAAGAGAAAAAAAAAAAGAAAAGAGATAGAAGAAATGAAATGGAAATAGAGGAAAAAAAAATTCGGTCGCCGAAAAATTTGTTGGTGGTCGTCGGAAAAATCGAAAAATTTCTAGGGAGTTAGATACTAGGTTGTCTTTGTACATATATAAATATGAAGTTTTATTACATAATTACTTTTGATAATGAAGTATATGAATGTTTACCTTCATCGTACCATATTTTTCATTCCAAATTATACTTATCGTATTTAAGTTTACCATGATAATAATAATTTTAAAAAAAATACTACTCAAGTTTTTATTTTATGTGATTTCTATTTTATTTGATTCTTTTTATAATGAAGGTAAAATGAGTTTTGAATAAGCATTTACCATTTTTATGTTGAAAATACAGAAATGAAACAAATATGGTTTTTCTATATGAAATCATAAAATGACTTATTTTGTGAAAAAACCATGACTCTAAAGCAAAGAAAATCAACCATTACTTTAGGTTATTTTTGTTTCCTTTAAGTTAAACACATAATTTAACCCCTATACCCAAAATTTTGTTTTTTCTTTACAACTAAACCCAAAAATTTTTTTATTAATATTTGAAATACAAAGTTGTATGAGGAAAATAAACAAAAAAAAAAGTCAGGAAAAAAAACAGTCAGCTTGAAACATAGACTATTTTAAATCAGACTAAAATAATCTGCATCCCAAACACTGCACCCCAAACACAGACTATTTTATCCCAGACTATAATAATCTGCACCCCAAACGCAGACTATTATAACACCTAGACTATTATAATCTCCAGACTATTATAACCCCCAACTATTATAACCAACTCAGTACCCCAAACAGCCCCTAAAGGGTCTATAGTATATGGATAAGGTTGGGTACCTTATCCTGGTGACACTATGGATACGACCCACTTTGTATTAGATACAAACGAATTGATCCAAAGTGTTCATATGACATGCGAGTGGGGGGTATCCTATACAATGAGTTTATATAAGACTGAACTGTGAAATAATTAATCTTTTTTTGTAACACCATTGACAAAAAAGATTAGTATTTCATATATATTTTTTAGGATCAATGGATTCCGAGGGAGAAAACTGTCAAGCTGCTCTCTTTACCATGACCTTTGATTGACTACAGAGTTACAAGCCTATTCTCAGGTAGTCAAACTTGGAATATGAATTTACTAACAGATCTTTTTGTTCAGGAAGATGTGCAGGAAATCAAAAATATCCCAATTGCTGGTACAAATCACCTGGATTGTTTTTTCTGGCATTACGACAAACGGGGGAGATACACAGTAAAAAGTGGATATAAGCTAGCCTTGGAGGATATCCATGCGGCTTCTCCATCATCTGACTCATCAATTTTAAGCTGGTGGAAGGCCTTATGGAAATTCAACCTTCCAAACAAAATAAAAATCTTTTTGTGGAAAGTCAGCCTCAACATTTTGCCTGTCAAGTGAATATCTTTAAACGTCATGTTCCATGTGATCCAACATGCCCTCTGCGTGAGAAAGAGAATGAAACAACACTCCACGCGTTATGGGAGTGTAAGAAGGTAAAAAAGCACTGGGCTCATTGGAGCTCAGTGCAAGCCTTAGTCAATGGTCATTTTACTAATCCTATTGACCTTTTTTGTAGGGCACAGGAGTTTCTCTCTTCTGCAGATATGACAATTTTCGTGATTGTTTTGTGGGCCTTGTGGAATAGACGAAACAAAGTGGTGTTTTAGGGTACTAAATTTCAACATTGGCAGGAAGAAGATCCGATTGACTGGGCTTCAAACTTCATTATGGAATATAGCGAGGCCCAAACTCCGAGCCACATTAGTAAGGAAAGATCGAGGCGTGCAGATAATGTCCCTTCCACTGTTTGGACTTCTCCTCCTATCAACCAGTTCAAGCTGAATATAGATGCACCAATCATAGACGGGAACGTGGGTTTGGGAATGATCATTCGAAATCATAAAGGAGAGACGATGGCAGCAGTAGAGTGTTATAGGAAATTAAGATGCTCAGTTGAATGGACAAAAGCAAAGGCGCTTGTAGATGGTGTCCACCTAGCTCTTGATGCAGGCATATTTCCAATATGGACAGAAACAGATTCACAGATTGTATGGAATCTTATGAGCGACCGGGATCAACATTTCAACGAGATTGCTCCTCTTATTCAACACCTAAAGCAATTACAGCTTTCCCACCATATTAGGGGCTTCATGTTAACGCCTAGGGAGGGAAACAGAGTAGCACATATGTTGGTCGTTCATGCTCGCACCACCAAACATGACGAGGTTTGGTTAGAAGATTGTCCTCCATGGGCTCATGGCATCCTTGCTCAAGAGATGCCAACCACAGTTGTCTCACATTAGTTTTCATTTTTTGTTGGTTTTGTACCTCTTCAAAAAAAAGAAAAAAAAACTCGCTGAGTGAGTTATGGACTTCATCCTATGAGGGATTGTCCTTTGATTTGTATGGGTGAGAGTGGCCCGAGTCGTCGACTCAATAAGCCTACCATTTTAGAGACGAAACCGAGTAGGGAGTTGGAAACGTAACTACACAAGATGGAATTCACTCATTCCCCGCTTTAGGGTAAGTAGATGAGTTGTTTCCTTAAATGCTGACTTCAGGTCTTGAATAAGGGGCCCCACTCTCTCACTGGCTGAGAGGGACCTGGTTTATGGTAGGATCATAAACAAATTGTTCATTAGAGGATCAATAGTACTAAAGGAGTAAGAGGTAATTACAGGGGTAAAACGATAATTTGATCCACCTGTAATTACAAACAACTCGTGAAGGATCGAATTACTTGTAATGGTTATATCCATGGACGCGAAATATTCTACAATGTCAATAGTGCAACTATGGGTCTTTAGTGGGGTGTCCCATACTCAATGAATGTTGATTAATTTAATTAATTTGTTTAATTAATTAATCTCAGATCATTGGAGCTTATAATTTGTAGGTTCATTAGGTCTCCTCGCTAGCTCACAACGGGTAAAACAAGGATCAACAGTTTTGAAAATTTTTTAATTGTTTTAATTGCTAAGGAATTGTAGGTTAATCGTATAAGATACATTTAATATAATGTATATAGATAAATTATAATATAAAGTTAATTGGGTCGTTTGCATGTATAATAAAATTGACCAAAATATTATAAAAAATGGCAACCCTCAAAAAGAATTGCAAAAATGGCAAAATATTATACTCAGATGGTCTAAATTACTAAATTACCCTTCCTATCACTGATAAAATCTATCAGTGGTAGAATTATATCACTGATAGAATCTATCACGGATAGAAACGTATCACTAAATAGTTTTCTATGATTTCTATCACGTTTTTATCATTGATAGAAGCATATCACTTATAGATTTCTATCAGTGATAGAAATCTCTTATCACTCTATTGCTAATAGAAATGTTTCTATCCGTGATAGAAACGTATCATTGCTAGATTTCTATCAATGATAGAAAGTTGGATTTTTATCACCAATAGATTCAACTCACTAATTTTAGAGATTTCAGTTCACATCCTTCATATTCTCTTGCATTCTTTGCACCCACAATACAGATCTAAAGGTTTCTATCAGTGATAGAAATAGTTATATCCGTTAATTACTTTGTACGGTACATTCTGATAGGATCAACCTGAAAAAAAAACATAAAAAAATATTATCTCAAAAATATCAAAGTATCACCATAGGTTTCTATAGAAAGATAGATTTCTATCAGTGATAGAAACCAATCACTGACAGATTTCTATCTTTCTATCACTGATCGAATCGATAGAAGATTTCTTCATTATGTTTGGAAGTTGTTATTGTTTTCTATCAGTGATAGAAGGTTTTCAGTCACTGATATATTTCTATCAGTGATAAAAATAGACCTATCAATGTTAGATTTCTTTCAGTGATAGAAATCTTTTATTGCTCATAGAAATCTATAAGTGATAGGTTTCTATCAGTGATAGAAAACTATCATTCTATCACTGATAGAAAGTTAGATTTCTATCACTGATAGAAAACTATCATTTTTGTTTCTAAAACTTATGTCTATGATTTTGTTTTGATTTTGTTTTTATAGATGTCGAAGCAAAACAACATGGAAATTGAACCGGAAGAAAAGAAAAACAAAAAGCGGAAGTTGAAATTTAAAGAAGGGGAAACCTCAACAAAACAAAAAAAGAAAAAACAAAAGATATGTACAAAATTATCACGTAATCAAATACACTATTAGTTTTTATCAAATACACTATTGATTTCTATTAGCGATAAATTTCTATCAGTGATAGAAATCTATCACTGGATTTCTATCACTGTGATTCTTTCAGCGATAGATTTCTATTAGTGATAGATTCTATCAGTGATAGATATCAAAACAGGGGCAAAATGAGAATTAAAAAAACGATTTAAAAATTTTGCTATATTTGTAATTTTTTATAAAACTTGCTATATCTGCAATTAACCATTAGAATTTAGCCACCCATTACAATTTTCCAAGTTAATTTTAAATTAAATTCAAAATTAAACTATACATTATGAGAGATACAATTTGAATATGATTCAAATAATAGTTAATATGAATTGGATTCATATTACAACTATAGATTAAAATTAATATAAATTAGATTCATATTAAAACTATAGGTGATAAGAGATATTCATTTGAATATGATTCAAATGAAATATTAGTTAAATATATGATATTTAATTAAATAATTAATTGTTGAATTAATTAATAATTATTTAATTAATTAATTAATTAATTAAATTAAAGTCTCCCCTGCAGAATTGTAGGGTGGGGAAGTGCCTGAGATACTCCCTCCCTCTCTCTCCTATAAATACAGATGTGTCTACATTTGGGAGAGGTTCCTGAAAAATTACGTTTCCTCACTTTAAAAGCTCTCTCAAATTCACAGAAGACCAAAAATCCTTTGTACATTCCCTTCACTTTCAAAAGGGCTCCCACACATCCAATCTTTGCCATGAGAATTGCAAGGAGGACTCTTTTGGTGGTGTCCAATTGTTGTTCGTGATTTCTAAACGAGGAGGGAGAAAAGGTTTGTTGTTTGTTGTATTTTTGTGAAGAGAGTCTACAAAGGTTTGTATTTTCTCTTCTAGTATGTTTATGCTTAACCTTAGAATACATTGTGAATGTATGTTAGCAGTTTCTGTGTTGTAAATTCTAAATCTGAATCAAGGCATTGCATTCACAGGCTTCCACTGTGGGATTCGATCCCTTCAAATGAAACCTAACCCAAAGTTGAGGGACCAAAAATGTATTTTTTTTCCTTTGCCATATTTGGTAAATGGAACTCTAGATCTTTTTTTTGTTTTTTGTTTGTTTGATGGTTTTTTGTTTGGGTTTTTTTTTGTTTGTTTGTTTGGTGGTTTTGGTTTTGAAATGTGAGTCTTTGTTGAGATTGATACTTTCAGCTCTCTCATGAACTCACATCAACAGAATGTGTTGTTGTTCCAATATGAGGTTCAAAATGTGGCTTTGTTTCAGCTGCAATTGGTCAAAATTAACTAGGAAGGGATGGTGGAATTTGGAAATTGTTTAGGATTTTGAAGTGTAGCTAAAACTAAAAGAGATTCTTGTATTTGGTATGACAGAAACCTGGTGTGTGTTTGGTTTGGTTTCACTTTGGAGAAATTGTTGGAGAAATTCAAGGTTGGAAGTTTTCATAAGATGAATATAGCATTTAAAATGGATTTTGAACTATTCAAATTCTTTTCAAGACTAATTGTTCCTAATTACCCTTTATGAGCTAGTAGGGGGACCTAATGGACCTATAGATCAGAAGCTCCAATGATATGAGGTTAACTTACTAAACTCGTTAATCAGTTTAACCAATATTCATTAACTGTGGGTCACTCCACTAAAGACCCACAGCTGCACTCTTCTCACTGCAGAATATTTCTATGTCCATGGATATAGACCAATACCAGCAAGTTAGTCCTTCACAAGTGTTTGTAACACCAGCTGGGTCAAATTACCGTTTTACCCTTGGGTTACCTCTATGTCCTTAAGTACCAGTGCTCCTCTAATGAACAACCTGTTTATGGTCCAACCATTAAACAGAAACCTCTTTCGGGCCAATGAGAGGGTAGGGCTCTTTGTTCAAGTCACGGAGACACCACTTAAAGGAACACTCATCTATTTACCCTAAAGTCGAGAAGGGGTGAATTCCATCTTGTGTGATTATGTTCCCAACTCCCCACTCAGTCTTGTCCCCAAAATGGTAGGCTTATTGAGTTGGGAAATTGGCCACTCTCACTCATACAAATCAAAGGACAATCCCTCGTGAACAAAAGTTCATAATACACTCAAGATTAAGACTAAGTTGCTAGGTCATCCTATTGAAATAGAAACCTAACTAGTCAACGGAGTTACATCTAGCGGTTACTATTTCGTGGTCTAATCTTTATGCAAACTCATTGCATAGGATACCACCACTCACATGTCACTTACACAAACGCATTGAATCATTGCGTTTGTATCAAATACAAAGTGGGTCGTATCCATAGTGTCACCAAGATAAGGTACCCAACTTTATCCCTATACTATAGAGCCTTTAGGTTGTATCTTGAACATTGATCCCCGTATGTCTCCACATACTGTTCAAGACTCATAAGACAACCTAGGATGTTAGTTTATTGAATTTATGGTTATTTAAGAAAAAAACTAATACAATAATTTGATAACTCTTTATAGAATAATAATCAATAACGCTTTATTGAGAACAATCAATAGTTTACATTTACTATCTACGAGTTTTAGGGCATAAAACCCAACAGTGAAGAGTTCATTCCTATCAACATATGCTAAGGACACTTAACCGACTCTTTCTCTGTTCTATCTAACTTGCTCTTGCCTTTTTCAAGGAGAGACAAGTCCTTTCTCTACTTTTTTTGAATGGAGAAGCTGATAAAAGCTAGAAGGAGCTGGAACTCGGATTGACAGCTACAAGATGAAAAGAAAGACAAAAAGCATAATAATCTTAAACTAAATCTGAGCTCTCTTTTTCGTGCTCTTGTGCCGCCTTTTATAGGCCTTGGGAGGTAGGGTTAGTTGTCGAGATTAGTGTGAGGAGTCCTCTTCGAGTGTAATCCCACGATCCCAGGAGATTTGTTGCAAAATATTTGATCTTCAAGGATATTTTGTGAACCTCGCGATTCTCGAAATTTTGTCAGATTTGCCCAATTACGACCGCAAATGCGACGCAATTTCTCATGCAACCTTGCTTTGATACATTCTATCGTAAGCTGTGGGATTCTTTCCTTTTTCAAATGTTGGCGCATCCAAACTCTGCAAGATTTTTCCTTTTCCGAGTGCTAGCACATTTCTTTAGATTTCTTCTATTTCATACTCAGCCAGATTCTTCATTTTCCAGATGTGGGCGCAACTAGACTCCTACACGAAACCATTAAATTTTAACAAATTCTTAATAAAATTCCCTCTTTTTATATCTTCTAAGTACAATTTTCATATTTTAGGATTTCAAAGATGCAATGTTGGCTTTTGTCTACTTTTACTTCAAATGACAAGATTTTAAGCACAAAGCCATTGTTTTCCAAACCATAAACTCGGTTTTTAAGGCTAAATAACACACGTAAATGAGTGTTATCAAATCCCTTTAAGGAATTTAGCTACTCATAATAAAGAATGAAACAACAAAATAACTTTTCATTGAATAAGAAATCAAAATTACAAAAGAATATAAAGAATACAAGGCTAGAAAATAAAACAGTGTGCAAAATGTAAATGGTAATCTAGGGTTTTCAACTCTCAAGAGCTCTCACTCCACTCTAATCCTCCTGACGAAAGAGATTGTCGCGGTCTCTGGTCAAATAAAATTTATAATCCACGATTTCTAAAGCTAACTTGTAGAAGTAGTGGTCAGGGTCGATCACAGGGAACAATGGGTCTATTTCTAAGTTCTTTTGTGTTTTGGAGTAACCGAAAAGGGGGGTTTATGGATAAAAGAATAAGACATAAAAATAAAGACGGGAAAATAAATGCAGAAAATTAAATGTAAGAAAAGTATAAGGTTGGGTTAGTTGATCTTATCACGAGGATTATGTAATCGGTTCTCAGGATGTAAGTTTGGTAATTCAATCATTGACTCTCTTAATTAATTGAATTATTAACAAATTGTCTAACCGTCACTGGAACCAGTGATTAAAGACCCCTAATATTTCCAACCCGACCAACGCATCGAAGTCGAAGCCTAATTAGATTTCTAAGTACCAATGACGTCTCATTAATAAGAATCTAATTGCATTAAGTAAAAGTAGATCGTTAGATAAACTCGTATAAACTAGGAACAACCTCGGTTTATACAATTCTAAGTCTAAATTCCTAGATCTATCATGCAATTGAATTAATTGGGATAACGAGCCTTTTAACACAATTACATAACAAACCTATTACTAACCAATTTAGCATAACAATCAAATCAAGTCAAGCAAATAGGTTGTCAATCTATTCTGTCAATCTAATTGTAGTTAAAACAGAAATTTAGAACTGACGGAGCGTTCGACTTGTCAAAGTTCGTGTTGGCCAAATAAATTTATAATCCACAGCACTATAACAATTTTGTAGAAATAGTGGCCAGGGTCGAACACAGGGAAGGGGACCTAGCAGATGCAGAATTTTGTGCTTATAAAACGGGAGGGATTTTGGAAAGCAGGACAGAGCAAAAATAAATGCAGAATTTAAAGGAGACAAAGTAAGGCATGCAATTGAGAAATAAGACAGAAAAATCAATATCATAAAAGAGATCGTTGGATTGAGATTTCTTATGCCTGACTGCTATTTCACTTGGCTTCCTAGTTTTCTCTAATAATTATTCTATGCTGATTTTATTAGTCCGGCTGGCTTCTGGGTTACTCGGAGGACCTCTCTACACTAACCTGTGTTAATTAACTTGCTAATCGTGAATTCTACAATTAACAAGATTAATTAGTTTTTATCCTTATCGCTCGCCACCCCTCATACATAAAGTAGCAACCATCCGAGACCTCACAACGGTCACTAAATTATATCTAACTAATCTGAATAAGCAATTTTACAATCACCTACTTAAACTAGCCGCTTCGGGATAGTGGGTCTGGAATTGTATTAACTAAATTTAAATGCAATTTAAATCTAATTCATACAACCTTTAACATGCATCCTAGGCCTATCAAGGGTCGTCTCACGTAAAGAGTGGCTTGCCTCAACCTAGTGGCTATCTAAAAATAACTGATAGAATACACAAGCAGTAATCACATAGGGTCGTCAATCCTAATAGATATACTAGCCTCATGTATTGGTTTAAATGGGATAACATGCAAAACTTAATAGAAATACAGCAAGAACAATACCTTAAAATACTAGAAAACTCAGCCAAATACAATAGCAATCAAAGCATAATCCCAATCCAACGATATAGATGCGTTTAGCTACTTATAAACAAAGTAGAAACACAAACTAATACAAAAGAATGCATAAGTATTGACCAAATAAGGTCTACAAAGGTGCTGGAAAGTAAAAGAGGCGAAAGAAATCATAAAAGGACCAAATTTCTAACCTAACGACGGACTAAACCGAGACTACATATTTATAGAAAACATCGCAGCATCGAGACGCCCCGAACTTTATACGTCGTTTCAGATTTGCGTCGGTGTCAAGACGCCAGGGGTAGTGATAACTCTCCAAAAGGGAGTTATTTAGGCCTTATTTCTATCATGATTTGTGTGTCTTTTGTGCTTAATAGGGTTGCTTTTAGAGAGATATTATATGTTTTAACCCATTTGGAAGAATGGAAGCTTTGGAAATTATTTTGTGCAGAATCTGTTGCTGGGCGACTTAAGGGAGCAAACTCTGTGCTGGAGCAAAGCTGGGAGCGAAAACTGCCACGTCACAGCTCGTTAGCCAATTTACCAAACTGAATTCTGTTAAGCTAATCTCGGGATAAAGGAGCAAGGAGAGCCATCCACGTGTCTAGGTCAACCTAATTCAAGCTTTCCTCAACTCTATAAAAGGAGATAGCCGCCCAAGTCAAAATCATTCCACTTTTGGGAACGAGTTCACTCTCATTTCCACTTTTGGGAGCCGAGTAGAGGAGAGAGATTGGAGACCATCAAGAAGACCATCACTTGCAAGCTGATCAAGGAGATTAATATTTTCTTTTATTATCTTGTGATTATGGATATGCTTACTCAGATTGTAACGTGCGTTTCCATGCATTTTATGAACTAAGTAGCTTAGGCGTTGGTTAGGAAACAATGTGATTGTCGTGCTTAATTTCTAGTAATAAATATTGATTCTATGCATCTTGATTAATTGTTGTGTTCATTTCTATTTTATGCCCGCCTGGCCAGCCGGTATGAATACCTCTCTCTAGTTTCAGGGATGATTTAGGGAGTGTGTGGCGATTAATCACACTAGATCATTGTGTATTGGTAAACGCCAGTGACTGAGCTAGGGATAGCCAGTTGCCTAGTGCTTGATCGGTAGTACTTCATTGGGGTTGAAACACATTCCAAAAGATCCGGAGTTCCGGGAGGAATCTACTAATAAGACTGCGAGAGTTTTGCATGATCAATAATATTGCTAGAGCATCTTTTAAAACAATTACTAAATCCTGACCAGCGCCTGTTTCTAATCTATCTGTCTATCCGTTTACTTACTGTTCTGTCATTTCTTTTGCTTCAGCATTATTCTTTAAAAAAAAAACCAATCATTTTTACCATACTTGAAACCATTAAAGAGTTATACAAAATAGATAAAGTGGAAGCTAGTTCAGGCCTTGGATTGATAATACTTATTACTTGCTGCGGACTGTGTATACTTGCACAGAGTCTAGAGTCAATTTACATCTTATTTTTACTCACTCTAGGAACCCAACAGGTAGCGTCTCGACGCAATCCCTGATCCACGCCTACTGCTTTTCTTCTCGGTTTTATCTCGCTTCATCTCGGTACGGGGCTCCAATCTTTGGCTTTTGGTTCCGTTCTTCAAGCTCGCTTCAATACAATTGGGTATTTTCACCTCCTCGCCGTCCAAGACACCGAGATGGCTCCAAAGCTCCGTAATTGGACCGAATTAACACCAATTTAGCGTGATCGGCTCCCGACATCGCCTAAGCTCAAAAAATCCTGTAAATAAGACAAGTAAAGCATAAAATTACTCTAACAAGCTTAGATTATAGGTGATAAGATAGGACTATTTAGGTCCTATCAAGAACACAACTGAAAATAATTCAATAAACTGAAATACAAGGTCTCAAGGATACCAAAACTTACATTTACCGAGTCCCGATTACAGCAATTCGAGCTTAGTTGGCCATAGACAAGCACACTCCAAGCTCGAGGCTTGATCAACCGACCCATAGACTAAGAAAACTTAAAAGAAAGTTTGAAACTAGAGAGGAAAAGTGGCTACAATTGCAAGAATGAGGTGTGATTCAAGGATAAACCTAGCTACATATTTATAGGACTTCTTGGGCTCCAAGTCGTGTGAATTTAGCACTAGAATCGCTGATAAAAAAGGAAATTTCAATTTTGGAAAGCTGCATAGTGTCTAGACGTTACAGTGTTGAGACGCTTCTTTCTGGCGTCGAGACGCTATCCTCTCGGGTTTTTGGCTTGAACTTGCTGCAGACATGGCATTGAGACGCTACTTTGGAGGGTCTCGACACTGGGCTTCGGCTCCAAGGGCAATTTGGTCGTTTTACACTCTAGTTTTGTTCGTTTTAGCCTCGAATTGCCTCCAAAGCTCCGTTAAGGACCTATACACATATTATAATCATTTTAAAGCATTTTAAAGCATTTTTCGCAAGGAATTCAATAAAGATAAACAAATTGGGAGATTATAAATGTATGACAAATTAGACCTATCACCTCCTTTTGCAAGGAAAATAGGTGGTATTCAAGCCAAACTCACAGGTTTGGGTCTAATATAGGTTAAAGTATAGGTCTTCTTGAGAGATTTTGAGCATCACGACTCTAGGGCATGAATAAGGGTCTATCATGATACCCAGATCTTCCCTACGTGTTCAGCTTTAGTTCTTAATGTTTTTGAGACCTTTTATAGAGTGTAAATGGTTAGGAGGTTGTCAAAATCCATGCTTGCAGGTAGCCCAGGCTGAATCAGAGTCAAAGGGTTTGGTGTGTGAAAAGCTCAGACATTACTGACTCGCAGAAATTTGGGGAAGACAGTTTCTGACCAGAAATGTGGTTGTATTTTACCTTCTTCCTCTGTTTTCTGAAAAAAAACATGAAACTAGATTAATTATATGCTCGACTCACATACTTTTGCACTTTTAAGCTCAGGTAAACCACAAATATGCATGATTTGAATATTTAGACTCGACCCACATACTTTTGCACTTTTAAGCTCACGAAATAATATATATATATATACTCCAAACATGTTCATTTTTACAAGGAATAAGCTAAGATTAAGGGTCAAATATACAACATATTTGGCACTTATGATTTTCACATAGGCACTATTGCCTAGATTTGCAGCGGCTGATGACTGGTTACCAGATTAGGGTTAGGAAGAAGAAGATGATGATGAAGATGGAGGAAGAAGATGAAGATAAGATGGAGGAAGAAGATGAAGATGAAGAAGAAGAAAAAAGAAAAAGAAATCAGAAATAATAATAAAATAATAAAATATTATTTAAAAATTAAAAAAATATATATATTTTTTAATAAAAAAAAATGCATGTCACATCAGCAATCTGTTAGGGTTTAACAGAAAATTGGACGGAGGGACCAAAATGAAACGAAATCCAAACCTTAGGGGCTAAATTGTCGAGTTTGAAAATTCAGGGACCAAAATGAAACTTAACCCAAACTTCAAGGACCAAAAGTGTATTTTTCTCAAAAAAAAAAAAAATTAGACCCTCCATTTGAAAATCGTCAATGTATTTGGAACTTTCATTAAATGTGAGGTATGAGAATTTGAATCTCCGACTTCAAAAGGAGGAATATATGTCAATTAGAATTGAGCTATTGACGATGATATTTATATTCTAAAGATTGTCTTATTAAATTGTGAGGTAATGAATGTTTTTTTTTTTTTTAATCTGAAAAGTTCAACACATTTTAATTTATTGTAGATTACATATTCCATCTCATCCTTCCAACCATAGAAATTTTATATAAAAGTAATTGCGGAATTACAAACTAAGGGTGTGTTTGGTTTAACTTTTCAAGTGTTTAATTTTGAAAATAAATCATTTTGAAAAAAATTATAGTGTTTGGCAACCACTAAAAATGACTTATTAGAAAATGAGATTGATAAATAAACTATTTTAAGAGAAACACTTGAAACCAACTTTATAAAAAAAGTCTTCTCAAGTAAACAAGCACTTGTGTATAAAAACATTTATGAGGAAATACAACCAAACATATGAGTGTTTAAATTATAAACAATTTTTATACAAAATGTTTTTTAAAAAATACATTCTTGAAAAACATTTAAATTAAAATGTATTCCAAACGGACCCTAATATGTCCAATCACACAGTTCAAAATTTATAATCTATGTGCAAATTTAAATTTAAAAAGCAACATTAAAATGTCAATTAAGTCAAGTTAATGAGAATGAATTATTTACATAATAAAAAATAGCATAATGATTATTGATTATATAATAAAAAGATCTATAACACTGTTGATGTGATTATTTGTATCTTGGCTATATTCTTAAGTTATATTTAATAACATCTTTTTTTTTTTTTTTTTTTTTTTGAGAACATATATTTAATAACATCTTCTAATGCTAAAAATGTGAATCTCATAGAAATAAATATTAGCTGCCCAGTTCTGGCAAGGTTGATTAAATTTCATACATGGTAGCTTTTAATTTATACCATGCCTTGCTTGAAAAATCAATGTCAATTTTTTCAAATTTTCAATTTCACCCCCTAGATATTGAAAATGGCACATTGTTTGGAATCTTTGGATTTCAACTATAAAGTTAAAAACATATAGGTTACCTTTTTTGAGGTTCAACTTTCGATTTTCTACTTTACATTTGATGAACTAAAAAATATGAACCTCTCCCCTCCCTTTCTTGTCTTTAAACCCGATTTTCTAAGTCGAAAAGAAAAATGATCAATTTATTGGGAAAATTTTGGCTTTCATAGTTTATAATATTTATAAATACTAGTTTTTCTTCACGTGCTTTGCACGTGGTTTCTCATTTTAAAAAACTATTTTTAATAAATGATTTTTAAACTACGTAGGTTTAATAATAATATTATTATAAAAAAACTATGTAAATATTTTTTGTTATTATTTTATAAAATAGATGGAAAAGAAGCTCTTTCATAATCGTAGGAAATGAGTATGGAAAACTTTTGGTATTCCAAAAAAATTTTAAATTTATTTTTCTCTCCCCTACTTAAATGGTTGAATTGAAAGCCTATTGCCCTTCCCTTGAATAATATTTATTTATTTATTTATTTATTACCACTACTTTTATAAGGTTACGTGGTGTATGAGATTTTTTTAAGTTTCTTTCACATTCGTACTTTTATATATATATCGTCCATAAAAATTTCTAGATAAATTTAATTATAATACCTAATAAACACATCTTAAACAATAAACACTATTAGATAACTAAATGCACAAAATTTTTATCTAACAAAAAAGGACAAAATTTGGAGAGGGAAAGAAACATAATGCCCAATTAATGAAGGCATATTATTAATACTAAATTAAGAACTTCATTTTTCTTTTTTATGTCTCATCGTCTTTTTCTCCACGACTCTTCTTCTTATTGTCTTTCATTTATTTATTTTTTCATTTTGTGTTTGCGTTGTCTTAGTTGAGCTTTTCGAAATTCGAAAGTTGCAAAGTAAGAGATTAAAAAGTAAGCTTTTCCCGTACCATCGTTTCTTCCATCTTACCGACCTCCAATTTGTTGTCAAGACCAACCGGATATCACTTCATTCGCCACATCTCTCTCCATCTCTTCATCTTCAAATCTTCAATCTTTCTTCAACTCCATTCCAGTCCTCCATTATATCGAGCTTGTGATGTTGTTCGAGGCCAAATATGGCCAATATAGTTTTAATTCTAACAAAAGAAATCATATACTTGAATTAAGGAAAAAATAAAAGCCAAATGTCGAAGTTCATTCATCATAATGTAATCCACATTTGGGAACACCCATTCATGAAGTTTGGAATTATCTAAACCAACTGAATTAAGAAAACCTAATATTGTTTCCACACCTTCTCCAATTAGGAAAAGAAAGAGAAGAAGAATGGACAAATCCAAAGGAGAAAAAAAAACTATTATCACAACTTCTCAACTCGGTTGTATTGGGTTTAAACATAACTTTTGCCATTTGTAAGGAAGGAGTTTCCTAAAAGAGAAGAAGAATAGTAAACACACTAACAATTGGTAATAAAAAGCAACCATATATAATATAGTATTGAAAAAAATGATCAACTTCATCGAGAAGAAATAGAAGAAACAACTTAGAGATGAAAACTTGAGCAAGAATTCCAATTTGGCATGGTTTTTTCCATGTGTTTTGCCAATTGAATGAGTAAAGAACTATTTTTATACCAAAATAAGGAGGAATATGAAAGAATTGAGAGAGGGGAAGAGGAGAGGGATGAGGAAGCCGAGTAGCCTAAGGACTTTAATTATTTTTTTTAACTCAATATTGCACTCACCATGAATTAATAAACCATAATCAATTCATTAATTTTATACGTGAATTTATTAAGTTAATAAATGATTGAATTTGGAAGGGTGGTGAGAGAGTGTATTGATGGAGAGAATAACAAAAAAGGGAAAAAAAAAAAAAAAAAAACACAAGGAATTATACGTGAGTGGGGGGGAGAGGTAATAAAATGAAGGATATTTTAGGTATTTTGTAAAAAACCAAGGACAATATTGTCCAAAAAAAGTTTCTTCCACATTCGTACTTTTATATATATTATAGATTATAGATATAATTATCATACAAGTGATTGCAAATATAATTATAATTTGTAAATATAGATTTTTTTTTAAAAAAATAATAATAATGCAAAATCAAGATATCTTTATTTTAAATGATATTTTTTTAGTTTACATAAATCAATTATATAGTAAATTAATGACTTATAAGCTAAACACATAGGTCGCATTATTCAATAGATAAGACATCTATTATTATCTCAAAAGTTAATGGTTTGATATTTCACCTTTGCAATTGTTGAACTCCAATATATATATATAGCCAATTCAGGTATATTATATAGACAAAGGCACCTATTCCTTTGGGGTATCTACAAGAATAGGTTGAAATCAACCCATATATTTCACTTTTGTCCAAAAAACTTGAAAATATCATTTGAGTCCAGTCCGTTTTAATTAATTGTAGCCCATTTACCAATTTGACCCTTTAATATTCAAAATAAAAAAAATAAAAAAATAAAAGAAAAGATAGAAAAGGAAAAAACGGTTAGTATATTGCATTTGAAATATATAACATAATATAAAACAAAAAAGGAAAGAGAAAGGATTTGAATTTTCTTCCTAAAATCGTGCATGAAAATGGTTATCTTTCCTATTTTTTTTCCCATTTTCTCTCCTCTACCATTTGTTCTTCACGAATTTTTTTACCATTGTCGCCTCCGTTTATGGCATTTTAAAATAATCCCCCAAAACACGCTTCACTGCTACCGTCTTCTTCCTTCCGAAAACGCTGCTATTTTTGGGATTGAGAAGTTTTTTGACCTGAAATTTCAAGTGTCACCGGTTACTCAGGTCCGAGTGCGGGATTTCGGTGTGGTCCATTAAGGGAAGAGAATCCGTTCGGTGAAGCGATAGAAACGCTGAGGTCTAATGGATATTCTTCAATTGCGCTGTTTCTTGAATCTCAGATTTTAGGGTTTAGTAATGGTCAATCCATGATGACCGTCTTTGCTCCTTTAGATGATGCATTGGCGACTCGCGTTGATAACTTTACCGATTACCCGTCTCTATATAATTTTTAAATACTCGGTATGAATTTTGAAATTTTCCATTTTTTTTTTTTTTGCGTATAGATCTGGGCTTTTTTTTGTCGTATAGATCTGGGTTTTTTTTGCCGTATAGATCTGAGTTTTTTTGCAACTTCTACGATTCCTTGTTAAATATCCAGTATGGATTTCTAAATACCGGGTATGAATTTTTAAATACCTGGTATGGATTTTGAAATTTGCAATATATATATATATATATATATATATATATATATATATTTTTTTTTTTTTTTTTTTGCGTATAGATCTGGGTTTTTTTTGTCGTATAGATCTGGGTCTTTTTGCCGTATAGATCTGAGTTTTTTTGCATCTTCTACGATTCCTTGTTAAATACCCGGTAAGGATTTCTAAATACCGGGTATGAATTTTAAATACCTGGTATGTATTTTTTAATCAACCAAATCGAAACGCATGTGACAAAAAACTAAAAAGGAATTTAAGAATTCCAAACTGGATGTGGGAATAAATTTGAAAATAATTATATATATTTGTTACATAAAAGGAATGAATTGAGATAGATATTTAAAAGAATATCTATAATTAAATTTAAAAAAAAAAAAAAAAAGATTCCATCTTGGGTAGCCGGCTTCTCTATTTGAAATCTCAAACGATTTGAAATCTCAAAAAAATGATAAAAAAAAAAGATTTGAAATCTCAAAAAACACCAAATTTTGGTTGAAAATCTCAAAATAATGAAATTTGAAAATAAATTACATGTTGGGATTGCCCCTTATTTTACCGAATCAACGATTTTAGAAGAATGATGCCAAAGTGAAAATTAGAAATTTCAAATTTTTGGTTGAAAAATGGAAGCATACGACCAAATAGTGAAAATTGAAAGAAGAGTTGTTGCAGCGCATTACTGGAATGGGAATAAATTTGAAATTAATTGTAAATATTTGTTACATAACCAACCGACAATGGGATTAAATTTGAAATTATTTATAAATATTTGTTACATAAAAGGAATTAATAGAGAGGTAATTATTTAAAATATAATTATATTTTAAAAAAAAACATTCCATATATGGGTAGCCGGCTAGAATGTCAAAAAAAAAATTAATGTTTATTATAATTATATAATTAAATAAGGGCAATTAGGGAAGAAAGAAATTAAAATAAATGCATGAAATCCTACAAATGAGAAAAACAAAAGATTATGACAAAGATGTAATTAATAGGTTAATTGAACCCATCTGCTATAATTTCTGTATTCCTTTCTCTAATGTTTATTTTTTATTTATTTAATTTTTTTTTAAAGTTTGATAGTTGTAGAAGTGCACGATCGAACAATTGACCTTTGGGATGGTGATTGATGTCTTATCCATTGATAGTTTCTCTTCTACTATAAGATTGAGACTTCAAACTCTTATACCTACATTTACTAAATCTTACTACAACAAATCTTATTATCAATTAACAATAATATAAGGGGCAGTTGCATAGATGGCAAATTGGACCAAATTAATAGCAAATATAGCACTGATTCAAACTAATTGCAAATATAGCAAAATTAATTGTACAAGACTAAAAAGTTGTTGTCGGATTCTATCCGTATCTATCACTGATAGACTCTGATTATTCAAAGTATATCAGTGTCTATTGCTGATAGACTTCGATTAATCAAAGTCTATCAGTGATAGTCACTGATAGACACTGATAGATTTTGATTAACCAGAGTTTATCAGCGATAGACACTGATAGACTTTGAATAATCGGAGTCTATCAATAGACTGATAGATTCTAATTAATCAGAGTCTATCGCTGATAAACTCTGATAATCGAAGTCTATGACTCCGATAGATTTTGCTATATTTGCAATTTTTTTTACATGGTTCTATATTTGCTATTAATTTGGTCCAATTTGCCACCCACTGCAATTTTCCTAATTAATAATAATCATGGTGCATTTATTCTCATTTTCATTATATTTATAAATTTTTTAACGACTTTGGTAATAATTTTTGATGTTCAGTTTTGGCTAGAAAGTTCGATCGAAATCTGATCTGAGTAGACGTTTGACACAAAATACTAATATCGGTGTCCAACAAAAAATACTGACATGGATGCTTGTCCTACACGCTTCAATGTTTAAATTAGTATTAGATCAAGTTGTATCATGTTGAGCTAGAATATACCACGTCCCTAAATATGAGGTACTATTCACCAATAAATGAATGACAATTTTGCTACTACTATAATTATTTTTAGTGCAATTACTCATTAGTGTACAAACATTTGATTATTTTGACTCATCAAAGCAACTTTGTGGACATCAATTAATGGAATCTAATTTAATGCAACCACCTATTTTCTAGCCAAGTTTGTTGTTTATGAGCCTCAATTTTATGCATTCATGAGCCTTTGGAGGTTTGAAAGTGATGTGCCATTTTCTTTGGTCGCCATTTTATTGGACTTTGCAAATCCCAATAAGTAATTACTTTTAGGGGCTGTTTGGGGCGCTGAATTGGTTATAATATCTGGTGGTTATAATAATCTGGGGATTATAATAGTCTGGGGGTTATAATAATCTGTGTTTGGGGTGCAGATTATTATAGTCTGGGATAAAATAATCTGTGTTTGGGGTGCAGATTATTTTAGTTTGAGATAAAATAATCTGTGTTTGGGATGCAGATTATTTTAGTCTGGGTTAAAATAGTCTGTGTTTGGATTGCTGATATGTTTAACATGAGATTCTGAATCAAATATTCAAGTTGACTGTTTTTTTCCTGACTTTTTTTTTGTTTATTTTCCTCATACAACTTTGTATGTCAAATATTATATTTTGCAAATATCAATAAAAAATTGTTTGGATTCAGTTGTAAAAAAAATAAAGTATTGGGTATACGAGTTAAAAGATGTGGTTAACTTAAAAGGAGACAAAAATAACCTAAGGTAAGAGTTGATTTTCTTTGTTTTAGGGTCATATTTTTTCACAAAAGAAGTCATTTTATGATTTCATATTGGAAAACCATATTTGTTTCATTTTTGTATTTTCAACGTAAAAATGGTAAATGCTTATGTACAAAGAAATTATATAATAAAACTTTATATTTAATAAAACTCCATATTTATATATGTAGAAAGACAACTGAGAAACTGGTAAGTGTTTCTATCATGGAATGACCAAATGAGAAACTGGTAAGTGTTTCTAACATGGAATGACCAAAAATCGCTTTTTTCTTTTTCTTTTTTCCTTCTTTTTCATTTTCTTCCTCCATCTTTATCTTCTTCCTCCATCTCCATCATCTTCATCTTATTCCTCCATTTCCATCTTCATCATCTTCTTCCTCCATTTCCATCATCATCTCCATCTTCTTCCTCAACCTCAAACTCCATCTTCATCATTTTCTTCTTTCTCTAACCCTAATGTCGGCAACGTTTTCAACGACTTTTCCGGCGGTTGCGACAAATTTTTCGACGACCAAAATTTTTTTTCCTCGTTTTCTTTATTTTCTTCTTTTTTTTCTTTATTTTCATTTTTTATATTTTTCAAAATTAAAATGAGAAGAAATATGAAAAAAGGAAAAAAAATCGGTTGTCGGAAAAGTGGTCGGCAGCCGTCGGAAAAGTCGTCGGAAACTTCGCCGGCCGACGGTGACCGACAGTCGTCGGAAAAGTCAAGGAGTCGCATGGAAGAAGAGAGGAGAGAGTTACTGTAGAAAATGGATAGAATAATCGGGTGGGTTGAATGATGGTTACCGTAGAGAATGGATAAAATAATCGGGGATAAAAATAACTCACCCCACCATTTATTTTTGTTGATGTCCCAAACACTGAATAGGTTATAATAAAGGGGGCTATTATAACCTATTCAGTGCCCCAAACAGCCCCTTAGACTATCTGGTACATGAATTCAAAAAGCAAATAGTGTTCAAATTTCATTATAGAAAAACTTGAAAAAAACAGTTCCGAATTATAAGGGCTGTTACAATCACATTTTTTTTTAACTTTCAATGTAATCGATCACTCTCTTAACAAGTGAAATTCTACTATTAAACTCTTAAAATATTGTCAAATATACAAACTACTTCTAAACTCGAAGGATTGTTATAATCAAACTCTAAAACTGTTATTAAATTTAACTGATTAATTTTCTAGCGAAATTTTAAAATGTAATACTAACTACTAAAAAGAATTAGTGTTCAGGTTGATGTTGAGTTGTTGTTTCAATTTAAGAAAATAATTATATTTAAAACTTAGAGAGCTGATTGATAAAGTTGAAACTTTGAAGGTGTAATTGTAACAATTTTATAGTTCAAGAGTGATTTTTACCATTTTCCCTTAATTTTATTGACTGAGATGAAATTAATAAATCTAGTATTTATTTAGTTTCTAGAACAAAATAGAAATGAGTTTAAATTTCATTTTAGACATTAAACTTTTAAAATCATTTAAATTTTGATCTTTAAGGTCCTGTTTGATAACCATTTGGTTTTTGGTTTTTGAAAACTAAGCCTTGTTTTCTTCTAATTTCCTTATAATGGTTTGCATCTTTGTCAATGACACATTTGAATTACTAGCCAAATTCTAAAAACAAAAACAAATTTTTGAAAACTAGTTTTTTTAGGCCCCGTTTGATAACCATTTGGTTTTCTATTTTTGATTTTTGAAAATTAGGATTGTTTTCTACCAATTTTCCTACCATGGTTTTCATATTTGTCAATGACACATTTGAATTCCTAACCAAATTCTAAAAACAAAAACAAGTTTTTGAAAACTACTTTTTTTAGTTTTCAAAATTTGCTTGGTTTTTACAAACAAGGAAAGAAAGGTATTAGAAAAACAAAGAAACTTGTAGGTGGAAGTAGGATTTATAAGCTTAATTTTCAAAAAAAAAAAACCAAATGGTTATCAAACGAGGCCTTAGTTTTCAAAATTTAACTTGTTTTTGAAAATATGGAAGAAAGTAGATAACAAAACCAAGAAATTTAAAAGGTGGAAGTAGTGTTTTTAGGCTTAATTTTCAAAAACCAAAAACCAACAACCAAATGATTATCAAACGGGACCTAAGCTTTCTAAAATCTCTATTTTTGCCCTTCAATTTTTAGTTTTATACTTGCAAAGTATCTATTTTTTCTTAACTTTTTTAAACAAATAAACCTTTTAATTTTCACCATCAATTATTTAATACATAGATAATATAACACCATAACATCAGAAAGCTAAACACTGCTCAAGTTGACACTGAGCTAGATTCAGATATTTTTTTGATAAATCAGATATTTATGTACAAGTCACATCAGAATAGCAAGCTCACAAGAAATATACAAAATTGGCCTTTAAATTCATATAATAATACATCACTTACAATATTTGTACAGGGTAAAAGAGTAATTTCAGCTTGTTTATACATACATACAAACACAGAGCAGTAAACTTTGGTAGCATCTTACAGTAAAAACAGTAATCATCATATATTAACAGACACAATTAACCACAGCACATCCCAAAAATTTTTCCAACAGTTTCAACAAAACTAGCTTCTGTTTGAAGCTGAAGAAGAAGAAGTTTCAAAATAAGTGGGTTTGGGAGTAGAAGGGCAGCCAATTGCTTGGACCAACTCTTCCACGGCGAGAACCCGAAACTTGGGAGGTGGTGAATTCAGAGCTATATTATCGACTCGGTGCTCGTAGATTTTACCTTCTTTATCAAGCTTATACTCAGAGGTCCCGTCGAATCGACTGCGACTCTCCCATGGAATTCGTGGGATGCCATGAACGGTCCATCGAACCATGATGACGCTTTCCATTGGCTGCCATACACCAATAATATCAACCCACAAGGCCCTGAAAAAGATCCTTCCATGGAATCGTAGCCCCCATAAGATCGACTTGTAGTTCTCGATGCCAGTGAAAGTGTTGAGCGGATCTTTGAAGACAATGTCATCCCTTTGCATAGAAGTAAGGACGAAAGAGAACAATTAGAATATCACTTGATAAGATAAGGTAGAATATTTAGATGAATGCACTTTGAAAAGAACTTATTCCTTCAAAGAGTTACAATTCCAAGTGCATAAGCAGCAGCATCAAATCATCGTTACGTGATCAAATGCCTAAACAAATCCGATTCAAACAATTTTCAAACAACACAACTTATCAAGATTTTCCTTTTTTTTTTTTTTGGAGGGGGATTGGTTGGGGGAATTACAATCCACATTGATGTTCAAGAGTTACTTGTCGAATTGCTGTTTTTCTACGATGGTTTGGAGTAGAATCTTGCCAACTTTTAGTGTGTACACTACACGTTAAGCAAAGTTGTTCTAAAACCTCCTTTTGGAAGCAAAGGGAGAGTTCTTAGGGCGGTTGCCTCTCTTTCATGTCGAGTGCGTATAAAATAAGAGGAACAAGAGAATTTTTAAGAACAGATATAAGTTCATGGAGTATCGTTTTGGCTACTAGTATTATTCTTTTGGTTAAAATTTCATGTTGGTTTCCAAGTTCTTAAACATAACCATTTTAGTCTCGAATTTTTCAAAATGGCTATTTTAGTTTTTGAACTTTAAAAAAAAATGGATGGCTTGACTCCTACATAAGTACCTGGCCCGTATGAACATTCAAAATATATTATCCATATGTTAAGCAATTGACAACAAAATAATGACAATAACTAAGACGATTATTATTTTAAAGACTAAAACTAAATCAATTTAAAAGCTCAAAAACTAAGGCTCCGTTTGATAACAATTTGATTTTTGAAAATTATGCTTGTTTTCATCAAATTTCCTTACAATGGTTTTCATCCTTGTTAAAGACACACTTGAGTTCGTAGCCAAATTCCAAAAACAAAAACAAGTTTTTGAAAACTATTTTTTCTAGTTTTCAAATTTTGACTTGGTTTTTGAAAACATGGGAAGGAAGTAGATAACAAAACAAAGAAACTTGTAGGTGCATGTAGTGTTTTTAAGCCTAATTTTCAAAAACGAAAAACAAAAAACCAAATGGTTATCAAACGGGACCTAAAATAGACATTTTAAAGGTTCAAATACCAAAATGGAATAAACTAGAAATTTTTGGGATTAAAATGAGATTTAAACATATTCTTTTCTAAGATTCAATGCCATGGGAGGGAGGAAAGCCAAGCACGCCAAAGGAGAATACAAAAAACAAAAAAAAAATTCTTCCAATCGGCCAAAAAAGTAACAATATTTCAGTTGTTGAAATAAGTAGAAAATTAACACCATGAAAGAGCAAAAAGGATAAAGATATACTTTATAACAAAAGATTCTCAAAAAACCAATCAAAGGATTTTCTCAATCTATGGTTGTTTAAAATGCGTCCGTCCGAGCCAAAGGTCTAGAAAGAAAAATAGCTTTAACAAAGTGAAGCCTAAGGGTTTTCTTGTCTTTCTTCAATGAATTGCCCCACTGTCGAAGTGAGCATGCTCAGCAGTAATTGGTATATACCTTCGACCAAGAGGTCAGAGATTCGAATCTCTGCATCTCCAAATGTTGTTGAATTCAATGAATGCCCTGCCACTATCAAGGGAAGGTGTTTGTGTCCTTGGGATGGGTTATGTGCCAACTAAACGTGGACAGTACAAAATTCCAGCAAATTCCAGCAAAGGGACAGTACAGAGAAACGTGGTCCTGAATTTCTAGATCTTTCTTGCAAATGGTAGGCCACTCCAGCGAAATCACACAAGAAGCTAGGCACTCTTTGGATCTTGTTGTGGATGGGTGTTTAGACCCTTGTGGCTCAGCTCCCAAATGAAAATTGATTAGTGGCCTTTCCAAATCATATCATAAAGAAGATAGCTCTCCTTCTTCCCCTTGCTGGAAATCTCTGGACTTTCTAATACCCACTGTACTGATCTTTCCAAAAGATACCCATTTATTATTGAATTCTTTAATCTCATGATGAGGTTTATTTCAGTCTCTTCATCTAATTGTAGAATCACCATGGACACTACATAGTAAAGATCTCCTAATATAAAGAAGGTTCAAACCCTTCATTCAAAACCAAGGTGCTTCACCTTATTCAAATTTGAGGGAGGTACCTTCTTCAGGTAAGGAGGGGGTCTCATATGAGTAAATTCTTTCTTCTGTAGTTAATCCCCCTTGAAGCATGGTAACAAAAATATTGGTTAAAATATCATCTTGGTCACATACTTTGGGTTTTGTTCAATTTTAGTCCCTTTACGTTCAAATGTCCAATTTTAACCCCTATATACTTTCAATAAAGCTTAAAATTGATCCCTACTATAAGTTTAAAGTTAATTTTTATCAAAATTTGTTAAATAATAATAATATTTTCTATACAAGAAAAGACACAATGTGAACATATTTCTAAAATTTATAGAAGGGAGGATAATAGAGACTAATTTTGTTTTAAGAAAAATTAACAATAAACTCACAATAGGGACCAATTTTAAGGTTTATCAAAAGTATATGGAATAAACTTGGACTTTTGAAAGTACCAGAACAAAAATGGAACAAAACTCAAAGTAAGGACCAAAATTGTACTTAACCAAAAATATTTTTTATATATTTAATAAGAAACTGAAACAATATTGATGAAAGAAAACAAAAGGGGATGAGATATCCCCACAAGACCAGAGAATAATAAATGGTCATGATCAATGTCATAACTACAAAAAAAAAAGTTTTGAAAGAGAACACCTAATGGATGCATAGAAATAAATAGTTTCCCATAACTCCTTTGGGCTAGAATAACTCTCTTAGAAGGCCCTTTGATTTATCTCAAACCAAATCCTCCAAAACGTAGCCATAACCGCATTAGACCACAAAATGCTAGCCCTTTGAAAGGGCTACCATAAATAAGCTGAATGAGAGCTTCATCAATTCTATTCAGAATCAGAAAGCACCAAAGAACGGTCTTGGTTAGATTGATTGAGAACTTTCTATGAGCGGCTGTCAAAAGTAAAAGCATGGATTTACAAGAAAGGGTCTCCACAGCATTAAGCTCCTCTTCCTTCTGTCACCTAAATTGTTTGGACTGTCACTAAGCACTTCTCCCAAGAACTCATTCATCCCTTAATCAGTCCGACTCCTTTTTAGAGGGAAAAATCACTTCTTTAGTCTCTCATCTCAGCAATTGAAGATCGGTTAATTTTTATGTTGGATGACTCGGTAAATGGCAAGGCAAATAAAATGCTTCACGAGGAAGATGATTAGAAGCCCATGTCTTCTCCACAACTTGATTTCAATTCCATCAACCCAACTTTAGTAGTCTCAGCTCGACAATAGAAGGCCAACAACTCCTTCCAATAATGCTTCTTCTGGAAGCCTTACTCAGCCTGATTAGTGATTACTCTATGCCATGAAATCTGGTTCAAGAAGAAAGTGCTATAGCTTTTTTCCTGTTCTTTTAGTACAAGAAAAATCACTATTGCTACAAAGAGACTCATTGTGAAGGCTGAAATCCATGGAAGGAGCGACTATTTTGAGTTAATAAGATGGTTACCCCTCCTTTGGAGCTTGATTCTCGATAAAGTTCCTAATTCTATTCTTCACATACTGAGATACTTTTAGGAGCTTGAAAATAGAATAGTGTAAAGAAATGCTCGACAACTCTACTTGACAAAAGTAAAATTGCTCCTTTGACAAGAAGCCAACTCATCCACTTAGCAAGCCTCCCCAAGACTTCATTGAGCACCAGGTGCCAGAAAGATATTGCCTTTGGATAACCACCCAAATAAACCAAGGGCCAAGACCTTACGAAACACAGTAGTTGGAGGTTTGGAACTTGATTAATTTTTCATTTAATATTAAATCCCGCTAGCATATTTTGACAAATTATTTTTTAAACTTGAAGCAACCTTCAAAAACTTCAACAAATCAAAAGTGTGAAGTGAAACAACATAGATGGTTGATGTGTGGATTGGATCTCCTACTTTCATTGAGAAAAAATGAAAGAATACAAGGGCATCCAAAAAAAATACCCATAAAAGGGAGGGACTCCAACCAAGAAAAATATGACCTAACCTATAATTACAAAACAACTTTGTCACTAATGCCCAAGCAGAAACATGGAACCTAGAAAGGGACGAAACATCACATGGGCCCCTCTCCCTTTCCTTATCCTTGAACACTATTATTTTTCTCCCTCATAGACCCCATGATACGAATCGAGATGTCTTCATCACACTCCAAGAACTCCAAGATGGTTACAAACTTTAGATTTAGTTGATTGGAAGATAAATCTCGGATTTAAGGAGCTTTTATTGTAATTTTCAGTTTTCAAGTTGTTTTTTTAATGTTTTAAGTTACTATTCAGCTAGTGGTCATTATAGCATTGATGGGCATGAAAGTTACAACTCTTCATATGACCATAGATTGTGTTTGAAGGCTAAAATAGCCATCTATGTTGTTTCTTTAAAGATTAGATTTGTTTTGATGGAATTTCAATGAAAATTAAGTCTTTTGAGCCTAAAGGCCATGAGCATCTTTGCATATCTTGTGTTTAGATTTGCATGCTAGGATCATTCAATTAGCTTTGATCAAACTGCTTGTGGAGTGATTCGAATCTTGGGTTTAGAAACAAGTTTTCTCTACTCTTGATCTTGATCATCAAGGTAAATCCGTTTCTATCTTCTTCCTTGGGATGAAATCATCTTGATTTGGGGGTTTTAGCATTTGATATCTAGGGGTTTGCATATCCATGACGGTTCTTAGATCTAATTGTCTAGGGTTTTCTTATCACCCTACGACAAAGCACACACCCAAGCTTGGCATAGAAACCTCCTTTCTCTCAAAAGGGTAGATGAAGGAGGAACTCCTTGATCATTTCCCTGTAATCTCTATAACTAACAAATTGAAAACAAAACGCCTCAAAGAAAAGGCCCTAGATAGATCAGATAAAATCCCAACTCCACAAGATATGATCCACATCTTCCTCTGCCCTCAAACAAAGGATGCAACAAAACGGCCAAACCAAGGAAGGCATCTTTCTTGTAAGCTTATCGAGAGTATACTCTTCTGTGGATAACTTGCCAAATAAAGAATCTAATCTTCTTAAGAATTTTCATCTTTCACAGACGAGAAAAAATAGACTCGCTAGGGGGAGAAGGGTTCAACAACTAACGAACGAAGGAACTACATGAGAAACCCTGAGTCAAACTTGAGCTCCAACAACCATCATCCCTCCTCCCCGACCTAAACTCAAACTCCCCAATCAAAGATAAGAGAGCAATAACATTCATCATTTCTCTATTGGACAAAGGACGATGGAACCCAAGTGAAAAAGAAGGTGAACCCCCAGACAGGATCACGATGTCAGCCACCAAACGATTTCTCATTCTCATGGAAAACAAATGAAAAAAAAAAAAAGGAGGAAACATATGGTAGAGAGATCTTCCACCTTAAAAGCACGTCAGAAGGCATGTTTGAAGACCTTAGCCTAAAATCTTAAAATTTTCATCACCATGACAAAAGAAAGAGAGAGAGATTGAAGGGCCTGCATAAGCCCTCTTGTAGTTTTAATACAGCCACTGAGCTTCCAATTAAAAAAGAGAAATGAGCCAGTTAGCAAAACCTCCCAATCCACCATATATGCCTCCCTATTTCAGTTTAAGAACCCAACCTCCTTTTTTACACAACCTCCTCTCCTCCATTTTACTTGCAATGAGAATAAATTCAATTATTTTCCTTCTACCCACAAAAGCCACGTTGGAGCTATTTGAAAACTGTTCTGAAGACATTTATTTGTTTATGTTTTCAAAAATATTTTTGAAAATTGTGATTGAATAACCTATAAAAGTTAATGTTATTGTGCACACTGTCCACAGATCTATGGTTTTAGAAAACAAGAAAAAAAAAACTTTTAGAACCCATTATTCAAACATGTTTTCACAGAATTTTTATTCTAAAAGTAGAAAAATGTCCTGATTTGAACTAGCCCCTAGTGGCTTGAAATCATGGTCAACATATAGATTCTTTTTTTTTTTATATCCATGAATATTTGAGCCAGCTTGCGTGCACCTCGACTGTTCTCACAAGACAACCGTCTCAGCCTACTGTATTAGATTGTTAAGGTAACTCGTAGGATATTAAATCCTAGGTAAGTGGCTACCATGACTTGAACTCGTTCCCTCTAAGATTTTTATATTTACTTGACCATTAAGTCAACCCATGGTAGTTGACTACATATATAATTTTATACATGGTACGGAGGCTTTGGCCTAAAATCTTCTTCACCCTCTTGGCTTACTCAGGAATAAGGCAAATGATTTTTTCTTGTAGTTAGGGAACATGCCACAAAAAAACAAAATAAAATAAGTTCATTGTCATCCAAGGATTATTTGGAAATGGTTTTCAAAACAAAATTTCCATTTTTAAACCAAAAAAATTAGGCAAGTTGTCCATAGAAAAACCTTACAAATGGCCTTTGTAAAACTGGGAAGGGAGCATTGGAAATCCTTCTGATAAGGCAGCAAAGAGAGATCTCACAGAGAACAACCTACTCTTATCAGTATCTCACACCTTAGGTCCTCTGAGTCATATGGATGAAAAAAAAATTATAAGGCCATAAACCCACTCACTCAAATCTCGGTCTAAAAAGGGCCTCCAAAGCATTGGGGACCAAGAATTAGAAAAGAAGAAACAAATGTAAAACTTCCTCCTTGAATCTGCAAATTGCTCGATGAAAAATCAAACATATAGATCGAAAATCAAAGGAAGGAATCAGATTTTTTCTATGGCCACCATGGAACAACAACGCCATTTTTTTTTCTGACAGACGCTCTGTTCTCTTGATGGTAACGAGACCAAGAATTAGAAGAAGTCAACCACATTTTTTGTTTACAAAATTATTCTTCCTTCTAGTAGCCTTTTTATGCTTTTTACCATTTGAATGGGAGCATGCTTAACCTTAATCTCCCCAAAGCATATACAAGGCATCCCAAATTTATTCCCTAAAACACTCACCTCAAGAGAAAGCTCCAGTGGAAGGGGAGGCACAATATGAAACTTCTCTACTCTAAGTCTTGAGAGGCCTGCCATAAAGGAATAGCTTTGATAGGCAGAAGTTCTTCATCGAACAAAATAGCTAGGCTCTTGTCCACTTGAAGGTCCTATGCAAAATTGGTCATTATTCCCTTATTACAACGCTGATGTACCCAAGCTACCAAAGTTAATGCATGATCCTAGGATCCTTCTCTCTTGATCTTCTCCTTGGTCTTTCCCTCATAAGAGACTTTAGCCCCTATTTCTAATTATTCAACTTCTCTATCATATGCCCAAGGAAATGCAAAGGTCATCCTTCTTGTGTCACCAAGAACGGGCTCACCATCCTTCTTGTTGTTGCACATTCAGCTTCAAGTTAAAGCTTAATTTCACAATCCCAAAATAACCCTTCTTGAATACTCAAAAAACCCACATAAAATTTGAAAGAATCATGCTAGAGAACCATAGGCTCCTTTGCCTTTCACCTTTTTGTGATTTGTCTTGTCAAAGTCATTTTCTTTTTTCTCTTTTTCCAACGGATCACTAAAACATATTGTCTTTGTGGCAGATTGAATTTTTCTAAAAAGAAACAAACTTTTTATTAATCTATGAAAAGTTCATTAGTGAACCACATACCAAGACCTCCCTCAAGATGTACAGAAAAAATTCTCTCGGAATACATAAAATAAGAAACCCAAAGAAAATACATAAAAATAACTTTAAGCCCAATAAGAAAATTATTCTAACAAGAATAAACATCAAAAGGAGAGAAATTGTGAAAGCCTTTGTAGGGACCACATCAAGATGCAGAAAAATATTTAGTAAGATCAAATATTTCTTGGCACATTGAATGAAGCATTCATAAATTTCACCTGTAAAGTTCAACATCCACATGTTTAGGTTAAGCAGCAAATGCTTAATTCTTGTCCAACTACCATAAGAGGGGACTACCTAAAATCCTCCCATGGATGAGAAGTTGATAGAACTCAAATGTATTGCAATGTAAAAGACAACAGAACTACAAGATAACCCAAGTGGTTCGAGGTATCTCAACCCTCCCTCTACAGAGATCACTTAAACCCTAAACCAACTGAACTAATGCCTTACTTTCTAGTTTCTCCTTTCTCATCCCCTCTATTTATAACCAAATACCCTAACAAACTCCCTAACTAATTACTAACATACCCTTATAATATCCCTAATTTCCTTCAAATGGCATTCCTATCAGAAGTCTCCACCTGTCAGCCATCCCCTACTCATGTAAAGGAGCACGAGAAAAGGCTAAATACTACAGTATAGGATTATATGATAAATGAGTCGAATAAGCATATAGGTAATAGGTTTACAATGGATTACATTATACTCATCCTTACAGCTGCAATTCAATAAAGCTTTCTCCACTTGAAAATTGAAATGGGTTAAGCTTACAAGCTTTGTTAACATTCTCTTATGTTGGCAACCAAATGTAATGTTCAAGCCTTCAGGGACAAAGGCCTATATTCAAGTCAGAGATCAAGGTAGCAAGCCTATTTTAAGAGAGTTGTTACACGAGCAAGTTAAGTCCATTAGAGTCAATTTATTTGAGTAATAATGGCCACCTACCAAAGATTTAATATTCTACGAGTTTTTCTGACAACCAAATGTAGTAGGGTTTGAGTTGTCCTATAAGAATAGTCGAGGTGCATGCAAATTGGCTCGGGCACTCGTGGATTAAAAAAAATCTCACCTTAACAGCCACTAACGTCTTTTTCTAGAAGGTCCCATGCATCAAGCCTCCCTCCTCTACTTCAACCTTACAACTTCCATAGAGCACAGGCCTTTTTGTAACTCAACTCTCACACTAGGACGAACAAGCTGAAGTCATTGATCAATCATTGACAAGTTTGCCAACTAAAATTTTTCATTCCCACAACTCACGAGGACCACCGATTTGCCTTGCCAAGCTCAAAATTTCCACAAACCTGCACCCTTGGCTTTCTTCAGAAATCCTCCTTCTATAACCAAACAAAAGACCAAAAAAAAAATCACGATCCGTTCTTGTTTTCCTAAAAAAATTTTGGTTGGAGGGATTTGTAATACCTTAGAAAAGACTCCAACTAACCAAAACACTACTTCCCCAAGAACAACAGTTGCATTGGAGCTAAACTTCCCATTCTCTAACTAAAAATTTCCTTACTGCTGAATTAGCAATATGATCAACCATAAATTCCTACTCACGCTTGCAATTATTTCAACAACTTCCCAAGGTCCAATCTGAGCCTGAGAATCATCTCCTTCAATTCAATTTCCCTACAGATTCGAAGGTTAGTGAAATGGGACAAAAATGGAGAAAAATGATCATCTCTCAACATTCCTCATCATGGATTTTTCCCCCTCTGTCTTCTCACATATCTCTCTGAAATCTTCTATCAAACCTACCACTACCAACAATTACAACATACCACAAATTATCACACCACACTTCTAGGCTCTTTTCCACTCTGATAAATCGAACATACCAGAGATAAGGAAGAGAAAACTTCACAAGAATCAAGCAAACAAAAAGGAAGACTGTGAATACCTGTATATATCAAAGCTGAGCTCCCTGTAGAAAAGTTCCGGGAACTCTTCCCTCAGGGTTCGTATGGCATAGCCCATGTTCACATAGTAATTCTGCTTTTCTTCCTCCTCTTTACTCATCTTGGAGCCTCCTTTCAACGGAGTCGCAAACTGACCGTGCTGCCTTATATACTGATCCCATTTCGATACACCAATTTCGCAAGCTTTTACTTCCGAACAAACCTTAATCCTAGCCTTAGCGCCAATCGTCCCAAATTTTGACGAAACTCTGAAGCTTTTCACATTTCTAGGATTGGGATTGCTGATAATCTTCGAGACGATGGAGAATTCTGGTGCATGAGCGAGAAGAGCCATGGAAGTAGGCAATCTACAGATAATTCAAGAATCAGACGAAACCCAATATAGAAAATACCATTTTTTTGTGAAGAGCGAAGGAGAATGTTTACAGAATTGATCGATTTTGGCTGGTGAGAAAATGAGAGACAAGAGGAGGAGAAATATCTGTTTAGATAAACCTAAAATTATTTTGGATAAGTTGAATTATCAAGATAATTGACTAATCATCAACCAATCTTTTCTATTGACAAATATGTCCCTGTCACTAAGATGTGTTCAACACATGCATTATATGATATCTAGGGGCGATTCAACTAGTTTTAAATTTTAATGCACTTTAAACAATGACTAGTTTTAGGGTGTGTTCGGTTTAACTTTTCAAGTGTTTAATTTTGAAGAAAAAAAATCATTTTGAAAAAATTTCTAGTGTTTGGCAACTAGTAAAAATGACTTATTAGAAAATGAGATCGATAAATAAACCATTTTGAGAGAAACATTTGAAGCAAACTTTTTTTTAAAGACTTTTTAAGTATACAATAACTTGTGTATAAAAACACTTATGAGAAAATGCAATCAAACATATGAGTGTTTAAATTATAAACAATTTTTATACAAAATGTTTTTTAAAAAATGCATTCTTGAAAAACATTTAAATTGAAATGTATTCCAAACGGACTCTTAGTTTTAATTAACGGATGTTGCTAACAATTTAAGAAGTTGAAAATACAAATTTTTTTTTTTTAAATATGTTGAAAATACAATTTAGTTATAGGAAAATTGTAATGGGTGGCTAAATTCTAATGGTTAATTGCAGATATAGCAAGTTTTATAAAAAAATTACAAATATAGCAAAATTTTTAAATCATTTTTTTAATTCCTATTTTGCCTCTATTTTGATTTCTATCACTGATAGAAACGTATCACAGATAGAAATCTATCGTGATAGAATCATAATGTAGAAATCCAGTGATAGATTTCCATCACTAATAGAAATTTATTGCTAATAGAAATCAATAGTGTATTTGATAAAGAACAAAACTTCCCCGCATACCGGTATGTAGGGATCTCCCTACATACCCCATTAAAATCTTGACAACTAAGAAAGAGAAAGGGAGAAAATGAGAAAAAAAATTTATCTCTCCTAGTTGTCAACATTTTAATGGTGGTATGGAGGGAGATCCCTACATACCAGTATGCAGGGAAGTTTTTTCCTTTGATAAAAATCAATAGTGTATTTGATTACGTGATAATTTTGTACATATCTTTTGTCTTTTCTTTTTTTGTTTTGTTGAGGTTTCCCTTTCTTTAAATTTCAACTTTTGCTTTGTGTTTTTCTTTTCTTCCGGTTCAATTTCCATGTTGTTTTGCTTCGACATCTAAAAAAAAAAAAACAGTGACATAGGTTTTAGAAACAAAAATAATAGTTTTCTATCACTAATAAAAATCTACTTGTGATATGTTTCTATCACTCATAGAAATCTATCAGTGACAGAAAACCTTCTATCATTGATAGAAAATAATAGTAACTTCCAAACGAAATGTAGAAATCTTCTATCGATTCTATAAGTCATAGAAAGATAGAAATCTGTGAAATCTATCTTTCTATTACTGATAGGAATCTATCAGTGATAGATTCTATCACTATAAAAACCTATTGTGATTCTTTGATATTTTTCAAATAATATTTTTATGTTTTTTTATTATGTTTTTTTCCAAGTTGATCTTATTAGAATGTATCGTACAAAGTAATTGAAGAATATAACTATTTCTATCACTGATAGAAAAACCTTTAGATCGGGTATTGTTGGTGTAGAGAATGCAAGAGAATCTGAAAGATGTGAACCGAAATCTCTAAAATTTAATTGATTATTATTAAAAGATAATTAGAATATAAGGTAAATTAGTGAGTTGAATCTATCAGTAATAGAAAATCTAACTTTCTATTATTGATAGAAATCTATCAATGATACGTTTTTATCACTGATAGAAACATCTCTATTAGTGATAGAGTGATAGGAGATTTCTATCACTAATAGAAATCTATAAATGATATGCTTCTATCAATGATAGAAACATGATAGAAAGTTAAATTTCTATCACGGATAGAAAACTATTTAGTGATACGTTTCTATCAGTGATATAATTCTATCACTGATAGATTCTATTAGTGATAGGAAGGGTAATTTAGTAATTTAGACACTCTGAGTATAATATTTTGTCATTTTTGCAATTCTTTTTGCGGGCTACCATTTTTGCAAATATTTTGGTCAATTCTATTATATATGCAACTGGTCCTTAGTTATATATGTTATGGGTGAATTTGGACCTAATTCTAAGAAGGTCAGAATGATAAGAGCCCAGAGTAGAAACAAGCCCAAGGGGACCCATTGGGCCCGAATCAATCTCTAGGGCTATTCCCTCTCCTAAAAGGAAGGGGAAAACCCTAATTCAACTCTAAATAGAAGAGGCTAACCCGAAGGTAGGGGAACTCAACGAGGCATTGACTCTTTCTTTTAGTTTTCCTCTTCATGGTTAATTTACTTGCTTCACTCATGATCTCCCAACTAACTTAAGTATTGAAGTCGATGTGGCAAGCACCACGCCGGTGCACAGTTTTCTCTTGTTTTGTAGGTCACGTCTTTCCCCTACAAATAAATTCATCGTTTTTGTCACGTGAAGGTCAGGTGAGTTTCCCTGCCCAAATTTTGGCATCAACAGTTGGCGCCGTCTGTGGGGAAGCGATCGCCAAAACAACGGAAACAACCTTCAGCAACATTCCTTTGTTTATTTCGATCCATCGCTATTGCTTAGTGCAGAGCACGCAAGGTATTGTGCAAATGCCTATGTGAGAATCGATCGATAAAATTTGTGAAAATCCACGCCCTCTGACGGAAGCGTGTCGTGGGGCTCTATCGTCAAATAAATTTATAATCCACGGCACTACAACTATTTTGTAGAAATAGTGGCCGGGGTCGAACACAGGAAAGGGGACCTAACAGTTGTAGAATTTCGTGCTTAAGAAAATAGGGGGGATTTTTGGAAAGCAGGGTAATACAAGAAAATAAATGCAGAAATTAAAAGAGACAGAAATAAGCATGCAGAAGAGAATTAAGATGAAATTCAATAACATAAAAAGGGATCGTTGGATTGGGATTTCTTATGCTTGATTCTAATTCGATTGGCTTCCTAGTCTTCTTTAATGATCATTCTAGACTGATTTCATTAGTCCGGTCGGCTTCTGAGTTACTCGGAGGACCCCCTACACTAACCTGTGCTAATTATCTTGTTAATCGTGAATTCTACAATTAACAAGATTAATTAATATATTCTTTATTGCTCGCCACCCCTCATACATAAAATAGCAACCATCCAAAACCTCTGCAACGGTTACTAATTATATCTAACTAGTTTTAGATTAATTAATTCGCAATCATCTATTAAACTAGCTGCTTTGGGATCGTGGGTTCGGAATTGTATTAACTAAATTTGAATAGAATTCAAATCTAATTCCTACAACCTTTAACATGCATCCTAGGCCTATCAAGGGTCGTCTCGATTAGAGAGTGACTTGCCTCAACCTAGTGGTAATTTAAAAATAACTGATTGAATACACAAGCGGTAATCACATAGGGTTGTCAATCCTAATAGACTAGCCTCATGTATTGGTTTAAACGGGATAACATGCAAAACTGAATGAAAAGACAGCAAGAACAGTGAATAAAATTCTAGAAAACTCAGCCAATCTCATTAGAAATCAAAGCATAAACCCGATCCAACGATCAAAATGCGATTAGCTACTCATAGATGAAGTAAAAACATGAATAAACATGAAAGAATCCATAAGATATGACCTAAAAAGGTCTACAACAGTACTGAAACGTAAAGGAGGCAAAAGAAATCGTAAAAAGACCAAAATTCTAACCTAACGGTGGACTAAACCAAGGCTACATATTTATAGAAAATACGGCGGCGGCGAGACGCTAGGGGCAGCGTCTCGACGCTGCAAACTTTACACTCCAAATGAATTTCGTGTCGGCGTCGAGACGCTAAGACGCCAAGGCGCAGCGACTCGACGCCAACCTTGATCCACGCCTTGCTGTTTTATTTCTCGGTCTTTTCTCGTTATTTCTCGATACGGGGCTTCAATCTTCGGCTTTTGGTGTCGTTCTTCCAGCCCGCTTCAACACAATTGGGTCTTTTCACCTCCCTACCATCCAAGACACCGAGATGGCTCTAAAACTTCGTAATTGGCCCGAATTAACACCAATTAGCGTGATCGGCTCCCGACATAGCCTAAGCTCAAAGATCGTACAAATAGGACAAGTAAAGCATAAAATAACTCTAACAAGCTTAGATTAGAGGCGATAAAATAGGACTATTTAGGTCCTATCACCTTCCCTATATCTAACATGATGGCCACCAGATGGAATTGTGTGGTTAGCACTACTAACAGTCTCAAAGGGAACAACGAGGTGATCATCTTTATGACAACCAGGTACTTCTTCAGATTTTGAGATTCTCTCTTCATCAATACTGGTATTTTTAGACGCTCCAAACTCCGAATTACATGGCATGTTTTCAATATACTGCTTTAGAAATTGAAGGTAATGATTTAGTTGTTCCTTCATAGTCATATTGAATGTTGTCAACCACCAAACTACTTACTGTTTCAGAGCATGAAAAACTAGATCTCTCTCTCTTGAATGAACTATTACCATCTATCTGATCCTGAGGAGTTTACGCAGGATTGTGAATATGATAGTTGAGCCTGGGTTTCTGGTGTTCAGGATTTGCATCAGATTCACTTCTCTGTTTTCGAAGGTTAACATTTTTAGATCTAGGTTCATTGTCTGTTTCTATTTCTAACTCCATAGTAGCAAAAGCATCTACATAATTTTTTCCAATCCAAAAAGGAGCCTTTTTTTTTTCAATAATAATCTTTTCCAATCCAATGAATTTGATCCTTTCTCTCCCTTGCTTTCCTTTAACGAAGAAGAATTAAATTGAGGTTTTTCGATTGTAGAGATTGGTGGAAACATGATTTGAATTATACTCTTTTGATTTTGATTATAATTTCATGGTATATTATACTCTTTTGATTTGTTGTAAATTTTTAGCAAGGGTTTTATTTATATGTTACTAAAACTCAATTAAATTGAATTGGGTTGAAAAATGATTTGAATTGATGATACGATTGCTTTATGCTTTAGCTTAAAATGTTTTTAATCAAGCATTAAGATTGATTTAAAAAGTGGATAGAGATAAATCTATGTAGTTTTAAATGCATAATCTTAGAAGTGATTCAAATTAAGTTTATATTTGTGTTTGGTTAAATTATCTATATCTAATTTAAAATTTGTAGATTTAAGCTTTATATATATATATATATATATATATATATATATATATATATATAGATATATATATATGATCTGATTTAAAATTTGATCGCAGGAGATTTGATTCTAATTTGATTCTAATTTGATTATAGATTTTCAAGAAAAATTAATTAACTATTCGTCCAAATCAAAATTGTTAGTTTGGGTAGGTTATGTTCAAAGAGATTGAATATTCATATATTTGGTTTGACACTTCGAACTCATTGTTTTTATTATTAGATTTTTCGTTATTATTATTATTATATATATTCTTCAGTGTGATATTCATTAAGCACAATTCAAATAATGAATGAAATATAAACTTAATTTATACTTCAAATTGAAAATTATGAAATTACCTAGACTAAATCAAAAGTCGAAATTAAGTCGACTATATAAAGCAAGTTAGTTATTTACTTGCACAAAAATTGTTCTATGGCATCTTTGTAAATGTCCGACTATAAATATTACAATTTTTTTTTATTTATTTCTAATTTTGAGTTCAACAATATGGAGTGAGAAATTCAAATTGGTTGAAGATAGCTCATGAAAGTCTTTATCGCTTTATAAGCTTAACATTCTGGATATGTTATCTTCCTACTCCTATTTATTAAATGTCTATCTGTTATTACTCAATTCATAATTACGAACTCTGATACAATTTTTAGCTTATGCATTTCTATTGATTTATTAAACATTCATAATTTACAAGCTACTCACAACAGACTTACATTTTCAATCAATGGTTAGTCTTTTTTCCATGTTTTTTCATCTACATGATTTTATCCACTAACGTTATTTTAGGAGGAGACATGACATGTAGAAAGCCCGAGTAGCTGAGCCAACAAAATGTCCTTGGTGTTAGATTTTATGTCCTAAAACTTGTGGATAGTAAATGTAAACAAAGTCAATTATAATCGATAAAGCGTAATCGAGGTTATTCAATTTCTGGTTGTCGAATAGTTGTTTTTAATTATGTATTAATTAACCCAGATCCAATAAACTAGAATCCTTGGCTATGATATGAACACTTGAACTTTATGTAGTGACTTAAAAGTGGATCAAGTTCAAGTAATAGCCTAAATGGTCTATAGTATAGGGATAAGACTGGGTACCTTATCCTAGGAAAAACTATGTGACGCTGCCCACTTTGTTTTAGTACAAACGATGTGATCCTAAGTCGTTCATGTAGAGACATGCGAGTGGGGGCGTCCTATGCAAAAGAGTTTGTATAAGACCGGACCGCGGAATAAGTCACTTTCACTTTATAACGTCGTTTACTGTGAAACTGACATATTTCATGCGATGACCTAGGTAACTCAATCTTAATCTGAGCTAACTATGAACTCCTGTTTATTCAGGATTATCCTTTGATTTGCATGGGTGAGAGTGGCTCAACATCGCCGACTCGATAAGCCTACCATTTTGGGGATAAGACCGGGTAGATAGCTGGGGACATATTCTGCAAGAAGGAATTCACTCCTACCCACTTTAGGGATAGTAGAGAGGTTGTTCCCTTAAGTGCTGACTCCGGGACGTGAACAAAGGGGATCCTGCCCTCTCATTGGCTCGAGAGGTTTTAAGTTTAGTGGTTGGACCACAAACCAATTGTTCATTAGGGACTCAATGGGGACTAAAGGAACAAGATGTAACTTTAGGGGTAAAACAAACATTTGACCCAGCTCTAGTTACGAACAACTTGTGAAGGGTCGACTTACTAATCATAGTTATATCGAGTGGACAAAAATATATCTACAGTGAGGGGAGTTCAACTATCGAGCTATAGTGGAGTGTCCCGGTAGTTAACGAATGCTGGTTAACTAGGTTAAAAGAGTTTGGCCGGTTAATCTCGGATCGTTGGAGCCCATGATCTGTACGTCTATTAGGTCCCCCTGCTAGCTCATACGAAATAAACCTTAGAACAGTGTGATGAGAGAATTTGAAGCATTCAAATTCATTTTAGGAAGTTATCGTTAATTATATTTGATATATTTAACATAACTAGTTTAATTATGGATTAAACTGTTTTTTAGAGAATTGGAAATATTTAAATATGATTTAAATATTAAGAAAATGTATGGGATACATATATAAGTTTGAATATGAATTAGGATTCATATTGAAAATCGGGAATGTGAGAAAGATTGGGTCTTTGGTGAAAAATGATTAATTTAGTAAATGTATATTAAATTAACATAATTAATTAATTGATTTAATTAATTATTTTTAATTAATTTTATTTAAATCAGATTTATTTAAAATTAATTTAAGGAATTGTTTTAATTTTAGTTTTGATTAAAACAATTCAAGAGGTAAAAATTGTCCTCTTGCCACCATTCACCATGACTCACATTTTTCCATATATGTGTCTTCTTGTACACAAAGAGAGATGCATGATTTCTTCAATTAAAACAAGAAGAATGAGCTGAGAGAGGTGGTGGACTTTGCTGGTTAATTTGTCTCTCTCAAAAAGCTCAAAATAGAAGTTTTTTCTCTCTCCATTTGGCTTGATAGAACATTCAAGCTTTCCTTACAAATTCATCACCATTTAAGCTCCCACAACGGTTCTAAGTCCGGAGAATAGCGGGGAAGATCACGGTGGTCGTCCACGTCGAGTTCATGTTGAGAATTACATAAAAAAGCTCACAAATTTGCTTCCCAAAGGTTGGTAAAACTAAACTCTGTTTTAGTTCTTATTTTTGTGCATGTTTTCATTTCCAAAATTAATGAAATTGAGAGGTTCTAGATCCAAATCGCTTCTGCTAGTGTCTCGTACATTCTTTCACTTGGCGGAGTTGAGCCACCCATACTCTCAACTACCTCAAGGCACTCGACTTATGGAATGACCTTGGCTGAGTTGACAAACGCTCAAGAATGATGATGTTGAAGGTCTCAGTGACAATGACAGAGCCGACATACAAGGGGCTGAGGCCGACCCTTAGGAGGCCGAGGCCGAGGCCCACAAATGCCAATCGGAGAAAGTTAAGCGACATGAAAATGCAAAGGTATGACGACATGTTTTGTAAGCCTCAATTACTCAAACATAACTTTTACTTCAGGAAAACTTTTACTTGAGTAAGGGGCTATACAAGGGATATGTTTCCCTAATTAAATAAAAAATAGTCAGATAGGCAGTAAATTTGGCCTCGTGACTTTGTGGTCATTTATTTACTCATAAAAACTCATACTATTCTCAGTTCCATAAGGAACTTGATCCATGTATTTATGTCATCTGCATCTTCAAAGATTTAGCATTTGCGTTCCTAAGCTACTTGATTCTGTTCCTATGTCAAGAATACTCTTGAGCAAGGGTAGGGGTGTTCATCGGTCGGTCGGTTTTCCAGAATTCTAGAAACCAATTACTTTCGTAGGAGGTTGGCAGCCGACCGACCGATCGGTCGGTTCTTTTTTTTTTTTTAATTTGAATTTGAATTTTATATATATTTTTATTTTAATATATGTATATAAAATATTGTTTACGGTTTTTTTTCCTTTTTTTTTTGTCTTTCTTTTTTTATATCTCTTTTCTATGAGTTTTTTTTTTTTTTTTTAATATCGTTATTAAAAGTTAAGACAATTTTTTACAATGATAATGAAAGCATAAATATTGTAATATAATATTTAAATTGATGATAATTTGAAATGTTTTCACACCTGTAAATTGAATAGTAATGAATTTACAACATTATTAATTCAAATAGTCTCAAGTCCTATAAATTGAAATAGTCCAAACACATAATTTTAAAGTCTCATAAATCTTATAAAATGAAATAGTCCAAACACATATGATATGAAATAGTCTCAATGTCTCATAAGTCATACATTGAAATGGTCCAAACACACATGATCTGAAATAGTCTCATAAGTCATAAATTACAAACAACAAATAACAATTAACATAAATTACAGATAATTCTTCAAGAGTTCTTCAAAAGTGTCCTTAAAAAAAAGGTCCTTCAAAATGAAACATAAACAAGGATTTAAGAGATAGACATAATCATTCACAACTTTGAAAAGTCAATCTCATCAACATATTTTTTTTCATCGATGACCATTCTGAATCCTACAAAATTATACACAATAGATTAACACTTTTAAAATTGAAAACAAAAGTTTAATCAAGCAAAAAAGAAAACAAAGTAAAAATATTACCTTCTTCCAATGTTGAGTCTTCCTCCAGTAGTTTGAAAAACTCAATATCTATTGGGCTGGAATTGAGCCAATTTTGAGTGCATATAAGAGCCTCAACTGTTTTTGGAGCTAATGAAGAACGAGAGGAATAAACTACACGTCCTTCAGTGCTAAAAGCAGATTCAGATGCTACGGTCGAAACTGAAATTGCCAAAAGATCTCTACTTATTACACTAAGAATCTCAAACCGATGACTATTATGCTTCCACCAATTAAGAATATCAAAACTACTATCATCCTTAGCAAGAGTTTCTAATAAATACACAACAATCTCTGACTCTCTACCGAAGGTAGTAGTCTCGACACTTGAGAATGAACGTGCAAATTCATATGTCTCACTTTCATCATCAACATCCATTGTTTGAGCCCCACCTTTTTCTTTAGTAATGACACTGCCACTACCACCACTGCCAAAAGAATATGAACTATATGCATGGAAGAGTTGTCTTAAAACCTGTTCTACCTTATCTATCATGCTTTTAGCAGAAGTTGGCTCTAACAAGTTGTTGAAACAATAAGACAAAAATTTCAACTTATATCGTGGGTCCAACACAACAGCAACGTACAACAACAAATTGGTCTTCTCATTATTTCCCCAATACTTCTCAAACTTAGACTTCATCCTCTTAGCCACATCACAAAGAATTTGATTTGCACTATCCATAGAATTTAATTGTATGCAATTTTGAATTGTGCTAATTTGGTGAAAAATCATATTAGATGTGGTATATAAAGAGCCTGAAATCTTTAAAGTGACATTATAAAACACTTTCAAAAACCTAACCAACATCTTAGCATTATCCCAATCTTCTTTAGTTGGTTGAATTTCACTCATAAAAGTTGAGTCTTCATCCTTTAACCTCTCAAAAGCTTTTTGGAACTTTGTAGCCTCCTCAAGCATCATATATGTAGAGTTCCATCTAGTGGAAACCTCTAGACACACCAAACTCTTAGAAGTAATATTTTCAATTTCAATACACTTCTTAAATTTCGAAGCACGTGCGGGAGAAGACCTCACAAATCTCACAACATTGCGAATCCTAGTAATGCACTCATAATGCTCCTTGAAAGCATCACATACAATAAGATTTAATATGTGGGCACAACATCTAACGTGTAAAAATTCTCCTTTCAATAACAACTCACTACTAAATCTCTTAATAAGATAAGCAATCGCAGTATCATTTGAACTGACATTGTCCACAGTCAAAGTCATAACTTTATCAATACCCCAATTCTTTAAATTCTTTCAATGGTTTTACCAATGGCATCCCCCCTATGATTCTCGATTGTAGAAAAACTAAGAATCCTCTTATGTAAATTCCATTCAGAATCAATAAAGTGCGTCGTCAATACCATGTAATTGATGTTTTGTCCAGAAGTCCAACAGTCGGTAGTGAGAGAAACTCTATAACGTTTTGCCTTAAACATGTCTTTCAAACGTTTTTTCTCACTAACATATATCTTAAGCACATCCCTAGCAATAGTTATTCGAGATGGAAGGACAAAATTAGGTGCAAACAAGACTATTGATTTGTTGATAAATCTTCGAAAACCTATGTTCTCCACAAACCTAAAAGGCAATTCATCTAGAATAATCATCTCAGCAAGGGCCCTTCTACAATTCTTCAAATTGAAAGTCTCACAGCTAAGTTTTGATTCAGAATTATCAATCGCTTCTTTAGGCTTGAAAACCAATTGTTTTTGTCTTGGATCTTTCGTTCTTTGATAAGGGTATTTCTTACAATTTTCTAAATGGTGTTTCAAACTGCCGGTAACATTACGCTTGGAATGACATGCATACTTAGCCCCACAATATTTACCCTTAGCATAAGGATCATTAGGATCACAATCTTTAATTTTCTCAAAATGATCCCAAACAACAGAAATTTTAGTATTCTTACGCTTTTTGGTTGGACTCGAATGACCCACTTTACTTTTTTTAGCTCCCCTTGATTTCTCCACATCCACAACATGGACCGAACTTTCTTCTGAACTTTGTTCTGGGATACTATCCATGTTAACTCTGTGAAAATAAACATCGAATGAAATTAATATTTAACAAACACTAAATGAAAAATTAATAAATCTTAGCTTTCTTCTAGTTTTCTAAAACTGTCAAAAATTAGTTTTTGAAATCTAAAAACTAAAGCTTTCACTTTTAGTTCTAATTTTTCAAAAATCGTGTTTTGAAATGATGAAATCTTACTCTTCTAAGGAGTCCAGCTTGCGAGTCGAGAAAGACGGTGTGCGCACGACGATGTTGCTGAATCAAAGGAAACATAAACAAAAAGAAGAAGGTTAAGTCCTCCCGTAAGCAAAATCAAAGGACATCGTTTTGAATACTTTTTGTCTACATTATGGAGTTTAGTGCTACTGTTATGAATAATTTTTGTCTACAAAACAAACACCATTACTAATATGAATCACAAGCAGAAGCTCCAACTCAAATCTAAACCTAAAAAAGATCAAAGAAAACAACCAAAATACTTATAGATCTAACTCAAAACAACCCAATAAAACAAGCATACTAAAATCTACGAAAATGATGAAGAACCGAAAGCATACCACAATAATTTCAGAGAAATTAGGAGAGATGAGAGACGAAGATGACTACTGGCGATGACCGAGGGAGAGAGAGATAGGTGTGGTGACTAGCGACGACGAAGGAGAATAGAGAGAGAACAGAAAACAGAGACGGCGAGGGAGAATAGAGAGAGCTAGAGACGGACGACGAGTCCCACGATGTGATAGCGAAGGAGGACGACGGCGTGACGACGTGTCGATGAAGGAGGAAGACGACGTGATGGCGAAAGAGATGGACAAAGAGGAGCGTGATGGCGAAGGAGACGGACGAAGAGGAGTGTTCATTGTTAGGTTGTCGATTTCTTTGGGCGTGAAACTGAAATGGGCGGCTGAAGACAAAAAATTTTCACTTTCTTTTTATACCAAATTAAAATTTAAAAAGAAATCTTTTTTTTTATTTTATATGCATAGCGGTCGGTCGGTCGGTTCCTTGTGAAAGGACCGAACCGACCAACCAACTGGTCGGTTTTCCAACACATGGAACCGACACCGACCGACCACCGTCGGTTCGATCGGTTTCGGTAGGTCGTGTCGGTTTTCGGTCTGATGATGAACACCCCTAAGCAAGAGTAGTACTTTTTTCCTATTAATATGTGGTCTTATTGGCTAGATAAACTTAATGATACACTTGCTTATGAACAAAATCCCATGTTTTTCATAGATCTAATGTTCACAAAGTTACAATGCTTGCTACACGCGCTCACCAACAAATTGTTTCTTCTTTGACAAATGTTGCTTGATTGCATACTAACAGAATTCATTTAGTACTTTTCATATCTAAAATTCTATGTTAAAGCAAACGAATCACTTCTATATAAATTTGTCTTGCCTTAATGTAGTAATTATATATTGTATGATTGAAAAGAATGTCAGCAAAGTATTTCACACCTTATTTGTTCCATCTTTTCACGTATGGTAGACTTTTATTTCCCTTTCTATTGTTTTTCTTATGTTTAACATTTGCAACTAGAGAAAGGACGAGGAGAGATATGAAAATCATAAATTGGGTAATACGTTGGTGTACTCTAACTTAATTAATAGTTTGTTTGCATTCTCACTCCACAAGTCGTGATAACCATTGACAGTGATTTAGTCATTAATCAGGACCTTGTGAGCAGCTTCTTGTTTAGCTCATGTTATTGGACCACTGAAGCTAAGTATATGGGAGTTCAGACCTACCATTGAAATTTTTGCTCCATTAAAGCTTATAAATTAGAGTTTTGTTAGTCTGACAACTAAAATGTGCCATCAAGAGGCCCTTGAAATAATTTAATAGTGATTAATGAATAATTGTTGTACATATATATGAATATGTGCCATTATATCTTGATTTTCGTCTTGTCTAATTTAAAATCTGTGATAAATATCAAACCTATGTGGTCCAAGAATTTATGTATTCATTTTATCTAAGTTGTTATATAAACATCTCGTAAAAGATCATGCAAAAATTATCAACCACTTCTATGACACTTAAGTTTACTTTTATGTTATCTCCACTCTAGTAGTAGTTACCATATCCTTGCCCAATCTTTTTGTTTCATATCATTGTGCTGGAAATTTAGGACACTGCAGGTAGGTGGATTGATAGGAAACTACTCTTCAAGGTTTGACAATAATAAGCTAAAAGTTGGTTTAATTTTGTTTCTATGTTATTATATTCAAGTGCTAAAGATTTTTACAAGAGATCTTTCAAAGGATTTACAATAGTTGATAAAGAATTATTTCTGAAGGCTTTAACATTGTTGAAAATAACAGTCTTTGAAAACAATGGAACCTTTGAAAATAATTAGATTTCTTGCACTAGAAAAATGTTCTTAGATGAGTTGAGCCACCCATATTCTCAACTACACCAAGTCCTCACCTAAGTGGAGCCACCCATATTCTTCATATGTGAATGTATGAATGTATATATATATATGTATGAATGTATATATACATGAATACATATTTCTAATTCCAAATTATTTTTCCAATATACCTTTCAAACACTAATGGATTCATTGTCAAATCTGGAAGAGTTGAAACAACAATTTTTCAAGTTGCTAGATCCGTCCAATCCGCTGTCGAACCCCTAAGAAGATTTATAAAAAATGATCCAACAATGGGAAGAATGTCTCACAATTTTTAAACAATAATCGAAATACCGAGTCGCACATGTCCGAGAAGAATGGCAATCCAAGGTCAAAGCCACAAAAGAAGTCTGGGAAGACAAATGAGGTGAAAAAAAATCCACGTTTGATGAGGTAGTTAAACATATCAATGCCTTGAAAACAATCCACCAAATTTCCATATATAATCTCCCTCACCCCACCACCGTTGAAGCTGCCACTCCCACCACCAGTGATTCCCACCATGGTTGAAGCCGCTTTATACATATATACATATATGAATGTATAAATGTATGCGCATGCATACATATATAAAAAATAAACTAAAACCTAACAATATATGTTTACCGTCTGGGAGTTTTCTAAGGAAAGTCGACGATTTGGAACCATTGGCAAGTTGTCCCCACCAAGTTTACCCAGTCATGAAAAAAATATGGATTTATAAAAAAAAAAAAAGTTGGAGGATGCCGGACGGTAATAGCGAACCGTCGGTAGTTCAGATGGTTAGACCGATGAGTGTAAGAGAATCGTTAGCGATTCTTCAATTTAGTTCTAACAAAATGATTCATCCATTTCTTTTTAGCTACTTTAAAAAAAAAATTGGAAAAAATACACTTTTAGTCCTTGAGGTTTGGGTTAGGTTTCATTTTGGTCCCTGAGTTTTCAAACTCAACAATTTAGTCCTTGAGGTTTGATTTTAGTTTCATTTTGGTCCCTCTATCAATATTTCCGTTAAAAACTAACGACTTGCTGACGTGGCATAACTTTTTTTATTAAAAAATTATTTTCTTAATTTTTAAATAAAATAGTAATAAATTAATTTTAAAAAATATTTTATTATTATTATTTTTCTTCTTCTTCTCCATTACCCTTCCCTTATTCTTCTCCATATCCCTTCTCCTTCCATAACCCTACCTCCGCCGGCGACCAACTTTTTTTTTCTTGTTCTCTTCTTTTATTCTTCTCATTTCTTCTTCGGTGGCGACTTCTTTTTTTTCCTTCTTTCTTCATCTTCTTCCCCCTCAACCGAGAGACTCAAAATGGAGTTGTCCGCGCCGTCGCTCGTCGAAAAATGCCTCTAAGGGCTGCTAACGCTGGAGAAGAAAGAAACCCACTGCGAAACACCGCAAAACCGCCCCTGAAACTGCTGTGTGTCGTTGCCGTCGTGGGTCACTTGCAGGGATTAAAGCCCTAGCGCAGCGGAAACGGTCAGAGGATCACACTGATTTTCAATCACGATTCAAATGCCGATACGGTTCACAAACGATAAATTTACAACAACTAAAATAGCAAGTAAACATGCTGTAAAGGGGTTATAATACATGCTAGATCTATTAGATATAATCCTAAATTTATACTAATAGATCCTAGTGATCAAGGGATCAAGTAACACTTACTTTGAAGGTAGAACTCGAATAATTTCGCCTAAAATTCCCTTGAATGCACGAAGAAACCAGCAGCCCGAATGAATCCCTTCGCTGGAAAATTTCCCAATGATGTGAACACCACCAATAATGAAACACCGGTATCCTCACAAGTGTATTGCTAGAGGCAGTTTGTGGGAACTTGAATTTCTAAGGTTTTTCTAGAGAGAATTCTCAAACTCTATGATTCTGTGTGTAAGCCAAAACGCAGAGAAAAGAGAGCAAGTGAGAGAGAGACTTCACGTTGGAGTGAATAGGGTTTCAGTCAAGATAACTGAACCACTCCCCTATAAAATCTCTCATCCAAACGTGTATAACCAAGTGGTAGCACAAATCTCCATCAGTTAACTGATGGATGATTTATTTTAATTAATAAATAAATTATTAATTAACTTAATTAAATTAAATCAATATTTAATTTAATAATTATATAAAACCATTTTATATAATAACACCACATAGTCTAAAGTTTTAATATAATTCAATTAAATCAAATTTAATTAAATTTAAATTAAAACATCATATTAATTAATCCAACAATTAATTAATATTATAATTAAATATCATATATTTAATTATATCTCTCTCACATAAACCATAGAATCAATGTACATCAAATGTGCATTAATTATAAGGTATAGTCTTAATATGAATCAAATTCATATTTAAACTAAATATTCGAACCTCTTCGAATATTCAATTGTCACTTAGAAATTTTCCTCAACGCCCTTAGTGAGCTACCGGTGGGACCTAATGGACCTACAGATCAGAAGCTCCAACGATATGAGATTAATTGGCTAAACTCATTAACCAAGTTAATCAATATTCGTTAACTGTGGTTCATTCCACTATAGAACCACAGTTGCACTCTTCTCACTGCAGATATATTTCTGTGTCCACGGATATCAACCATCAACAGCAAGTTAGCCCTTCACGTGTGTTCATACCCCAGCTAGGTCAAATTACCGTTTTACCCTTAGGCTACCTCTTCATCCTTAAGTACCAGTGCTCCTCTAATGAATAACTTGTTTGAGGTCCAACCAACAAACAGAAGTCCCTCTCGTGTCATAGAGAGGGCAGGGCCCATTGTTCAAGACCCGGAAACACCACTTAAGGGAACACACCTCTACTTACCCTAAAGATGGGAAGGAGTGAATTCCATCTTGTAAGACTATGTTCCCAGCTCCCCACTCGGTCTTGTCCCCAAAATGGTAGGCTTATTGAGTCGGCGAACAGGCCACTCTCACCCGTACAAATCAAAGGACAATCCCTCATGGACAGGAGTCCATAATCCACTCAGGATTAAGGCCAAGTTGCCTAGGTCATCCTAGTGAAATAGAAACCGAGCTAACTAACGGTGTTACAGTTAGTGGTTAACTATTTCGTGGTCCGGTCTTTGTGCAAACTCATTGCACAGGATACCCCCACTCGCATGTCAACCACATGAATGCGTTGGATCATTGCATTTGTATCAAAATACAAAGCGGGTCGTATCTATAGTGTCACCAAGATAAGGTACCATGCCTTATCCCTATACTACATACCCTTTAGGCTAAAACTTGAACATTGATCCCCGTATGTCCCTACATACTAGTTCAAGCCTCATTCTATTAGCCTTGGATGTTTAGTTTATTGGATTAGGGTTAATAAGACAAGATATAATACAAACATAAGAAAAATGAATAATACATCACTTTTATTAATGTTCGGTCAAATGTACATTTACTATCTACGAGTTTTAGGGCATAAAACCCAACACTCGTGCTCACTGGAGAACGCCAGAAATTGCAACGGATTTGGGTTTCAGATCTGTTACCGTCGTGCAAGGGAGTTTCATATATGTTGTCGTCGTGCGAGGGGGTTTCAGATCTAAGATCCCGCCCGCCTGAAAAATCGAGGGAGTGTAGTTTGAAGAAGAAAGAAAACGCCACGGCGACAGAGTCCGATGACCACGAGATCCTCGACTAGACTCGCTTGAGACGGTGGTCTGCAGTGCCAGATCTAAGAGGCTCTTCTTAGAATCGGAAGACACGACTCGGTCCACGACGCTAGATCGGAGAGGTTCTTCTTCTTGTGAAATGTCGCTATTGCGCCACCTTTGCTTACCGGAGAAGACAAACTGAGATGGGGGGCTGGCCGACAACTTTAGAAACGGAGGGAGAGTAAAACAAAAAGAAAAAGAAACAAGAGAAAATGAGAAGAAAGAAAAGAAGAATAGAGAGAAGAAGAAGAAAAGAAAGAAAAAAATCGCTGGCGAGCGGTGGTCGTCAGCCGCCGCCGGACGGCAGCGGTGTGCTGAAGAAGAAGCCGGCGGTGTGTTGATTATGAAGAGGAAGAAGAAAGTGGAGAGAGAAGAAATAAAATTTTTTTAAAAATAATATATATATTTTTATTTTAAAAAATTTAAAAATAATTTTTTTATTAAAAAAATTAGTGCCACGTCAGCAATCCGTTAACTATTAACGGAAAATTGGATGAAGGGACAAAAATAAAACTAAAATCAAACCTCAGGGGCTAAATTGTTGAGTTTGAAAATTCAAGGACCAAAATGAAACCTAATCCAAACCTCAAGGACTAAAACTGTATTGATAAGGGCCAAAAATATACCTATTTTGCCTTTATATTTAGCTCATTTTCTTGTCAAAATTGTATGTTTTAGATAAAAAATACTATTCCCGAGCTTAAAAAGTGCTACAGTTGATAAGTTAGGATGTTGAGAGTCATGTGTGTCAAATTATGCATATTTGTGCTTAAAAGAACTCATTTTGGTGAGAATTTGACTTAGTTTTAGTGTTTTGCATAAAATAGAGGAATCTGGAAAAATTCCCAGAAATGCGATGACAAGGCTAAAGTGAAATGCGAAGGTAGACAGTTCCGAGTCCGTCGCAGGTCGTTTTGAACGAGTGTTTTGCACACCTAACCGATGTTTTGACTCCGAAACTGATTGGGCCACCTACTAGCACCATTTTCATGACTCCTCAACCATTTCCCATGCTATAAAAGGCCACGATTCGAAGGAAAATTCAAGCAGAACTCACTGGGAAGAAGAGGGTGGTGACAAAATCCTAGTAGACACCCATGAGTAGGGATGCCCGAGGTCCTTGCTAGAAGACTAAATTCTAACCTTAGTTAGACATCAAACCTGAGTGTTTGTAAAGATTTCACCCTATTCCCACCTTGTAAAAGGAGAGTAGAGTGTCGTGAGAACTCTAGAAGGATTGGATAAAAGTGAAAAACCCTAATTTTAGCTACTGCACTTTATTTTCCAGCACTTGTTTCTTTTCATTATTTTTGTATTCTTTATTCATTATCTCAATGGAAAGTTATTCATTTGCATTATTATCCATCATGCGTAGCTAAATTCCATTGAGGGGTTCGGTATAGTGAATTCTCTTATGGTTTAAATGGCTTGAAAGTTGATTATTTGCCTAAGTTCTATTTATTGCATGTCATCCTTTATTGATTATCATTCTAATCTTGCTAAGTTTAACTTGATCACTTAGACTTTGCAGGCTATGTGAGTTTGGTACTGAAAGGGTCAAACAACATCGGTTCTCATAAAGGTGATATAGAAGAAAGGGCTCGAGAGAGTGTATTCGGTGTTATAGGGGATGGTCGTTTATAACAACTATAGGGTTATAGGTTGCATGCATGAATAATCTATGTCGGAGTCGAGTCACAGAAATGTGCATAACGGTACTCGCTTAGCCTTCTAATGGTTCTTGGGAGCAAGGCCAAATAGGAGTTAAACCCGACCCAATGCATAATTAGACTTAGGTTGAATAAGCCATTACTAGAGTTATTTGCCTTAGGGTTGAAGCTTTACTAGACACCTCGCTTTTATTATCATTGTTATTTCTTTTTATTGTTTGCTTTATTACTTTCCAAAACCAACATCAACTATTTTCTTTGGTTACCTTTGTTAAGCAATTTAAGAGCAGTTTCTTCTTCAAATCTGTGTTTCAAAACTTAGTCTCTGTGGGATTGATACCTTTGGAATATTTCCAGAGTTTTTATTACTACATGCAACAGTGTATACTTGCACTTGGTTGATTGAATCATCTTTAATTTCTATTTTCAATATTTCCCAATATCTATCTTCAGTCCACTGTTCGCATCATGTATTTTTCCCAAAAAAATTTGAAATTCTCTCGGCACTGCTGCGATTGATTAGCCCTTACCCCCACTCTAATCTCGCCTCCGATTGATTCGAAGCCCACATCTCCGCTTCGTCGTATTATGGTCAAAAGAAGCAAGCCCCCGTTGCTGTCTTTGTGTCATCATCGTGATTTTTGGCTTGGCTTTGGTTTGATGTATGTTTCCTTCATTTCTTTTTCTTTTTCCTCTTCGCTCTTTTACAAATTTCATAATTGACTCAAATTCATATACAATAGAGAGAAATTTAAATCTTTCCTAATGGTAGTGACGAACGAATATACTGAATATATATTTACAAATAATAAATGACATGAATGTATACATATAGATACATACTTATACACATATGAACGTATAAATATATGTACATGTATACATATATAAAAGTAAAAATGTATGTAAATGTATACATATGTGAATGTATGAATGTGTATATACTACAAGAAAAGTCATCATTAGCAACAGTTTTTTTGACATTTCGCAGCGGTTTGAAACCGTTGCAAAGAATATAGCAATAGTTTTAAAACCAGTTGGAAAGGCGGTGTTGAGAGGTCAATTGCAACGGTTTTTTAAAACGCTGGAATCAAAAGTCAAAATTGTTGCAATATCACCTTCAATAGCAACGGTCAAAGACTACCTATTGCAACGGTTTAAAAATTGTTGCAAGATATTGCAACGTTTTTAAAATATCATTCACAACAGTTTTCCAACAGCTGCAAAGTTTATAGCAGCATTTGCATGACCTCTATAAAAGCATCGTTGGAAAGCCAATGTTAACAGTTCGAAAAATTGTTGGAAGTAAAAATGTAATCTGCTGCAATATAAGCAAATATTTTTAAATTAAATTAAAATACACAACATTTGAGGTTAAAGATTTGAATCGAAAGTTTAACAATAATGAAACAATTTTTTTTATTGATGTTGAGCACAATTACAAATGAGAATAAAAAATATCATAATTCAAATGTTCACAGAGAACAAAAAAAAGAATATCTAGACATGACCTTACAAAATTTGAATAAAAGCTATCTATCCTTAACAAACATTTAAGAAAAAAAAAATCTTCATCCTACGAAAAACAAAAGGTCCTTCCAATCGTAGTGAAGATCTCGTCTAGTCGTCTTGAAGCTTGTAACATGTCATTTAAGAAATTCGTGCAAACTTGATCTGGATAGGTTATTCCTTGATGGATAAACACCTTGATCCTAATAACAAGCAAACAATAAATAAATTAATCTATCAAAGATGTTAAAATAAATGAAAATACATGTGTACATCAACCTATAAGCCAATTTATCAGTATTAAAAGATATCTTAAGCACAATAAAGAAAAAAATTTATCCACTTGCTTAAGATAACATCATCTAAGATTAAAATCTTTTGTAATTACAACTCAAAGAAGTAACTAATTGTTACAAAAACAAATAATAAAAACCAACATCTTTTGTAAACTAAATAAACAAATAATAAACTCACAAACTATAACGAATAAATATTTATAAGCATAACACCAAGTTTAACAAAACCAACTAAATTAATCTAACTTTACTAAGTAAACAAAAGTTACAAAACTACATAAGTAACATTTCCAAAACCAAATTGATTCAAAGAAAAAATCAACATGAGACAAAGTAATTGGCAAAGCCAAGTACAAAGTCGAGGCAAAAGATGCTAATATATGAGTATAGGTTTTCCAACAAGGACAATGAAGAAACTTACCAAATAAACCAAGTTTGGGAGCAATGTCCACGTTCAACCAAAACTTTCTCATTCTCCTTTAGCTATTTTCAAATAGAAAACACATTTCATTCTCATAGGACATCAAACAAGAAACTACTTGGATGTATATATATGATGGTCAATTCTACTTTAATTTATACCTTGTTTGCTAGTTGGTCGTTCTCCTCTTGCAATTCTTTTTCCTTCAACAATTTTAAGCCAAACTTTACGCATAAAGGAGGTTAATTAGAGTCATTTGCGCACAAGTAATAATGCCAAAAAAGAACAAGGGAATGAGAGAAAAAAGAAATATGTAAGAATAGAAAAGAGTTCATCATTGACCTGAGTTTGGAGATTCCAAAAGCAGAATAATGAAAAAAAAATAGGCAATATCATCAATCACGTCTCTGTAAAAAAAAAAAAAAGCTAAAAATTCCAAATCACAACTACAAATTCATCATAATTTCTCAAATTAACACCAAAACGCTCTTCGATTTCTACCCTCTTAAGATCAAACAACCCTTACAAAAAACTGAACATCATGCAAAACAGAGAAATACCATGTTGATGTAGAATCAAAGACATCATGCAAAGTCAGAGCAACCAATCCATAGAGATAAGATAAGAAAATCCTAAAACCACGCGATTACATACCATTTTATAAAGAAAAACAAAAATAAAAAATAAAAAATAAAAAATCCCAAATAGTCTGATTCCAATTGAAATCGCAGTACACATTCATGATAGGAAAATGCAAAATCACAATAACAAGGAATTATTTCAAACCAAGAGAAAGAGATTGAAAATCAAGAGAGAAGAGATTACCGAAGGGGGTGGGCGTTTGTGGAAGAGACGAAGGAAAAGAAAGAGGTCGGAGGCGAGCGACGACGGGCTAGGTGGAGGCGATCAACGGCGGGCGAAGGTGGTTGGTTGGAGGGCGACGAACGTGGGCGAAGGCGTAATAGCAGTGTGAAGGCGAGAGAAGAGAGGACACATGCGTGGGCGACTAGGGCTAAGAGGAGAAAAAGTGGGGAAGAAATAAATCATAGGGATTAAAAAGAAGATTTTCCCAACGGATTCTAAAATTGTTGCAATTGAACCGTTGCAATGGACATATTTGCAACAATTTGTAAATACGTCGTAAACAAGCCGTTGCAATTGAGTATATATTGCAACAATTTAAAAAACGTTGTGAACAAATTGCCGCAATGTGTATCAATAGCAACATTTTTGTTATGTGTTGTTAGAAACTGCTGCAAGTTTACAAACCTTTGCAGCATTTTCCAAACCGCTGCAAAAAACCTATTTTCTTGTAGTGTATGTATGAATGTATGTATGTATATATATGTATGAATGTATATATACATGAATACATCATTCTAATTCCAAATGATTTTTCCAATATACATTTCGAACAATAATGGATTCATTGTCAAATATGGAAGAGTTGAAACAACAATTTTTCAAGCTGCTGGATCCATCTAATCCACTGCCTAACCCCTAAGATGATTTATAAAAAATGATCCAACAATCGGAAGAATGTCTCACAGTTTTTAAACAATAATCGAAATATCGAGTCACGCACTACCGCGATTGATTATCCCGACCCCTTCTACTCTCGCCTCTGGTTGATTCGAAGCCCACATCTCCGTTTCGGCGTCTTATGGTCAAAAGATACAAGCCCCCGTCGCTGTCTTCGTGTCGTTGTCGCGATTTTTGGCTTGGCTTCAGTTTGAGGTATGTTTCCTTCGTTTCTTTTTCTTTTTCCTATTCGCTCTTTTACAAATTTCATAATTGACTCAAATTCATATACAATAGAGAGAAATTTAAATCTTTCCTGATGGTAGTGACGAATGAATATATTGAGTATATATGTACAAATAATAAATGACATGAATGTATACATATACATGCATACTTATACGTATATGAATGTATAAATGTATGTGCATGTATACATATATCAAAGTAAAAATGTATGTAAATGTATACATCTGTGAATGTATATATATATGTATGAATGTATGTATGTATATATATGTATAATGTATATATATACGAATACATATTTCTAATTCCAAATGATTTTTTCAATATACATTTCGAACACTAATGGATTCATTGTCAAATCTGGAAGAGTTGAAACAATCATTTTTCAACCTGCTAGATCCGTCCAATCCGTTGTCGAACCCCTAAGAAAATTTATAAAAAATAATCCAATAATGGGAAGAATGCCTCAGTTTTTAAACAATAATCGAAATATCGATTCGCGCATATCCGAGAAGAATGGCAATCCAAGGTCAAAGCCACAAAAGAAGTTTGGGAAGACATAAATGAGGTGAAAAGATCCACGTTTGATGAGTTAGTTAAACATATCAATGCCTTGAAAACAATTCACTAAATTTCCATATATAATCTCCCTAACACCACCACCGTTGAAGCTGTCATTCCCACCACTAGTGGTTCCCACCATGGTTGAAGTCGGTTTATACATATATACAAATATGAATGTATAAATGTATGAACGTGTATAAATATATAAAAAGTGCACTAAAACCTAACAGTACATGTTTACCGACTAGAGTTTTCTAAGGAAGGTTGACGATTTGGAACCGTTGTCAGTTTGTCCCCACCAAATTTACCCAGTCATGAAAAGAAATATGGATTTATAAAAAAAAAAGTTGGAGGATGCCTGACAGTATTAGCAAACCGTCAGTAGTTCAGATGATTAGGTCGATGAGTGTTAGGGAATCGTCGGCGATTATTCAATTTAGTTATAACCAAACAATTTCACCCATTTCTTTTTAGCTACTTTAAACAAAATTTGAAATTCTCTCGGCACTGCCGCGATTGATTAGCCATTACCCCCACTCTATTCTTGCCTCCGATATATTTGAAGCCCACATCTCCGCTTTGTCGTATTATGTTCCTTCGTTTTTTCTTTTTCCTCTTCGCTCTTGTACAAATTTCATAATTGACTCAAATTCACATACAATATAGAGAAATTTAAATCTTTCTTGATGGTAGTGACGAACAAATATATTGAATATATATACACAAATAATAAATGACATGAATGTATACACATGCATACATACATATACATATATGAGTGTATAAATGTATGTGCATGTATACATATATAAAAGTAAAAATGTATGTAAATGTATACATATGTGAATGTATGATTGTATATATATATATGTATGAATGTATGTATGTATGTATATATGTATGAATGTATAAATACATTAATACATACTTCTAATTCCAAATGATTTTTCCAATATACCTTTTAAACACTAATGGATTCATTGTCAAATCTGGAAGAGTTGAAACAACAGTTTTTCAAGCTGTTGGATTCGTCCAATCTACTGTCGAACCCCTAAGAAATTTATAAGAAATTATCCAACAATGGGAAAAATGCCTCACAGTTTTTAAACAATAATTGAAATACCAATTCGTGAATGCCTGAGATGTTGGGGTTTATGTCATAGAACTCAAGTTTTGTTATCCTTTCTATAATAAAGATGTTATTCAGTGAAATTGTTTATTTTGTATCTTAAATCCAATAGAAACATTCATGGTTATAACATGAAATACTCGAACTATATCATGGATATAAGTAGGGATCAAGTTTGAGTATATAACCTAAATGACCTATAGTAAATGGATAAGGTTGGGTACCTTATCCTGGTAACACTATGGATGCGGCCTACTTTGCGAATGAGGCAAACGACGTAATCCTAGATCGTTCATGTAGAGACATCCGAGTAGGGGCATCCTGTGTAAAAGATGTTTACACAAGACAGGACCGAGAAATAAGTTACTCTTATTTTATAACGCCGTTTACTGTTAAGACTAACTGTTTCATGCGATGACCTAAGTAACTCGATCTTAATCCTGAGTCTGCTATGAACTTCTTTTCATTTAGGATTATCCTTTGATCTTCATGGGTGAGAGTGGTCCAATAGTGCCATTCAATACTCCTACCATTTTGGGGATATGACGAGATGGATAGCTGGGGACATAGTAAAGCAAGACGAAATTCACTCCTACCCAATTTAGGGATAGTAGAGAGGTTGTTCCCTTAAGTGCTGAATCCAAGGCTTGAACACGAGGCCCCACCCTCTCGTTGGCCCAAGAGGGACTTTGTTTAGTGGTTGAACCATAAACAAATTGTTCATTAGAGGACCAGTGGACTTAAGGAACTAAGATGTGTTATAGGGGTAAAACGGACATTTTGACCTAGCTACAGTAACGAACAACCTGTGAAGGATTGACTTACTAATCATGGTTATATCGAGTGGATGAAAATATATGTACAGTGAGGGGAGTTCAACTACTAGGCTATAGCGGAGTGTCCCGGTAGTTAATGGATGTTGGTTAGCTAGGTTAAAAGGGTTTAGCCAGTTAAACCTCGTACCGTTGGAGCCCATAATTCGTAGGTCCATTAGGTCCCCTTGCTAGCTCGAGACTAACCTTTGGAACAATATTATGAATAGAAAATGAATTGCTTTATATTCATGTGTTAGGGAAATGGATAGAGATGGTTGACGTTGTCGATACGTCGGGTTTTGTGAAAATCGGGTTAGTGTGAAATTTAATATTTAAATATGATTTAAATATTGAGAACATGAATATGGATTCATGATTGAAAAATAACATTTCAGAAATGTTCGGGATTGATGGCAAAATATTAATTTAATATTGAATATTAAATTAATTAATAATTATTTTAAATTAATTTTGAATTAATTTAAAATTAGAAAATTAAAATTGGATTTTATATTTTCAGATTATTGAATTAAATAATTAAATAAATTAAATCCTGTTGGGATTGGTGCCCTAAAATTTGTAGATAGTGAATGTTAAACAAAATAATATACTTGTCCGATAAAGGCGTTATCGAGATTCATTCAGTAAAGTCATTATTGAATAAGTAAATTGCACATTAGATAACCCAAATCCAAGTAATAGACCCTAAACCCAAATTTTAGTGTAAAGACCTTGTTTAATAATGCATAGACTTAGATATATTCATTTAGTCGGAATTTACCTAAGTAATAGACCCTAAAACCTTAGGACACTTTAGTGGGAGGAAAAGTATAGAAACGAAATATTCATATTAAGTTTCTACTCTCACGTCCCCCTGTGTTCACACCGTGAGATCCATACTTGGCCTCGAGGCGCCCTGGGAGCGTCCCCCTACGGATGGTGTTTGCATGAGTTAATATCAAGGTGAATGGGGAAAGTGTTCATAGTAAGTGGGTGAAGGAAACATGTCAAACGTATCCTGCGGTCTCCACCATTAGGTTGCACCGTGAGATTCCTATGCGCTGCCTGCGAGTCGCCCTGGGAGCGATCACCCTACGGAGGGCTTGCGCATAGGATTCGGAACAACGCAAACTCCAGAAATGGATAGGATTTCCTAGGGCCATTCCCAACATTAGTTCTTCCCTACGGTGGCATTGTTGGGGCCGTCCTCTGCGATCTGAAAATGATGGGTAACACTTACAAGATTGTCTTGACTAAATTAACATTAGCTAATAACTATTGGAGTAAGAGTTATTCTGGTAATAGTATTTGGCCGAGATTGTCTCGATTTAGAGGAGGAGTTAGCTGACTGCCCTACGGTAGCGGTTATTCTAAACCCCTGAAGTATCGTTGCAAAATAAATCAAAAGTATATATGGGTCGATGATTGCTATTGCTAAATCTGATTGGATATTATGAATAATGGGTTTAGTGCAAGTTTCTAATAGGGATTAATTTGTTTGTTTCAGCAATATGTCGAAAAACGTATGTGCTTTGTCAAATGCCAAATTAAACGGTTTAGTACATACAACTAAGAATACTAACTTGAACACTAAACACGTGGCAAACAATTTAGGTTTGGTCTCTACTAAGGAATGTCCGCATACTAACTGCTTAGCCAAGAAAAACATGATCCACGACTCTAAATACGATTTATTAGTCTTGGAAATGTGTTTAGTGGAAAACGACGATTCTGCCTGGATACTCGATTCAGGTGCCACTAATCACGTATGTTTTTCATTTCAAGGAATGAGTTCCTGGCAACAGCTAAGAGCTGGAGAGATGACTCTTAAAGTCGGAACAGGAGAAGTCATCTCGGCTATTGCAATGGGAGACATAAAATTATTCTTCACCAAGGAACGTTACATGATATTAGATAATGTGTACATAGTTCCAATAATTAAAAGAAATGTGATTTCTCTATCTTGTTTAATTGAACAAGGTTATTCAATTTCTTTTTCTGTTAATGAAGCGTTCATAACTAAAAGAGGTATTGATGTTTGCTCTGCAAACATGAAGAATAAATTGTATGTTTTAAGACCAATTGAGTCTAAAGCTATTTTAAATCACGAGATGTTTAAAACTGCTAAGACTCAACCTAAAAAGCGAAGAGTTTCTCAAGATACCTATCTCTAGCACTTGAGGTTAGGCCATATCAACCTCAATAGAATTGGGAGATCGGTCAGAAGTGGACTTCTAAACAAGTTAGAAGACGACTCGTTACCTCCTTGTGAGTCATGTCTTGAGGGCAAGATGACAAAACGACCTTTTACCGGAAAAGGTTATCGTATGCCTAGAGCTCATACATTCGGACCTCTGTGCACCAATGAACATTAGAGCTCGAGGAGGGTACGAATATTTCATCAGTTTCATTGATGATTATTCGAGGTATGGCTATCTCTACCTGATGCATCATAAGTCCGAAGCCTTTGAAAAGTTCAAGGAGTACAAGGCCGAGGTTGAGAACCTATTAGGTAAGACGATAAAAACACTTCGATCTGATCGAGGAGGAGAGTATATGGACTCAAGTTTTCAAGACTATTTGATAGAGCATGGAATTATGTCCCAACTCTCAGCCCCTGGTACACCTCAGCAAAACGGTGTATCGAAAAGGAGAAACAGAACCTTGTTGGACATGGTTCGTTCGATGATGAGTAATGCTCAGTTACCTAACTCATTTTGGGGTTATGCAGTAGAGACTGCAGTTTATATTTTGAACGTAGTTCCCTCAAAGAGTGTTTCTGAAACACCGTTTGAGCTCTGGAAAGGACGTAAAGCTAGTTTATGACATTTCAGAATTTGGGGATACCCTGCATACGTGCTAGAAGCAAACCCAAAGAAATTAGAACCTCGTTCTAGATTTTGCCTATTTGTAGGCTATCCCAAAGAAACGGGAGGTGGATACTTCTTCGATCCAAAGGAAAAATAAAGTACTTGTATCGACAAATGCTACATTCCTAGAAGAAGACCACCTCAGAGACCACAAGCCACGAAGTAAAGTCGTTTTAAGTGAACTATCTAACGAAGCTACAGAAACATCAACAAGAGTTGTTGACGATGCTGACACCTCGAGTCAATCGCATCCTTCTCAAGAAATAAGAGAACCTCGACGTAGTGGGAGGGTTATTAGACAGCCTGGTCACTATTTGGGTTTAACTGAAACTCCAGTCGTCATACCTGATGACGGGATCGAGGATCTGTTAACCTTTAAACAGGCAATGGATGACGTTGACAAGAACGAGTGGATTAAAACCATGGACTTGGAAATCGAGTCCATGCATTTTAATTCAGTATGGGATCTTGTAGATCAACCTGAAGGGGTAAGACCCATAGGGTGCAAATGGATCTACAAGAGAAAACGAGACGCTGTTGAAAGGTACAGACCTTTAAGGCACGACTTGTAGCAAAGGGTTTTACCCAGCGAGAGGGGATTGACTATGAGGAAACCTTCTCCTCTGTTGCCATGTTGAAGTTGATCCGGATACTTTTATCCATTTACACGGTTTACGATTATGAAATATGGCAAATGGATGTCAAGACTGCCTTTCTGAACGACAATCTTGAAGAAAGTATCTACATGTCTCAGCCAGAGGGGTTCATTGCTCAGGATCAAGAGCAAAAAGTTTGCAAGCTTAAACGATCCATTTATGGGTTAAAACAACCGTCTAGATCCTGGAACATGAGATTTGATACTGCAATCAAATCTTATGCCTTTGAACAAAACATTGATGAGCCTTGTGTTTACAAAAGAATCATCAACAACTTCGTAGCTTTCTTAGTACTGTATGTGGATGATATCCTACTCATCAGGAATGATATAGGTTATCTCACTGACATTAAACTATGGCTAGCAACTCAATTCCAAATGAAAGATTTGGGTGAGACACAATATGTTCTAGGGATCCAAATTGTTCGAGACCGAAAGAACAAAATGCTAGCCCTATCTCAAGCATCTTATATTGACAAATTGTTGGTTAGATATAAAATGAAAAATTCCAAGAAGGGACTATTACCTTTCAGACACGGAATTAATTCTAAGGAACAGTGTCCTCAGACAGCTCAAGAAGTTGAGGACATGAGACGAATTCCCTATGCCTCTGCAGTAGACAGCCTAATGTATGCCATGTTGTGTACAAGGCCCGACATTTGTTATGCAGTAGGGATTGTCAGTAGATATCAATCCAATCCAGGATTCGATCACTGGACAGCCGTTAAAAATATCCTCAAGTATCTGAGGAGAACGAGGGACTATGTGCTTGTGGATGGTTCCAAGGACTTGATCCTTACAGGATACACTGATTCTGACTTTCAAACCGATAAAGATTCGAGGAAATCTACATCAGGTTCAGTATTCACTCTGAATGGAGGAGCAATAGTATGGCGTAGCATCAAGCAAGGATGCATTGCAGACTCGACCATGGAGGCCGAATATATAGCCGCTTGCGAAGCAGCAAAAGAGGCAATATGGCTCAGGAAGTTCCTGACTGACTTGGAAGTCATTCCGAATATGCATCTGCCTATCACCTTGTATTGTGATAATAGCGGCGCAGTTGCAAACTCAAAGGAACCTCGCAGCCATAAGAGAGGCAAGCACATCGAAAGAAAATATCATCTCATCAGGGAGATTGTGCACCAAGAAGATGTGATCGTCACAAAGATAGCGTCGGAGCACAATATAGCTGATCCATTCACGAAGGCTCTCACGGCTAAAGTGTTCGAGAGTCATCTAGAAGGTCTAGGTCTGCGAGATATGTATGGAAAATAATCTAGGGCAAGTGGGAGAATTGTAACCGGTATCTGATGCTCTGGTTTATTGTATTTGTACATTGTAATACGTTTTATGTAGTATACATGTGTTTTATACACCCACTGCTGTTATGGATTATAGTACATCCCACTAAACTAGAGTTTAAGTTCAAGTGGGAGATTGTTGCGATTGGTGCCCTAAAACTCGTAGATAGTGAATGTTAAACAAAATAATATACTTGTCCGATAAAGGCGTTATCGAGATTCATTCAGTAAAGTCATTACTGAATAAGTAAATTGCACATTAGATAACCCAAATCCAATAAACTAAGATCCATGACTATAGGATAAACACTTGAGCTTTATGTAGAGACATAAAAGTGGATCAAGCTCGAGTAATAGCCAAAACGGTCTATAGTATAGGGATAGGGCTGGGTACCTTATTCTGGGGACACTATGAGGTGCGGCCCACTTTGTAAATAGTACAGACGATGTGGTCCTAAATCGTCCATGTAGGGACATGCGAGTGGGGGTGTCCTATGCAATGAGTTTGCATAAGTGTTGCCTTGTGCAAAGTGATTCTAGATATGCAAGAAATCTTCACAAATAGCTCAAAAACGTGCAAGTATACACATCATGGCAGCAAGTGATAAGTAAATTAAGATCGTTCTCCACAGGGATTGATTTAGGGAATTTTTACTACTTCCAAGCTTGATTTTTAATGAAATTCAACGTAACCGAGGACCAAATATTTTTCTTTAACTAAGTGCAAGAGATTAAAATGGTAAACAAGCTTAAAATGACAAGAACTTAAGTAAATTTCAATAAAAACAGTGAATCAACACAGAGAAGGCAAGGTTCAGATTAGGGGCTGTCTACTCTCACAAGCTGTTTGCTGTAGCAGAACTTTATAATCGCAACTCACCCAGATTTTTTTACGGAAGTTTTCCAACTCTCCTCTAGTTTAGGTGATTAAACTCCCATTTAACCCCTTCTTTTTAGCTCAACTGATTTAGTGCCTTAGGTGGTTATTTATCCCTAAATACCCACTCATTTTCATGACCTAAAAAGGCTAAGGTAAAGTAAAGTAATCGGTTATCAATTGTTTTCCCAAACACTTAATAACATTGCTAGAAAATGGTTGGCCAAACGAAATTCTAGCTTTAAACAATGAAGAACACTTTACTTTAAGTTGCAATATATAAAATTCCACTAAAACAAACAACAAGTTCAAGTTTAAGCACCCTAATCCTCACCTAAGAGGATTTAGCTCATGTTCAAGGTGAAAATAATGAAAACACAGCAGTGAACTACCATACCATTCATAATTACAACCTTAAATACAAACTAAACACTAGAAGAAGGAAGAATAAGAGAAAAAGGATGAAGAAAAGAAGCTTCCAAGGGAGATTCCAGCTTTCCCAAGCTGGAAATCCTCCAAAAACAGCAGCCTCCTTGTCTCCTTTCTCTTCAATGACAGCAGCAACTTCTAGGTTAATTCTCTGGTGATTCCCTCTCATTTTGGACCAAAAACCTATTTATACCATCTATTTTCATTGATTTCAGGGCTGATTGGACACATGACTTCACATGGACCTTCCCCAATTGGTTGAGATGGGACAAATAAGCTTACATGGCTGCCAGCTCAATTAATGAGAGCTTCCACGGGTTTATCACGTGCAGGAATTTAAATTCCAGACTTTCTGCCTTCTGATGTGGAATCAGCTGCTGTAGCACAACCTGAGTGATCATATACCAGAAAAATTAGCTTAAAACATAAGAAATCTGCACTAACTTCAACTCAAGCTTGGCCTACTGATATGCAAAAATTGTTCATCAAAAACACTCATTTTCATGCACAAACCAAGGCTCAAACACATCAAATGGTAGAGTTTAAAGCCTAAAAGAAAGCCAATAGCTCTTATTTCTAAGAGCTATCAATAAGACCAGGACCGAGAAATAAGTCACTCTCACTTTATAACACCGTTTACTGACGAGATTGACTATTTCATGTGATGACCTAGGTAACTCGATCTTAATCCTGAGCTAACTATGAACTCCTGTTTATTCGGGCTTATCCTTAGATCTGCATAGGTGAGAGTGGCTCAGTATCGCCGACTCAATAAGCCTCCCATTTCAGGGATAGGAACGGGTAGATAGCTGGGAACATAGTACTGCGAGAAGGAATTCACTCTTACCCGAATTAGGGATAGTAGAGAGGTTGTTCCCTTAAGTGCTGACTCCGGGGCTTGAAGAAAGGGATCCCACCCTCTCATTGGCCCGAGAGGGACTCGGTTTATTGATTGGACTATAAACCAATTATTCATTAGAGGATCGGTGGGACTTAAGGAACTAGAAGTACTATAGGGGTAAAACGGATTTTTTGACCTAGCTATAGCTACGAACAACCAGTGAAGGATCGACTTACTGAACATGGTTAAATCAAGTGGATGGAAATATATCTATAGTGAGTGGAGTGCAACTACCGGGCTATAGTGGAGTGTCCCGATAGTTAACGAATGTTGGTTAAGCTTGGTTAATGAGATTAGTCGGTTAGCCTCGAATCGTTGGAGCCCATGATCTATAGGTCCATTAGGTCCCCCTACTAGCTCATATCGGAATAAAGCCTAGAACAATAAGATAGGATTCTTTGAATCGTTCAAAATCGGGAAAAAGGGTATTATCGTCAATAGTGAGAGATGAAGTATTTAAAACACTTTTAAATACTATATACATGAATAAGGATTCATATATGATGGAATGCACAAAGTTGGTATGATTAATTAGATTTAATCATTTGATATTAATTAGAAAATGTTTCTAATTAATTACATAATATTAACTTCAATTAGGAATTGAAATTAATATTAATTTGCAAGCAAAATCAGATTTAGAATCAAAGTTAGTGGATTAAGTTGGAATCCCACTTATGCATATGATCGTTCAAAGTGGAAAGACAACTCACCCATGCATTGTTGCATGTATTGTTACTTGAACACCTAGAATCCACTGTGGCTTGCATCTTGACCATGTGTCTTGCATCATGAGGCCTTTCCTTGCATGGAATATCTCTATAAGTAGAGTTTGAATCAGATTCAAGGCTAAGAGAGTGATTTTCCATACTGTTATGTTGCTGGAATTTACTCTCAAACACTCTCATCTCCTCATATCTCTCAAGTGCCTGAACCTTCAAGCATTCCCTATCTTTATAGACTCCTACAAGTCGTTCTTGGCCTGGAGAATAGTAGGGAAGACTCTAAGGGTTGTCCTAAGTAGATTGGAGAAGAAAAAAATCCACGGAGGTACACCTATTGAGCTGCAAAAGGTTGGTTGTTCTAAACTCTCTGTTCTGGTTTCTTTAGGACATGCATGCTTTAGAAGTAAAATTGATGTAGTTAGGTGCTTCCGATCTTCAATTGCTTCCACATGTGTTATATGAACACCTTCAAATCCAAGATAATCTTGGATTTAATTAAATCGAAATCATTTAGATTTTTTGGAGTTGGAGTGCATAGTGACTAAACTCATGCATTCCCCTCACTTAAGCCACTTAATTTTCCACTCTATTGTGGTTAATTGGTGTCAATCCTTGGAGTTTTTCATTCAGCTATCTTCCCTCTATAAAAGGGAAGAAGATTGCTGAAGAATTCATGCTTTTACATTAGAGAATTGTTGCCAAAATTGATACTCATCATACCCACCTCCATAAGCTTGTTCTTCAAGCTTTTCTCTTCAAATTCCATCACTTGAGGATCCCACTGTTGGGATAGGTGTCCTAAAACTCGTAGATAGTGAATGATAAACGAATTTTATACTTATTCGATAAAGGCGTTATCGAGATTAATTCAGTAAAGTTATTACTGAATAAAGTAAATTGCACATATAATTACCCAAATCCAATAAACTAAGATCCATGGCTATAGGATGAACTCTTGAGCTTTATGTAGAGACATAAAAGTGGATCAAGCTTGAGTAATAGCCAAAACGGTCTATAGTATAGGAATAGGGTTGGGTACCTTATTCTGGGGACACTATGAGACGCGGCCCACTTTATAGATGGTATAGACGATGTGATCCTAAATCGTCCATGTAGAGACATGTGAGTGGGGGCGTCCTATGCAATGAGTTTGCATAAGACCAGGACCAAGAAATAAGTCGCTCTCGCTTTATAACACCGTTTACTGACGAGACTGACTATTTCATGTGATGACCTAGGTAACTCGATCTTAATCCTGAGCTAACTATGAACTCCTGTTTATTCGGGCTTATCCTTAGATCTGCATAGGTGAGAGTGGCTTAGTATCGCCGACTCAATAAGCCTCCCATTTCAGGGATAGGAACGGGTAGATAGCTGGGGACATAGTCGTGCAAGAAGGAATTCACTCCTACCCGAATTAGGGATAGTAGAGAGGTTGTTCCCTTAAGTGCTGACTCCGGGGCTTGAACAAAGGGATCCCGCCCTCTCATTGGCCCGAGAGGGACTCGGTTTATTGGTTGGACCATAAACCAATTGTTCATTAGAGGATCAGTGGGACTTAAGGAACTAGAAGTACTATAGGGGTAAAACGGCTTATTGACCTAGCTATAGCTACGAACAACCTGTGAAGGATCGACTTACTAATCATGGTTAAATCAAGTGGACAGAAATATATCTATAGTGAGGGGAGTGCAACTATCGGGCTATAGTGGAGTGCCCCGGTAGTTAACGAATGTTGGCTAGCTTGGATAATGAGATTTGTCGGTTAGCCTCGAATCGTTGGAGCCCATGATCTATAGGTCCATTAGGTCCCCCTACTAGCTCATATCGGAATTAAGCCTAGAACAAAAGATAGGAAGCTTTGAATCGTTCAAAATCGGGAAAAAAAAGGGTATTATCATAAATTGTGTTTGACACAATAATTTAATTATGAATTAAATTAGAAAATGAGAGATGAAGTATTTAAAAGTGTTTTGAATACTATATATATGTATTAGGAATCATATATATGGAATTGCACAAGATAACAAAGATTAATTAGATTAATCATATCAAAATTAATTTGAAAATTTTCAAATTAATTACCAAGCAATCAATTTCAATTTAGAATTGAAATGGGGGATAATTTGCAAGCTTGAAATTTGATTTCAATTTGAATTTAGTGGATTTAGTTGGAAATCCATTTAATGCATGATCATTCAAAGTGGAAAGACAACTCACTCATGCATTGTTGCATGTCTTGTGAGATGTACACCTAGAATCCACTTGAACTTGCAAATACACCATGTGTCTTGTGTCTTGAGGCTTGGCTTTGCATGGAGAATGTCTTTAAAAGGAGCTTGAATCAAATTCAAAGGGTTGAGAGCCATTTTTTCCTTAATGTTATGCTGCTGGAATTTGGACTCAAAGTTCTCTCATCTCTCATTCTTCTCCATTGCTTGATGCTTCAAGCATTCCCTTCCCATTCCCTATCTTATATAGACTCCCACAAGTCGTTCTTGGCCCGGAGTATAGTAGGGAAGACTCTAGAGGTTGTCCAAGGAGCATAGGAGAGGCAAACACCACAAGGAGTTCAACATAAGTGAGCTACAAAGGTTGGTGTTTTCTAAACTCTCTATTCTGTCTTTTCTAGAACATGCATGCTTTAGGAGTAAAATTGAATGTCTTAAGTGCTTTCGATCTTCAATTGCTTCCGCATGTGTAATATGTACACCTTCTCCCACAATCCGTTCCAAAGGCTTGAGGATAGCAAGGAAGATCCAGTGGTGGTTCGTGATTGATTGGTGAAGAAAAACAACAAAAGAATCCAACCAATTTCTCCATTTAAAAGAGGTTGGTAAACTGACTCTGTTTTTCTTCTCATGAACAACATGCAATGTTTGATCAAATTGAGCTGGTTAAGTGTCTAAGATCCAAAATTGTTTTCAAATTTTAGATATTAACACTTTCAATTGGTATCAGAGCATGGTTTGGGCACCTAATTTGCTTTAATTTGATCATGGTGGGTAGCATTTTGAAATTCAATTTGCATGGGTTCTGAAATGGATATATTACGGTTTTGGCAATTTTTTTACTCTTCAATTTGTTGATGGAAATGTAATTGCTCACATGTATATGAGCATTAATGTGTTGAGAAGAGTCTGTAATTTTTGGGGAGTCATTAGAGTCCGTTTAGTGCTGTAATTGATCGAAAGAAGGAAAACAACTCAAGCTGGCCGAAAAGCAAAGCAACAAAAATCTGGGTTGCTGCTTTGAATCCCAGCCGGGATGCACACGATGAGGACTGAGACCGAGACTACGACCGGGAACTAGGAAGCTGACCGAGATTTTTGTTCGAGAGGATGGTTCAGGAAGATTTAAACCAACTCAAGCATCTTTTGGTCCGGTTCATTGGTGTTCAAGCAAATGATGGTCCGGTTCGATACCTTCCAAGCCGGTTCGGGTTGGTTTGAGATTCCAGGGAGCCTCACAACACATTAGTTAATTATTATTTGTAATAATTTAGTTGGTTGCTTGCTTAGCTTGCCAAAATCGGTCCAATTCAGTGTGGTTTAATTATTTATGTTTTATGAATGCATGTTATAATTAGATTGAATGAAATATGCATAAGAATATGTCATATAGATTTAAAATCCCACCATAGGAAGCATGCTTCATGCATTTAAGTATGTTATAAAGAGTTATAATATAAGTATGCATGATTTAGGTTTCATGTTAGATGCATGCTGAATGAATAGTTCTCGTTAATTATAATCGTTATATATTCTAAACGAAAATGAACGAGTATGCAACATGAAACTTAGCTCGATATTAAAGCGTTAACATCGATTAGAAAGCATGTTATAGGTTGATCTCTATTATAATCGAGTTATAAACAGAGATAGACGAAAAGCTATAACAAAGATAATTGCATGCTCACCTAGGGTTAAAACGAACCAAATCAATCAATCTCATAGAATAGGTCGATAACTTGTAAAGCTAAGGTTACAAGAGAACTCACCCGGTTCGATGTTGTCTAAGGCTAGAGGTATTTAAGTTGACGGTTTACGGAACACCTCCTACCTGGGCATTGGGTCGGTACTGGAGTTAGGTTAACCTAGGTTTTACGAGCATGCACGTGAGAGATATAAGGTTATAAATCAACTAGACATCGTAGGTTAATTTATAACCTAGACTTAGGTAAATATTCAATTAGCCGGAATATGCCTAAGTAACAATTTACCCAACATTGTTAAAATACTTAGTGGGAGAAAAGATTAACATAGTTTCTCTCACGCTCTCCTTATAAATTCACACGGTGAGATTTATGCTTGGCCTCATGTTGCTTACCAATGCAACTATTCCATTCGGAAGGTGTTTGCATAAATCAATATCAAAGCGAATGGAGAAAGTATTTATAGTAAGTGGGAGAAGGAAGCGTGTCAACGCATCCTACAGTCTCTTCCATTAGTTTACAAGGCAAGATCTCTATGTTGCGCCTGCTAAGTACGCCCTAGAGCTACTACACGATTCGTAGGGATGTAACATAGGGATCAGAGCACAGTAAACACCAGATTTGGATAAGGATTTCTTAGAACCATTATGAGCATTTGCTTTTCCATACGGTAGCATTGCTGGGACCGTTCTCTGAGATCTGAAATATGGAAGGTCACACTTACAAGATAAACTAATGGTTAGCTTATTCTTGACTAAAGTAGCGATAACTAAAAATGATACAGAAATAAAGGAGTTATTCTGGTTATAGATTTTAGTCAAGAATGTCTTGGTTCAGTGAAGGAGTAATTGACTACCCCTCGGTAGCAGTTATTCTGACTCACTGAAATATCATTGCAAAATAATTAATGAGATGGATACATTATTACTTTTGCTAAACTAAAATTGGATTTATTAAATAATCAATTCACTGATAAAGGATTTATTTATGTTTTTCAGCATGTCTAGCTCTTTAGTACAACTATTAGCTTCAGAAAAACTTAACGGCGACAACTATGGAACCTGGAAATAAAATTTAAATACAGTATTAGTGATTGATGATCTTTGATTCGTCTTGACGGAAGAATGTCCACCTAACAATGGCCCAACAGGAACTCGAGTGAATCGAGACGCCTATGACAGATGGACTAGAGCCAATGATAAGGCAAAGGTCTTCATCCTGACAAGCATAAGTGATGTTTTGTCTAAAAAGCATGAGGACATGACTACGACCAAAGAAATAATGGACTCATTGAAAGCGATGTTTGGACAGCCGTCCTCATCCCTTCGACATGAGGCCCTCAAATACGTTTACAATTCTTGGATGAAAGAATGAACTTCTATTTGAGAACATGTTCTGAACATGATGGTGCATTTTAATGCAGCCGAAGTAAACGGTGTTGTCATAGATGAAAGTAGTCAAGTCAGTTTTATCATGGAATCTCTCCCGAAGAGTTTCATTCAATTTCGCACAAACTCTGTGATGAATAAAATTGAATATAATCTGACAACTCTCCTGAACGAGCTACAGACTTACCAGTCCCTTACTAAGAGTAAAGGACACGAAATTGAAACAAACGTTGTTTCAGGTAAGAAGTTCCTTAGAGGTTCAAACTCTAGAACTAAGTCTGAGTCTTTTACTTCAAAGAATAAGAGTATTCAGTTGAAGAAAAAGAAGAACAAGGGAAAGGGGAAAGCTCCCATCACCAAGAAAGGCAAGAAGAAGAATACAAACAAAGGAACCTGCTTCCACTGTAATCAGGATGGTCACTGGAGGAGGAACTATCCTAAGTATCTTGCTAAAAAAAAGTAGAGTAGTCTGAAGTTGCCAAACGAGGTAAATACGATTTACTTGTAATTGAATCATGTTTAGTAGAAAATGATAACTCCATATGGATATTAGATTCAGGAGCGACTAATCATGTATGTTCTTCTACACAGGAAACTAGTTCCTGGAAGAATCTTGAAGAAGGCGAGGTGACACTCAGAGTAGGCACAGGAGATGTCGCCTCAGTCGAGGCAGTGGAAGCTATACAACTTTGTTTTAGAGATAGATATATTTTGTTGCAAAATGTCTTGTATGTTCCTAGTATAAAAAGGAACTTAATATCTATCTCTTGTTTGTTAGAACAAAAGTATAACGTATCTTTTGAAATCAATGAAGCGTTTATATTCAAAAGAAAATATCAACTTTGTTCTGCTAAACTTGAAAACAATCGGTATGTGTTAAGACCGAATGAAATAAAAATTATTCATAATACTGAAATGTTCAAAACAACACAGACCCAAAATAAAAGGCGAAAAGTTTCTCAAAATATCCTTCTTTGGCATTTAAGACTAGGAAACATAAACCGAAAACGAATAAAAAGGTTGGTAATTAAGAGTGGACTTATAAATGAGTTAGAAGATAACTCATTACCACCTTGTGAGTCCTGTCTAGAAGATAACTCGTTGGAGCCCATCACTTCGTTCTAAGTTTTATTCTGTATGAGCTAGCAGGGGGACCTAATGGACCTATAGATCATGGGCTCCAACAATTCGAGATTAACCAGCTAAACTCTTTTAACGTAGTTAACCAACATTCGTTAACTATCAGGACACTCCACTATAGCCCGATAGTTGAACTCCCCTCACTGTAGATATATTTCTGTCCACTCGATATAACCATGATTAGTAAGTCGACCCTTCACAGGTTTTTCGTAACTACAGCTGGGTCAAATGTCCGTTTTACCCCTGAAGTTACATCTGTTTCCTTAAGTCTCCACTGAGTCCCTAATGAACAATTGGTTTGTGGACCCACCACTAAACTTAAAACCTCTCGGGCCAATGAGAGGGCGGGATCCCTTTGTTCACATCCCAGAGTTAGCACTTAAGGGAACAACCTCTCTATTATCCCTAAATTGGGTAGGAGTGAATTCCGTCTTGCAGGACTATGTCCCCAACTATCTACCCGGTCTTATCCCCAAAATGGTAGGCTTATTGAGTCGGCGATGTTGAGACACTCTCACCCATGCAAATCAAAGGATAATCCCGAATAAACAGGAGTTCATAGTTAGCTCAGGATTAAGATCGAGTTACCTAGGTCATCGTATTGAAACAGTCAGTCTTGTCAGTAAACGGCGTTATAAAGCAAGAGTGACTTATTTCTCGGTCCTGGTCTTATGCAAACTCTTTTACATAAGATGCCCCCACTTGCATGTCTCTACAAGAACGATTTAGGATCACATCGTTTGTACTAAAAACAAAGTGGGTGGCATCACATAGTTTTTCTTAGGATAAGGTACCCAATCTTAAACCTATACTATAGACCGTTTAGGCTATTACTTGAACTTGATCCACTTTTATGTCACTACATAAAGTTCAAGTGTTCATATCATAGCCAAGGATTCTAGTTTATTGTATTTGGGTTAATTAATACATAATTTAAAACAACTATTCGATAACCAGAAATTGAATAGCCTCAATAACGCTTTATCGATTATAATTGACTTTGTTTACATTTACTATCCACGAGTTTTAGGACATAAAACCCAACAATATGTACACAGGAAGCACGAATACATTCTTATTCTCAGTTCACATTCTCGTTGCTCTCGACCACACTCTCGATGTACATTGGACTTAAACCCCTCTTTGATTACACACGAGTACACACATTCTGTTTATTCACGTTTCACGCTTTCCATTCTCTTGATCTCGCTCTATATGTACACAGGACGCACGAATATATTCTTATTCTCAGTTTGCATACTCGTTGCTTTCGTTCTCGCTCTCTTACATCGGACTTAAACCCATCTTCGATTACACACGAGTACACATTCAGTTGGATTATTGTTTCGCGCTCTCGTTTCTCTCGATCTCGCTCTATATGTACATCAGACTCAAACCCCTTTTTTCTTTACACACGACGCACGCATACATTCATATTCTTGTTCGCGCTCTCGTTGCTCTCGACCTCACTCTTAATGTACATCAGACTTGAACCTCTTTTCTCTTACACACGACTACGCTACGCATTCTGTTTTATTCACGTTTTGTGCTCTCGATTCTCTCGATCTCGGAATGAAACATCAACCCTCACAAAGCCACAATAGCAAAACTCTTCACATATTAATATTAGTTCAGTCCTCAAAACATCCAGATTACAATAACCAAAAGTATTAATCATTTGTTTTCTTCTCTCAAAACTACATCGAACACAAAGCAGGTTACTTACGTATTCATACATATATTAACTACTACAACATATTCTATAAGTCTCAAGCATCCCGATGACTTTGGCTGCAAAATGGATCAACACCAGTTGAAAACGGTCGGAGTATGGCGGAAGTGTATGGTTGAAATTGATGGATGAACTTGGGATTCCAAGTAGCAGAACCTAGAATCGACAAAAACGACCAAAGTAGTTATAGGAGCCATCGACGTCGTTCCGTTGGTGACTGGAGGAAGCCATGACGGACAATTAAAGAGAAGTTATGTTTGCGAACGTCATGAAAAAAAATAATTTTAAAGAAATGGGGTTTGTCACACCCCACTTCTTGCTCATGACCTCCAAAAACATAAGTTCTCTTTTTCCAGTCACCGACGAGACGACGTCATCAGCTCTTGTAAAGCATTTTGTGCTCAAATCCTCATTTCTTCAAGGTTGTTCTTGCTTCGCCTTTCAACAAACGTTGTCGGCTCCTGTAAAGAAAACATCAGAACAGGGCACTAAAATGATAATCACCAGTGAAAAGGAAGAAGTGAGAGACGAAACGAAGATGAAGAGAGATATGTGAGATGATCTTTTAAGTAACCGCTGATCTTTTGCTTATCTTCGTTGAATTCTATGTGCAAAATGCTTTAATTTGACTATAATGTTGTTGCAGGTCTAAAATATGAGTTCAGGACCAAATTGGGTTGAAAACGAGCTAAACCGAAGCAAAATGACGAAAATGCCCTTGGTCAACCGAAGTCAATGCACATTGGAGGTCAATAGAGAACGTCTCAACATTGCAAAAACACTCCAAAACGCTGCTAATCCGAGAGCTAGCATCGAGATGCTGAAACAGTAGCGTCTCAACGCTACGGAAATTAGAGGCGCTCATTTACCGTCAACGTCTCGACGCTGTCGGCTGGGTTATAAATACCCATTTTTCGCATTTAGGGTTCCATCCTTCATTCTTCAGCCGTTTTACTCCGCTTTCTTCCATTCTCTCCCAATTCTTCTCTTTTCCTTTGTATTTAGCTTAGGATTAGATTAGATCGGGTGGTTGATTGAGCCCCGGCGCCTTGCTCGATGTTTGGCTAGGTGAATTTCATGTAATCGGGAACTCGGTTGTAAGTTTGGTTTGGTTTCTTATGAGATTTTGAGCTTTTTATTCTGAGTTTACTGTTTATGTGTGTTGAATTCTATTTTATTCATGATTAGAATTGATAGGAGGGATTGACAACCCCGTTTTCCATCGTTTTAATCATATTCGCTATTGGTAGCAATAGGTGAAGCATGTGGCTCTAGTTTAGGCGTGTTATCCCTGAATTTGTAGCACTTTGCATGTTATCCTAGAATTGAACACTTAGTTAATCTTATAATTTAGGCTTTTCCTAGTTATAAAATTGACTATCTAACTATCCTAATCGTAATGCAATTGTAGCTAGTTAATTCGGTCGGTTTAATTAGTAATCAATTAGATTAGCTTCGATGCATTGGTCGGGTTAATAAATTAGAGATATTATGGCTCTTTGGCTTTTCCTGGAGTACGTTAGATTTAAAACGTAAATTTCATCATTAGATAATATGTGATTAAGATCCATCCAAACAAACACCGAAGGTACCGATTGCATGAATTCGAGGTTTGATCAACCACTGCCCTTTTATTTTCTGTCAGTTAATTTCTACAATTTATTTTATATCATTTAAATTTCAATACTTTAATTTCCCCTTGCATTTTGATCGCTCACATCTCAAAACCCCCCATTAGTCTGGTCGTCTCAATAAATCTAAGTTATGTGAATTATAAACACGCTCCCTGTGTTCGACCCCGACCACTACTGTTGCAAAGTAGTTTAGTGTACGGTGATTATAAATTTATTTGGCACTCGAAGCCTCGTCAACTCCGGCCCGTCCAATTGGCGTCGTTGCCTGGGAGCCAATCTTAATTTGTTTTTCTTGGGCTTATTGCGATACTTTCTTTTGTTTTACATTTTTCTTTGAGTCGATCTTATGGCAAGATATTCAATCGAACAACCACATCAGTCTTCTGGTTCAGGTAAGTCTCTCAAGGAATTAATTGATGAATTTTTTGCTAACTCTCTTTGCATGCAGAACACTCAAGCTGAGCTGAAAAGCTTATCCGATAAGATGGTCAAGTGGTCCGCCTCTGTGGCGAATGTGGAGAGATCGTATGAGCACCTTTTCTGAGAGACCATCCTTGAACCGTCCAAAACAGAAGCTCATGATGAGGTGTTTGAGTAATCCTTGCCAATCCAAGGTCAAGTCTGTGAGATTGAAGAAGATCTTGAGTCCCAATGCGAGAAGATTCAGGTGATAGGGTTTCAGGATGACGAGTCTGGGTCTGTTCTATCTTTAGATTTTCTTTTATTTTATTTTTCTTCTGCTTTGTCTCACAAAAATTTATCCCTTGAGTCTTTTTGTTTTGATTTTCCCCCTTTCTTTTTATATATTGAAAAATTAAAAAAATTTAATGCATCTTCTGGGTCCCATGAAAATGGGTAAGCCTGCTTCTATTTGCAGGTTTCGTGGATTCGAGGAAGAAGGACTCGAAGAAGTACGACAATTTTTATGTGCCCTGTGATAGTGAGCATAGCAAGCTATTTTTCCCTATCTATTTTAGTTAGTCTTTGAGAGTAAATTGGCCAAATTTATGCATTCTTTTGTTATATTTGTAGGAATCAATTATTGGAGCTAAATCATGAATATGGAGTTGATCGAGTGTTCAGAGCATGAAAAAAGGCCAAAGAACCGAAAAGAATCAAAGTTGGAAGCTTGCAATTGAGGCCCATCCGAGAGCTAGCGTCGAGACGCTACTTTCTGGGCGTCTCGACGCTGGTTTTCCTTTTCTATTTTTGGCGGTGGTAGGGACAGCGTCGCGACGCTATGCACAGCGTCACGACGCTACCGACAATTTTCCTATATATTCAATATTTTGTGCTACGGATTATGGGAGTCCATTTGGTTAGATTTTAGCCCTAATTTCGACTAGAGACCTTCTGTGGGAGCTGAAGCAAGGCCAAGGAGTGGGAACCAAACTTGAAGAAGTGGAGATCATGACGGGGACGTGTCGGTTTCAACGGATTCAAGAGTTTTCCTTTTCTTTTCCTTACCTCTTGTTGTTTTTATGGCTTTTCTTTCAATTAGTGTTTGTAGTTTCAAGACTATGAATTGCTAGTTTGTCTTAGGGATTGATGTAGTTGTTTTAGTTTGTTGGATTGATTTTTGGGTATGAATGTGCTTTTATTTTATTTATGCAATTATGATTAAATGCTTTCAATTACTTGATCACTAATTGAATGATTTAAGGGGCTGTTTGGGGCGCTGAATTGGTTATAATATCTGGTGGTTATAATAATCTGGAGATTATAATAGTCTGGGGGTTATAATAATCTGTGTTTGGGGTGCAGATTATTATAGTCTGGGATAAAATAATTTGTGTTTGGGGTGCAGATTATTTTAGTCTGGGATAAAATAATCTGTGTTTGGGATGGAGATTATTTTAGTTTGGGTTAAAATAGTCTGTGTTTGGATTGCTGATATGTTTAACATTAGATTCTAAATCAAATGTTCAAGTTGACTGTTTTTTTCCTGACTTTTTTTTTCCTCATACAACATTGTATGTCAAATATTATATTTTGCAAATATCAATAAAATATTGTTTGGATTCGGTTGTAAAAAAAATAAAGTATTGGGTATACGGGTTAAATGATGTGTTTAACTTAAAAGGAAACAAAAATAACCTAAGGTTAGAGTTGATTTTCTTTGTTTTAGGGTCATGATTTTTTCACAAAAGAAGTCATTTTATGATTTCATATTGGAAAACCATATTTGTTTCATTTCTGTATTTTCAACGTAAAAAATGCTTATATACAAAGAAATTATATAATAAAACTTCATATTTAATAAAACTCCATATTTATATATGTAGAAAGACAACTGAGAAACTGGTAAGTGTTTCTAACATGGAATGACCAAAAATCGCTTTTTTCTTTTTCTTTTTTCCTTCTTTTTCATTTTCTTCCTCCATCTTTATCTTCTTCCTCCATCACCATCATCTTCATCTTATTCCTCCATTTCCATCTTCATCTTCATCATCTTCATCATCTTCTTCCTCCATTTCCATCATCATCTCCATCTTCTTCCTCAACCTCAAACTTCATCTTCATCATTTTCTACTTCCTCTAACCCTAATGCCGGCAACGTTTTCAACGACTTTTCCGGCGGTTGCCAACAAATTTTTCGACGACCAAATTTTTTTTCCTCGTTTTCTTTCTTTTCTTCTTTTTTTTTCTTTATTTTCATTTTTTATATTTTTCAAAATGAAAATGAGAAGAAATATGAAAAAAGTGGTTGCCGGAAAAGTCGTCGGCGATCGCCGGAAAAGTGGTTGGAAAAGTGGTCGGCGGCCGTCGGAAAAGTCGCCGGAAACTTCGCTAGCCGACGGCGACCGGCGGTCGTCGGAAAAGTCGAGGAGTCGCATGGAAGAAGAGAGGAGAGAGTTACTGTAGAAAATGGATAGAATAATTGGGTGGGTTGAATGATGGTTACTGTAGAAAATGGATAGAATAATTGGGTGGGTTGAATGATGGTTACTGTAGAGAATGGATAAAATAATCGGGGGTAAAAATAACCTACCTCACCATTTATTTTAGTTGATGCCCCAAACACTGAATAGGTTATAATAAAGGGGGTTATTATAACCTATTTAGTGCCCCAAACAGCCCCTAAGTGTTGAATCTAACTCGGGAGAGAGGATTTAGCCTAAGACTTACTTTACTAATTGCATGACTAAAGTAGAATTTCTAAGTTTGTGACGGGATTTAGAATTACTCTAGAAGTGTAACAAGGACTAAACCAAATAATGTCTTGCATGCTAATAAACTTAGATAGGGATATTGAGTTTATTGTATGCATGAGAATCAATTATGCTCGGGAAAGATATTTGTGATAAAAGTTTCCTTGGCTTGTAAAATAATTGCACACTAAATTCATTTCACTAATTAATCCTCAATCTTAATCAATGAAATCAATTCCCTAAGAGTCTTGCCATTTGAGTCTTCACCTTTTATTTTTATGCTTTTTGTCTTTACTTTTATCTTTATCATTGAGTTTTGCTCCCTAAATAAAATTGAATAAAAGTATTCACAGTACTTAATTTGCTAGAAAACCAATCCAGAGGACGACACTCGTTTAATCACGAAAACACTATATTATTACTTGACTCGTACACTTGCGGTAAGCAAATTGCGCATCACCCTAACAGGAAGATGCAGCATCCCGTCGAGCAGAGCGACGTTAAAAATTTGCAATTCTGAATAGCTTCTATCCCTTTATTTTTATTGCTTTCTTTTATTTCTTGCTAAGTTTCTTTCTTAGTTTGTTTGCTTTTATTTTTGTTTTTGTTAGGTTCCCCTAAATTGGAAAAGACAATCATTCTAGCCAGCTTTGAGGCATTCTACTCCAATTGATGTGCTTAATTCAGAGGAGGTTTTCTGTTCCCTTTTCTTTTATGTCCCTTATATTTGCATGTTTAGATACATTGGAGACAATGTATGAATTTAGGTTGGGGGTGGAGAGTGTTGCATGCTTAGTGAATTTCTATGTTGAGTCTCGATGCACCTAAGCATCAGACTACATTTTTTATGCATGTTATGCTTTTATTGTTTGCTCTGTTTTGATTTATTTGAGACCATGCATCTGAGCATTGGACCTAGTTTTAAGCAAAATTTAAAATATTTTAGCTTTAATTGTTGAGATTAGGTGTTGGAATTTTTTATCAATCATTATCATTTCTGCATGTGCATTTATGCTCTTTCTTTTGTTTTTGTTGAAGTGAAGCCCGTTAGCAAAATTTTGAGCCTTTTTAAAATTTTGCTTGAGTTTTCTTACATATTTTGAGCACTTAGCCTTTTACTTTAGTTAGTCTTGAAGCTTTAGGATTGCTTTATGAGTTCCATAAATCTATTGTCACATCGATAGCCACGAGATCTAGCTAGATAGTAAATTTTTGTGAAAAAGCTTGTAATGCCTTGCTTAGGGAGAATAAAAGAATATTTGCCTCTTGTGCATTAAAAGAACATCATTCTTGAAAAAAAAAAAGTTATAAACTAGAATCACCTTGCAATGTGTAAAAGAGTCTAAGGCAAAAAGAGTTACCCCTGTTGTGATCAGTTAGGTCATCCAAGGGTTAAACCCGGGATATAGATCCCTACAGTAGGTGTGTGAAAGCTAGTGCCTTCATAAAAATGCAAGTCATTCGCATGCGTTGGTTTTCAAGCACCTAGTAATGCATTGAAACTTCATTTGTTTTATTTACTTGATAGCCCGATCTATTAGCCAGTGTAGGAGGAAGATAGGTGCAAGGATTTATCAGTCATTCTCGGGCTAGTAAAGGCCACTTTAGGAGAGGCTAGACACACACACACGAGATTATTCTTGGAAAAGTTTTGATTTGTCTCATAATTTGTTAGTATGTAGTAGCTTCTCTTGGCAAAAGGGTTTAGCATATGTAGCACAGGGATTTGATCATGATAAATTCAATATTCTAATCTCTACGATTCATATTCTATAGTTTTAGGTTTGCTCGAGGACTAGCAAGATTTAGGTTAGGGGTGATTTGATAGAGCACATTTTTTATACATTTATTCCCTCCTATTTTGCTTATCTTCGTTGAATTATATGTGCAAAATGCTTTAATTTGACTATAATGTTGTTGCAAGTCTAAAATATGAGTTTAGGACCAAATCGGGTTGTACATTGGAGGTCAATCAAGAGCGTCTCAACGCTGCAAAAACGCTCCAAAACGCTGCTAATCCGAGAGCTAGCATCGAGATGCTGAAACAGTAGCGTCTCGACGCTACGAAAATTAGAGGCGCTCATTTACCGTCAACGTCTCAACGCTGTCGGCTATAAATACCCATTTTCCGCATTTAGGGTTCTCTCTCAATTCTTCTCTTTTCCTTTGTATTTAGCTTAGGATTAGATTAGATCGGGTGGTTGATTGAGCCCCGACGCCTTGCTCGATGTTCGGCTAGGTGAATTTCATGTAATCGGGAACTCGATTGTAAGTTTGGTTTGGTTTCTTATGAGATTTTGAGCTTTTTATTCTGAGTTTACTGTTTATGTGTGTTTAATTCTATTTTATTCATGATTAGAATTGATAGGAGGGATTGACAACCCCGTTTTCCATTGTTTTAATCATATTCGCTATTAGTAACAATAGGTGAAGCATGTGGCTCTAGTTTAGGCGTGTTATCCCTGAATTTGTAGCACTTTGCATGTTAGCCTAGAATTGAACACTTAGTTAATCTTATAATTTAGGCTTTTCCTAGTTATAAAATTGGCTATCTAACTATCATAATTGTAATGTAATTGTAGCTAGTTAATTCGGTCGGGTTAATTAGTAATCAATTAGATTAGCTCTTATGCATTGCTCAGGTTAATAAATTAGAGATATTATGGCTCTCTGGCTTTTCCAGGAGCACGTTAGGCTTAAAACATAAATTTCATCATTAGATAATCTTTGATTAAGATCCATCCAAACGAACACCAAAGGTACCGATTGCATGAATCTGAGGTTCGATCAACCACTGCCTTTTTTATTTTTCCGCCATTTAATTTCTGCAATTTATTTTCTGTCATTTAAATTTCAGTACTTTAATTTCCCATCGCATTTTGATCTCTCGCATCTCAAAACCCCCCATTAGTTCAGTCGTCTCAATAAATCTAAGTTAAGAAAATTATAAACGTGCTCCCTGTGTTTGATCCTGACCACTACTACTGCAAAGTAGTTTAGTGTACGGTGATTATAAATTTATTTGGCACGGACATTGGAGAATTCGACACCATCCGAATCATCCTGTCAGGAATTAAAGTGAAAAGACGTCTGAGAACACTGTTTAAGTAACCGAGGCATTAAAGAGAAGAGACAACTGAGAGCGTCGTTTAAGTAACTGAGGACTTAAAGCGAGAAGAGGAGACGTGTGTGGCCAATCGAGAGCGAGAACGAGATGAGCGGGAGCGTGAATCGAGAATCAATTTTATAGATTTCCCTAAATTTGAATTTGAATGAAGGTTATTTAAAAAAAAAAAAAAAAGAATTTGAATGAAGGTTTCTCTTTGTTCATTCTTGTTGTGTGCTCTCAGTGTTCTCGATATCGCTCTCGAAGTACATCACACATTTTACAGGATTCTTGTTTTGCTCTCGCACATTTTGTTGGATTCTCATTTTGCACTCTCTTCTCGCTGTAGTCTCGCGATATCTCTTAACTTTCTCGATTCTCGACCGTTTTAAATTGTTAAGCGAGACCGAGACCAAGATTTCAACATAGTGTAATTGAATTTCATATCACTTTTGTGTTGCATTGTGATGGAATCTCGATTTTTTTTAATATGGAATCTTGATTCTTGAATCGTAATATACATAAAATGACATGTTTACATACACTGCTCAGTAGTATACATGATGATGAAAAAATGAACAACAGTAATCTGGTGTGAAGTTAATGAAAGGTTAATGAAAAGAAGAAGTCAACACCTTCTTCAATTCATAACAAAACAACAACCCTCACAAACCAGATTACAATATTAGTTCTCAAAACAATATCGCTCACAAACAAATCAGATTACAATAACCTATTCGTATATTAACTATTATTTCTCAAAACAACATCAAGAGCGAGAACAAATCATATTACAATAACCTATTCATATATTAATTGAACAACATCCCCAACCAGAGCGGAGATGCAATAGTTTGCTAGAATTCTGCTATCTTCGAGCTGCCTTCCAGAAAAAATCAATCGAATATTAGATGGAATATATCCTCCCTTTGCTTGGAGTTTAGCCTTCAGATACGCGATTGTTTCTGACCGGAGAGTTTCATCAAAGAACATGGGAAGTTTTCTGTCAACTTCTGTAAACAGCCACGGTATTACAGGAGCCATTGACGTAGTTTTGTCAATGACTGACGGAAGATGAAGCCAGACAGGAAATTACGTCAACAACGAAACGTCGTCCATCGTTCCCATATTGCATCCGTACCGGATTCTCTTCGAGGTTGTTCTTGCTCACGCTCTCAACAAACAGTTGAAGGCGGCATAGAAGCGTTCGGAACGTCGACAGTCAGAGAGGGAGAGAGAGACAATCGCCGGTGTAGAGGGAGAAGTGAGAGACGCAACCCAGAAGTTTCGGTGAGGATAGATATGTGAGAGGGTTTAATCGTTTAAGTAACCAAGGATTTAGGGTGGAGAGAGAGAAGTGATATCGTCATTCAAGTAACCGAGGAATTAAAGTGATGAGACGGAAGTGCCAACCCCTTTTAAGTTATCGAGGAGGTCCGAGAAGCGAGAGCGCGAACGAGAGTACGATGTCGAGAGCGAGAATCGTGAATGGATTAAAAGCCATTAAAAAATGAGAAGAATGTTCGAGAAGTGAGAACGTGAAGCGAGATCGTGTATCAAGACCGGGAATCAATCTAGCTGGGTTGGAGGGGCAACGTGGTCATAAAATGTGTGCAGTGACATCAGCAAAAGGGCATTCTCTATTATTCTAAAAAGGTAGGTCAAATTTCATTACGACCCCCGAAAATAGGTTATCCGAACAAATTTTCCAACTTTTTTTTTCTTTTAAATATCGAACACTCACTCTAACGGTTTTTTTGTTTTTATTTTTAATTGATCACATCATTTAACCCCTACACTGAAAACTTAATTTTTTTTTTCTTTTTAAGAAATACTTACCACGAAAGTTTTTTTTAGACAGAAAAAAACATATATCCTAACCATATTTTGTGCATACTCAACGATATTCATAAGACCAGATTGTCAAAAAATAACATAATTTAAAACCCTCAGCTAATTTCTTAAGATTGATGGAACAAACATTTCTTATTGATAAGCAAAATATGATATTTCGACGTACAAAGTTGCATGAGGAAGATAAAAAAAAAGTTAGAAAAAAAACCAGTCAGTTTGATTCAGAACCCATGTTAAACAGATCAACACCCCAAACATAGACTATTTTAATCCATAATAAAATCATATGCACCCCCAAACACAACTATTTTATCGCATACTAAAATAATCTGCATCCCAAACACAATATATTTAATTCCACAGATTATTATAATAACTACGGACGATTATAACCAACTCAGTGCCCCAAACAACCTATTTTATATTTTGTTTTTAACAATACAAGATTATTTTCAAAAAACCCCCCCACAAAATATCATATTGTCATAATTAGTTCCACATCTAATAAACTGCTAAAACAGCTCCCCGCCACCGCCCTTCTCCATTGCTCTCCCTCTCAGATCCTCACTGTTCACTCCTAACTGTTCACACTCATACTCCCTTCAATGCTGCAACAACCACCAAAGCGCCGGTGGAAGCTCGATTTCCTTCGACAAGGTACATCTCTAAGAGGTTTTGATTTATAAACCGTTTTCTTTTGGTTAATTTTAGTTTATGAATTCATTTTCTGAATCTGCCCAACCAATTTCAGATCATTCTGTCCAATGCGAATGAATCCGTTGCAATTTCCCATGGCTAAGTTCACCTGATCTGTGTGCTACTGCCAAAGGTGTGTGCCATCTGGTCTGCAGTCATTTAGTATAGGCTTTTAATCGGTTCCTTCCGCTCGAATCTAGCCTTGAGAGCTCTGTTTTCCTACTCGAGATCGAATGGGAATTCTCTTGTACACTTGATTTGCTTTCATTTGTTGTATGAATTCCCTAACTTGCTGATTGATTTTGCAATTTGTTTCTTGGACGAACGATTCGTGGGTAGTTCTCATCTTCCTCCTTCTGGCTTAAGGTTATAGAGATTTACTTGTTAATGCACGAAAATGTCGTCGATCTTACACCAAAGATCCATTCACAACCCACTTTCAAATTCATACCCGCTTTCTCCTCGTTCTTCCTCGAGTTCTGAGAGATCATTTTCCATATTCAACCCTTTAAACCTGCTTGTTCTGCTTTCTCTCATTGTCATTCTTGGAGTCTTCTTGCCCTGGATGAATATACAAGAGAGTATTTTCTCAAGCTCCAAGGTCTCGAACACTAAATGGCGAGAATACTCATTGGCTGAAGCTGCGTCATTCGTCGCTAGGAATGGGACTGTGATTGTTTGTGCTGTGAGCCAACCCTACTTGCCCTTTCTCAATAATTGGTTGATTAGTGTTACTCGGCAGAAGCACCATGAGAAAGTTCTTGTTATTGCTGAGGACTATGCAACACTCTATAAGGTGAATGAGCGATGGCCAGGGCATGCAGTGCTTATCCCTCCAGCTCCTGATGCTCAAACGGCTCATAAATTTGGTTCTCAGGTGTGGTTAGTTGACTATAGTACGTGCTTTCATAAATTTTGTTTTTCTATCATAGTTATAGGTTTATTTATTTTATTTGAAATTCTGAAATTTGAATTTTTATATAAACATATTGTCAGTGTTTGTTGCATCTCTGTTCAACATCCCATCACATTTCAGATTGCCTGGGCAAAGACGTTTTGATAATGCAGCACTAGTCATAAACATTTTTATACTTGCATGTGTTTTCTAAACATGAAGTTATTGCATGCTTTCATATCCGGCCATAAATTATAATTATTAATAAAGTTACTAAAGAATTTTCATATTATGCTTTAAATTACATTTGACATTAATTGAAGACACCTCTGTAGTGATATTTACCAGTTGAAGTATAGAAGCCTCAATCTTATTGCTTCTTCCCACATTTACTAATTTGACTCTCAAGTTATCAATATGATCTCTCTCTTTGCTCTCCTTTGCATAAAGCATTTTACAGAACTCAAGAAGCTCTTTATTGAAGCGTTTCTTAGGCCGTTCAGCATGTTTACTCAATTTGCAAGCCATCACCCCCCCCCCCCCCCCTTCCTTTCTCCTTCTAATTTAACTTCTTCCTTCTCATGCTCAGGCCTCAGGCATATATGTTTATCTTTAGCCAAATCAACTGCCTATGTGAAATTAAAATGATTGCCTTCACTTTTCAGGGATTCTTCAACTTCACATCCCGGAGACCACGACACCTACTACATATTTTGGAGCTTGGTTATAATGTTATGTACAATGATGTTGATATGGTATGGCTGGCTGATCCATTCCCTTATCTGCAAGGGAATCATGATGTGTACTTCACGGATGACATGTCTGTAGTATGTACAGCAACTTTTCTCTCTCCTTTTTTTTTTTCCCTTTTCCTCTGTTGCAATATTTATGGAATTTTGTTGCTAACAGTTTCCTTGCATATAAACTCTAATTTATTATCTTCTAATCTTTGTGTAAGAAACTAGCCCAAACAGTCACAGTTCTTAAAAAAAAAAAAAAAGAAAAAATCTTTGAGTAAGAAAGAAAACGTTCATGTAAGTTTGGGAAAATTTTAATGAAAAATGTTGGACGAATTTAGCTTCTTGGAATTTCACCTTTAGTTAAATATTTGATTATTTGATCATTTATTTGATCAATCGATCAAATTGACTGGAAAATGTGGTATTTTTACATCTCTAGCTTAAGATATGAGAACTTGAGAAGCATGGTGACACTAAACTCACATCTTAAAATTTGATGTAAAGTGCCTGCATCGTCATTCAATTAACATACGGGTATTTCTCCTCGCATCTTACTTAACAGGTAAAACCTTTGCACCACTCTCATGATTTGCCACCTCCAGGGAAAAAGGGCCGTACTTACATATGCAGCTGCATGATTTTCCTACGCCCCACCAATGGAGCAAAACTGGTCATGAGGAAGTGGATTGATGAACTTACAGCTCAGCCATGGTCGAAAGCAAAGAAATCAAATGATCAACCTGCTTTCAACTGGGCACTAAATAAAACTGCCGGAGAGGTTTGTTTTTCTTGTCTTCTAGTTCTTACTATCATGTCCTAATTGAGTTTCTAGGACTCCATATGATAACAATTAAGTTTACCAAAAACAAACATTGAAAGGAGCAGAAAAAGTTACACCATGCAAGAACAAGAAAGAAAAGTGTATTATGAAATTATCAAAAGATTGTATTTGTTTCTGAGAAACAAAACTTTCATTATAATAGTGAAATGTTACTAAGTATGATATATCCGTTAGATTATAAAGCAAAGATTTTTCTGTCATCGGAGATACTATTGTTGCTTTAAAGCCAAAAATTCCAAAAGAAAGCTTTATCGAATTGGAGCCAAAAGATTCTCCTTTTCTTTCTAAAAGGGTGGCCGACAAATATAGTATAGAAGAGCTCGTTGATATCTATTGGGGATGCCACCTGCCAATGAAGAAACCCCAACTTTCTTAGAGTATTTGCTGTGCCGCATTTCCTTTAATAGGGGGATTCTTCAAGATAACTTTGTTGACAATGTCCATGAAGAGTGAATGAATTCTAAAAAACCAAAATGATTCCAATGGCTTTACCAGCTTGTTTGGGCTATCTAAAGGATGAAAGTTGGAGAGTTGGTTAGAAAGCAAGGTTCATTCCTCAGCTTCCAAACTGAGTCTTCTAAAGCCAAGGTCCCATGTGTTAGTTTTTAGTTTTTAAAAATTAAGCTTGTCAATGTGCAATTTCTTTGTCTAGATCTTTCACCTTTTTAAAGCACTTCTTAAGTCTACAGAAATCAGTTTTTGAATTATTTCATTTCACTCTCCAAATTGTGGTTCATCTCCAAACGGTTTTTTGCCTGGCACTCAGATCAGATCTTTAAATTCTTCAAATGGGTCCTGGAAATCTATCTCAAAGACCGGAAGGCCTTATTTCAAAGAGGGTTAAATTTGCAGTGGGAACTGGTAGAGATACCAATTTTTTGAATGACCATTGGATAGGATACTTTCCTCTTTCATTATCTTTTCCTAAGGTTTATGCTTTGGCTCCTCGGTTTCTAACATACTTGGAAGACTTTGAACTAACTTCCTTTATTTGGGGCTTGGCTTTTCCTCCAACTTTTTTTTTTTAATTTCCTATTTTATATGAAATAGTCTGTTACTTTTTACATAACTATTTTTAGTATTTACATTTTTGGCTAGGATTTTGAAAATTGTTACTATATAAGCCTAAGTCTTAAAAGTAGAAAACCACAAATAAAATTGTTATCAAACCGGCCTTAGAATAGACATTTTTTTTTTTTTTTTTCGTTTAGTTTTCTACAATCAGAATCAAATTTTCCTTTAAGCTAACAATTCGCCGGCTGCTTAAACCAATTGGTCTAGTAATTTGTTCATACATGGCTTTATCACTTGGAATAAATGTTTTAGCTATTGCATAAATGCGGGAAGAATTCTTCAGTTCTTGGTTAACACGAGAAAATATGTATTAGATCTTCTTAATAAAGAGAGACTCTGGATTTTATATAACTACCTAAAATTGACTACAATGATGATACAGGTGGATCTATACCTGCTGCCACAATCAGCATTCCCAACAGGTGGAATATACTTCAAGAACCAGTCATGGGTACAGGAAACCAAGGGAATGCATGTCATAATACATAACAATTACATCACAGGTTTTGAGAAGAAGATAAAACGTTTCCGGGAATTCGACCTCTGGTATGTGGATGATCATACTCTCGAGTCCCCTCTTGGTCGAATATGAGAAATTAAAAGATGTCATCATTGTTCTTCCTGCAATTCAAGGTACACTCTTTCAGAACTTTGCAGCCTAAGCAACATTTTAGTTTAATTTTCCTTCTTCCTCGTACAGTCTTGTGGTCTTGGTTGGGAGTGCGTCTGCTGTAACAGATGTCGTACAAAAACGTTTTTGCTTTTGTCGATTCGGTTACTGGAAATGAAAATTATCCAACTGCAGTGCAAGGCTGCTCTATTAATGTTCATCAGCCTTTGGTTGGAATCAAATTTCATTCACTTTTTTTTCTTTTTTTTCTTTTTTTTCTTTTTGTTTTTTTTTTTTTTTAATATCATGACAAGAATGTAGCAGCATTTAGCAAGATTCTCATGATTCATTGAACTTTTAGTTTCAGTTATTACCATTATTATTATGAATAGTTCCCTTAGTCTCATTTATCAAATTCTTGTAAAAATTTTGTTTGTAGAAGTTATTTTACTTTGAGATTAAGGGAGGGCTCTCCATTACAGGATATACGAATTTAAGGGCCCGTTTGGTAACGTTCTCGTTTCTTGTTTTTTGTTTCGAATTTTATTAAGAAATCTAAGCATTTAATAACTATGTATGTTTCTTGTTTCTCATTTTTTAGAAACACTCCCAAAATTTGTATAGAACTTTTGGGAACAACTAAAACTAGTTTCTCCTTTTTTGTTCTTGTTTCCAATTTTTTCCAAACATAAATAAGAATATAGGTTTATTATTATTGAATGTATAGGTGTTAGGGTCATAAAATTCTATTTTTCTTTATTAAAAATGAAGAAACGGAAACAAAAAACGAGAACGTTACCAAACGGGCCCTAAATGTATGGTCAAATTTTTAATATGCTACTCAAACTCTTACAATTATTCCAACAGTAGAAAACAAAACCAAAGAGCCAAAATGATAAGGAAAGATAAAGAACTATACTATCTCCTAAGTAATTCAAATTACTTGGACGCTCCCTTCTTGAGTGCACTCAAAGCCTAAATACCCGCAATATTGCCTACCTTCAGCAGAGGAAGCTTGGGATTTGATTAGATTTAACTCTTTTGTATGGACATCCATTAATCGAACCTTTTGTAATTACTTGTTGGGGTTCATTCTTTTGGATTGGGATTCATTCTTGTAATTAGCTTCGGGGCTTTTGTTGGTGGGTTTGTTTATAGGGGAGCTTGTTTTTTTTATTCCCTTGTTCTCCCTTTCATTCTTCTTAATGGAAGTTTGGCTTCTTAAAAATAAAAAATAAATATTTTTTTTAAAAAAAAAAAACTAATTTCTACCATGTTCTTAGTAACCTAATAAAATATTTCTAACTACTAAGCGGCATTCCTAACAGAAACTACATAGAAGTTGAGGAACTTGGGACAAATATTGCAATTAGTGGTGAGGTGAGGAGTTTAAAGACATTCCTCGAAGAAAACTGTGAACACTTTTTGTGTCCCCTTCAAGTCCAATTTTCCTCTTCTGGAATTTTCCATTTACATTTTTGTTTTCTACGAAACCATTTTCTCATGCCCATTCTTTTTGGCTTTTTTCCCCCAAACATTTGGAGCATCTCCATTCTTGCATTTAGTGAGGTTTCCATGCTCATTAGATTTGAAGCTTGGATATTATATTTATCTCTTTGCTGTACATGATTTAGGTAGAAGGAAATAGCAATTGGTGAAGGTAAACGTGCATTGTTGATGGAGGAGGGCGAAAAGGAAATCTTGAATATTGAAGTTGAGATTTTCCATTTGGTCTTGGAAAATGAAGCACATCTTGAAACTTTGGTAGTCCTATTCAATTCTTGAGAATAATTCTTCTAAATTTTGTATAACTTGAATGCAACTCGGCTCTTATTAGTTTGAGTTAGTGTGGGGGACGTTTTCTTCCAATGTTATGTGTTAGCTGAGGCTTTTCTTACTCTTAGAGCTCTAAATTGATTTTAGGAATAACCATGGGTATATAAATGTTATGTTGATGGTGTATGCTACAACAACCCGAAAAATCGTTACGGTTTTTAGCACCTAAATGTCAAGTTGTAATAGTATTTTTGGTTGTTTAATTGAAGATGTATCGTACCCTTGAAGCCCTCGATGTTAGAATTATGGGAAGAAATAGAAAGTTCGAAAAGTAATTGCATATAAAATCGAGTGTCTACGACTGAAATACATTTGATAAACTATGGTGGATGAATGGAGGAAAATGAAATTCATGGAACGATCATGGTCAACTTTTTTTTTTTTTGCCTCTATTTTGTGAGAATGGAGAGGGTTGTTTCGGGAAGGAGAAGATGTCATGGAGGGATGTGGTATGTGTTAGTAAGTTTTTTTTTTTTTTTTTTTTTTTTTTTTTTTTTTTTTTTTCTTTCTTTCTTTTCTCGGAGAAAATGTGTTAGTATGTTCATTTTTGGCTCTTTTTATTTTTTAGATTAAAAATCACTTTGGGTCCCTGAACTTTGATTTCTAACGATTTAGTCCCTAAACTTTAAAACGTAACAATTTAGTCAATGAACTTTAAAAAGTAACAATTTAGTCTCTGTACTTTCAAATTTGTAACAATTTAGTTTATGTACTTTCAAATTTGTAACAATTTAATCCTTGTCGCTAAAAAAATCATCAAAATTAAATGTCGATTTTTATTATTTAATGATTAAACTTTGTAGCTTATAAACATATTGGGTTCCAAATTAGTTTATTAATCCATCTATGCAAGAAATTTCATTAATTCGTTACGTTAATTTTCATGATAGGGACTACATCATTACAAATTTGAAAGTACAGAGACTAAATTGTTACTTATTAAAGTTCAAGGACTAAATCGTTACAAAATTGAAAATACAGGGACTAAACCATTACAAATCAAAATTTAAGAACTAAATTGTTACTTTTATAAAAGTTCATGGACCAAAAGTGATTTTTAACCTATTTTTTAAGATCCTTGCTATCATTCCTAAAATGGAGGGATTCTTGAACCAAGGTATTGGGTAAAAATTACTGTGAAAAATGGCATTCTATTTGAAGAGGGTAATGGTTTTTTTTTTCTTTTTTTTTTTTTTTTTTTTTAAGAATATCATGTCACAACTAGAGTTCGATCGTGAAGAAAAAATGTCTTTAACTACTTAGGTGTTCAGTTGGCGAAATAATTTGTTTTTTACCTTGCTTTTTCGATTAAATAGGTATTTGATAAAAAGTTAAGGTCCCGTTTGATAACCATTTGGTTTTCAGTTTTTGGTTTTTGAAAATTATGCTTATTTTCTCTCAATTTCCTTGTCATGGTTTTCATTTTTGTTAAGTATACATTTGAGATCTTAGCCAAATTCCAAAAACAAAAACAAGTTTTTGAAAACTACTTTTTTTTTTTTTTTCAAATTTTGACTTTTTGAAAACATGGGAAGGTTGTAGATAACAAAACAAAGAAAGTTGTGGGTGGAAGTAGTGTTTAAAAGCTTAATTTTCAAAAACCAAAAACCAAAAACGAAATGGTTATCAAACGGGACCTTAGTTTTGAACTTTGAAGTTTATGTTTATTTGATCTCTCAACTTTTAAAAGTATAAGTTTCTAACCTTTTAATTTTGGATCTAACAGGTCACTGAACTTTCAATTTCATGTCTATTAGGCCTCTGACAAATTCAATTTTTTAAAAATAACGTATCTAGTAAATATAAATTTGAATTTTATATATGATGGAACCCTAAAATTTCAATTTTGTGTTTAGTAGATCTGTGAATTTTTAAAAAATTGAAAGTTCAAGTACTAAAATTGTAATTTTGAAAGTAGAGCAAAAAGATCCCAATCTCGAGAGTTCATGGATTAAATTTATTATTTACCTTTTACATATGGACAACAAGAAAAATGGCTAATTGTATTTTATTTTGCAATTATGGCTAGATATAGGGTGTGTTTGGTTTAAGTTTTCAAGTGTTTAATTTTGAAAAAAAAAAAAAAGTCATTTTGAAAAAGTTTTTAATGTTTGGCACGCACTAAAAATGATTTATTAGAAAATGAGATTGATAAATAAACCATTTTGAGAGAAACACTTGAAACCAACTTTTTTAAAAAGACTTTTTAAGTATATAATAACCTGTGTATAAAAACATTTATAGGAAATGCAACCAAACATATGAGTGTTTAAATTCTAAACAATTTTTATTCAAAATGTTTTTTAAAAAATGCATTCTTGAAAAACATTTAGATTAAAATGTAATTCAAATGGATCCATAGTTTTTAACCAACTTTTTAAATTGCATTGGGATGAAAATGTCCTCTCTAGAGATTTACAATTTTGATTCCCATAAAGATTGCCAAAAAAAAATGCATTGCAATGAGGAAGAGAAAATCATTAGACCAATTCAAATAATTAACGTAAATCCATTGAAATATCTAATATGTTACATTGATTAAAATAAGTTGCATGAAAAAAAAAAAACAGTTCATTGAAGAAGAATTATCTCAGATAAACAAAGCGACATAGATAGACCAAATAGAAATCGAAATTTCAAAAATGTCAAGTTTCGAAAAAATTATCAACTTTGTCCAAAGCCAAGCCAATGTAAAGATTAATTTACGTTAATACCTCTTATATCATATTTAAATTCAATAAATAAAAGAAGCTTAATTAATATAATTGTTGGAATTTTTTTTCCTAAAATATCTCCATCAATTGCCTATTATTAATCTCTTCACCTCCTCTCTCCCAAATTTGCAACTCCTCAATTCTCTCAAGATTTCATTTCAAACCATTATCTCACATTTACTTTCAATTGAAGCCATCGAAAAAACGCTTCTGCTCTATGCTCTTTCTTCCTCAACGCCGTGAAAACACAGATCGCCCACCTGGTGAGTTGACGACGTCCAACGTGAATTCATGGCCGCGCAAACACAATCATTGGACCGATTTCAACACAGAAAACCTTTGTCGCTTCACGTTATCACCACCACCGCTTCACACCGTCCATCGGTTCACGGCCGCGCAAACACAATCATTGGACCGATTTCAACACAGAAAACCTTTGTCGTTTCACGCTATCACCACCACCGCTTCACACCGTCCGTCGTTGAATTGAATTCTCATCGCCAGATTTCATTCCTCCTACTTGTCGTCAGTTGGAGTGGAGGATTTTGGTCAGTTGGGTTTATTTTTTGACAATGTTGGGGAGGAGAGATTTGAACCAAAGACCTCGTGGTTATCAGTACAACTTTATGCCAGCTATGCTCTTTTTGGCTATGTGAATGAGATTATTACCAATAAAAAATATATGACAAATATATAATAAGGTTTATATAATATACATCTAAGTATATATTTATGGATGCAATATGTTGCATGACCTACATATTTATCATTCCGAAATTTCACTTATGAACTATATAAATCACGACGTATATATATATACTATGTAAGGAGGATAATATATAATATACATCTAAGTATATATTTATCATTATGAAAATTTTACTTATGAAATATATAAACCTTGACAAATTTCTAAAAAAAAAAAAACAATGACAAATATATTCTATAATTGTTTATATATTATAATGTATGGAATATATTTATCATATGAAGACATTCTACAAGCAATTGAGTGATTTAGATGTAAATAGAGGTTAATGTGAACAAATATATATATATATATATATATATATATATATATATATATATATATATATATATATATACAAACAACTCATGTCATTAGATATTAAAAACAAAATTTAAAAAAAAAATACACACTATGTGGTGGATAGTCTGTTGCAAAAAAAAAAAAAAAATGATGACAAAATCAAACCAAAAAAGAAAGAAGGAAATATAAACATATTGTTTTGACATAAAATGGTGTTATTCATATTGATTAACAACTTCCGGTAAGAATGAGCAATATAAAATGTGAAAAAAAAAATTATACTCATATTGTTTAAAAATGAATATTGGTTGACAACTTCAATTTGAGGGCAATTGGTTGAAGTTTTTTGTGAAATGTATTTAGGGTTAGGGTTGAGTATTTGTAAATCTTAATAGTAGTTTTTATTATGGAAAGAATTAATACAAACAAAATTTTAATGTGCAGAATTTTGAAGGGCAAAATAGGGAAGATTTAGTTGGAAAATCTTGAGCCAAGACAAAGCCGAATTTTTTTTCATAACTAGACATTTGTGAAATATTGGTTCCAAAACGGTCTAATTCCCATAATTTCTGATTAAAATAACTAATTAGTTACATTAAATAGACTAGCAATTTCAAATTAATTGTTAGTCTAAGTATAAGTATCAATTACTACAATATGTTGAGACTCGTGAAAATAGTTTTCGGGATCAAATGGTAGTTTCAAATGAACAAACTGATAAAAGGATGTACTAGATAATTTCCAGTGTGCTTATATATTTGCAATTACACCTATAACTACATAAAAGTAAATTTAAATATGAGTATATGGGTATATACACCTACAACGGAAAATGAAATCGATAACCCTAATCCACACGTTAATAAAAATGATGTCCTAAATAACTTCTAGTGTGTGTTATATATTCACAATTAGACCTATAGCTATATAAAGGTTAATTTAAATGAGTAAATATACCCTCGTTTAACATGAAAACATTAACCCTAGCTTACACATGGATAAAATACGTGACCTAGATAGTTTCCAGTGTGCATATATATATTCGTAATTACACCTATAAAATATGAGCCTATTGAAGGATTTGGAATTCCCTAATTCCGATAAAGCGGAAGCTTAAGTGGGACCAATTCGTAGTTAATTTTGTTTTCACCAAAATACCAATACATTGGCAAAATTTAGAAAACTATTCTAAATCAATTATTAAGACTAAGCATACAACCTTAGAACTAATTCTAGAGGGGAGAAGCAAATATACCGTCGTTGTCGTCTCTAAAATATCAAGAACGTCTTTCTTGATTTCATAGAGACCAAGCGTCAACAATTGAGACACCACCAATTAATCTTCCCCGCTATGACTCTGAGATTAGGAACGTAGTTGTGGGACTACCTAATCTTGAATGGAAAAAAACTCTAGAGAGAAAAATCTCCCTAGAATTCTTGAGTTGAGAGAATATGAGAGGGAGGCTAGAGAGAATGCAAGAGTGCATTCTTGTGGCCTTATGTTGTATTACCTAAACCTTAGGTTTAGTGTTCTATTTATAAGAGAAAGACCATGAATAAAATATTCATTTAAAATCAATTATTTCCAGAATTGATTTAATCTTTTCCATAATTAATTCCATAAGTGATTAATCATTTCCATAATCGATTAATTTCCAATTAATTAATTCTTTAATTAATTAATCACCAATTAAATATCACATATTTAATTTCAGACCTTCTATTAGTTTTTTTTTTTTTTTTTTTTTTTGACAATATGTGGGGAGGGCGATTCGAACCACAGACTTTGTGGTTGTCGGTACAACTTTATGTCAGTTGAGCTAAGCTCTTGTTGGCAGACCTTCTATTAGTTAATTAATTAATTACTCAATTAAATATCACATATTTAATTTCACGCCTTCAATTAATTAATTCTATAATATGAATCAAATTCATATTAAAATTTGAACTCCTTCAAATTCTCTTATATCCTATAAATCTAATATGAATCAAATTCATATTAATATTTGAACTTCTTCAAATATTTATTTCTGTCATAATAATAAAGTTTAATTTCAAATTAGACTTTACATTTTAATGTATCACTATACATTATATTAATTTGTATCTCATACAATTAACTTAATTCTCAATATGAATTTGAACTACTCAAATTCTCTCAAGATATAATTGTTCCTAATTACTCTTTACGAGCTAGCAGGGGGCCTAATGGACCTACAGATCAGAAGCTCCAATGATATGAGGTTAAATGATTAAACTCATTAATCAGGTTAACCAATATTCATTAACTGTGGGTCATTCCACTACTAAAGACCCACAACTGAACTCTTCTCACTGTAGAACATTTCTGTGTCCACGGATATAGACCTATACAGGTAAGTCAATCCTTCACGAGTGTCTGTAATCACAGCTGGGTCAAATTACCGTTTTACCCCTATGCTACATCTATCTCCTTAAGTACCAGCGCTCCTCTAATGAACAACTTGTTTATGATCCAACCATTAAACATGAAGTCCCTATCGGGCCAGTGAGAGGGTGGGATCCCTTTGTTCAAGTCCCGGAGTCACCACTTAAGGGAACACTCATCTACTTCTCCTAGAAGTGGGAATGAGTGAATTCCTTCTTGTGTTGTCATGTCTCCAGCCTCCCACTCGGTCTTGTTCCCAAAAAGGAAGGCATATTGAGTTGGCGTATTGGTCACTCTCACCCATGCTAATCAAAGGACAATCCCTCATGAGAAGGAGTTCATAACACACTCAGGATTAAGACTGAGTTACCTAGGTCATCTTATTGAAACAGTAACCTAACTAGTTAACGGTATTATATCTAGTGGTTTACTATTTTATGGTCCGGTCTTATGCAAACTTATTGCATAGGATACCCCCGCTCGCATGTCTACTACATGGACGCTTTGGATCAATACGTCTGTATCAAATACAAAGTGGGTCGTATCTCATATTGTTACTAGGATAAGATACCCAACCTTATCCTTATACTATAGACCTTTTAGGTTGTTACTTGAACATCGATCCCCATATGTCCCCACATACTAGTTCAAGTTACATACAAACAACCTTTGATCTTAGTTTATTGGATTTGGGTCAAATTGTGCAATATTTAACAATAACACTTTATTGTAGAAACTCAATAACACTTTATTGAAACAAATATACAATTTGTTTACATTCACTATCTACGAGTTTTAGGGCATAAAACCCAACACCTATAACTACATAAAGGTAAGTTTAAATTTGAGTGTATGGATATATTTACACTCATTTAACATGAAATCAGTAACCTTAATCCATAACGTGAAACTATGATCAACATTAAAAGATTTGAAAAACACTAACTAAACCGCATTTTGTATTCACTAAAGGGAGGGGTCAAGTTAGTTGAATCATAACCTACCACCATTTAATAAAGCAACAAAATTTTCCATCTTTCCAAAAGAAACTCATTTAGTTTGAAACTCTTTTACGTGTTAGATTCTCTTCAATATTCAACTTCATCCTCATCTTTTTCATTCCCCTACACTGCTAAATGCTCCAAATTGGGTCAATAGTCAATGCTCAGTCACAATGAGATCGCAAGGTATATACATACACATACTATTGTTTCTGTTTATGAAAATCGAATGCATTGGATCTCTTTCCTCCCTATCGCTTTCAACATTTTTTCCCTTTCATCTAACCAAATGAGGTTTTCATCAGGTTTCTTCATCTTTAAGGTTCTTCATTTGTCTCCTACACCTTCTAAATTAAGATGAAACGAATGAAAATTAATAGTGTAACACCCTAGGCCCAGGATTCGGAGCAAGATTCAGAATTTGGGATTCGACACCTAACGATTCTGGCAATCCCCTGCATCTTCCGCGACCTGACCACGTTACCATACTTGTCTTAAACTGCTTCCAAGAGTGAAGATTGTCCCCACAAACCAACACATGGTCCTTTTAGCATGCTTTGTCCTTACTCACATGTTTCATAGGAAAATTTAAAATTCCTATGATTGAGCCACCGAAAATGAAGGTGCACCTTATTGGTATAGGTAATATATCTATCAATTCTTTTAAGCTTATCTTGACTATACTTTCATGTCCTCAGGATTCCTCTCATTCGGATGTGATCTCGGTTCATTCATGTACCCCTCCTATCTTCGGGCGTCACAAATAGATTTGACAACTAATTGAAGCCAATTTCAAAATCTTCAAATCTTGGGAGGTGAGTCAAATTTGATGGGAGCTAGCTCAAGATTTTTTTTTTTTTATAAAAAAAATTCTCCTCAGATTTTATTTGATTTTTTTTTTAAAAAAAAATCTCCTTGTGATTGGAAAGGGCTAACTATGAATATCTATATATACCCAAGCTATAAGCAGAAAAAAAATATTCTCTCATCTTCTACAAATTTGGTAGCCATTATTCAAATTACAATTGTATTTAGTCAAATTTCATTACAATTTATTTATCCCAGCCATTTATCACAATCTCCCCTCAAGAATGGATCCAATCCATTATTTGAATTACAAATCGAGTTCATTTTTTCAGAAGAACAAAACTTCCCTGCATACCAGTATGTAGGGATCTCCCTACATACTCCATTAAAATCTTGACAACTAAGAAAAAGAAAGGGAGAAAATGAGAAAAAAAATTCTCTCCTAGTTGTCAACATTTTAATAGTGGTATGCAGGGAGATCCCTACATACCGGTATGCAGGGAAGTTTTTTCCTTTTCAGAAATGGGTAAACTAAATAAGTAAAAACAAAAATGTTCAGCAATTTCGGATATTGTAAGAATGTCTATTTTATTATTATTATTATTATTATTATTTTAATTTGTTAAATTCTACTTTGTAAAATTTATCACATCCATTTCTCTCATCCCAACATGAACACAATTCAACTGGCATGAAACTTACAAACTTGATTGAGAAGTCGAAGGTTCAAATTTTCTAGCCTCATATTATTGAACTAAAAAAATTAAACTCTCCCTAATCTGATTAGGATAAATTTGAATGGTTTAATTAATTGTGTGGGATTTTAGTGCAATTTTTTTGCAAGTAATCAATAGAAATTGAGTTTTTTTTTTTTTTTTTTTTTTTGAAAAATAGAAATTGAGTTAAGAGTGGTAAAATTTCATAGACAATTATGTTAACAGTCATGTTACAGTCGAACAAATCTAAAGAGCTTCTGTGGTTTCATGCGAGCTCTTTTGGGAGAAAAGGCAAACGAATGAAGTCAATTGATTTTGTTGCAGTCCAATTGTTTACAAATTCATTTGGTTTTTTATTTTTGGTTTTCCGTTTTCAAAAATTATGCTTATTTTTTCCTAATTTCCTTACAATAGTTTTCATCTTTGTTAAGAAAACGTAAAACAGTGTTTATAAGCTTAGTCTTCAAAAACCAAATGGTTATCAAGCGGAAATTTAGGCTCCATTTGATAACCATTTCGTTTTTTAAAAATTAAGCTTATAAAGACTAATTCCACATATAAGTTTTTTTGTTTTTTATCTACCTTCTTGTAACCGTCCTAAAAAAAGATTTTTCTTTTTCCCTTTTTAGTCAGTCAAGAAGGAGGAAAAGAAGGGGTTGTTTCCATGCTCCCCCAGATTTCGGTTAATAATTTTTTTTTTAAAAAAAAAAGAGAAAATAGGGGAGGACGGGCGCCCTTGTTTAAGACCCGGAATCAGCCCTTAAAGACTTGCCCTAAGACGGTAAGAAGTGAATTTCATCTTGTATTGTTATGTTCCCAGCCCTCACTCAGTCTTGCCCCTGAAATGGTAGGGAGTTGGCGAACTGGCCACTCTCACCCATACAAATCTAAGGACAATCCCTCATGAAAAGGAGTTCATAATACAATTAGGATTCAGATTGAGTTACCTAGGTCATCCTATTGAAATAATAACATATCTATTCAACGACGTTACATCTAGTAGTTACCATTTTGCAGTCCAGTCTTATGCAAACTCATTGCATAGGATATCCCCACTCGCATGTCTACTACATGAATGCTTTGGATCAATGCATCTGTATCGAATACAAAGTGGGTTGTATCACATAGTGTCACCAGGATAAGGTACCTAGTCTTATCCCTATACTATAGACCTTTTAGGTTGTTACTTGAACACTGATCCCCGTATGTCCCCACATACTTGTTCAGGTTTCAATTATCCAACCTTGGATCTTAGTTTATTAGATTTATGGTTCATTAATGCAAAACTTGAATAACACATTCAATAACAAATTACTGAATCACTCAAAAGAACACTTTATTGAGATTAATTAATTTGTTTCATTTACTATCCACGAGTTTTAGGGCATAAAACCCAACACTAAGATTGTTGTTTGGAAAATCATAAACAATATCATCCCAACTCAGTCAAATATTTTCAAGAGAGGAATGAACGGCAATGGCCTTTGTGTGTTTTGCAGGACAAATTGGGAGACGACGGAGCATATTATATGGTAGTGCAAAATTTCGAAAAATATCAGGGATTTTTTCTTCCCTAGCTTACAAGTGTTCCTAAATTCATGCAAGGAAAGCTAGGACCTGTCGTTTTTTGGGGAAGGAATAACACAAAGGTTAGACGGTTCGGATCAAGACATAGCTGCTATGATAATGTAGAGCATTTGGAACCAAAGGAATCAGTGTATTCACAACAACTAGCAAGCAGATACCCAAAATATCATGAGAATTTTAAGCAATTCCATAGAAGAAATTCAAGGCAGTAAGATTGACTCTCATACCTGACAAAGTTGGAGAACCACTCGAGTCACGGTCGCTGGAGGTCGCCTGATCATTCTCACTAGAATTAGTTCAACTCAGATGCCTCTTGGAGTGAAAGCGTGGGTGTTGGCGGGATAGGTTGGACAATTCGTGACTCGTTAATGGGTCTTTAATAGGAGCAGGTTGCAAGCGAATCAATCAGAAGTGATCGATTAAAATTCTTGTGGCAAAAGAAATTCTAGAAGGGTTAAAATCTTACGTGAATCTAGCAGAGGAAGTCGATGTTAGGCCCTTGTTGTCGTTGGAGGTTGAATCTGACTCCAGCAAAGTCATAAACGCCATTAATCGAGAGGTCGAAGACCTTTCGGAAATTTCCTTGATGATCAAAGGCATTGTTGATGTTCTCCCCACTGCTAATGTCTCCTCCTTCTCCAAATGCTCAAGGTCGGAGAATCGAGGAGCCCATGCTTTAGCTCGTGCAGCAGCGGGTAATGGGGACTATTCAGTTTCTTTTTGGCGCTTCTTATACCTTGGTTTGAGAGATTCTTTTTTTGGAAGGGAACGTGTTTTCCCTCCGTGGTTTTCTTCAGTGTTATTTGAACAATCTGGTGTACTTCTCCTTTCTTGATTTATGATATTGCTTTTCTATTTTCCTCAAAAAAAAAAAAAAAAAAAAAAAAAAAAAAAAGATGAAAATCATGGTAAGGAGATTGGGAGAAAATAAGCGTAATTTTCAAATACCAAAAACTAAAAATCAAATGATTATCAAACGAGACCTTAGTAATTAAAGTCTAGTTTTTTTTTTCATTTTCAACCTGATTCAACCTAGTTCAACCCTGAACCGTCCTTGAATGAGTAAAAACCCTAAAACTAGCAAATTAAAGGTATATAAACTCGTCTTTAACCTTGGAGAGAGAATCTGAAACCCTACTTTCTAAACTCTCTCTTTTTCCTCTTGCTCTCTACTTGCCATAACTCATCTTTCTCTTTGCTGACTTAAGCATTTGAGTCGGTGTGGTGAGCACCACACCGATGTGTAGTTTTCACTTATTTTGCAGCATCATCCCCCTTCAAATAAATTCACAGTTGTTGTCACGTGAAGGTCAAATGAGTTTCACTGTTTGGATTTTAGCATCAATAAATAGTAATGACGCCAAAATCATTCATATAAAATTATTAGAATCACGAACATGAAAGAATGATCGAATTTGAATCCATAAATATCATTGCACTAAACTAATTTTGATAGCAACTCAAGTTTTAGGATAAATCTTTCTCAACTTAAAACATAGCTTAGATTCTCTCAATCTATGAGAAATAAGAGAACTGAATATGTTTAGTGTGTTGGAGATCATAACTCTTGTATCCTATTTATAAACTCTTCCATGAATCCGCATTAAGTCCATTAAGAGTTATTGGATATCTACCTAACTAAAATTTCATATTCTATAAAAGTCCACGAGTCCATTAAATTATAGATTACTATAACCAATCCATTAAATAGCCAAATAATATAAGTATATTAATATGTTGTCCACATTTTAATTATTAGGATATGTTAATTAAATATTCTAACAAAACACTCATAAAACCAAGAATTATAGTTAAATTCAAGCTTTCCAAGTCTTGTAACTTTTCAAGAATAGATGAAATTTCAGTTGAAGTAGTTTGAACTCTAGTTCCATCAAACATTATCTTAGATGCTTGAATTATCGGTTGAGTTGCACTCAAGTTTAACTTTTCGAGTTTATTCAATGTAACTTAATTCAATTTGAGTTCATCATAAATGAAGCTATAAATGTTCTTAGCGTCATTCAACGCAACGTTCTAAGTTCACTATTAATAATGCAATCTCCTCTTGGAGTTTTTCTCGATATAAGAAGTGACTTGAACTTTTGAAGTCTATAAGGAAGGTTAGTCAAATATATCAAAATGGCATGTTAAAAAGAAAATATCTGAGTTGGAAATTTTCCAACTAACCATTGGTCTTGTCACAAATAGTTTACCATATTGATCTAATTGAACTTTCAATTTAGATTTACTTATAGATTCTTCATAAATTGAACTTAAATTGTAAATTTTTAGAAATTACTTGTCTATTGTTCTCATCTTGCATATATTTTAAAATGAGAAGAACCTTCAAATATTTTTAAAAATAATATTAAAAGAACACACATACATTATGGACAAAACTAAATTTGTAAGAAGCCTTTATTTTTAGTATAAAAAAGGTAGAAGTAGGGATTTGAACCTCTAACTTTAATGGAAGGAGTAATGTTTTAACCAACTCATCATAATGTTTTACGAACTCTTTTTGAAATAGAATTTGTAAAGTTGTATTTGGGAGTGATTCTAAAATAAATACTTTGGTTATATGTTAATTATAACTCATAAGCACTTCAACAAAAACCAAGAAAAAAAAAACTTAATAATAAATCACTTTAATCTTTGGTTTTACATTCTTGAAAGAACTTTTAAAGTATTTCTAGATCAAAGAGTCCAAAAGTACTATGTGAGGTTTTTTTTTCAAAGAACTTTAAGTGCTTTTGATTTTTTTTTTTTACCTCTTTCATATTTCTCCTAATTCTAAACTTAAAAACACACACACACACACTTTTTAACTATGACAAAAATGCTTCCAAACACCACAAAACACATCCAAAACAAGTGAAACTTTAGACTTCGTTTGGTAACCATTTGACATTTTTTTAAATTATGTTTGTTTTCTCTCAATTTTCTTATAATAGTTTTCATTTTTTTGTTACAAAAACATTTAACCAAATTTCAAAAACAAAAACAATTTTTTATAAATTATTACTTTTAATTTTAGTTTTCAAAACTTAACTTGGTTGATAACAAACAAATTTATAAGCAAAAGTAGGATTCAAAAACCAAACAATAAAAATCAAATAGTTATCAACCCATAAGATGATTGATTACAATAATAATATGTCCATCAGAAGAAAAAAGAAAAGGCTTTTTAACTTTCAAAGCCATTGGTTCAAGCTGTATTATTTAATCTTATCTAAATGGGTTTTTACTTTTTTCATTTATCTGCAATCTGTAAAGTTTATTAATGACCCAAACTCCACACTTCTCTTCCAACCAAATCCACCTAATTAGTTTTCTCTTTCAAATTACTCCCATCTTTTTTGCCTTTTTCTTTTTGTTCCCACATGAAAGGCAAGTGAGCTTAAAAAAAAAGTTGCTTCTTTTTATATTTATAATGATAATGAAAATGACATCTCATAAATTTAATTTAAAATTTTAAGAAATACAAATCTAAAATGTTAAATTGGATGTTGTGTAGCAACCGCAAAAATATTTCTGAAAACTTAATTAAATTGAAAGGAATAAAGTGAAACTTTTAACATTATACTAACCAAGTTGAAATTAAGTACAAAATTGTAATATTGATCTATATTCTTCTTAATAATCCGATGTGACTGTTTTTTTTTTTTTTTTGAGAAGATAATCGGATGTGACTTATATACTAAGAAAATGTCCATATCAATAAATTGAATAATTTTTTTTTTAAAGTGGAATATTGTGGTGGGACACTACAATAATAATATTTGTACTTGTGTTTTCTTAGCTTGTGCAAATATTATAGATTTAAATCTTATTTTATTTTTTTTTCTTTTTAAGTTCTTATTTTACTCTTTAAGCAATGTCATTTCTAGTTTGTGAATTTTAATTTAATAAAAATGATATTTTTAGTCATTGTCGTTATTTGCCATCAATATCTGTCATATCTGAAACTACTTTTAACCAATATATTAGACTTTAATATACTTATATTATCACAAATTCATACTCACAATTTAAAATCAAATCACTGATTTATTAAATTATTGATGATATAATGATGATAATGTATAAAATAGTTATTTTAAAAAAATTAAGAGACTGAATAAACATTAAACATTTTGAAAATTTATGGATCAAAATAAAGTAAATTTGAGAGGGATAAAAATGAGATTTAAGCCAATGAAACAAATAATCTTGACAAATGTTTTTTCTTGTTTTTTTAAGTTTTTTTAATTTATATTTTATTTATCCCTCCCACGAACATTATAATATGTGAATGTCCTTTTAACAAAAGAAAAAAAGAAACAAAAAGAATAAACCTAATACGTAAATATTGTTGGCACCCTTTGCATAAACACTTGAGGAAACACAACAGACAAAATCAATCCGAACCCAATGATAGCGTTGTTTCCTTAAGACAACTTTGTTCCCTCTATGGTGCTCAAGGTATCATGAACAATTGTCTCCCAGGATAAGACGGATTACCCACCTATGAATGTAGCACTTCAATCATAGGACTCTCGAACACTGGTATTTAAATAATCATAGAGAAGTAGGAGAAGAGTTTTTGAAAGAAGAGTTTTCTGTTTCTTGTTTTCAAAACTCAAAATGAATCACATATTTATAGATTATTTGTGGTCATTCAAATAGTCACATCTTTTCGTGTAAGGGTTGTGTCTTTTGATAAATGGACACATTCATTCACATAGGGTTGTATCCTTTTCCAAAAGGCACACCATTTCACATAGGGTTGTGTCCTTTACAAAAGACACACCCTTTCACATAGGGTTGTGTCTTTTACAAAAGACATACCCTTTCACGTAAAGTTGTGATTCTGTATTTTATTAAAATAATTTTATTCATAAATCCAACAATCCCCCACATGAATGAAATTTATTTTAAAAACGTGTACGATTGATTACTCATGAAGGATAACTACGTCAGGATAAGTAGTCTAAGACTTTGAACTTTCCTTAGTAAAAACTATGGAGTTTACATGGCTGATCAGTAGTTAAAGAACTTTGAACTGTCAACTTTAGGAGTAAATCAAATCCATAATAATTACATAGATATTCTTCGAAATACGCTTGGTTCTCATGTTTGTATTTATTTTGGCCCTGAATACCGTCTGGTTTCATGAGTGTTTTTAGAGAATTCAGCCTTAAAAATTCTCATAGAAGCAGCCCCTTCACACCCACATAGGTGACTTCTTTAAAGAGTATCCTGGTAATACTTCACTCTTATAAAAGAGCTAAAGAGTCATTAAAAGTATATCTTAACCTCATCCATTTCCAGGTTAGCACTATTATAATAGGAATGGTTAGGAATTCATGATTCCTTCTTAGTGCTCCACTGAGTTGTATACATAAATTTATTTTCCCCTTTTGAACCTAGATCTTGGGATCTCCAGTCAGCTAGGTTGGGTTACCATTATGTCCACTCTTATTTTATAGGCTTCAAACTCATTCCTATTGAAGACAATTTCACTTGTTCTCTTGCCAAAGCTTTCGTAAGCGAATCCGCAATGTTATCTTTTGATTTCACGTAATCAATAGATATAATTCCATTCGAGAGCAATAGTCTTATGGTATTATGTCTTCAACGTATATGTCGAGACTTACCATTATACATCAAGTTTTGCGCTCTTCCAATAGCAGCTTGACTATCACAATGTATACATATTGGGGGTACAGGTTTAGTCCAATTAGGAATATCTTCCAAAAAGTTACGTAACTATTCGGCTTCTTCCCCTGCCTTGTCCAAAGCTATGAATTCAGATTCCATAGTGGACCTTGCTATACAAGTTTGTTTAAAAGATTTCCAGGATATAGCTCCACTTCCGAGTGTAAAAATATATCCACTTGTTGACTTTGAATCTTTTATGCTAGTTATCCAACTTGCATCACTATACCCTTCAAGTACAACTGAATATCTAGCATAATGTAAACCATAATTTTGAGTATATTTCAAATATCCCAAAACTCTTAAAAGCGCTTTCCAGTGATCTAAACTTGGATTATTTGTGTATTGACTCAAGATACTTACTGCATATGCTATATCAGGTCTTGTACAGTTCATAACATACATTAAACTTCCAATTATACGAGAGTACTCCAATTGAGACGTACCATCACTCGTATTTGAAGAAAATTGATGACTAGCATCCAAAGGTGTCTTTACTACTTTTATATCAAATTTCTTGAACTTTCCAAGAATATTTTCGATATAATGTGACTGGGAAAGTGCTATACCATCAGATGTTCTATGAATCTTGATTCCCAAGATAACATCTGCGACACCCATATCTTTCATTTCAAACTTTCTAGTTAATATTTGTTTTGTAGCTAATATAATTTCTTTATTGCTACCAATTATTAACATATCATCCACATACAAGCATACAATTACGAACTCCATTTGAGTTCCTTTCATATAGACACATTTGTCACACTCATTGATTTTGAATCCATTGCTTATCATGACATGATCAAATTTTTCTTGCCATTGCTTAGGCGCCTGTTTCAAACCATAAGGAGATTTGACCAATTTGCATACTTTATTCTCTTGCCCATGAGCAACAAAACCATCTGGTTGTTTCATATATATTTCTTCCTCTAATTCACCATTTAAGAAAGCCGTTTTTACATCCATTTGATATATTTCAAGGTCGTATAAAGTTGCTAAGGCTATTGACATACGAATAGATGTAATTCGAGTAACGGGTGAATATGTATCAAAATAATCCAACCCTTCCTTTTGTTTATAGACTTTTGCTACAAGACGAGCTTTATACTTATCAATTGTTCCATCTGCTTTCATTTTCCTCTTAAAAATCCATTTACAACCTAATGGTTTAGTACCAGGAGGAAGATCAACCAATTCTCATGTATGGTTTTGCATAATGGAATCTATTTCACTTTTTATAGCTTCTTTCCAATATGGTGCTTCTGGAGAAGAAGTAGCTTCAGTAAACGTTTGAGATTCATTTTCTAACAAATATGTTAGAAAATCTGGTCCAGAAGTTTTTTCAACTCTTGTTCGTTTACTACGTCTCAGATCTTGGATCTCATCCAAATTTTCTTGATTGGATGATGATTCATGTGTCATTTTCCTTATATTTGGCTCATTTTTCATATTATAAGGAAACACATTTTCAAAGAATGATGCACTCCTTGACTCAATAATTGTATTTGCATGTATGTCAGAATTTTCTGACTTATGTACAAGAAACCGATATGCACTGCTATTAATTGCATATCCAAGAAATACACAGTCAAATGTTTTTTGCCCTATTTTAACCATTTTTGGTTTAGGAATAGCCACTTTTGCCAAACACCCACACACTTTCATAAATTTATAAGTCGGTTTTCAACCTTTCCATAATTCATATGGAATTTTCTGTGTTTTCTTATACGAAATTCTATTCAGGATATAATTTGCTGTAAGCAACGCTTCCCCCCACAAATTTTTTGGTAATCCTGAACTAATCAACATAGCATTCATCATTTCTTTCAATGTTCGATTTTTTCGTTCTGTTATGCCATTTGATTGAGGAGAATAAGGGGCAGTAGTTTGATGTATAATTCCATTTTCTGAACAAAAACCTTCAAAAGGTGATTCATATTCTCCCCCTCGATAACTTCGAAGCATTTTTATATTTTTGCCTAGTTAATTTTCCACTTCAGCTTTGTAGTGTTTAAACACTTCAACAGCTTCATCTTTACTTTTTAACAAATATATATAACAGTACCGTGTACTATCATCAATAAATGTTATAAAGTACTTTTTACCTCCCCTTGTTGGCAAAAATTTCAAATCACATATATCACTGTGAATTAATTCAAGAGGTTCAGTTTCTCTTTCTATTGAATGAAATGGAGGTTTTGTCATCTTTGATTCAGCACATATTTCACATTTTTTATTATGATCAAATGTGAAATTAGGTATTAAATCCATATTACACAACTTCTTCAAAGTTTTGTAATTAACATGGCCTAATCTTTCATGCCAAATATTAGAAGAGTCAATCAAGTAAGCAGAAGTGACATTCTTATTATTAATAGTAGGGGACTTGGGTACAATAGTCATTACATTCATCTTGAACAGGCCATCACTTAAATAACTCTTCCCCACATACACATCATGCTTACTAAGTATAAACTTATCTGATACAAAGACAAGTTTAAACCCATTTTTGCTAAGAAGAGAACCAGATACTAGGTTCTTGCGAATGTCAGAAACATGAAGTACATCATTAAGTGTCAGTTCTTTGCCAGAAGTCATTTTCAGTACCACTTTTCCTCGTCCCTCAACTTTGGAACTTGAAGAATTACCCATGTAGAGTTGTTCTCCATTTCCTACTGGCCTATAAGTAGAGAACATCCACTTATTGGCACAGATATGACGAGTGTCTCCAATGTCTACCCACCATTCCTTGGTATTTCCTACCAAATTGCATTCAGACACTACAACAGATAAATCAATATCAGCAACTCCATCAGAAAGAGTATCCATTTTCGTTACATGTGCTTGAGCATTTGGTTTCTTCTTTTGAGAAGACTTTGGCTTCTGACAATCCTTGGATCGATGTCCAGGGTTTCCACAATTATAACAATTGCCATTGAACTTCATGCCCTTGTTGTGTGGCTGACTTGGACCAGCCTCAGAAAACTTCCTCTTCTTATTATTGGCCTTGGAAGATCCTTCTACAACATTGGCTTTTGAGGTCATAGGATCATTGCCTCCATTTTCCATTTCTGGTTTACGGTTGTCCTCCTCAATTCTCAACCGAACAATTAGTTCTTCAAGTTTAATCTCTTTGCACTTATGCTTGAGATAATTTTTGAAGTCCCGCCATGATGGCGGTAACTTCTCAATTATCGAAGCAACTTGGAAAGATTTACTGACAGACATTTTTTCAGCATGAATCTCATGTAAGAGAACTGGAAGTTCTTGAACCTGGCTTATGACGGTTCTGGAATCAACCATTCTATAGTCTAGTAAATTTCCAACTATAAATTTCTTTACTCCAGCATCCTCCGTCTTATATTTCTTTTCCAGTGATTCCCAAAGACCTTTTGTCGAATCAACCCCACTGTAAACATTATATAGTGTGTTGTCCAGTCCATTCAAGATATAGTTCCTGCAAAAATATTTTGCATATTTCCATGCCTCAAGTGCCAGCAACTTTTCTTTCTCGATCTCTTCTTCATCCAGAACAGGAGCAGCTTCTTTGAGAAATCTTGCCAGACTCAATGTTGTGAGATAGAACAACATCTTTTGTTGCCAACGTTTGAAGTCACTACCATTGAACTTCTCATGCTTTTCCCCATGATTTCCACCACCATGTGGTACAGGACTCGGTGTCTTCGGTATTATTGAAGACATTTCTATGAATCAATAATCAATTAAAATTATTGACACAAAAATAAAGGTATAAGAACAAGAATGGAAGCAAATAACACCATACAGAAACCAAATAAACTTACAAAATTGTCTTAAGATTGTTGGCACCCTTTGCATAAACACTTAAGGAAACACAAAAGAAAAAATCAATCTGAACCCAATGATAGCGTTGTTTCCTTAAGACAATTTTGTTCTCTCTATGGTGCTCAAGGTATCATGAACAATTGTCTCCCAAGATAGGACGAATTACCCACCTATGAATGTAGCACTTCAATCATAGGACTCTCGAACACTGGTATTTAAGTAATCGTACAGAGAAGTAGGAGAAGAGTTTTTTAAAGAAGAGTTTTCTGTTTCTTGTTTTCAAAACTCAAAATGAATCACATATTTATAGACTATTTGTGGCCATTCAAATAGTCACATCTTTTCGTGTAAGGGTTGTGTTTTTTGATACATTCATTCACATATGGTTGTATCCTTTTCCAAAAGACGCACCCTTTCACATAGGGTTGTATCCTTTTCCAAAAGACACACCCTTTCACATAGGGTTGTGTCCTTTACAAAAGACACACCCTTTCACATAGGGTTGTGTCCTTTACAAAAGACACACCCTTTCACATAGGGTTGTGTCCTTTATTAGACATACCCTTTCTCGTAAAGTTGTGATTCTTTATTCATAAATCCAACAAATATCAATCTATACATATAGTCAATTATTAGTATTAGTATTTATTTTTGAAAAATATTAATTAGTTTCTCCCTGTTTGGAACCCCTGCATCTCAAATCAGTCCTGATTTGAATCATTTCACATGTATTTAAATATGAATGTCTTTTTACAAAAAAGGAAAAAGAAAGACCTATTACATAATTAATGTGTACGTAGTCAATTATCATTGTGATTATTTATTTTTGTAAAAATTTAGTTTCTCCTGGTCTGATCTGATTTGGGATGATTTCAAATCAATTATGATTTCACATGTTTGGAGGAAAAAAATTGAAATCAATTATGATTTTAATTCTTGTTTTTTTTTAAGGGAAAAAAAAAACTGCTCCAAATAGGTCGGATTGGGTTTTTCGTACGGATGACCCATTTAAATAGGTGGAAATAAGAAATGTCCTACTTTTCAATTTAAGGTTATATGTCATTTTGCTTGTGTTAGCATCCTAGTAAAATTATCATTTTACTCTCTACTCTAACCTCGCTCTCTCTCGCTACTCTCGCTCTCTCTCCAATCTCGCTCCCTCTCTATTTTCTCTCTCTAATAACTTGCTCTTTAGTTTTGCTCTCTCTCCAATCTCTCCCTCTCAAATCTTGCTCTCTCTCGAATTTGTCTCTCCAATCTCTCTCTACTCCAGCTTTTGCGCCTCTTGCTCTGCTCTCTAGAGAGAGAAAAGGGAGAAGAAAAAAATTGAGCGAGAAACGAGATGAGAGAAAAATGCGCTTTTTCATATAGAGAGTAAAATGGTAATTTTGCGAGATGATGACGTAAGCAAGAGAGCATATAACCTTAAATTGAAAAGGTAGGACATTTTTCATTTAGGTATCTTCAAATGGGTCATCTACCCATTTATTTCAAGTCGGATTTGGCCAGATTTCAAGTTTTTTTTTAAAAAAAAAAAAGAAAAATACACTTTTAGTCCCTGAGGTTTGGGTTAGGTTTCATTTTGGTCCCTGAGTTTTCAAACTCGACAATTTAGTCCCTAAGGTTTGGATTTTGTTTTTTATTTTAAAAAATTATTTTTAAATTTTTTAAAATAAAAATATATTAAAATAATATAAATATTATTTTTTTTAATTTTATTTATTCTCTCTCTTCTTCTCATCTTCTGCTTCAACCACCACCAAAGCCTTCTTCTTCAACCATCATACCAGTCACCGACAGCCGTCGGCCATTGGTGATTGTCGCTCACCACTGGCGGAGATTTTTTTTTCTTTTTCATTCTCTTCCTTTCTTCTTATTTCTTTCTCTCTCCCTCACCATCTTCTTCTCTCTCACCATCCCTCTCTTTCTCTGTTCATAGTTCACCATCCCTCTCTATCTCACTGTCCCTCTCTTTCTCTCCCTCACTGTCTCTCTCTGTTCACAACTCTGGAACGATTTCATCGAAGGGACCTCCTTCATTCGTGACCCACGAAGCAACAAAATCATTTCAGATCTGAGATGGGGAAAAACACCAACTGATTTAAATTGTAATAAACTTAATTTTTCATAAAGATTTCTCAATTTCTTCATTGGATGAACATCACTATGAACATTTCAATTGCCATCAACCAAGAATATAGAGTTCTTGACAAAAAAATTTGAAAAAAAAAAAACCAAGAACGAAAAGCAGATGATCAATGAAACAATTTCCAGAACCAACAACCAGCAATCAAAATATCATGAGTAAAAAAATGAACAAAACAAATTTCCTAATTACTCTCAACCACCTGGTGGTTTCTGTTGAGAATCAACGAGTTCAAATTTCTCCACAAGAATCTCTCGCTCGCCATGTAGTCGAAAATCCAGAATCTGTTTTGAATCGCCCTCTTCAGTCTAAATTTGTCCTCCTTAAGGCTTCGATTCTCATTTTCTAGCGGCGATTTCTCCGAATTGGGTGTCAAAAGACGTCCGTCGACGACGAAGAAGGGATCTCCAGGCGACGTATCTGGCAAGAATTGCAGAAAGGAAAACAAAGATGAATCTGAGAGGACATATTTGAGAAGAGCTTAGGTTTTGATTGATTTAGGGGAAATCGAATCGGAGAGGGAATTTGAGGGAAGAGTTGGGGAAAAAAATATTTGCGGAATTAGGTTTTTAAATTGGGAATTGAAATTTGGGGAAGAACGCGTAATTGATGAGCTCTGGGAACGAAATCTGGAACGATTCCATCGAAGGGACCCCATCTCAGATCTGGAACGATTTCGTTCCTTCGTGGGTCATGATTTCGTTCCTTCATGGGTCATGAAAGAAGGAGGTCCCTTCGATGGAATCGTTCCAAATCTATGAACAGAGAGAGACAATGAGAGAAAGAGAGAGATGGTGAGATAGAGAGGGATGTTGAACTGTGAATAGAGAAAGAGAGAGACGGTGAGAGAGAAGGAGATGGTGATGGAGAGAGAAAGAAGGAAGAAGAAGGGAAGAGGAAGAAAAAGAAAAGAAAAAAAAAATCTCCACCGATCGGCGGTTGTCGGCGACTGGTTTGATGGTGGCTAGTATGGTGGTTGAAGAAGAAGGCTTTGGGGGTGGTTGAAGAAGAAAATGAGAAGAAGAGAGAGAATAAATAAAATTAAAAAAAATAATATTTATATTATTTTAATATATTTTTATTTTAAAAAATTAAAAATAATTTTTTAAATAAAAGTGAAAAATACACTTTTGGTCCCTGAGGTTTGGGTTAAGTTGCACTTTGGTCCCTGAGTTTTAAAACTCAACAAAATTACCTTTGAGGTTTGGATTTCATTACACTTTTGGTCCCTCTGTCCAAGTTTCTGTTAAACCCTAACAGTTTGCTGACGTGATACTATTCACACGAGATTTGAACAGGAAAATTTAATTCATGGAAATGAATTGATTTTATTGAATTTGATGTAAGCGTTACAATCTATAATATTTATCCTCTGATTCTTTCTCACAGATATGTAAACCTTGGCCTCTAGCTTGTTGCTCTTCTTGGGCCAGTTTGTTGGTTCGTTGATCTTCTTGGATAATCGACATGTTGGCTTGATGATCTCTTGGATCGGCCTATTAACTTGTTGATCTTCTTGGATCGACTTGTTGGCTTTGATGATCTGTTAGATCGGCTTGTTAGCTTGTTGATCCTCTTGGATGATCGGTCTGCTGGCTTGTTGATCTTCTTGATGATCGACCTACTGGCTTGTTGATCTCTTCTTGGAGTCTTCTAGTCTTCAAATCTTCTGAGTCTTGAATCTTTTGAATTCTAAATCTCGAATCCTTTTGAATTCTCTAGACTCTTTGGCTTCTAACTCTTTTGGATTCTTTGACTGAACTTGAAGCTTCTGAATTCTCTGAATGCTTGAATGCTTTTGAGTCTGAATGCCTCTAGACTCTGAGTTCTCTGACTCTGTCTCAATTTGAATGCCCAAAATGAATGGTGACCTCCTCTATTTTTAGAGTTTGATGGACCTCATATGGGCTTGGGCTTGGTTGATTTTGGGCCCAACTTTTGGGCTTGGGCATTTGGGCTTTAATCCAATCCTTTTTTAATAGGGAAATTGTGTTAAATAGCTAGGAAAAAAAAGTCTTCTTGTTTTTTTGGCTACGAGAGTTTAGAATTTGCAGGGCTGGCTACAGCATTTTCAGGAACCGTTTTCCAGATTTTTTTTTACATTTCTACCCCTAGTATATACGGCTACATACAAACGTCGTTAACAGATTTTTTTTTTCATACACTTTCGACTCCCCTTTTTTCGGGGTGGATGAATCCCGATTTACAGGGAGTTCAGTTGGTGGTTTGTTTTCAACGGTATAAAAAGATCTACCTATTTTTTAGGCTTAGGTTTCAGCGTTTCCAATGGTAAAAAAAGATTTTATCCTCCACATTTTGCCCATCATTTAAATGTCATAGATTATTTTTTATTTGTTGCATATCGTGATCAAATTATCGGTTGTAATTTTACAATTAGAAGTTATTTTCAATCCAACATGACGGCGGTACAACCGGTGACGATTTTGTTTGGTGGTGTCTGGAACGCGGATGGTCTTTACAGTGAGTTCAAGTCCGGAATTGTGGCTGTTATGTGTGATTCTAATCTTAATCAGTTTACAGAATGCGTGGCGAAATACCTCCAGCTCCAAGACGACAGTAGAATTTCTCGACTAACACTCTTTAGGGGATGGTCGAATAATCCGTTTAATATAATTATTTCTGAAGATAGAGATGTTTTTTGGATGATCAACGGATTTCAAAACGGTACATACGGGGGGTGCAGTGTAGTTGTTGATGTTCTGGGGGTCGATACTGGTATACACAGTGTGGGGACAGGTGCAGGCCCATCCCGGGGGGAGAGAAATTTCGATTTCATCAACACGGATGGTATTGACACTGCATTAGACAATGCTACTGTATCGGAGGGGTGCACATTTGCCTGCAAAGACCACGAGGGGTAAATACAACATGTTTTACACAAACCAGAGAGTAAATATAGAGCTTTACCTCTGTGGGCTTAGTCCTTTTCGGTCTATCTTTTGTCTTTTTCGGTGTATTTTTCTTTTTGTCGATAGCTGGGCCAACCTTCTCCTTTTCGGCCATTGACAGAAGAACATTAATCAGAATTTACATTTTTTATGTTATATCTATAATGGGGGGGTAACAAACAGTACATACCTCACTCGGATCCGACTTATCTTCATCAGTTTTCTGAGTTCTCTCTTTGACTTGTGGTTTTTTGGTTGCAAAGAAAAAATGAAATCCCTAAAATCAGGGGATTATGTATATGGTTGTTGCAAATATGAGGGAAATGAAGTCGGTATCTACATACATTCGGTCCGTTAGTTTAAAAAAATTGGTGGCAGTCGTCGTCGAGAAGAAGACTCAATGGAGCGTGCGGGTTGCGTAGAAGGCTCGTCGGCGCGGCGGAAGAGGTTCGTCGGCGCGGTGTGGGAGGTAGGTAGCGCGATACACTGGTGTGGGAAGATGGTTCTTCATGGGAATGCAGCAGATGAGATGGGGAATGGAGGCTTTCTTAGGGTTTAGTTCTCAAAATGTGAGGTGTGGAAGATGAAGAGCAACGGGCGTGGGGAGGAAATGCATGGAGGCGGGTTGGTTGGAGGGTTTGTGTTGATTTGATTTGTCATAATTGCAACATTAAGTTCATTTTTTTTTAGTTGTTTCCAATTTGGGGCATTTTTAACGCATTTGCAAGGGTATATCTTCTGATTGAGGGAGCTGATTTTCGAATTGACGCATTTGCAGGGTATTTCTTCTGCTGGAGGGGGTTGAATTTTGCATTTTCCCCCCTAATAAAGGTATTGATTCTTGTGTGTTTTCTGTGTGTTTTTTGCAAATGTATGGATAATGTGCACAGGATTTTCCAGAAAACAATTCTTCAGTAGTAAGAAGATGCTACATCTAGATTTTCAAATTAGGTTGGTTGTTTGTATTTTTGAATTTTCTCTCTCATAAACTCTAATTTTAATTTTAAACGTTAGGAACATCTTAGACCGTTTGTTGGGGGGGCATTTTTATCTTTTGCAAATAGGGATTTATTAATTATAAAATCGTTTAGCCATTTATTTAATTTCTAAACTTGTGTAGCCATTTTTCAAGCCAACTATTTATTTTTAACCACTTTTCTTGTTGCCCCTTTTTAATAAGGTTGAATTATTTTCATTTAGCCCAATTTCTTCAATGACCTCGGGTTACATTAGTCTCGGGTCCAATTGCCACGTGGCATCATTTGACTGGACTTGGCTTATGTCATCCGACGAATCAATAATAGACAAGTGACATTATTTGATTTGCCAAATTTTGATGTCTATTAATTTAATTTAGAGACACGTGTAAATTTGTAATTGATCCAACATTATTTTATCATTAATTTGTGATTGGTCGAAATTTCTCATTCAACAGGCACTATTATTTTAATAAAAAAATTACTTTTTAATTTTTCTAAATAAAAATATATTAAAATAATAAAAATATTATTATTATTTTTTTAATATTTTCTCCCTCCCTCTCTTCTTCTTCTTTTCTTCAACCTTATTCAACCTTTTCTTCTTCATGCTTCTTCTTCAGCATGCTGCCGGAAACTGGCAGCCGGCGACCACCGCTCGCCGGCGACTTTTTTTCTTCTTCTTCTTCTTTCCTCCTCTTTTCTTCTTCTTCTTTTTCTCCTTTTCACCAACCTTTCTTTTTTTTTTTCCCTTTCCTCCTTTTTTTTTATTAAAAAATAGTTTATTATTTTAATATATTTTTATTTAGCAAAATTAAAAAGTAATTTCTTTATTAAAATAATAGTGTAACGTCAGCAAACTGTTAAGGTTTAACAAAAAATTGGACAGAGAGACCAAAAGTGTAACGAAATCCAAACCGTAGGGGTAATTTTGTTGAGTTTTAAAACTCAGGGACCAAAGTGCAACCTAACCCAAACCTCAGGGACCAAAAATGTATTTTTCCCTAAATAAAAAATATTGTCACGTCAGCAATCCGTTACTTTTTAATGAAAAATTGGATGGAGGGACTAAAATGAAACAAAATCCAAACATCAGGGATTAAATTGTCGAGTTTGAAAACTCAGGGATCAAAATGAAACCTAACTCAAACCTCAGGGACTAAAAGTGTATTTTTCCCAAAAAAAAATGTTTCCAACTTTACCTATGATTTTTTTTTACGCCTCCCTAGACCAATAATATTTTCTTCCACAACCAATCAAACTCTTTCTTCCCTATACAAGCAAACTCAATATCGTCCAAGAAAATTGGTTGAAGAAGAAATTTAAAATTAAAAAAAAAAAAAAAAAACTTTTGATTTTCTTCTCCGTGGGTGAAGAGAATAAATCGACAAATCAAAATAAAACAAAAAATAAAAACCTCCAATGACACGGGTTAGAGCTGAACCAGAGAAAAAAAAAAGGCCCGGTTGCAAAAGTAGCAAAATGGCCCAAACTAATTGCAAAAGTAGCAGCCCGTAGAAATATTTGCAAAAATGGCAAAATCTCACCATCAGAAAAGTAAAATTACTAAAATGTCCATCACTGATAGATTCTATTAGTGATAGAAAAACTTTCTATCAGTGATAGAAGTTTCTATCATTGATATTTTCTATCACTGATAGAAAAATTTTCTATCACTGATAGAATCTATTAGTGATAAAAAGACTTTCTATCATAGAAGATTTCTATCAATATATATATAAAAATTGACAAGGAAGAAGAAGATGAACGCGCCAATCAGTTTTTCTATCACTGAGAGATTCTATCAGTAATAGAAAAAGTTTCTATCAGTGATAGAAATCTCCTATCACTGATAGAAACTTTATTCCATTAGTGATAGAAACTTTCTATCACTGATAGAAAATGTTTCTACCACTGATATAATCTATCAATTATAGAAATATCAGTGATAGAAAGTTTATTCTATCAGTGATAGAGACTTTCTATCACTAATAGAAAATTTTTCTACCACTGATAGAATCTATCAGTGATAGAAAGACTTTCTATCATAGAAAATTTCTATCATTTTTCTACCACTGATAGAAAATAGAAAGACTTTCTATCATAGAAGATTTCTATCAATATATATATATATATAATTGACGAGGAAGAAGAAGATGCGCGCGTCAATCAGTTTTTCTATCAGTGATAGAAAAAGTTTCTATCAGTGATAGAACTGACGAGGAAGAAGAGATGCGCTCGCCAATCAGGGGTAGGGGCAATTTAGGAATATAAAAAATTAATTCAAAAATTTTGTCATATTTGCAAATATTTTTAAAAATTGCTATATTTGCTATTATTTACCCTCATGTTGTCATCCATTACAATTATCCAAAAAAAGGGCTTGCGGTCATGAGAGGTTTTTTTTTTTTTTTTTTTTTTTTTTTTTTTTTTTTTTTTTTTAGATAAAAGAGGGAGGGAGTGTTGATGTTGAATGGGAGATGAGGTTTACAAAGTGAATGAAAGGAAGAAATATAGACAAGGAATAAGAAGCAAAGATTGTGATACAAGTTCTTTTTTTTTTGGAAAAAATATAATTGACAGAAATAATTGATTCATTTGTTTAGATTTTTCTTCATTTGAATTAAGACACTATTTGCATTTTTTTTAATTTCTTTTTGATAATAATGATGAAATTGGCAAGTTTTATTTATTTATTTATTTTGTGTGTACATGCAAGTTTTAATTTATTAAATTGATTTGTTTCGATTAAATTTTCATGGTTATATTGTAATTGACATTATTATTTGATATTAAAATATTTTTTATTATCAATATAATTTCCTGCTAAATTATATAAGAGTAATAGTAAAATGTTATATTTTCTTTTCCTTTCTTGTGAGCATTCAAATAGGAAATTTTAATTTCAGCAATTTCAAATCACCTTAGTTACAAATACAAATAGAAATATGAAATCATTTCCATCTTTTAAAATCTTAGAATTTGAAATCATTTCAACCTAAATCCATACCTAACATTAGAATTGTTGTCATATATTTGTCCATGATAACAATTTTTTACTTTTTTTTTCTTTTTTTTTTTTAATTACTTCTAACAATTCAGTATGGTCTTTATTAATAGTGTATACTATTTACCTATTCACTTTTAGTTATTTAGTTTACTGTATAACCATTTTCTCTTGTATCTGTTGATTTTAGTTATCTCCCCATTCTGTATATATACTCGTGATCATCATTCAATAAAATATGTGGGAGAATTCATTTGAACTCTAAGATTCTTTATGGTATCAGAGCACCTTGACTGACGTCTTTCTTTTTCTTCTTCCACAAGTCTTTTTTTTTCTCTCTCGTGCAAATATGTTGACTGAGCAAGCCCTCGTCTCGAATTCAACTTCGAATTCCCCCAATTCCGTTTCTCTACTGAACAATATTTGCAATCTTGTATCTGTGCGATTGGACTCCTCGAATTACGTATTGTGGCATTTCCAAATCTCACCACTTCTGAAATCCCACAAATTGTTCAAATATGTCGACTACACGATCGAGCCTCCTCCAACGACGCTACGTGTAGAAGGACAACCTTCAGAAACTGCTCCGGTGAATCCTGAATATGAGCAGTGGTGTGAGAGGGATCAGACACTCATCACCCTGATCAACGCTACTCTCTCTCAGGCAGCCCTGTCGTACGTGATCGCTTGCAAGATGTCCAAGGAAGTATGGGATCGACTGGCCAAACACTTCTCTTCTTCAACAAGAACGAATGTTGTTGGCTTGAAAACTGAGCTCCAAAGTGTTACCAAGAAACCGACTGAATCAATCGATCAGTATGTTCAACGAGTCACATATCTGGTCAATCGGCTAGCCGCAGTCTCCCTCATAATAGATGCTGAAGATTTGGTCATTTATTAAGTGAATGGTCTACCTGCTGCATATAATGCCTTCAAAACCTCTCTGAGGATGCGGTCTCAGAACCTGACATTTGACGAGCTTCATACATTGAAACTATATAGCAATTGTGTTTTATAAAAATGTCAACTATATGATTAAATATTTAGTCTAAATACATTAACATTGACTTACTTATAATAAATAAAAATAATAATAACAGCATTGACTTGAAATGCTTTTTAGTGTATAAAATTGGTTGGTATCAATAACACTTTTTCTAGTACAAATAAATTACAACATTTGTGGCATGCCTATTTCCAAATGTTTACTTTTTATTTTTAATAATCTCCATATATATACAAATATTAGTTAATTTTCAATTTACATAGCCACATAGTATGTATGGTGAATATCGTGTTTCTATTTAATAATTTTTAAAAATTAATTAATGACGTATCAAGAGATGAGAAGGTTGAATCACATACTCCAAATGTTGTTGACTAAAAAAATTGATGTGGACAAAAATTGTCTTTTAAATCGATTTCTTTAATACATTTAAAATTTTAAAGATTAAAACAAAACAAAATAATCTATATATACTATACTATATATACTATATATAAAAGGGGCTAAGAGGAGAGAATCTTTACATTCCAATTTTGTCCTTACAATTTTGTTCGATTCCTATTTTCCCCTTCACTATTTGTTGATCGGACACAACTCTTTGAGTTGAGGTGTCCGTTGAGAGAAATTTGTCCAATAGAGGTGGTTCTTCCATCTTTGGGATGCGACTCTTCGAGTTTAGGTGTCCTTTGAGTTGAAATGTCCATTGAGAGAAATTTGTCCAATAGAGGTAGATTCTTCAATCTTTGAGATGCGATTCTTTGAGAGTTTAGGTGTCCGTTGAGAGATGTTAGGGAAATGAAGGTGGTTCTTCAAATTGACTTTACAAAATATATTAAAAATTAAACTTTTAAGTCAAATATGTGCAATTTATGTCCATGGATAAGTGCAATCCATGTATAAAAAGAAATAAATATAATTGTCAATATACATTTTTTTTCTATAAAAATGTCAAAGTGATGAGAGAACTTTTATTAAAGAATTCAATGGTTTCTCTCTAAAAAAAAAGAATTCAATGGTTTCCAAAAAAAAAAAAAAGAGAATTAAAAGTGTTTGTTATTTGTAAAGAAAACATAGAATTGTATCACGATGAAGTTTTGAGATAATTTTTTAGTTTTCTACATATTATTCACACATAATTTCATCATATATATATTTTTTTATGTTCTAAAGATTTTTAACCGCATGCATTGCCTGTGTCTTTTGATTAGTTATCATAAAAAGTAGATATTTGTTAAACATTAAAATTAAAATTAAAATTTATTAAACGAAGTTTCAAATATTTTTAAATAGACTCATCAAATACTCGAAAAGATGGTTTAATTCATTACTCTTTTGTTTTGTCACCAAAAATAAGTTACCCTTTGTGAAAAGGAAAAAAGCGAGGTTAATTACTTAACAAGTTAGTTTTATGAAGGTAGAGTTGCACTTCAAATCAATGGGCATCTCAAATAGTTATAGCGAACATAGCTCAGCGGTAATTGACACGTACTCTTGATTATGAGGTTTGCATTTAGTTTTATTCTGGTCCATTTGTGTTATGTTAATTACTAACGGAGACTTGATGTGACATTTTATTCTTATTAAAAAATAGTTTATTATTATTATTTCCTATTTTTAAATTAAGAAATACATTTTTTAATATCTTTTTCTTTTTCCCTTTCTTCCTTCTCTCTCTTCCCTCTTCTTCCTCCCTCCTCTCATGGCTACTCACTGCTATCGTTCGTTGTCTCTACTGTCGTCGGACCGTCGTTCTCTTTTTTCTCTTTTCTTTCTCTTCTTTTTTCCTCTCGAGTTCTCGTTCCTTCTTCTTCTCTTTCCCCTTTTCCTCATTTCTCTTCTTCTTCTCCATGTTTTTTTAAATAATAAAATGAAGGAAAAATCCCCTTTGATTCAGATTTGGAACGAAGGAGAAATTCCCTTTATTTTACATTTTTTAAAGAATGGAGTAGAAGGGAAGAGAAGAAGAAGGGAAGGAAGGGGAAGAAGATAGAAAGAAAACAAGAAAAAAAAAATTGCACGCAGCAACGACAAGCAGCAGAGGATAGTGGTTGACACAGGCGGTTGAGGTGGAAGAAGAAAAAGAAAAAAGTTAGCACTCTCGCTCATTTTAGTCGTCTAGAAAGCAAGAGGGAGAAGAAATGAGAAGAAGAACGTGAGATAATTAATGGGTCCTATGAATAAGAGAGAAAGGGCAAATTATGTAAATAAATTTTAAAAAAATGGTGTGGGTCCCACATAATAAAGAATGAGAATGAGATTAGAAATTTTGGAGTGGGTATCACATTTTCATTTTGTTTATAGATGCTGGTAAACACCTTCAATTATAATCAAATGGATCCAAAAATTTCCATTATGATTCCTTGATTACAATTATTGGGAGGTAAACGAGGCCATAGCATGATATATGAATTTTTACTATAAACTTTTAGAATTTTTCAAATTGAACCCTAAATTTAAACAAGTTTTACATTTTTACCCTCCATTCATTTTTTTCCTAAATTCAAATACTCAATTTAACAAAATGAAAGTAATAATCCCAAAAACTCACAAATTTCAACAAAAAAAAAAAAAAAAATATATATATATATATATATATATTAAACTTGGTTAATTCACAAGATTAACAATTGAACAAATCTCTAAAAACTACAAAATTTCAACAAAAAATCAAGCTCTGTTGTTGTTTTTGTTTGAAATCACGTTAGTATCATACCGGAACTTGTGTTTTATAACTTGTTAGACAAACATAATAAGTTTTTTATAACAACTTTTTAAACTAAAGTACTATTAGATGATAAAAATGGAAACATTTGTTCAAGTTTAAGGTAGACATTGCAATATTTATCAAAATCTAAGAGTCAATTTGATTGAATGGAAAGTTTAGGGTAAAAATTGAGGATAAAAATTTATTTTTTTTTCCCTAAAATATTTTTCCTTTCCTTTTAAATGTCTGTTATTATTTGCAATAAGTTTTTTTTCTTATCCTTTTGTTTTCTGAATTAGTCAAAGATTTAAGTCATACTCTTATATGTCAATAATTTTAAAAATACTTAAGCCCTAATGATTTTATTTATTGATATACTTTTAAACATGTGGCATTAAAATATTTAATAGTTACTTTAAAATTTAAAATGTACATTTTTAAATAGCAAAAGCAATTGAAAATATTAGTTTTTAATTTATTTTTTTATCAATTTTAATTGAAATAAACTATTCATTTAATAATAAATCAGTTTAAATCATACTTTCAATCATATATTTAATACTAGTCAAGTAACACGTGCAATGCACGTGGAGTCATATAGTCTTAAATTTATATAATAGTAGTTTTTTTTAGTACATGTAATGTAATAAACAAATACCATATATTTTTTGTTTTAATTACCATAAATTTTTTAAAGTTAGTGATAAAAATAAAGGATTTCTTATTATATAGTATGTATATAGACATAATAGTAGAACACATATACATTGCACTTTTTTTTTTTAATTTAAACTTTGACAATAAGTTTAATAATTATCTTATAAAAAAAAAATAAAACAATATGAAATTCTACTAATAATTACTTTTTAAAAAGTCAAGTAATTTTTAAAATAAAGTAAGTTACTATATGTTTTTTTTTTATTATTATTATTATAGAGAAGTAAGTTACTATATGTTAAATTGCCTTTTCTAAGATAAAAAAAAAAATTATAATATAAGTTGTAAGCAAAACAATAGACATAGCTTCAATTTGGTCCCTATGGTTTGGACTTAGTTTCAATTTGTCCCTAATGATGAGTTATTTCACAACTCGTCCCTAAATTGTATTTTATTGACTTGAAAATCCACTCTTTTTATTTTTATTTTTACCCAGCCCTAAACTCCAAGTCAACTAACACAATTACTTAAATAGAAACTTGTTACATAAGAAAAATTTGGCAATATGATAACGACGAATAAAACTACAATGTAATAAGCAAAACAAAAACATGCTCATAAATAAAATAAACCACTCAACTTCTAGTAGTAAAGAAAACATAAACTCCAATGTTCAAAACTGTTAGAAAATTATTTATGCCGTAAGTATTCTAAATTCAAAATGCAACAAACAAAAGTAATCTCCACAAGCATTCTGAAGCCCACTTTCTTGCTATGGCGGGTGCTGTGTATGGGGATTTTGCTGGGTTTTTTTGGCCTCTCTTCTCTTACGTCTGTGGAAGCTGAAGAAGCGTGTAGGAGGAATGATAATGTTTCTCGTTGGTTGGCTGAATCTTATGATTTTTGGTTGTTGGTTCTGTTTAATGGCATTTATTATTTCTCAAAAAAGAAAAAATAATCTCTTAGACGCATTGAAATTTGATGCTATAATTTAAAAAAAAAAAAACATGTAATGCAATCCTTAAAAAAATATATTTACTTAAAGGAATTTATGATTTATCCAACATTGTATTTACTTCAAGAAATTGATGTGGATGTAAATAACATTTGATGATATTAGAAAAATAAAAAAAGATAGATAATGCTTCTTCATCGACCAAAATAAATTTATGAATTCTCAAGGTTTTATTGTGAAACGGTTCAATAGTGTTTTCCTCACGAATAACACAAACTTGTAATTTTTTTTTGAAAGTCTTGAGTTCTCTTATAAAAGAATAAATTTTTCTATAGTTTGACATTTTGTCCATTTTTTTTTCTTTTTATACATGGATCGCACCTATACACGAATGAATGCATCAATTCAATGTGTAACTATCTCCATATGAACAATCACATCCCGTCGACATCAATTGTACCTATTGGACAAATTTTCTTATAGTTTGACATTTTGCCAATTATATATTTTCTTTTTATACATGGGTCACACCTATACACGAACAGATGAACTAATTCAATGTGTAACCATCTCTACATCAATAGTCGCATCTCGTCGACATCAATTACAACTATTGGACTCAACGGACACTTACACTTGAAGAGTTGTGTCCCATCAGCAAAGAGTAAAATAGAAGTTTACTTAAAAAGTAAGGGCAAAAGAGGAAGCAAAAGATTCTCCATTCTTAGTCCCATTTATTTTCTTTTTATACATGGGTCGCACCTATACACGAACAGATGCACCAATTCAATGTGTTATTGGACTCAACAGACACTTACACTTGAAGAGTCGTGTCCCATCAGCAAAGGGTAAAATAGAAGTATACTTAGAAAGTAAGGACAAAAGAGGAAACAAAAGTTGCTTCCCTCTTAGATATATTATATCAATATTTTAATTTAAAACAACTATTTCACTCCAACTATACCAGATTGACACCATTGTTAATAGTATTAAATGTAATGAGAAATTGATGTAGTACCAATATTTTTAACATAGTTAACACTATAAGCACAAAATTAGAACTTGTAAAAGTTGTAGATGCTAAAATTAATACTTGAAAGCGTTTGGTGACAAAAAAAAAAAAAAAAAAAAAGCAATATGGTAAGAAAAAAAGGTAAAGCGATAACGTGTAACTATAAATAATTAATTTATTATACTAGGATCTTTGGAGAGGACATGCTCTTTAAAAGGTTGAAATGGTTGTTACGACGATCGAAGGTGTCGTGGACATAAGATGATCATTCAAAATTTATGTTAATAACATGTTGAACTAGAAGCTATTAGTCTAGCAGTTTTTTCAACCATTTAAACTAGAAACTTATCACCCAATCGAGTCCGTATAATGGTTAGGAAAGTTATTTATGCCAAATCAATCCAAAGGCAAGTTGAACTAACTTAAAACTATAGAGATAAAATTGAAATGAGCGTGAGAGAAAAATACATGATCTAATCTAAAAATAATAACTAAACTAAAGATTTCTTGAGCTATGGAGATGAAGAATATTCTTAATCCTTTAATCAGAGAGATTATATCATACTTTACGTATGTTAATCTCTCACAGTTGCACACGGTCTAAAAATAGAGTGTTGAAACAGAATCTTTCAATTTCAGAACGTTACTTCAAATAATTCCCATTTGTTTTACGTAATCATAATTAAAATACGAAGCCCGCTATATTTGGCCAAAACCCACCAAATTTCCAGTAAAAATCTTTGAAAATCTTTGATCTTTGAGACCCATTTGGAGCTGAGTTTGACGGTTTGCGACGATGGCCACATCCACGTCAACATCTTTTCTCAAACCTCGCTCGCTATGTTGAACATTTTCACTCTCTATCTCTCTCTCTCTCTCTTGTTTAATCAACTCGCAAGCGTCCTCTAGTTTTTGCTCTGAATTCACTGCTTGTACTGCGCTAAATCTGTCGCTTCCCATTTAAGCAATTGTCGGCGATTACTGGGTCATTGTGTTTTCGATTCTGAATCTCGAAATTCCCAAGTTCTGGCAGTGAAATTGGTGTTAGTTGATGCGATTGATTCTGGGATGTTGAGTTGAGGCGTTTTACTTTACTGTAATTGGATGGAAGCAAATGGGTTCACTGGAAAATGGATTTCCATTGAAGAGAGACCCTCTGCTTCGTTCTTCATCAACTAGCAGAGGGGAAAGACACTCGTATTTGCAGAGACCCAGATCGAGGTTTTCCCGGTTTTTGCTTTTCCAAAAGATTGATTACTTGCAATGGATTTGTACTGTGGTTGTGTTCCTTTTCTTTGTGGTTCTCTTTCAAATGTTTTTGCCTGGATCAATCATGGAGAAGTCTGAGATTGCTTATAAAGATGTGGAGAGAAGTTTGGGGGATTTGAGGTTCTTGAAGGAGCTGGGGATGTTGGAATTTGGGGAGGATATTCGATTCGAGCCGTCGAAGCTTTTTGAGAAATTTAAGAAAGAAGCAAGAGAAGCGGATTATCAGTCTTTCAACAGGACTAGAAATCGTTTTGGATATAGAAAACCTCAGCTCGCACTGGTAAGTTTGCTACCACAATCCTAGCTATTTTTCAGGATTTAGTTCAAATCTTTGAGCTCTCTGCCATTGAGGTTCTCATTTAGTGGTTTTTGCTTTGTAATGCTTGCTTTCAAGTTCTTCCGTGGATTGTGAATTCCTCTCTTACTTCAATGACTTGTGTAGATTTGATAATATATATGGCTTTTATACTTCAGTTGAATATTACTGAATGCATGACTGATGTCGTTTAATATTAAAATTCCTTTTAATGTCATTCTCTCCTTAAAGGTATTTTCAGATCTGTTGGTCGATTCTTATCAAATGCTGATGCTAACCATTGCACCTGCTCTGCAGGAGATAGGATATGTATTTCAGGTAATTCATTTTTTTAAGAATGCCAGAATGCAAGAGTTTTTAGGCATTGCCTTCTTTAATCTCAAGTGCTATTTTTTGGGGGATCTGTGGGAATAGTTAAGGAAAGGTGTAAGCGTGCCGTACTTTAGAATTTCCTATTTCAAATATCTGGATGCAGCTGATATCGTTGTTCTTACACCTCTAGAATTTTCATACAATTGTTACTGCCTTGCTGACCTTTCTCATCTCTAATTTTGTTACTCTTTTTGTACTTAAAAGAATAATGAGAAAAGAATGCCAGAATGCAAGAGTTTTTATGCATTGCCTTCTTTAATCTCAAGTGCTATTATGTCGTTTATTTTTTGGGGGATCTGTGGGAATAGTTAAGGAAAGGTGTAAGCGTGCCGTACTTTAGAATTTCCTATTTCAAATATCTGGATGCAGCTGATACCGTTGTTCTTACACCTCTAGAATTTTCATACAATTGTTACTGCCTTGCTGACCTTTCTCATCTCTAATTTTGTTACTCTTTTTGTACTTAAAAGAATAATGAGAAAAGAATGCCAGAATGCAAGAGTTTTTACGCATTGCTTTCTTTAATCTCAAGTGCTATTATGTAGTTTATTTTTTGGGGGATCTGTGGGAATAGTTAAGGAAAGGTGTAAGCGTGCCGTACTTTAGAATTTCCTATTTCAAATATCTGGATGCAGCTGATACTGTTGTTCTTACACCTCTAGAATTTTCATACAATTGTTACTGCCTTGCTGACCTTTCTCATCTCTAATTTTGTTACTCTTTTTGTACTTAAAAGAATAATGAGAAAAGAAACTGGTTTCTTTCCTCTTTTTTCTTTTGGAATTCTATGGATGGATATAGGTTGACGAAATCAGGCAATGCAGCATTAAAATATGAAGGCTGCACAATTGTTGGCTGTTCTTTCTTGCAGACTTCAATATACTTTTGTAAATTTCTCACAAGTTTCAGCATTCTACAGACAGATTTCTTTTGTTTTACTTGACATGGCATACTTTTATGTTTCTTCTGTAATGTTGATATTCTGGTTACTTACAGAGAAACATTTTCCTTCTTCGGAAGAAATAAGAGTGAGAACGAGCACTGAAAACTTAATTTTGGGAAGGGGTTTTCCAATTCGATCATCATTCCTTATTTTTGATACCACCTTCATTGCTATATCTCAGAATGCTCGAACCACTCTTCAGAGTTATATATTTGAAACTAAATTTTTTGCCCATGATAAGAATATCAATTTTCTTGGTTTGTGTACTTGCAAATGGATGCAAGGCTGTACTTTCAGTATAAATAGAAGTCTAGAACTACGTTCATCGGCTTAAACTTGCCTTATTTATTTTATATGATATCTGTCATGTAGATTCTCTACACCAGCATATAATTTGATGTCTTAATTGTTTGCTGTACAGGTTTATTCTCTTCAAGGTGGACCAGTGAGTGATGTTTGGAGGCAGATGGGAGTCCCAGTTACTCTAATTCAAACTTGTGATGAGACTGAGGTCATGGTTGATTGGCTAAAGTATGTTAGTGGCTTAGTGCTACTTATCTCAATGTTTTGATCTAATGATGTTTATCTCTACAATGTTCTATTAAATAAGTTATCTATTGCTTCTAATTATATTTATGATGTTTTTCCAGCTATGATGGCATACTTATGCACTCTTTACATGTTAAAGATGTCTTTTCCTGGTAAGAATGAGTACAGTCATTTGATTATCATGAAAAAGGAACTTACAGTATACTGCTTCATAAAATCCTGGAGTTGTGTTGCCAATGCCTTGATAGAATTTCTATGAGTTACATTTTGTAAGATGGTTCTTCTATGGTGAGATGATTTTTTGCTACACAATTGCAGAAAAGATCCCATAGCCATCTGTTTGTTTGTGCATACTTTTGTAATTACCTTGATCACCAACAACTGGAGTCTTCTAATTCTTTGTGGCCTAAATTCCACACAACAGCAAAAAAACATACTTGCCCAAGTAAAATGGCCTTCGTCCCAAAAAGGAGGACCCAACAACTTCGTCCATCATAGCATGTAAACTTGACGCTTGAATGAACCATAAAGATACCAAAATCCTGCCAATTCAACTCCATACTTTAGAAGCATAAGGGCATAATGCATCATGTGATTCAAATATTTTGAAGCACACCTACTCCAAAAACACCAAATACACCAGTTAGAGCCAAGGAAAAAAGTGGAAGCTTTCTAAATAAAGTCAATAGTGTCGGTCCTCCCAAGCGCAATGAACCCAAAAAAACTGGAATTTCTTTGGAATCCTCAGCTTTCACAGGTTTAGAGAAGAAAGAGATGGAACAAGAGGAGGGAGAGAAACCAAATGAGAATCCAACAATTAGCAGGTGAAGACATTGGAGATCTCCATAGACCAAACATGATAGCAAACATCTATGCCCAGGAAAAAAGATCAACACTACAATTAATAGACGAAATAGAAGCTAACTTTACAATCTCTATCATAAAAGGCTCGACAAACCAGATATCGATGGAAGTGGAAATGCCCATCAAAGAAATACATGTTCTTCCAACCAAATTCTAACTCATAAAGGATTCTGGCATAAATTAATTTCTAAAGAAGAATAATTTTAAGAATCTTTGGATAGAGTAGACAAAAGCTTGATATTTGATAAGATCAAAATTTTCCTCCAAACTCTTTGATTTTTAAGAGAGTTTTTTTTTTTTTTTTTTTTTTTTTTTTTTTTTTTTTTTTTTTTTATATATATATATATATTTTTTTATTTAATATTTATTTTTATATTTTATTATTATTAGAAACATCAAGGATATATATTAATCACAAAAGAAGAGGACAACCTAAGGGCCGAGGGTGGAGATCGCCCTCGCCGGAAGCTAATACAAAAGAGCTTGCCAATCTTTAATAATCGTTAGCAAACTGTAATTACAAAAAGAACTTTTTGTGTAAAGATATCCACCAAGATGCTATATTTATTTTTGAACATTATCACAAAAGAAATCAAAGCTAATAGACTTATCTTCAAAGGTTCTAGTGTTCCTTTCCTTCCACAAAAGCCATAAGGTAGCCCTAAAGGCACAACTAGCCATAACCTTGGCCTTCCTCTTCAAATTCCACGCCGCCAGCCCTTCGCTCATCCAGTCATCAATTCTCTTGGGCAAACAGAAAGAGATCCCCAGCAAACCAGCCACAAAATTCCACTTTCTCCGCAAAGCCACAATGAATAAAGAGGTGATCTAAGTGTTCATCCGATTGAAGACAGAGTCCGCAGATCGAGGGGGATAAATTCCAGCCTTTGAATTTCTTTTGAAGCTTTTCATCCGTATTTAGGCTTCGGTAAGCTAGAGACCACAAATATACCTTGACCTTCTTCGGGCTTTTATGCTTCCGGATCAAATTGCTAATAGATTGACTGATTTTTGAAGAGCATTTAGTCACCTTTTGGAACATGGATTTTGCCGAATACTTACCCGATCCTTCAAGAGTCTAGCATATCGAGTCTTGGCCATTTCCCAGGTTAATATCATTAAGCTTTTCCACCAAAGTCATCTAGCTACTTAACTCTCTGTCAAAAAGACCTTCTAAAAGCCAAATTCCAGGATTGATGATTATCATCCCAGCAGTCTGCAATAGACGCCTCCTTTTTGTTTGATATCAAGAATAAGTCTGGGAATAGGTATTGAAGGGGCTGGTTGTCGCACCATCTATCTTCCCAAAACTTAATGCTCTTACCACTGCTAACAATGAACTTAGTAAACTGCTTAAAAGTAGGATAATTGGCGATATCAACCCATATCGTGTTCCCTTTTTTTCCTCTAAATTGATTAGTTTTCCAACCATTGGAAGAAACACCCTATATACTGTCAATAATTTTCCTCCCCAAAGAGTTTTTCTCTTGTGTGAACCTCCAAAGCCATTTTGTCATGAGGGAGAAATTTCTTTGAGCTAGAGATCCCACCCCTAGCCCACCATGGTGAATCAACAAAGAAGACCATTCCCATTTAACCAATTTCGCACCCTGTTTATAGAGGCCCCCACCCCAAACAAAGTCTAACAATTTTTTCCATGGCCTTTATAGTGGACTCTAGGGCCTTAAGCAAAGAGAACAGACATAGGGGAAGGCTATTGAGGACCGATTGTGCTAAGGTGACTCTTCCCCCTTTGGATATGGGGAATTTTTTCCAAATGTCTAGTTTAGTAGTTTGCGATTGAATGTTTCAGTTAGGGGCTCCCAAAAAGCTTTTCTGTGGTAGTTTCCTCCCAAGGGGAAGCCACGATAATTGATGGGCAGAGAGTCCGCTTGACAGCCAAGGGAATTGGCTCAGATGCTCGTCTCAGGAAAGTTTACATTAATCCCAATCATAGAGGTCTTTTCCATATTCAAGGATAGCCCCGTACCCGCCATTATGAGTTTAAGAATATCCCACCAATTGGCAATGTCTAACTCATTATCCGGACAAAAAATGAGAGTGTCATCAGCATATTGTAGCATCGAAAGAACTGCCTTGTGATTACCAATCTCCCAGCTTCTCAAGATTTTCTTCTCGATACAGAATTGCACGGACTTGCTTATGGCATCCCCAACTATGGTGAACAAAAAGGGGGATAAAGGATCTCCTAGCCTTAAACCTCTTGTAGTCATGATCTTTCCCCTCGATCTCCCATTGATCATAATCGATAAATTGGTGGTTGTGAGGCAACCTTTGATCCATTTTCTCCATTTAAAACCAAAGCCCTTCAATTCAAGGATACTATTGAGGAACTCCCAATTCACCATATCATAGGTCTTTTCTAGATCCAGCTTAAGAAGGAAACCTTTCTCTTTTCTTGTTTTTTGATCTTCCACCGCTTCAGTTGCCTACTAGAATAGCATCAAGGATTTGTCTACCCTGAACAAAAGCCGCTTGACAATCACTGATAGTGTGTGGGAGGACCTTCTTCAACCTCTCGGCCAGTAGGGAGAGGTAATTAAGCTTATCGGTCTGAAATCCTTGACTTTGGATGCTTTTTTCTTCTTAGGAATTAAGCAAATGTATGTCTCATTAGTCCGCTTATTAATAATTCCGTTTTGAAAAAATTCTTGGAACACCCTACTATATCAAACTTCAAAATGTTCCAATAATTTTTCCAAAACTCACCTGTCATGCCATCCGGACCCGGGGATTTCAGGTTGCCCATCTCATTAACTGCTTTACAGATTTCCTCCTCATTGAAAGCTTCTTCCAGCTTGTCTCTGCTAAGAGTATCTATGGGAGTCCAATCGGGGCCCTCAATAACAAACCTTGGGTTGACATCTTTCTCATATAGCTTTCTATAGAAGCTCAGGATTTCCATCTCAATATCAGCTTCTTTAGTTAGAATTTCCCCCATTCTCTTTTTCAAGTACAAAAATGAACGCCTTGTTCTTCATGGCCGTAGCCCATCTGTGGAAAAAGCTGGAGTTTTCGTCCCCCTCCTTGAGCCATTTTATCTTGCATTTTTGGTTGAGGCTTCTATGATCATTAATAGTTAGCTCAAGAGGTTTAGCCTTTAATTTCTTTCTTTCCTCAATCTGATGGGCTTGGATGTCAATGTGCTCTATTTTTCGCATGATATCCATCTTCTTATTGATGGTCGTGGCTTTGAAGTCTTTGTTCCAGCCTTTGATCAGGATTTTCAGACCTTTCAATTTCTCCATGAGCTTAAATCCAACCCAGCCTATTGACTTTAAACTCAGGGATATCTAACCATAAATTTTCAAATCTAAATGGGGTAGGACCCCATTTAACCTCCCCAATGGACATCACATGGGGAAATGATCTAAAGTAGGTCTCTGCAATCTATCCACTCTAATTTCCGGGAATTTCTCGTTCCAAAGCCTCGAGATCAGAAATCTATCAATTCTAGAAGCTACCACTCTCTCTCCCATTCTAAACCAGGAGAACTTAGAGTGGATAGATTTAAAAAGTAAAAAAATAAAAAAGAGTCTCGTTCAACACATTGATTCAGTGTGAGCTTACCTCCTCAAGAGAAACAGGCTTTCCTTTACAAGGAAAGTTGTTTTGAAACTACATCACCAGATTCCAAAACAATGAAACTCTAGGATTTTGATTAAGATGGATAGCAAGATAAACCATCAAAAGAGAGCCTTCGCACTTAACTGGGAACTAATGATATGAACTATTTTAAACTAACTTTGAAAACTTAGGGTTAAAAAATCTCCTTTTGAAATGCAAAGATCAAAATAAAACTTTTCCAAAGAACTCAATGGACTAAAAAGGTATTATCAACTTTTTAATTAAGAAACGAATTTTGTTCATGGTTTCCTTGATTTTTATGGTATAGTTTATTCTTCCTTTCTATTTTATTGTTTTTTGTTTTCCTATATATGCCCATTATCAATCCATCTTATCTTGTACTAATAGTGAACTCATGGCAATATGCCCAACTCTATTATATAGTTAAATGGGTGATGTTGCTTGTTACAGCTTTCTGCAGGAACCTTTCAAATCCTTACCACTCATCTGGACCATCCATGAAGAAACCCTTGCCCTACGTGCTCAAAGCTATGCCTCGAATGGGTTATTTGATCTTTTAAATGATTGGAAGAGAGTATTCAACCATTCAACTGTTGTTGTCTTTCCCAATTATGTCATGCCGGTAATGGTTTGCTTAACAACTGATCAATGTTAAGATTAAACACAGGGATGAACCAATTAATCGACCTGGATAATTATAAGGAGGAAGAAAATAGCTAGTTAATATTTCTGTTAAAGTTAAACATCTGCAATTTTTGTAAGTTTAAAACCTTATTCCTTTTACAGGTTCTCTCTCAGTAAGAGTTTTATTTTGGATTAATGTTATCTACAGTGGAAATCTTGATGCGTAAGAATTTTGCACCATTCATTAAAAGAATTTTTCCAAATGACTTGTTTGGCATGGAATTCGTCTCTTGTATATCATCTTAAGAATAATTTCCTGGACAAGCTTGGTTTTTCAATTAAAAAAATCATTTCCAATATTGTGAACTGTGATGTAATGAAGTTATCACTTCTTATTAATTAGGTTTATTATATCTGAAATTTCCACAGATGATCTACTCTACATTTGATAGTGGGAATTTCTATGTGATTCCGGGTTTTCCTGCTGAAGCATTGGAAGCAGAAATTGATGTCACCTCAGATGCTGATAATCTGCGTGCAAGACTAGGCTATGCAAATGATGACTTGGTTATTGCCATTGTTGGAAGCCAATTTTTGTATAGGGGCATGTGGCTGGAACATGCGATGATTTTGGAGGCCACGTTGCCACTGCTACACGAGTTTTCTATGGATGGGCATTCTAGTTCTCGTCTGAAGATATTTGTTCTAAGTGGGGATTCAAATAGCAACTACACCATGGCTGTTGAGGTGCATGTCTGGTTTGATTTACTTCTCTCGTTAATGAATCATTAGCTTTTATTGACTCATCCATTTTCCCTTAGGCCATTGCTCAGAGACTGAAATATCCAAGGAATGTTGTGAAGCATGTTCCTGTTGATGCAGACTCAGACAATGCTCTAAGTATAGCTGATCTTGTTATATATGGTTCTTTTTTCGAAGAGCAATCTTTCCCACAGGTTTTGGTAAAAGCCATGGGCATGGGAAAACCAATCATTGCCCCAGATCTTGCTATTATTAGCAAACACGTAAGTTTCTAATTTACTCCTGCACTCTGGTAGCATGTTATAGACAGGATGATACTTATTCTTATTCTCAACAGTTCGGACATATCATACATTTGTTCTCAGACATTGTTTTTTACGATCAGATAGTTCATAAATAAGAACCAAATACAACAGAAAGGGAAGATCAGATATTCCCTGACAAAGCCAAAGTCAAATGAGATTGGATACGAGCTCTCAAATTACAATTACTGTAAGTCCAAAAAATGGTGTAATCACAAAAATCTGAGTCAATCTAAAAGGACGGGTAAAAATCAGAAGTCCCATGAAGTGTCAAAGTTCTGTCTACCCCCAAGAATCTATCTTAGCTGTGCGAAATTCGAAAAACTCTCACCAGATTGGACCACAGAATTATATGAAACAATGAACCAAGATATGGAGCTTATATCAAAGAAAACATGTATTATAATTATATCTTTCCAAAGCAGCCATCCTCAACTTATAGTCCATGAGCCAAGTCCGAAGGTGGAACTTAAAATCTTTCCTGGGTATTTTCCTTTCTAAAGCATTTTTGAAAAAATCCACCGGGAGAACCTGATCTGATCCATTTGCCGAGAGAATAGAAAAGAGGAATGTTGTAAGACAAATGGCAGGTGGGATCCAATCTCCAAACTGGTCTGTGGCATCTGAAGGAGCAAACCTCCCTGAAATAGAATCAGCCTTAATCACTTTTCCACCACCTTCTACCACCCACAATTGAGGTTTAATCTCAAAAGCAAGTTTTATCCTTCAGGGTTTTAACAATGTGGAGTACATGATTTATTAACAGTTGTAACATTGAGGCTAGGCAGAGCATTGAAAATTCCACAATATTTTCTAAAGTTTAACCATTTGTTCAAATCCTATGAATTTACATCCTAAACGTTATCCATTTTAAATTGTCTTATCTTAAAGGTTTAAAAATATTATTTTGAATATCATGTATGAACTTAGTTTTATATCAAGTAAGCTAACCCATAGTTGATAAATGAGCTTTTATACCTAAAATGCACAGAAATCAAGAGAATATGTGAGAGGATCGTTGTACCTGCATGACTACACAAATAAACAGAAATTCATTTAAAAATTCTTTATATATTGATTTCAAAAGTTGGAATTTACTAATTTAGTGTCTGAACAATGTGATGTATTATCACTAAGAGAAGAAGGTAAAATGTATTTTACCTGTTGTTCCAACCTTTCATAATTGCATGTTTATTGACTGACTGTATTATGCTCTCTTTATATGCATGACTTGATACTTGTATAATATCTCTCTTTCGAGATTCTGTGTTCTTGGTTATATGATCATATTTTTTGGTTCCTTGTTTAATCTCCCCACTCTTCTACCAATTATCTCAAAGATTATGTAGCATCAGTGTTCTTTCAAGGAGGGACTTTTGGATGATGTTTGGAATGTGGCTTAGTATGACTGTGTTTGTGTTTCTACCACTAAATTGCTTAGGGATATTTCCAATTTTTGATTACTAACAATTGGAGTTCCTTGTAACTTTTTGCCTTTTTAGCAGTCCTTTGAGTTGATTAAAGTCTTTTCTGTATGGCCTCTTCTTTTTGTACTTATATGTTTTTTTTTTATTATTTTTTTTATGTTATGAAATATTCCTTCTTTTCAAAGAAAAGACATTTATCATACGTGCAAATTCTGGGCAAACTACTGACTGCACTGGCAATAACAACTAGGTTGATGACAGGGTAAATGGCTATTTGTTCCCCAAGGGAAATTTCAATGTACTTTCGCAAATTATTTTGCAAGCAATCTCAAAAGGGAGATTATCACCACTGGCTCGCAGTATTGCTTCAATTGGAAGAGGCACTGTGAAAAATCTGATGGTTTCAGAAACCGTGGAGGGATATGCCTCACTACTTGATGCTGTTCTTAAGCTTCCATCAGAAGCTGCACCAGCTAAGGAAGTTGCAGAAATCCCTTCCAAACTAAAAGAAAAATGGCAGTGGCAGTTATTTGAAGGGGTATCAAATTTCACCATCCTAAACAGAAATGAAAAAAGTTTCACAATTTTAGATGAATTTGAAAAGCAGTGGAACCATACTAAAAAAGAGAAGCCTGGTAGTCTTATTGCTTTTAATGAGTCATTTGTATATGATATATGGGAGGAGGAAAAACATACAGTGATGGCTAATATCAAAAGAAGAAGAGAGGAAGAAGAGGTAAGATTGTGAGCAGCACATCCTGGTTTACTATAATTTATAATGATTTTGTTTTTCTTCAATATTTATTTTCGATCTTCTTATTATCATTATTACTTGAATTTGACAGATAAAAGATAGAACTGATCAACCTCATAGCACATGGGAAGATGTGTATCGAAGTGCTAAGAGGGCTGATAGGTCTAAGAATGATTTGCATGAGAGGGATGAAGGGGAGCTTGAAAGGACTGGGCAGCCATTATGCATTTATGAACCTTACTTTGGGGAAGGAGTTTGGCCTTTCCTGCACCGTTATTCTCTTTATCGTGGAATTGGGCTGGTAGGTTGCCCTGAGTTTTTCTCACTGTTTTGTTTTCCATGTGCAAATTTGAGGATGAAGATGGAATGAGATTTTCTTTAAATATCATCCTATAACAACCATTGCCTGTCTGAATTATCCAATCATTATAATAGTTTTCTTTTAAGTTCTATGATATTCTGTTATGTCAATCAATAATGATAATTCTGCTTGATTGTTGGGCTCTAATCTAAAAGAAAATGGCTTCTCATTGTATCTATTGTTTGCAAACATCGTTGTTATACTTAAATAATTTAGATAATTGTATTGAAGGTTTAAGGTTAGTAATCTTTTCAGTTTTCTTTTATTTGATATTCTAAAAATCATATGGAATAAAAAGGTGTCAGTTAATTTTTTGCATATAATATCTGGATGTCGTTTTGAAGTATGCTGGATGTTGCCTCAAGATGGATCCTCTCTTACTGATGGATTCTCTTAGCTTGAGAGTTTTGTAATTGTTTCCCATTTTCTACCAATGCCAATAGGGGAGTGGTTGTCTATATGTGTGTTGGATTTAAGGTTTTGGGGTGATATAATCTTGCCCTTAGGTTCTCCTGTTTCTTTCTTTCTTCTTCTTCTTCTTCTTCTTGGTTTCTTCTTTAATAAAATGTTTCTTTACCAAAGAAAGTATGCTGGATGAAAGATCAATGCACTTCCCAAATTCGTTAAAAGATCATTTTCATTTGCCATTGAAAGTTCTTGTCAATTAAATAATTAAATTAAACAAGCTACTATATTTACCATCTTAATGTAGATGTTAAATGTAATTCTTGCAGTCCAGTAAAGGCAGGCGACCTGGGGTAGATGATGTTGATGCTCCTTCACGGCTTCCACTTCTCAATAACCCGTACTACAGAAATGTACTCGGTGAATATGGAGCCTTCTTTGCAATTGCTAACCGGGTTGACCGCATACACAAGAATGCTTGGATTGGTTTTCAATCTTGGAGAGCAACTGCCAGGAATGTATGTTACATGTCTCCAATCATGTTTCTTCTAAAATTTTAATTCTAGAATTCACTTTTACATCTTGCAGTTCTCTTCTACTGAGAGTAAGAAACATGAACTTGAAACAATTTGTAAGATCCATGTCCATGCCTTAGGTTTTTAGCCATGCAATCTCTTCGGAAGTTGGAAAGATAGACTGCTGTGGCATGATTTTTAGATTATTTACACAAAAGAAGTGAACATTTAGACTATTCAATAAGAGATTACAAAACTATATTAGTAGATCCTCATTCCTTGCAATCTTTCAGGATTGCAGAACAATATTTCGACCAAAAAAATCAACTCTTGTGTCTAACTGATGGAGTGCTTGAACAGGTATCGTTGTCAAAAATTGCTGAAAGTGCATTATTAGATGCAATTCAAACGCGAAGGCATGGAGATGCACTCTACTTTTGGGTGCGCATGGACTCAGATCCAAGAAACCCGCTGCAGCTTGATTTTTGGTCATTTTGTGATTCCATAAATGCTGGAAATTGCAAGTAAGACCTGAAAATTCATGGCGAAATTTTTATACAGAAGCATCTGAACTCTCCCTATGCAACCTGCTGATATCAATTCTTTGCCTATGCCCTTTTTGGTTATAGGTTTGCATTCTCCGAGTCTTTGAAGATGATGTACGGTATACAAAGTGATCAGGAATTTTTACCGCCCATGCCTGCGGATGGTTATACATGGTCCGCCATGCAGAGCTGGGCTCTGCCAACCAGATCTTTTCTAGAATTTGTCATGTTTTCAAGGTTTGTAAGAGGTCTTTCTCCTATATTTATGACACTTGCTTAAAAGTTCATCTGTTAGCTATTGTTGAGATTTTTTTTTTCTCTGCAGAATGTTTGTTGATGCCCTGGATGCACAAATGTATGACGAACACCATTCAAGTGGTCGATGTTATTTGAGTTTGTCCAAAGTAACTCCCCTCTGCCTTTTAGTTTCCCAGATGTGAACATGGAACTATGAACGTTTTCGAGCACCTCCCTTCAGTTTATGCATTTACATCATTTTTTTTTGTTGTAATTGCTGGAGTTGAATGGAACTTTTTTACAGGACAAGCACTGTTACTCCAGGCTACTCGAGCTCCTCGTAAATGTTTGGGCATATCACAGTGCAAGGCGTATTGTGTACGTGAACCCTGAGACTGGTGCAATGCAAGAACAACATAAGTTCGATATACGGAGAGGTCAAATGTGGATCAAATGGTTTTCGTACGCCATGCTAAAGAGCATGGATGAAGACTTGGGAGAGGAAGCAGATGCTGACCACCCCACGAGGCGGTGGTTGTGGCCTTCAACAGGTGAGGTCTTTTGGCAAGGCGTATACGAGAGAGAGAAGAATTTACGATATCGGCAGAAAGAGAACAGAAAGCAAAAGAGTAAAGCTAAACTAGACAGAATGAGACACAGGAGACATCAAAAGGTGATAGGGAAGTATGTAAAGCCTCCACCAGAGATGGAAAATTCAACCACAGCAATTGGTACAGAAACTATTTTGGAAACTAATTAACTTGATGGGAATTGGAGGGTTAGTTAAAAGTAGAGCCTAATCTTAAATTCATTTCATTTTTAACATCTTTTTGTTTTCTTTATTTTCAATTTTTTCTGGAAGGATGTCCTTGGCTTCTTTTTTCTTTTGCTTTTTTTTTTTGGTTCAAATATTATTGTTATTATGTAAAACTACATCCTTCTTGACTGGTGTCATTGTATGTTCACTCTCACATGTATTATATTATGTTATTTTTTTCTGTTGAAGTCCATTTTTATGGCAAGTCACTCCTAAATGTAATATATACTCTTTGAAAGTGAAATTTGCATTGCTGTTTATCTTGATGTATGATAAAATATTATTGGAAACTTTTCTTTTTCTCCAAGTCTGTTAGATTTTAAATATGACAGGACTTGGTTTCAACTGTAGGAGAAATAGTTATGACTTTTTCATACTGCAACCGCTTGAAGATAACATTGAGATCTTATTTTACTTGGAAAACTTTTTTTTTTTTCCCTTTCGAGGTTAGGATTAAAAGAGGGGTGAGGTCATAATCAATTATCGTTTTTGAATGATTTTGTTGAAAAATAGTTAAACTTCCAACTTATTAATTAGAAAACCCTAAACTTATGAATCAATTTGTATCCTTAAGCTTTTAATTTCATCCAATTGAATCCTCAATTTAAATAAATACATGCAAATTTTACCATTGGTTCAATTTTCATTAATTCATCACTAATTTCACCTCTAATTTTAACAAAAAAACAATATAAAAATCTTCCTGAACTCATTAATTTCAATAACAAAAATTAACCCTTGTATAAATTTGTCAAAATTCATAAATTCAACAAAAAAAAAAAAAAATCTAGTTGTAAGGTCGTCTTTCTCTAATATTTTATCAATTTCATATCATACATATAGTTTATAATTTATTAAACACATTAGTGAACTTTTTACAAAGATATTTGGAGTAGAAACTTATTAGAGTTACAATTGTAACACTTTTAAAATTTAAGATTAAAATTGCAACACGTTTTAAGTTCGAGGTACAATTGATAAAATTGTAAATTTAAGGTTCAAATTGATACAAACTACTATATTGGTAATAGTGTTAATTTCCTCGAGATGTCTTGCTTTTGAAAATAAGAGTTGGCTTGTACCTTGTTTATAAAAATAACCGAAATTTTTACAACTTACGGCATTTATCTATTAACCTGTGTATATATAACTCATATATGGTTCAAATTTCTCCAAAGTATATGTGTGTATATTAACTACACAACCAACCCTTCCAACAGTTCAGAAACTATAACTAAAAAAAAAAGGAAAAAAGTTCAGAAACCACGTAGCAAAATACAAATATAAACAAATTGAAATATATTCTCAGGACTTTATGCCGTTTTTCTTTGTCCTTATTTTCCTTTTTGTTTGGTGTTTCTGTTCTGCAAACCTCACTAATAACCATTTTACAATAATGAGCTCAACTATAATTATTAAGAACATTCATCATTATCGACAACAGAGATACACTTTATTTTTATGTCAAACAGAGTTACAGCGAGATGAAATATTACAAAAAGGATTCCATCACACACATACATATAATCTCTCTCCTATTTACTTTTTTTTTTTTTTAATTTCCATACAGAATGAGACATCACGCAGTAATGCAGATCACAGACCCCTTCAAGCCTTTATGCGACCATTCAACATAGGATGTCTTGATATAGGCATGCCACATCCTCGCCTCAGTTTCTTCTTCCTTGCCAGCCTTTTTTCCAAGTCCTTCACTCTTCCACTCAGTTTAGATATGATGGCTATCTGTTCTTTGCCAGCCTCCATCAACTTCTCCACCATCTCTTTCATTTTCTCATTTTCTTCAACCACTTTTTTGTCCATCTCTTTTTCACTTTCCCAATCATGCTTATCTATCGTCTCCTGACCTGCATTCGGATTCGGCAACACCGGCATTGACTCTTGACCCATCTCAGTAGAAGTTCCATCAAGAGTTGCTACCCCAGCAGCATGTAACTTGTTAGCCTGGTTGTCCAACTTGTTGGATGGCATAGGATCAAGTACACGGGGCTCTTGTAGCATGTCTTTTTCCATTTTACTTTCCTCATCTGCAGTTTTTTGTTCATTTTTCTCAGTTACCATCTCGTTTTGGATGTTCTGGTCGTGGTAGGATTCTGATAGTTCCTCTAGCAATTCTGCAGATCCATCACATGCTTGTCTAGCCCGGTTGTCTAACTCACTGGATGGCATAGGCTGATGTTGCACATCTTCCACCACTTTCTCCTCCTCATCTGCTGTTTGTTGTTCGTTTCTCTTGGTTACCAACTCGTCTTGGATGTTCAGGTCATCATTGGAGTTTGATTGTTCCCCTGGCAATCCTGCAGATTCATCAGATGCTCCTTTGTTTTCATTTTCTCTTCCTGTGTAACTCAAACATTCCTCATTCTGCTCAGAGCCAACACTTAAAACATGACATTCCTCCTGTCCCTCAGGTTGCATCTCATTAGGGGTTCTGTCACTACCTAGTTCAACTTCCAAATCATGTGCATTTTCTTCAGCCTCTGATACCTCTCCCCTCATCTCAATGTGCTCAAGCTTGTCAGCTTGGAGATTATTTGAATTGTTGTCCTCTCTCATTGATAGTTCCATATCTGCAGCCAACTGATCTTCAGTTTGTCCATTTTCATCAGGTGCAGAAATGGCTATCTTATCAAGTATACGAGGTGTTAGTCCTGCTTGCGCTCCTACTTGATCATCAGAGATAGAGTTCAAAGCATCAACCTCCAAAGAATCTTCTGCAGGATGTACATCTTCTAAAGAATATGCTTGATAGTTTACAGTTTCTTCTTTCATGTCTGTTTGAAGAACTTCACCTACTTTTTGCTCTGCATCGGTCACCAACTCCACATTACGTTCCATCTCGGCCTCTGATTCAGCCTCTTCTGGCTTTTTATCCTCCATTAACGATGGTAAAACTACATGTTCTAAATGCTTGGAGAAGTTATGAGAGGACAATTCAAAGGTATCTTCATTTTGAACTCGAGGTTCTCTTACTTCTACAAGTTCCTCTGCTTCATACGCCTTGGTGTTCTTATCATTTACTTCTGGCAACTTGCTATTTCCATCCCCAGGTGGCTCTTGAAGTCCTTTGTCTGTTGAGGAAGTCATGCCTTCAAAGCCAGCCATATCAGCAATTCCGCAAAGAGGTTGAGCTCCATGTGACTCTCCCAAGAGACTGTTGCTTGCATTTTCCCCCTCAGGAAAGATTTCACCAATTGCTACTACATCATCTTTGTGCTGCTCTTCTTCCTTTATGTCATTATGTGTTTCTACATCAAACTGTTCAACAGGTTTTTCCATGGAGGCTTCCGGTACCACTTCTGCAGGCTTGTTAATCACCACGCAGTCAAGTTTCTCCTGAAGTGCTACAAGTTCTTTCGCCAAAGATTTCCGGAACTCCCTTACACTTGAGTGCAGACCCTTTTGAATGCAAAAGTAAAGAAGATGACTTAGGATAGGCCTTCAAATCTACATTTTAGATTTAACTTAACATAAAAGCAATTGATACAGCATAGAAAGTGGAGTTTCAAATTTTAAATCTAAATACTTCAATCTCAAATTCGAGAACTACAAAATTTAAACCAACTCATAGACGTACGTTCTAAAATTTTTTAACCCTTTTACTTTTGCATCCAAGGCCAACAATAACTACATTTTGATAAATGATAAAAAGTACTACTAAATATTGAAGGAAGCTAAGATATTTTGCAGTTGGAGTTCCAAATATCTTTTGCAATCATTTTTCAATTAAAAAAAAAAAAGAAGAACAATTAAAGTTGGGCAGTTGATAAATACCTGAATGGTGTCAAGTTTTAGCAACAGTCTCATTATCATTTCTCCAACAAACATTATTTCTTTCTCATCTTGAGGAGCCAACTCCAGAGCCATCACACGATTTTGAACCTCAATGACCTGTTGGCGAACTTCAGCAAGTTGCTTCATCTTTTTCAGAAGTTCCCATTTCCTAACTTCATAACCACGGTAGGCTGACTGGATGAGCACAGCAGCTTCAACATCTGATAAGTAAGGTTTTTTATTTTTCCCTTCTTCATGAACTAAGTCCCCTGAACTTACCTCCATCCCTTCATCGAATGCCTTCTCAGTATACGCTTGACTTATTGTTCTATCTTTCTCCCTGTATTCTTCAGTTGTATTTTCTTCTGTTTCTTCCTTGTAGAGCTTGTCGAAAAACTTCTCTTGAGGTTGTGGCTGCGCTGGCAAGCTTAGTGGCTCTCCAGTGCTAGAGATATCCTCCTTGTCCCTTTGATTAGCATCAAGGCTCTCATGGGGTTTCACCTCTACTGCCTTAATGATCTTCTCACTATTTGGCACGGCTACAGTGTTATTGATCTCTGAATCTAATTGAGAACTTTCCTTCATAACGGTTGATTTTGGAGAACTCTGAGACCTTGAACTGCCGTTGCCAATTTTCTTTTTTGGAAGAGGATCCACTCTGAGACATACAGGGGGCAATCTGGATTTCTTTGGCGAGGATGAAGACTGTCCTTTCACATTATTTCTAGACAGCTCCTTTTCTTCCATATCTTTTACTGTTTCTACTGGGATGCATCTTTTTTCTTTATTTATCTTGTCTTCAGTCTTGTGATTCATATCCATTTCAGGAACATTGCTCTGATTTACGGTTTTCACAACTTCAGGACCTTCACTTGAAGCATCATCTTTCTGCAAGGTATTTGTTGGGAGTCTTGGGACTAACTTCCCAACATTAGAAGGTTCTTCCGTGTATTTTCTAGGAGCATCCATATTTTGGACATCCTTTTTGGCACTCTCCTCTCTACCAAAAGCAGGCATCCAAATAACAGGAAATGGGAACTCCCTTTTTCCGTCCTCTTGTTGCTTATTTTGCACACTTTGAGTCCCCATGCCTTCTGCATCAGGCAACCATGACCCAAGGTGATTCAAATCAGACAGAGGCCAGTCATTCCAAAACTTTGGAGCCTTCTCAACAGCTTTCAAATTCTCCGTTGAATTCAAACCACGATGTTCCTTCTCCTGTTTCCCAGTTCCCCTTTCAGAAGGTTCATTCTCTTTTTCGCTCCCCATATAGTCAGGTGGAATCCACACAATTGGGGATTGATCATTTCGTAATTGAATTGGAATCAATGACCGCTGCCTATGAAAGTCTGGTTTCTCCTCCTCAATCTTCACACATTTATCTTCCTTCTGGTTCTGCCCACACAAACTATTAGGACAGCCACAACAATGATGATTCCTCTTCATGCTCTTGTCAAACTCATATCTAGGCTGCTCTACATTATACTGCGTGGGAGGAACATATTGAACATAATACGGTTCAGGGCATGGTGGATACCCACCATAGCAATGCATATGCTTATGGGATGGAACAGAAAGGTGCGGTGGTCTGAAATTGTAATAACCAGGGAAGAAGTTACCACCACCATTACAGCAGGAATAAGATGGCATTGGGTAGCCATAATGCCAACAACTACGCCCAGAATCATGATGAGGCATACATGATTTAGCTGGATCCATCATCATGTAAGATGGAATAGTTTCCATGCTCGGATACTGATATGGATTGAAAGGCATTTGACTTTTCTGGAATGGGTGCGAGTCCATGTACCTGTAGATGGGAATCATTTCCTCTAGCTGATCTGTAGTCCAAGTCCACAAAAAGATGCAATAGGCTTAAAGGAAAAGCAATAAGCCTGTTTGGCTCAGACAAGCCTTTGGATCTTTGTTATTCCTGTTAAGAGTATCATAAAATCACATTGTAAAAGACAGTATGTGAATACACAGGCAACAGAAATATTACGCAACAAACACCAGTTATATGATGCAGAAAAATTCTCTCCGATGATATTGCCGATACCGCTTTAAGAACAGAACAGAGAAAAGTTCAACTTTTCCAGTTTAGTTTTGTGAGTCAATCTTAACCCGCTCTCAATTTTATCCTTTAAATCATAAACTTGGATGAATGTTGCACAAAACAATACCTACTCAAGCCTCAATTAGAAAATTATCCGTGAATCACCCAGTAAATCAAACAAAATTCAACTGATAAAGTACCAAATATTATGTCACAAAAATGTCCAAAATATAAAATCATTTGAACCTAGCCACAAAATCAAGCTCTCCAACTTAGTAAAAGAAAAAAATGCCTTAATCCAACTTATTAAAATTATCCAACACAGTTAAAAGAAGTAATATTAACAAAAAAAAGTCTAGTCCAATCAAATGAAGGCTAAAAAATGGAAACTTATGAGCTATCAATTGCGCCACTTAAATCACTATTGAATCTCAGAGTTCAAATGGATGAAATTAAAAGCTCACAATAAAAATCAACACCCAAGAAAATAAAGAGAGAGAATGATTCAAGCACCTTCCCCGCAGATACACTCTTGTACATGATCACAATATCATCCCAAATAGTAAAGTAAGATCAGATCACTCAAAAGCGCAATTCAAGTTCCACATTTCAAATTTTACGTCGAGAATATAGAATTCCAAAAAGCTGAATCATGAACAGTATGATTGGAATTCAAATTCAAAAACGAAAGAGAAGATGAAGAAAAACACCATGAAAACTCACCGAGGCTGTCGATTTGTGGAACAAAAAGAATAAAATCCACCCAATCGATTCCAACACAATCCAGATGACTGAGATCTCGGCGCGAAAACGGTCCACCAACCCAGAAAACGGAGATTGAAATTCCTTTTGTCGCTTTTAGGTCGATCCAAGTTACTCGGCGGTATTAGATTTGATGAATTTTCATTAATGAGAGCCATTTTATATGTCGAATTGGAAGAAATTGTCGGGCGTCGTCGAGATTGTTCTGGTGTTTCCGCCGGAAATATCTGGAATCAGAAATCCCACGTGTCTGATGACGTGAAGAATTTTTGCTCCCTTCGACGCTTTCGTTCTAGAATTTAGAAGGGAAATTGTAAAAAATAGGACAAAATGATGGGGGTTAAAGAGATTTGGGATGATTTTTATTTGGGAAAATTATCTTTTTAGTTTTCGAGTTTTCAGCACCAGGTGCATTTGGTCCCTAAGTTTTTTAAATAGACTTTTTTAGTCCCTGAATTTTTAAGAATAGGTTTAAAAGGTCCCTATCATTAATAGAATCTGTTAAATACAAAGACTGTGCTTTTTCATTACTTACCTGTGCTTGATGATTGTGTTAAAATGACATTGACTGGGCCTTAAAAAATTAGTTGAAAAAAAATTGAAATCCTAAAATTGGAGTCTCCTTGCGTGTGAAGTGGAAACTGAAGGGATTTTAAAATCAAAACAGACAATTTACTTTAAAATGACGAAGAAAGGATCTTAGATGGACAAAAATGTGAGCGGTACAATTTAAAAATCAAACTGAAAATCTACATTAAAAAGATGAAGGAAGGATCTCGAACGAAAGAATTATTGGAACCCATTCAAATCACAATCTCGTCAGAATCGCTCGGAATTGCAGTTTCGTCGTTGCCAATGGAATCAAATCCTTGCTGGTCATCGCTCACCTTCTTCTTCATCTGAAAGGATCCTTTGCTCATCGCTCACCTTCTTCTTTCGTCTTTTTAACATTTTTTGTGATTTTTCGGTTAGAATCCTTGATGGTCAAATTCATGTGGAAGAGATTCAAAATCAAATCGCTTCAAAACAGAAAATCGAATCCCCTCGTCTATGAGATCTTTTCGTCTTTCTAACGTAGATTTTGTGTTTTGATTGTTCGATTATAATCCTTGCTGGTCAAATTTATATGGAAGAGACACCAAATCGAATCCCTTTAGTTCGTACTTCACAATCACGCAAGAAGACTTCAATTTTAGGGTTTCAATTTTTCAACTAATTTCTTAAAGTCTGATTCAACATTCATTTTTGCACAATCATCAAGCCATATAAGCAATTAAAAAGCACAATCAGCTTTCTGTTTGTATTTAACAGATTCTGTTAATATAGGGACCTTTTAAACCTATTCTTAAAAACTCAGGGACTAAAAAGGTCTATTTTAAAAACTTAGGGACCAAATGCAGCTGAAAACTCGGGGACTAAAAAGGTAATTTTCCCTTTTTATTTTTATAGAGTAGTAGGACTTTTGAGGGTATGAAATTACCATGTTGTCCTTGTTAGAAAAATCCCTAACTTCATCTTTTTTTTAGCCTCTCACGCAACTTTCTCTTCCTTCATGCACATTTCTCCTTCACCCACCATTACTCCAAGTGATTGAATAGCAGGCGTCGGCAATGGCTCCGACAGCGATGGATGGCAGCTGCAACGGCAGCAATGAACGACGATGGTATTGACTTTCTTGCAACACCTTCAAGCACAACAACAAAGAGAAAGGAAAAAAAGAAAAAAAGAAAAAGAGCTCCACATCAACCTTGAAATCTTCCTTTTGTGGGTAGGCTTAAGAAACTTTCTTTACAATTGACAATTTTATACTTTTTGTTGATGAAAAAAAATTGCTTCCTCACTTTTACTTTGTTGCTTGAGGAACAAAATGTAAGTAGTTTGCTTTCTTTTTTTTTTTTTAGGTATTTGATTATGAATATTTGGTTGTTATTTTGTTTGTCTTAGAAGGGAAAAAAAGAACGGAATGCAAAGTTTGACTCAAGTTCGTGTTTTAGTTCGTTTTGGTGATTGCTGTTTTTTTCTCGCAATATCACGTTGCGAGAATTTTTTTTTTCTCGCAATCTCACTGGGAGAGAATTTTTTTTCTCGCAATCTCGCTGGGAGAGAAATTTTTTTCTCGTAATCTCGTTGGGAGAATTTTTTTTTTCTCACCATTTAATAAAACAATAACAATTATTTAAGTTTCACAAACATCTCGACATTTAGGAATAATCCCCTGTAATCTTATTCCTCATCACTAATCCCTGTAGAGTAAGCATCGCCACAAACATCTCGACACTTAATATAACATATATTTAAGTTTCACGTTATTTGGAGTACCGGTAGCTCAAATTATTTCTAAAAAAAAAACACAACTTAAAATGACTTGTTGCATTGTTTCTTGCAATTACACGTTGCAAGACACACAAAAAAAAATGTGATCTCCTGATTCCTCATCTCAAATCCCTGTAGAGTAAGCGTCGCCTCAAGCATTTGAATGAAATTCATCTTGACTAAAAAAAAAATATTAAGTCAAGTTCTTGACCATTTTTTTCCTCGTCATTTCTAATATCAGTAGCTTAAAATTATTTCTCAAAAAGAGCAGTAGCTTAAAATGATTTGCTGTTTTTTTTTTCTCGTGAGAAAAGTTGCAGCATCTTAAAATATGTAATTTTTCTCATTATCTGACATCCCTATGTAGATTAAGCATCATCACCAAACATCCTGACATTTAATATAACATATATTTACTTTAATTACAATCCAGTCTTTTAATACATCGGGATATTCCCATAATTGGATTGCCAATTGCTTGCTAAAAAATGAGTATTGTACAATATTACCGGCACTAACGTGCGCGCACTGGCATGAACAAATACTACCAAGAGACTTCAGTACCAACAAGAGATAGTACATCACTACAATGACATATTTCCTCAATGGATAGTACATCTCTTTCTTATTTTGTCGCTCTCGGTTTTCAAAGATGCCTGCATGAGAAAGTTATTATTGTTGTACTCTATAAAAGGGTGGTTTACCCCCAATGAAAACATTCAACTACTCACAATTTATTTCTACAAATTGCATAAATACATAGCTTAAAGCCATTGTGTTCAAAGGAAAAAACCAAGCAAGCAGCCATTGCATTTAAGGTAACATACTCTTCATGGACTCTACACCTAACTCCTCCCTGATGATGAAGTACATTTTTTCCACCTCGATGCCAATGTAAAGCACCATTAACTTACGCCATTACTTAAAAGCAACACAAGAATTAAACACTTTCAAGAAATCATCAGTTTAAAATGTTAAATTCAAATGGGAACTGTCACATCTCTTGTCAATTGGAAGTTTGATCTAAGTTCTAAAATAAGTACAGGTGAACTATCCATAAAAACTCTAACTAGTGAACAAAGCTAAAACTAAATTCAAGCGGAGAAGCATAAAAATTCAACCAGCAACAAAACCTTACTAGATTGAACGTACTATTAACCAGCTAATTGAAACTTCAAAGCATTCAAGCAACCGAGCAAAGAATGTTATATCCGAACTAATTACATTCAAACGAAGGGGCAAAAATAAACCGAATTTAACAATCCGACCCTAAACCGATACAAATCATATCTCAAGCTTACAGAAAACGGGTTTTCATCTTTGATTCACAATGCGAAACATACTCTCAATGCATCGAAATTCACTACACTTTTTTCAAATCTCGGATTCAAAACGTTACCAAAAGAAAAGAAACGAGAAAACCGAACGGAAACACAAACCTTAGGCAAGGAAAGAGAAGGGCGAGGGGTTGAGAACGAGCGGCGCTGTTGCAGGCGAAAGCCACGATTGATGGCGGACAACCACGAAAACTGAGACGCCGTCGTCACCATTTTAGATCGGAGAAAGATTAAAAGAGGGAAATGGGTTTGAAGTATGAACAACAGAATCGAGCAGCTGAGAAAATTCTTCAAGATAGTCTACGTGTGAAGAAGGAGAGAAAATCGTGGAAAGAAAGGGTGAGAGAAGAGGAGAAGAAGAAAGTGAATTTAGGGATTTTTACTAAGGATAATTTTGTAATTTCACTACCTTAAAAATCCTATTACTCTTTCAATTTAAAACCAATCTCATTTCTCTTTAATGCCATCTTTTTTGTCCTATTTTTGACAATTACCCAATTTAGAAGTATTAGTTTTTCACCACGTTCGATGTTTATGTCTTTTTTTTTATTCATTAAAAAATAAATAATTTTTAGGGTAAAATATCTTTTTTGTCCCTCATGTTTCGAGTCAATTTTTAATAGGTCCCTACGTTTCAAAATCGGGAAATCAAGTCCCTACTGTTCCAAAAATGTATTTATTGAGTCCCTCTAGAGCTGAGTAACAGTTTAAAATAATAAAATATTGATTTTTAATTAAAATAATAATAATATAATAACAATAAAATAATAAAATAATAATAATTATTATTAAAATATAATAATAATAATAAAAAAAATTAATATTATTATTAAAAAATCTTCTCTCTCCTCTTTCCCCACTTCCCTCTCTACTTCTCCCCGCCACCCCTCATCCCCCACCTTTTCTCTCTTTTTCTCTCTGTCGCTGCCGGAGATCCTCCCACGATTTACATTTTTTTATTTTCCAAAATTGGAGCCAACCCAATGAGACCCTTCTCGGCATCTGCAAAACCAAATCCCACAACGATTCAAATCCAAGAAAAATGGCAGATGACTCAAAGGAATTCAATATGGGTTTTGTTGAGAAGTGAGTTACCTGAGCTCCGAACATTTCGTCGTTTATGGAAGTTTGGCGAGTTTCTTCTGTAATAAATCCACAAACACAGTGAAGCCACTAAGACTGCGCCGATTGAAGCACAAACGACAAGGGCAATTAGCATTTTCTTGTGGGCGTCGCTTCTAAGGCTCTCCATTCCCATTGGAATCCCTGGAAACAAGAGAAGATAAACCAACAGTTAATTAATCACATGACAATCTTTTTTTCCTGATGAACCCATCAGAGAAAATTTCAGTACTGGAGAATCAAAATAGGAAAGGCAAAACCAGGGCATTTGAGAGAGAGAGATAGATCTGTAAAATACCCACCTAGAGAGGAAGCAACCATTGAATCCAAAAATGGAGAAATGGGAGAAGGCAAAGAAGAGGCACGACAACAGAGCAAAATCGAAGAGGAAAAGAAGAGAAAAGAAAGGCGACAGAAACGAGATGAAAAAGAAGCTTCATTATCCCACTTTTCTTCTTTTTGGATTACGATCACATGAAGTTATGGAGAAAGAGAGAGATGGGTGTCGTCTAGTGAATTCAAACGGACGAAATAGAGGAAGAAGAACAAAGAGATGGTGAATTTAAGTTTTGGGATTGAAATTAGAATCGAAAAGGACTTCTCTGTTCTCTAAAAAACAACCTTTCTTCTCTCTTTTTGCACAAATGTACAAACACTCACACAAGCAGAGCTGATTGTGGGTTTCCCTCGCTACATACCAATCATGTGGGCGGTTATTGAGAAAAGAAAAAAACTTTTTAAAATCCCAAATTTCTCTCTCTCTTTCTCTATAAGATGCCATTGACAATAACAGTCAAGAAAGAGGAGAGAAAGAAAATCATTGTGTAATGGGTAGATAACCAAATCGCAAAAGAGGAATTGAAAATTCATTTCTAAACAGATCTTTATAGCCTCTGGAATCGTCGTCGTCGTCACTGTTTGCCGCTGGAGAAGTCTAAATGGCGGGCGTTGCGGCGTCAGTTGGACGGAAATATGGATTTCTTTTGCTCGTAGTAGTCGTCGGTCAGAAGACGGAGGGCTTTGCCGCTGCTGCATGACACGTCGGAGTCTGAAGAATCGCGTGAGTCGTCGATCTGCTGCAAGATAAGGTGCGTTGTGGTCGGAGAAGAAGGCGTCGCTCGTCGGAGGGGTTGTCGCTGAAGGGGATGAAATTCCCGGCGCAGCGGAAGCGCATCGAAAGGACCTTGCGCCGTATATTAATAAACATGAAAATACCATTACGAAAAGGCAAAATAAAACTTTAAACACACTTTAAAGCAGTTGAAAACATTATAAACATGCTGAAAAAAGGTTTGAAAATAAAACTATTTTTATTCTCATGCTTTTCTAAAGAAAAAGGGAAAGAACCGTTACAAACCTTCGTTGTAGACTTGACTGTTCTTCGCCAACGATGCTCCAACGAACGAAAACGCAACGACTCTTTCTTGATTTCTTCGCTGGAAATTTTTCTTCAAAGACACAATAACCACAGAGGTTACACCGATATGTCTCTAAGTCTAGGAGACAAAAGACTTGTGGGAGTCTTTCTCTAAGAGGGAGGCTAGAGAGAATTCTAGGATCTTGTCTTGTGAGTCGAAGAGCAAGAGGGCTACTAAACCAATTAGGTCTAGTGTTCTATTTATAGAAGAGTGGCCATGAATAAAATATTCAATTAAATCAATCTTTTCCAAAATTGATTCAATCTTATTCCTTATTTAATCAATCCAAGATCAATCAATTCCATAATTGATTAATCTTTTCCACAAATGACTAATTACTTCCATAAGTGATTAGATCATTTCCATAAATGATTAATCACTTAAGTGATTAATTATTTCCATAATTGATTAATTCTCGATTTTAGGCTTTGAATTAATTAATTGCCCAAATAGATTTTAGGCCTTAAATTAATTAATTCATATTTGAACTCTTTCAAACTTCCATAAATTTAATGTGACTCAAATTTATATTAATATTTGAATTTCTTCAAATATTAATTTCTCTCATAATAATATATCAATATATATTATTTTTTCCCTTAGTAAATTGAACACTTTCAATTTACATTTATTACTTAGTTGCCTCAAATTACTTTATGAGCTACCAATGGGACCTAATGGACCTGCAGATGAGAAACTCTAATGATGTGAGATTAATTGGTCAAACTCATTAACCAAATTAATCAATATTCATTAACTGTGTGTACATTCCACTATAGACTCACAGTTTCACTCTTCTCACTGCAGACATATTTTCTGTGTCCACAGATATATACCAATAACGACTAGTTAGTCCTTCACGAGTGTCCGTAACACCAGCTAGGTCAAATTACCATTTTACCCCTGGGTTACTTCTATTTCCTTAAGTACTAGTTCTCCTCTAATGAACAACCTGTTTGTGGTCCAACCATCAAATAGAAAACCCTCTCGTGTCATTGAGAGGGTAGGGCCCTTTGTTCAAGACTTGGAGTCACCACTTAAGGGAACACTCATCTACTTCCCTAAAGTCGGGAAGGAGTGAATTCCTTCTTGTATGATTATGTTCCCAGCTCCCCACTCGGTCTTGTCCCCAAAATGGTAGGCTTATTGAGTCGGCATATTGGCCACTCTCACCCATACAAATCAAAGGACAATCCCTCATGAGCAGGAGTACATAATCAACTCAGGATTAAGACCAAGTTGTCTAGGTCGTCCTAGTGAAATAGAAAATCAACTAGTTAACGGGGTTATAACCAGTGGTTACTATTTCGCGGTCCGGTCTTATGCAAACTCATTGCATAAGATACCCCCACTCGCATGTCTCCTACACGAACGAGTTGGATCATAGCGTGTGTATCAAATACAAAGTGGGTCGTATCCATAGTGTCACCAGGATAAGGCACCCAGTCTTATCCCTATACTATAGACCCGTTAGGCTGTTTCTTGAACAATGATCCCCATATATCGCTACATATAGTTCAAGACTCATATTACAGCCTAGAATGTCTAGTTTATTGGATTAGGGTTATTTTAGGCAAAAACAAATATAAAATAACTAATAACATTTAATGGAAAAATATATCAATATTATTTCATTAATATTCGGTCAATGGTTACATTCACTATCTACGACTTTTAGGGCATAAAACCCAACAGTCGCCGGCGCAGCTGCTTGTAAGAGGTGGAGGATATGCACGACTGGGGGCTACTGTGTTCTCCACGAGGAGGAAGAGAGGGGAAGAAAAAGAGGGAAAATTAAAAAATTAAAAAATGTAAATCGTGGGAGGATCTCCGACGGCGACGGGGAAGAGCTCCGGTGGCAGAGAGAAAAAGAGAGAGAGAAGGTGGGGGATGAAGGGCGGCGGGGAGAAGAAGAGAGGGAAGTGGGGAAGAAGGAGAGAGAGAAGATTTTTTAGTAATAATTATTTATTTTTTAATTTTTTAATTATTATATTTTATTAATAATAATAATTATTTTATTATTATTATATTATTATTTTAATTTAAAATCAATATTTTATTATTTTAAACTGCCACGTCAGTCCTAGAGGGAACTCAATAGATACATTTCCGGAAGAGTATGGACTTGATTGTCCGATTTTGAAACGTAGGGACCTATTAGAAACTGACTCGACACACGAGGGACCAAAAAGGTATTTTACCCTAATTTTTATTAGAGAAAAATACACTTTTGGTCTTGAGGTTTGAGTTAGGTTTCATTTTGGTCCCTGAGTTTTCAAACTCGACATTTTTATCCATGAGTTTTCGATTCCGTTTCATTTTAGTCCCTCCATCCAATTTTCTGTTAACTTTTAATGGAAAGCTGATGTGGATTTTTTTTTATTAAAAAAATATATATATTTTTTTAATTTTTTAAAATAAAATAATATATTAAATACTTTTTTAATAATTTCATTTTTCTTTTTTAATTCTTTTTCCTTTTTCCTTCCCTTTTCTTTTTCCTTTTCCCCATATTCTCTTTCTTCTTCATCTTCTTCCTCTAACCCCTGATGCTAGCTTACCGTCTATGCCAACAACCAGTCGCTGAAAGCCACCATCGTCGTCGATAAAAAAATTTCACCAATTTTTTTCTCCTTTCTTCTCCTTCTTTTCTCTTTCTCTTTTATTGTTTTTTTTAACTTTCTTTTCGTCAAAATCGACCCCCTAAGCAGACCCACCCTCTTCAGATCTGGCAAATCGACCCCAAGTAGACCCACAATTTCTAGATCTAAAAAATCAACTCCCAAATCATTGGACCGTTGTGCTTGCGTGAAGATCTGCTACTGTTGATTTGTCTACACGAGAAACACCGTCGTCTGAAGCTTGTGGAAGACGCCCACTGAAGCTCGTCGATCGGAGATGAGAGAGGGGGATATCTGGAGGAAGGAAAGATCTGACGTTGAAGTTGTTTTCCCGTTCGCACGATTTTCTGAAGCTTGTGGAGATTTGAGAATGTTGTGAAATTCGACCCCCTGAGCAGGATGCGACCCACTGAAACTCGTCGACCGGAGGAAAGGGAGATCTAAAGAACGTCGACTGGAGCTTCAAATGCCCCTTGAAGCTCAACAAATGCACAAATCTAAGTAACCATTTAGAGTACAGATCACACAAACAAAGGAGAAAAGCAAAAGGGTCAATAGAGAAATGCAAGAAACCACATGAAAATCTTTAATACAATAAAATAATAGACAACCAGAAAAGCAAATGATGCACACACCCCAAAAGAGAAAACGAAGGGAGAAATGAAATATTTACAAAGGGGAAATAAATTGATAGAGGAATCGGAGAAGGAGAAAGCAGAATGGTCGAAAATGGAGAAGAAAAAGAAGAGAGAAAGGGGAAAATGGTTGGTTGTCAGTTGTCTTGGTATAATCAGAAATATTGTCGTAGATAATAATCAATCCAAGCATAAATTGACTTTAATCAAGTAATACCTGGTGAGTCCAGGGTCGATTCCTCAGGGAAGGGATATTCACAAAGTCTTTTTTTTTTTTTTAAAATATTTACTGATCTAAACTCAAGAACGTATGATATTATATATAAAAAAATATATAAAAAAATTGGTATATTTAAAGAGTGATTATTTGCATAAAGACAGCACATGCGACGAGAATGAAAGGAAAATTTATGAGGAGAATAATCAAGGCTGTTGCGGTTGCAACCTCATGCGTTTATAATAACCTTGTAGCACATATTTTGATTAATTGATCCATTAATGCCTAAGTGAGAAAATATCATAAGTTTCCCTTCCGGTACTCCTTTGCGTCTGGCATAAAACTATCAAGAGATTATTTCGCTAGTTCATGCTTTAGGTGTAGTTCTCTAAAACTTACAAGGGACTGCGTTAGTCACAACACAATCTAAGCTCATGCGTGCACTATCTTTTATCGGTAGTGTTTTAACGCTACCAAGACTACATGACATGCGCTAACTTGCTCTACTTTGAGATGTCTGCATGCGTTACCTGTCAGGGATTTAGCATGCTGTTATCGCATCCGGTTGGCCAAGCGGGAATTAATAATGAAAATAGTATCGCAACTAAATAGAAAGCAATTAATGTTTCATTTAACTCAAAATATGTGCTTACAAAAATATACTTATCACCGCATGAGGTGCTTGCGCTAAGCCTTAAAGAAGAATTTAGCTCATGCTAGCAAAACAAAACATCATGAAATTTACAAACGCAAGATTGCTCCTAATCACAGATCTCTGTGATTTCTCTGTTGATCTTCCTTCTTCTCTCCTGATCAAGATCAGAAAAACTCGCTCTTTTCTATTCGTTTGCGTATGGTTTCTATTTATAGGTGAGGGAAGATGACTTCTTTAAGTAATTATCAACTTGCGGTAATCATTATCTTAGTCAACTTGCTCATCTTTTCAGCTTTTTTTCTGCCCACTTGCGTTGGTTGCGCCGTTTGCGTCAGAGCTGTCTTTTCATCATCTTATCTGCCTCTTGATCATCTTGGGATGTGTGCCTGCGCTGCGAAAAACTTTGGAAAACACTGAATTAGTTGTGTTAGCGCCTTATATTTTATAATTTCTCACCGCATACATGAATATAGCTCGCCGCATGAAATCATCACATTTTCCTCTCTTTTTGCGCGGACGTAATGCATCTTTGCTTCTTTTGGCCTTGTTTTAGTCTAAGTTTAAAGGATAAATAACTTGCTTTTTGCAAGTTATCAAACCCCCAAACTTAAACTATTGCTTGTCCTCAAGCAATGCCTATTATCCATTATGCGATAGATACTTAGCTCATCTTTGCTTGCGATCTTAGCATCCTCTTTTCCTCTTTTTCTTGCGCGCATTATTAAACCAGATTAACTTTCGCCAAATTTCCTTCATTGCTTAAAGAAAGTTCCTTGCGCTTAGATTCTTCCTTGCGTTAACTCAGCCAATCTTTCTCTTGCATGGTCTGGGCGCATGTATATATTATTATTATTATTATTCTCTCTCTTCAAATTTTTTTTTTTTAAATAGAAAGCAATTAATGTGAAAAATGGACATCAAAACGCATGCTTTCGTTTTGGCTTACCCACATTTGTGATGAAAGGTATCCAACTACAGGCATTACATTTTTTTACTGTCCTCACGCTCATGGGATGCGCTTGTCTTCGCGCAGTGGCAAACTATGGGTGTCATAAATGCCCCTGGCTACAAACATGCCGCATTCCTAGAGGAATGCATGTATTATTTATTTTAGCGCTGACTCCCCTCCAAACTTAAAATGGACAATGTCCACATTGTCCCCCAAACTTACTTTGAAGCACATGGACTTGCAGCAGAAGACGGCTGAGTTGCGACAAGTCGAAAATGCGAAGGAATTTTCTTTAAGGTCTGAGGAAATGAAGACAAAAGGTAAATTTAGTTAAGTAATGTGTTTAAGAAAGTTCAGAAAATTAGAAGCGCGGATTTAAAGCAAATGAGCTAACGCAAGGAATTTGCTAGATAAAGACTTGTAAGTGTAGGGCAGAGAGAAAAGTGCGATGAGATAAACAGTTGGTTATATTAATGCATTGCGACCCAAAATTATAAACAAGAGCACATTCATTAGAAAGAAAGCAAAAGATGACAAGGAAAGTAGATGATTATTCCTGCGATGGTGGCGGTGGTGGCGGTGGAGGTGCTCTTGGCTCTCTTGGTGCAGGCGGAGGCATAGCTCCACGCATCTGGGCTGGGCCTGCGCTAGGGGGCCTTTGTTGTCCAGCTGGCCGCGCAAAAAGATTGGGCGCAACAGGCAGGCGGCCAAAACTCTCAGTCCATCTCGTGAGAAAGAGGACCAATGCGTTAACTCTTTGCGACAACTCGGTTTGTTGTTGACGCAGCAATTGCTACTGCTGGCACAACCGTTCCTGCTGCCTTTGCAAAGGCTGAATAACTTCTTGAAGAATCTGCCGCATCTGAGAAAAGATAAGAGCTGCGTCGATATCAACTGTTAAATCAGGCGCAGCGTGACTTGTGCTCGCAGAAGTGGTTGTATGTGGCGTTGATGGTGGAGCAGGTTCTTCATTATTGCGAGGAGGGTTTGGTAAAGTGCCTTCAAGAATCTCCGCTGGTCGCAGATCTTCAATGGGCTGAGGGGGGGGGTGGGTTGAGATCAATCGTTGGTGGTGGTGGTGGCGGAAAATTTTCTGGCAAGGGTCTCTGTGGTTGGGCACAGACAGTAGTTTCCTGTGCTGGTTGAGTGGATTGGGAGGTCCTTGCAGTTGGTTGTGGATATCTGCCCACAGTCTGCTTGCGCCTCTTCGTCTTTTGCGGTGCAGGCGCCTGTGAAGGCTCAGTAGGATGGGGCGCAGGGACTAACTGCGACATGCTCTCTTGTAGCCGCTTATTGCGCGTGTTGGTGACACGCACCCACCACTGCTCATCAAAATCCTTTCGCATCGTCCGGATTTCTTCGTCTGCTGCGGGCAATAGATTCGATGCGCGGCAGAGGGATGTGACTAATCGAGGACAAAATTTAGCGCCCTTTGGTTTTGCAGCTGTCTGGCGCAGGGTGTCTACTAGGATGCGTCCGAGGTCAATTGGAATCCCCTTCATTATGGAATAGACAAGGACTACTCGTTGTAGGCTTAATGTCGCGTCATGCGTTGTTGGCATGATGCGATTCTTAACCCAGTGCATCCAAAGTGTGGCCTCAAAGTCGAGTACTTGCGCTTTGAGTGTCCTTGCTGCTCCATGCCCATCCCATTTGGCACCAGGCCTTGCCACTGCAAGAAGTACTGCGCTAAAAAAATCATCATCCAGACATTCAAGGAGCGCATTGCCTTCTGCGTTGGGAATGTCTTGTAGTTCATATACGCTGTTTATGTGGGCGGAAGAGAATTCAATGGCGTGGCCGCGAACCAGGACTTCATCAATTTCTTCTCGCCATTGTGCGTGGTAAAAGTCGTGGACAAGCGCAGAGGCATAGGATCTGGGATTTTCGCAGACTGTTTCCCACTTGCGCTGGGAAATTTGATCAGTCATTGCCTGCGGCAGGGGGCAAATAAATCCTCGTTCGTCTTGGAATTTCCCCTAATCTTTGGCCTCTGCCTCTCTGCTTGCGCCCACTTTTTGTTTTCCCTTGTCCTTGGCTGCGGTGGGCGCTTTCCTTTTTCTACTAGGGGCCGCCGCAGGTTGTTCAGACGGTTCTCTGATGACCACCCCTGTAGATTGGATATTGTGGCGACGAGTGAGGGGGATTTCATCCTCCGAATCAGACATCTCTACCTCAATGGCTGCTGCAATGGCAGCGAGGTTGTGCGCAGCAATGTCTGCGGCCAGTGCAGTTTCCGCATTGCTTGGTCCTTCGTCTCTGTTTGCCGCACTTGTTACTGCGGCGGCATGCTTTCTTTGTTCTCTTTGGCGCATTTCTTCTCCTTCTTCGCCTAGTTCTTCTAGCAGGTCGTTCCATGCGGCGACCTGTTGCTCTGAGAACTGCGGTAGTGTGGGGCTCGTAGAAGATGATGGTGGAAGAGGAGTGGAAATGGTTTCAGTCGGGACGGAGGAAGGGGAAGGATCGGTGGTTTGGGCTGTAGTAGTGGAAGGGTTTGGAAGTGGAGGGAGGGCAACCGACGGGAATGGTGATGGAAAGGGGGTTAGGTTTCGAGGGGCGGAGACGTTTGGGGTTGCCTGAAGGGTGACAGGTTGGATGGAGAAGGTGGATGTGTCTAATGGGGCGATGTTGAGTACTTCGTCTGCGCCTGAAGATGATGGAGCGGTGGTGAGTTTAGCGTCTGTGTTAGCAATGGGCGGCTCTCCGTCGACGACTTCTGGCTCATCTTCCTCCATTTGGTCGATATTTTGTAGGTCGCTTCCTTCCTCATCCGAGGAGATAATCACATCTCTTGCGGCCCTTCCACCTCCGGAGAGGATGGAGGAGTGTCGTCCGCATAACCGACAATCGAGAGGTTTTGTGAGTCTGACATGGCTGATTGGCTAGTTTTCGAAGAGTTTCAAGGGAAAATTTCCACGAAAAGGAAGGCAAGGAGTTCTAGGGTTTTTGCGAGCAAATGTAGAAGACGAAGTGAAGTCGCATCCCTATTTTATAGCTTAACGCAAAGCATGCGTTCCTGGGGTCTGGTGCCCTTTCTCATCCCATGTAAGTGGGTGATCATGATTATTATGGGGGAATGTGAGCGGTTGCCTTGAGTAACGTGATAAGACAAGGATTAGTGCATTTCCTTAAATGCTGTCATGATTATGGCTGCGCCTCAAATACGGATGGATTTGGACATGCGATGGGATTTTCCTTCTAAGGTTCTGTTGCGACAAGACTTTACTAACGCAGTGATTCTATGCTATTGAAAAGAAACATACGGGCCAATCATGCGATGAGGTTTTCTTTCTAAAGCTCAACCTATCAAAATATTAAAAAAAAAATAAAAACAAAACATGCGGAGAGAAAATATTTACAACTTCTAACCTGTCATGCTCTTACCTTGCGCTAGGCCCTGACGCAACTGAGAGCATTTTCTCGGGCCTATTTTGTCGTATTGCTTTATGGTGGATCTTTCAGAAGAATCATCTCGGCTACACCATTCAAAGTTCCTTCGATGTATGGCTTTACTCTTTGCCCATTGACTTTGAAAATTCTCTTTCCATCAGTAGAATGTAGATCTACTGCCCCATATGGGTATACCTTATGAATGGTATAGGGGCCCGACCATCTGGATTTTAATTTCCCTGGAAAGAGTCGTAAACGAGAATTTAATAGTAATACTTTCATACGTTATTTGAGATCCTTTTTGCATATTCTATGATCATGCCATTGCTTCTGTTTTTCTTTACTTATCTTGGCATTCTCATATGCACACCTTCTGAATTCTTCCAATTCTGTCAATTGACGCAATCGTTCTTGTCCTGCGGCTTCTAAATCAAAGTTTAAACGCTTCATTGCCCAATGCACCTTGTGCTCTAATTCCAAGGGCAAATGACAAGCTTTTTCGAATACCAACGCATATGGAGATGTTCCTATGGGTGTTTTGAAAGCTGTGCGATATGCCCATAGCGCATCATCTAGGTGTTGCGCCCAATCTTTTCTGCTAGTGCTGACAACTTTTTCGAGAATCCTCTTGATTTCCCTATTTGAGACCTCGGCCTGACCATTGCTTTGCGGGTGATATGCTGTTGCGATGTGATGTTTAACATTGTATTTTCGCAATAACTTATCCATGACCTTGTTTATGAAGTGGGTCCCTCATCACTAATCAGTCTGCGTGGCACTCCAAATCTTGCGAAAATATTCTTTTTGAGAAATTTTGCCACGGTCGCAGCATCGTTCTTTATACAAGCAATTGCTTCTACCCACTTGGTGACATAATCAACTGCGAGGAGAATGTATTGGTTCCCTTGCGACGATGGGAAAGGTCCCATGAAATCAATGCCCCAGACATCGAACGACTCTATTTCTATTATGTAGTTTTGAGGCATTTCATTTCTTGCGCTGATGTTTCCAGTGCGTTGGCATCTGTCGCAGCTTTCAACATGTCTCCTTGCGTCTTGGAACAAGGTAGGCCACCAATAACCGCTCTGTAGAACTTTGGCTGCAGTGCGTTGTCCTCCAAAATGGCCTCCGTACGGAGCTTCGTGGCAATCCTTCAATATCTTTATTGCATCTTTTTGGCCAACGCATCTCCTAATGATTTGGTCAGGTCCTCTGCGATAGAGGTAAGGGTCATCCCAAAAATAAAATTTTACCTCATGAAAGAATTTCTTACGATGTTGCGCTGAGTATTCTTCTGGCAAGACCCCTGCGACAAGATAATTCGCAATGTCTGCAAACCAAGGTTCTTCATTGTTCATCATAAAAAGCTTCTCTTCAGGAAATTCTTCTGTGATTGGGACTCTTGATGCACCTTCCTCCTCATGATTTTCCAAGCGCGACAAATGATCGACAACTAAATTCTCACTCCCCTTTTTATCTTTAACTTCTAGATCAAATTCTTGTAGCAATAAAATCCATCTAATCAATCTTGGCTTCGCGTCTTTTTTTGTGATCAGATATTTTATCGCCGCATGGTCTGTATAGACTATGACTTTAGAGCCAATCAAATAAGCACGAAATTTGTCAAACGCATAAACAACCGCTAATAATTCCTTCTCGGTTGTTGTGTAATTTGTTTGTGCTTCATTTAATGTTCGGCTGGCATAATAAATGGGGTGTAGAATCTTTTCCTTTTTCTGTGCCAACACTGCTCGTACTGCCACGTCACTGGCATCGCACATCAAGACAAAAGGTTCCTTCCAGTCGGGGGTTGCGAGGATGGGTGCACTTACTAGCGCAAGTTTCAGATTCTTGAATGCTTTATCGCATTCTTCTGAAAATTCAAATTTTTTGTTTGACTCTAGTAATGCGTATAGTGGCTTTGTAATGTGTGAAAAGTTTCTGATGAACCTGCGATAGAATCCCGCATGTCCCAGGAAGCTGCGGATTCCCTTTACAGATGTAGGAGGTGGTAATTTCTCAATGACGTCAATTTTCGCTTTATCCACTTCAATACCTGTGTTAGATATGCGATGGCCTAAGACAATGCCTTCTTCCACCATAAAGGGGCATTTCTCCCAATTTAGCACGAGGTGGGTTTCTTCGCATCTTTCCAATACTTGCTCAAGCTGGGTTAAACAATCTGCGAAAGACTTCCCATATACTGAGAAGTCGTCCATAAAAACTTCCACAGATTTTTCCAGAAGTTCTGAGAAGATGGCCATCATACATCTCTGGAATGTTCCAGGTGCATTACATAGTCCAAAAGGCATCATTCTGAACGCAAAGGTGCCATATGGGCAGGTGAATGTAGTCTTTTCTTGGTCTTCTGGCGCAATGGTAATTTGATTATACCCAAAGTATCCATCGAGAAAACAATAATAAGCTTGTCCTGCAAGTCGATCTAGCATTTGGTCAATGAATGGAAGAGGGAAATGGTCCTTCTTGGTATTTGCGTTCAACTTGCGATAATCCATGCAAATGCGCCATCCTGTAGTGGTGCGGGATGGAATCAGCTCATTGTTTGCGTTAGTCACTACTGTCATGCCTCCTTTCTTGGGCACGCATTGGATTGGACTTACCCATCTGCTATCTGCGATAGGGTATATTACACCTGCGTCAAGCCACTTGATTATTTCTTTTCGTACTACTTCCATCATTGCCGGATTTAGCCTTCTTTGTCTTTCAACAAATTCATTGGATTCGTCTAATAACCGAATTTTATGCATGCAATATGAAGGGCTAATACCTTTAATATCTGCTAGACTCCACCCAATGGCCTTTTTGTGCCTTGCGAGAACTTCCATCAGCATGGTTTCTTGCGATGAATCAAGCTTTGATGAGATTATGACTGGGAGTGATTCTTTTTCTCCCAAGAATCTATACTTTAAATGAGCTGGCAATGGTTTGAGTTCTAGTGCAGGAGGTTGCGCTATAGAGAGCATGGTGGGGGCTCTTCCTTTCAGATCCAGTATGTGGATAACTTCTTCATGCTGCGTTAGGGTGCAGTTTTCTTCCACTTGTTCCTCCTCGTTCCCTTCTTCTATGGGGCTGAACGCATTTGATAGTATATCTTGCGGAGAGCACACGTCTATGCGGGCTACTATGTCGCACTCTTTGGGATTATCAGGATATTTAAGCGAGGAGAGAATATTAAAAACCACCTTCTGATCGTTCATGCGCATTGTCAGTTCTCCTTTTTGTACGTCAATAAGTGTTTGTCCGGTGACCAAGAATGGTCTTCCCAAAATAATAGGGATTTCTTTGTCAGCTTCATAATCTAAGATAATAAAGTCTGCAGGAAAAATAAATTTGTCAACTTTGACCAAAACATCTTCAATCTTTCCTTCTGGGTGAACGACAGATCTGTCTACCAATTGGAGTGTCACGGTTGTTGGTCTCGCTTCTCCAATTCCTAGGCGCTTGTAAACAGATAATGGCATTAAATTTATACTTGCGCCCAAGTCACATAATGCTTTACCAACATCGATATCCCCTATCGAACAAGGAATGGTGAAGCTTCCGAGATCTTTCAACTTTGGGGGAAGCTTGTTGGCAAGTATTGCGCTGCATTCATTTGTCAGCGCAACGGTTTCAAATTCTTTCCATGGCCGTTTATTCATCAGAATCTCTTTTAAGAATTTGGCATAACTCGGCATTTTTTCCAAAGCCTCTACAAGTGGGACGTTGATATGCAGCTCTCGCAAAACATTTAAGAACTTCTTAAACTGGGCCTCATCATTTTTCTTTCGCAACCTTTGAGGAAAAGGTATTGCGGGCTTATATGCGTCAGGCTCTTTTTCTGCGTGAGCCTCATTCTTTTTGAATTCTTCATCCTCAGCTACTTTTCCTTCTTCCGTTTGGTTATGATCTTCTGCGGCTGCATTTTTAGGCAAATTGTCCTGTGTCGGTGCAGGGTCATGTACCTGCAATTGCTTTCCACTGCGAAGAGTCACCGCATGGCAGTGCTCTTCCCTTTTGGATCTTCCGTATTACTGGGCAGTGCTCCCGCAGGTCTATTTTTTAACTCTGATGCAAGCTGTCCGACTTGTATTTCAAGACTACGAAGGGATGCGGCCTGGCTCTGAACCACTGCGTCATTCTTGGCCATATACTCCTTTTGACTGGCCATGAATTCCTTCATCATGTTTTCCAACGCATTTGAGGATGATGCTCTTTGGTTTCCTCCGTCTATGTTGCGCTGAAAATGTCCCTGCGAAGATTGATCATTGTTAGAATTGAATAATCTTGGCGCAGAATTTACATTACCTTGTTGCTGTTTATTCCCGCTTCCATTCCATGAAAAGTTCGGGTGATTTCTCCACCCTGGATTATATGTGTTTGAATATGGATTGTTGCGTGTAGCTCCTTGTGGTCCCACAAAGAAAACTGATTCTGGGTTTGAAGGACACTGATCATTCGTATGTCCTTCGCTGCAAATCCCGCATCCAACTGCGTTGAGTTGCGCAATCAAAGGTGCGGTGCTAGCTGTGAGTGCATCCATTTTTATGGTCAACGCATCAATCTTTGCGTTTACCGAAGTTATAAGATCTATTTCAAAGCCTCCTGAGTTGGTCTTAATGGGTCTCCTTCTTCTGTCTTCCGCAGTGCCCCACTCATAATTATTTCGCGCAATTCGATCAAGGATTGCGTGAGCTTCGTCATAGGTCTTTCTGAGTAATGCCCCATTTGCAGATGAGTCTACCAATACTTGCGAATTCTTGTTGAGACCTACATAGAAGGTCTCTAGCTGAATACATAACGGTAAACCATGGTGCGGGCATCTTTGTAGCAAACTCTTGAATCGTTCCCATGCTTCACTCAACGTTTCTTCCTCCATTTGCGAGAATGTCATTATTTCCTTTCGCAATCTGGAGTTTGCGGTGGGTGGAAAGTATTTTTCTAGAAACTTTTCAGCCAAATCATTCCATGTTGCGATGGAATTTGCTGGCTGCTGATTAAGCCACACTTTCGCCGCATCTCTTAATGAGTAAGGAAATAGGATAACTTGCAATTGCTCATGGGTTACTCCTGGGATAATAAATTTATTGCAAATATCCAGAAATGACTTTAAGTGGGAGTGAGGATCTTCTGCTGGACTTCCCCCAAACTGTCCTGCAGCTGTCAACATTTGAAACATAACTGGTTTTAATTCAAACTTTTCTGTTTCAAGAGTGGGCTGAACTATCCCTGGATTAAAATTACAATTTGCAGGGGCTGCATAGTCTCTAATCCCTCTGGCCCTATCATCAGCCATCTGAATGGGATTTAATGGTCTGTTTGGTTGTGCTGCCATTTCTCGTGATTGTCTTCGAGTTCTTCGATTTCTTCTTCTTCTATGATATGTTCTATCAATTTCAGGATCAACTTCGAAATCGATTCGTTGAGCGGCACGCATACAATTTCTGGCTACCTGGAGAAAAAGTACTCGACAGGGAACACGGTAAATAATATCAACGGAGTGTCAGATCAGAAAAATTCATAAAAAAAAAAAAAATCGTTGCCCCTCCCCGGCAACGGCGCCAAAAACTTGGTTGGTTGTCAGTTGTCTTGGTATAATCAGAAATATTGTCGTAGATAATAATCAATCCAAGCATAAATTGACTTTAATCAAGTAATACCTGGTGAGTCCAGGGTCGATTCCTCAGGGAAGGGATATTCACAAAGTCTTTTTTTTTTTTTTAAATATTTACTGATCTAAACTCAAGAACGATTATTTGCATAAAGACAGCACATGCGATGAGAATGAAAGGAAAATTTATGAGGAGAATAATCAAGGCTGTTGCGGTTGCAACCTCATGCGTTTATAATAACCTTGTAGCACATATTTTGATTAATTGATCCATTAATGCCTAAGTGAGAAAATATCATAAGTTTCCCTTTCGGTACTCCTTTGCGTCTGGCATAAAACTATCAAGAGATTATTTCGCTAGTTCATGCTTTAGGTGTAGTTCTCTAAAACTTACAAGGGACTGCGTTAGTCACAACACAATCTAAGCTCATGCGTGCACTATCTTTTATCGGTAGTGTTTTAACGCTACCAAGACTACATGACATGCGCTAACTTGCTCTACTTTGAGATGTCTGCATGCGTTACCTGTCAGGGATTTAGCATGCTGCTATCGCATCCGGCTGGCCAAGCGGGAATTAATAATGAAAATAGTATCGCAACTAAATAGAAAGCAATTAATGTTTCATTTAACTCAAAATATGTGCTTACAAAAATATACTTATCACCGCATGAGGTGCTTGCGCTAAGCCTTGAAGAAGAATTTAGCTCATGCTAGCAAAACAAAACATCATGAAATTTACAAACGCAAGATTGCTCCTAATCACAGATCTCTGTGATTTCTCTGTTGATCTTCCTTCTTCTCTCCTGATCAAGATCAGAAAAACTCGCTCTTTTCTATTCGTTTGCGTATGGTTTCTATTTATAGGTGAGGGAAGATGACTTCTCTAAGTAATTATCAACTTGCGGTAATCATTATCTTAGTCAACTTGCTCATCTTTTCAGCTCTTTTTCTGCCCACTTGCGTTGGCTGCGCCGTTTGCGTCAGAGCTATCTTTTCATCATCTTATCTGCCTCTTGATCATCTTGGGATGTGTGCCTGCGCTGCGAAAAACTTTGGAAAACACTGAATTAGTTGTGTTAGCGCCTTATATTTTATAATTTCTCACCGCATACATGAATATAGCTCGCCGCATGAAATCATCACATTTTCCTCTCTTTTTGCGCGGACGTAATGCATCTTTGCTTCTTTTGGCCTTGTTTTAGTCTAAGTTTAAAGGATAAATAACTTGTTTTTTGCAAGTTATCAGAAAACAAAGTGAAGAGCGTGAGAGAAGGCGACAGCTGGCGAGTGGTGGATGGCGAACGACGGTGGACGGCGGTCTGACTGACGAGATGTGTAGTGGCAGGGTGGTGAAAAAAAAAGAAAGAAAAAGAAGAAAAGGAGAAAAGAAGAAAAGAAGATTTTTTAAAATTAATTTAGTATATTTTTATTTTAAAATTACAAAAAAAATATTTTTTAATATAAAAAAGTGACACGTCAACTTCTGTTAGTTCCATTAACGGAAAAATGGATGGAGGGACCAAAATGCTACTAAACTCAAACCACAAGGGTAAAAATGTCGAGTTTGAAAACTCAGAGACCAAAATGAAACCTAACCCAAACCTCAGGGACCAAAAGTGTATTTTTCCCTTTTTATTATATATTATATTCATTAAAAAGTAGTATGTGATAAAATTAGTTTGGAAAAAAATACACTTTTAGTCCCTGTGGTTTGGGTTAGGTTTCATTTTGGTCCCTAAGTTTTCAAACTCAACAATTTAACTCCTGAGGTTTGGTTTTAGTTTCATTTTGGTCCGTCCATCCATTTTTCCGTTAGTATTTAATGGATTGCTGACGTGGCATTGATTTTTTTTATTAAAAAAAATCATTTTTTATTAAAAAAATCATTTTTTATTTTTTAAAATATAAATATATTAAAATAGTAAAATATTATTATTTTATATACTTTTTTAATTCTTTTTTGTTCTTCTTCTTCAAACCGCCGACAACCTTCTTCTTCGAACCGCCGGTTTTTTCATTTTTGTTCTATTATTTCCTCTTTTCTTCTTCTTCCCCAACTTTTCTTTTCTTTTTTTTTTTAAAAAAAAAAGAGAGGAAGGGGGAGGAGGAGTTCCCCTTCCTCGTTCGCCGGAATTGGGAGGAGGAAACCCATCTTACGGTTCCGACGAGATCTGGAACGTTGAACCAAACTCCTTTCAGGCTCGAAATTGTACCCACGTCGACTAGGGGTGTTCAAAATTAGATCGAAAATCGACTCGACCGACCAAAACCGACTGAACCGAGGTCTGTCGGTCGGTTTTTTGCTAGATTCGGTCGGAGTCGTCGGTCGGTCGGTTCAACCAAAAATTTAAAAAATCGACCGACCAACCGATAATAGTATATTAAAAAAAATTATTCTGCCCGAGTTCGCTGACCTCACGCACACACTGCACAGTGCAGTCTTTTCAGCCCTCTTTTCAACCTTCTTTTCCACTCTTTTCAAAGTTATTTTTTCAAAAAGTAATGATGACTTTTTTAAATTTTTTTTTTTTTATTCTTCTCTCTCTTTCTTTTTTGTCTTTTCGTCTTCCCCTTTTCTTTCATTTCACGAAACAATAACTCTCTCTTCTTCCCTCTCTTCTTTCTCTTTCCTTTTTCACTTTTATCTCTCTCTTTTCTTCTTTCTTTTTTCTCTTCTCTTTCTTTCTTCTTCATCTTATCTCCTCTTCCAACCGATTTCTTTCAATCTCTCTTCTCCTTCCATTTCTTTCTCATTCTCTCATTTTCATCCTCCGGCGTCGGCGGACTCGGCACACCAAGACGATTTTCGTTTTCTTTCTTTTCTCTTTTCTTTTTCTTCTATATTAATCTTTCTTTCTTCTTTCCCTCCCAATCTTTCTGTTTTTCCTTTTTTTCTTCCCTTCTTTTCTCCTCCTCCCCATGCTTCAAACCCTCACCAAACTTTCGACAACAAAACCCCATCTCAAGACCCACGTCGGCGACTGCTGCAATACCCATGCCGACGACTCTAATAGACCCCGAACCAAGACTCATGAGTCTCTAAACGGAAAAACCACAGCCGCTACATTCCGGGATTCACACTGACGAGAAAATGAGACCCAAAATGGTGAATCGGAAGAAACCCACTCTGATGACTGCCTTTAAACACCGAGACCCACGCAAGTTCTAACCGGCGACGACGTTTTGTAAGGGACATACGAAAAACAGAGAGAGAGAGATTGCAGCCGCCGATCACGAAGTCTTCGTTCAGTGTCATCGGGGTTCGTTTTCTCTGAATCGGGAGGAGGGAGGAAGTTTCGGCGAATGGGGAGGGGGAACTCCTCATCCCCGTTCCTCTTTTTTAAAAAAAAAATAAAGAAGAAAAGAAAAGTTGGGGAAGAAGAAAAGAAAAAAAACGAAAAAAAAAAAACAGTTGGCCGTTTGAAGAAGAAGAAGGTTGTCGGTGGTTTGAAGAAGAAGAAGAAAAGGAGAAAGAATTAAAAATATATATAAAATAATAATATTTTTTTTATTATTTTAATATATTTTATATTTTAAAAAATAAAAAAATAATTTTTTTAATAAAAAAATCAATGTCACGTCAGCAATCTATTAAATACTAACGGAAAAATGGATGAATGGACCAAAATGAAACTAAAACCAAACCTTAGAGGTTAAATTGTTGAGTTTGAAAACTCAGAAACCAAAATGAAACCTAACCCAAACCTCAGCGACTAAAAGTATATTTTTCCCTATTAGTTTTTTATATATCGCAAATGATTTTTTTTTTTTTTTTTTTTAATGTTTGACAATTTATTTATCCTTATTTAAATGATTCCTAGACAGAAGATTTTTTTTTTTATTAATATTGTATTTTTTAATTTTTTAGTAAAATATAGTTATTTTGAAACTTATTATTAAAATATTGTTGTTTTAAATTTTCAGTCAAAGGTCGTCTCTTGCTTCAAGAGACGACCTTCAAACACGTGCCTATACGTTGTCTCTTCAAGAGACGACATGCATACATGGAGAAAATTAAAAAAAATAATAATATTTAGTTTGTATTAATTAATTATATTAATTATTGAATTATCATTGTTACCGGCTTTTCCCCTGTAAATAAAGAAAAAACTTTTTATATCCTATCATTTTACCTTCTTTTCATTTATCAACTTTATAGGTTCTTATAATTTTCAAATTTCTAACAAAACTATATTTTATATATTAATAAATTATATATTATTGTTTTTATTTTAGGTTTCGTTAGCTTTAATTAAAATTAGAATTAATGCAAAACTTAAGTAATTAAGAATCTTAATTTTATCATTCATTTATAATATCGAAGAAAACTTTTTCATACTACCATTTAAATTTTTGTTTATCTAAATTAATTTTTCAATTACAAAAACTAATTTTAATAATTATAATTTTTTTTTTTAGTACATCAACATTTGGGGATGGGGGGATTTGAACTTCTGACCTCTTGGTCGATGATTTATGCCAATTACCGCAAAGCTATGCTCGCTTTGGCTAATAATTATAAATTATAACCATAAATTATTGATATTAATTATCAATAATAACAAACAAATGGGGCATGAAAAGTTATAATGCACAAGGTTTTATCATTAATTCATTTTTCTTTAATTATAATTAATAACTAATAGTATACTTTAAAATGATTTAATTAGTAATATTAATTATCAATAATACCGACCATAAGGGACATGAAAAGTTAGAATGCAAAAGGTTTTATCATAATTCATTTTCTTCTTTAATATGTCAATTTAAAATTATAGATATTGTCATTATTATTATAAAAAATAATTTTGCAAACTATAGAACGATATTTTATGTTATCCTAGACTGAAAATAACATTTTAATTATGTATTATACTTTAAATTAATAAATAATAAATTGACAAAAATATGAGAAATAATATAATTTCATAACATGTTAAATGTATTCTGGAAAATCAAATTATATAGAAATGAAATAAAAAATTTCAAATTATACAGGAACATTTAAAATATAAAACAATATAATAATTATCAAATAACAACAAAAACAACATGACAGTAGGAAAAAAAAATCCAATACCATATCTATACACGCATTCCTTAAAATAGATTTACTCACTTGATAATTGCTAGAAAAACACACCATCATTCAACTTTGTGAAAGTGGAATTTTAACATCCCAAGCGAAGCCTAGCACTCAATGTATATTTCTCACATGCCTATATGTTGCAACTTGAAGGTACCACATAACATATTGGATTGCTTTCAAGGTTCAAAAGGACTTTGAGGATAATGAAATGAGAGAACTAAAGGATGAAGCTTGTTGGTGAGAAAATGGTGAAAAAAACCTCTTTTTATAGTGACAAAGAATTAAGAGTTACAAACTTTTAAATTCTAAATCATTTTAAGTTTTAGTACTAATTATTAATTATAATTAAAGAAAAAATAAATTAAGATAAAACCTTTTGCATTCTAACTTTTCATGTCTCATATGGTTGTTATTAATGATAATTAATATCTTTTTTTTTTTTGCCAATATGTGGGATGGAGATTCGAACCAAGACCTTGTGGACATCAGTACAATTTTATACCAGTTGGACTATGCTCTTGTTGGCTATTGATAATTAATATCAATAATTAAATCATTTTAAATTATACTATTAATTATTAATTATAATTAAAGAAAAAAATGAATTAATGATAAAACTTTGTGCATTATAACTTTTCATGCCCCATTTGTTTGTTATTATTGATAATTAATATCAATAATTTATGGTTATAATTTATAATTAGTTAATTTCATTATAAAAATGAATAAATAATTAATTTCCTATATATTTTATTTTCTATGATATCTTTTTTCAATTTAAAAAATTAAAGATGGGACATCCTCCTCACTTTTAAATTTAAAACATTTCCAAATTATGGAATGATATATCTTTTTCATCTCTTTCGTAGAAATAAAGTATAATTGTAATATATTATACTATTAATTAAACAATAGAAAATTAGCAAAAACCAAATTATCAAATGATATATGTTTTTTCATAAAATTAAATGACAATTTTAATACACTTTATCATTAATTTAATTTTTCTAAGAACATTAATTAAATTAAAATTTAATTACATTTTTAATTAATTAGAGAAGAATTTCATTTTTCAAATTTAAATAAGTTTTTAAAAGAAAAACGTTTAATTCATTCTTTAGTTATTAATAATTAATGACAATGACATGTATGTAAATTTAAAAATTAAGGAGGGGTATAATAGTAAAAAAAGTTTTTTTTTCAAGATCCTCACTTTGTAAATTCCTATTCAAAATTACCACGTGCAATGCACGTTATATATATTTTTACTTTATTTAATTTTAAAAAGTTAATTATATTCATTAAAAATATATATTTAACAAATTAATATATAGTTTAAATTTATAAAGAGTTTGTAAATTTCTTATACATTACAAATTGATAAATTTATTTTATTATTGAATATTAGTGTAATTGTGTGTGTGTATATATTAAATGCAATTAATATCATTAATAAAATAAGTTAAAAATTAAAAATGTATGAAATATTTGAAGTTAGTTGTTTTTTTATATATAAATAGTTATGATTTTTTTTATAATGATAGAAAATTATATATAATTGCCTTTTTGAACAAAGAAATGATATCTAAATTAATTTATATTTATCTAATTTTTCCATGTCTTATTATTGTTCATTCCATCAAAATTTTAATTATTATTAGATATTAGAATATATTTTGATTTTTTCAGTAATTATTTTCTTATTTTAATTTTCTTAAAATAGAGTTTTCAAATTGTTGTGGAAATGAGTAAAAGAGACAACCTTAGAAATGTAGGAAATGAAAGAATTATAAAACTTTTGACATTCCAAAAATTTTCATATTCTATAATTAAATATAATTAAATAAAAATATTAATTTTAGACTTAATTTATTGACATGGATGTAAACCTTTTATTTTCAAGTTTTTTCACATTCCATTCATTTTATCTTTATGGGTGCATTTGCATTATCTCATACCACATTTATTGAATTTTAGGTTACATCTTATTGTTTTTAAAATGTAAATTAAAAAATATATATGTATTTTTCATATTTTAACTTCTTGGAGAATCAAATGATAAAACACTTTGTATTCCAACTCTTTAGGTTCCATACAAATTTTTGTTTATAAATAATTTTTAATTTTGTTATAAAAAACGTGAAAAACAATAAGAACACTAAAAGAGAAATAAAGAGTGCAAAGTAGGGAGAAAAGAGAGCAAATGTTTTCTCATTCAATTGTGTATTCAACCCTTCATACACCTCCCTATTTATACTAATACAATAGGGATGGTCACAACCTTAAAAGGCCTAAAATAGGAGGGAGGGAGAGTCTTATGTCTATTGTTAAGGAGAGTCATGGGGAAAGCCCTAAAATAGTGGGGTTGAATGCCCTAAAAATGGATATCTATTTATACATATACAGTGTATTTATAACACTCCCCCTTAGATATCCATTGTATATGAAATATATGCCTCGTTAAAACCTTACTAGGGAAAACACAATGGGAAAAACCCTAGTGAAGGAAAAAGAGTACACTATATTTATATACATTAAAAACTGCCTCATTAAAAACCTTGTTAGGAAAACTCATTGGGAAAAACCATAGTCAAGGGAAAAAGAGTGCAGTATATTTACTCCCCCTCATGGAAACATTATTTGAGATCTCTGAGTCGTCGCGTTTCAATGTTGTGCACCAACTTCTCAAAGGTTGCAGTAGTTAATGCCTTCGTAAATAAGTCTGTCAAGTTGTTTTTTGAAGAAATTTGTTGAATAGTGATATCACCATTTTCTTTAAAATCATGAGTGTAGAAGAGCTTTGGTGAGATATGCTTCGTTCTATCTCCTTTAATGTATCTTCCTTTGATTTGGGTTATACATGTTTGACGGTCCGAAGTTGTCGAGGCTTCGAGCTGTCAAATGAATTTATATTCTACGTCACTAAAACTATTTTGTAGAAATAGTGACCGAGGTCGAACACAGGGAAAAGGAATCTAGTGAATGTAGTCTTTTGCGTTGACACAACAAGGGGGTTTTGAATTGGATAGATCAAAGAAGTAAATAAAATGCAAAATGTAAATAAAACTAAGTAGGACAAACCTGCAACAAAGAAAGATGGAATAAAATTCAATTTAAACAAGGATCGCTGGATTGAGAATGCTATGCTTGAATATTTTTACTACGTGGCTTCCTAGTTTTCTCTAAAAATCATTCCATGCCATTAATGTGAACCCGACATAGCTTCTCGGTTACTTGGAGGACCCTCCTACACTAACCTGTGTTTAATTAATTAATTGGATAATTGCAGTGGGTGACAAATTGGACCAAATTAATAGCAAATATAGCACAATGTAAAAAAAATTGCAAATATAGCAAAATCTATCAAATTATTTACTGATAGACACTGATAGACTCTGGTTAATTAGAATCTATCTGATAGACTTCAATTATCAGAGTTTATCAGCGATAAACTCTGATTAATCAGAATCTACCAGTCTACTGATAGACTCCAATTATTCAGAGTTTATTAGTGTCTATCGCTGATAAACTCTGGTTAATCAAAATCTATCAGTGACTATCATTCAAAGTCTATCAGTGATAGTCACTGATAGATTTTGATTAATTGAAGTCTATCAACGATAGACACTGATATACTTTGAAAAATCAGAGTCTATCAGTGATAGACACGGATAGAATCTGACAACAGCTTTTTGGTCTTGTACAATTAATTTTGCTATATTTGCAATTAGTTTGCAACTGTGCTATATTTGCTATTAATTTGGTCCAATTTGCCACCTGTGCAACTACCCCTAATTAATGAACCCAGAACTCTGCAGCTAACATAATTAATTGATTTGATTGATCGCTCGGTACCCCGCACATGCATAGCCCAATGACCACCAAGCTATATCTAACTAATCTAAAATAAACAACCCGAGACCTTGTGATTGCTTACATACATTAGTCACTTTAAACTCATGGGTCCAGAATTGCATTAATTAAAATAAACGGAATTTAATCAATTAACACAACCTTTATCATGCATCTTAGGCTTATCAAGAAGCTACACTCAATAGTGATGGACTTGCTTCGGCCAAGTGGCTATCTCAAATAACTGATAGAATACACGAAAATAATTTCCTAGAGTCGTCAATTCTAAGACATTAATCTCATGCTTTGGTTTAAATGAGATTACATGAAAAGCTCATAAAAACAGCAAGGAATAGCAAACATAAACCAGAAAACTCAGCCAAGCAACATTATATTCAAAGCATAAACCCAATCCAATGAATCAATGTGATTTAGCGACTCATAGAGAATGAAAAACAACAAATAAATCCAAAAGAATGCATAAGAATTGACCCTAAAAGGTCTATACAGTAGATAGAAACGAAAAAGGGCGAAAAGAATTGTAAAAAGTTGAAAATTCTAACCTAACGGCAAACTAAATTGAAACCTTATATTTATACTAAATGTCGCAGCGTCTCGACGCCACGGACTTTGTATTCCGTGTCAAATTCGCGTCGGCGTCGAGACGCTAGGGCAACGTCTCGACGTCGTCCCCAATCCGAGCCTTGCTGCCTTTTTTCTCAATCTTGTCTCGGTCTTTCTCGGTACGAGGCTTCAACCTTCAATTCTTGGTGTAGTTCTTCAAGCGGAAGCAATTGGACCGTTCGTAAATTAATTTTGTTCTACAAAATACCAATACATTGGCAAAAGGTTAAGCGGTGAAAAACATACCTCCGTTGACGACTCTGAATACTTCAAGAATGATTATTGATTGCTCTGCAACAACGAAGAACACCACCATTTGATCTTCCCCGCTATAACTCTGAGATTAGGAACGTAGTTGTGGGACTACCTAATCTTGAATGGGAAAAACTCTAGAGAGAAAATTCTCCCTAGAGTTCTTGAGTTGAGAGAATATGAGAGGGCCTTATGGTGGCCATATGTTGTATCACATAAACCCTAGGGTTAGTGTTCTATTTATAGGAGAAAGACCATGAATAAAATATTCATTTAAAATCAATTATTTCCATAATTGATTTAATCTTTTCCATAATTAATCAATTCCATAACCAATCAATTCCATAATTGATTAATCTTTTCCATAAATGATTGGTCACTTCCATAAGTGATTAAATCATTTCCATAAATGATTAATTACTTCCATAAGTAATTAATCATTTTCATAATTGATTAATTTCCAATTAATTAATTCTTTAAATTAATTAATCACCAATTAAATATCATATATTTAATTTCAGACCTTCTATTAGTTAATTAATTAATTACCCAATTAAATATCATATATTTAATTTCAGACCTTCAATTAATTAATTCTATAATATGAATCAAATTCATATTAAAATTGGAACTCCTTCCAATTCTCTTATATCCTATAAATTTAATATGAATTAAATTCATATTGATATTTGAACTTCTTCAAATATTTATTTCTCTCATAATAATAAAGTTTAATTTCAAATTAGACTTTATATTTTAATGTATCATTATACATTATATTAATTTGTATCTCATACAATTAACTTAATTCCCAATATGAATTTGAACTATTCAAATTCTCTCAAGATATAATTGTTCCTAATTACTCTTTACGAGCTAGCAGGGGGACCTAATGGACCTACAGATCAGAAGCTCCATTGATATGAGGTTAACTGATTAAACTCATTAATCAGGTTAACCAATATTCATTAACTGTGGGTCATTCCACTAAAGACCCATAGCTGAACTCTTCTCACTGTAGAACATTTCTGTGTCCACGGATATAGACCTATACCAGTAAGTCAATCCTTCACGAGTGTTCGTAATCATGGCTGGGTCAAATTACCGTTTTACTCCTGTGTTACATCTGTCTCCTTAAGTACCAGCGATCCTCTAATGAACAACCTGTTTATGGTCCAACCATTAAACAGAAAGTCCCTCTCGGGCCAGTGAGAGGGCGGGATCCCTTTGTTCAAGTCCCGGAGTCACCACTTAAGGGAACACTCATCTACTTCTCCTAGAAGTGGGAAGGAGTGAATTCCTTCTTGTGTTGTCATGTCCCCAGCCTCCCACTCGGTCTTGTCCCCAAAAAGGAAGACATATTGAGTCGGCGTATTGGCCACTCTCACCCATGCTAATCAAAGGACAATCCCTCATGAGAAGGAGTTCATGACACACTGAGGATTAGGACTGAGTTACCTACGTCATCCTATTGAAACAGTAACCTAACTAGTTAACGGTGTTATATCTAGTGGTTTACCATTTCATGGTCCGGTCTTATGCAAACTCATTGCATAGTATACCCCCGCTCGCATGTCTACTACATGGACGCTTTGGATCAATACGTCTGTATCAAATACAAAGCGGGCCGTATCACATAGTGTTA